>CP142451.1:119667500-122067500 GCA_038049695.1 Cinnamomum chago
CGACCCATCTCTGCCGATCACCCAATTCATCCCTACTCAACCAAATCCATCAGCCTGTCCACCGAAACCACCTTCTTCCCCATCCGAGTCTCCGTCCACCCATTCACCTAATCCCCATCCACACAGTCCCTTGATGCAGTCTAGACCCAAGGTCTGCCAACCCATTGGGCCCAAGCCCACTGAAGCCCATTAAAAATATTAAAATCTCAATATGTGCAAGCCTAGGGTTCTTTCTTGTTCTTCCATTTATTTAAATAATGAGTATCTGAGTTTTAGGGATAGTGATGAGGTTAATTAGAAAGCTCATCTTATTTGATTTAGGGTTTCTTTTAATTAGAATTGTTTCCAAGAATAAATTAGGATATGAGCCTACATAAAGGATAGTAATTTCTATTATTCAGTATGCATTAATTAATAGAAATTTCTCTTTGAGAATTGCTCTTGGTTGTGTCTGTGGTGTGAGACCAAGACAATTCAATCGTATGGATCCCTATCCCTAAGCCATTGGCTTGGAGGTTAGCCCGTTGGCTTCTCTTCCTTTCCCGCGCTGCGCCACTTTTCATTTTTACGAAATTTCAATTAAGTTTAGTCTTGTTGAATAACCACGTTGAAAGCGAGTTCCTTATCTTTTGTGTTTCTTGCATTATTCCAACACATATTCTTTCTTCTTCTTTTTTTCCATTCAGATGAAGTGCAGTATTCCCAACTTCCCGTGATGGTTTTTTTCGTTTTTCATCCATTTTCAGATGCTTGTTTTCCTTTGATTTAGAGTTCAGAAAGTTGAATGTTTTATAAATTATCATAGTATGGTTCCATATTGAACTTTTTGTAATGTGCATATGCTGCCTACTGAATACTGGTAAACATTGAATATGCACATACTACTGAGATTTATTCTACCAATCCTGTTTTCTCCTTTAATGTGTCACTGCCGTTTTTAACTTCTGGTATTAACTAAATATTTTTCCTGCAGGCATTTATAATTGCTTCAACTGCTACAGAAGAGGAAATGCTCCACTGGTAATATTTGATGCAGAGAATTATCCTCTCATTTTTCTGGCATCTGATGACCTGTGTTACAAATATTGCCAATATTTTGAAAATCCAGCGACAATTTTGGAAGAAAATGGTGGATTAAGCTCAAAATCTATGCATTTTTTAGTTTATATTTTGAATAAATATTATAATATACTTTTTTTTTTTCAATTGTAGTTAATTTTATGGTGTTTTCTGGACTGTAACTAAAAAGTTCCAAAGTGTTGATCTTTTTCTTAAATTTTCCCACAACGAAAAGCTTCCAAGAATGAGATTTTTGACATTAATCATAACACATTCAACGGTTTCCCATTTTCATTTGTTCTCATGACTTCCTTTTTGTTCATCTTGATATCACTAGAATTACATTTGCGAGAGTAATTAATAGTCAAGGAATCTCAGTTACAGGGCCTTAGTAGATGTTGTAAGTGCAAAAAATCTCGCGTACTTACTTAGATGAATGCAGAACTTTTGGGAAGAATTAGCGGTCAGAAAACCTGAAAGGGGAGGAAAAGCAACGGTTAGAGACCTTGACTGCAGTCAGCGCAAGGCACTCCGACGCATGAGTTAGTGCTGTCACTGAACAAAGGGTGAAGTGAGGTGGAGAAGAAGAGAGAGAGCTTAGAGTAAGGGAGGTCCTTGTGTATCCGAACCTCTCTTTTTTCTGGTGTTTACCTTTCGCATAATATAGAGGTGGGGAAGTCCCATAAGAAGCTTCCTTAGTGGAGGTAGGTGAAAAGGGGATGTCCCATCTGCCCATACCTCGATCTCCAATGGATGTGACCATTCAGTGCCCATTTTATCTGTCAGTTCGTACTGCAGCATGACTGTCTTGTCATCTGACATTGCTGCCTAGATGGAGCACTTGGCCGATGTGAGCTTTCTGGGCGAGGTGAGCTTTTCTGACCGAGGCGAGCTTTCTGGCCAAGGTGACCTTTTTGGCCGAGGTGAGCCGTCTGGCCGATACTGTTCACTAAACCGAAATGAGCCGCCTGGCTGATACTGTTACCGAAGCTTAGCACGATCTCGGTATTATGAAATTATCCCCATACAGATGTATGGTTACCTTTCAGGCACAAAATCAGTGAATATTTTAGTCAGTTCAGGCACAGGATACATGTGGTGTGCTCATTTTTGTGATTTAAATGCTGATTTGATGGTTCCTTTCTTATGGACAGAGGATGCTCCAATGATCTCCTACATTAGGAGATCTTAACCTTCAACAGTGGACAACAAATATACAGTTAGGAAAAGAACGTAGTGGCTTGGAAGAAAATTAAAGAATGGATGAACTTTCAGTTGAACTTTTCAGGTAGATAGTATTTACAGTTCAGCCTGTCAGATTGATTTTTGGTATCACCAAACCATGGCCTCAGCATGTACCAGAACTGTGCATCTCGAAAACTTCACGTTATTGTCAGTCCTGAAGTCTTCTCTTCATTTTGATCCATGTAGCATCTGCTGGATTTAGGTATGGACACAAGGTGTCACAAGGACCGTAGTGGACATGGGTGCCAATAGTTTTATACAACTTATATATAATAGTGGAAGATATTTATACCGATCAAGAAAAAGAAATAGTGAAAGATATTTATGTTGATTCCCATATCAGCTCATATAGGTCTAATGGAAAACTGAATCCAGATAAATCAAAATGCAATAGTCAATAGAAACACATAAATCGTTATCATCATCGTAACCATTAGATCCTTATAACATTTATCTCATGTCATCTTTGCTTGTTAAACTTTCGATTCAAATCCAAGTTCTCTATCCCCTCAATCTAACTTTTTTTTTTTCCTGACATTCCAATAATTGTTCTCCCCGTTCTTCTACATAAATTACTTATAAGAAACAGAGCTCCCAGAACGAGAACAGTCAAAATCATAATTTTCCTAATAATAATTCTTGATGAATGTTTGCCTCATTAGCACATTTGTCCTTGTTTAGATAAAGGCCCTTTGTATGCAAAATTCGATGAAATCTATATAACAAAATAAGATAATAGAACATTGAGGGGGAATAGCATATCAAGATGTCACTGTACATTATTAAGATGTTCTATGATTGGTGCTTTCTCAAGTTGGAGCAACAGCATGGCACCAGCTGTGGCCTTCTTTCTTCTTTCTTCTTTTTTCTTTCTTTTTCCTTTTCTTTTTCTATTGACTACGCGGAGTGCTTGAACTCAATCACTCTCACACAAACACCCATGTCTCTAACCAGCTGAGTATTCTAGTCAACTGTGGTCTCTTCACACAGGTGCTGAATATTCTAATCTTCATGGGTGTTATGAATCCACATCTTCTAGTATCATTCTCCACTCAAAACATGACCATGTAGTTCTTTTATGTGTTCAATATAACATGCATGGGCGCTTGAACTATGATGCTGAAATTATACCATGTGCATTTAAAAGATACATCACTAGTATACAGGTTTTAAAGTTGATGTTGAAGTTTCAGACATGGGTCTGGAATAGGATACTTCCCCTGTTTGGGGTGTCAAAGCATGCAATTTTGATAGTTTTATGGTCTTTATGAAAGCATGCTACTATGTTTGTGTGCCTTTATTCTATGAGACTGTTTACTACGTTTTCTTTCCCCTTCTACAGGTATCGCGAACACGTCGTCTGGACTGATAAAGAACTAAACATGAAACTTCTCAGAAGGGGCATTTTAACCCGTATATATGAACCAATGGTAAGTTTTTTGACTCCTTATTACTTGATAAAAATTGTTTTAACTCTCCAGTTTGCTTTCTTGCTGCCTTGAAATGCCTAACTTGTTGATATATAGTGTTATGCCGTTCGCTAACAGTTTGAACTTTTGGTGTTTCTGGTGTCTTACATGGTATCAGAGAGGGTTCCAATCCCGTCATTCTTATGTAGCCCACGTGCCTCCTGTCGTTCTTGTGGTCCATGTGGCAGGCCTGTCCATGAAATCTATTAGGCCTGTATGTGAGGGGGAGTGTTAGGAAGTCCCACATCACCTAAGTCCTGAGTTGGACATGACTTCATATGCTTAGGGATGTAAATGGGTCCTCGATTCTCTGATTACCGAGAGGTTCCAACCCATTAAAAACCGGGTCTAGGTCCTTATTTAGGCCCTCATAAGTAAATGAATCCGGTTTCACCTTGGTTTGGACCCATGGACCCGAGACCCGACATATTACCTCAATTTTCAAAAGTTTCTCCTAAAAACCATGTTTTCTTAATATCATTTTCTACCTAGACCTGGACCCGTTCCATATATGGTTCTGGGGCCAAGAAACCGGTTCCACTTTCTCCTTAACGGTTTTGGTTTAGGGTCCACCATGGACCTGAACCGGAACCGACCCGTGTACAACCCTACGTATACCCGTTTGGGCCTTTCACCTATCAACTTAAGCTTTTGAGTTAGCACATGGTTTCTTGCATGGTATCACGAGTTCGAAACCCTAGGAGGCATGTTACCTCCATTTGCCTGTTATGTCAGGTTTGGTCTATCTGTTGGGTTTCAAATTTGAACGGCTTCCCATTCGAGGGGGGGATGTTGATATAGATTGTTATGTCGTTCGCGAAGAGCTTGAGCTTCTAGTCTTTCTGGTTATTAACAGAACTATCTGCATTCACTATCTTCCATAGGCCATAATAGAAAGCTTGAGGGAGTCTGGAGTCTTCAGCTCAGCAATTGCATCAGCTCAGCAAGCACATTCAAAGGAGAAGGTTTTGTCTCCTACTAAACAAAACCTGCAGAGTGGCAACTTTTCTGTAGCTAGAGAAAGTGGATCCCACTTTTTTCCATCCAGGACTGGTAAATATCAGGCAGCTTCAAGGAAGGTGTTAGAGATGGCTGATTCTTCTCAGGCAGCGATTCCCCCATTATCTCCCCCAGGCTTGGACACTCTTGACATGGAAACATGACCATCTTCCTCTCATGGTTGCTTCTTCCGGGTCTGACTTCAGCTAAGAATCAGGAGAAACAGAGAACTCTGGATGGTGTACCTGGTGTACATTTTCAGGATTTCTCATGGTTGAAGGAGTGAGACTATCATGGCAGATCTACTACCCTTGTTTTGGGAGCTTCGAGAGGCATTTCAATCTTCCCAGGTTGCTTTGAATACCTTGACTTCTTTAGTGTATACAGATTGAACTGGTTAGTTAACATTTTTTTTTCAATTACCATTCATTCTACTTATGGTAGTTAAGGAATGTCATTGCCACCTTTCTTGTCACTGATATTCTATTGATGAGCGATTGTAAGAGAAGGGAGGTTATGATATGGGGTTATTGTAGCTTTCTCCAGCCTCTGCAATGCGATTGATGGTGGCCTGTATTTGAATGTTATACTAGTTGGTCTCCATATGTGTTTTATGCATTTAGCAAGAGCACTTGATATGTTTTAAGGATTAGACTAGTGACTGAGTAGATTGTTTAGAATATGTTTCATGGTGAGAGCAATTGGGGCAACAGTACCGAATTATTATGCTGGACATGGAGAATTGGAGATCATTTACCCGGTTATTGTTAATATATTATCAAATACATTAATTGTAGAAAAAATGTATTCATTTCTTTCTTCTTCTTTTTTGGGTACCAGCCAAGGTGGCTGGGCCCTTGAGAGACCCAACTGATGCTTGGAGTGAACCCCAGCACACACTCCAGAGAAGACTACCTGCACGCGCAAGGGAGAGGACTTGCACTCTCAAGAACGAGGACCTAGGGATCAAACACTAGGTAGTTGGGTGTATAAGAGATATTTTTAGTACATAGCATATTTTTATTGTTGTTTGTTTGTTATTCTAGCAGCAGCAGCCGAGGGAAAAAATCAGCTACGAAGTGGCTGCAACTCCTAGTAATGCAATCTGATTCTGCACATCCCACCTTGAAGCATGACAATCACAGGTCATGGTGGGATTTGTAGGTCTTAACATGGATCAGGGGTTTGTACAAACCTGACCATTTAGTTAAGGGCTGTAAGCCTTTAATGGTGTACATACAAAACCATTCAACCCTTTGATAGATGGTAAGATCATTAGAACATACTAATCTTAGGCCCACCTTTAAACTACATCAACGAACCCACCCTTACTTGCGGATGGTGGGTCCCACAGTATTTGTCTGCTACTTTTAGTGCTATGGCCATTTTGGTCTTCCTCTATATATAATGTAAATTTATATATTATAGTTGGGTAAAAAAGTCTGTAGACATGATCAATAATCCTATACTCAGACTTGTACCCTATCAGGGCCATATCATCAGGTTGGGTATATTGGGCAACTGGGTATTCACTATTCAGAGCATTTAGAGGCTTGCATTGGACTTTCTCTTCAGCTGTTAACTTCTTTGATTTCTCTACCTAACCAGGGGATCCTTAGTTTCACTTTTCCACATCAAATGCCAACACAGTAATCCAGTAGAAAGAACTTTGCAATGGCTGGGACATCATGATGTCAAATGTCAATTGGATCATTAAGTAAGAATTGATCTTGATTAGTTTAAGCGGTGCGCATGGTGGGACAGGACAGACCATTCTTCAAGTCAACCAGTCCAATTGCCATATTTTCTCCAATCACTTTGGAGCTAACAAATTGGATTAATCATGTGGCAAACACATGATTATCCCTGCAAAACCAAGTAATGTGTGGTCTGCTAATTCATTACTTGGGGGATGAGGTCAGACGCTTTTTCGGTTCACAAAAGTCATATTTCAAGGGGCTATATGGAGCACCTAGGATCTTTTCATCTTTAGTAAAATGATAAACAAGGAAAAACAAATCCCCTCATAGCCTTATATCAACTTGATGAATGATTTGTCAGAATTTGATGCTTGTGCACTTGTTGGGTTAAACCTGAACCAAAAAATTGTTAAACCTCTGTTTGAGACCCGGACGTCCCACTTAAGACACTCCTGCATTTTCATGCTATTTTCATATAAAAGTAAACTGGGAATTTGATGTAAAAGGGCTTGAAGATCAAGTGATTGAAGAAGCATTGGCATTCATAAAGACAATCGATTGAACCCATGTGTAAAGGTCCCACGCAAGCTAGGAAGCTCAAAAAAGCCCATTGTCATTATGAATTAACTGTTCCAGGGGCTGTTCACTGCTGAGATTCAAGTCAATATTTACATAGAAAAACAAAGTACCATGACTGTTTTTTGGACTGATGATCACAATACCTAACTTGGCCCATATCCGCTTGAGTCCAGCACCTCCAGGTGCTCCCAAGAGTGTACGCCTAAGGGGTAGGGCCCACTTCCAGATCGGTGGATCATGTGGGGCCCAAGATCATTCTTGTGCAGGGTGTCTGGGACTCTAGGTTGACACTTTGATCACAATGGACATATGATCCTATGTTTTGAGCCTGGTACATCCTTGCATGCAACGTGCGGCAGAGGGATTATTATAGTAGGGGCCAACTCCTATTGGAGTAAAACTTGAGGGCATCCCATACACGGTTTGTGCATTCATTTTGAATGACTAGAAATTGCAATAGGCGAGCCCTACTTTGGAGTTTGACTTCTTCAGCTCAGAAATTCTCCAAGAGAATGACAGGATCCTTACTCTGAACACATTTCTTGAAGATCTTCCATGCAAATAAATAGCCCCTTAAGCAGAGACGGCATATAAACAAAAGGCAATGGACTGCTAACCACAAAAAAGATACATAATGAATGAACTGTGCTATCAGTTTAGATCTGAAAAACCCAACCTCCAAGATATTTTTCTTTAGTGTTTATTCTACTAAGACTATGAACAAAAGAAACATTGATCATAGATAATATCACAGGGATCTCTTTTACAACATCTGCTATTTTTTAGGACAGTGAGGCGGATCCTTGTGCCCACGCTAGAGTCAGCCTCAATCAGTAACGACCCTGATTATGAACCTTCAAGCTTTTCAATGAGATTTTTCCTGCTACATTACTATTTCGCATCAAGATGACAACGAGTCCATCTAATAAAAATATCATGTTCTTTTGAATCATGCAATTATTTCCATAATTCATAATCCTCATCATAACGCATCACAGTGAAGGCAGGCCTTATTTCCAAGTTACAACAGCTAAAGTCCATTATAATCAAATGACATCTGTTACAATGGCTGCTATTTTTCTGCTTGGAACCATTTTAGTTTATATTTCCTCATGATCTTACCATTAGATGGCATCATGGTCTTTTTGAAAGCCATTTAAGCAACTCAAATACATTATCATAGCCTACTGAAACAAAGAAAAATGATGTCGACTATAAGATCAAATGTCAAAATGCTACATTCTAAAGACTGCAACTCTCCTATAGCAAACTTCTTCCAATGTCTTATGATCAGTGTGTAGACGGTCAAGGAGGTGAGTGCTAACAAGTTGTTTAAAGATGGTGGTGTGAATACATCCATGGAAATGTGATGAGTATGAGCTGCTACTTGACCATTTTGGGGGTGATGACTCAGCCTTGTGTCACTATAATGGCCCACCACATCAAAGGCTAAAGCGGAAGAATCCCTTTGGAGCAGCCATTAAAACATACCAGTCTATACAGATATTGTCTGGTGGGAATTATGCCTGCACAATGTCATTAAGAAAGATTGGATCATCACTATATAATGCATTTAATGATGGATCTTAAGGGCAGATTTCAATGGCCAATGCCCATCAAATCACAGGCATGATAAATATTTCCACAGACCATGATAAAATTTTCAGAGTTTGGGCAGCAACATGTTAATTACAATTTGTTCTGTCCCCAAACCATGATATGGAAAGTTTCAGTACCTGCCTACAAAATAACAGCTCTTGGTGTATGGGCAAAGGAAAGATCCCACATCACCCTTTTCTAGGGACATCCAAATGTATCCTTAGGTAAGAAATTACTTCAACCCATTTTTCAAGTGCAAATCATTGCTTCTGTATGTGAAATAGATCTATGAAAAAAGCAACAATTTATATTATAAATATCGACCAAGTTGCAGTTTGTCCCTTGATTTACTTACTTTGCTAGTGATGAGGACTCAAATAAACGAATCGCCCGCGGGAGATTGTATGTAGAGTCCTTTGCAATTGTCAGTGCTACATCCTGAGACATTTCTATCCCTTCCTTCTCAGCAATATGCTCTAGGACACTAAAAATCTGCAGTAAAACAGATTTTAAACAGATTCACCACTGGGTTGTTTTTTAGTGTCAGTGAGAAGAATAGAATAAAAAAAAAAAGAAAGAAAAGAATAGCATCTTGGAGACAAATTTTACAACAACCTCCATTATTGATAAACCAAGTCAAGAGATATGCTTTTGCTCCTAGAAAATCATTACCATTATGGGACAAAAAGAAATTCTCCGTAACTGTATTCTACTAACTCAAACCTTTCGTCACACTAATTTAAAAACCTTAAGGCACTTTGCAAGAATTCTGAGATTTGTGCACCAAGTGGAACTCCAAATACTCAAGTCCAGTCCAGCACTCAGAAGCTGGAATTCAGAGAATTCAAAAGGCTAAAAGTTACTCTTCAGGTAGGTTGATTTTCAGAGTTTTGGCAATCAAATGTAGCAGTCAGAATGGTAAGGGGGACATGACCTGATACCAGCATCAAGAATCCAATGATTCACAATTCTTGTAAAAAACACCTCCAAACAAACAATTCTCAAAATTCCAACTTTATGAAAATTGGACTATACTGGAGCATTTGGAATTCCACTGGGGAGACAACATTGGGAGAGTTCCAAACACTCCCACACAAGAATTCTCAGAATTCTCGAAAACAAACAGTCCTTAGGGCCTGTTTGTATCTTCAAAAACCAGGTGCAGTTAACTTCGTGTTTGGAAAACCCGAGTGACACAAGAAAGTCGCAATTGTTTTGTTCTTTGCCATAATCAATATATGTAATCACAATTATGGGCAATTAAAGTTACATCCTACATGTAACTTGAGTGCAGGGCAACTGAGCTCGAATGATCCAAACAGGACGTTAACTTCTTATAACTTCCAACCAGAAAAATTCTTGTAACTTCCTTAAATGTAGTCCTTAAAATAAGAAAGCAACCAAGGAGATGACCTCATCGTTTGAAGGTGGTAGAAGCTGAATCATTGTGCAGATAGATCTGATTGATTGAAGATTGGAGAGGTCAGAGCAACAAAATAGAAACTTATGGCAATTCTTGTGCTTCTTCATGATCCAGCAGATGTAGTCTTGGGTTTCCATACAAAGTTGATCGGCTTGGTATAGAACAATTGCTGCAGAAGCATCCACAAGATATTACTCTATAGCTTAAATAAGACAATCGAGTTTGATAGATCAGATCAAAATGAATGCCATATACCTCAAGAATCAGTATGATTACCTTTTGTGGCCATAGTATGCGTCTCCGCCACCAAATCAGTGATGACATGTGTCTCATACCCTTTAATTAGAGATAAGTCAATTTCAACATGTTGTGGAGATAATGTTACAAGTAGTTCAATTTTTGGCTTGTCTACTCCCTGGAGCATGATTGTTATGAGTTCACAAAATCTTGATCAGAGAAAGTATGTCAGAATGCATAATCAATTGATTACAACCATTGCCGAAAATCATTATAAGTCTACATAGCAATAATAACAACCAATACAATGGTGGAAATATTTTCAGAATTTCCAATTTGATCTATAAATGTTTTTCTTTTTTCTTAATTTAGTTTTTAATGAGCATTACTCCAACCTTTCTTTACTGTCCAAAATTTGGTAATAGATTCAAACAGCAATGAACTTTTATTCGGCAATATTAGCATGGCAGTCATTAAAGAAGGGAACTACATGATACATAGTACTGGATGTTCATGAAACCCAAAATGCATTAGTTGCCATTCTAAACGCTGTGAAATAAAGTACCAGGAAAAATATTTAAGCATGTTAGATAGGAAAACAAACAGCCATAGCTATTAAACAATCACCCAAGAAGTACCTTCAGTTCGAATTCCTTCAATTCCTCCTTAGTCTGAAGAAAAGAACAACATAACCACATGAAATGAACTCTTAGTCCATAAGAGCAACTCATATAAAAGGCAGATGGCATTTGCTTTAGGTTTTATTGATTGTTACCTTTAACGTATCAGGTCCAAAAGCTTCCCTTAGAAAAGCCCCAACCATGGTTTTCTTCCCCACTCCAGGAGGACCTTCAAATATGAAGTGACTATCAACTCCCTGAGCAACCTGAAATAGAACCATCGAAAACAAGATGATAATGAATTTGGTTTGTTTCTAACTGTGCAGATTCATCCACAGTATGAAATGATCCATTCCTACATCATATATACAGCCACTCACCGGCAATGATGAAGGCTAGGTTGTGCTACCACACCTTACACTAGAACATATGATCATGGAAGCAGAAGGACCAATCCCTTGATTATAGTTTAGAAGATCTCATCTTGTATATAAAAAAAAGAAGATGACTCGCGTCCAAAAGTAAGCTGTGCAAGGCTATTTTTGAGTTCCCCACCTTCTCCTATATATTTTCAACTAAACATGACTTTTTTTCACCAGAATGCCTTACAGTCATATCTGAACTAGAAACTATATGGGACTCTTATTAGAGGTAGGATATTAATCCTTATAAAACCCTATAACTTACTGTTACCCCCTAACCCAAATTAATCATGATTAATGTTAATTAAGCATGAGTAATCGTATTAATGAAGGTTAATGACCAAAGAGAGACAAATTAGTCACAAATGATGCATTAGGCATAATGGAATGGGTTCTATTAGAATTGAATTAGTTAAGATGAGTTTAGACTCAAACTAGGTAGGCTAAGGACTTTTTCGTAAATACGGGCTTTCACGTATTTCGTCAAATACGGAAATTCTTGATACCAACGTGTGTATCTCGAATAATACGTTAACTTCCATAATAGACGCGACTCCATTTGACCTCAAATGGATTAAATGAGGTT
Organism: Cinnamomum chago; assembly: GCA_038049695.1. Lineage (NCBI taxonomy): Eukaryota > Viridiplantae > Streptophyta > Magnoliopsida > Laurales > Lauraceae > Cinnamomum > Cinnamomum chago. The sequence continues at coordinate 119,679,439 of CP142451.1, forward strand.
TCATTTGACTCAAAATGTAATAAGACTTAATAAAAGAGGTTTTTTGTGTAAGCAGACCCTATATTAGAATGAAATGAGTCATTCTCTCATTGCACTCAAGCAAACCCTAAATTCACCTCCATCTTCATCTTCTTCTTTTCTCTTCCATTTTCCTTCATCAAGAGTGAGATTAGGAGATATTCAAGTGGTTTTGAAGAGTGTAGTTTCATCTTCATCATCTTCCCCAAGCCATCTTCCCTATTGTTGAAGTGTAGAGCTTGAAAAAGATCTCAAGATTTCTCTCATTGAGCTACAAGTAAGTACTTGAAACTTTTAATGAGTTTTCAAGCTATAATGAGTGATTAGGCATGGTTGTTAGCATAAATAGCTTATGAGATGCATTTTTGTGTTTTCATGGAATTAGGGCTTGATATTTGGAGATTTTAATCTCAACCCAAGCTAAGGAAAAATGGGGCTTTTACTACTAAACTTCGAGAGATGCAAGTATAAACATTTACTTGTGATTAGTGTTAATCATTGTAAAAGTTCATTGGGTTTTCCATGGGATTTGGATTTTGTGCATTTTCCATTAAGTTTTGAGAATTTATTTATGGATTGATTGAAATGGTTAATGGATGATGTATGAAGAGGGAACGTGAAGCTCTATTTTCTTGTAGGAATGTGAGTGATTTGAATGTAGAAAATAGAGGAATGAAAAGGAGAGAAAAATCAGATTTTTTGGACCTGCAACTCGTCCCAGGTCCGATCAATCAGACTGTCATCCAATCGATCGGACAGGCCTTAACTGAGAGGTTTTTCGAGCCGATCGATCGGACCTTCAAGTGAAATTGGATCTTTTTGGAACCAAATACGTTTTCTATGAATCTTAGTGGTCTATAAATTAGTGTTAGAACTAATTATACCATAATCTAAAATTTGTCAAGGTTATAGAAAATAAAAGAAAAGAATGGTAGTGCATTAACTATAATTAAATTGTGTATGAATTCTTCAATTGTGCTATCTAAACCTGCATAAGTGCTAGTTAAGTTATTGAATGTACAAACTACTATTAAAGTGATGTTCATCGAAAATAACACGTACATTCAATAACGAACGTTTCACTCATTTGTTTGGTTTAGGAATTTGACTAGAAGCTTGGATGGAATTAGTAGATTTGATTTGATTCCTGAGTCCGATGCTACATAGTAGTTTCTTAAACTCATTACTAGGCGGAACTGAATAATACAATGAATGAATTAACAAATGAATAGTTACTAAATGTAACAATGAATTATGAATAATCCTACTGCAGTAGATGGATTTGGGGAGTTCCGGAACTTCGTGGTGATATTAGTTGTCCCTGACCTGGACACTAGTAAGTCACATATATTCCGATCATATCTATGGGTATTGATTGATGCCTTCCATTTGGAAGATGAATCATTCCTTTGAGGGAAGATGGTAAATGAAACGAAATGAAATGGAATACAATGCGATAAAGTGAAATGTAACGAAAAGAATACTATGGTAGTGACTATCTTGCACATGTCCATTAAATGATTTTTGTGCGCTCATCATTGTCATTATAGGAATTATCTAGACTTGTGTAGAATTGGAATTGTTATTAAATAGTTTGAATGAATTCAGTATATTTATTAACATATGCTATTACAAGATCTGTTTAAATATTGTTGAACCGTTGTGTTCATTAGTGTTATTGATGACATTATAGGCCCGTTTGCCATTGCCGGTCCAGCAGCGCCCCCGGCGCCATGGAATGGACGGAATACTATTTGATATGGGTATTCGAGCGCGAGAAAGAACTATAACATTTTGATAAATGTTTTGAAATGTTATTTTGTACATTCATTTTTTTAATGTAATTTAATTGTTATTGTATAGTGTTTTGGGTATGCACCGATTGACAAACTTTGATGGAAATGATACATGTATAAGGACTTTATTTTTGTATACATGTAAATCGTAAATTGATATTATCAAATATAATGTTTCCGCAAAAATTGTGTATTTGACAGATTTATTAAGAATGTTATCCATTGTGGATTTCGTTTTAACTTCGGTTAGTTCGGAGTTTATGGGAGTAAGTATGGGCTCACGGCTCGGGATTATCGTAATTCGGGCCCGGATTGTGACACTTACTAACCCAAAAACGTTGATTTGTGCATAAAGACTAATACATAACAAAGTCACTTTTACTCAAATTTCACCAGAAAAACACTTCAACTAAAATAAACTCTGTTTACTCAATTGACCACCATCCTCCCTTAAAAAGAAGATCAGTAGATCGCCATACTGTAAACATAAAATAAAAATGCATGAAAAAAGAAAATAGAGGAATTTATGGGTTTCCACTGATTAAATTATGTCTAGGTACGACTGCACTAAATGATTGATAGACCCAAAATCAAAAGGTTCAAGGTCTTTCATGCCCCTTTTACAATCCGAAGGGGCACTTGAGGATAAACTATACTTCTCCAGTCCCAAGCTTTCTTGTTCTGATTCTAAAAGAAGGGAAAAAATTGTATAGGATCAGAATTAATAAAATTAAAAAGAATTGAGAGAGAGAGAGAGAGAGAGAGAGAAGGGGAAAATCCTTGGTTAAAATGATCAGGAGACCCCTACCGCGGAGGATAATATGGATCCAAACCATCAATTCAATCTTTCCTTCACGCATTCATACACACTTCAAATTTCAGCTCAATCAAAGCAAGGACACATGTGAAAAAAGTAGTCAAGTTGCGTTAGGACTGCAATCTTCTACTACTATATATGGCAATCTTCTACTATTATGGAGACCGAAAAAAAAAAACTAACTATCGAAAGCATCCATTCAACAGTCTGAATCACCAAAAATGTGGGCCTCATTGTGTGCAAAAATTCTCAAATTAAAAAGTCATTATGAATCAGTGTATCAACCCAGCAATCATAAGTATCTATAGACAATCAATATAAAAAAGAAAAGACTAATTGTAAATCTTGTTCATCACCTGCTGGCGCAGGCCTAGAGCTATCTCTTTGTGGCAAATGAATTCCTCGATAGTCCTGGGACGGTATTTTTCTATCCAACCACTGGACTCCCTCTTCTTCATCATCATCGTGACACCTTTCTTCTCGCACCCATCCTGCCAGATCCGCCAAGCCGTAACCCCCTGCGAGTAGGGGTTCCCTGGAAACTCATGAGTCCTCCTCTCATCTGCTCCGTATGTTTGATACGACTCCTCCGACCCATCATCGTGACCGGTTGTTTTCTTCTTAAGCCGAGATGATGACGAGGGATTGGAGGAGAGTGTAGAGAATAGAGAAGCGCATGTGGGTTGCATAGGAGAAGGAGGGGATGCTGGAGAGCTTGAGTCTGAGCATGGGAATGTGAAGTTCGACATTGTAGATTGGAAGAATGAGAGAGAGAGAGAGAGAGAGAGAGAGAGAGAGAGAGAGAGAGAGAGAGAGAGAGAGAGAGAGAGAGAGAGAGAGAGAGAGAGAGTTTGGGAGAAAGGGAAGGGGGAATGTAAGAGGAGGGGGTGTTTATGTATTGGAGGAGGCGTGTGTTTGTGATGTATTTTTTTCTTGTTCTTGTTCTTGTGATTGGTGTGATCGAGGGAGCTGGAGCGATGGATTCGAGGGAAGAAGAGAAGAGACAGATAAGGAATAAATTGCGGGAACAAGGAGACGATGGCTTTTGGCATGTGAGAGAGAAATTCAAATGTGTTATGTCCGTAAGAAGGCGCCAATGCTCTTGTTTTGTTTCTCAGTCTGATTTTCCAAAGGGGCCGTTGTGAGAACTTGGTCTCTGCAACGCAGCGTGTCAACTGCCGGCTTTTACTTTAAGGTGAGTATCTGTTGGGCCCGCATCAAGAATACCCATGTCAACACCCTTGGTTCCGTGTTAACTCAACATGAAGCCTTTTAAAAAATCGTGCAGCCCTAGTAAGAGCTTTAGAGTTAAGCGTGTTCAGACGGAAATAGTAATGTGATGTATGAACTCCTAGAAAGTCCCTACACATCTACATAGGTTAAAGCAGACAATTTCATGCTGAGTTGGGCGGGGCTGTCACATCAATAATAATGGCCCGGCTCATACTTGATCCGTATCTCATATGCCCATGGGTTGGACCATCTCGCTTTGGAATGGTTTAGGTTTTGGGCTCTAGTACTTGGGTCGGGACTAGACTTAAATCTTGGGCCTATTTCATATTTGGGTCGGGCGCTTGGATTAAGTGATGAAAGCCAGAAATCAAAATCCGAGAGGATTTTGCCTTAAATCTCCTGTATGTTTGTTTGCATTAAAATACATAGAAATTTAATGCATAGGACTTAAGCCATTAAAAAATGAAGGGTATAGGTTGGTTTTAGAAAATGAGCATCAAATGACTTTCCTTTTGTGGATATGGATTAAAAGAAAATTGACAAATGATTAATCAGCCATAACCTTAATTATGCATTTCCTATATTGCCTTGATTTTATGTATATAGAAAGAAAGGTCATTTGATGGTCAGTTTTGAGGGCCTATTTGTTTGTACAAGTGGTGAAATGGAATAAAATTTAGGGTAAAATCAAAATAGAGAGAAAAAAGAGGGAGTTGAGAGTAAAAGCACCAAAAGACAGAAAATAAAATTTTGCTCTCCCCTTTTTTGTCATTTAGTACATTTTTAAGAGTACTTTTGATTATTTGTCTTTTTAGGGTAGTTTTTTTTTTTTTTTTTTTTTTGTCATTTCATGTCTTTACTTTTAACTTTTATTTTTTATTTTTTTTGCCTTCCTTCTTGATTTGACCATTTAATTTTATTTTATTTTACCTTTCATGCAATCTTCATTTTTAACCACTTACGGCATAAATGATTCTTGCATTTAGACTCTACAATCTCCCCTCCAAAACCCAAATCTCCACGGAAAAAGATTGGAAAAGACAGAGATGGAGGGACCAAGGATCGGGGGCCCAATACAACAGGCCGGGCCCGATTGATTATATGGGAGATTGGGTCTCACATGTTTGGTGCGAGCCAAGCTTGGGCCGGGCACTTAAAGCCTGTGCCAGGCTGCCAGCCATGGCCGAATATGGGCCTGTATCTAAAGTCGGGTCATGCCAGCCACGAACACTTCAACAGTACTACTTATACGAAGCAGTCACGAGTCGAGTTAAAGTTGACCCATAAAACTGTATAATCCAAATTAAATTTTTTTAAACCCTGGTAGTACTTTTAATCCCTCCTTTTCAACCTCACTCTTTGTTTTCCATTACTTTTCTCTTTATTAAACTTCTCTCAAGTTGCATTATAAAATCATTAAATTTGAGGGGTCACATCAAGCGGCTAGGATGATAGATTGACTATAAGAAAAGGTTCATAGGAATTGGCCTCCCCTTGAGTTTTTAGATCGCCCACATCATCCATCATTGGTGGGGTCCTAGATTTGTGGGACAACATGTGAGCCGCACGTGATCAATCCGTGTCCTTCGTCCTAACTCCCTCCCCCCTTGCCAGAGATCCCATGGGTTTTACACGGATCCAAATGGATTGAACCATTGAATCGGAACAAAAATAAAATTGTGCTCAATACCATTAAATTGGAGGGTCACACATTAAGAGGTTACGATGATGGGATCAGCTTAAATTTTATATGTGGAGTGGGTCCCACTAGATCTTCTGATCCCTTGAGCCATGAATGGTAGGGATGATATTGTCTGTTTTGGCTCACGGGCCTCACGGTTTTGTTTCTGATGGGCCTTGATCCACCAAAATGCGTCATGTCATGCAAGGTAAGGATGTAAGCTCTACATATAATCTCATTCACTTTACTCTCTATAGTTGATGTGGAATTCTGGGTGTCACATGGGGGTGTGTATATATATATATATAATATGAAATTCTAAAAAACGCCCCACTTTAATAGGAAGATCTTTCCATCTAAGGGAATTTCATTATCATTATGCATCCCAATGAGCCCCATTAGGAGGGGTGTTTTTCCCTTAAAACCTTTCAACAGAGCTCTTGCACAATTAGCATAGATGCGCAACCTAATGCATTCTTAGAGTCGGCCTCAATCCATAAGGAGCCCGAGTATCAACCTTCAACCTTAAATAGACTCTCCCAACTAAACAACCGGTCAATCAAAGTAAAGATGCCAAGTTCTTTAGAATCATGCTATGATTTCCTTAATTAATTCATAACCATTGTCTTAATATATCAATAGCCAAGGCAGGGCTTACTCAAGTTAACAACAGCTAGAGGCCATAATGATCTTTCCATTATATTAAATGACATCATGGTGATTTTTGACAACCAGTTAAACAATTCAACTACGTTACAATAACCTTCTTTTGAAATTAAAGAAAAATGATTTAATTCATTCACTAAATGAAAGGCACATCCATTGCAATTGTCTATAATGATACAGGTCTGCATAATGCAGTTAGCAGAACCTTGAAGATCAAATATATCATGAGTTTAAAGATCAAAAGATCAAAACACTACATTCTAAAGATTGAAGCTCTCCCATGGCAAAACTTCTGATGTTTATGATCAGTGTGCAGGCGGGCAAGGAGGTGAGTGCTAGAAGGTTTTTGAAACGAATACAAGCACAAACATGAAGAGATTTGAGTACAAGCTGCTGTTTTATCATAATTAGAGGGTTAATAGTTTTGTCTCAGCTAATGTCACTACAAGGGACTGCAAAATGAAAGGCTAAAGCACAAGAAACACATTCGGAGCTAGCGGCCTTTAGAGCTTTAATCCATACCAGTCGATACAGAAGCCTGCAGGTGGGAGTGGGAGTCATGCCTGTACATTGCCAGTAAAAAAGATTGGGTAATCACTTCCCAGAATACGACGCATCTCAAAATCTGAATAGATCCCCTGTTTGGACGAAACAGGGACTGCCACACGCGGGGAAGAAGTGGAGCGGAGGAAAGAGAATTTGCTTTTCTCTTTCCTCCGCCTCCGCACCTGTGAGTCCCTGTTTCGTCCAAACGGGATCCAGATCCTAAATTATCCAGCCTTATAACTGGACTGGAGTGTGGACCCCTAAGCTCACTCCTCTTTTTATCATATTTGATAATATGCAAGAATTAGGTCGTTTGAATGTTCAACTCTCATTAGTATGTCTGATCATACATGTAACCACTCTACATGATTGGAATGTATCTCCAGAATTTCCTACATGTTTTTTATTTCCAACTCCAGCTTATATGTCGCCCATTATCTCGATCATATGTAATATTCTCATTTTTAGGCTGTTACAACATCCCATGTCTATGCAAGTTCATGTAAGAGCTCCACATAAATTGGTGAGGTCAAGCATCCAAAGATCAGGGTGAAGATCAAGTTCAGCAAATTGCATTAGAAGAACCACTATATTTAACTTAGTACAAAGCACATTTGCCAACAAGTCCAACTACAAGTACAAATGCCATAAAACCATATAGGAGAAACGACCACAGGAGTCAAAGCAATATGAAGTAAAGACTTGCCTCCAGCAATCCAAACTAGAATTCCATTTCTCCTAATATGTAAATATTTGTGATCGTGAGCCCTAACTGTAGAGCTGCGATGTAGTAATAAACTGGTGAGACCAGATTGATCTACAATGAGCAATGTTGATTAAGGAACTTTTCAACTTTTAACATGTTCTAATTAAAATCTAAAACTAGCTTAAATAAGTAACTAATCAAATTACATCAATTTTTCTAAAATAACTGAATGTAAAAAAGTTTAATTACAATTCTTTCCAAAAATAAAAGACCTATTCTACTAATAGAAACCTAATCTAAGCAATCTTAGAATGTCTAAAAACTTGCAAAAGAACACACAAATCAAACAACCAATTTAATATGAAAAATCAAAATAAAATTTTCTAAATTAGATCCTACTTACCAAAACAAATTATAATGAAAATATGAATGATTTATGAGGTCCTCTATGCAAACAATGCAATTCTAAATAAGTTCCTAAAAATCTGATGCACTCTAAAAAATTCTAAGTATGAAAAACATTATGTACATGCCTGTTTTTACTGGACTGTAGAACCTACCTAAGATGCTCTAAACCAAAACTTAATGACTGGAATTTGAACCTTGATGATTCATGAACACAACAAAAGAAATAGAAGTGAAAAAGGAGTTCGGATGAAAAAGATATGAATGCAACAAGATGCCTACTTGAACCAGTTATATTGCTGAAATCTAATATGACCTTGTTGGGTACCTTTGTTTATGCCTCTGGTTGACACGGTTCCCGAGGTTATCTTTGGCTGAAATTCTGGGGTTTCAAAATCCTAATATCTTACTTTAATTCTGCTAACTTTCAAGGAAAAATAATATCTCTTTCTTGGTTTTCAAATCACATGCTTTTGGAATACAGTCTAACCAAAACCGCTGAAACAATGCATTTTTTTTCAATGTGCAGATTTTCCACTATGTACCAGGTATGAAATTAGCATTATTAAACAGTCATTAAACATTGTGATTTCATAAACAAAACCTATTCTAATGCAATTTCTAATTATGATGCATGAATTATCATGAAGAAATAAATTATGCATAAACTTAAAGTGAGGGAAATAAAAGAATTTGCTGGAAAATAATAGCATTGCAAAACATAAGAGTAGTGAAACTAATAAAATTTAAATGTAGTGTTGTGAAGAAAAGTAAATGTAGTTGTGCATAATTTAAATGCAGTTCAAGTAGTGAAATTATCTTCTAAAAAAAATTCTTTCTTAATACAATTTAGAATTAATTACTTCAAATATGCCCTAATAAACTTGGGTCGTCAATCTAAGCACAAAAATAAGCAACATAAATAAAGCATCAAGCATAAACCATAAGAAGAAGAATATTGAAAAAAATAACTTTTACTAACATGTAGATTCATTTACATAAGATAGAAAATAAAAATGATAGAGAAATACATGTTAGGATGGAAAAACCTCTTATATATGAGAAATCCCAAGGGAGTAGTGTGGCTTTAGGACTATACCTCCTTGAGGAACACAATGAGGAGAAGGAGAATGGAGAGGATGGAGTGAAGAGAGGCTAGAGGGGGTAGTTTTCCATGAGAAGAGGGGAGAAATAACATCCCATGTGATGTTTATATAGAGCATGGAATGCCTATATAGGACATGAGTTGCTTAAATAGAGTATGAGAGGCATATGTAGGACATGAGTTGCCTATATAGGGCATGGGAGGCCTATATAGGGCATGAGAGGCCTATATAGGGCCTACTTTGTAGCATTCGATCACCTATGTTAGGTGATAGGTACCATGTAATGTTAATATAGGACATGGGATGCTCTATCTCTTCTCCTTGTAATTTCTTTCTTTATCTCATTCCTTGGTTGTGGGACCCATTTCATCCATTTCCTACAAGTAAAAGTGAATGATAATTTTGAATAAAAATCACAAATGCATGATAGTGGACCCATAAATTAAAATGCACATCATTATGCATGAATGCACTACAATAAACCCAAAAATGCATAAGAACATGATTTTTTCTTAAATGAGACTATTTTGGACTAATAAGTCCCTAAAATGGTCTAAAATATGTATGAAAATATGTATTTTTAAGGACTTATCAATTTGTAAGTCTCAAGTAGAAGGTAAGAAACAGAGATACACTTTGTTTCAATGAAATGTCCATCGCGACTTCATTCTTGCATTTTGCGTCATGTTCCTCTCATTCTTGTTTCCTTTTTTGCGTCTGCACCCGTATTTCAAAGTGCATATCATTAACTCTATACGTGAAATATGTCCATGAAGAAAAACAACAATTTCACTACATAAATATGAAGCAAGTTGCAGCTTGTCACTTGATTTGCTTACTTCACTTCTGATGAGGACTCAAATAACCGAATTGCCTGCTGGAGGTTGTATCTAGAGCTTTTTGCAATTGTCTGTGTTAAATCCTCAGGGATTTCTATGCCTTCGTACTCTGCAATATGCTCGAGGACACCAAAAATCTGGAGAAAAACAAGTTCATAGTTAAGCTATTTTCAGTGTCTGCAGGAAGAACATTAAAAAAGACTTTTTGCTCCAAGAATCTTGTTTGGACAAAAATGATTTCTCCATAAGCATATTCTACTAAAACTTTTTGTTGATACTAATTCAAACACCTTGGGCCTTGATTGCGTCTTCATAAACCAAGTGCAAGTAACTTTATTTTTGGAAATTCTGAGTTACACACAAGTGACTATGTTTTCTTCTTTTCCATAATCAATACATGTAATCAAAACAATGGATAAGTATAGTTACAACTTACAACCCACATGTAACTTGAAAATAGTGCAACTCTGTTCCAAGGATTCAAACAGGGCATTAGCTTCCTTTTACTTCCCTAAATCTAATCCTTAAAATGAGTAAGCAACCAAGGAGATGACCTTATCATTTGAAGGTGGTAGAAGCCGAATCATTGTGCAGATAGATCTGAGTGATTGAAGATTGGAGAGGTCTGAGCAACAAAATAAAAACTTTTGACAATTCTTGTTCCTCTCCGCATGATCCAGCGAATGTATTCTTGGGTATCCATACTGTGAGGTCCCGCCCTTGGTGGGCCCTCTAAATGCTAATTTATAGACTAATTAATCCTAATTTATGCTAATCATTGGTTAATTATGCTAATTACTACTAATCTTTGCTAATTATTGCTAATCTTGGCTAATTACTAATTATTTGGGCTAATTAGGGGTTGATTAGAGAGATTGGTTAGAATCTCCTAAGTTTTTGGTTAGATTAGCTTAGTTGGGTTTGTTTTTAATTAGAAAAGGGTTTTGGGTTAAACCTATGCTATTAGTGTTAGTTAGGTCCCTAATAGAGTTTTAATTAATTAGGAGGGTTTAGTTTAGTGCTAATGGTGCCCCTCTTCTAGAAGCTTCCTACCAAAAGACCTAACCTACCCTAACCCTAACCCTAACCCTAATCCCATGGAACCCAAAAGGGTATTATAGTCATTAACCACCCTCCACTAAACCTATATAATGGCTCTTATCCCAAAGCAAAAACCCTAAACCTCAAGCCCAGCCCCTTTCCCAAGAAAACCTCCAGCCCCTGTTCATTGCAACTCCCAACTTCCATTTCAATTTCCCTTCCCACGTTGAGCTGAAATCTCACCTGTTACATTGCTGGAAAATCCCCTGTTGCTACTGTTGCTTCATCTTCCTTCTTCCTCTTTCATTCTTCTTCCTCCAAGCCACTACAACAGTTACGTTTCTGTGCTTGGAGCTACAGCAGCCGCTACCTTATCTTCTATTTTCCCTCATTTCCTCCCCTTGAGCTGCTATCACTGTGTATTGGAGCCGGACTAATTGTGCTGGGACAGAACAGCTACTGCCACTGCTGCTGGGTATTCTTCTTCTTCGTTACAGCTGGGAGCAGCAGTCATCTTCTTCTTCTTCCTCTCCTCTGTTCTGTTGGAACTGGGCTCTCTCTTCTCTTCTATTGATCTTGTTCTCTCTACAAACCCTCTCTTTATTATCAAAGGCAAGTGCATTTACTCCTAGCTTAGAACATGTGTTTCATTTCTTGATTTCTGTAGTTTCAGTTCATGAATGTTATTGATTAAGTCTTAGAAAAATTACTTGAGCTCAGTTGTTTTGTTTGGATGGAAATGGGCATTGATGGATGGGGGTTTCACCCCCCATTTGGAAGATCAATGGGCCACAAGGTTGTCAATTAATGGGCATTAGAGTTGTTTGATGTTTGGAGATGATTTGGTGAAGTTTGGGACTGATTGGAAGTGATTTGGTGGAAAAACGGGTTGAAATGGAGAAAACCTGAAAACTGGTCTCAGTGCATGGCCGAGACCAGTGTATGGCCGAGACCAGTGTATGGCCGAGATCAGTGCATGGCCGAGCTCAGTGCAGGACCGAGCTCAGTGCATGGCCGAGACCAGTGCATGGCCGAGACCAGTACATGGCCGAGACTAGTGCAGTGCAGTGCATGGCCGAGACCAGTGCAGGGCCGAGCTCAGTACATGGCCGAGACCAGTGCATGGCCGAGACCAGTGCAGTGCATGGCCGAGACCAGTGTAGTGCATGGCCGAGACCAGTGCATGGCCGAGACCAGTGCATGGCCGAGCTCAGTGCAGGACCGAGCTCAGTGACTGAAATTTCATGGAAAAGATGACCTGAAACTTAGAATTAACATTTAGAAAGTGTTTAAAGCTGGAACATCAATCTTTCTAAGGTTTTTAGAGTATGCGGTCAATCACCTAGGCCAGGTTGTTCGACCGGACACGCTGTAAGCCTTTAGAAACGAATTGAGTTGTCCAGGAAGCCCGATTCAGATTAGTTAGTGCACTCGGTTGATCCTCCCGGCCAGGAGATCAACCGAGCTCACAACACATCAGGTTCACCTGGGAAACCCTGATTGTTTCAGTTTTCAACATTTAGGAGATATGATCAGTTGTGGGGCCCATTGACCATCCAAATGAGCATTTATCAGTGATCTAAGCCCGAGTCAATGGTGTGGCTCAACCTTGACTCGCGGGGACCACTGTCTAAGGTTTAGGTTATTAATCTAAGATGATTCGACCTCTAAGAGTTGTCAACAATGCCCTTAACCACCTAAGCACCAAAATACAGTATTTTATGGCATTAATGACATCGTTTAGAGATCGAATTACCGGAGATAGACTCGAACCTAAAGTGGCCCATTACCTAGGATTGGACCGTTGGATTTCCCTGTTGATTCCTTCGTTGAAGTTTATACTTCACTTTATTTATATTCTGTCATTCTTAGATCTTTAGTGTAGCTGTTTACTGTTAACTAATATAATTGGAAGACCTGAACCTAGGGTATCTAGAGGTGACCCGACAGTGTGATTTCGGAGATCATTGACCCGTGTCTGTGTCTAGGCGGGCCCTTATTGGGCCTAAGTGTGGAGATGTGAACCCTTTAGCTTGAAGATGTAGTTTTATTGGACTGTTAAGTCATATGGATTGAAATGGAACTGTTTATCAGTATAAGTGGATTAGTTGCCTCGTATGGACAGTTTTAGACCAGGCCATGTACTGATGGGCCTTGGTATGGATCCAACGAGTGGGCCTGGACCTTGAATGAGATCCAGAGACTGTATTGAGATGTGTAGACCTCTTAGAGATATTGTTAGGACCTTGTTCACGCAAGGCAAAGCCTAGACAGACACAGACCTTAGAGTTATTCTCGAGTCGGCATGAACATTCACTCGGTTGATTTAAGCTCAGCCTGTGGACTGATCATCCCCGGTAGGAGCTAGATGAGTGTTGTAGAGCTATCATGATGAGCTGTGTGGTTAAGACGGACGGTGTGATACCGTGCCGGTCTGGAGTGTTGAGATGATGAGTTGATGAGATGATTTGAGGGATTAGTTATTCCCAGCACCGATGAGATTTCCCCGCCGCAACTGTGTTCAGTATGGGAGGGCCGCGGCATAATATCCCGCGGTATTCCAGCTCGTGTGAATGTGCCACTTTCGTTATAGTAGTTTAGATGTTTATCTTTGTACTGATTCTTTATGATTTACATGCACAACTGCCTAATTCATTTCCCTTGCTATTCATTTAATTTATGTACCTGTCTCTATTTCCTTTGATATATATGTTCTATGTTAGTAGTATGCTGTAACTTGCCAGATCTTTTAGATCTGACCCACTCATTGGTGCTTAGGCCGAGATCCCGAGATCCCAGACGATGCATTAGCCCTAGTGGAGGCACCTGTCGCAGGAGAGTACGCATGGGGCCCGGCAGACACGGATGTCGAGCCGGAGGGCGAGGAGTATCTACATGGGTTTTGAGAGTCTCTTGTTATTTGGGTTTTGAGAGAACAATTTTGTAGTGAGTTGGGTAGAACTCAAATGTATTAACTTTAATTTACACTGAACCATTTTAAGTAGACTGTAGTTCTGCTCATACTTAATATATATCGATACCTATTACTTCCGCTTTATTTAATCGTTATGCTTCCGCAATTTAAATGTTATTATTATATGGTTCAAAAAGTTTTAAATTGGACCTCACTGCGGCCTACGATCTTGGAAGTTCTCGGATTTTCCGGGAAGTAGCGCGCCAACTTTGGGTATTCGAACGATTATATCGGTATCCGGAATTGGGGCGTTACACATACAAAGCTGATCGGCTTGGTATAGAACAATCGCTGCAGAAGCATCCACAAGGATATTACCTTAGAGCTCAAATAAGATCATTGGATTTGACAAATTACATCAAAATGGTGTTAGACGAGAGTGATCATCGTGACTATATGTGCAACACTGTTAGGACCCAACAAATGGATGACATATACCTCGAGAATTAGTATGATTGCATTCTGTTGCTATAGCATGTGTTTCCTCCACCAATGCTGTAATCACACGTTTCTCGTACCCATGAAATTTGAAGAAATCTATTTCAACATGCGGTGGAGATAATGTTACATTAACTTTAATTGTCGCCATTTCTTCACCCTGGAGCATGATGTGAGTTCATAGAACTTTGATCAGAAGAAGTATGCTACACTACATTATTGATTGACTACAGCCAATGGTCGGAAATCATTACAAGTCATCGTAGCAATAAAATAACAACTGAAACAGTGGTAGAAATATTCTAAAAAAACATCCAACTTAATCTATAAATGTTTTTATATATCTATTTAATGAACATTACTCCAACCTTTGTATTTTTTGCTAGTCAAAAGTGATACTTTGACCTTGGGAGACCAGTGATTGATCACTAGGCACACAAGTGATACTAGGACCCCGTTTGGCATCGTGCCAACGGGGTATTTTTTTGTTCCCACTTATCAAATTGGATAACTTTTTAACGGCGAGTTGCTGACGGATTTTTTCATTCCGTAGGTAACGGATTGGCGACGGATTGGACCTAATTCGCACTAATCATACAAATTTCTCTTTTTTCTGCCCGAATTTCTCTTTCCTCCGCCCGCGCGTGTCATCCCTTATTCGTCCGGATCCAACTCAAACAGTTTGAATCCTTAAAAAGATGGGTACTACCAATATATGACAATTAAGGACTGCTCGGATTGCACCCATTTCCATGATTTCATCCTTGGCTCGAGCCTCAAAGGCTCTGGGTCGTTCTCCTTCACTTGCACACACGCGTGCAGCACACGCGCCAATCTCCACCATGATAAAGTTCGCGGCCCGATCTTTCTCCTTTCCCATATTTTGGCGGGTTTCGCTCGACGATGCGACTAACCTGCGCCTCGCTCCACCCAACGTAAGCACACTAACTTCTTCCATCCCTCCTCTGCTGCAAAAAAGACCCTGGACCTTCTTCCCTCACCCTCTGCTTCTTCTAGGGTTTTTTTAAAACAAACTTCCTTTTTCTTATGCATCTCAGAAAGATTGTGATTTCTGATTTCTATGATCCATACTTTCTTTATGTTTTTTTCTATGATTTCTCAAGTTCAATTTCTTCTATTTTCATTGAAATGCTGAGTGTTTTTTTTTTTTGTTGTTTTTTTCTTGCCTGATTTGGTTCTTATAAGTGGGACCCATCTCTAATGCAGCCTTCTTATGATGGTTCCCACCATGGAAGGACCATTTTGATCAATGGAAGCTGCTGCATCATACAATCTCTGCTAGTCTTTTGATATGCGAATAAATAGTTGAGATTCAAATTTTACTGTTTTAGGCTGGTATAGTGTGATGGGGGGTGTTTTTGAGCCACACCCATCCAATGCACATGGTGATTAGTTTGAACCAATGAAAGACTGGGATACATGAGTGTGATCATTGATCTGAATGGAAATGCCATGTGGGGGCCATTGTTGAAACCCTGGTTAGGTGGAATACCCAGAAGAGGTTTCAATTAAGTTCATTGATAGTTACTGACACAGGCATTGATGGATTGCCAAGCTATTGTATGCGTGTCCATAGATCTGCGCCTATCAAATCGACATATTTCAGTCCCCCTCTTGAGATAGGTTGTGAACCTCCAAATGGGATTGAATTGGTTCCTATTCTTCTCATTAATGGAAAATCTCCTGTTGAATTTGGCTTCTGGCTTTTATTTTTACTTCATTTTAACCGCCCATTTGATGGGTTCCAATTAGATAGATAGGATATTCTGTTTTACTATGAATGTTTGGTTTTTTATAAAATGGTTGATAAGATTATGAAATGAAATATGGGATGGAACGGAAACAATTCCTTGTTGGATCATGGATGTTTCAGGAAAGGTAGCAAAATACCGAACTAGTTTGAATTGCGACTTTTGGGAAGGAGAATAAATAAAGTTGATTTTTAGTTACAATTATTTAGAGTTTTTATTGAAGTATCATATTTCTTTACTGTTGTTTTAGTATTTCCTAAGAGTTACAAGCTAGTGCGGGTTCTTCACCTGAAACATGTCTATATCATACAAAACATTCCCACTGTCGTAGCAGACACATTTTCATTCAAAGGGGTATCAACATTGGGAAGGGTTTCCTGTTAATTAAGCTTCTCCCGCATCCGGAATGGCTCCTGTGATTTAGTTAGTTTGTATATAGTTACATGAATTCTATTGTACACTGGTAGCATAGATATGCTAGTTTGAATATTTTGCTCCCACTTGTTTTAGGTATTTGATGATCAGTTAAATCATCAGAGATCTGACATTTCAACAAAAAAATAAAATAAAATAAAATCAGCATATGTTGAAGGGCATTCTCTTTGGAACTCGTTTCTCTCAGAGATCTTATTCTAAAGTATGATGCCTTTTAGTTTTGCAGTGCCTCCGAGGAAATTAACAATTGTGGCCTTGAGCATTTTGAGGGCAAGAGGCTTGGGATCTGAACGACTTGTCTCTAATTTATCTATGTCAGCGTCTTCTACCCCCAAACCAATGAAAGATAGAAAAGATAGTGGATCAGTAAATCGAGTCAAAGCTGATGGGGAGAGAATCATCAAGGTGTGAGATGCTTCTATATTGTGAATCATATCTAAGTCTTTCTTGATCGGTGTTTGCCTCTGACAATGGCTGGTTGGCATGTAGGAGGGTGCTGTGGTAAGCCATGTTGAAATTCAGACTATTAGAGATGACCCAACTAGACTGGAAGCAATGACAGTGCAAGAACTTCGAACTATGATGAGGCAAGTGCTCACAAATTTTCATGTTTTTATTGCCCATATTTTCATACAAGGGCTGTGGTGTTTAAGTGTTTAGAAGGACCCTTCTTTTGGTGGAAAGTTTATGCGCTTGATTTCTTGGTATTGTATTGATTTTAGTCTGTATATAAAATGAGTGAACTGGACATATGCTGTATAGAGCAATTGTAATCTAGGATATGAAGATATCAGCCAGTACAGTTGACATACCAAAATTGGGCATAATACTGTATCATGCAAGTTACCAGTTATTTATTTATTTATTTTATTTTGGGGTTAAATTCAGCATGCTATAAAGGCTAAAAGTTCCCTGAAATTGCTACCGAGTTGGATGTTTTGGTGGAATTGGAATTGATTGTTATCTTTTCCACAATGCATTTGGTGCTGCCAATTAGTATAACTGCATGACCTGGAATGCTGCTTTTGCCTTTATTGCGTCAAATCATTATCAGCACCTCTTGTCTATACTGATTGGAGGCAGATATGTTCTGAAAAGGCATTTTCATAATTTCTAACTGATGTGAACATAGCAGAACAGATGACAGCTTGATCTACTAAATGAGAAACTGGACAACTGCTCAATAAATTTTTTTTTTTTTTGGTGGTAAAACCGCTTACAGTCTGTGTTACCTTTAATTACTCCTTGAGGGTACCACATGGCTTGATAAAAATTAGACTTACTGGTGTGTTGAAGAAATCTTTCTGATAAAATAATAAACTAAATCTGAAACCTCATGTTATGACAAAAGCCCATATCACTCCCATATCAGCAACTGTTTCCATGTGCTGGTGGAATGCTTAAACCTTCTTATAAAAGATCTGCAGTATATCTATATCTGTTTCTGGTCATTTTAAATTGCAAGGATGCCTGAAATATTGGTTTCTATAGTGTTTAAATCATGTCAGTCATTATCCAGGAGGGTAGGAATCCCTGTCAAAGGTATTAAACGGGATCTTGTAGCAGCCATGAAGCATTTCCTAGCCAACCAGGATGGAGGTATGCATCTGAAAATGTGTAAGAGAAGCTTTCTATCTAGTAGCATTGCATTCAGGCATCACTAACCTTGGTGGTTAGATATTCTGGCTAGTGCAGGTCAGAGTTTGCCAGTAGCAGACAAAGATGCGGGTATGAGTTCAACAGTTGGAGACAGTTCCCAATCTCTAAACACCGTTTCAGGAGATTCAGGAACACAACCAAGGAGAAATAAGAGAAAATCACCAGCAAGTGAGGGAGCCAAGATCAAAGTAAATTCTAGAACTGTCATAACAAAACAAGAAGTTTCAGTTGAAACAGGTGTAGTTTTAAGTTTATTTTTTCCTGAATATTTGATCAACCATTACCATTTTGGAAATTGAAAAACACATTATCCTTAATTTTAGTATGTTGCTACAAGTATCGGATAGTAGAATGTGTGTTGTTAGTCTCAAACTTCTAATTTTAATAGTATGTTTGGATGTCTTTTGCAATGTGGAGGGGAGGTAATAACTTCCAAAGAAATCTGCATTGGTAAAAAATCCCAATTCAAGTACACACAAAAAAAAAAAAAAAAAAGAAGGTTTGGTTAGATATTGAGAATGTGGATGGAAACTTGGGCTGGAAAAGGCCTTTTTTTATTATTATAATTATCGGAAAAGCCTAAATGGTAATGCTCCTGTCAAATTTGGTTTCTGCTTCCTGAGTTATTTTCTTTTTGTTTAAATGCCTCATGCTTTGTTTAAGCATTTTTATGCTATTTTATTAACCATGATGTTGATAACAGGGAGCTTAAATATATGTACAAAATTCCAAATGCACCCGGCTTGATCTTATAGTTATTGTCATTGTGTGATTGATGACGTCCAGGTCTCTCTCGAGCAAAGAGAGAAATTTCTCCCAGTATTGGCATTGAAGATGGTGGATCTACCATTGTAGGTAGTGTAGCTGCTAATTCTAATGAACCCTGGACAATGCTTTCCCACAAGAAGCCACAACCTGGGTGGGTTCCATATAATCCTAGAATTATGAGGCCCCCACCTCCTGCTGATGGTACAAAACTAATGAAGCTGATGTCTTGGAATGTTAATGGCTTAAGAGCTTTACTGAAGCTGGAGGGTTTCTCTGCACTTGAACTTGCAAAAAGGGAGAATTTTGATGTTTTGTGTTTGCAAGAGACCAAACTTCAGGCAAGCTAAGGAGCTCTGGTTTTATTTTCTTGCTTAGTTTTAATATATTACAAACTGGCCCTTTTGTTAGTGCCAGATGATGCACGTTGGATCATATGGAATGCAATCATTTTGATGTCTTACCAACTTTGTTTCTAATATTGACTATGAATTGATGATATGAGGACTCAAGCAGTGCAGAAAATGCATTGGGAGTTAATTTCTGTTTAATTGTATTTTATTCAATTAATAATGTGCTATGCTTATTTTCGTATTGAATTGAACTTCAAATTTTCCTCATTGCCTTTGCATTTTACACTCATGAAAGAATGCTGTATCTGATTTTGGAAGCTTCTTTTGATGATACGAGAGTTTCAAGAACTTTCTGCAATCTTCAAGCCGGTTCCCTTCTCTTAGATGCAACGAAGGTTATTCTCCCACAAACATCAGATGGTTTCTATTATTGGAAAATTAAGTGGGACTACCTTAGAAGAAGGGTATGAAGACCAATTAATTTCGGTCCAAATTTCTTGCAAACCTCAAAACACTAAACTTTTGCTCTTATCAGTCATCACTGAGAATCATTTTGGAAAGAGGTTTCAGTGTCCACGCCAAACATCATTTAGTACACATAAGTGGGGCTTTATCAGCATTTGTTACTCTTTGCTTTTTTCAATTAGATCCGGGTGGTGTAGCTGTTTATAAGTGGGTCTTTGGATAGCTTGACAGTAAACTCATGGCAGTGAGAAAATGAGATTGTCATCTGTGTGTACCTTCAGTTCAGCAGACAACAATATAACCACCGATTTTCTATCAAAAAGTAATTTACGACTTCTGAAGAAGTTTCTTCTGAAGTGTAACATAATTAATATTATCAGTCAGGAGGATGATCGGGATCCTCTCATATTATCTGCCACATGATATCCTTTTATTTATTTATTTTTATTTTGAATGGTTCTGCCATATGATATCTATGACTGTATTTTGTGTGATTGCTTCCTGCTGTGTGGAGTGTTTCAGCAACCAAAGCCACCTCTGTACAAGTGCAATTTTCTGGTAGTTATCCCTATGATTATTAGTTTGTGTACAACTAGAAAGTCTGAGCTAAACAATTTGGATTCATTTGCCCCTTGCAGTGGTTCACGTGCTAAATTCTTGGCCTATGTCAGACCTTTAAAGACTAATATCAGAGTTTTGTTGGCTGTTTTTTTTTTTTTTTTTTAATGAGTTTCTTCTTCATGCTGTTTTAGATGATGTTTAGTTTTCTTGAGCCAATTCTTTCTTCTGAACGTTGTTGATTAACCTTCACCTTGCAATGTTAGTGATTTTTATGATGGTGTTCCATTCTCTACCGACCTACCATTATTATCAAATTTCACCTAGTTGCTTACCTGCGCACAGTTAGCCACTTCCTCATCCTGTAACATAGGTCTCTTTCTCCGAGTAAAACTGAAAATTTATCTCATGACTTTAACTTGAAGGAGACATTTCTGTTTAGCAACTCAACAAGCCATATCTTGTAAGGAACATGGTAACTTGCCTATATGAACGGTGAGGACTAGGGTGGAATTTGGAGGCATTCGAGTATCAGCACTTTTTGTTGGGTGTGCATCTTATTCTTTGAGTTGCTAGGAAAAGGGAAAGGTTTAGGCATTGGAATTTTGCTTCATCATCTTGACTCATCTGTTTCAAGCCCCAATGGCGTAGCATGATAGAAGCCCATTGTAATTTAAAAAAAAATTAAAATCTAAATCACAATGCTGCTCCTACTATCTGCATCCTGTTCTATCTTCTGATTTCAGGGGGCTTAATGTCCCTAATAAGGATTGAGGAGACTCTCGTGGTTTCATATTTGTATCACATAATTCACTTAACACCTTTCAGCTTACTCCTCTATAATATTACAGAAACTTAGGTTAGTGCCTGTAGCATAGTTGGAAGGTTCTCATTGATGCCACCACAAGGTTCTCACTAATCTCTTGCTATTCTAGAATGGTTGAGGACTGAAGGACCTTAATATTGCTTTGTCAAGAGTAATTTCGATACAATTTTTCACATGCAAATATAGTTTTATTTTATTTTATTTTATTTGTTTATGATGTTATTGCTCTCAATTTAAGGGAAGCAAGGAACCTGGGCAACATTTGATCTGCCCTTGAAATCTTTAGTAAGATTAGCCATTATTTCGATAGTTATCTTTTTAGAGTTTTGAGTTTCACAGATGTGTCATTTTTTATGTTTCTCATAACTTTATTACATTAAACCATGATATGGATGTCCTTTTTTTTTTATTGTAAATTTTGTAGTTGAGGATTGTTGCTTCATTTTCACATTTGTTCTGGTTCCAGCTGTTCATGATCTGCATTTCCTTTTGTTCTTGTTTGGAGTTGTTGTAGTTTATTTATTTATTTAAGTGAGGGGTTTTTGTGTAGAACTCTTTTAGCTAAGCCCAGATTGATGGGATAAGGCTCTGATGGTGATTTAGTAGATACATGTAGAGAGACATCGTTCCCTTTTAAAAAGTTATTTCTTTCTTCTTCTTCCTTTTGTTTTCTTTTTTAATTGTTTGTCTGTGCTAAATAGGGGGTGAGAATTCTTATTGTTTCACTTCATTACTTTGTACATTGTCATCGTTTCATTCCTTACCAACATCTTGTATGATTCTATTTTGTGAATAGGAGAGGGATGTGGAAGATATGAAGCAGCGTCTTATAGATGGCTATGATAATAGCTTCTGGACATGCAGTGTTTCCAAGCTTGGGTATTCTGGTACTGCAATTATTTCGAGGGTATGCATAGTTATCAGAGTCCTATGATTTGTATCCCGAATCTTAAGGAAAATGATTCGTATCTATGCAATGAATTCCATGAATCTTAGGATTTAGGTGTGAATCCTACGATTCGATACTTGTTTCATCGAGTCTTGCGATTCAAGCAATTCGGCTAAACGAGAATAGCTGCAACCAATAAGCTAATATTAATAAGCGATTCAGTCTTTTGTGTGTTTTTGCTTGCTTTCTAATTACTTGCCTGACCAACTTACATTTTCATCTGTTGACCTATGTTGTTGGCTAAAAACTTATATGACATGACATCTGGAATGGATTGCAGATAAAACCACTCTCGGTCAAATATGGCCTTGGCATTTTGGATCATGATAGTGAGGGGCGGCTTGTAACTGTGGAGTTTGATAAATTTTACTTGCTGAGTGGATATGTTCCCAACTCTGGAGATGGCTTAAGACGACTGGTAGAACTTTGAGCTTCTTGCTTCATATACCTAGTTGTTTTATGGGCTTCTTATATAATAATATTTGGTCATTTAGATTAGTGAAATGTCCAAAACTAATATCTTTTTCTGTTGGCAATAGTCTTACAGGGTTAAGCAATGGGACCCATCTCTTGCCAATTACTTGAAAGTAAGCAATCTCGTACCAGGAATGATTCAGCTGTTCAGATCTTTCTCTTTTCTTCTTCTTTGATGTTGTTGTTGATGTGAGAGAGCTTTCAGTGTAGTTATGTTCTGGTGTGGTCATTTAATCAACTACATAAATGTTGGCCTCTCTATTGATTTATAAGAAACATTGCTGCTGAAAACAAGTACTTCATGCTTGAACTACACTCATCTGTTGGAAATTGATGTTGTTGTTCCTGCTCATAGTTCACTTTTATCTCCAACTTTACCTGATTTAAGAAGGCATGGAAGCAATTTCTTCACAGATTAAGCCTTAATTTCTCTATTTGTATCTTTAGCTCACTTGTTGCCTGTAGTCTACTCTGATTTTACTTATCTACTGTGATTAGTTATTATTACAAATTTATGTTCTGCACTTGATAATTGATATTGTGATTTATATACTTGCATTATAGGTTATGTCTACTCAAGGAAGGAATTGAGAAATCTAGTCTGTGCGAGTGTCTTTGCATTTGTCATCTAATTAAACGTCCTTCTTCTTGTTCTAAATTGTGCATGCTTAACATTTTTATGTCAAATATGATTTATAATCTTTAATATGCAGTGGTGTAGACTATTTGATGATATTCATAAATCCAGGCAATACCAATATGATTTATAAATAATGGATTCAAATGGAAAATTGAATTTGCAAATTGAGCAAACAAATGGCAGTAAGTCGACCAATAGTGAATGGATGGAATCCCAGAAACTTGGTTATCTGACAAAGTATTAAACTGCAAACAAGATCCCATATCACAGTTAGAAGGTGTGCAATTTTGCACCCACATGTATGCAGTCTCGACTCTCAAGTCATCTTAACCTATAAAAGGGGTATCAAATTGCAAATAATGATCTGAACTGGAAGTGTGGCCAACATTATATTGTTTTTCATGGTTTATCTCTTCTGGAAGTGTTACTCTACATAGATTTTACTTTGTTATTTCCTGGATCTATATTTGTTTTCTTGTTTTTGAGCAATTTTACAGCCTTCTAAAACTCTGAGATATCTCATTTGCTAATATATTTAATTAAATGACTGGCTAATATGATTGAAATCATTATTACAGGGGATGGTAGACCTATGAGTTTTGCAAAAAAATGTTGAAAGCTTTGTCCTTTCTCATAGTTTTTTCAATGGAAGTTGATCGTTTTTCATTAGTTTTGCAGGATCTAGAAAAATCAAAACCTGTCATTTTGACTGGTGATTTGAACTGTGCACATCAAGAGATAGACATTTTTAATCCTGCTGTAAGTGATATAAAATTTTAGTCTCAATATGTCCTTTCTTTATTACTGTGCAATAAAGTTGTCTGCATTGTGAAAGATACACTGGAATCTGGAGGAGCTATTCCATACCAGGTGACTATCATAAGCAGTGATGCCCCAGATCTATTACTTATGGTCGCTCATAGGGGCAAGGATTTGACTTCCCATTGATAAAGTTTTCTGTCACTGGTATGGATATGGGTAGCCTATTTGTGCCATCCTATTTTCACCTGGCTTTATGGTTTTCATTTGGAATTTTTTTTTGCTCGGCCCCTAATGGACAATGGGACCCTAGGAGTGGGTAAATGGAAAGTAGACCTAGGTTATTCTTGCTTTTTCTGACAGAGTGCAAACTGCCACCTGCTTTCCCTCGGCGTCAAAACTGTGCACCAACCTTCCCCCACCCACCCCCCTACACCAAAAAAAAAAAAAAAGGGACTTCCATTTTGAACATTTTAATACACGAACTATTGGATGATCAGCTTTTTACCTTTATGTACTCAACTAATTCTTAATATTTATTAAAGACTCTACAATGCTCTTTATGCACTCAACTTTTTCTTAATATTTATTAACGACTTTATGATGCCCTTTATGCACTCAACTAATTGTTAGGAGTTTGATTATGACCAACCTAATACGACAATTGCTCGTGTACTTTCCAAAAATGGAAAAAAGAGCATAAATTCATTATAAGATACTTACAGTAATAAAAGTTTTAGGTCACATTTGGGAAAAATTTTCCTCTGTTCTTCTATATGTTTTTCCTATTATGTTAATACTTATATCTACTCTCAGCCACTAGCCTCCAAACTTTACTACCAGGGCCATCAGCCACTGACCTTTATCATTGTTGGCATGATTCTTGTTCACCTTCTAATATACTGAGATGAAGTCATCTTATTAGCGAAGTTCTGTAAATAATAAGTTGTACTCCATGAATATCATTCTACTTGATATGTCTACCTTGTTCAGATTGTCATAGAGAGCCCCGACCATAGCAGCAATGGACGTGAAATTTATATCATGTTGCAACATTTGTTTGGGTATCCGCACATGCATGAAATGGGTATTGAGAAATAGGGATTTGTGGGGCAATGATTTTCATGGGAATAACCGTGTCTCAGCATCTATAAGCATTGAAAATGTGGACCCTCAGTTCCGTCTTATTGAGGATCGTGTGACTTTATCGTTTTGTAAGACACTTGACAATCTAGATAATAGATGCAATGACATTTATTGATGGAAGAAGAAAGAAGAGAACGGGTGAGAAGGCTTGAATGAGTTGGTTGGCCAGTCATGATGACCTCCCTCTTTATATTCAATATTTTCCGAAAATACATGATCCTAGATATTATACGGAATAAGCAATTAGCTTTAATCAAGAATAATTAATTAAGGATAATGACAATACTAATAGATAATCTCATGGTATGGAGCTCCGAGCGACTATATATCTCTCAACACTCCTCCAACCTCCTCCTCAAGTTGGAGCATGAATCTCATACGTGCCCAATTTGTCAATTGTACGTTTGAGACAATTTATTTCTTGAGTGTTGATCAGAAGTCACAAATTGATCATCAGAGCAAACATAAGTCAGACCATTTTGTATAGAGGAAACTTTCTCTGTTACAAAATGATAGTCCACTTTGATATGCTGGGTTTGTTAAGGTAGATGTGATTAGAGGCTATATGGAGAGCAGCTTGATTATTACATCAGACACACATAGGTAAAGGAAAAGAAAAAACCCATTTCTTGTAAAAGGAATTTGAACCAAATCAGTCATTTATAGGATGACCTTAGCTCTGAACTCAGCTTCAGCATTAGATCGACCTATGGTGGTCTGTTTCTTACTTCTCCATGTTACCAAGTTCCCCCCCAACATGCATACGATACCCACTTGTACAGCAATGATCTGTCGGATTTCCAGCCTAATCTGCGTTAGAGTTTCCAGAGATATCACAATACCTATGCCTTTTACATTGAATCTTTCTTTAGTGTGCTGATGTCAAATATCGAAAGATTTGCTGGGCTGCTTCTAAATGGTGAGTGCACATTCTATGCATGTATTGACTGATAGTGTTAACAGTATAGGCAATGCCTGGACGAGTGATAGTCAGGTAGATAAATTTCCCAACTAATCATTGAAATAACCATAGTTTGATATGAGCTCGATCTGGACTATAGATTCTAGAGTCTATGGAGTTGATGATTCTTTTCAAGAGTTGTTTGGGTGGTCAAGGCCCAAACCTTTGTGAAATGCAAATCTCAAGCTTTAACTGAGTAACCCTCAATTCCTAAAATATTTTAAGTAGCCCAATCTTGAATGCCAAATACATTGGTGAGGTGATCTTTAAGTTGCTGAAGTTCAAGCATATTATCTCTTGTTAACACTAAATCATCCAAACGAACCACAAAAATAATGGCTGATATAGGCTCTTTTTTTAAAAATAAAATAAAAATCTAATGATCTGAGTAAGAGCTCTACTGAACTGTTGAAACCAGGCTCGTGGAGACTGTTTACAGCCTTAGATGTCTTTCTGTAAGCGGCATACATATAGATTTCTTCCTCAAGATCAGCGTGAAGGAATGTATTGTTCACATCTTGTTGGAATAATGGCCATGATTTATTTGCTGCAACTGACAAAAGTACCTTAACAGAGTTCACCTAAGCTACCGAGGCAAGTGTTTCTCAAAGTTGAGAGAGAGAGAGAGATAGTTGTTTGAAGCACCATATCATGAGATTATTTGTTAGCATTGTGATTAGCCTTGATTAAAGCTATTTGCTTATTCTTTGTAATCTCTAAGATCATTTATGTTTAGAAAGTAATCACTGGACAACCCACTCATTCAAGTCCTCTAACCTTTTCTCTTCTTCTTCCATCATGGTACCAGAGATTCTATGCATCTCTCAACAGTTAAATTTATTGATTGGAAGGTCCTTGCTAGTTGCTACATTGTCACTGCCCATACTACTTGATCGAATGAATGAAGTACTCTTCTAAACAACCATTTAAAAAAGGAAGCATTCTCTTAGAAATGGCCATCTTAGTTCCTTTTCCCTATATTAGAAAAACTCATGCTGCTTCTCACCAAAAGCCTGAATTACTAGGGTTAAGATTCTCCCAAACTGAGTTATGTCTGAAACAAAAACTAAATTGACTCGGTTTCTGCAAGTTGTCCTTAACAAAGATAATCTAAAAATGGACAAAACCCTTTTAGATTTTGTGATAGATCATAGAATGCGTAATCTTTAGCATGTATTCGTGGAAACACATATATTGTTGTCCACGTTACAAAATGCCTTAATTAAATTTATGATTTACTACACCATGATGTTTTCTAACTATAATCTCAAATACTTCAGGGAAACCGCAGAAGTGCTGGTTTTACAGATGAAGAAAGACAATCATTCGAGGAGAATTTTTTGTCAAGGGGTTTTGTGGACACCTTCAGGAAACAACATCCTGGTGTAATTGGCTATACTTACTGGGGTTATAGGCATGGTGGCCGAGCCACCAACAAAGGTATACAACCTACATCATTTGATTTCATTTGTAAAATTGTATTTATCGAGTCATCAGAGTCAGATTTTTCTGTACATGAGCTATACAACTCATTTAATGAAGGATATAAGTTTAGTTCTGATGATTTTTCATTTTACCCCATATGTCGTTATAATTTCTATTTATAAAGACCATCTACCTGCAAGATTTTTTTATTGCCATCTTTCTGTCATAATGTTGGGGGTGTTAAACCATGCATCTACAGAAATACAAAGATTCACCCTCTCATTGGCCATGTGACAGGATGGCGGCTCGACTACTTCCTTGTGTCAGAATCCTTGGCAGATAAAGTTCATGATTCCTACATTCTCCCTGATGTCATTGGCAGCGACCATTGCCCTGTAGGCCTTATTTTGAAGATATAATTTTATGTGCACGACCATTATGAGGTATGTGTGTATTACATTAATACTATATCTAGAAACTTAATTTTTAATAGAAAGAAACCTGTCGACCCAGATGGACTCTATAAACAGACAACATGAAGTCTGGTTCTATCTTTTGGGGTCTTGACTCTTTAGTGCATCCAATCTGGCTAGAGAAATGACCGGCGAGTCTATCTCATGACATAGGGCACCACCTTTGGTGCATAGTAGGTAAGAAGGTTGTAACCAAATTATTTTCCTAGATATACCATGGAAAGGTGGTTTTACAACAAAGCCTAATCCAACCAAAAGTTGGGTCTGATGAAAACCAGAAGTCCAGAACAAACCTCTCCGTCCCATGTCTGTTTGTGGAATTGCCTCTTCGTTTTTTTCTTTTCTTTTCTTTTCTTTTTTTTGAATGGTAATTGCCTCTCCTGAATAAGTGGAACTAACTTCATTTGTGAGAAGTATGTGTTCTTGAATCTTATTCTGGGCAATGAAAAAAAAATCTGTTTGCTCGGTAGGCGACTGCGGATCAGTACCAATAAGAAGAAAAAGAAAAGAAAAGATAGTCTATGGGTGAAGGAAACAAAGTTGTGATTTCCATTCACCACCATTATCATCATTATGGCCTTATCCCATCTATCTAGGCAATTGACATCTCCACTGGCAGCCTAAATCTTTGGCTTCCTGGCTGAATCTATAGCTCAGAATGATTGGAAGACTATGGGCTGAAACTTGAAAGTCATCAGGGCAAAAGATTTTGAAGGGGCTCAGCTTAGGCCGCCGCCATATGTTCCTCCAGTTTTCCTTAAAGATGACCATACAAATGATGTTATGTAGTAGAGGGATAACCAAATAACCCACCTCAAAAGGGAGTGTTTGCATGCAATTGGTGTTTTTCTGAGGAAAAAAAGAGGGGTTGCATGATCTTGGATAATGAATAGAAGCATGGTCGATTCTAGACCATTAACAGTTTTTCTAAGTCATTTTCAGGAATGGTCCGGCTGATGCAGGGCAAGGAATGGTCCAACCTGTGGGGTCTATATGGAAGCATGCCTCTCATGCAATAGGTTTGAATGATCTTCTAGAGGCCTACCTTCATCCAAAAGATGGGAATCACTGATCTAAGGAAGGTATTATTTTGAGGGTCTCGAAGTTGCCCAAATGTTAACAATTAGATTATGCCAATTGGATTCCAAGTTTTGATGTGACGAGTGAGAAATTTGTATGCAAATTCAGTTTGGTAGTTTGTGGGTGTGAATTCTGAGGTTAGAAACCATTTGACTATGGTCTTAAGTCTTAACTATTGTATCAACTTAGGACCCAATTAGGGTTCAGTTTAACTAGTGTATCAACTTGGACCTAGTTAGGGTTCAAGTATACCTATGGCTATATTCCTCTACTTGACCCAACTGAGATCCAATTGTCCCATTACATTTTATTCTGTCAGTGTTTAAATTATTTCATCCACTAGATCTCCCTCTTGCCATTATGCGTATCTATCCTGTTGTGGCTGTCTTGCCATAACAAAACTTTTTTTTTTTTCTATTTTCAGTATTTTATGGGATTTACTATTCATTTCATATTTTTTATCCCACATTTTATTTTCAAACGCAACCTGTGGTTGTGGTAATTTAATTTACAGTTCACATTTATCAATGAAAATGTTTATCATTTCTTGCAATTGGCAATGCATTTTTTTTTAATTTATTAACAAGAAGTTTTTTTATTAACAATAAGTTTTTAAGTTTTGAGTCCCTACAATTAAGTTTTTATAGTTATTTACTTTTTTTTTATTTCATTTATTAACAATATCTTTTATGTTGCTTTATTTTTTGTTTCACATTTTAGTTTCAAAGCCAACTTGTATATATGGAATTTTTTTTCTTATTGTTTTATCAGTGGAATTCTTAATGGAAATTTAGTTTTCATTTCACAATTTATTTCCAAAGTTAACATGTAAAGTTGTCACACTATGGGCCCTTAAACAAGTGGGTCCAATCATCAGATGGTGCATTTGTTTTCGTTTAATTAATACTTTTTTTTTTCAAAGTCATAAAACCAAGATAAAAGTTTAGTGTCTGTTGTTCCATTTATTTAAGCTTAATGGTAAGGGCTAAAGTCATGACATAATGAAAAAAAAAAATATTATTAATCTACTAAATGTTAGTTTCACAGCTTGGGACCAAGTCGTTGATCAATTGATGTCTAAATTCTCTTGGCATCTAATGCATCTGGTGAACTCATCTTAAATGAAAACTTAACATTTCCACTCCTATCATGCTATACTCTAAATATAGGCAAAGATGAAAAATCACGAGAAAATCGCATTACAATTGAAAAGATCTAAAAAAAAAATAGTTTGCCTATATTATGCTTTTATTTATTATGTTATGTCATCACAAATTAATTTAAGTTTTGTCACATTTCTCTAGCAACATCCAAGAAAATCGAATTTGAAATATATATTGTCAATTCTCCTAAACAATAATTTCTAATGTGGCACTTGTTACAATTCGGATCCAAGCCTGCTTACACCCCGAACATGATCATGTAGTTGATTTAAAGGTGCCCCATTGACCTTTTAGTAAGGCAGTTTTATTTGATTTCACATAATTCAATTAAAATTTTGTGGTATCACAAAGAAAAAAAAGTAGTACATATTGTGTCGGGGGAGTGAGTTTTCATAGCTAATGGTGACGTATGGAAAAATCCCATTTGCAAAAAGCGGCAGAAAAGGCAACGTTTTTTTTTTTTTTTTTTTACGATACAGAGGTGTCAAAAGGCAATAAAATGTTTGTTTTATGTAATTTAATTTAATAAAGTTTTCCAGATAACTTTAACCAATATTTCATGTTTGCCGTATACTATTTTTAGTATATGACAATTACAACTGAACTGTTTTTCTTCTTTTAAAAGAAACCACCATTTTCTCATTTTTCCATGCTTTCAGAAGTCAGGTGTATCCACAGTTTTTAAATTATTTCATGGTTTTACAATTCAGGTGCATGGTAAATTATTGCGCCCCTATGGGGGAGTTTGCCTGTAATTGGGACATTCCAACAGGATAAGCGAGACCGGACAGTTTGGGTGAGAGAAATGGACCCATGTTTGGTGTATTATCTTCTCATGAGCATGGTCTTAGGGTTCAAAAGGGAAAGAAATTAAAATTGTATGTACAACCTCTACAATAGAACTTCTTTTTAAAATTGAATATGACGTACCAAATTATTATTTATTAAGCAAGAAGGTTTTGGATCCAATTTTGACTGTAATTTCTTACTTTCAGTTTTTATAATTGCTAACATACTCTCTTTCTAATTTCCACTAATATACTTCTCCCACTTATGGACTCTTATCTTTCAACTAATATATTTCCCCTACTTATGAATTCCTATCTTTTTCATTTCTAACATACATAAAATCCTATATCTTCATGCATATCCGTGATTAGCACGAGTTTTTGTGCTAGTAGTTTATTTATACAAAGTTTTCATTCAAAACGTTCATTTTAAATGGTATGAGCACTTGTAGTAAGGTGAGCATCGAATGCCCAAATACCTATTGAGGCCCAAGTGGTGATCCATCCAAGTGGACCATAAAGCAGGAAAACCACCAGTTTGACACTCATCCAAATGGATCGGATTATTAAATCGGCCATGCATTCTATTAGACGGTGAAAACTTGTGGGTTATTTATTGATCAAGTGGTTATGATGATATCCAAGCTTCCATCACTATATACAAGTAGGGATGGGGGAGATCTTTTGATCGCCGTCCCATTTCTAAGCAGGCCCCATAAAAAAATGGTGGTCACCTTATTCTGAGAGCCGGTGTTCCATTAAGGAGTGCGCTTTAAATTGATATATTTGAATCTACTTTGTCCTCAACTAATCACGAGTGGAAGGAGTGAAAATTAAAAAAGCTCACCTATCAAAAGTTTGCAATTGAAGGTTGTACATTCGAACTGCATTACCATAATGAAATTATGAGTGAGTTTATTCGACTTCTCTCACACGCAGAAGGATTACTCCAGCTCAATGGTTGGAAACCTCCGGTAGTTAAAAAGTTTTAAGCCACTTTATCTCAACAAAAGTTGGTCCTCGCAGCCTAAGATTAACACATACGATGAACTAAACAAGATCCGGACACCAGATAGAGCAAAATGTCGTCGTTCGTCAGGTTCAGGTCCTAGGAAATCACCATATTGCGTTGTAATTCCCAATCAGATCTTGCCACGTTTACTTTGCCGTCTCATTACCAATAACTTCATGCCACATCAGTTTCTACCAAAGTCGTTTTCTAAAACGACACATACATATAAGAAGTAGAACGAGCGAGAGAGAGAGAGAGAGCTGGAGCTTGAACTTCCAACAATGGCTGCTGCTTCTGCTCGCAAGCGCTCTTCTGCAAAATCCTCCCCTCAGACACAAGCATCTGAAGAAACTCGAAAAGCTTCAGACGCCATTTCTTTTCTGTCAAAAGAAGAGGACCCTCCTCTTCCTCCTCCCAAATTAGGGTTCCTTGTAGTCATCTCTGCCATTTCAATCCTCCCATTCTTCTACCTTCTCTTCTTCCACTACCACATTGATGCTGATCTCAAGCGGTCCATCCTTATCAATGCTGTGATGAGCTTTGCCGGCTTTCTTGCGGCCGTCAGATTGATCCCCGTCGCATCCCGATACGTGCTAAGGCGGAATCTGTTCGGATTTGACATCAACAAGAAGGGGACTCCTCAAGGCGCTGTAAAAGTGTAAACTTTCTTTCTTTACTGTTCTTTTTGAGGCTTCAATTGAATTGGGTCGAGCCGAATTCATGGAAGGAATGGGTTTTTGGTGAGTTTAGAAGTGCCTCAAATCAAATTTACTGTTCTTTTAAGATTCAGTTGAATTGGTTTGAGTCAAATCGATGGAAATGATGGGTTTTTAGTGATTTTGGCTGTGCCCGAAATCACATTTACCGTTCTTATATCAGTTTCACTTGAATTGGGTCAAGGCCGAATTGGTGGAAGGAATGGGTTTTTGGTGAATTTGGATGTGCCCCAAACCACATTTACCGTTCTTTTATCAGTTTCAGTTGAATTGGGCCAAGGCCGAATTAGTGGAAGGAATGGGTTTTTGGTGAATTTGGATGTGCCCCAAATCACAATTGGTTCGGGAGGAATCAGGAAATTAGATTACATTACATGGGGTGCTGTTAATTGGTCATTGACACTAGTAATGGTTTTGTGACTGTAAAAAGGTGAATAAATGCGACTTTACTATATATTGTTTCAAACGTCTGCATTTTCCTAAGTACATCTAGGCGTCATTTCGATAGGTATTGCCTTATAATTAGTTTACCTTTTGTCCTGGTTTCCTGGTATGATGCTTTTCTCTTATAGTTCTGAAACTGTCTCCTGTCTAAGTTGATATTCGCAGACATGTTAGTTATTCATTTATGATCTTGGTAATTCTAATTCCCCAGATTTTTTTAATGGTTTTCTATCTTTGTGGGTTTTTTTTTTTTTTTACTTTATAATTTTTAACTGGCTAATTTCACTGAATCTGTTGTAATGACCCTATCTCTGTGTTTTTTTGCAGGCCAGAATCATTGGGAATTGTTATTGGAATTGTTTACCTGGTTGTTGCAATATCGTTTCAGTACTTTAACTTCACATCAGATTCCAAAGTATGTATATATTCTTCTTAGAGGCCACTTAATAATTTGCATGAGCACCACTTCAATTCATTAGCTGTAGGTTTGGTCATGAGTTTTGGTGATTGGTAATAGGGGCCATTAAGTACGTAGGAGCCATCATGGATAGGTTTTGATCTATCCTCATTTTTTTTACATACGGTCCTCGCCACTTTATCATTGTAAATATAAAGCTATAACATGGTTAATATCTTATAAATTCATTTTTCAAATGGTTTGGGGTTTTTTCAGGTAAAAAAAGATTGATCATGGGCTATTCATGTTGAGGCCTACATTCCTGAATCTCCTTAACACTAGTGCCCCTGCTGACAGTTGAACGCGTGGTTTAATTTAATAGGCCTCTCAACATTTAGGTTCCTTTATATTCCTGACTTCCGTAATGGTTTTATGTTTTGGTGCATAAATTCAATCATTTATTTATGAATTTGGTTTCAACCATAAGACTGGGAATCTGAACCTTAAAGTTGTTTACACCAAAGAAAATATTGAATGTCTTTGATTCAGAGAACATATATTAAGGGCCTGTTTGTTTTCAATACATAGGAATTCATGGTGAGATGAGCTCCACAAAGGATTATTAAAGAGGTGCGGGGTGAAGGATATAAGGTGGAGAAGTAGATGAGACCTTAACTTTCCTAGGTATTGAATTACTAGGATGCTGGATGGGTATTCATTTCCCATCTTTCATTGGTTCGACCCATTACATGGGAGGTTATTTTATGGTCATTTTTGGTTATTCACTGTTGGTTCTTCATTTTTAACCACTTGCAGAAAATACAATCGTAGGTATCCCCCCTTCCCCCCCCCCCCCAAAAAAAAAAAAAAAAAAAAAAAAAATCCTAGGTATTCAATTACATGAAACAAACAGGCTCTAAATGTGCATAGGCCTCTGGTTTCCTAGTCATCAAGTTAAAAAAAAAGAAAAAAGAAAGAAAGAAATGAAAACATTGCTTGGTATGTAAATTGCTTATTTGTTAGAACAACTAATCATGGCAGTTACGGGGTTTTAAGCCAATCCATTGGTATCTTAGTGGTGAGGGACCTTCCCTCCATAGAAACAACCTGGGATCAATCCCTGGCTATAGAGCTTATGCCGAGGGACTTGGAAAGGGTGTGTTTGTGTGAGTATTTTCCATAACAACAAAAAAAAGGCTTTTAAGAAGTTTTGCCTATTAAATGCTAAATAAATTTATTAAGCCAAGTCAAAAGAATACAATGGGATACTAAACCTCATACAGGATATTTGTATGTGATGCATCAGCTTTTGCTAATTCATTTGCTTCAGGCAAAGGTATGCTGTCAAACAAAGTGGCCTATAGCAACAGGGTTCTGAATACAACAAGAAACTACTATGCATCTTGTGTGCAACTGTACAGAATATAGATACACTGTGAACAGATTTGGTTGCCACTGAAGCCATATTTATCAACAGTGATCTTATGATAGGTGTTTAGCATATGGTTCTCTAGATCTGAGGGTGTTAATGTTTGGTAGGTGTTCTTGATCCATCTTTCTTCATGTAGTTCTAAAGCAGTTGCTGTTCATGTTTTGGTAGTGTAGGAATTACTTGTTTAGGTTTCTATGTTGGATGTGTCATTTTACAGGGA
Source organism: Cinnamomum chago (assembly GCA_038049695.1). Classification (NCBI taxonomy): domain Eukaryota; kingdom Viridiplantae; phylum Streptophyta; class Magnoliopsida; order Laurales; family Lauraceae; genus Cinnamomum; species Cinnamomum chago. Next base: position 119,714,617 of record CP142451.1, read on the forward strand.
AATTACAACTGGGAGTTTTCCCTCCCATCGGTTCCCTTGAAGAATTTTGGGGGTTCACTTAGTGGACTGTTGTGCTAAATTTACAATGTTCAGTCAGGATAAATTTACTACATTATGGTTAACACATCTCAATTATTGTCCATTATGCACTGAGAAGTGAGAACTGTAAGGAGTTGTCTTTGTGTTCTCCATTACCAATATTCTATACCATGGCCATGACATTAACTTTTTTCCGCTGCATTTTTTTGAGTATTTAAGCAACATGAGAACTTACGAGGCGAATGATGCAATTTCCACATCTTCGCCTTACACTTCCATTTCCTTTTCAGTTTGCCTTCCACAATTCCACTGTCATAGTTATTGTCATCATCATCATAGCCTTATCTCATCTTTTCCCTTCCACAGTTTAATCTGTGTAAAATTAGAAGTTATGGTAGGACAGTACCCATATAAACCTATTTTTTTTTTTATTGGTAATACTCATTTAAGCTTCTCTGCTATTAACCATAAAAAGCTTTGTTGTTGATTTGGTTAATATAATGGTAAATTTCTTTACTGTTGGTTTCACTACAATGCTTCAGAAACTATTCTCTGTTGTAGTTGATACTAAATTTTTTAATTGGACTTATAGCTAACCGTTGGACAAATACTCATGCAGTGGCTTGTTGAGTACAATGCAGCATTAGTGTCAATCTGCTTCATGATTTTGCTTGGCTTTGTCGATGATGTCCTTGACGTCCCTTGGAGGATGTGAGTTCTTCTAGCATCCTTTATTATAACTTCTATATTTTCTTGAAAGACCAATTCTTCTTAAAGGTTTTTGGTTTTCTATTGTGTGAGAGAGAGTTGGAACAATCCTTATTGCTCTTGTTTAATTGTAAACAGAAAGTTACTACTGCCCTCATTCGCGGCACTTCCCTTGCTGATGGCATATGCTGGACATACAACTATAATAATTCCAAAGCCTCTCATTCCATATTTTGGGGTAGCGGTTTTGGATCTTGGTAAGAATAATGTAGAGAACTTGCATTTCTATAAGAGTCATTACATATGTGAAAAGTTAGAATAAATTACAGAAGTCAGAATGTACAAAACTAACAAAAATGACTGCATTGGATGGCCATTTTGATTTAATGCTAAAAAAGAAAAGGTGCCCTATGCTTCAAGAAATCATTAAAACCATACAAATTGAAAGAAATCATTAGTTTGTGTACCCTTGGTCGACTGGCTTTGTGGGCTTGGTCGCAATGCGATTGTTGCACCACATTGCCCCAATGGTGCTACGACATGTGAACCGCTGGGTCTCCATGGATCCACACATCCAGTGTGGACATATGTATTAGCAAAGGATCAGGCCCACTATTGTAGCTATCTTGTGTCTCCGCTCAGTTTGAAGTGAGCTAATCATGCATTTTACATGCCGTCAATGTGACAATGGGTCCAAATCCGATTGGATTAAATATGAGCCAGTGAGGTTTGGCTTCAGGAAAGGCCGGGCCCAGATATTTTATTTGGGGTTAGCATGGGAAGAGGGAAAATATGGTCAATTCTCTCTTATAAATTATTTTTAGCATAGAAAGAGGGGCTTTTCTATTTGATCGTAACTAAAGAATTAATCTAGTTTCTTCTTTGTATATTTTTTGATAGATTTTCTTTTAATATGTCAACACTGATTTTGAAAACATGGCTAGTCAAACCAAAAAAATTGTTGATTCTAAGCTATTGCAGATTTTTTATCTTTTAATCATTTGTTATAATTTATTGTGACATTCTCATGCTGTTGTTACCTCTTGTCTTTAAAACTATGATTACCTTATTTACATTTCTGTTTTGACAATTGCTTTAATCACCTTTCTGTCTGAACAGGAGGGATCTATAAACTCTACATGTTTCTTCTGGCAGTATTTTGCACAAACTCTATCAATATTCATGCCGGCCTAAATGGCCTTGAAGTTGGTCAAACCGTCGTTATTGCATCTGCTGTGAGAACAAGATCTACCTCCTGAACTCAACATGAAATGTTACTTCGCTGTTGCAGTTTTTTCCATTTTGGTTGGTTGGTTTGTTATAGATGCTGATATATATGAGAATAATCCACAGCTATGATTACAGATTATGATACACAATGTGATGCAAATTGGAGCATCTTCAGATCCGGAGTATAAACAGGCTCATGCATTCTCTATTTATCTTGTCCAGCCATTACTAGCTACTTCATTGGCTTTACTTTCTTTTAACTGGTAAACTGTCATTCCTTTCTGAAAATACTTATCATGCTCTGTAATTTCTTGAATCTTATTTTTTGGCCTGGAAATCCTAGGTATCCATCTTCTGTTTTTGTTGGCGACACCTACACTTACTTTGCTGGAATGGCTATGGCTGTAGTTGGGATACTTGGGCACTTCAGGTGGGCTCCATTTCTTAGCATGCCACATCTAGTATGGTTTACACTGAAGTTACTGTGCAAACTATTCGATCCATTAATCCAGACCATCATGTTTCTTACTGGCAACTGAAGTCAGGTGGCCTTAGAAAATGAACATGAGCTGCATGCCTTGATGGATGAAACATGAAGCATGTAGTATTTAATATTTGTACATAATGGAGATGGTATGTTTTCATAGAGAAATTTTCTCTGCTCAATCCATTATTAATCCACACTTTCATTTTAGTTACTGGCAACCGAAATCAGTTGGCCTTAGAAAATGAACATGATCCACAAGCCTTGATAGATGAAACATGAAACATGCAGAATTTATAAATAATGGAGACGGTATGTTTTCATAGCGAAATCTTCTCCTGCTGGAATGTCCGCATTCATATGTTCCATTCAAGAGGTTGGTGGGCCTGTCAAAAGACCATGGCCCTGAGTTAACACCCACTGTTTGGATGGAAATGTCTGCATGCAGATGTTCTAATCAGAAAATTTCCTTATTTTCATATATATATGGGAGATGCTCCTATGAGAGCTTCTCTCACCTTACTATGAGAGAGAGGGTGGGGGCCCTCAGATCAATATCCAATGCCAATTGCCAACAACTTAAATGTGAGGGTCCCCACCCTATCTCTCATAATAAGGCGAGAGATATCTCTCATAAGGAGCATCTCCCCATATATGTATAATCAAAAGAGTGACTTTGCTTTGACTCTCAAGAAACATAAAATTTCCTGACGCCCAAATTTCCTACACAATAGGGCCATTGTTGATGACCCATACCATTGAATGTCACGAACTTCCTGATGGATTGGAAATTAATGACTATATATTTGGCATTTGTTAACTCTTTCATGTTTTAACATAAACCATGCAATAATTGCTTATGTTTAACAGGATCAGATACTTAGAAGGAAAGAGGAAATTGGAGTGCCATCTGATATTGTACTGAATGTCTAACAATGTAAAGCAGTAAAGCTCAACTGAGTTCTGCATTAAAAGTTGCTCTGTGTAGAACTTTCAGGGCATGTTAATCTGGCACATTTATTATCTCCCAATTATTAGATGAGATAGTGACATGCGTAGAGAGAGATGTGTACACAGTACACACACATAAAGGCGAATACATGTGCTCATGTCTATTTCAAGCATGTATATGTTTATGCATATCATATTTATGTACTTGGTAGTCTTGTACTGTTGTAAATCTAATTGTGTCTTTGCCTTTACAGTGAAACACTCCTGCTCTTCTTCCTCCCCCAAGTCTTGAATTTTCTCTACTCGTGCCCTCAGGTATGCCAAATCTAAATGAGTTGCTATTTCAAAGGTCCCTGTATCATTTTAGTGTTTTTTTTTTGGTTGTCCCTTCCAATGGACGATAACTAATGTTTAATTGTATTCTGTTTTTCTTGTCAGCTTTTTAAGATCATTCCTTGTCCAAGGCATCGCCTACCAAAGTATGCAACTTCATTTGAACTTCTTTTCTATTTTCAGATTTGTACTTGTGCTTGTTGTTGCCTGAAACCAGCTCATTGCTAAATAATAAATGTTTCTGGATGTGTCTTATAACCGATCTTGTCTAGGTTTGATCCTCAAACGGGACTGCTAACTGGAACTAAGGATGGGACACTTGTGAACCTGTTCTTAAGATTGTTTGGCAGGTGCTCTGAAAAGTCACTTTGTATCAGACTACTGGTTTTCCAGGTAAGATGTTATGCTCATTGTGCTGTCTGGCAGCTCATTCCATGTGGTCACATATTCATGAGCAGTTACATGTACATCTCTCCCTCGCAAAGCTTCGAACCATAATTTCAATCTAGAGCATTCTAGACTCTGTAAATGTATGCATGAGTCTTCCAACAGTGCATTTAACTTGACAACGTGATCATCTGATTGTGTTTTACATTTGGTCTGCTTAGCAATTTTTATTTTCAGCTTCATTCAATTGTCACTGATAAGATGGTTGGTATAGTCGTCCAAGATATTTGTGGCTTATGCTTCAACCAAGTGTAGAGGGTTTGGATTCATGTATATTGTTTTGTGCATTAACTACAATTATATCGTTCAATTCCTCTAGTTTCTAAACTAGCTACTTTTTTTTTTTTAACTGTTCAACAGGCTTTCTCATGCCTTTTCTGCTTCTGGTTGAGACATATCCTTGCTGGCTGGTACAAATAATGTGAAGTGTTGAAATATACTTGTAGTCTCACTGACATGCAGTCAATCCAGCCTCTACATGCGTTGGTCTGTTCTTTGTAATTTATCAAGTGAGCTTCAGTCATAGTCCCAAAATACAGGCTTTGCCTCCCTAGACAGAGGCGTCATCTCTCCGGTATTGTTTCTAAATTTTTTTGCAATGGTTACTAGTGAAGCAATTGTGAACTAGGTGAGGTTCTTATGATTACATAAGCATGAGGTTCAAAAGCTTTGCCATCTATTAAGCCCTGGGTTCAGCTTGGATGTACCCCAGGTCACCTTTTTTTAACTTCACAGGCCCATCTTTGATGTCTTATAATTTCCTTGATGCCTGTTTGGATAATGCCCCACCCACCTTGAAAATTTCTTAGTGCGAGTGGTATGAATCCTTTTGTGCTTGTGGTGAGAATCCCCTCCCTGCATCACATTGCACATTTCTAGGAAACAATTATCGTTTTTGATACCACTTTAAACACCATCCAAGCAATCATTGAACGTTTTTTGTCTACATGGGACCAATTTGATGACAAACCATTGCACATAACAACTTTATAGTGAAAGCTCCTCTTTCAATTTTTCCCTAAAGTGTTAACAAATCGCTGGGACACTATTTTAAAAATAGGTAGGCTGGCCTTGGTGAAGGCGCGAAAGCATGTTCTCTCAACGATGCCCTCTTACGTTTCTTTGGTAATTTATATTTTCCTAGGTTGTAGCTTAGTTGGTCAGGGACAAAGATTTGTGAGTCATGATTCAAAGTATTGTTTGCTATGTAATGTAGCAGCTGCATTGATCGAGGCTGCTATATTATTTTAAAAATAGAGGCGCTACAATTTGAAACCTTGTAGAGCTAAGTAATTTTAGTTTTAAATATTATTTTTTCTATTTCTTTTCCTCAATAGCCTTTTCTAAGGTTGTAGTATCTACTGTTATATGGTTTCAATTCACTAAAAAAGCACAAGATTGGCTCTTATACAGGATTCAAAAAAAAAAATTACTAAAAAGTTTAACAACTCTACACCACTACGTATTTTCACAACTGATACGTAGCATTTTAGCTACTGACCACTACACTCGTGGTAAACGTTATTTTGATCCTTGGCATGAGGAGTGTGTGATTCATACCTCCAATGTAGTGGAAAAAAAGAAAGGCTTATGAGGAATATCCTCAATAAATAAAAAACCGCTTTCATTCACCTAATTAAAGAATGCAATCTCAAAAAAAAAAAAAAAAAAAAAAACCTTTTGAAGAACTTTCTTAAAAAACTAAAATTAGAGGAGAAAAGAAAGCTTTGATTGAAGAATCACCAAGAACTCACCTCAATAGAAAGCCAAAAGACATCCCATTTGATTAGCAGTACCACCAAAATGCAATCACAGAGAATAATTCTGGTCTCAAAATAACTCAAAAGCTCATCTAAATAAACGAGTGAGCCAGAAGAAAGTTGCAAATGAACTTTAAAAATCAAAGAAAGGAGAAAAGAAACTTGCACCCACACATAAAAAAAAAAAATCCACCAAAAATGCAGTGAGACTGATATAATCAAAAATAATTGATCTGTCAAGACATCATTCAAACCTTATGTGCCACTAATGGCTGACCACATTAATTACACAATCGGTAGCAACCAATATATACGTCTCATGTAAAGAACGCCGTATTAGATACAGCGCTTCCCTTCTATTATAAACCGCAAGAGCACATCTCTGTATAATCGGTATGGGATCTAAACGTACTTGGCATACCTACTTAAGTCCATTTGAAGGGGAGCTTTTTGGCCTCTTATTATAAAGGAGTGCTACTTCCATTAGAGACCCAAAAAGGAAAAAAAAAAAAAATTAGGTAATTACTTGGATGTTAATGCAGCAAAGCTAGCGATCATCATCACCCCAACTATTACTATTATTATTATTATTTTAATAACCGAGGGTATCTCCCCTGGCCCAGACCAGAGCCCAGTATTCTTTGATCCTGAGGCCGAGGGATTATCAATTTTGGACAACCGAATTTAATCCCTAGGGGCACATACAAATCCTCCTATTCACATGCACCGGATAAAACTATGGAAGGTGGCCAACTATGTTGAAAGTAAGCAGATATATCTATATATCCTCTCACAAGTCGGAGCAGAAGTCTTGGATGTTTGACTGCGGGAGTTGTGTGTCTCAAGGGGGGTGCACAGTTTCACGATGAACTCTTGTGGAATGTAATATGTCGCCTATTGAAAACTCATAATACTGATTCCTCCTCTGAATCAGATTTGTCCCATGTTCACACTTAACACTGTAGGCAAGATATTTTTCTGCCACTGTCTGGACCGACCTAAACCCCTCCTGATCACTGCCCAATTTGGGTATCAATATTTCATGGATACACAATATAAAGAAAGTTCATCCACATTATTATAAAATACGTGAGAAACAAATAGCCATATACATTGAAGAAAGAACAAAAGAAACATGTATTAGCCCTTTCTTTGCTTCATGTCAACCAAGTATCGGAAATGATACCTTGTTTTACGAAGTCATAATAAACAGTACACATGTACAAGAACTTTCACTCTGCTACCTCTTCCTCCATGTCAACCAAGTATTGGAAATAACATCTTGTTTTACAAGTCAAAAAGCCTATTCATTGTCAATGCAGACTGAAGGAGAGAGTAGGCTCCAATGCTTCTAGTGAAAAACTGAAGATCAAGAGTTAAATGAAACGGGCGACTGGGTGAAGTTCAAGTACTTTGGTGTACTTTTAAAATAGACCTCCGAGAAAAACTAGTTCAGTAATGCAGTTCACTACCACAAAACCAGCTACATTCTTACCAGTCGCATCAACTGTGCTGTAAATTCTGCGCCTGGAAAGAAACCAAGAGAAAACAAAAAAACACCAAAGAAATCCCACCTTTGATTGGTTCAGTAAGGTTGAAGGGGGTCTTGGGAGACCACAGTTCCAAGGAAGATTCTGAAGAACATTGGGAAAATAAATAGTGAGCAACATAATTAAAGACACACCCATCTAGCAGGCGTAGAATATGACGACAGTATGGTTAAGTGATTACTCTCATCACCCAATGGGAGGATTTGGTTGAGAAGATGATTTGTGCTGGTCTCGGTTTGTAAGCTCACGCAGCATTGATTATTGTGTTGGCATAGCTCCTCTTCTATTACGAATGGAACTTCTTTGTTTGCACACTTCTTCAGCTTGTTCTTCTTTCATTCCTTGTGAAAATATGGCATCTAGCTCTGAGTTGATAATTGTAAGGGCAAAAATCTCGCGGACTTACTTAGATGAATGTAGAACTTTTGGAAATGATTAGTTGCCTGAAAACCTGAAAGGAGAGAAGCAACGGTCAGAGACCCCGGCTTCAGTCAGCGCAAGGCCCTCTGACGCCTGAGTTGGTGCTGTCACTGAACAAAGGGTGAAGTGAGGTGGAGAAGAAGAGAGAGAGCTTAGAGTAAGGGGGGTCCTTGTGTATCTGAACTTCTTCTTTTTCTGGTGTTTACCTTTCGCATAATATAGAGGTGGGGAAGTCCCACCAGAAGCTTCCTTAGTGTAGGTAGGTGAAAATGGGATGTCCCATCTGCCCATACCTCAATCTCTGGTGGATGTGACCATTTGACGCCTATCCTATTTGTCAGTTCGTACTGCAGCGTTGCTGTCTTGTCATTTGGCACTGCTGCCTAGATGGAGCACTTGACCGAGATGAGCTGTCTGGCCGAGGTGGAAGTGTCTGGCCGAGGTGAGCTGTCTGGTCGATACTGTTCACTGAACCGAGATAAGCCGCCTGGCTGGTACTGTTACTGTTACCGAAGCTTAGCACAATCTCGGTATTATGAAATTATCCCCACAAAATAGCCCCCCAGCTTCTGACTTCTTAGAGTTCTAACTCTTTGAAGTCGGGAGCTATTAAGATGAGAGGGCTTTCTGAATATTGAGTTGGGAGTTCACACTATATCTTGGTGTCGGTTGGCGACATGCGGTTTTTTTAGCTGAAGTTACTGGTGCTGTAACTGAGTTGGTGTTAGCGAGCTGGTGCTATCACCGAGCTGACGTTGTAACCGAGCTGGTGCTGTCACCGAGTTGACACTGTAACCGAGCTAGTGCTGTCACCGAGCTGGTGTTGTCACCGAGCTGACGCTGTAACCGAGCTGGTGCTGTCACCGAGCTGACGTTGTAACCGAGCTGGTGTTAGCGAGCTGGTGCTGTCACCGAGCTGACGCTGTAACTGAGCTGGTGTTAACGAGCTGGCGCTATTCAGTCCGAGGCCAGTGCTATCACCAAGACCCCGAAGCTGTTGAGCTACCCACCGAGTTCTCTAACTTGGTGTTTCGTCTGTGCCTTCTGGAGGCAACCAAAATCGAGTTGCTCTCAGCCTGTTTTTTGAAAGTCGAGGATCCGTCGATGAAGACCTTCCAAGATGAACCAATTGTCTCTTACAATGCCGACGGTAACTGCGCTGGTACTGCCTCTTGCAGTACCGGTAGTGACTGCGCTGGGAATACCGGCGGCGGTGATAAGGCTTTTGATGATTCTCCGCCCTTCTTAACTTTTGGAGGCATGACGTTTTTGAATCGTTTCCCACAGACGGCGCCAATTGTAAGGGCAAAAAATCTTGTGGACTTACTTAGATGAATGTAAAACTTTTGGGAATGATTAGTTGTCTAAAAACCTGAAAGGAGAGGAGAAGCAACGGTCAGAGACCCTGGCTGCAGTCAGTGCAAGGCCCTCCGATGCCTGAGTTAGTGCTGTCACTGAACAAAGGGTGAAGTGAGGTGGAGAAGAAGAGAAAATGCTTAGAGTAAGGGGGGGTCCTTGTGTATCTGAACCTCTCCTTTTTCTAGTATTTACCTTTCGCATAATATAGAGGTGGGGAAGTCTCATCAGAAGCTTTCTTAGTGGAGGTAGGTGAAAAGGGGATGTGTCTCATCTGCCCATACCTCCATCTCTGGTGGATGTGACTGTTCGGCGCCCATCCTATCTGTTAGTTCGTACTGCAGTGTGACTGTCTTGTCATCTGGCACTGCTGCCTAGATGGTAGGGCTGCACAACCGGAAATCCGGTTGGACCGGACCGGTCCAAAACGGTCCGGTCTGGACCACTTAAGTGGTCCGGACCGGTTTCATTAGTTTTTTTTTTTTCTAAGTTCTTTTTTTTTTTTCATTTTCAGCCCATTATGCAAGTGAAAGAAGAAAAATATGACTTAGAAATTCTTATTTTATTTTATATTTTCATTTTCACTATGGTATTTGACTTAGAAATTTTATATACTTAAAGTTTTATATTAAAAAATTTTTAAAAAAAATCTTTATTATTAATCAGGTCCGGTCCGGTCCAGACCGGTTTTTAAAAGGTCCGGACCGGATATAACCGGTTTTTCAAATCCGGTCCGGTCCGGTCCGGTCTGCGGTCCGGTTCTGTGCAGCCCTACTAGATGGAACACTTGGCCGAGGTGAGTTGTCTGGCCAATACTGTTCACTGAACCGAGATGAGCCGCCCGACTGGTACTATTACCGAACCTTAGCACGATCTCGATATTATGAAATTATCCTCACACAGTAATATTTGCCAATGCTTGTCGAATACCAACCCCTGGTTTCTGCTGAGCTTTAAACCCACAACACCCCATATATGGAGAAGTTAATGGATTAAACATGTTCACTATATATCAATTGCATGTAACAACTCCTTTTTTTCTCTTTCTCTTTTTTTTTTAATTATGCTTGGGATAAAAAATCACAATCCAAACCGTTGAAAATCCTTAGAAGGCCAAACATCGCTATGGAACTAAATTTCAACCATTAGATCATCACTAATCTCGATATATGTGCAAAATATAAGCAATTGGATATTATTTTCTTGATTACGTGGGTCCAAACACAAGATCCAAACCGTTAGATCTCTTTCGAAGGTTAAACACGACTATGAATTCAAATTCCAAGGTTTTGATACCTCTTGGGTCTCGAGAAATTCGTGAAACACTTTCAATCATTGATTTTTAGAAAAGTCTATTAAAAATAAATCACTGCAGTACCAAACATATTTTTTTTCCTACCCTCTTTTTATCGCTCTATTTTAGATGGGTCTATCAAGAAAAGAGTAGAGGTATCAAACAAGCCTAAAAAAAGAGAATGTGCATAATTTTGGAAATACCCATGGCAATCCCCCATCCAAATATCTAGGGGTACGTCTCTTTGTAGGCTCTCCTAAAAATAATGCATTTCACATCTTTGATAGAAGTGTGGCGCTTTGTCCTCTGCACGTAGGCTGACCTTGGTGAAGCATGTTGTCTCAATGATGCCCTCTTACATCTCTATGGTAACACTCATTTTCTTAGGTTGTAACTCAGATAGTTAGGGACATGAGTGCGTGAGTAGAGTTCGTGATTTTATACCTCTAATGTAGTGTGAAAAAAAAAAAGAAAAAAAAAGACAAAGGCTCATGAGGAGTTTCCTCAATAAATAAAAAACGGCTTGCATTCACCTGATTGAAGAATGCAATCTACAAAACAAAAAAAAGGAAAAACCTTTTGAAGGACTCTTTGAAAAACTAAAATCGGAGGACAAAAGAAAGCTTGGATTGAAGAATCACCAAAACCCCACCTCAATAAGAATCACCCATTTGATGAGCGGTGCCACCAAAATGCAATCACATTGAATAACTTTTTATTTTATTTTATATTTTAACATAGGAGTCCAGCTCAGCTCAGGAGCTTTTTACCCTGGTCCAAGGAACACTCGATTCTAGACAGCTAATAACTAATCCCCGTGGAGTGAACCTATCTATGGAGTGAACCTAAAGAAAGTTGAAAATGAACCTGAAAAATCAGAGAAAGGAAAAAAGAAACTTGCACCCACCCACCCACATATATATATATATATATATATATAGAGAGAGAGAGAGAGAGCTCCTCTCCTCAGCTAAAGTTGAGGAGAAGATCCGCTCAGCACGTGTAGCTCAAAAACTGTACCCACCCAAATGCATTTCAATTGCCCGCCTATTTCTTTTGCTTGCTCTCCATCAGACCCAAATCACTTCCCCAAAAAATCACGTTATTTGCCCTTTTTTCCCTAGCTCCCCGCCTATAAAACCCTTTGAGCGTTTTGTTTTTACCAAAAAATAAAAAAACTCCAAATTTAAAACCTACAAATTTTACTTATAAAAGATAATTTTAGAAAAAATCGATTGCACCCACACATATACAAAAAAAAATAAAAATAAAATCCATTGAGCATGAATTATTTTACCAAAAAAATAAAAAACCCCAAATTGAAAAACTACAAATTTTACTTATAAAGACAATTTAAAAAAAATATTGATCTGTCAAGACATCTATCATTCAGACCTGATATGTTTATCAATGGCCGACTGTACTTGTTACGAACTGATAAATTATACTTTGTCATTGTATAATCATCCTTAATGCTTCTCATATAGAGCCGCATTTGATTTAACGCTTTGCTTGTCATATAAACCGCAAGAAAACATATTTATATAACCGGTATGGGATCTGGACGTACTTGCCATTCCTCCTTAGTCCATTCCATTGAAAGGGGACTTGAGGATTTCATTTGGTGCTACATCATCATGTCCACATAGCATCGGGAATTCTATAATAAAGGCTGCTTTTTGGCCTCCAATTTTAAAGGAGTGCTTCTTCCATTTAGGAGTCGTTTGTTTCGTGTGAAAGTGATTCACATGTGTAAATGACTCACACGTGGATCAGATTCCACTGTTTGTTACTAGTATAGCACTTCACATGTGAATCTATGAATAAGTTGTAGATTGTTTGATGATATCTCAACATCCAAGCAACATCAATGGTTGAAAATTGGACATATGACCTTGTTTGAACTTCTGAAGAATATGAACGGTCCTGATTTTACAGGTGTGGCCCAGAACATTAAAAAAAATCAAAAAAGGCGGACTGGGTAGGTTAGTAACAATAGGTTGTATATTGTTTGATGATATCTTAACCTTCATGCATCATCAACGGTTGAAAATTGGACACATGACCGTGGTTGAGCTTCTGAAGAATATGAACGGTCCTGATTTTATAGGTGGGTCCCAGAAAAATAAAAAAAATCATAAAATGCGGACTGCTATATGTTAGTAACAATAGATTAATCCAACGGCTGTGATTATGTTGATCATATCTCAACCTCCATGCATCATCAACGGTTGAAAATTAGATACATGGCCGTGTTTGAGCTTCTTAAGAGAATGAATGGTCCGGATGTTACAAGTGGGGCCCAAAAAAAAAAAAAAAGGCGGACTGCTCAGTGAGGCACTGTAGCACTCCGCCTGGTAACAGTGCAGTATGAAAGTGTTTCACACCTCTTGAGGTGTGAAAATGTAATGCACAAAAAAGGGCTATCTTTCACACCATTTACACAATTATTTTACACATGTGAATCAAAATCACACTAAACAAACATGATTTTTGTGTATCCATTACTTATGTAAATGAAAAAAACAAACGTCCCCCTAGAGATCCAAACGCAAAAAAAAAAAAAAAAAAAGAGAAGTTAGGTAACTTCCCATTTGACTCGGAAGTTACTTGGAAGTCTTGGATGTTTGACTGTGGGAGTTGTGTTTTTCAAGGGGGTTGCACTGTTTCAAGATGAAATCTTCTTGAATGTAATATGTCACAACCTATTGAAAAACTCATAATACTGATTCCTCCTATGAATCAGAATCGTCCCATGTAACACTAACACTGTAAGCAGGATATTTTTCTGCCACTGTCTGGACCTGACCTTAAAACCATCCTGATCATTGCCCAAATGGGATCTTGACTTGGTCCCATGTAATAGTCCCATGGGATCTTGACTTGGTCCCATGTCACACCTATTGGGATCCTGATGATTCCTCCTATGAATCAGAATAGTCCCATGTAACACTAACACTGTAAGCAAGATATTTTTCTGCCAGTGTCTGGACCTGACCTTAAAAACCATCCTCCTGATCATTGCCAGTTGGGATCTTGACTTGGGGTTCGATCATTATTTCATGGAAACACAATATAAAGAAAGTTCATCCATATTATTGAAAAATACTTGAGAAACAGATAGACAAATACATTTAAGAAAGAACAAAAGAAACATGTATTAGTAGCCCTTTCCTAGCTTCTTGTCAACCAAGTATCAGATATGCAAATGATATCTTGTTTTACAACTCATAAGCGTTTCATTCACAATTAAGAAAGAAAAAAAAGAAACAGTACAAATGTATTGGACCTTTCACTGTGTTGCTACTTCTTCCTCCATCTCAAAACCAAGTACTAGAAATGATATCTTGTTTTACAACCCATAAAAGCCTTTACATTGTCATCAATGCATACTGAAGGAGAGAGTAGGTTCCAATGCATTTGAAGATCAATATTTCAACGAAATGGGCGACTGGGTGAAGTTCAAGTACTTCGGTGTGCTTTCAAAATAGACCTGCGAGCAAAACTAGTTCAGCAATCCAGTTCACTAACACAACCAGGTACATTCTTACTGCAGTCTCATCAACTGTGCTGTAATTCTGCACCAGGAAAGAAACCAAAAGAAAAGAAAAAACACCAAAGAAAGTCCCACCTTTGATTGGTTCAGTATGGTTGAAGGTGTCTTGGGAGACCACAGTTCCAATGAAGATTCTGAAGAACATTGGGAAAATCAATGGTGAGCAACATAAAGACACACCCATCTAGCAAGCGTAAATTATAACGACAGTAGGGTTAAGTGATTACTCTCATCATTCAATGGGAGGATTTGGTTGAGAAGATGATTTGTGCAAGTCTCAGATTGTAAACTCATGCAGCATTGATGATTGTGTTGGCATAGCTCCTCTTCTATTACTACTGGAACTTCTTTGTTTGCATGCTTCTTCAGCTGGTTCTTCTTTGATTCCTTGTGAAAACATGGCTTCTCTGAGTTGGTAATATTTGCCAATGCTTTTCGAATACCAACCTGTGGTTTCTGCTGAGCTCTAGACCCATCAGCTTGGGCCTTTGCAGTTCCCCCTACATGGAGAAGTGTATGGATTAAATTGTGATGTTACAGACCATGGCCATTGCATGTTCACTATATATCAACTAACTTTGAACCCGTTTGAGTGTAATGATATATTGGCAAAACGAATAGTGGTTCTCTATTTCTTACTCACTCTGCCTTCTCTTTCCCAATCCATTGTTTGTGAGCCAACTACCAATTTTAATTTTGCAAATCAGAAAACTAGCAAACCCAATGAAGGAGAAGTTCTATCATCATTGTCGTCGTCATCTATGCATTATCTCACAAGAGAGAAGGCTCTATTGTGTAAGAAACCATATACCAACCCAAAAGCCTATGCATTATCTCACAAGAGAGAAGGCTCTATTGTGTAAGAAACCATATATCAACCCAAAAGCTTAAGCTGATAGGTGGAAGGCCCATACAGGTATATTAAGACATGTCAAGCCTATTACTTAGGCGATGTGGGATGTGGGACTTCCCAACATATTGATGATGATTATTGAAACCAACAGCAAGTTAGGTGCTCCTGTACCTTTATTGTGAACGTTCAGATTCTGAACTTGAACCAGAGTTCGGGTTCGTGCTGTCATAGTTCCTCCTTTTGTGGACACATCTTCAGTATCTACTTCTGTAATAAGCGATCAGAACAAGAAAGGATCATCATCATCAGGCAAAGAACCATTCTGTTCAAGTATTAGGTATACTCTGGCTATGCACTTTTAGTAGGTTAATAAAACCATTTAGATAAACCGAGTTAGCTGCAAGTGTTATCTGTAATTAGAATTACAAGTAACCTAAGGTGCAGGGCAACTGAGTTCCAATGATTTAAAAAGGCCCTATTGTTTTCTAATGGATGGACTTCAAACTATATGTAAAAAACACATCTACAATGAAAGAAAATAGCTCATAAGAAATTTCATAATAACATACCCCATTAGTCCAGATGTGTAAAAAACACATCTACAGTGAAAGAAAATAGCTCATAAGAAGTAACATAGTAACACACCCCATTAGTCCAGAATTCCAGATGTGTTCATATGCAAAAAATTCAAAGATTTGAAACAAATAATCAAAACCCCATAGGACAGATAATAACAGTAAAATCCCAAGACTTTTTTTTTTCTTTCCCTTCTTTCCTTTCATTTCCCTAAAATCATAAAAGAACCCACTAAGAAATTTCTTTAAACACGCCTCTGAGCTCCGAAATCCAAACCAAGTATTTTTGTTTTATATTATCTTTGAACACGCCTCTGAATTATATTATTTTTGAATTACTTGTTCCATTCACTCTAGAATTTTTGTTTGAGAATTTTATGCATCTTGAATTTCATAAATTGCTTGTCTCTTAGCTACTAGAATCCCTTATTAGAACTACACCTGTGTATGCATTTTGTATATACAAATTCAGATTCAAATTTATTGATGTATAGTGCATGAAATGTATAGATTCATAGCTATTAGATTGCTCATAAATTTATAAATATTATAATGTGCATATACAGGTCCTACATAGTCACAAAATGCAACATCCAAACATGGCCCCAACCACAGTTCCAATGGAGATTCTGAAGGAGAATATTGGGAAAAAAGAAAGAAAAAATAAGTGAGCAACAAACACACACCCATCTAGCAATCATACAATATGACAACAGTAGGGTTAAGTGATTACTCTCATCATCCAATGGGAGGATTTGGTTGAGAAATTGCTTTGTGCTAGTCTCGGTTAAGCTCACGCAGGATTGATGATTGTGTTGGCATTGCTCCTCTTCTATTACTATTGGAACTTCTTTGTTTGCACACTTCTTCAGTTGATCTTTCTTTGATTCCTTCTGAAAATATGGCTTCTCTGAGTTTGTAATATTTGCCAATGCTTTTCGAATACCAACCCCTGGTTTCTGCTGAGCTTTAGACCCATCAGTTCGGGCCTTTGCAGCACCCCCTACATGGAGAAATGTATGGATTGAATTGTGATGTTGCAGACCATTGCATGTTCACTATATATCAATTGCCTTTGAATTTGTATGGATTGAATATGATACATTGGCTAAAAGGAAATAATGCAAGCCAGTAACCAATTTTCATTTCGCAAATTAGTAAACTAGCAAACCCCTTATGTGTAATTTTTGCATTTCATGCCATTTCAAATGCAGTGCAAGATAAATAACCACCCATCACGACAAAATTCTCAAAACAGAAACAATTTGGGTGAAGAAAAGTAGTTTAAAAAAAAAAATCCACCCCAGATAGAGAGAAGTTCTATTATCATCATCTGAGCATTATCCCACAAGAGAGAAGGCTCTATATGATGATGATTATTAAAACCAATAGCAAGTTAGCAGCTCCTGTACCTTTATTGTGAATTTTCAGATTCTGAACTTGATCCACAGTTTGGGCTCTTGTTGTCATAGTTCCTCCTTTTGTGGACATATCTTCAGAATCTACTTCTGTAATAATGAGCAATGAGCACAAGAAACGATCATCAGGCATAGAACCATTCTGTTCAAGTATTAAGTAGACTCTGGTGATGCACTTTACATAGGTTAATAAAAAACCATCTAGATGAACCGAGTTACGTGCAAGTGATACCTGTAATTAGAATTACAAGTAACCTAGGTGTAGAGCAACTGAGTTCCAATGATTGAAAAAGGCCTTATGTTTTCTAATGGATGGATTTCAAACTATATGTAGGAAACATATCTACAATGAAAGAAACATCATAATCACACACGCCCCCGGATGTGTTCATGTGAATTTTTTTTTTCAAAGATTTGAAACAAATAACCAAAACCCTGTAGGACGGAAGACAACTGGGAAATCCCAAAACTTTTAAAAGGCTAGAACTTCTCCAATCACAAAAGTATATGGATTACAAATTTGGTTTTTCTTTCCCTTCTTTCCCTAAAAATCATAAAAGAAAAGAAAGACCCACAAAGAAATTTCTTACAACACACCCCCGAACTCTAGACTCCAGAGTCCAAACCAAGTATTACAATACATTTAAGAGAATGAAAGAAATCACCCCTTCCTTCATCTATTTTATTTTATCTCTGTTCCTCTTTTGACCTTTCTCCTTTTCTTTTCATGAAAGGATAGGTAGTAAAAATCTAAGAATCAATCCAAAAATTCTTTAAAAACAAACAAAACCCTTGTTTCCCCCATCAAGAGCAGCCCAGAAAATTCATTCATGAATTGATATGAAAGAAACATCTGAATTAAGATTAAAGAAAAAACCCAATTCTCTTTATTTCTTTCACCTCTATTTGTTTCTTTCTTTTCCAAGGGAAGAAGAACAATATGATCAGAAAACTATAGGAAGAAAGAGAATCTGCAGGAATGAAAGTACAAAATCACTCCCCCATTATCTAATTTGTTTCTTTTCATGAAAGGAAAGGAAAAGAACAAAAATCTCATAATCCATCCAGGAATTCTTAAAAAACAAACAAAACCCATGTTGATATTGGGAAGAAAGAAACCTACAAGCTTGCTGGGATCACAAATCTTTTCCTTCTGAAATTTCTGTTCTGATCTGTTCTTCTCTTCTCTTCTTGGAAGTTGGATGAATTGATGTATTGTTTTCTTTTTCCGAGATTTTATTGGTATTTTTATTCTGCACTCGGAATATATACACAGGACCTCCAACGGCTAGTTTTTGTTTTTGAAATAGCATACACAAACTGGACGGAAATACAAGTGAAGAACCCTCCACCTTTTGCATAGCTACGAAAATGCCACTCATTAGACGGGCCCAGCCTTCTTTGGGCCAGATTTGAAACTTTGGTACTCAGCTCAGGATGGATTTAAAACTTGAGCCCATTTAATATTTGGGCCAGCTTGATAGAAAGCACGAACAAATGATAGGAAGTAGGGCTGTTAAAATGGCACACGTCCTTTTAACACGACACGAACTCATATGATATTAACGAGTTCGGGTGAGCTCTTAACGGATTCAGGTCGTTAACAGGTCAAACCTGTTAACACGTTAAGTTAACGGGTCATGTACAAATTAAACCAATAACCCGTTAAAAAAAATTTAGTCCCTAAGTGTAGTTAGAATTAATTTATATTAATAAATAAGAAATTGAAATTTATTATTTTATAATGGGGTTTTAGGTGGGATTCACTCAAGATCCTTACTTACAGTTTCGTATAGCTTATATATTTTTCTTCTTATATATATTTTGTATGGATTTTCTTTTAATTTTCAAAATGACTTAATTACTTAATGGGTTGGATCGTGTAACCTGTTAAATTAATGGGTCGCGTTCGGATTATATTTTTTAACCCGTTAAGTTAACGAATCGTGTATGGGTTCAGGTGATTTTAATATGAATTCATTAATTCGTAATCCGAATTCATTGACACGACATGATTGACAGCACTAATAGGAAGCCCGCCTAGCCCCATTTGATTGACTAAATGGGCAGGCTGAGGCCTAAAATGTTTCAGGTGGTCGCAGGCTTGGGTCTTGGCTTGTGTTTCTAAATACCACTTGAACCTAGATGTGTCTTAGTTTAACCCAATTTCGGGCTTGTTTTTTTGCTAGAATTTTATTTGAGAATTTTCATGTATTCTAAATTTCATAAATTTTTTAATGCGTGGCTAGTATTGGTGTTTCATATTGGGGGTAGCTGAGTTTTGGGGGATGCAAATTTAGAATTTTCATAGGAGTTTCAAATGTTGAACTCATGATTTTTATATAAGTTTTAAAAGCGGGTCATAGTTGTTAATTTCGTTTCGTTTCGGTCGAAATGGTCGAAATTTTTCGTTTCGGTCAAGTGGCTGAAACGAAATTTCGGCCAAAACTTTTCGGTTTGACTTTCGATCAATGTAGGCCGAAATTCAAGATTTCGGCCGAAATAGAATTTTACAAAAAAAAAAAAAAATTTAACTTTTTTTACACAAATATATTTTGTATTTCTTATATTTTTCACAAAATATAATTCCAAAAAAGATTACTATAATGGATTAAATATATATTTATTATTTTTTCTATTTTTTTACTTATATATGTATATATATTATTTTATATTTTTCCTGAAATGTAATTCCGAAAAGTTTCTCTGAAATTTTAAATCGGCCGAAACTTTTCATTTTGCAGGCCAGAGCGAAATGATGTTAACAACTATGAAGCGGACTCAAGATTTTCACTTGCCTTTTGAAAGTGTAACTCTGTTCGACCGGGGCATCCGTGGCCCCAAGTCCTTAGTAGCCCACTTAGAATAGCATAGATGAAAACATCTCTTTATCGATAAAAACGTCATGCAAAACTTTAGCCCTATTAGAGTACCCAAGCCCTTCATTAACCATTTAAACTTTAATGATCTTCCAACCATTAAACTTTTTAAAGATGCAATCCATTGATAAGTATAAAGCTTCAACGAGCATATGATTAGATAAAGCTCTAGATCATGGAGGGATGAGAGTGTAAAATTAGATGCATTCCTGCCCAAATAATAAGCCATAATTAATAAAAGATCATAATTCTTCCTTATTAAAAGTCCTATTTTGTTCAAAACCATCTTAGATTTGCCAAATGTGTATTTGTCTGGATTTAGTAGTTGTGACTCGAGATTAGTCCTGTTGGATCCCAACAAAGACCTCATCAGCCAAGTCATATAATTAATTTAAAAAAAGTAGTAACCCACCCTTAGGGTTGAAAACGGATTGGTAACCGTTAAGGAGAAGGTGAAATCGGATCCAGACTTAAAACTATTTTGGAACCGATTTCTTGGCTCCAAAACTGGAATCAAAACCATATATGGGACGGGTCTGGATCTGAATCAAGGCAGAAAATGATATTTAAAAATATGATTTTTAAGAAAATTTTTAAAAATTGAGGTAATATGTATGGTCTAGGGTCCATAAGTCCAAACTAAAGTGGAACCGGATTAAACAAATCTGAACCTCGGTATCCCTATTAGGGCACTCTCTAAAATCATTCTGTGGGACTTTGATGAGTTTTGACTTTTGAGTGAGACTCTCTCTCTATCTCATAAATCCCAGAGCATTTGGAACTTCTCTGACTCATGATCTCCAAAAACATTCCTCCATTCCTCCCAATTCGAACCAAGACCGCTCCTCTCTATACCCATCAAAATCCCCCATCCCTGTTAGATCCTCATGTCCTCAACGCAAGCATTCGCCCGGTTCAATCACCACCGACCCAACACCAGAGGATGGGTTCCAACACTATTCTCCCGCCACAAACTGCTCTTCGCGGTCGTCTGGATCTTGGGGTTCGCCGCCATTTTCGTCTGGCAGGAGTCAATCATCTTTGGTGGTGGTCGGAGCATCTTTCGGCCTTCTCGGCCGTGCCCGCTTCTGCGGCCTGTGGCTTTCAATCTCACCGACTTTGGTGGGGTCGGCGACGGCGTCACGCCGAACACGGAGGCGTTTGAGCGGGCGATCGCCGCGATATCGCTGCTCCGCAAAAGGGGCGGTGGGCAGCTCAATGTGCAGGCTGGGGTTTGGCTGACGGCGCCGTTCAATCTCACCAGCCACATGACTCTGTTTCTCGCGGAGGAAGCTGTTATTTTGGGAATTGAGGTGGGGTTTGATTCTCCTATCTCTTTTATGAATAATGGTAGTGGGATTGGTAGTGAAATTGCTAATTTGGGGCTGTTTGTTTGCATGGAATTGAATTGAGTTCCTACGAATTCTTGGTAAAAATGAGTTTTTTTTTTTTGGTAAAGTGTAAATATGAGTTTCAGGAGCGAAAGATATGAATTTGATTTACTGGGGTGATGGGCGAGCATTCATTTTTCTACAGTAGAGGATGCTGCTATATTGGGAATTGAGGTGGGGTTTTGTTCTTCTGTTTCTTTTTAAGAATCAGGGTAGATGTATTGGTAGTGAAGCTGCTAAAATGGCCTTTTGTTTGTATTCAATTGATATGCACATAGGCTTTAATATATCTGCAAGCTAATATGTACCCCCTCACTAAAGTCAATTGGTTCCAAACATCAAGGGTTTCTGGTAAATTAAAGGTGAAATCATCATTCTGAGGGATGCTGTAGGTAGTGAATGGGTTGAGTTAATTTTTGAGAGTTGAAAGTTGAAACACATCGTATGCTCTACAGTAACTGAAGTGCATAGTTCATGTGAGGTCATAGTGGGGTAACTTGAATAGTTTTCTAATAATGCTTTTTGTTAGTGAATAGTGTCCTTATAATGTTCAGTTTAACAGGATGAGAAGTTATGGCCATTGATGCCTCCATTGCCGTCTTATGGATATGGGAGGGAGCATCCTGGGCCACGATATGGGAGTCTCATTCATGGTGAAAATCTCAAAGATGTTGTGATAACAGGTTAGGGAATTCCCTTCATTTTATCTCCTTCAAGTGTCTCCCGTGAAATATAAGTTAGTGAAATGCTTTTCAAAATTTGAACTTCAGGTTTTTTATGAAGGGCTAGAAATGGGATATACTTAGAAAAATTATTTATTACCATCATAAGTTCTTAGTATTCTCGTGGAATATTTATGATCAACCCTAGAATATTTTTTTGCGTTACCTCTTCACTCCACGACCTTAATAAATGCACGTTCTTTTATTGGCTTGCCCCTCCCTTGGGAATTTATTTTTGACATTCTCTAATTTATCACTCATGGCCACCTACATCTTGAATAAAGACAATATCAACTGGAAATTTGGGCACGTGATCAAAGTCATCCTAGTACCAACACCCCCCCTGGAGTGAGAGCTGGAATCTATCTTTTCAAGCATTGGGTGAACTCATTCAAAAAATTTAGTCGGGCGAGAAGTTTGGATTTAGGGTAGCATATCCAATGGAAGCTGTGAGTTGTGAGGAATCAGAAAAAACACACAGATAAAGTCATGTGGATGTTCTTGTGGAAGTAATGGTTTAATTTGTATGAAGATCTCTTCTTTTTTCTTTTCTTCTCCTTTTTTATTTTCCTTTTTTATTTTTAATGTTTTACCCAAGAAGAGGGGACAAAGCCTGTCATCCTTGCAGTGTTTCTAAATGATTTCAAGGTTAAAAGGAGCACCCTGCTTCACCTCCTTTAAACATGATCTTTCATCTACTGCTGATCCAATGATTTTTCATTAGATACTATCACTGCAGGAGAGCACTTATGTACACACATATACAAATATACACACATATACATATACACGAACATGCACATACACACTCATATAGGGTTTTGATCTGGTGCAATAGGCTTATAGCTTGATGGTTGCGATGAACCCACCACCCAGCTTGGGCCATCACAATCATGGTGGAGCTGGGATGGAAAGATCTTAATTAGACATGTAGGTGTGCATGATACCAACCCGATTAGATCATCCGAAAAGTTTAATGGTTCTAGAAGGCATCGTGTTTTTTTTTTTTTTTTTTTAATTCAACCATCAGTAATGGTTGACTGAAGGTCAAATTTGGGCTTGTGGGAATTCATGGGGGATTTTGAAGGGGGTAACTTGATCATAGGTGACTCCAGGTGAGTTCATCACCTATCTAAATCCCAGGAGCTCTCGCAATCCTTGTGGGCCTCACAAGGATTGTTCCTAGCTAAACAGGAAGCACAAATAGGTCATTGGGAGACCTATCGAAACCCTAGCCCCAATTATTTTGATGCATCCAAGTAGGCCCCACAAGGACTATTCCGAGCTCACCATAAACGGACATACCATCCTTAAAGCCTCTCTCTCTCTCTCTCTCTCCCCAAAAAAAAAGTATGTAGCTCTCAGAAATGTTGCTTATGAGCAAGAGCCCTTGTGGGGCCACATGGGGCGGGAACCACGAATGTTGAAATGGGAGGAGAGGGGGGCATTATTAGATCCAATATTGAGATACAGCCCATGAAAAAAATCAACAGTTTTAACCCTTGATCTCAGATATAATGCCCCTGTGAGACACGAGTGTTTTTGTTTGACCAACAATGATGCTCGTGAGTCGTGAGCCCATCTATTGATGTCCCTAGTTAATCTATTGTGTCAAATCATAAAATTCTCTATCTTGTAATACTTATGTGATCAGATATCCGGGCTGTTAGTTTTGCATCTTAACATGGAAAATTACATTGGATTGTCTGCATGTAACAAGAGGAAAATCAAATTCCTGGAATCATTTGATGGAAATTTTTTTGAGGTATTTCTGTTGTATGATCAATATGGATCACAAAAAGATGGTCCGATTATGCAATATTAAACTGAAAAAAATGTGACGATTGACCCTGTACATTTCACCATTTCCTCTATTTATTGATTTATTTTGCAAGAAAAAAAGAGTGCTTTCCTCGTAGGCTGATATATTTTCAGAGACCAGAAAAGGGGAAGAAACTACAACAAATATTTCTACTATTGTCTTATCTACCTGTCTTCATTTTCATTTTGGCTTTTTTTTTATTTATTTTTATTCCTTGCAATAAAATTTTGTTTCATCTTAGCATTTCATTGATACAGGATACAATGGAACTATAGATGGACAAGGTCAAGCATGGTGGACGAAGTTTCGCAAAAAACTTTTAAAGCACACTAGGGGGCCACTTGTGCAGATCATGTGGTCGAGTGATATCCATATCTCCAATATAACTTTACGCAACTCTCCTTTTTGGACACTGCATCCTTATGACTGCACGAATGTAACAATATCGAATGTTACTATCTTGGCCCCTCTGTATGGAGCTCCAAACACCGATGGGATAGACCCTGGTACCTTTGCATGCTCAACTATTTTTGTTACCTCTTTCTTTTGAAAATCTCAATGGATCCATAATTCAACTTGGAGTGTGGTATTGGTGTTATTCTTGTTACCTTTTTCTTTTCCTTGTTTTTTTTTTAATAGAGTTTTTTTCCATTTGTTAAAAGGCAACTTTTCTTTTTTTAATAGTTGTTAAAAGCCAAATTGGAATGTGATTTTTCAAGTTTGTTTGAATCCAATGTTGCTAGTGGTTTGATAATTATGGCCTTTGGAAGAATAGATGATTATTATTATGCTTTGCATTCTGTCCGGGGCACATTGAAAAAGTAAAGCACATTTGGCTAGATGCTGTTTCTATATCTGCCACCTCAAAATTGGTGCGAGAGAGTTTTTCAGTGTTGTTTTGGGCCAAGAGGTTTGAAAACAGCAATCCAAGGTGTGACTTCTGATTCCTAAGTGCCTCAAATCTGTCATGGAACTAATGACCAACCATTTGGTCAGTATTATAACCAATTACAACATTAGTTACATCCATGAGCACCATTCTAGTAGTTAAGCATTGTTTGTAAAAAAAGTTTGTCTACTCTCTGTATTAAGCACTTCTTCCCACTTATCATAGATCATGCAAAGAGCAACTCTGATGTTTTTTTTAATCACCATAAATGTTTTTGATAAGCGTCTTTCATTAAAAAAGCTTCTATCTATTCTGTGTATTAAGCACTTCTTCCTTTCATAAATCATGCAAAAGCAACCTCTAATGTCTTTACTACCACAAACCTAGTTACCGCAGTTAAAATATGCTAGATGATTTCCATTACTTGTGTTCTTTAACTTGTTCTGTTTTGTGTCTGCTGGTTTTTAATGCAAGATGATTTGCCATTACACATTTTCTTTAACTTGTTTGGTTCTGTTTCTGCTGGCGTTTAATTCAATTCCTCATTTAAGTATAAATATATTCAAGTGGGTTAATAGATGGAGAGTCTTCATGGTCATAACCTCTATAGAATTTTAGAGTAGAACTCTTTCGGCCAATGGCCAACCCTAGTTTGATGAGAAGAGGCTTTGAGGATGATGATGATCTATCTATTCAAGTGTATGGATTTTTACAAGAAATCGAATAGAATTTCTTCTTTTCTTTTCATTGTGATTATTACTTCGGTCACCAGGATTCAGTCTTAGTTCATTGTCTGTACAGATTCATGTGTGAATATGGTTGTAGAAAACTGTTACATTAGAGTTGGGGATGATGGCATTGCAATAAAGAGTGGTTGGGATCAGTATGGCATAACATATGGCCGACCATCTTCAAATATTCTTATCCGGAATCTTGTCATTCAGTCTATGATCAGGTGAGAGCTTCCATTTCATGCCTTGCATCTCAGTTGTGCACAGTTATTCATACAGCTATTATGGACACACTTTATGCATGCATGCATGTTCATTGTTCAGACATGTGAATACATATTGAGTGGATAATGGTTGGTAATGCATGCATGCAATGCAACAGCTAATCAACATACAACTATTGTAGAACAATTGACGAGCTAGATGTTCTTGTGGATGTGTCATCTTGTAAGGTTTTTCTGGAGTTCATATATATTTAGTAGACCCAATTTCATGAGTGAATTTAAAATACCATACGCATTTATATTTAGTGACATGCATTTATAGCTATTGAATTTTGATGTATAACCAAAGTTGTGTGAGAAGTATGCAGTGCTGGTGTATCAATTGGCAGTGAAATGTCTGGTGGTGTTTCCAACATTACAGTTGAGAACATCCTCGTGCGGGACTCAAGGCGTGGTGTTCGGATCAAAACGAGCCCTGGGAGAGGGGGCTACATACGTGACATATTCTACCACAATCTAACTTTGGACAATGTCCGCGTAGGGATTGTCATTAATACCAACTACAGTGAGCACCCTGATCAGGGCTATGATCCCACTGCTCTCCCAATAGTCGAGAATATAACCTTCGACAGTGTCCATGGCCAGGGAGTCCGCTTCCCAGCTCGTATTTATGGCAGCAAATATATCCCCGTGAAGAAGATAAGCTTCCGCGACATGATAGTTGGGATAACATACAAGAAGAAGCGCATATTCCAGTGCGCCTTTGTTCAGGGGAAAGTAATTGGTTCTATTTTTCCGGCACCATGCGTGAACCTTGACCAATATGATGAGCAAGGAAGGCTGCTTAAGCTGGCAGTGTCACCAAATGTTAGTGACATTGACCCTGATTTTTGGGACACTAGGAAATCTGACGAGGAGTAATTCTTTTTCCTTTTGTTCTCCTCTTTATTTTCCAGATTTGTACATACGACATATTCAATTTGTATCGTTTTTACATATTAGTTGGAACTTGGATATTTTAACTTCTGTACGTCTAGCTGATATATTCATGTACAAAAAAGATTGGGAGGGCAAGTATCAAATTAATTAATTTTTTTCTTTTTAAATCATCCAGTTGAAATGACATCATCTATAGAAGGGCCAACAGGATGAGAGGGAGGGAGGATGTATTTGGGGGAGGCCTGGCCTGGCCTGCATGCTGTTGGAGTTGGACTAGCTCCCCTGTCTGTAGGGTGTGGGCAAAGTGCTAGTGCAGCTGATGGCCTTTGGCTCGGCAGGTTTCAGATATGTTGCATCCATATGGTTGGCACCTTGTTGCCATGAGAGAGGCAAACACTTCCTGGAAAGTGTTATCATCTGGGGGTAACGGATCAAGCACCCCTGGAAGATTACTATATTTAAAAGGGATTTCACCTGGAACTTTTTTTTTCTTTTTTTCCTTTTTTATGAAAACTTGAGTAGTTATTTTTGACAAGATTTATGACTTTTCGTCGTTTACTGCAATAATATTAGCCCTTTCTTCCTACACGTTACCTACTTTTATTAGATATGATATTTTTCGTCTTACAACTTCGTAAGCATTTCACTGTCAATGCATTAGGTTCAACACAAGTTTGTGGACAGCCGTGGAAAACTGGTTCGGTGGAATTTTTCCTCCAATTCTTTTTTTACTAACCCCTCATGTAAGGCTTTTATGAGGAATTGTGAAAATTTAGCTCATTTTATGTTTTTTCACACGTGAAAAAGTGGCTGTGCCAAATGAACTTTTAAAAAAAAAAAAATTTAGTGGAAAAGTGGCTAGATTTTTCTTATCTTTTTTTTTAGGAAATGCGGCCACACAAATGTGCCCAATGGGAAAAAACAGGAATTTTTGTTTGCATGGAGTATATATGAACTCATGCCGTAAGTGGTCAAAGGTGAATGTACAAAAATAAACACCAAATAACCTTAGTGTTGTCCCCCTAAAAGTGTATTGAGCTCTTTCTTTGAGCGGGAATGTTTGAAACTCATCAGATGACCCACCTCAAAATTGAATGTCACCCTCTTTAATAGAATTTGAGCCAGTTTAGTCACTTTATTGATATAGCC
Organism: Cinnamomum chago; assembly: GCA_038049695.1. Taxonomy (NCBI): domain Eukaryota; kingdom Viridiplantae; phylum Streptophyta; class Magnoliopsida; order Laurales; family Lauraceae; genus Cinnamomum; species Cinnamomum chago. The sequence goes on from CP142451.1 coordinate 119,742,337, forward strand.
AAGTGAAATAAAGATGATTTTGAAGAAAGAATAAAATAGAAGTGAGTTATGATGATATTTTATTTTTAGTTGTTTATTATGATATCTTTTTGACCTTTTACACGAAAAAGTGGGTTCTTTTTTTTGTATTTTAGTGGATAAATGTGGTTGTTTTTTAACTATTTTTAAAAGAGATGAAATGAGTTTTGAATTAAAGTGTTTTTGACATGACATCTTGTTTGAAAAATAGAAGTTTTACTTAAATTTTCCTATGCCAGTAAAGTGCCAAACTAGTTAAGTTTTATAAATCTTAAACTGTAATATTGAATACATGACTGATATTGTGTAATCAATCTTATATTCAATCATATGATGGACCAAATCCTATAAGAGGAAAATATATGAATATTGCTTTTTGGAGGGGATGTCATTAATTTTTATTGGACCGGATCATCAATAGGTAGACGGTAGACCAAACGGTGAGTTCCAAACATCCCAATATGGGAAGCATTTAAAACACGACTAGGGCATCATGACTCCATGATCCAACTAACCTCCCTCCCCATCAAGAACAAAGGAACGTGATTTCTTACGTTTCTGCTCGTGGTTTGAATCCCGGATACATCACTTTCTCCTTCTCCTGCTTGCGCAGGCTCCCATCAGAATAGGATAGAATGGACCGTTGGATCAACATCAGGTGGGCCCCACAAGAGCCCGCAAGCGTCCGCGAGAGCCTCACACGATCTGGACCTTCTCTGGGTCTCTCCCTCTCCCTCTCCCTCTCGCTCCAGTGAGTCTCCTCCAACTTTCCTCCACTCTCACCTCCGTCTCCAAAAACCCCGTCTCCAATCCCAAAACCCTAATTCCTCCGCCCCCAAAAGTTCCACTTTTTCTTCCATTTCGACTCAAGATCTCTCTATCGCCGTCAAAACACCCCGATCTCATGGCCGATACGCTCGCATTCGGCCGATTCAATCACCACCGAGTCAACATCAAGCGATGGATTCCATTCCCAACTGTGTTATCTCGGCGCAAATTGACTTTCACAGTCTTCTGGATCTTGGGATTCGCCGCCATTTTCGTCTGGCAGAAGGCCTTATTCGACGGTGGTTGGAGAATCTTTCGGACGCCTCGGCCGTGCCTGCTTCTCCGACCCATGGCTTTCAATCTCACTGATTTTGGTGGGGTCGGTGACGGAGTCACGCTGAACACGGAGGCGTTCGAGCGGGCGATCGCGGCGATCGCGCTGCTCGGTGAAAGGGGCGGAGGGCAGCTCAATTTGCAGGCTGGGGTTTGGTTGACGGCCCCATTCAATCTCACCAGCCACATGACTCTCTTTCTCGCGGAGGATGCTGTTATATTGGGAATTGAGGTGGGGTTTGATTCTCCTTATCTCTTTTATGAATAATGGTAGTGATATTGGTTGTGAAATTGCTAAATGGGGTTCTTTGTTTGCATTGCATTGAATTGAATTCCTATGAATTCACGGTAAAATGGGTCTTAATAATGGATTTTGGAGTGGAGTGGTAGATGGGATCCTGACTTTTCTAGAATATAATTTACTGGGGTGATGGGTGGATAGTCATTTTCCATCTCTCCTTAGTTCCTTTTCCATAAAAAAGGAGAGATTTGTTTATGGATATTCATGGATATCCACATTTTTCTCTGCATTCGGGACTCAACTCAAGCAATCTTACCCACACACCCATGATCTTAGCAACTGAGTTACAGCAGTGTGACTGTGGATCTTCACATTTGTTTCTTCAATTTTAAGCACTTTTAGAAATGCTTTTCTTAGAATTTCTAGTAAAGCAAAGAAATGGACCGTTAGTGTCTGTTTGTTTGCATTAGAATACATAGGAATTGAATAGATAGGATTCTATGCCATTAGTGGTTAAAAATGAAGATCAAAGGTGAATTTAATAAATGAGCATCAAATAAACTTTCTTTTTACGGAAATTAAAATGAGGAAAGATGGGAAATGAATGACCAACCATCACCCTAGTAATTCAATACGTAGGAAAGTGAAGGTCCTATCTACATCTCCACCTCATATTCTTCACTCCTCACCTCTTTAATATCCTTTGTTAGAGCTTATTTAACCTTGAACTCCTATGTATTTTAATGCAAACAAATAAGCCCTTAGTAGTTTCTTATTACTTAGGTTTTCATTGGGGCCAGCCTCTCCTAGTATTTTGTTCTAGGATGGTATGATTGGAGGGTTCTTTGCAGCATTGCCCATTCAATCTTGGGACTACCCGTTAAATGGTCCGAGTGAGTGAAAATATGGACCCCAGTTATAAGCAATGCTGCCTCAATAGAAGTTCTTGTAGTTTGAGTGCAGAATTGTATAATTCTTGTTTGTTTCAGTAATGGATGTGCTAAGATCTGTCCTGGTAAGATGAAAAAGGTAGAAATGAGCATGGCTAATGATTTGAATATTTGTGTTTACCTTTCCAAATGCAACGTTGGTCACATTTTTTGGTGGCAGTATTTAAGTAATGCATGAGTATTTGTGCTATGAGCTAACCAAATCTTCTGGAGTTCTTGTGTGAAATAACTAATAAGAAAAATTCTATTGTAGTGTCGTGGCTGCTTACGAGATCACTTTTATCATGAATGTGGTTATATCAAGCATCATTATTCATTAATGGTTTAAGTGAAGATTGTGATACTATAGGACAAGTTATATAATGATCACAAATACTTTGAGATGTAAGGCTTTATAATTGTTTTGTTAATATATACACCATGTTAGTGTAGTTTTTAAGAAGAATTCCAAGCTCTACTTATAAAATATATATGCATGCTAACATCTACCCTCATTCAAGTCAACTGGTTACAAATGTCTAGTGTTTCTGGCAGATTAAGGATGAAATCATCATTCTAAGGGACACTGTAGTTTGTGATGGGTTGAGTCAGTTTTTGAAAGATGATAGTTGAAACACATCGTATGCTCTACACTGAAGTGCATGGTTCATGTGAGGTCATAGCGGGGTAACTTAAGAAGTTTTCTAATAATGCTTTTTGTTAATGAATAGTTTACTTATAATGTTCAATTTAACAGGATGAGAAGTTATGGCCATTGATGCCTCCATTGCCATCTTATGGATATGGGAGGGAGCATCCTGGGCCACGGTATGGGAGTCTTATCCATGGTGAAAATCTCAAAGATGTTGTGATAACAGGTCAGAATATTTCCTTCATTGTATCTCCTAAATGAGTCTCCCACTACTGTAAGTTACTTAGTGAAGTGCTTTTCAAAATTTTAAAATTGAGGTTTTGTGTAGGATGGGCTAGAAAGGAATGTACTTAGAAAAGTTAGATGTTAATATCGTAGGTTCTTAGCAGTCTTGTGGAATATTTCTGATAAACCCTTTAATATATATATATCTATAAATTGTGATTGATTAGGATTAAATTAAAGGATGTGAACACTTGCAATACAAATGATAACAAAAAAAAAATAAAAAATAAGAAATAAGAAAATTAAAGGGTTGTTTTTGTTTTCTTTTGGTAGTTTTGTTGCCTGTTTGGTGTTTTTATTGGCTAGGCTGTATTTCTGTGTTTTGTTCAGTCTGGTCTTTGAAGTAATAAAATTTATCATTTTCAAAAAATAAAATAAAAAAATACTAAGATAACAAAAAGAACAAGAAATCGCACATGGGTATAAGAGTACATAAAAAAAAACCAAAATAGCAGTAACCAAATCAATTCCTCTAACCAGCCTCAGTGTAGCCAACACATTAGTGATCTGCACCACATGTTGAAAACTTGTTTCAATAGATGAAGTTAAAGATTTAATCTCATTGAAGTAGAATCAAAGTTCCAAGGAGTCCCACCAAAACTAGACACCCTAAGAGATATCATTGGCTGAATTGCTTTCCATAATTAACCTGTTGTGAAATAAGGGTGAAAAGATGTTTAAAGCTTCTAAGATGGCTAATACTTCAGCTTCTTTTGGGTCCTTTAGACCCACATGCTAAGAAAACATGAATACCACTTCTCCCTAAAGTTATATACACCATCTATTGCTGTTGCACCTACCTTATTCCGAGCTGCTTTGTCAACATTAAACTTCAACATGCCAATAGTGCATAGGTTCTCTCCTTACAAGAACTGCAATCAAAGCGTGGATCCCAACTGTGAACAATACAATCAATAGTCAAATGCTCAAACTCCTTTTTAATCATCGTCCCTTTTGAAATTCTAAGAGTCGCTAAAGATCAATGAACATCGGAAGGCCTTTTCCTTTAAAAATCCCCATTCCCTTCATTCCAAATTGACAAAACAATTGCTGAAGGAATGAGCCTTTGAAATAGTAGACTGCACCCATGAAAAGGACATGCCTTGCAAGCATCTATTAATTCACCCAAAGATCTTGGAGGACACCAAGACAGACCATGTCTCTCAATATAGTGCCTCCCAATGAAAGAAGTATCACAATGAAAAAGACTGGTTATCAACTGATTCTTTCAGTCTTTCTCCTTTCCTCGTAGAGAAAACAAATGTTACAAATCAATTATGTGGTAATGCCTCCTTTCCCTTTGAGATTATCCATGGTTGATACCTTATGCGTGTGCCACCATTAACCATAAAAAAACCTTAGTTCTAGAAGGATCCGAGCCCTTTTAAATATGAGTCAAATTGTGAGTAATGGTTGGACGGGTGTCAACTTTGGGCTCGTTGGATTTTTTTTGGGTATTCACACGGTGGGGGTTTGGGGTTGATCATAGGCGAGGTGAGTTCATCTCTCTCTCTCTCTCTCTCTCTCTCTCTCTCTCTCTCTCTCTCTCTCGTGGGGCTCCTATTAGCAATCTAATCCCATCACACTCTACCATGCCCCCTGAATGTCATGGAGGCTATCAATTTTACAGTAATCTGAATATTTTACACTGATCTGAATGAGACTGACCATTGGATTGAAATAAGAAAGAAAAGATGCATTCTAAAGTCATTATACTTGAGGGCCACGGATCAAGGGGTTTGGATGATCTAATGGACATGAAATTTTACACACGGGTGTGTCACATCCTGATCTTTCAACCCCCCACATCCCCCATGAATTGTGGGGACCTAGGTGGGCCTCAAGGCCAATTTGCACATTATTCTACGCGAGACATCTGCACCCAAATAGGCCCATATATATATAAGGTTTTGATCTGGTGCGATGAAGCCACCTTGGTCCACTTGGAGCCATGACAATCATGGTGGAGGTGGGGGATGGAAAGATCTCAATGAGACCTATTGGTGTGCAAAATATCCACCCCATTACAATCATCCTAACCCCTTGATTTATGACCCTCAAGTTCAATGGTTTTAGAAGGCATCATTTTTTGGATTACAACCATTAATAACAGTTGGATGAATGTCAAATTTGGGCTGATGGAAATTCATGGGGATGGTAGTGTGCGAGAGGAGTAACTTGATCATAGGTTAAGATAGACACCATTATGCAAAGTTGGGGAGCTTGTTTAAAGATGGGAGTTGTAAAGAAGAAAAAGAAAATCTCTTGGTGCTCACCACCATGCGGAGTTCTAAGTTTTAATGTGGATGGAGCTGCGAGGGGAAAACTGGGGTTGAATGGCATTGGAGGCGTACTAAGAAATCACAAAGGGAAAGTTTTTGTACTTGTTTCGAAATATGTCGGGTTTAAAGATTCTAATGAAGCAGAAGTTTTGGCTATTTTGGAAGCTCTACATATCTATCCCTCATTATATCAATATTATCTTATTGTGGAAAGCGACTCAACTAATGCCATATTTTGGGTGAAATCTTTGAGAGGGCCTTGGAATATGTAGTTCTTATTTAATGAAATTAGTCTTCTAGTCTCTTAGTTGCAGGTCCCTTTTCTGCATGTTAATAGATCTGCAAACAATGTGGCAGATTGTTTAGCTAAGCAAGGAGTAGATCGGTCTTGTAATTTTAAGTGCTGATGTAATGTAGTTGTGGCGAGTGGCTGGTGTATCTCTCTTGTAAAGGTACACCTTTGAGATGTTTTTTGTTTACTCTATTTCTGAGCTCTTTTAACCCCCTTTTAATAAAACTCTACTGTTATCATTTGATACATTTATTACATTACATTATATTATATTATATTATAACCCGTGGGATCCACTTCACAAGTTTTTATTGATGGTAAAAGAGGAGGATTGCATTCGGTATGTTGATAGCCAATGTAAAACTTTTGTCACCACCCAATTAGTTGGGACAAGGCTTTGATGATGATGATCTTGTAGGATCCACCTAGCCCTTTATAATCAATCTTTTCCAAGCTTGACACTTATCCGAATTTTGTGAGCCCTCCAATAGATCATGCAAATTTTGACATCCCTCTGCCTTTATCTAGCAGCTAAAGATTTGGCAACTTTGAGGCCCTCAAAGCAGTTCCTCTCATTATTGGAAGGTTCCATTTTTTTTTTTTTTTTTTAGCAGGTAGGTCAGAGGGAGACCTATCAAAACCCTTGCCCCCATGATCTTGATGCATCCAAGTGGGCACTACAAGGACTCTTCCTAGCTCACCATAAAATACAAGTAGGTCATAGGGAGACCCATTAATCCCCTAGCCCTCATGATTACCATAAATAGTCATACCATCCTTCCAGAAGTCTCTCTGTCTCTCTAATTTTTATATATATATATATATAGGGGGATGCTCTTTTGAGATTTACTCTCACGGTACTATGAGAGTAAGGGGTGGGGCCCCCTCACATGTAGGTTGTTGGCATTGGATATGGATGTGAGGGCCCCCACCCTTACTCTCATTGTACCGTGAGAGTAACTCTAACAAAAGCATCTCCTATATATATTGTTTATAAATATGTATGTAGCCGTCATCTCCTAGGCAATGTCGCCCATGGAGATCATGGGGGCTACCTATGGGCTTGAATCGCTATCAATGGATTGATGCATGTTGAAAATGGGAGGAGAAGGGGCATTTTTTGATCTAATGGATCTATCATGACTGAGATATGGCCCATGAAAAATCAACAATTGAAAATTCCTTGACTTCAGTCCAACGGTGGTACTATACTGTAAGAGGCTCAAAATGGGTCCCCTGACCGTACTGAGGGGGACAAATCACAAGGGTTCCAAAGCTCTACCCCACAAAGGCATCACTCGAAGGGCGACATCATCCAGGAGATTGCTGGCATGTGTACTTGCATAAATTCATACATACATATAGTGATATAGATATTATGGGAGGTTGTTGATATTATTGGAGGAATTATATAATGCTTCAGTGAGACACATGTTTTTGTTCAACCATTAAATGATGCTTGTGAGGCCAAGTATCGATATTCCTAGTTGTCTAGTGTGTCCAATCATGAAATATTCTATGTTGTAATAGCTTCGCTATCAGATATCCTAGCTGTCACATTTGCATCTTACAAATGGAAAAGTACACTCTATCATCCACATGTAATTATGTAACAAGAACAAAATCAGATTCCTGGAATCATTTGATGGGAAATTTTTTGAGGTATTTCCATTGTATGATCAATATAGATCACAAAAAGAGGGTCCACATCTGCAATGTGTAAACTGAAAAGAAAATGTAATAATTTACCCTGTAGTGTACATTTCATCATTTTCTCTATTTAATTGATTTATTTTGCCAAAAAAAGTATGATTGATCCTGTGCATTTCATCATTCTCTATTTAATTGATTTATCTAGCAAAAATAAAATAAAAATGCTGGCTTTGTGCCTTGTAGGCTGATATATTTGAGAGACCAGAGAAGGTCATGGAACTCCATCAACAGATCTCTATGATTTTCTTATCAGCCTGTCTTCATTTTACAGTTTGCACTTTGTTATGCTTTGCAATGAAATTGTATTTCATCTCAGTGTTTTATTGTTTCTTTTCACCGATACAGGATACAATGGCACTATTGATGGACAAGGTCAAGCATGGTGGATGAAGTTTCGCAAAAAACTTTTAAAACACACTAGGGGCCCACTGGTGCAGATCATGTGGTCGAGTGATATCCATATCTCCAATATAACTTTACGTAATTCTCCTTTTTGGACACTCCATCCTTATGACTGCACGAATGTAACAATATCGAATGTGACCATCTTGGCCCCTTTGTATGGAGCTCCAAACACCGATGGGATAGACCCTGGTATGTTTGCATTCTCAACTTTTTTGTTTAACCCCTTTCTTTATAAAATTTCAATGGATCCATAATTCAACTTGGAATGTGGTATTAATGTCATCTTTGTTACCTTTTTCTTTTCGTCTAATTCCGCCTCTCCCTCCTGCCATTTCCAATGGTTTCGTTTGTGTTGTGGTTTTTCTTCCTTGTTTGAATCCACTGCTGCTAGTAGCTTGATCGTTATCACCTTTTGCAGAACAAATTGTTACATGTTATTCATTGCTTTCTCTCTGGGGTGCATTGAAAATTAAAATACATTTGCTTGGATGTTTTTTCTCATACCCGCCACCTCAAAATTGGTGTGAGCCAGCAGTGTTGTTTTGTGGAGAATTTGGAAAACCGCAGCCGAAGGGGTAATTTCTGATTCCCAAGTGCCTCAAGTGTACGGTGGAACAAATGACCAACTATTCAGTCAAAGTATTCAAACCAATTACAACATTAGTCGCATACATGAGCACCATTCTAGTAAATAAGCATCGTTGATAAAAAAAAGTTTCTATCTACTTCTTTTTTTATTAAGCATTTCTTCCACATCTCATAGATAAGCGTCATTCATCAAAAGTTTCTATCTACTTCTTTTTTTATTAAGCATTTCTTCCACATCTCATAGATAAGCGTCATTCATCAAAACTTTCTATCTGTTCTTTGTGTATGAAGCACTTCTTCCCAATTCATGATAGATCATGGAAAAGCAACCTCTGATGCTGCAGTTAATATGTTTCATTTGTTATGCAAGGGGTAATTTGTTCTGTTGCTGCTGATTTTGAATGCATTTCCTTAAAAGAAGTATAAAATATGTTTGAATGGTTAGTGCACACATGTCTATGTCTATGGAGAGAGAGAGAGAGAGAGAGAGAGAGAGAGAGAGAGAGAGAGAGAGAGAGAGAGAGAGAGAGAGAGAGAGAGAGAGGTGTTCCTTTATGATTATTACTTTCAGCCACTAGGATTCAGTCTTAATTATTGTCTATACAGATTCATGTGTGAATATGGTGGTAGAAAACTGTTACATTAGAGTTGGGGATGATGGCATTGCAATAAAGAGCGGTTGGGATCAGTATGGCATTGCATATGGCCGCCCATCTTCAAACATTCTTATCCGGAATCTCGTCATTCAGTCTATGGTCAGGTGAGAACCTCCATATCATGCTTAGCTAATCGGTTCTGCACATTAATTTATACAACCATTTTGGACATAATTTGTGTGCATACCTGCACATGATGTGGGCATGCATATTGAAACATGTTCATGCAAATTGAGAGGATAATGGTTGGTAATGCATACAGATTTATACAACCAGTATGGACACAAATGACATGCATGCTTGCACATACGATAGGTATGCATATTGAGAGAACAGTTGTTGGTGATGCCTGCATGTGTGCAACAACTTACCAGCACACTTCCCTCTTTTTTTTTTATTGGTAACACAAAATGTAATTTCAGGATAAGAATGATCTCCTGTCAACAATTCCATGTTAAATGTGCTGGATGTTATATTCTTTGTTCTTTCACCCAATGGTGCATACTGGAGGACCGACTTTGATGCATCTAGTAGGGAGGAAAATGCATTTATTCCCCTACTCAGGTTGAGCAGGGCTCAGACCCCGGTAATCCCTTTGGGAGTGGATGTCCCCACCCTCTAGCTATGCTTTTAGTAATTCAATACTAAGGAAAGCCAAGGGCCCATCTACATCTCCACCATATATCATTCCTTTCTCACCTCTTTAATAATCTTTCCTTCTTTCATTGGAGCTCATTTCACGATGAAATCCTATGTATTCAATTCTTGTGTATTTTATGCAAACAAACAAGCCCTTAGCAGTATTTGTAGGTATTGAATGTCAATGTATAACCGAAGTTATATGGAAGTATGCAGTGCTGGTGTATCAATTGGCAGTGAAATGTCTGGTGGTGTCTCCAACATTACAGTTGAGAACCTCCATGTGCATGATTCAAGGCGCGGTGTTCGGATCAAAACCAGTCCTGGGAGAGGGGGCTACGTACGCAACATATTCTACCACAATCTGACTTTGGACAATGTCCGTGTAGGGATCGTGGTTAATACCAACTACAGCGAGCACCCTGATCAGGGCTACGATCCTACTGCTCTACCATCACTCGAGAATATAACCTTCATCAGTGTACATGGTCAGGGAGTTCGTGTCCCAGTTCGTATTTATGGCAGCAGATACATCCCTGTGAAGAACATCACCTTTCGTGACATGTCAGTCGGGATAACTTACAAGAAGAAGCACATATTCCAATGCTCCTTTGTTCAGGGGAAAGTAATTGGGTCTATTTTCCCGGCACCATGTGAGAACCTTGACCGGTATGACGAGCATGGAAGGCTGGTTAAGGTGGCAGCATCACCAAATGTTAGTGACATTGACTATGATTTTTGAGACTCGAGAGGAAATCTTGCTCTGACAGTTTTCCTTTTGTTTTTGTTTCATTTTTTGTTTTTTCAGATTTGTACATATCACATGTTCAATTTGTATCCTTCTAACACGTTAGTTTGAAAATAGGAAGGCAATGATATTTACATCCACAGCTCATGATGGCTAACATCTTGCCGAGTTATCTTATACAGAAAGATTGGAGGGTATGTATATCAAGAATAGTAATAAGAAAAAAAAATCATCTAGTTGAAATGAGAGGCTAGGAAGATGTCTTGGGTTGTGACCTATCATCTAATTAGAGGAACTCTCTCTCTCTCTCTCTCTCTCTCTATATATATATATATATATATATATAGGGGTATTCAGGTGAGGGATTCCCTCACGTGTGGTGAGGGATTCTCTTTTTTAGGAGGTTTCAAGTACAAAAGAGTATAAAAAAGTGTACTCCCATCAAGTACAAAAGCCCTTTTGTACTTGAATCCTCTTAAAAAAGATGAGTCCCTCACCACATATGGTGAGGGAATCCCTCATTTGAATATTTCATATATATATATATATATATATAAAAGGAGGCCTGGCCTGTATGTAATTCGCTTTTGGACTAGATTTGCTTTGAATGTTTGTTTGATATGGGTGAAGTGCCCCCACCCCCACTGATTGGCCTCACTGATTGGCCTGTTGTACAATCCGTGAGGCAATGTGGGCCTTTGTTTGACTTGCCATGTAACTTGTGAAGCCTAATGACTTTCCACCGTAATTTTGTAAGAACTATAGATTGTACGTGTTAAATTATTGCAACCTAGTGGGTCACTGTCTTGAGCCAATTCCGAAGGTTAAAGAATAGAAGGAAGAGAACAAAGCATACTGTGGTTGCATCCAAGGAATCTCCCTGTGAAGATGTCATTGGCATTTTCCTCCATTTCTCTCTCGGCCCTTATCCTTTTCTCATTCACTTTCATCATCTTCAATTCCGAAGGCCAATGCACTCATGTAAGTAGTCTCAAGTTCTCACCAAATTCCAGCTTCAAGATTGCTCTGTTTGCAGACTTACACTATGGAGAAGCTACATCAACAGATTGGGGTCCCCAACAAGATAAAAACTCTAGCAAGGCCATGTCAACCTTACTTGATAGAGAAAGGCCAGGTGAATTGATTCAATACTTGTGCAATTCAACTTGTTTTTTTGAGAATATGAAAAGTTGGAGGCTTTGATAAAGGGAGAAGACTTTAAGGGGTCAAGAGTGAAAAAAAATGTACACGGTTCTTCAATGGGCAATTTTCTCTACCTTTTTCTCCTCATAAAAAAAAAGACACAGAACTATTATGGTCAACCAATTGGAGATAGCTTAATTCAAAGACAACCGCCCACTAAAAAAAACTGATTTATTTTGGGACAGTAGGACAGTCATACACAGTAATTCAAACAGATCCTGTGAGGGTTTACCCCACGGTTACCTCGGGTAGACTGTGATTGGTCTATTTATAGTTATCCTGAATTTTCGATCATAGTTATTAATTTCATTTCATTTCGGCCAAAATGGCCGAAAATTTTCATTTCAATAAAATGACCGAAATTTCTAGCCGAAATTTCTCGTTTCGATCAGTGGCCGAAACGAAATTTTGGCCAAAATTTTTCGGTTTGAATTTCGGTCAATTTCGGCCGAAATTCAGGATTTCGTCCGAAATGTGACTTTTTGGCCGAAATGGAATTTTAAATAATTTTTTTTTACTTTTTTACATATATATTTTGTATTTCTTATATTTTCACAAAATATAATTCTAAAAAAATTACTATAATGGATTAAATCTATATTTATTACTTTTTTTTATTTTTTTTACTTATATATGTATATATATTATGTTATATTTCCCCCGAAATGTAATTCCAAAAAGTTTCGCCGAAATCTCGAATTGGCCGAAACTTTTCATTTTGCGGGCCAAAGCGAAATGAGGTCCGAAACGATATTAACAACTATGTTTTGGTTACACTCATACCAGCTACAGTAAGATGACCATCATCCATTAGTGGGGTTTTTTTTTTTTTTTTTTTTAAGTCCGATCCACTTCTAAGTTAATCCAAAATTTCATAATCTAATGTTTAGATTGCAAATTAAACTTGTCTTGGGGCCTGTTCGGTTAAAGATGTTTCCAATAATAAATTAAGTTTGTTTGTTAGGGATTTATGACATGATGTGACATCTTTTTCCTGGGATTTAAATGCTTTGTTTATTGTAAGAATTTAGAATTCCAAAATCACACGAAAATATACTTTTAGGGTATGTTTGTTTGAAAGAATTATGAGAATTCTTTTCTGATAAATATTGAGAATTCCAAATGCTCCCCCCAAAATAGAATTCAAAATGCTCAACCTATGTGTAGCATTTGAAATGCTGGAATAGTGGGAATTCATAAGGCTAAGTGCCTTTTGGTCATAAGCTTTTATGACAATGAATTGAGTTTGTTGGAAATGTATCTTCTCCCTTAGCCATTTCAAATATTCTAATTTATGTCTCAGCGAAAGACTTAAGAATTCCAAACCACTTGAAATGACACTTTTAGTTACTCACTCATTCCCATTGACCCACTAAGACGAGTCAGATGTTTGACTGTGGGCCCACACCCAAAAACAGTTGTCTATTTGGCAAGTAGGTTCTTTGGAATGTTATTGTGGACATTAGTGTACACGTTGCCCTCTCTAGTCCCAGTAATTTATGCAGTAGTTGTCCCCCAACTCTGTCCAGTCTCTACTGCTGTCCCTTTACTTGTTTTTAGCTTTTGAAAGTCAGTGACCAGGGTTGGCAATATCCCTTGTCTTTCTTATCTCCTGCTCTTCTTCTTCTTTCATGTCTTTGCTATACTTCTTCATTTCTCTTTCAATCCACTTGATAGCAATAGCCTATGCCAAAGGAGATAGCTTTCTTCCAGCGGCCTTGTCGTCGTTATCACCATCACCATCATCCACTTTCAAGATCGCTATGTTTGCAGATCTTCACTATGGAGAGAACGCATGGTCGGACTGGGGCCCAGACCATGACATCAATTCAGACAGGGTCATGTCCCTTGTACTCGATCGAGAAAAACCACGTGCATGCCCCATTCCCCACCACTATTTTCTATGGGATAATAGGATAGAATGATAGATTGTCTCCTATATCCTATTTTGGCAGTAGGAGCAAGTTTCAACGGCTAGGATTGGCCTACCATACCCTACTACAAATGTGGTGGGTCGCGCCCCCCCCCCCCAAGTGAGCCTTTGCTTTTGGAGAGCCGAAAATTAATCCCAAGGCCTACAAGCAAATCCTACTATTCACGTGCAAATCCAATTCTCTCCACATAGTGAGGCATAAAGTCCTTGGACTTGAGGGCCCTTTATAATTTTCTCAAAAAATAAAGGTAAAGGAAATCATCAAATCAAAAGAATAAAATATAATTGGGTTGTGATTGTTTTTACTCTTTAGTAGTTACTTGGTAGGTAATTTTTTTTTTACTTTTTATGTAAAAAGTGGGTTTTTTTTATTATTTTGTTTAATGGTGAAAAGTTGTTGCTTTTTTACTATTTTTTAAGAAAGGAGAGAATTTTGATGTGACCCCTTGTCTGATAATTGGGGGCTTTACATTAATTTTACTTTACTAGTCATTGAAGGAGTAAATTCAGTCCTACCCATGCATATTTCCATTACGGTTGAATTGGATCTAAACAAATTAGCAAAATGGCACAAAGTGTTTTCTTTTACCCCTTCTGCTTGCAATTGTGTTAATAATGAGTTCTAAACAAATTATTGCAGATTTTGTAGTTTTTCTTGGGGACATTATTACAGCAAACAACCTACTAATTGCAAATGCAAGCTATTACTGGGACCAGGCCATCTCTCCAACAAGGAAGAGGGGGATACCTTGGGCAACCGTTTTTGGTAACCACGATGATGCATCGTTTGTGTGGCCATCTGAATGGTTTTCGGCCACTGGAATTCCACATGTTCGATGCCCTCCAAAGACTTTGCTGCGGTCAGGTAATGGAAGATTAGAATTTGAAGATGACCCATGACACTAACAGGCCCTTCCTCACCAAAAAAAAAAACGGGCCCTTGCTATTTCAGAACAATCTTTGTTAAGTTCTGTTAGGATGCTGTTTGATATAGGCTTTCCTAGATCACAAAGTTGCATTTTGTCACTCAGGGCTAGGATAATACAATTCACATTTTTAGACTGCTTGAGTATAGGTATAGGGGTGGCAATAGGTTGATTTAAATCAGGTGGATCACTGTAAATGACATATAATAGTTTTGTTGTACCATGTTAATGGGCCAGGCCCAAATGATTCGGTCCGCAATGACAGGTTATGCCCAGGTGGCTCGGTCCACGACGACAGGTCGGGTCAAACTGACCTTAGTCCATGATAAGCTCAGGTCTTGATCTACCCATTGAGGCCGGATCCAAATCCACAGTATGACAAAGTCATCACGTCGTTTCACCTACCTGCTTTTACCAAGTCCCGCGGAGGAGATCTTGCCTGCTCATCTGTTGAAGACAGTGCGGGAGACTCTACCAGACTGGAGCGTACATCATTGGAGATCCCTGGAGAATCTCCCCACCCGTTGGAGAAAGACTATAAAAGGAGAAGTCCTGTCAGAGAAGAGGGGGATCTCTCCAATTCTACTTTCACATCATCATTGTAATCTCCTACTTTGTAATCTCCTCCCCAGAGCAGTAAATTCACCAATTAAAGTGGACGTAGGTCACACTGACCGAACCACTATAAATCTCCTCTCTCTTTCTCTCTCTCTCCATCCATTTTTCCATTAATTATTTATTACTTGACCGGTGGTGCCCGAAAACCACTTTTTGGCATCATCACATGTCATTCTCACTTTGTACATGGTGGATTCAACTAGTCAATACACACTATTCAGCAATCACCACCATATGGGAGGTGGGATTGTAAGACTAGGATTATGACAAATTTCCTCTTCAATGACTTCAATTTGGGATTGTAGGAGAGGGAACATGCAGTTTCAGAGGGACAACGCGCTTGGAATTGATCAAGGATGAGATTGAGAGGAACAATTTATCTTGTTCTGAAAGTGGGCCTACGGACCTATGGCCTAGTGTTTCAAACTACTTATTGCAAATGAAATCATCAGAGAATCCAAAATCAACCATTGCGTTTCTGTATTTTCTGGATTCTGGAGGTGGATCTTACCCAGAAGTCATTTCTAATGCACAAACGAGATGGTTTCAACAGAAGTCACAAGAGATTAACCCAGGTTCAAGGTAAGCAAATGTAGATCATTTTCTTCCAACTCTCTTCTACTTCTTCTTTTTCCCACACTGGACAATAAGAAAAGAGCAATCAGAAAAATTCCATTTTCCTGGTGCATCTGATGGTTAGTACAAAACAAATAGAATGCAACATTTATCTAGTCAGGAGTGATTTCAATGTAGTTCGAAAATCAAGCAAGTTGACCAGGAACTCACCTGAGTTAGTACTCCTATATCAGGTGGGTCATTGAGTTTGAAATCCTAGTATTCCAGGTTTTTTCTGTAACCAGTAGTTGAGAGAAAACCTATTGAATCAACACAATTATGTGTATATTGAATCATTGGATCTGAAGAAGAAGAAAATGAAGTTTTCTTTTTTGCTTTCATTAAATCAATTTCATACTTTTACTATCTTTTTATCCATAGTCATGGTAAATTAAAATAAATTATACTTCTACCACCCGTCTGGTAGACTTCCTTGTTTCTTGGTCAATTTTACTGAGTGATCAACTTGAGTCCTGTTCGTGGTCTTGATTTAGGGACTATGTTTCAAGCCACACATAACAAACAGATTGGTGGTCTGAAAATGACTGTTTCATACTTTCAGTGGGTTAACCATGTGTTCTTAAGGCCAATTCTTCCCCATTTGGAATGTTGGAACTCAACTACCCTACCCTGGGGGCACCTGTGGTTCTAATCGCCTGTTATTGGCTATAGCAAAGAATGAGAAACTTCTTGTCCAAACAGAGCAATTGTATGCTTGGAGTTACTTGCTCTCAAGTTGCATATATCCAAAGTTGTCTGTTTGTTTGCCATGAAACTGGGTTACTCTGTACTCAGGTTACCTGTTACTCCTGTATTTGATTATTGCAAGGATGAAAGGCCTGCAAACGTATGTCAGCATATCCAAAAGATTGAACTGTAGTTTTGCATGGACCATTGTTTCTAACACTTGAGATTGTGTTACTCAGAAGGTTGCATGAGCTTTTCTGACAGGGTCCCTGAGTTGGTTTTTTGGCATATCCCAAGCAAGGCTTATAAGAAAGTCGCCCCTAGGTTCGGAATCCACAAGCCATGTGTTGGATCCATTAACATGGAGACAGTTGCAGCACAAGAAGCAGAATGGGGGATCATGGATGTTCTCTTGAGCAGGCCTTCTGTCAAGGTGAGAAAATACTCTTAACATGCATTTTTGTACATTGTGCATTTGTACACAATCCTCTTCCAGTGGCAGTGAACCCCATCCTCTCCAGCATAAAATCAGAAGAGGAACACAGTAAATGCTCACAAGTCTTTTCCAAATTAACTTTGAACACCAATCCCTTTCATTTACTCTTTTCTATAAGGGCACCTTGAACATTAATTCATGTTTGTAGGCAATATTTGTGGGTCACAATCATGGGTTGGATTGGTGCTGCCCTTACAAGAAACTTTGGCTCTGCTTTGCTCGCCATACAGGTTATGGAGGTTATGGAACCTGGCCCAAGGGGGCTAGAATCATTGACATCACTGAACAACCCTTCTCCATCAAATCATGGATAAGGATGGAGCAAGGAGATATACACAGTGAGGTTGTTATCAGTTCATGATATTCTTTACTTCAGAATACCGGGAGCAGCATTGGAATGACAGATTGGTTTCCTTACTCATGTATCAGTTGAAAAATAATGTCTCTATAAATTGACATGAATTCTCTAGGTAAAATGTGCATTTGGAACTTTTTATGGTACCAGAGTGATAGCCTTGATAGCTATCAACGTTTTTCTCACTCTATAATAAAAATCAAGCATCCTTACTTATCCACTCATTTATCCAGCAGTCTTGATCTCTTTGTTTTTATCAATGTCACGACCCGGGTCCGAATTACGATAACCACGAGCCGTGAGCCCATATTTACTCCTGTAAACTCCGAATTAACCGAATTTAAAACGGAATCCACAAGGGATATCGTTCTCGATAAACCTGTCAAATACATAAATTTTGCGGAAATATATATATTTGACAATATCAAATTACAAATTTACATGTATACAAAATAAAGTCCTTATACATATATCATTTTCCATCATAGTTGTCAATCGGTGCATATCCAACACCATACAATAACAATTACTTACATTCCAAAAATGAATGTACAAAATGACGTTTCAAAACATTTCACAAAATATTATGGTTCTTTCTCGCACTCGGATGCCCATATCAAATGGCATCCCGACCGTTCCATTCGATCAGTCCTCCTGGAGGAACCGAAGTTGTCTCCTCCGCTGGCGCCGGAGGCGTTGCTGCACCGGTAGGGGCAATCGGGCATGTAATGCCATCAATAACACTAGTGAACACGACGGTTCAACAATGTATAAGCAGATCTAGTAATAGCACATATTAATACATATACTAACTCATTCAATCTATTTAAGAATAATTACAATTCCAATAAGTTCAATAATTTCTACGATGACAGTAGGAAAACCTAAGAGTCGATCAATAGACATTCACAAGATAATAACTATCATAGCTTTCATTCATTCATTTCATTTCATTACCATCTTCCCTCAAAGGAATGATTCATTTAATTTACCATCTTCCCTCAAAGCTTCCCTAAAAGGAATGATTCATTTAATTTACCATCTTCCCTCAAAGGAGGGATTCATCTTCCAAACGGAAGGCATCAATCAATACCCATAGATATGATCGGAATATGTGGAACTTACTAGTGTCCTGGCCAGGGACAACCAGTATCACCACAGAGTTCCGGAACGCCCTCAAATCCATCTGCTGCAGCATGATTAGTTATTTACTTCATTTATTAATTCATTGAACTCATTTAGAGTTCTAGTACAGTAGCTAGGTAATGCCAACTTGAGGATTAATGTCTTTCAATAATTCATTTCAATAGTTCTCTTCATAATAAGAGAAAAGAATAACGGTAGTACCAATCTCACTAGATCGGGACCCAACAATGTGAAATACGATATAATGAGAGATCTTACTACTCATTTATAGATCTACTCAATTCTGTCTCAATCTAAACCAATCATCTGGGTGTAACCATTGGTTTCCAAATGCACGTGTTATTCTCGATGGACATCACATTTATATTTAATATGTGCATTGTATAGTCTCCATAATTATCACCTATGGAGGTTTAGTATCAAAACCAATTTAAAGAGTACTCATACTTACAAGAAGTACTTCAAGTTTATGGGAAAACCCAAAATCCGCTGGTCCGGTCGATTGACCAAATTTTCGCTTATAGTCAATGTTCGTACCTGTATCAGGTTCGCTCGAGCGAGTAAAGTTCGCTCGAGCGGACACCTCACAGAACGTTGGTCGCTCGAGCGCACCCCATGTTTGCTCGAGCGAACTGTCCAGAATTATTTCGCTCAGTCACAGAACCTTGGTCGCTCGAGCGACTCCATGTTCGCTCGA
Organism: Cinnamomum chago; assembly: GCA_038049695.1. Classification (NCBI taxonomy): domain Eukaryota; kingdom Viridiplantae; phylum Streptophyta; class Magnoliopsida; order Laurales; family Lauraceae; genus Cinnamomum; species Cinnamomum chago. The sequence goes on from CP142451.1 coordinate 119,761,562, forward strand.
GCGAACTGTCCAGAGTTCCAACTCGAAAATCTGATACATTCTCTCTTCTTCTTCACTCCATTCTCCATTATTCATCCACAACCTACAATAGTAGTGGAACCTCCTGTTCCCTCCTCACATATCATCCATTTCCAAACAATACTTCTAATGATTCATTAATATTCATTCACAAAACTCATAAACAACTCCACAAATCAATGGAAAATGCATAAATCCATGAAAAACTACATGCATTTCTACAACAAGTAATGCTAATTATAAGAGTTGCGTATACTTGCCTCCCTTGAAGTCAATGAACTCAAAGCCCTCTTTTACTTAGCTTGGCTTGGGATTATAACCCCCAAATCAAACCCTAATCCCATGAAAACATGAAAATATACAACTCATAAGCTATTTGAGCTAGAAGTCTCTACAAAACAACTAATGGAACTTAGAATACTAAGAGGAGACCAACTACTTACTTGTAGCTCTAAGTAAAGGGATTTCAAGCTATCTTTCAAGCTCCAACACTTCAAAAATGGGGAAAAAAAACTTGAGGAAGAAGATGGAGGTGAAGCCTTCACTCTCCAAGCCACACAAACCACTCCTAATCTCACCTTTGATGAAGAGGAATGGAAGGGAAAAGGAGAAGAGAATGGTGCCTAGGGTTTGGTTGGAATGAAGAAGGATTCATTCCATTCTAATATAAGACCCTTTTTCACAAAACCCACTTTTTAATAAGACAAATTACATTTTAGGTCAAATGAAGTCTCATTTGGTCCAATTGAGGTCAAATGGAGTTGCGTCTATTATGAAAGTTAACGCACTACTCGAGATATACGCGTTGGTATCAATGATTTCCGTATTTGACGAAATATGTGAAAACTCGTATTTGCGGAAAAGTACTTAGTATACCTTGTTTGAGTCTAAACTCATTTTAACCAACTCAATTTCATTTCATCATGCTTAATGCATGATTTGAGACTAATTTGTCTCTCTTTGGTCATTAATCTTCATTAACCAAATTATTCATGCTTAACTAACATTACTATCAATTAATTAGTCTTAATCGTGATTAGTTTGGGTCGGGGTGTAACAATCAAATTGTACTTTTTAAAGCCTGTGAAAGAGATCACACATATATGATCTAGTGGGCCATCGGTCTGCACTGACCCAAAAAGAGAGGGACACAACAATGATCACCATTAAAGCATCATGATCGAATTCTTTTCAAAGCACAAAGGGTTTGTTATTTTTGTTGTCAATAGCTCTATCTTTTCTCCGAGAGCATTGAAAAACTTTCCTAGGCTCTAAGGACCAGGTGGTTGAACAGTTTAATGCATACAAAATCTAGTCATTCAATCAAATAGTATCCTGAATTGCTAAAGTTCACAAATCATAAATAATTCAATGCATCTGATACCCACAAAGTATGTTGTTTACTAAATAGATCTGCACTGTGTGGCTCACTTTGCTCAATTCAGTTCGTTTGTTGACATCGCTCACCAGTGAGAAAGACATGTCCATACCCTATAGGACGAACAATGTAGAAGTAATTCAATGATTGAGTTAATCAAACAGGTGAACAACATAATCAGGTGGTGAAAGGCTAAACTATGAATCCTTTTTTTTCTAATCTCTTGGGTACAAACAGTAGCCTTATGTGGACAGTGGGCACCATCTAATCATCTAATACAATCCATATTGGTATGATCAAAAGAGCTGTAGAAAATTCTTTAATAGTGCCTGCCTTAAGCGTCTGTTTGCAGGAACTTCTGATGAAAATCATGCTGAGAATTTTTACTGTGATTTGTTGGCCCCAGCAGCTGGAATTTACAGTATGATTAGTCAGATTCCAAAAATATACTTTCAGACATCATCATGATCGCTTTAGTCTTTAGGCTTAAAAGGAATTTATCCAAATTTAAATCTCAAAATGGCAGTGGGTAAGAATCCGGATCACCTATCACAAATTTTACACCTTCACCGTGAGTTGACCAATAACAGTCCGCTAAGTCATTTAAAAATTTAAGTGATTTTGAAGTTTAGAAAAGTTTAAATCAATAAAAGAAAATCACCTAAATTTTTAGATGACATGTCGGACTGTTATTGATCCACTCACGGTGAAGGTGTAAAATTTGCGACAGGTGATCCAGACTACAGTGGGTAATTAGCATTTGCAAATCTAGCTAAAGGAAAGGAGCACCAAGGGAATTCAGTGATAACTTCTAACAAAAATGAATTCATTAAGATAAAAGCCACGGTGACTTTCATTGGAGGAAATTTCCTCAATTTTATACATAATGATAATCAACAACCAAAATTTTCAAATTCAAAGTTAAAATCTCTAACTAATCATATTGACGAATTCTTAGTGATAATTCACTAAGAATTACATTCATACACAAACTTCAATATCGAGTCCAGATCGGACTGTGGTTAGTATACCCCCCTGGCTATAGCGGGGTGCCTCTCCCTATCAAGGCTCTCAGACAACTCCGTGACAACTTCTGTCAACCTTATTATGACCCTTACAAATTCAATCCTAAATTTGTAATCTTAATCAATCTCTAACATTTAGATATCGCTTGAGTCGGAAATCTAGTATATCTTGTAAGCAAATAATGCCGATGCCCAAAAAGCTGAAACTTGGAATAACACGTTAGCCATACCATGAAAGTTATATTTCTGAAATCTCACACACAACATTTGATAGGCTGTCACATGTTGATAACTCCACAACATCTCCCTCTTTCTCCAATCATTCACATTACATTAGACAATCCCTTTCTCCCATCAGTCATTACATATTTCTCAAAACAAAAGGAGAGACAATAAATAAAGGGAAATTTTCAATTAATGTCTTAGGTTTTTCCCTTATTTTAAAAAAGGACACAAGTTTTAAAACTTTTTAAATTAGTCCCTAAGTTTTCCATGAAGTTTTCAATTAAGGACATCTTGTCTTCTAAAGGTATTTTTTATGGCATTTTCTCTTAATTTTTAAAAAATACCCAAAGTATCTTCATTTAAAGCCATGACATGGTTCTAGCAGCCATTATATTTAGCCGAAGTACCTAGTTTTCCTCGATCACTATAAGGTTATTAGTGAAAAAAAGGAAGAAAATATAGAAGAAGTGAAGGGGCGGTTTTATTCCATTAAAGGATAATTTCAGCAATTTAAGACAATTGAAGACAAAAGTTGCCGGAAAATACCCTTAAATTGATGAATGTACTTAATTGAAAACTTTACGGAAAACTTAGGGACTAATTTAAAAAGTTTGAAAACTTGTGTCCTTTTCTAAAGTAATTCATAAATAAATTTATATAAGCTATATTTTTAACCATACATTTAATTTTTCCAGTTAATCTAACCAAAACCCTCACTTAGGGGTATAAAAGGGTCTCCGATTCTCCAATTGTCCGCTGTTTTTGACCCGTTGAAAACAGATTTAAGTCCTTATTTAGACCCAGATAAGTAAACAGGTCCGGATCCAAGTCCTTTCTTTTGGACTCATGACCGAAACGGATTCGGAACCGGTTCCACCATCGTTCCAACCCATGAACCTGGACCCACTATTATCTTAATTTTTATAAATCTCTTCTAAAAACTGAGTAACGGACCGTTTACATTCTTACCACCGAAACGAATTCCTTGTTTGGACCAAATGGGGGGGTGACATTCCCCCCCTCCCCCCCCCCCCCCCCCCCCCCCCCCTAGTAGACAAGTACTTTCCAGGAATATTCTCACGATTTCTCGCACAGTAGATGGAATATTCGGAGCATTGTGTACGAGTTTACCATCTCAGTGGGTCTACAGACCATTCACGCAATTGCCCTTTACTCTCGTCCCATTTGATGTGATTAGCTCTTGGTGAGTGGCAATGTTTGCAAAGGCCTATCTCCTCCTCTTCTTCCATTTCCTTTTCTTTTTCTCCTTCTTGTGCCATGTTCTTGCAATACTTCTTCTTCTCCTTCTTCTTCATAGTAATATGTTCCTACGCCCACATAGAGAGCTTTACTCGAAAGGACTTCTTGTTGTTGTCGTCGTCATCATCAACATTCAAGATCGCTCTGTTTGCAGATCTTCACTATGGAGAGAACGCATGGACTGACTGGGGCCCACGTCAGGACATCAATTCTGACAGGGTCATGTCCCTTGTACTCGATCAAGAAAGACCAGGTGCCTTGTGGCTCTTGCCTCTCATCTCAAATCTAATTATCTAATTCTCACTCATCAACCCACTATTTTGTATCTTGGGAGAAGGGACTAAAATGCTTTCAGTTGTGTTAATCATGGGTTGTGAAAAAAATTGTTGCAGATTTTGTAGTTTTTCTTGGAGACATTATTACAGCCAACAATGTACCAATTGCAAATGCAAGCTATTACTGGGACCAGGCCATCTCTCCAACAAGGAAGAGGGGGATACCTTGGGCAACTATCTTTGGTAACCACGACGATGCACATTTCGAGTGGCCATCTGAATGGTTTTCAGACACTGGAATTCCACAGGTTCAATGCCCCCTGACAACTTCCTTGTGTTCAGGTAATAGAAAATTAGAATTTGAAGATGACCCATGACACTAACAGGCCCTTACTATTTCAGGACAATCTTTGTTAAGTTCTGTTAGGATGCTGTTTCATAAAAGGTTTTCCTGGATCACTAAGTTGCATTTTGTAACTCAGGGCTAGGATCATACAATTCATATTTTTAGACTGCTTGAGTATAGGTACAGGGGTGGCAATAGGTTGGGTTGAATCACTGGAAATGACATGTATTTACCCAACCATAGCAAAATCTTGTTTATTGATTGTGTTGTAAATGTCAAACCAAAATCAATCCAGATGTTAGATGGGTCAATCTGAACCCTGAATTATCAGTTTAAGTTCAAGTTCAATAGGCGAGTTAGAGTGCAATGAATCAGGTAGGCAAGTTGAACAGCAAGTTTGAATTCAACCCGAACTCAAACCATTTGTTAGTTGGATTGAATTTGCTAATCCGAACTCAAACAAGAAATAAGGTAGGTTGGGTCAACCTGACCCTGAATTAACTATTTTATTGAGATACTGTAGAAAAACCAACTCCAACTATGGTCGACCCAAGACCCAAGACTACACAACTACTATACTTTACACAATGCAATAGTTATTTAGGCACTTGCTATTACACCATACATTTGAATGCACAAGGGTCATAAATCACAACACATGACAACACACTAGACACTCATTTGCTTGCACACATGTCACACGCCCCCAACAGACCTTACAGTCACTCACATATCACACGTTACACTACACTCACTACACTATTCACATATCACCATAACCTGTACTCTGTGCTTTACACTAGGCACTCTTTCACTTGTCTCCACTCGTGCACTCAAGACTTGGCACTACACCTGGTTGGACTGCTCTTATTCTCTTGCACAGCAAATGACCAACTGTACATATTTATACTCCATGAAAACCGACTTGATGCAAGTGCATCTGGGACCTTGTGCTTTCCACTCATTTGAGGCGGTGAAGTTAAAGGCACTTTTGCAAATGGGTTGATGAAGCTTCTAGGGAGAACTAGGTTCAAGCCTTGAGGTTGGGGAAAGACACCATGGCTTTTAGAAGGATGTAGAGAGATGGGAATTAGAAAGCCTGAAGACAGTGTTGCTATGTGACAGATACAGGCATTCTTTTCAATTTGCAAGTGATCTGAAATTCTGAATATTGAGCTACAAAAACTTGGTTATAATTTAGGAGTATCAATGTAGAACCAAAATCATGTTGATCGTTTGATAGACCCATAGATAACCGATGATTCTGATTGTTGTGACCAAGATTGTAGGCTGTGGGGCGGTATAGCCATCTAGAACTAGTTTTCTTGTGCCCATGACATTCGTTGTACATTGTGGACTCAACTGGTCAATACACACTATTCACAACAATATTGGAGGTGGGGGATGTAAGAACAGGATTATAACAAATTCTCTCTTCAACGGCTTCAATTTGGGATTGTAGGAAAAGGAACATGCAGTTTCAGAGGAACAACACGCTTGGATCTGATGAAAGATGAGATTGAGAAGAGCAACTTATCTTATTCTGAAACTGGGCCCATGCACCTGTGGCCCAGTGTTTCAAACTATGTATTGCAAGTGACATCATCAGAGGATTCGAATTCAACCGTTGCATTTCTGTATTTTCTGGATTCCGGAGGTGGATCTTACCCAGAAGTCATCTCCAATGCGCAAGTGAGATGGTTTCAACAAAAGTCACGAGATTAACCCAGGTTCAAGGTAAGCAAATGTAGATCATTTTGTACAAATTTTTATTCCTTGGCACTTTCACTGACAATAAGAACAGAACCATTTTCTGGTGCATCTGATGGCTAGTAAAAAGAAATGAAACACAACATTTATCTAATTAGTAGTGATTTGAATGCAGTTTGAAAATCAATGAAGTTGACCAGGAACTCACCCGAGATAGTAGTCCTGTATTGGGTGGGTCATTGAGTTTGAAAACCTAGTAATCCAGGTTTTTCTGGCAACCAATAGTCGACAGGAAGTCTATTGAATCAACACAATTAAGTGTATATTGAGTCATTGGATCCGAAGAAGAAGATATAGAGCTTTCTTCTTGGTTTTTGATAATTCAGTTTCTTCCTTCTACTATCTTTTATCCATAGTTTTGATAAATTTAAAAATCAATTATACTTCTACCACCCATCTGTCTGACTCACTTGTTTCTTGGTCAATTTTACTCAGTGGTCAACCGAGTCGTGTTCTTGGTCAGGGACTATGTTTGAAGCCATACATAACAATCATTTAGTTTGGTGGTCTAAAAAGGGCTGTTTCAGACTTTCAGCGGGGTAATCATGTGTTCTTAAAGGCCAATTCTACCCATCTTGGATTGTTGGAACTAAACTGCCCTGCACCTGGGACACTTGTAACTATTCACCTGTTTATTGGTTGTAGCAAAGAATTATAAGCTGGTTATCCGAACATAAGAACTGTATGCTCGGAGATACTTGCTCTCAAGTAACCTTTATCTGAAGTTGGCTGTTTATTTCCTAGAGACTAGATTACTCTATACTCAACTCTTGTATTTGATTATTGCAAAGATGAAAGAACTGTAGGCTCATGTCAGCCTATCCAAATGCTAGAGCTGTAGTTTTGCACCATCCATTGTTTCTAACACTGAGGTTGCGTTACTCAAAAGGTGGCATGGCCTTTTCTGACAGGATCCCTGAGTTGGTTTTTTGGCATATACCAAGCAAGGCTTACAAGAAAGTTGCCCCTATATTTGGAGTCCACAAGCCATGTGTTGGATCCATTAACAAGGAGAGAGTTGCAGCCCAAGAAGCAGAATGGGGGATCATGGATGTTCTCCTGAGCAGGCCTTCTGTCAAGGTGAGAAAAGACCCTTAACATGCATTTTTATACAGTTGTGTTGTACGCAATCAAGGGGGTATGAGCTATATCTAAAGGCTATACACCAAACTTTTGTGTACAGAACGTCTCTGCCATCCGATTGGTGCGATAGCTTTTGGATGGCCCATAAACTCAAAGGGGAGTGATACAAAAAGCCTCCATGCCACCCTCCCCCCAACTATTCATAATGTTCGGTCACTAAGGCTTTTCAGTTTACCGTCACCCTAAATAACCTGGGAAACAAGATTCATCAGAAACTCACCCACAATGCATCTTCCCGAAACAAGACCTTCAGCTTCAACTCTTGTCCCCACAATATCACACCCCACACACTAGATGCACCGTTGGCACCTTTCCCACCCTGAACCCATGTCCTCCGCCCAATTTTTGAGCGCAACCAACCTTCTACATAAAGCATCCCAATCCTTTCCAAACCATCACCTCCATGTTGTCCATAAAGAATGGTTCATATCTTGCAACTTCACCATACCCAAACCACCTGCTTTTATGGGCCTCACAAACTTGTCCACCAGAGTGGAGACTTCTGTTTTCGTTGGCAGTCTCAAAAAAAATTTCACTGGATCCTTACTTCTTAGCTACTGAACGGGAATGTTAAACATGGACATGTAATAAATCCACAGATCTGCCAATGTGGCCTTAATCAACAACTGTCTTCTCCATGTTGAGAGCTTCTTCCTGAACTTGGTGATAACTGGGTCTAGGATTAGCCTGCTTAGGAAGCCCCAAGTATGTCATTGGAAAAGAGCCACACACTACCGAGATTGTTAGCTAAAGTGAGCAATGAGGCCTCATTCGTACCCAAGCAACAATCCCGCTAACCGACTCTTCCTTAAATTCACTTTGATCTCAGAAGTGCCTCACATTATAGCTGAGATAGTCCCTACTTCATGTTAATTAGATGAGAAAAATGATCATCTCATCGATAAATTGCAAGAACGTATCAACCACATTACCTTGACTAGCCCTAAATCTGTGAGTCAACTCCAGCTCCTCAGCTTTATGGAAGAGTGAACCTAACCATGACAGTTGTGATTCTTGTGAACAGGGATGGGGATAAAGGATTCCCATGCCTAAGGCCTCTAGAAGTCTTGAGCAGCCTATTTGGAGAGCTATTCATTAGAACAAAAAAAAAAAAAGAAGAAGTGATAGAGATATAATTTGTTATCCATCCCCTTCAGGTAGCCTAGAACCCTATGATGCACAGATACGGCATGGATATGGCAAAGACACGCCATATACACGGCAGGGGCACGGATTTTGTACAAAAAAGTGAAGTATCGGATACGATACGTTGCCCATTTTAAAGTATCCGTGCATCATAGCTGGAACCCCATCATTTCCAGCGTATAATTCGCAAAAGGCCACAGAAAATGGTTGTAAGCCTTTTCCAATTTAACTTTGAATGCCAATCCCTTTCATTTCCTTCTTCCAGCAATGAATCTACTTATTTGCCTCTAACTAGTACCCTATTTAAAGTTTGTCTACCTTCCACAAACACACCTTGATTCACACTACATGGAGGACCTTTAGGCAATTTGCAAGGACCTCATTTATAGTTTATAGATGAAGCCCATGAAACTTATGGAGTCGAGTCTAAAGATCAAGGAAATACAGTTTTCATTCAACTCCCCTTCTAGAGTGCCCATTTTATTGAACTCAACAAAAACCCTCATTAACTCATCTTTAAGAAAGTCTGAACCTGCCCTTAAAGAAAGTAAATTGGAAATGTCTGGGCTGAAAAACACCCACACCCACACTCAAACACCTTTTTTAAGATGACCAAAAACTTCATGAGCTTTGGATTCATACAGTCCCTGTTTTTTCGTTTACTGTCTTCAACATAATCAAATTAATTCATGTTTGCAGGCAGTATTTGTTGGTCACAATCATGGGTTGGATTGGTGCTGCCCTTACAAGAAACTGTGGCTCTGCTTTGCTCGCCATACAGGTTATGGAGGTTATGGAAACTGGCCCAGGGGGGCTAGAATCATTGAAATCACTGAACAACCCTTCTCTATCAGATCATGGATAAGGATGGAGGAAGGATACAAACACAGTGAGGTTGTTCTCTTTTCATGATATTCTTTTATTTTATTCATGATTTCCTTTAGATGAATGAGAGCACCATTGAAGTGACAGATTGGTTTCCCTTATCATCAATATTGTCATTTGGCATCAAATGTTAGTGTAGACTCTAATTATTGATAGGCTTGCAATATTGAAAGAGTCTTGTCTGAATGAGTGACCTGCGCCAACTGTGTCTTTCTTGCAAATCTTGGTAAAGAAATCTATGGTAGGAGGCAAGCAAGGATTAAACTTTAGAAGATGAGAGAGTAGTATTTTCTCTCGTTACTGTCTTCTCTCTATTGTGAGTTTACATCTAGTGTTTGGGGCCATTTTACTAGTAGGAGTGGTGTTGATTGGTGCTGTCGTGAGAAGATTGCTGAGGCAACAGAGTCTTGGTTAGGAGGTTGTTTTGTTGGATGCGGTCGTATATAACTCCATTTGCTATTTTGTGGTCCATTTGGAAGGAAAGAAATGATAGAATTTTTAGGGGGTCCTCCTCAACTTCTACGGAGTTGATTTCTAAGATCACTTTAAGGATTGTGAAGTGGGCTATTTTTTTTCTTCATGACATACTTATTAATTGGGAATCGTGTATGGGGTGGGGCCCAATCAAAGTAAGAAAATCTATTCTTTGGTCTCCTCCTCCTATTGGTTTGTTTATGTTTAACGTTGATGGGGCCGCAAGAAGAAAGCTTGGACCAGCTGGTATTGGAGGGGAGCATCAAAATTGCAATGAGGGCGTTTTATTTATGTTCTCCAAAAATATGTGGGGATTGGTGACTCTAATGAACAGGGCCGGCCCTGAGCAAGGGCTGTAAGTGCCCTTGCCCCGGGCCCATTTTTCAGGGGGGGCCCAAAATCCCTTCTACATTTTATTTTCTTTTCAATTATTTGGTGGGGGCAGGGCTCATCCAATGGATTCCATCGTTCTGGGCATCAATAAACCCATCATCAAATCATCTGAGAGTGCTTATTGCATCACTTATTTGAGCATCCATCAGTGGGGCCCACCAATGATATTTTATATTTGATGGCTGAAATTCTGGGAGAATCTGGTCTAGCGTTGGGATGATTTGGGGTTTTTTTTTTTACAAACAGATCATCAAGCCTTCAGCCCTTCACCCGTTCTTCTCATCTGTTAGTGGGGCCCACCAATTATTTTTTATTCCCCATATATGATGCTTAAATTCTGGTCTGAGTTCTCTTTCTTCTCTTTTTTTTTTCAAATAGTTATACTTGGGCATCATCAACCCATTGCCAATTTTTCACATCAGTGGGGCCCACCAATGATATTATCATATATGATGGCTGAAGAAGCCTAACTTTTACTCTTGTCCTGGGCCCTGAAAAATTCAAAACCGGCCCTGCTAATGAAGCAATTCCAATGCAGTGAGTTGAGTTTCAAACCGGAAGGCTTATCCATGAAAGTTTCAGTTCCTCTTCAATGAAATTTGGGTATTATCCACCACCATTAATGTTAGCTTTCAGCATAAGAGTAGGTCATCAAACATGATGGTGGATGCTTTAGCCAAGCAAAGTATTGAGAGAATTTCCCTTCGGGAGGATTTTATTATGTAGTTGTGGTGTGAGGGGGTACATTACTCTACCTTTGTGTTTCATTCCCCCTTTTTTTCTTTTCTTCTTGTGTGCTCTGTTTGTGGGGTTTTATTAAGTTATTGTTACCGATAAAAAAAAAACTATCTTCTCTCTATAATGTATATTTATATATTTCAAAATTACAAAATAAGAATATATACATGTATATTTGCTGGCTGGAAAACTGTGTGATATCATCCATACATGATACCAAGCCACATGTATATCTTTGGGTCAAACCGTGTGGATTGCTTGCATGGAAGTTTTGCATGGTTTTCTTTCCTTTTTAATAGGATTTTGTGCCTCGTGGACAAAACCTTATCCACAATATTGGTTTCCTTAGTAATAGGATCTTGAATCTCTTGATTGGATGAAAGAGCCTTGGCTGAATGAGCGACTTGTGCCAACAGTGTCTTTCTTGCAAATCTTGGAAGGTTTGTTTTGTGTGTCAATCTCCGTGGAGGGGCCCACTCTATCAATTATCCACATAGTTTAGGGTAGGGGTCTATAAGGGCATCAAGGTTACTTGTGAACTTATGCTAATTAAGCTTGTACTCTATTACCCTCCATGAAAGAGTTCATGTTCACCACTCTCTCCCTAAGCACGTTTTTAGCAGTCTACATGTTTTACTTTAGATGTCTCTAACATAGAGTTGAAAAAGAATGTCTTGCAAATTGGCTGTGGTGGAAATGAAACTTGATTTGGCCTGACCTGGTAATATTTCATCTTTTTGTCAAATTTAATCTTTGTAGGTTGTATTTGGGTTCAGGGCTCATGATCTGACAGCTTACATAGTTTGATGAAAGACCTAGCTCCCATCAGAATACTACAATACTAATATAAGATAAATATTGTAAGTATGTTGTTGTAATTTATACATTTTGAGTTTACTACTCATGAAGCCATCCAATCATGTCAAGAATATGTTTGTGTACTGCTTTAAACAAAATAGTGAGCAGTTTGACGTTTGTCTGCACGCTTTTTTTTTTATTATATATATAACAAAAAATATCACAAAAGTTGGAAGGGTCTTCTCTTTGATACTGAAATCTAATTAGAAATAGTAACGTCCTTTGGATTCTTTTATTTTTGGACCTATTAGGTATAGGTTGGAGGGCACATTCAAAAAGGATACTCTTTCAAATGGGTTAGGTTTTGAATTAAGATTTCAAATGGGTGATTCCTAATGAGATGGATTCTCCTAAGAAAGCCAAAATGAAAAGTGATCACTTTTTAAGTGATTTTTTGTGGACTTTTCTTGCCAAGTAGATTTCTTCATCCAAGGCATCATGGACGACATCAGCATGGAGACATTTATTGCAGGCTGATATAGGCTGCGTTTGGTCACAGCAACTACTGATAGCGATTGAGGTTATGTAGAAGCTGTTGCTGATGCTTATAAGCTGTTGCTGAAGCTGGGGGAACCGAGATTATGGAAAATCAGCGATTTGAGGCTCTAGAAGCTGTCGCTGTAGCTTGTTGTTGTCTTGTATTTACATTGGGCTAATCGCTGTACCAATCGCTAGGAAGTTGCTGTGACCAAATGCACCTATAATATGTAGATGTATGAAAAATTCTTAGATGAGAACCATCTGTTTGTAGGTCTGGCCCAGTCTTGGGAGCACCTACCCCACTAAACATCCCTAATACTTAAAATACACTACCCCTCAGCAATTGCCACAAGCTTAAAATTGACCTTCCAACCTTAACCCACAGTCAGATTGAAATTCTTAAAAAAGTGAGAAAAATCTCATTTTAACACCATTAAACTTGAGAGCCATAAATCAAGTCGACGTTGGAATAATAAGACCCATGCAACCACCTTTGGCGGCCCAAGATAGGCTCCAAGCAATAACAGATCCAGAATTTTCATTTGGATGGGTGGGCATGGTCAAGTTAAATAGTCTAATGATAAGATGAGTTCTTTAAGGTCAAATAAAGTTAATGGATCGCTCGCACCGCCGTTGCATCACTTGGGATAAAATAATAGCCAACCCAAATGGGTGTACAGTGTCTAGTCATGAATATGAGTGTGAATCAGTTATTTACCCAAAGAAAGGTGTGATTCATTTATCATGCATGAACAATATTGCCCTGTGACATGGTCTTTGCACTTCTTTCTTTGTCGTCTTTGTTTTTCTTCTTGTTTTCAATATTACCCTCTGACATGATCTTTGCACTTCTTTCTTTCTCGTCTTTGTTTTTCTTCTTGTTTTCACATGCCACAGTCGCACGCCATCTCCCCAACAACATGCAGTAGATTTCAATACAATAAGAAAGAAGCTGGTATGTGGTGGGGACGCTATCGACTACAATAAACAGATTCTTCAAGTACTTCTTGTCTTCTCTACCTACTCCTCTTGCAGTATTGCAACTAAGAAGATAGAGAGACATACTAGAAAGCAACATATACTTGTTGCATGGGAGATAATAGTATCTAGGAATAAGTCTACCATCTGCCGAGCTACCAATTCCGTCTTACTTGGGTCCCACAAGTTGGTGACCCAAACAACAATGATCAATTAGTCCACCTTTTCCAACGTTTTGATCAAGCAACCCACATGCAGACGGCATTGGTTGAATTTAAGAGCATTGGACTTGTTGCATGTGGAAACACGTCTGAAACATGCATGATGAGAGGAAAATTTGGCTGCTAGCCGCCCTTAATTTTCAAAGGTGGGGCCCATTTGATATCATCGTTTCGTGTAAGATTTTCAATTTGTTGATAAGTTTCGGCCGAGTAATGGATCATGCAACATGTTTGTGGGATGTGGGCCATACTCATTACTCCAAATTTTACAAAAGTCAAGAATATAAAGTTTGTACAATTGGATTTGAGTTTTGCTACATGGACATACTGAGGGGGACCGGGCCAGGAATCGGTCCCCAGTATGTCCAAGAAGAGTTTCTCATTGGATTTATAGACTATAGAGTGCAAAGCTAAAGTAGGAATACACACGAGAAAATGGGTGCATTGGTACGACAAAAGGAATCTATAGTGGGTAGGAAAAATCATTCTAATTTTTCGCGTACCCCGTTGAATTTTCTGTCATTCGGTGGAATACATTTTTCTCGCAGAAAAGAAAAAAAAAACAATGAACTAAAAGATTCCATTTTTCTATATGAGGTGTTGGATTTAGGAATACAGAATTTCTCTCTCTTTGCAAAATCAAAATTATTGGAGAGAGGAATCCTCTAGCAGTACAAATCCACCTAAAAGGTTTACTTGTTTTGTATGTGTAATCCTTATAGGAGAACATATCACCCCATCCAGATTGACATTGGCAATAGCAGTACTGTCTTGTATTCAACGGTTTGGATCCATGATTAAGTGGGCCCAACTATCAGCCAATGAGGTGGCCAGCAGAACCGGACTTGATTTGCACATGGATTGAAAGTGCTTTTGTCGACTTCCAAAACGAGATCCTTCTTAGGTGCAACAGAAACGACCTGATTGCCTCAATACACGTTCACCAAACTAACCATGCAAGCTAAAGGGTAGGTTGTTGGATATTTATTCAACTTATGCCCAATCCAGATTGGATTTAGGTAGACTTAAAACCTAACTCGACCCATTTAAAAGCCCAGACATACACTTACATAAGCCTGCCCCAAATTGTAAATTTCCTCCCAGACTGCAATTCTGTTAACGGCGTTTGACTTGGGCCGTGTTGGGTCGGGTGCCCAACCTTTAATTTAATGGCTTGATTTTCCTTTCAAAGGGTAACAAATTTAGAAAACATGCATTTATACAAATATAAAATGATACATGTACTAACTTATTCCATATAAATATATATGTTTTATACAAGTTAATTGCATATCCAGGTCGAATTCGAGTGCCTAAGCCCAGACCCAAATTCCGGCCGAAATTCCATTTCAACTTTCAGGTCTGAACTTGACCCAAACATGCCCAAACCAATTTTTTCTTTTGGTTGAATTGGGTCATTAGCATTTTTGTTTGGCCCAACCCAAATTACTCCCTATGGCATACCTGCCCTTTTACTTGTTCATAGAGAGAAGGTGCTTCGCTCAACCCCTCTCCTAAGCCTTTGACAATTGCATAGTTTGTATCAGGAAAAAAGGAAGGAGATGAAGATTCGAAAAATGGGGTAGCCCTCAAAATTGAATAAAAAAGCTCATTCCATTCCTACATACATTGCCAGTTCTTGTATGTCATTTTCATTCACTCCGTAGATGCAAAGAAAGTTTCAACTTGTGAGTTGAATATTTCTATTGATCTGTCTCCATGTTTTCACTATACCGTCATCATTCTATATTTAATTTCAGCATCCCCGTTTGAATGCTTCCTTTGATTCATTGAATTTTGTAGTTTCTGTTGGCTGGTAGTTCAACTGACTCATTTAAGATAACCATAAAGCAAAACCTTAAAAAGGTTCATAGAGAGTGATTAGAGACACAGAGAGAAGGAATTCTAGAGCTCTGTTTCCATGGATCCAAGGCTCTTTGTTTGTGTTTGTGTCTTTATGCATTCCATCTCCCAATTTAACAGCTTTGCAGGTACTGCTATTCTTCTGTTACTAACATCATGAGCCCATCATAATTCCATGATTTTTGTATCTACCGCGTCTTCATAACTGCGCTCCAAATTGTCTTTTATACTCCAAATCTCTTCCCTAGTTTGGAGGCTATAATTCACTCGTTCCCAGAAGTTAAAGAGTGCGGTAGATACAATTATCATATGTTCATTAGGTTTCTATTTGTCGTGAATCTTGTTAATTAACAACAATTCAAATTGGTCTTGATTAAAATCTGCTTTTAGAGCTCACCCAAAAGATCTTAATTTGATTTGATGCAGTGGCACAAAGTGTGGGAGTGAACTATGGCATGAAGGGCAACAACCTTCCCACAGCAGACCAGGTCATAGCTCTAGTGAAATCAAAGAACATCACGAGAATCCGCCTGTTCGACCCGAACCTCGATGCCTTGAAGGCTCTACAAGGTTCTGGAGTTGAAACCATCCTGGGCACACTGAATGAGGATCTCCCAAAGTTGGGAAGTGATCCATCATTCGCCACCAATTGGGTCAACACCAACGTTGTCCCACATGCAAACTCTGTTGTTTTTCGATATGTGTCTGCTGGTAATGAAGTCATACCAGGCGATCTAGCGGCGAATGTGCTTCCCGCCATGAAGAACCTCGATAGCGCTTTGAAGGCCGCCAACCTATCTATTCCAGTTAGTACCTGTGTATCAACACAAGTACTAGGAGTGTCATATCCTCCTTCTCAGGGCGCCTTCTCTGAAGGGGCAAGCAGCATCATGGCGCCCATCGCCGCCTACTTGGAAGCAAACAAGATACCACTCCTTGTCAATGTGTACCCTTACTTTGCTTATGCAGGTAGCCCCAATGATGTTAGATTGGATTATGCACTCTTCACTGCGAAAGAAGTGGTTGTGAGGGATGGAGGACTTGCATACTATAACCTATTTGATGCCATAGTTGATTCAGTGTACTCAGCATTGGAGAAAACAAGTGGACCGTCCGTTGAGGTCGTTGTGGCCGAGACTGGCTGGCCGTCGGCCGGAAATGGTAACATGGCAACAATCTCAAACGCAGAGACTTATAACAACAACTTGATTGCACACTTGTCTCAGAGTGCTGGAACACCCAAAAGGCCAGGGAAGGATATAGAGACATATATGTTTGCCATTTTTAATGAGAACCTCAAGCCTGCTGGTACTGAGCAGAACTTTGGATTGTATCAGCCCAACATGACTCCAGTGTATTCAGTTAATTTCTCTCCATAGAGGATGTAAATTGATAATTATTTTTTCAAAATTGTTTCGGATGTATGTTATTTTTTTAAGGATTTATGTTCATGTTAGTAGAAGACTAGTACAATCTATTGATACAAATAAATGAGGGTAATGAGTATTTGAGATAATGGGCTTGTAACAGTAGGAAGAAAATTCTTAAATTTCACTAGTTGGGCCATTTTTGGATGAGTTGAGATTAGCTAAATGAGTCCAGTAGCTCAGTTGACTGGGCCGCACGTTCGACTCGACAAACCTGTTAGTTACCTATACAGACTTTTAGAAGGCCTGATATGGGTTCCAATACCCATATATGACCCACTCCCATGAGGGCCCTGGAACAGCTGCAGTCTTTTTTAAACCAATTAAGGGAGTCTTTGAAATCCAGCTCAATGTTTCTTGAGGTGGATAAGTATATTAGTGTACGTATGTAAATACATTACAGATGGTTGTAACAAATGAGATAAAGATGGAAACAACCCAACAGAGTTGGTAATTAACTAGGTTGAGGTTGTTAGGGAAAGAATACAAAGTCAAACTTTTAAAATATTTGGGCCTAAATGTGGATGGGCTAGAGTGTTAGCTATCAATTTTCAAGGCAGTGGGCTCAATTCTGATCACAAGGAAGATCAAGTAGCCCAAAGGTTGGGCTAGTGGCCCCCCCTTAAAACAATCTGCACTAAAAACTATACTATTTTCAGTTCTCTTCTGCATCTCTACTTTCCATGTAAACTCAAGTGCAGTCAGTTCTGCTACTATTGTAATGCAATCATCTAAATATAAAAACTGTAAGCGCCTAAAATAATACGGGCTTAAAAGGATGGATTAGAATCTTTATGAAGTTCTTTGGAGAAGATTGGATGCCTGAAACCTGAAAAGGAAGGAAAAACAAAGGTCAAAGACCCTAACTGCAGTCAGCCGAAGGCTATCGGATACCTGAGTTAATGCAATCACTGAACAAAGGATGAGTCGAGAAGGAAAAGTAAAGTTTGGTTGTGTTATGTAGTATTTTGTTGCGTACCTCTTCGGGATCTTACTCTCATATATATAGGCGGAAGTTCTTGGCGCTTCCTCAGTGGAGGTAGGTAAAAACACTGTCCCATCAGCCCACACTATGTTTCCTCAGTGGAAGTAGGTGGAGGCATTGTCTCATCGGATCAAGCGCTGACTTTTTGTATTAATGTGGATATGATCGTTAGATAAGGTCAACCCCTTATCAATATCCGGCACCCATCTTATCTATCAGTACGTTCTGCAACGTAGCCGAAATTTATGAGAGTACAATTATGGCCTAGTAATCATCTCAGTTAGTCGTGCCGAGCTGGTGGTGATACCGAGGCCAGGTATGAATGTATCCTGGCACCGTTGCCGATGTGACTTATAACGAGACCGAAGTGAGTCCAGCTAGTACTTTTACTGAAGCTGGTCAAAGCTCGGTGACAGCTGACACTGTTGCCGAGCTGGATGTGCATTGGTCTATTGCCGAGTTTGCAGACCGAAATCGAGATAAGTCAAGTCGGTACTGTTTACCGAAATTAGCGTAACCCTGCTTTTGGGGAATCATCCCACACAGA
Organism: Cinnamomum chago; assembly: GCA_038049695.1. Classification (NCBI taxonomy): domain Eukaryota; kingdom Viridiplantae; phylum Streptophyta; class Magnoliopsida; order Laurales; family Lauraceae; genus Cinnamomum; species Cinnamomum chago. Next base: position 119,779,997 of record CP142451.1, read on the forward strand.
AACAGAGACAATCATGTATCTTATATTGATGCCACATTTCCAAGGGAGGATATGATTGTGACCATTGATGAAATAGACGTTAAACAATGATTAATATTCCCTACGTGTTCAAAGAAAAGAAGATGGAATCTCTCTTGCGCATCAATGTCACAAATAGAGGTGGCAGTTGCTAATCCAACAACCGAACTCAAACCTAACCTGACCAAATTAGGAAATAAGCTCTTATTTTATGATTTAGTGCTTATTTCCATATTAGAGCGTTTTGTAAACTTCTAATTTTATTAAAAAAGACTAATTAAAAATTAAAACTTAAAAAAGTCCGAGCTTTTATTTTAAATCTTAATATAATCGGCCCTAATGATTTAGACTAGAGTTTCCAAAACGCCCCTAAGATTCTATAATCTTTCTATTTCTGGGTTGGTCTCGAGTTAACAGTTTTTACCCCCATTGACAAAGAGGGTAATCTAGTGTATATATAGTTAGGTTGACAGAAGAGTAAAACTTTTGTCATATCTACTGTATTATAATGGTCAGGGCCGGCCCTGAGCAAGGGCTGTAAGTGCCCTTGCCCCGGGCCCATTTTTCAGGGGGGGGGGGCCAAAATCTCGTCTACCTTTTATTTTCTTTTCAATCATTCGGTGGGGGCAGGGCTCATCCAATTGATTCCATTGTCCTGGGCATCAATAGACCCATCATCAAATCATCTGAGAGTGCTTATTGCATCACTTATTTGAGCATCCATTAATGGGGCCAACCAATGATATTTTATATTTGATGGTTGAAATTCTGGGAGAATCTGGTCTAGCGTTGGGATGATTTGGGGCTTTTTTTTTTTTACAAACAGATCATCAAGCCTTCAGCCCTTCACCCGTTCTTCTCATCTGTTAGTGGGGCCCACTAATGATTTTTTATTCCCCATATATGATGCTTAAATTATGATATGAGTTTTCTTTCTTCTCTTTTTTTTCAAATAGTTATACTTGGGCATCATCAACCCATTGCCAATTTTTCACATCAGTGGGGCCCACCAATGATATTATCATATATGATGGCTGAAGAGGCCTAACTTTTACTCTTGCCCTGGGCCATGAAAAATTCAGAACCGGCCCTGATAATGGTGATGGTGATGGTGATGCATGATGGTGGTGGTAGAGGTAAATATGCAAATTAAGTACACAATCCTAAGTCGGATTACTCAAAACTTGTGGGTGTGAAACTTGGGTCGGACCATACCTGAACCTGAACGTCCGAACCCAGCAAAAGTTAATTTGGGTTGGAATTGTTTGGGTTTAGGTAAGCCTCAGACATAGTTTTTGAACCTCCATGGATATCAGTCAGGTCTGGAGATTGGATTTGCTTCTTGGTACCTGAATTCGACCTGGGTACCTGATCAGTTATCTTTAAACATATGTATACATATTATCAAATGCATAGTGGATGCACTATAGAATATACAATATTTAAAAAAGAAAATTGTCTTTGGAAGGCAAGCCTAACCCAAAAATTCAAGTACCCGACTTGACCATATCTAACACACCTAAACATACGGGTGGATAATTCAAAATTTTAGTTGGGTTTTGGTTTGGTTTTACAATATACAAGTTTGGTTGGGCTGGGTTGAGCCAATACACGACCCAACTTGCTCAATTTCCACCCTAATTTTACTCGGGCAAAAAAATTCAAGCCGAACCTGAAAATCTAGCATAAATTCATTTGAGTTTTTTACAAAAGCCCCTGTATTTTTATGAAATCTCAAAAAAAAAAAAAAAAACATATTTTTCGTTTCTCATGTAGTGTTGGGAGGTTGGGACGAATGTAATAGATCTGGAAGTGCAAGACTCCCACACGCGATCAGAGATCTACATGTATTCCGGCGATTGGGAAGCTTTGCGGAAATTCGCATCTCCTCTACCTACGGGGTAGAATAGAATGGAATAAAATACCAACCCTAGGGCTCCTTAGACTTCTTCACTAGAAACCCCACATCCTGCTAATTCGGTTGGGAGTCTTATCCGTGGATACATATCAGGTCTTTTATTTATAGTGGGATACTAATTCTTCTATTGACCACTGGCATGTTTGATCTGACATGAGACCTGTGGCATATGGGCCACATGATTTCCATCAATAACCATGCCCAAGTTCATGCTTTATACCATCCTCAATAGACAATAGGATAAGTTATTGGACCTTCATGTGGGCCTGGCAATTCTCAGACTTCGCCCCTAAATATCGCCCTAATGCACAAGCATTCTCCTAAGCCTTTGAATCTCACATGCTTTGAATATCTAATCATTCAATTAAAATCTTCACAATCATAATCAGACTATAGCATCCATCTATTCCTACAAATATGATGCCTAGATACGGTATAGATATATAGGGCGACACGCCATAAAAACTATAGGAACATGAATTTTACACATAAAAACGGAAGGACAGTCGGCTGAGCGACTTGACTCAATTACATGATGTACACTGGCTGGCAAGACTGACTTTCAATCGGTTGAGCAGTGCTCAATGTTGATACATTTCATGGATGTCCCAGCTGCCAGGCTGCCACCAAGATTATTAAGTTTGCCGGGCCCATCAAAATATGTTCTTAGCTAAGGCATGAGGATCCGGCTTGTTGCGATGAAGCTATTAAGGCATCATTTAAACATAATTAGATGCAATAAAACACCCTATAAAATGTGGGATTCAGGGCCTATCAAATACAATAGGACTTTAGAATACAACAATAACAAAAGAAAAATCAAATATATTGGATGTTGTCGTCCACATCCAAATTAAAGCTATGAAATGGATTTAAGTTTTTAACTTGACTATCCACCTAATGATATTTGATCAAATAGGTGGAAACATCTTAACATATAGCATTTTTTTTTTAATATATAAATGAATAGATTCTTAAGCCCTTTTATGACAAATGGGCCTTATAAAATTGTTGTATGTAACTGTACTTCCTTCTGAAAGTAAGTTACGTGAGTTTTCACTCCTTCCCCCGCCAAATTTTTCATTGAAGTTACTTGTACGGTCCTACCAAAAGCTTCTTCAGTGTGCTTTTCCATATGATAAATGATATGTCTTAACATGTATATCTACCTTACAGCAAAGCAATCCAAAATTCCACATGGGTGGTTAAGTCTCAGCCTATATGAAACCTGCCTAAACCCAAATTCAAAATCCCAACTTCAAGCTCGAAATACCAAGCCCAAGCCCAAATTGCATATGACCAGATGGATGAATCTAGTTTTGTGATCATGATGGTGTGATGATAAGTGAAAGTTCACAAAAATCATCCATATGACCGCTCCTTTGTTTAAATGCTATCTTTTGAGGGCTTGGGGTCACATCCAAGACTGGAAATGGGACTTGAACCCCAAAAATGAATCAATGAATTCATTATATATCAACAAGCCGTATTATAAGCAATCAAGACCAAGCCAGTGACAGTCCACACTAAAAGCCCCCTTAGATGGGCCTAAAATTTTCACAAGCTGATTCACAGCCTAATTGAATTACTTAACAAAATTGCATACATGGGATTCACATTCATTGAAGATGGCATTTTCCAACAATTTATTAGACATGTAATTATCATTTATAGCAGTATCTCTAATACAAAGGAAAGGACTAGCCAAGACTTGACTTCTATGGCCAGGCTTCAGTCTTATTCATTATGTCAATACATAGGGACTCTAATTATCAGGGTATCCAAAGAGCATTAACCCTGTAGGCTGTAGCAGATAACGAATACTAGTTGAAATTGATTGGATACACAGGACTCTTATCAGGGTTGAAGAGTCCAAAGTGTCGTTCAGCCTCACCCAAGTGACCATTGGTAGGCTTTTGATTTTCATTGAACATTGCAAAAATGTAAGCCTGTATAGCCCTTCCAGACCTCTTTGGGGTCCCTTTCTTCACATGTTGAATCAAATTCTGATTATAAGTGCGTGCATTATCAACTGTAGCTGCTGCATTGCCGCTGGAGGGCCATCCGCTCTCCGACACCACAATCTCTACCGACGATCCTCCCACCTTCTCAAGTGCTGAATACATGGCGTCCACAATTGCATCAAACAGGTTCTGGTATTGGTATTGACCGTCCTTGACGACAACCGACGGCGAAGTGAACAAAGCATATGGAAGCTGGATGGAGCCAGTGTTGTCGATATAGCTTATGTAAGGGTACACATTGGCCAACAGTGGAGCCTGGGTACTGGCTAAGAATTGAACAATTGATCCCAAGGTTCCTTGTGCAGTGTCTTTAAAGGAGCCTTTAGATGGAGGATAGGATACGCCGAGGACCCCAGTGTCCACCGCAGTAGACACCTTGATTTGGCCTTGTAGGCCTGCTGCTACAATTGCATTGTAGATGTTTCGCATGGCAGGAAGTACAAATTGAGCTTGCCCACCTGGAATCACTTCATTACCGACCACTATGTAGCTAAATTTTACAGCAGGGGAGTAGTTTCGCACGTTATTCTGGACCCATGTGTTTGCTTCTGATTGAGTCGTCATTCTCTGGAGCTGGTCATTAGGGACGCCCAGCATGACTTGGATATTGGACCCTCTGAGGGCTTTAAGGGCATCTTGATTTGGATCATAAAGTCTCATTCTTCCAATATTTCGCGCTTTGTACATCTGAATGACTTCTGGTTTTGAAGGTAAAATCGAGCCCTGCATTCCATAGCATACACCCATGGATTGCGCACCTGTAATGTAACAAAATTTAGAGAATTTGGATTCGAAACCTCAAAAAGAAGAAAGAACAATAAGCAAATGAAGAGTTTGTTGGTGATGATTTTGAATTTTTTTTATTTTTGTTAAACTTCTAGTCACTTTAATCTGTAACTTATTTTATGCACCTAGAAGAAGGAAGATTTTCCCTAGCACTCCATTCGGATCGGTGCCATCTCATGGAGGGACCCATGAAATTCAGGGTTGGGGTGTGTGTTTTTTGTTCCCCCTTTGGAGATGGTCCGGATGAGTGTTCCCTCCTATGGAGAGCACAGTGAAGGAGAAAATTCCCTCCTGCAAGGAAAAAGTGAAGGAGAGAAAGAGAGAAAAGTCTTCTTTCTTAAACAAGGGACCATAAGCCTCCTTACAGGAAGTGGGGTGTCAAAAGTACTCTGAAAAACTAATTGAATTTTTTCACCCCACAGTGGCATCCATGCTATTCTCAACTGAATTTTGATAATAGAAGATTTTACTTTAAAAACTGTAAAAGTAGGAACTAGAAATATATTAAACATTATCTGGGTTTCTAAATAATTAGTCCAGTAGGTAGAGACTGTCAGTATATTCCCATAAATATTGTATCAAAGATTATCAAAATTAAGTGATATTTTATGTTGTGCACGTGTGTGCGGAAGCACGAAACCTGCAATTGATCAATCATGTCATATAAGAGAGACGCCTACGTTCATGGCAAGATAGCAATGAATATATGACTTGACCAAGATTTTGTACATGATGCAAATTTCACTTTAAAAGAAGTGATATACAGTGTTCAGTTGAGCAAGTATGAACCATATTTTCAAAACATGAACAATCCAATGATGTATATCACCTCATTTAAAGTGGCATTTGGAACACCACTTATATAGACGAGATTTGAGTAGGGTTTGATCACACAAAAGGGTGCCCATGGAGATTAAAATTGTAGCTAGCTGAATTGATTGCAACTTGGAATCATCTCTTCATGAGTCATGACACAGCAGCCAACACACACTCACACACACACCAGAGGTTCCCCATCGAGGGAGGCGCGTTCACGGGGTCATCTCCTTTTTTTTAACTTATGGCCCCCTTAAACAATTGTTTTAAGTAAATCTTCCTAGACCGAGAGAGAGAGAGAGAGAGAGAGAGAGAGAGAGAGAATTGTTTGAAGTAAAATTTCCTAGACACACAGAGAATTGTACTTTGAAGTAAAATTTCATAGAGAGAGAGAGACCTGCGACATCCAGGCATGCCGCTAATTGACCTAAAACAAGAATCATGGTAACCATGGCTGAGGAGCTGATTGCTGCCATTGTGATATCCCTTGCCATTTCATCATCCATGAATCCCCCCTTATATAGAAAGAAAGAGGATGTAATCTGAAGCACTCAGCAGCCCCTTAATTATCTTTGACTTGTCACGCCTTTGAAGATTCAATCCCCTTGTAATTATAAATCTGTTAGAATAGTACAGTACTTGTCCAATCTCCTTATCTGGTTGTTGGAACTTTCCGTAATTCTTCTACAAAAAAATCCAACCTATAGCGAAATTTTTTCAGTCATTCATTTACTGTGTGTGGTAACTCGAAGTATTCGTTTGGCACTTGTCTTCCATTAGTTACAATCATGATATCACCCCCACCATTTTGTTTTTGTTCCAGCTGCATATCATTCAAGTCATTGGCTAAAATATTTTAACACGTGTGTGGCAAGTCCGCGGAAAATCCTCGCAGACCAGTAAAAAAAAAAAAAATATCCTAAATCCCTACCCCATGCGCCAGTGTTCTCTAGACCAATTTCTTGCAGAAAAAAAAATAATCATGCATATGGGCTAATAAAATCATTATTTAAAAACTAAGCAACTCTACAAGGACCACGGTTTGGGTCGAAACCTAGTCACATTGCCCAGTGAGTACAAATTCTCACCATGGCAAATAAAGAAAGAGTCTCTAAAATTTAACTATCTAAGTTTGACTGCTGAAATATATTGAAACTATATTCTTACCATTTTTATATTCTATTTTGTTATATTACTTACTTTTAAAATGCTCTAAATTAAACATAGTTGAGTGGTGTTGGTGATTGGTATCACATATATCCCTAGAGTTCGATCCATAGGTTTTTAATTAATAATATCACTCACAGCTTGTAGGGCAACCTACTAGATAAAAATGAGCATGCCCTTTTTTTCTACAATTTAAAGTACTATCATTTTAGAAAAAGGTCAAAGTAGATTTAAATATGAGTTTGTGCAAGAGTTACTTAGTTTTTAAACTAAATTTGAGAGGCTGCCTGGTTGGTTGGAAACTTCACTTCTCAACAAAATCACCCAATGTACTTTCTACACTTGCACAAGTGCTCCCTCCCTGGATGTACAAGCGATCTCTCCTCAATTGTGGGAGTGCTCACTCCAACCAGTACCTCGTGTGTATAAGTGCTAAAAAAGAAAGATTTTAAAATATGATGGGACATACACTGTATCTTGGTGCACACTAGCCAATAGTGTCAATTGACTTGATGGGCCACAACTATAGATATTTGCGGGTGTCCCGAGTAAAGTTTCAATAAAATATCCTGAGCCTTAGGTTTTAGATCAATAGACTGGTTTAAATGGTTGATGAAAGAGCAGAAAAAAAATGACATTTGGCTAACAACAAAAATCAAAACCTAACTTCTCTGGCAACTTGAGTCAAATGTGTATGACTTGATTTTTTTTAGATATATAAGGAAACAAGGTCGATTGTCCTGAGACTTTGAGTGTTTGATGGCTATCAAACTCTGTTAAACGTGGCGGTGGAACCATCTCGAGTGAGCGAGTCTTGTCTCTTTCGAACACATTCAACATCGTTCCCGTGATTTTTGCAAGGCTAAAATGTACAGTAGTTAATTCCATTTCTTTTTGGAGGGAATGGCCGGGGTTTTTTGCTCTCGTCTTTTGGGCAAAATAAATTGAGGCTAGAAAATTTTCAGTCTGGAATTCGGTCCATTTCGGCCATTCCGGTCAATTTTGATTATCTATTCCCCTCCATTTTGGTTTGTAGCACAATTTTTATTAATTTTTTTTTAAGTTTTTCTTCTCAATATCCATATAAAGAAATATTCATAATTTATATTTTATTATTTTTTTTGTATTTTTACATATATGCATGTATTTTTTTTAATTTTGTTATTCCGAAAAGTTACTTCTAAAAGTTTTGCCGAAATTCAAAAATTAAGGAATATTTCATCTTTGATGCTGTACCAAAATAACAACCGAAAGCTAAGATGTCATTGAAATTGGAGTATTTACCCTTAGAGATGTCAAATGGGCCGGGTCGGCTCATTTCGGCCCTACCCCTGCGGGGCCAAGGGAACAAGCACGGCTGACCAATTTTGGCACGGCTCGTTGGCCTACCAAAAAATAGCTAGTTTTTTAAAAAAAATTTATTTTAACCCCAACCCCAGTAGCCATAAAACGGTCATATAAAGAGTATTTTGTGTCATTTTCAATTTTACAAAGTCTATAAATACTATAACCCTCCCATTTTCATTTCTCACCAATTTATACAATTCTCTCACTCTTTATACACACACACTCACACTCTCTTTCTCAAATCATTCAACTATTTTACTCTCTAAGAAATTTTTAGAGGGTCAAAGATTAAGACATCAAGAAACAAGATTAAAGGGGCCTTCAAATGATCCATTGGAATGCATTAGTAGACTAGACATCTGATTTTTTTTTATTTTTCCTTCATTGTAATTTATAAATATACAAGTTTTTTATTCTTTTTTATTTTTATTCTCTAAAAAATTTGTAAGGTTTTGAACGTAATCCTATTTACAAACCTTCAATAAATTGAGATTCCAATTATTTTCTTCATAGTAGAGTAGGTTGAGTTTGACTGAACCACTTAAATATTTTTGTCATTCTCCGTGCTTGTATTCTAATTTTTAATTTAATATTGAAAAGGCGAAATTACTCAAAAAAAAAATTTAACGAGGCATGCAGAGCACGCCCGGCACGGCCCGTTTAACATCCCTATTCACCGTTGGATCATTCAAGTGCAACAACTCATCCTCTCTTAATATCTCTTTGTTATGTGGCGATCATATCTAATTTTTTAGGTAACGTTTCGTGATAGTCTCTAAGATTGGTGATAATTACAAAATAAATGTTCACTGAATCCATAATATCAAAGAGGTTCTTACATCAAGACACGCAACTGCCACCCATCTAGTTATATCCTTCCACATGAGATTTAATTTCGCCTAAAATAGGCTTGCATATGTATGGTTTGGATTCTCAATCCTTACTTTCCAAGGAACCCCACTGTATTAAAGGTGCCCACAAAAAATTACTCACATTTGCCATAGGAGAAAATTCCCTATCCATCCCCGATCTTATCCCCATAAGCATTAGTCGTGCATTAAACCCAACAATAATAATAATAATAATAGAGTGGATTGTAAAGTGAATTAGACCTTCATGATCGAACTTCCATATCAAAAAATCAATTGGAGGTGTAATTGAGTGGTGGACTCAAAATAGCTAGTGGAACCAAAAGTAATAACTGTTGAGAGTGGATGTAGCCATGTAGGTATAGACCCAGCCACTATAATCTTTTTGTGCCATTATCTCTCTACCCATCACTGTCATCCAATTACATTTAGCGATACATGTTCTAGATAGTTACATCGTTGATTGATTTGACACACATACATTTGTACTAAATTACATTGAACATAGTGGTATATAATTTTGATTGATTAGCACACAGGTTTTGATATTTCATAGTTATACATATGTTGTTGTGAAATTCAAATGATCTTGTGGGTTTGCTTAATTGAATCAATTAAGTTATAAAATTTTAATTAGTCCTATTTACCTCCCTCTAGGACTTGTATCTTGGTCTAGCTCGCACTTTCACTCTAGACCAATTTCTTGAACAAAAAATAAAAATAAAAAATGATACATATGGGCTAATAAAATCATTATTTAAAACTAATCAACTCTACCGAGGACTACAGTGTGGGTCAATACCTAGTCACATTGCAAATTCTCACCAGGACAAACATAGTTGGAACTATATTTTTACCATTTTTATATTTTATTTTATTATCTTACTTTTCTTAAAAATGCTTTAAGTTCAACATGGTTGAGTGATGTTGGCACCTTAGTATCACATATATGCTCAGGGTTTGATCCCTAGGTTTTTGGGTTGATAGTATCACTCATGGCCGATAGGCCTGTAAAGACAATAAATCAAGATCACACATGTGACATATTCACATGTGGGAGAATCTTGTACAAAATCCCATGTGCTCTTCTAGAGAGACACAAAGTAAATATTCTGGATACAATAGTTGTACTATTTAATTTGTTTCCTTTTTCATTAAGATTGCTGGAATTCCTTATTCATTAAAGAAGATTGCTGTAAATTACTGTAAGATCATTGATAATTGGATTCCAAAGGGATTCATATATATATATATATATATATATATATATATATATATCTCACAGTTGACCCATACATTGGGTACACTGACTTTCCCCAATTTCTATCTTTTTATCTTGCAATTTCTGATGTTGCATAGTCTAGAAAGACAAAAAGTAAATAGTTTGGATACAATAGTTGTACTATTTAATATGTTTTCTTCTTTTTCATTAGATTGCTGTAATTCTTCATTCATTAAAGAAGATTGCTGTAAATTACTGTAAGATCATTGTTTGGATTCGAAAGGGATTCATATATATATATATATATATATATATATATATATATATCTCACAGTTGACCCATACATTGGGTACACTGATTTTCCCCCATTTCTATCTTTTTATCTTGCAATTTCTGATGTTGCATAGTTTAGAAAGACAAAAAGTAAATAGTTTGGATACAATAGTTGTACTATTTAATATGTTTTCTTCTTTTTCATTAGATTGTTGTAATTCTTCATTCATTAAAGAAGATTGCTGTAAATTACTGTACGATCATTGATTGGATTCCAAAGGGATTCCTATATATATCACAATTGACTTTTGTATTGGGTACACTGATTTATCCCAATTTCTATCCTTTCCATATTGCAATTTCTGATATTGCATAGTCTATTAAGGCCAACCAAGTAAAAACAAATGAGAATATCTTATTTTTATTTTTCTAGAATTTTAAAATACTTAATTTTAGAAAAAAGACCAAAGTATATTTAATTATGAGCTTAGTGCCAGGATAATTAACTAGTTTTTAAACCAATAAAGAGAGACTGCACCAAGGATGAAGAACCCTGGACCTCTCCCTCCATTTGTGGTTGGCTGGTTGCTCCCTCCCCACATGTGTACACAGCCTTTCCTTACATGTACAAGTGCTCTGCTTAGCTGTGCAAGTGGTCTGGGTGTGCATGTGCTCTCGTTTAATTCCCAGCCCCACCAGGAAGGAACATACAATGTATCTTAGGTTCAGTTTGGCTACTCTATTTACTACCTCTATTTAACTTAAAACCTTTTCAATCCACATATAGTTCGTTTGGAAAAAAAAAAATTGGGACCGTTTCAATCCATTTTAAGCTGAAAGTGGTCTGTTTCAAAAATGCTCCTGAAATGGGATAATTGGAATAGATGGAATTCTCTGTAGCGGAAAGACAACCCATTGACATTTTTGGACAAGTTTGTCATTATATATTTTTTATAATGACAAGTTTACCCATGTGCAGGGGTCTTCCTTTTCTCAACTTCGACTGTGTTTCTTCAAAAACCAAAAGCTCTCCCTCCTCTTCCAGCGAACAAGGAAAAAAACCTATATCTTCCTTGGATTTTCTTCCCTACACAATAGAATAGAAGAAAGGATTCAAAGATTTTTGAAAAGCTCTTGAGGTTTCATCATCTTCAAATACTTGTCTCTCTTTCCAGGTACGAATTCAAACTCATTTTTCACAAGCGTCCCTCATCTAGGGTTTTGAACATTGGAAGGGTTTGTATGGAAAGAGAATGAATATCTTGTCTCTGCAGGCTACACGCAGCCTAGAAAGCTTTGTATTGAAGGTGGAAGCAATGGGGGTCTTCTTGTTGCAGCTTGTTTAAATCAGGTATGAAAGTAGGGTTGTAAGAAAGATACAAGTTTGGTTTCTTATATTCTCCAAGAAAGTGTTAAACTAGGCTTGGTTAAGAGAGAGACTCTGTTTTTGTCTGACCATGGTATAGGCATAGTTTGGAAACTCAAACACAGCGATTGGCTGGTCCAGGCATGACTGGCTTGGTAGCATGGTGATTTACTGAGCTGAGTAACTTAGTTAAGTTTTGGTAAGTTTGAATGAGTTTTAAACTATAAAGATGGGTCACAGCTTGAAGTGGTAGCCTAAGCTGTTGAAATTGTGGGCTGTGGCATGGATGTTCTATGGCTGAACATATTCCCTATTGAAAATGCACTTAAACCTTTGGAGCACATGTACAGTGGAAAAACAATGGCTAGGATCATCTGATGGGGAAGGTTTTTGGGTATTTCTAATGCATGATGCAGCCCATTACATGAAGAAAATGTATTATCAAAATGTGGATGGGTAATTCCTGTAGCAAAGCAAATTGCTCAATTAGCACACAACATATTTCAACTTTTTATATTTAATGTGTTGAACAAAATCTCCTGTAGGTGGTGTTGATATATTTGGTTGTTCTTATGCAAGTTTGACAGATCAGTACAGGACTTTGAGAATTCAACCAGGTGCTTTTGAGAAAGAGGTTAAGAAAGCATTCAGGCAGCTTGCATTGCAGGTGGGTTAAGAAAGTATTTTTTTTTCTTGTTTTTTTGTCACCCCAGATGACTTAAGAGGGATGACTTAAGAGGTACAATGCAATGTGGTTATTGAAGTGCATTGTCCTATTGTCCATCAAAGGGTTAAATGTTTCCTCTCATATCCTTAGCTGCGTTCAATCTTTAATTTTATTATGTTGAACATGTCTTCAATTTCAATTAGATTTGCTGATCATAACCATACAATCAAACATGAAAAATGAACGGTTATATCGAATTTGTTGGCCCTTCCAGTTTGAACCCAGGCCACTGACAGAATGGTTATGATCATCACATGAAGGTCAATTCTTTTAGCCACATGCAATCTAGACACAACACTTCTTCTCCAACCATCAGCCATGCATATAGGTAGCTGAAACAGGCCCTTCAAAATGGTTGGTCTAAACAGTTTATAGTCTAACCTGTTGAACTTGATAATTTTTGCAGTTAGAAGATCACCCTCAAACAAAGGGAGATACAGGCAAATGGTAGCACAAAAATGATGGATAGTCAATTAGTCATGGACTTAACCCTCAACAGGTGCCTATATCAACCTTGGTGCATTCTATATATTTGGAATTCCGATCTCCGTGGTACTAGGCTTTGTGTTTCATATTGGAGGAAAGGGTCTTTGGATTGGAATAGTGTGTGGATCTACCATACAAGTTACACTTCTCACCATCATTACAGTCTTAACAAATTGGGAGCAACAGGTTTGTTTTTTGCTCTTTATATGCAACCAAAATCAGGTAAGTTTCTATAAATGCAAATGATCAGTGCAAAGCCCCTGCAACATGTATATATAATCAAATCAATTGAAAATTAAATGCACATACCTTGACTGGCCATGATTGCTTGACTGTTGTGAGTCCAAAATCTGACTTATCTTTCCCTGTTACTTGCTTGGTCTGTCTGGTTGAGGAATTAGTGGTAATTGAATGGAACAAAATCAATGAAATTCCCAAAATAAAAAAAGCAGAATTTGGATGAGATTGTGTTGATTTTTCTTGCTCACTCAGCCCTTCTTAGGAAGCATGAATGTACTGACTAGTGAGATATTATTGCTCATGTATGTTCATTGGATGATTTTATTTGATTTAATAAATGAATGTTGCGGGCAAAGAAGGCAAGGGCAAGGGTATTAGAGGAGGGATTATTGATTGATAATGGGTCATTAAAGTGAGCAATGGCAACAGTCCAATGGATGCTCTTTGCCCTAAAACTATGGATCCTTTTAATCACTTTCAGATGACTAGTGCTGGAGTATATCCGGACTCCCTCATTTGTCCATCTTCATTTATTGCAGATTTTACAAAGGGAATTTTTCTTCCAAGTGATTCAATCTCTTAGCCAGATTAATGGTGCATTTGGATATCTTCACTGGTCACTTCTTTTGGTGGAATGGATTGGTATTTGTTTTATTGTGCAGTTGGGTTGAAGAGGAAGTCTGTACTCTAGTGGAGATTGCACTACTTGTGATATTGCTTAAACTTCTCTACCTCAACAGAGTGTTGGCATTCACCACTTGTTACTTGAGGGTGGAAAAGGCAGAAAAGCAGCATTATATCTAGTCTGGTTTTCTATTTCTCAATTGATTAAAAAAAAAAAAAAGTGGAGCCATTTACTGTCCTTCAGGCCAAAATGTTTGCTACTTTGTTACATCCAAATGCCATGGGGCAGAGACCTCAAATGACTATTTTTAACTGGAAGTTTTTTTTTTTTGAAGTTGCTCTTACAGTTTTCCTTTTGCTGCAGAATGAAACAGTTTCCAAGGCAATACAGGAGATCAAGAGATTAAAGCTTGCAAATGAAGACCTTTCCAAGCAAGTTGAAGGACAACAGAAGGACAGGACTAAATCATTTGGATGGGATACATGTGATTCATTCATGCAACACGATATGCAAGAACTTAATAGGGTTCTCTGTGAAAAATTGGAAGATAAAATGAAGGTATTATGGCCAAAGTGTCAGACTCATGTTTTAGACTTTACTAGTTTGTATTGGTTGTTGAGTTTATCATGGTCCTACTATCTGATTTCCAATGGCTCAGGGAACTGTCGTGGAGGGTACTATCCAACAGTTATTTGAAAGGCACCATATGAACTACATTGAGTGCATCAATGTGGATTACAAGTCCACAAGAAAGGAGTCTTTTTATGGTATTACTTTTAACCAAGATATACTTTTTTCAAACGGTGCATTATAATCTATATTATTGTCCAATCCACTTGACTTCATTTTATTGCATTGCAGGTGGATGAATCTTATGATCAATACAGTGAAGATGGTTATGATGATTCCATGAGGGGAATACATGATCCAAGCTGGGACTTGTGGGAGGAATGGATGGGATGGGAAGGTGCAGGCATCAGAGACTACTACACTTCACACATCAATCCTTACATTTGATTGGATTTTGATTTTATCTTGATGAATGCCGAAAGGCATCTCAGAATAACTTTTAAGATGTAAATAACATTGGGTTTTCTTTGTATTAATTGAATTGGTTGTGTGTATAGCCAAGTATATAATGCAGAGGTCCTTGTGAACAAGTATATAATTGAAGTTTTATTTGTGAACAAATTAGTAGAGAAGGATCAAATATGAGTAAAATTAACAAGGGATTGAATGCATGAATATTGATCATAGGGTTACTGCACTTTTGAGTTGGTTGTAAATTGAAAGGTTATTTGGGTGCATTTGGTCTTTTGTTTCTTGTTTTTTGGGTGTATTTGGTAAATATTTTTGTGCTAGGTGCGGCTAATAATTGCCAAAAAAAAAAAAAAATGGAACCAAATTGGGCCATAAATATTCATGGAATGGAACCAAATTTTGTGTCTCAATGAAAGTTAGAACTCACTTTTATGAGTTTCACATTGCCTCAATGAGATAAATAATAATTTATAATGGATGTCAAATTGAATTTCTATTATAAATTACCTTTTTTTTTAAAAGACAAAAAATGCCCCTGTACGTAATAAGCTCTTATTTGAAAGTTTACCAAACATAATTTTTCACATAGATCCATTTAATTTAGATATATTGCATGTGTTACCAAACAGTCTATTTATAAATAGTCTATATCTCACAAATCTATTTCTCGCAGATCTGTTTGAGCCAGATCTATTTCAAACATATAAGATTTGCCAAACAGGGCCTTAGTGCACACTAGCCAGTAAAGTCATTGACACGATGGGCCACAAACTATGGATGGTGGGTGTCCTGAGTATAGTTAATTGAAATTATATCCTAAGCCTTCGATTTTAGATCAATAGCCTGGTTTAAATGGTTGATGAAAGAACAGAAAACCATGACATTTTGGCTTAACAAAAATTAAAACCAAACTTTTCTGGCAACTTGACTCAGATATGTACGTGTGACTTGACTTTTGTGGTGAAACGGAAATGAAACAATTGACTTGACTTGAGAATGTGATCGCCATCAAACTCAGTGAAACGCGGTAGTGGAACCATCTCTCGTCGGCAAGTGTTGTCTCTTTCCAAGTAACCCATATAACACGTTCCATGATGTTTTTGCCAAGGATAAGATGTGTCACTGGGTTGTAGTCATTGTTTGCTCAGCATACGCATCCTAATTTACTTAGGATTTTATTTAGCAGGTGAGCTTAGAGCTTTTTTTATTTATATTGGTGGATGTAATGGAATTTACTTAGAATGTAAAATAAACTCAATTTTAATGTGATTTGATCAATCAGCAACACAGTTCATCCTATCCAATGGTGAATATCTCTCCGTTCTATGGCGATATCTTATTTTTTAGGTTATATTTCATGATCGTCTTTAAGATTGGAGCTAATTACAACAAAAAAGAAAGATCGGAGTTTAATGTAATTAATCCATAATATGAAAGAGGTTCTTACATCTAGACTTGCGTTGCAAACGGGACGGCTCCAGGTCAAAACCATAGTGGACTCGGATCCGGACCCGTTTTAAAATAACGATTTCGTTCCAGCTTCGGTTTTGAATCAGAACTTGTTTTGTTGGTTCCAAACCCGGTTTCAATAAGAAGACCTGGATTTGGTTCTGGAACCGGGTCCACCTAGAGAACTCGAATCTAGTTCTAGAATTAATTCTATTTTCTCTTTATTCTTCATTTTTTCTTAAAATAAGTATTGTATGTAAGAATGCAAAAAAAAAAAAAAAAAAAAAAAGTTGGTTTTAAAGTACAAATTGCAATATAAAAAACTCATATGCCGGGTCCCTAGTCCACGGGTCGGAACCTATATAGATCCGGAACCAAACCCGTTTATTAATCGGAACTTAAATTAGGTTCCAGACCCGTCCCGTTTATTAATCGGAACCTAAAATAGGTTTTAGGCCCAATTATTTGCGGGTCGAAACTTCCGAGTAATCAAGTAATCAAATACCCATTTGTAACCTTAATCAAGACATGCAAGAATGCAAATGCAACCCATCTACTTATATTCTTCCACGGAGTATTTTCTCCCGCACGAGGCTGCATGTAAACAGTTGAAATTCTCAATCCCTACTGTCCACAAAAGCGGAAAACGGTTTACACTACATCGCCACGCACACATTGGATTTGAACTGCACAACGGGCTTGGACAATCCTAATAAGGAGTGCATGTAATTCAGTGATAATTTTCCCAAACAATTTGCTAGAAAGCCTGTTTAAATGATAAAAAGCCAGATTCAGTCCCGCCCAATTAACTAAATGGGTGGGCTTGTGCCTGACATTTGCAGCCCATGTCAAGTATATGGGCCATATTTTTACAGTTGGACTGGGTTTGAATATGCCTCCCTCAACCTGACCCATAAGCTGGAAAATCTAATCTCAAATCCAATCTAATCATATTATATGTAATTTTTCTTGTAGTGATAAAGATGTTACCAAAATCATCATAATCATATAGCATATCCTTCTCAGCATAGAATATTCCATATCGGTATTAGTGGCTGGCATTTTGTAATAATGCAGTACTAGCAACAAACGGCCGTACTGAGCCCAGGCCAAAACAAAGATATAGTAAATTATTATAATAATTAAAACTAAAAAAGAAGAATCTACTATTATTACTTTTAAGAATTTTTAGAAGAAAATAAAGTGGAAAAGGACCTTAAGATTTTATGGTAAAAGAAAGAAATTATCGTGAAAAATAATAATGAAAATCTTGTAATATCATGCCTATAAAATCTTTGTAAATTGATAAATGCATGGGTCAAAGTCCCCGCTAAAAAAGAGAAAATTCTGGATGGAAGCAAAAAGAAAAAATGATATCATTCAAAGTAAGGAAAAAAAAATGAGAAAAGAAAAAAAATATGCATCCATTAATATTAGTCATAAGAAATGCATTCAAATTTTTGTTACCCATTGCTAATTTCAAAGCCCAATTTCTTGTTACCCATTGCTAATTTCAAAGCCCAATGAATTCAACTCCTTTGATGATAGGATCATCGAGACCTCATAAATGGAGTTCTTGCTGTCGTCAAATTGATTACATTTGAAACACATACAAAAAAAAAGAAAATAATAAAAGAAATTTCAAGCTTTATGATAGATAGTACTCTCAAACCCATCATCAAACCCAAGCAGGACGGCCTATTTAATCAAAGAAATTCCAAATGTCATCGGTAATCAAAGAACATGAGACCATTGCCCACTATCGTCATCCCAATGAAAATCAATGCCCTATGCTGCTGTGCCCATAGAGGCCCGTGATAAAGATGTTTCCAAAATCAATATCATAATCATATAGCATATCCTTCAGCATAGAATATATTCCATATCGGTATTATTGGCTGGCATTTTGTAATAATGCAGTATTGCCTGAAAGTTACATTTGTGTCAATGCTTTTAATTATTACTCTCTATGGCCTGATCCAAGTTATACTCCTTCACAAACCATGTATGCTTTGCATCGGGATCCTCTGAGTGTTCCTACGCACAGTGATTTCACCGCGGGCAGCCTCTCCTGCGCGGATGCTGGCAAGCAACCCACGGTTACGTGGCGGACCATGAATGATCCACTTACAGTCATCGAAGGGTTTTACCACACCAGATCTGGACTCATATAACTTTCACACCATGCCTCAACAGAGATTAATTTATCAGATTTAAAACTGCAACATGAATCGATTCATATATCAACAAGCCATTTAGGCATCTAGACCAAGCCAATGACAGTCCACACTAAATGAACCTTAGATTCTTACACTACACCAAACCCGGTCTTTTACGGCGAGCATTTTGCACCATAAACCAAGTTTCACGGCGCAAAATATCGTGCCGTAAAAGCTCCAGCCGCAAAAGGATATGTATATTAACGACGAGCATTTGCGGGCCGTAACATACACAAATGCATGCCGTAAGTGAAGCTTGCTATGACTTTCAGAACATATTCACGGCGCTAAACAAATGCTGTTAATGATGGTCTTTCGACGTGCAAGGAGAGCCGTTAAAGAGTTGGTTACTTTTAACTTATGGCGCACATGACACGCCGTGAAAACGTATTAGAATATATAATAATGACGTGCACGCGTAGGCCGTAAATTAATTTTGTAAATCGCTGTTACGGCATGTAGGCGTAGGCCGTAAGTGGGTTTCTTGATCGAATTTACGGCGTGCAAAGAGGGCCGCAAAAGGGTTGGAAAGATCTAATATATGGCGTGCATCGCGCGCCGTGATTGTGTTTTTTTTTTAAAAAACAAAAAAATTGAATGTAAACCATTAATATCCTGTTAAATTGAAACTAAATTCAACCAATACAAAACAGTTGTGCCCATACATGAATGAAATCTATTATACTTTGTAGTTCTCTTTCAACCTAAAGTGAAGAAACGAAATCAATATTTCAACATATCAATGTTACCAATACAATTTTAGAAACAAAAGCCTTAGTATTTGTTCTTAATACAACAAAAGTGAACCACAAAAAAAAAAAAAAAAAAAAAAACTCCCGAGAAAGATACCCATGAAGCTGGAACTAAAATTGTGTCCTTCCTATACTTTTTTTAACATTCAGCAAAACTGAACTTTTGCTACAAAAGAAAATTAAAAATTGCATTAGAAATAGATTTAAACCACACTTAAATTTGATACTTGTAGAAGTATACTATTATGTGCTCCCATATTTGTGCGATAAACTCATCTGTAAGGCCGCTCCATTTCTCAAGTGTCACTGATATTAACTCTCTTGCTGTGATTCCAAGGAAAGAAGAAAAAATTGCTGTGATTCCAATGATAATAGTTACTGAATCCCACTTTGAGATCCTACCACTTCCCACCTGCACAAAAACATCATCACCAACAACAAAAAAAAAAAACAATTCCATGTTATTCCACACTCCCCAGATCCTCTCCAACTGTCCTAGGATTCTACTCAACTCATTTCCTCTCCTCATCATATTTGCTTTTAAAGAAATCTTACTCTTGCTTTTTAAGTACTAGATCTTTTTTACTTTCACATTCAATTATCGTAGTCCTCATCTTTTTTTACCACTTAATTTATTTATTTTTTTTGTTTTAGAAAGTAGAAAGGAACCCTTTTCAGTTTTCACTTACCTGTACTTGGTCACTAGATGATGGACAAAAACCAGCATCTCCAGCTTAGCAAGCTCATTTCCTGGACATGCATGCACCCCATTTCCAAATGGCATAAATGTATTGGGTTTTGGTGCAACCTACATTCACACCATAAATAGGCAACCCCTTATCTTTATTCTGTAAGCTGGTGGCTGAAGGAATCTCCAATGAAATGAAAAAGGAAACAAAGTAAAAGAAAGGCGACTTGTTTTTTTTCCTTCTTCAATCAAACATCTCAATTTTTCCACCCCCACCATACCTCGAATCTTGAAGGGTCAAACTTGTGAGGATCCGGGAAGAATTCCATATTGTGATGAATGTTCCTTAATAAAGGCATCGCCTTCCAACCTATAGGAATTAGATATCCTGCCACAGTTCCCAATACACCTCACTTTAGACCACTGATAAATGACACCTTCCAACCAAAAACCCCTTCTAGTCTGTTTCTGACACCATAGATGCTTAATGCTTACCTTTGTATTCCACATCAACAACTGCCTCCCTAAATGTGAAAGATATTATGCTTGCCATCCTTAAAGTCTCCACTATAACCTGAAATTCTCAATGCCTTTTAGTCATCCATGCAAAAGATTGCAAGGACTACACTTTTAGCTAAATACATGCAGTAATAGAGAATATTAACTCCTAAGATGTTCTAACAACTCAAATCAAAGTTTATTTAAGATAAATCTTAACTTCTAGGTATCTTGACAAACACAACCTTATTATGAAGAACATAACACGTACAATTCAAGTAGAAATTATTGCACATACCTTATGTGTGAGTTTCATTCTTCTTGTTTGAGTCCATGTCAAGGGTCGGTTTCCTCCCTCATTTGATTCATGTATTTCATTTTGCTCTGCCTGCAGGAGAGACAGTTATGGTTAATTACAGCCACAATACTCAATTACTTACAGTTTAAAGCAGAATTGAAGAGGAATGCTTTCTTTCTTACCTTTACAGCTTCAAGAAGTTTTGGGTTGTCATGGAGGTACTTGAGAATCCATGTTAGAACACTGGCAGTAGTGTCTTGTGTGGCGAAGAGCTCACCAATGATATTGTCTGCGATCTGATCATCGCTACGATGCTCCCCCTTTTCGTCTTTTGAGTTCATAAGACAACCCAAGAGATCTTTCTCTTCTAATCTCTTCTCCCTTCCTCTCTCGGACGATCTCACTCAATATCTTGCTCAGTCTTTTCCTTGCCTAGGAGAATTTGAACAGAAAGGTAAGTTGAACTAAAAACCCGCAAGATAGTTAAATTTTAGAGTGGATCATTAGAATTTCCCATACCAAGATGGCGTTGTAGTATGTAGTTCCAGGTATGATTGTAGGAAATGAATTGTAGCCTTTGTCAACTATACAGTAGTTCTTTTTCAGCTCTTGTTTGTACCTCATATCCAGGCGACCGAAGATAGCAAGGATACCCACATCAAAAGAGAACTGCAAGATCAAAACTCAAGCGAAATAAACGAACATGACCCATTAATAACTCAGAAACCCATCAATATTGGAAAAGAGTTCCTAGATGAAAGGCAAAACCCGAAAGGAGGAGAATTAGATTATTGAGCTGAGAGAACATATAGTACTATATATTAGTGACATTCAAAACCAAAACCAACCTTCTTCATTTCATGGAAGGTGTTGATGACTCGACTGCCGACCCATGACTCCAATGTGGAAATGGTGATGGCTTCGATGTCGGCAACAAGGCCTCGGATGGAATCAGGTGAGAGAGGGGCCTGAACTAGCTTCCTTAGCCGTGTGTGGTAGTCCCCTTGGTAGAAAAACAGAGCAGATGGGCCAATCATCTGCTCCTTGCTTTTAGGGTAAGTGGGCTTGAACAGGTGGGCCTGGTTCACCAGCACAAACCTGGCAGCCTCTGGGCTAGCCAGCATCACAAGAGGGCATCCAAGCAAATGGGTCTTGAAAATCTCCCCATACCTAAACAAAACAAACAACCCCATTTCAGTCCATGCACCCAACGACTCAAGAGCAAAGAAGAGAACAAGGCACATGTACAAGTGATAAAAGACTAGCTAGAAACCTTTTCTGCCTTGTGGCAAAGAAGACATAGTTCCTGAACTCTCTTGATAAAATCACAAGTCAGTCTAATTTCACTTCAAATCACATTTGTCTCACAATCAGAACAATTTTCTCCATGGATCTGTGTTTCATAAAAATCAAATAGTATCCTTAATTATCATGATAATATTGAGGAATTCTTTTTGTGGCAATAAACTGAACTTATTGCATTTTTATTATGGTGGGTGGGTTTGTTTCTAATTCATAGGTTTTGGGCATTTTGAGCTAAGTTGTGGGTTTGAGCATTTTGGATTTCCTCACCCAAAGCCAAGTGAATATGTATTTATTTTTATGGATATGCATGTGTTTTTTATGGAACTGTAGCTTTGAAATGATTTCATTATTGTTTTATATTTAATTGTCAAATGGTTTTGATTTATGGAAAATAAATGGGATGAATTGATGATGGAGATGATGAATGAAGGGGAGATTGTTTGATTGTCAAATGGTTTTGATGAGGTTGTTTGATAAAATGTTTTAATTTATGAAGTACAGGTTTGGTAGTGTGGTTTCATTCCTCTTCTCTTATTCTGTAATATTCTTATATTTTTATTTTGAGTTAGCTTATGCATAATACATGGATGATCTAGAGTATGAAGTGAGCTGAATGAGTGAATGACTTCTATTAGTTAATAATGGTGCAGCATTTGATAGAAGCTTTAAAAAAAAGCCTGTTTTTCTAGTTCTTTTAAAGGGGTGGCTAATAAAATTAGGTTTTTGCCTTAGGCTTCAGTAGGCCTGACTATAGCTTGCACTTCCCTTGTGCTGACTACAATGGAATTCAAGCCTATGATAAGAAAACAGGGCAGGACTTGAACAACTTGGATGTTTGGAATGTTGAGGCCATATGCATCTGTATTTCAAGGTAGCCAAACAAACCAAGGCATAAAAAAGATGCTAAAGAAAACACTGCATATTAATCCATAGTTCCATACAATTTCAAGGCCCAGCTTGCATCGTGAAATTTTTGCTCCTCCACAATAAGAAGACTGACAAGAAATACATGCAACAAAGTGTAAAACAAAACAATAGCTTTTGCATACTCACCCCATGTGGTGTCAATATCCCCCCCTCTCAAACCATGTCAGCTATCTCTATTTGGTATTTCCTTGCCAAAAACACAGATGCCTTGGGAAGAAAAGGTGCTGCTGCAATTCTCTTCCACGCCATCTCCGTGCTCTGGACTCTTCGGAATGATTCTAAGCATCACAACAGGAACCCAACCCTGGAGAGAGCCAAAAGGATTTTATTGGATTGTTTGAAGGACTTGGTAACAATTCACTCCGGGAGAAAGCATCCTCTCCCCTCCCATCCCATTCTGCTTTTCATGGGTGTGATTAGCTAATGCTTTAGCCCATGTCTTTTTCTGGGCTTCCTTCCTTCTTTGGGCAGTTTTGGCTATTAGTTTTTCTCCCTGTTGTTGCTGCTAGTTTCTGCTGGTTTGGGTCCTGCTGCCTTGCTCGCTGGCGATTCTCTCTCTGCGCAGTGCTGAGTGCTGTAGTGGTAATGCAGGGTTTTTTGTTATCTGTAGTAGTCTGGTTCTGGATTTCTTCTCTGTGAAGTGCTGTCTGCTGCTGTGGCTCTGCAGGGTAGGAAGTGCTGGGTATTTTTGTAGGCTTTCTTTGGGGCTGCTTTTCTCTGGGGCTGCTTCTCTCTGCAGAAGCTGGTTGTCTTCAGTTGCTGCAGTCTGGTTCTGGAGATCCTCTCCTTTTGCTGTCTCAGTCTGTTTCTGGAGAGCTTCTCTGGTCTGTAATTTTGTGTGGCAGTGTTGCGTTTTGGTTTTTGGTTTCGTCCAGTGTCATTGTGCTGGATTTCCTTTTCTTTTTCTCTTTTCTGTTTCTTTCTTCTGGGAGGTTAGCCTTCTGGGGAAGGCATTTTTTGTCTGCCTTTCCTTGTGGTTTTCTCTCTGTATATTTGGGGGCTTTAGCCCATCTCCCTCTCTTTTCTCTAATACAATTTTATCCTTTAGCAAAAACAAAAACAAAAAAAAGCTAAGGCATGAGGACCCGACATGTTGCCATGGAGCTATTCCCTACGTGTTCAAAGAAAAGAAGATGGAATCTCTCTTGCGCATCAATGTCACAAATAGAGGCAGCAGTTGCTAATCCAACAACCGAACTAAAACCTAATCTGACCAAATTAGGAAATAAGCCCTTATTTTATGATTTAGAGCTTATTTCCATATTAGAGCGTTTTGTAAACTTCTAATTTTATTAAAAAAGACTAATTAAAAATTAGAACTTAAAAAAGTCCGAGCTTTTATTTTAAATCTTAATATAATCGGCCCTAATGATTTAGACTAGAGTTTCCAAAAAGCCCCTAAGATTCTATAATCTTTCTATTTCTGGGTTGGTCTCGAGTTAACATTTTTTACCCAATTGATAAAGAGGATAATCTGGCATATATATATAATTAGGTTTATAGAAGAGTAAAACTTTTGTCATATCTACTGTATTATGATGGTAATGGTGGTGGTGGTGGTGGTGGACGTAAATATGCAAATTAAGTACACAATCCTAAGTCGGATTACTCAAAACTTGTGGGTGTGAAACTTGGGTCGGGCCATACCTGAACCTGAACGTCCGAACCCAGCAAAAGTTAATTTGGGTTGAAATTGTTTGGGTTTAGGTAAGCCTCAGACATAGTTTTTGAACCTCCATGGATATCAGTCAGGTCTGGAGATAGGATTTGCTTCTTGGTACCTGAATTCGACCTGGGTACCTGAATTATCTATAAACATATGTATACATATTATAAAATGCATAGTGGATGCATTATAGAATATACAATATTTAAAAAAGAAAATTGTCTTTGGAAGGCAAGCCTAACCCAAAAATTCAAGTACCCGACTTGACCATATCTAACACACCTAAACATACGGGTGGATAATTCAAAATTTTAGTTGGGTTTTGGTCTGGTTTTACAATATACAAGTTTGGTTGGGCTGGGTTGAGCCAATACCCGACCCAACTTGCTCAATTTCCACCCTAATTTAACTCGGGCAACAAAATTCAAGCCGAACCTGAAAATCTAGCATAAATTCATTTGAGTTTTTTTACAAAAGGCCCATGTATTTTTATGAAATCTCAGAAAAAAAAAACATATTTTTCGTTTTCTCATGCAATCTTGGGAGGTTGGGACGAATGTGATAGATTTGGATGTGCAAGACCCACACGCGATCAGAGATATACATGTATTCCGGCGATTGGGAAGCTTCGCGGAAATTCGCATCTCCTCTACATACGGGATAGAATAGAATGGAATAAAATACCAACCCTAGGGCTCCCTAGACTTCTTCGCTAGAAACCCACATCCTCCTGCTAATTCGGTTGGGAGTCTTATCCGTAGGTACATATCAAGTCTTTTATTTATAGTGGGATACTAATTCTTCTACTGACCACTGGCATGCTTGATATGACATGAGACCTGTGGCATATGGGTCACACGATTTCCATCAACCATGCCCAAGTTCATGCTTTATACCACCCTCAATCGACAATAGGATAAGTTATTGGACCTTCATGTGGGCCTGGCAATTCTCAGACTTCGCCCCTAAATATCGCCCTAATGCACAAGCATCCTCCTAAGCCTTTGAATCTCACATGCTTTGAATATCTAATCATTCAATTAAAATCTTCACAATCATAATCAGACTATAGCATCCATCTGTCCCTATAAATATGATGCCTAAATACGGTATCGATATGCAGGGCGACACGCCATAAAAACTATAGGAACATGAATTTTACACATAAAAACGGAAGGACAGTCGGCTGAGCTACTTGACTGAATTACATGATGCACACTAGCTGGCAGGACTGACTTTCAATCGGTTGAGCAGTGCTCAATGTTGATACAATTCATGGATGTCCCAGCTGCCAGGCTGCCACCAAGATAATTAAGTTTGCCGGGACCATCAAAATATGTTCTTAGCTAAGGCATGAGGACCCGGCTTGTTGCGGTGAAGCTATTAAGGCATCATTTAAACATAATTAGATGCAATAAAACACCCTATAAAATGTGGGATTCAGGGCCTATCAAATACAATAGGACTTTAGAATACAACAATAACAAAAGAAAAATCAAATATATTGGATGTTGTCGTCCACATCCAAATTAAAGCTATGAAATGGATTTAAGTTTTTAACTTGACTATCCACCTAATGATATTTGATCAAATGAGTGGAAACACCTTAGCATATAGCATTTTTTTTAATATATAAATGAATAGATTCTTAAGCCCTTTTAGGACAAATGGGCCTTATAAAATTGCTGTATGTAACTGTACTTCCTTCTGAAAGTAAGTTACGTGAGTTTTCACTCCTTCCCCCGCCAAATTTTTCATTGAAGTTACTTGTACGGTCCTACCCAAAGCTTCTTCATTGTCCTTTTCCATATGATAAATGATATGTCTTAACATGTATATCTACCTTCCAGCAAAGCAATCCAAAATTGCACATGGGTGGTTAAGTCTCAGCCTATATGAAACCTGCCTAAACCTAAATTCAAAATCCCAACTTCAAGCTCGAAATACCAAGCCCAAGCCCAAATTGCATATGACCAGATGGATGAATCTAGTTTTGTGATCATGATGGTGTGATGATAAGTGAAAGTTCACAAAAATCATCCATACGACCGCTCCTTTGTTTAAATGCTATCTTTTGAGGGCTTGGGGTCACATCCAAGACTTGAAATGGGACTTGAACCCCAAAAATGAATCAATGAATTCATTATATATCAACAAGCCTTATTATAAGCATCAAGACCAAGCCAGTGACAGTCCACACTAAAAGCCCCCTTAGATGGGCCTAAAATTTTCACAAGCTGATTCACAGCCTAATTGAAATACTTACAAAAATTGCATACATGGGATTCACATTCATTGAAGATGGCATTTTCCAACAATTTATTAGACATGTAATTATCATTTATAGCAGTATCTCTAATACAAAGGAAAGGACTAGCCAAGACTTTAACTTCTATGGCCTGGCTTCAGTCTTATTCATTATGTCAATACATAGGGACTTTAATTATCAGGGTATCCAGAGAGCATTAACCCTGTAGGCTGTAGCAGATAACGAATACTAGTTGAAATTGATTGGGTACACAGGACTCTTATCAGGGTTGAAGAGTCCAAAGTGTCGTTCAGCCTCACCCAAGGGAACATCGGTCCGCTTTTGATTTTCATTGAACATTGCAAAAATGTAAGCTTGTATAGCCCTTCCAGACCTCTTTGGGGTCCCTTTCTTCACATGTTGAATCAAATTCTGATTATAAGTGCGTGCATTATCAACTGTAGCTGCAGTATGGCTGCTCGAGGGCCATCCGGTTTCCGACACCACAATCTCTACCGACGATCCTCCCACCTTCTCAAGTGCTGAATACATGGCGTCCACGATTGCATCAAACAGGTTCTGGTATTTGTATTGACCGTCGGTGATGACAACCGACGGCGAAGTGAACAAAGCATATGGAAGCTGGATGGAGCCAGTGTTGTCGATATAGCTTATGTAAGGGTACACATTGGCCAACAGTGGAGCCTGGGTTCTGGCTAAGAATTGAACAATTGGTCCCAAGGTTCCTTGTGCAGTGTCTTTAAAGGAGCCTTTAGATGGAGGATAGGATACGCCGAGGACCCCAGTGTCCACCGCAGTAGACACCTTGATTTGGCTTTGTAGGCCTGCTGCTACAATTGCATTGTAGATGTTTCGCATGGCAGGAAGTACAAATTGAGCTTGCCCACCTGGAATCACTTCATTACCGACCACTATGTAGCTAAATTTTACAGCAGGGGAGTAGTTTCGCACGTTATTCTGGACCCATGTGTTTGCTTCTGATTGAGTCGTCATTCTCTGGAGCTGGTCATTAGGGACGCCCAGCATGACTTGGATGTTGGACCCTCTGAGGGCGTTGAGGGCATCTCGATTTGGATCATAGAGTCTCATTCTTCCAATATTTCGCGCTTTGTACATCTGAATGACTTCTGGTTTTGAAGGTAAATTCGAGCCCAGCATTCCATAGCATACACCCATGGATTGCGCACCTGTAATGTAACAAAATTTAGAGAATCTGGATTCGAAACCTCAAAAACAAGAAAGAACAATAAGCAAATGAAGAGTTTGTTGGTGATGATTTTGAATCTTTTTTAAACTTCAAGTCACTTTAATCTGTAACTTATTTTATGCACCTAGTAGAAGGAAGATTTTCCCTAGCACTTCATTCAGATTGGTGTCATCTCATGGAGGGACCCATGAAATTCAGGGTTGGGGTGTGTGTTTTTTGTTCCCCCTTTGGATGGTCCGGATGAGTGTTCCCAACTATGGAGTGCACAGTGAAGGAGAAAATTTTCCCCTGCAAGGAAAAAGTGAGAGAGAGAGCGAAAAGTCTTCTTTCTTAAACAAGG
Organism: Cinnamomum chago; assembly: GCA_038049695.1. Taxonomy (NCBI): domain Eukaryota; kingdom Viridiplantae; phylum Streptophyta; class Magnoliopsida; order Laurales; family Lauraceae; genus Cinnamomum; species Cinnamomum chago. The sequence goes on from CP142451.1 coordinate 119,808,541, forward strand.
GACCATAAGCCTCCTTACAGGAAGTATGTGTGTGTGAGTGGTGGGGGGGGGGGGGGGGGGGGGGGGGGGGGACTAGAAATATATTAAACATTATCTGGGTTTCTAAATAATTAGTCCCGTAGGTAGAGACTATCAATATATTCCCATAAATATTGTATCAAAGATTATCAAAATTAAGTGATATTTTATGTTGTGCGCGTGCGTGCAGAAGCGCGAAACCTGCAATTGATCAATCATGCCATATAAGAAAGAGACGCCTACATCCACGGCAAGATAGCAACGACTCATATCTTGACTCTCTTTAGGGCGTGTTTGACACTTAACTAAGTTAAAGTGAAATGAAGTGAATCCAGACAAGAATTGGCAAGGGTCATATCAAAAGTACACAATTTCAACATTCCCTCCACCCTTTTTCAAAAAAAGTAAAAAAAAGACAACTTCCTTTTTCCACTAAAAGACAAAAAAACTCTACTATTCTATACAAAAAGTAAAAAAGATTCTATACTAAACAACTAAAAACAAAACATCATCATAACACCTTATACTTTTTTCTCTCTTGATTTGTTGCTTCACCTCATCATACTTCAATTCATCATACATCCAAACAGGTCCTTAGAGTTTAGGATTACAGATTACACACACACACATATATATATATATATATATATAATACCCTTGTTTTTAACCCCTAAATAAACCTTGGTACATTGACCAAAATACCCTTGATCCTGAAACTAGCCATTAGATAATCCAATGGACTACTCTGGTAAACCCAAAATACAATTAATACATAAATCCAACATTCTCACTTGTTATATCTTATTCATCTCCTTCGAACGTTCAAGCAAAGGCATCATGAGACATTTAAAACACTGACTTTTGACTCTACGTTCCCAATCATATGAAAGGTACTGGATCTTAGAAGGGATGGTGCATAACAAATTAAAACAACAAAAGCAGGTATATATGACTTGACCAAGACTTTGTACATGACGCAAATTTCACTTTAAAAGAAGTGATATACAGTGTTCAGTTGAGCAAGTATGAACCATATTTTCAAAACATGAACAATCCAATGATGCATATCACCTCATTTAAAGTGGCATTTGGAACCCCACTTATATAGACGAGATTTGAGTAGGGTTTGATCACACAAAAGGGTACCCATGGAGGTTAAAATCGTAGCTAGCTGAATTGATTGCAACTTGGTATCATCTCTTCATGAGTCATGACACAGCAGCCAACACACACTCACACACACACCAGAGGTTCCCATAGAGGGAGGCGCGTTCACGGGGCCATCTCCTTTTTTTTAACTTATGGCCCCTTAAACAAATGTTTTAAGTAAAATTTCCTAGACCGAGAGAGAGAGAGAGAGAGAGAGAGAGAGAGAGAGAGAGAGAGAGAGAGAATTGCTTGAAGTAAAATTTCCTAGACACACACAGAGAATTGTACTTTGAAGTAAAATTTCCTAGAGAGAGAGAGAGACCTGCGACATCCAGGCATGCCGCTAATAGACCTGAAACAAGAATCATGGTAACAATGGCTGAGGGACTGATTGCTGCCATTGTGATATCTCTTGCCATTTCATCATCCATGAATCCCCCCCTTATATAGAAAGAAAGAGGATGTAATCTCAAGCACTCAGCAGCCCCTTATCTTTGACTTGTCCCGCCTTTGAAGATTCAATCCCCTCGTAATTATAAATCTGTTAGAATAGTACAGTACTTGTCCAATCTCCTTATCTGGTTCTTGGAACTTTCCGTTCTTATTTTACACAAAAATCCAACCTGTAGCGAAATTTTCTCAGTCATTCATTTACTGTGTGTGGTAACTCGAAGTATTCGATTGGCACTTGTCTTCCATTAGTTACAATCATGATATCACCCCCACCATTTTGTTTTTGTTCCAGCTGCATCTCATTCAAGTCATTGACAAAAATATTTTAAGGGCTGGGGTAAATACACCCACCCTACTTAGGGCTTGTTTGGCAAATCTTATCTTCACGAAACAGATCTGTATGATATAGATCTATTTCAAATGGAGCGGTTTGAAATTGATGTTTTACAAATAGACTGTTTGGTAAGATATAGATATTTTAAAAATAGACTGTTTGGTAAGATACATGTAAAAATAGATCTAATAGTCTGGGCATTTTGCAAATATATCAAGATCTGTGATCATACAACAATTGAAATTTTATCTCAAACACGTGTTCCACATTTTAATTACTATAGGCGGTTTGGATCTTCATTTTGGTTTGGATCTTGCATTTAGGGGCCATGATTTAAAAAAAATTATATATAAATGTCTGTCGTTTTTTATAAATATCTCAAAATCTATGATGATCCAATGGCTAAAATTTGGACCATTGGTCGTGAATGATCTTTTGAATATATCCAATAGTTTGGATCATGATTTATGATGCCTGAATTTAAAAAAAAAAAAAAATACCACACTGCTGTGTACAACTTCAAGACTCAATCACTAAGGCATGGGACATCAATGGTAAAAAACGTTTTTGTAAATATCTCAAGATCCACTTTGAATTAGAGGCTCAATTTTGGGCCCATAGCCGTTTTTGGCCCTCCAAAGAGAACCAACGGATCGGATCTTGAATGTGGGGCCCACAATGTCCGGAATATTACATCAAATGGCTCACGTTTTTTTGCAAATATCTCGAGATTCGAGAAAGATCAACGGCTGAAATTTAGACACGTGGCCGTGTTGGGCCTTCTTCACATTTCTGGCGGTCCGGATCATGATTGTGGGTCCCATAAATTAAAAAAAAAATCAAAAACCGGACTGCCCCATGAGACCGTCCAAGTCACTGTAGCCTCACTGTAGCCACATGTCTTTCCGCTTCAGACAAGGTCCACTGATTCAATTATCATCCTTTTGCTGGCTTCTTGAAATGGAGGCAAAGCATCTTAACACCATTTCAAATGGACTTAGCAATTTGAGTTACCAAACGGTCTTAAAACTATTACAAACAGTTTTAAGACAAGTAGAGGCAATATTAAGAGTTGCCAAACGCCACCTTAGTATTTACACCCACTGTATCCTATGGCTACGGATGAATGGGTGTATATACCAACACCCAATGATGAGGCACGTGAGGGAGGAGAACAGAGCAGTAGTATTACAGTATTACTAGTACTATTGAGAGTGAGAAGAGAAGTGGAAAAGACTTGAGAAGACTTTGCAAGCAATCGGAAATGGTAATGTAATGTGGTGAGAGAGTGGGTGAAGTGGGAAAGTATAGTTGCAGTTCGTGATAAGTCTACATCCCACTTGGAATCCGTTTTTCTCATCGTCTGAAAGCAATACAGGCTTAACGGAACCCTCTGCCTACTTTCTGAGCTTTCTTTTTCTATTTTTCAAAATGTTCTTTTATGTTTTTGGATGTTGTAAATGTTCTTTTATATTGTTGTTTTTTTTTAAATTATTTTTCTTTATTTTTTGGGTTCTTATTGTAAAAGGAATGGATTAAAAGGTCATTACCCTTTTAAGATGGTAAAAACAAGAGCAATGATAATTTGATGATATTTGTTTTTTTTTTCTTTTTTTTTCATGACCCTTATTCAGGAAGAAATCTTCTCATATATACATTCCCCGATAATTGAAATGCATCCAAATGGGTGCCACCGCTTACTCATGAAATTCAATGAGTTGTTATAAATGGCAGATCCAGGATTTTCATTTGATGAGTACGAACGGTAGTTTGGTTTTGGGGGCAGACCATGGATTTTGAAGGTAGGCCTATAATTTTAATTGAACTTTTTGAAGGGTGCCATGGTTTAACGGGTGCAGTCGCACCCGCATAGCTGTGCCTGGGTCCACCCCTGTTGGTATCAACCTTGTCTATTTTGATCAATGATTGCCATTGGATTTTTGTTACACTTGTTTGAATAATTGATATTCGATTTTGCAAACCTAGGAACCTTAGTTTTTTTTTTTTCTTTGTTTTTTGTTAAGTTGGATAGCTAGTCAGAGAGTGATACTATCACTTAATTAAGGACACGAGTATTGGTTGATGTCCATGTGAGTGAGACCAAGATGCGGACATCACTTAACCACGAATGTGTTGGCATGTAAGAAGAGCCTGGATGCTTGCATGAAATTGAATTCATGTGTATACTAAAATGCATATTTTTGAAAGCGATTAAAAGTAAAGAAGTAGAGGTAAATATTTATAAATGGTCATCAAATAATATTTACTTTAATGGAAGAGGAATGAAAGGAGGTGGGACATGAAAACCCAACTATCACTTTAATAGATCATTCCTCATCTCTTCTCATTTTATTTTCATAGAAGAGGAGATAATTTTAGTGTAATTTATGGGCATTCACTTTTACTTGTTTAATGTTGACCACTTTTGAAAGTATCTAACTTAAAATACATAGGAATTCAAACTCACCAAACAAACTAACTTAAGTCTGGACTTTATCATGCCCATTAAAAGTATAAGCTTTTTTTAAAGAATAATGCCTTTTGCCGTGTAGCATTTTCATTTTTTTTTTTTGTTTTAGCCACATGTATTTCATCTGTTTAATATGACAATGGGGCTAATTCTATTTTAAATTTGGCCCAAAGTTTTTTTTTTTTTTTTCATGGTACCCCAGCCTAAGGTGATAAAATTGAAAACCCACAACACGAGAGGGAGAGCGCACAAAAGTGGTCAATTCGATTTTACATTTGGCCCAAAGTTTTTATTTTTATTTTTTTCATGGTACCCCAACCTAAGGTGATAAGATTGAAAACCCACAACATGAGAGGGAGAGCCCACAAAAGTGGCCCATACACATGGGAACAGTAGCATACCTAGGGTTAACCCCCATGGAGCAAAGTAACATGCGGGGTTGCCGACCAAATGAGCAACCCGTTATTGTCAACCCATAGTTAATATTACTAAATAGAATGTTGTTTTTAGCCATTTGAATTTTATAATTTTTTTCTTTTTCTTTTACTTTTCCTACTTGTAGAACTTATACACCCACTCACATACTGTATCCAAGTCCCTAATCATCAGCACTAAGGCCAGCGATCTATTACATTGATTTTTTAACTCCCCCACCCCAAATCATGGGAATATCATTATTACATTGAATTATGAACCTGAAAAGTTTAACGGTATCTTAAGCTGCATTTTTCTGAAATCCAATTCTGACCGGAAATAGTTTGTAAAATTAAGGTGAGTGCCACTAATGGGGATTTTGAAAGTATGATTAGGTTGGATTAATGATGGTCACATATGGGGCTAAAATTATTATCTCTCATATAAGCCATGAGAACTACCTCTCAACAAAAACAAATCCTGGACCACATATGCCTAACATAAATAAATATTCACATGTTGATATGCATGCACCACACTCTCCTGCCACAGTACAATTCTTTGATTAAAATCAAAGGACCCAAACCTCCAATAATTCCAAAAAGGCACAGACAAAGGCGGCTCTGATACTGTTTGTTCAGTTGTACCAGCTATTAGGTTTAGGCCTAGTGTGTGTATACTGTATTCATTTTATTTCAAAAACTCCTATGGGCTGTGCAAATACCACCACCCATATTTTAACAAAAAACTCCTAAAACCCTACCCCATGCGCCAGTGTTCTCTAGACCAATTTCTTGCAGAAAAAATAAAATTCATGCATATGGGCTAATAAAATCATTATTTAAAAACTAAGCAACCCTACAAGGACCACGGTTTGGGTCGAAACCGTGAGCGAGTCTTGTCTCTTTCGAACCCATTCAATATTGTTCCCGTGATTATTGCGAAGGCTAAAATGTACAGTAGTTAATTCCATTTCTTTTTGGAGGGAATGGCCGGGATTTTTTGCTCTCGTCTTTTGGGCAAAATATATTGAGGCTAGAAAATCTTCAGTTTGGAATTTGGTTCATTTCGGCCATTCCAGTCAATTTCGATTCTCTCTTCCGGTCCATTTTGGGTTGTAGTGCAATTTTTATTAATTTTTTTTAAGTTTTTCTTCTCAATATCCATATAAAGAAATATACATAATTTATATTTTATTCTTTAATTTCTATTTTTACATATATGCATGTATTTTTTTTTATTTTGTTATTCCGAAAAGTTACTTCTAAAGGAATATTTCATCTTTGAGGTTGTACCAAAATGACGACTGAAAGCTAAGATGTAAGTGGAATTGGAGTATTCACCCTTAGAGATGTCAAATGGGACGGTTCGGCCCATTTCGGCTCTGCCCATGCGGGGCCAAGGGAACAAGCACGGCTGGCCCATTTTGGCATGGCTTGCCTGGCCGGCCAAAAAACAACTAGTTTTTTTTTTTTTTTTTTTTTTTTTCATTTTAACTCCCACCCCAATAACCATAAAACGGTCATATAAAGAGTATTTTGTGTCATTTTCAATTTTACAAAATCAATAAATACTATAACCCTTCCATTTTCATTTCTCACCAATTTATACAATTCTCTCTCTCTCTCTCTCTCTCTCTCTCTCTCTCTCAAAGCATTCAACTATTTTACTCTCTAAGAAGTTTTTTTAGGGTCAAAGATTTAGTCATCAAGAAATAAGATTAAAAGGGCCTTCAAATGATCCAGCGTAATACATTAGTAGACTACACATTTGATTTTTTTACTTTTCCTTCATTGTCATTTATAAATTTACAAGTATTTTGTATTCTTTGTTATTTTTATTTTCTAAAAAGATTGTAAGGTTTTGAACGTAATTCTATTTACAAACCTTCAAGAAATTAAGATTCAAATTATTTTCTTCTTAGTAGAGTAGGTCGAGTTTGACCGAACCACTTAAATATCTTTGTCATTCTCCGTGCTTGTGTTATAATTTTTAATTTAATACCTAAAAAGCGAAATTACTCAAAAAAAAATTAACGAGGCATGCCGAGCATGCCTGGCACGGAGGCACGGCACGGCCTGTTTAACATCCCTATTCACCATTGGATCATTCAAGTGCAACAACTCATCCAATCTTAATATCTCTATGTTATGTGGCGATCATATCTTATTTTTTAGGTAACGTTCCGTGATAGTCTCTAAGATTGGGGATAATTACAAAATAAATGTTCACCGAATCCATAATATCAAAGAGGTTCTTACATCAAGACACGCAACTGCCACCCATCTAGTTATATCCTTCCACATGAGATTTTCGCCTAAAAGAGGCTTGCATATGGATGGTTGAGATTCACAATCCTTACTTTTCAAGGAACTCACTGTATTAAAAGTGCCCACCAAAAATTACTCACATTTGCCATAAGAGAAAATTCCCTATCCATTCCCCGATCTAATCCCCATAAGCATTCATCGTGCATCAAACCCAATAATAATAACAATAATAATAGAGTGGATTGTAAAGTGGATTATACCTTTATGATCGAATTTCCATATCAAAAAATCAATTGTGTATGTAATTGGAGGTGTATTTGAGTGGTGGACTCAAAATAGCTAGTGGAACCAAAAGTAATAACTGGTGAGAGTTGATGTAGGTATAGAACCAACCACTATAATCTTTTTGTGCCATTATCTCTCTATGCATCATTGTCGTCCAATTACATTTAGTGAGACATGTGCTAGATAGTTACATCGTTGATTGATTTGACACACATACACTTGTACTAAATTAAATTGAACATAGTGGTATATAATTGATTGATTAGCACACAGGTTTTGATATTACATAGTTTTTTTTTTTTTTTTTATAACGTAGGGTTCCCAGCCCTTTGGGCCAGAATAATCCGTACGAGCCCAGAAGAGAAAGCCAAGTAAAATTCCCCTATGACCCCAGTGTGGTAGAGCAGTTTCGAACCCACAACCTCCGGGTGCAAACCGTAGTCCTAGACCAACTGAGCTACCCCTCGGGGTTGATATTACATAGTTATACATATGTTGTTGTGAAATTCAAACGAACTTGTGGGTTTGCTTAATTGGATCAATTAAGTTATAATTTCTTAATTAGTCCTATTCACCTCCCTCTAGGACTTATATCTTGGTCTAGCTCGCACTTCCACTGTAGACCAATTTCTTGAAAGAAAAAAAAATGATATATATGGGCTAATAAAATCATTATTTAAAGCTAATCAACTCTACCGAGGACTATGTTTGAGAAAAAAACTAGTCACATTGCCTAGTAAGTGCAAATTCTCACCAGGACAAATAAAGAAATAAGAGTGTATATATAGTTTTAGTTTGACAGTTCAGATATATTTGGAACTATATTTTACCATTTTTATATTCAATTTTGTTATCTTACTTTCTTTAAAAATGCTTTCAATTCAACATGGTTGAGTGGTGTTGGCACATTAATATCACATACATGCTCAGGGTTTGATCCTTATGTTTTCGGGTTCTGAGTATCACTTATGTCCAGTAGGTCATTAAAGACAATAAATCAAGATCACACATGTGACATATTCACATGTGGGAGAATCTTGTACAAAATCCCATGTGCTCTTCTAGAAAGACACAAAATAAATAGTCTGGATACAATAGTTGTACTATTTAATATGTTTCCTTGATTGCTGTAATTCCTCATTCATTCAAGAAGATTACTGTAAATTACTGTAAGATCATTGATTGGTTTCCAAAGGGATTCCTATATATATCACAATTGACCTATGCATTGGGTACACTGATTTTCCCCCAATTTCTATCCTTTCTATCTTGCAATTTCTGATATTGCATAGTCTATTAAGGCCAACCAAGTAAAAACAAATGAGAATATCTTTTTTTTTTTTCTAGAATTTTAAAATACTTAATTTTAGAAAAAATATCAAAGTATAATATTTAATTATGAGCTTAGCGCCAGGATAACTAGTTTTTAAACCAATAAAGAGAGACTGCACCAAGGATGAAGAACCCTGGACCTCTCTCTCCATTTGAATTTTAAAATGGGACATACAATGTATCTTAATTCCCAGCCCCACCAGGATGGGACATACAATGTATCTTAGTGCACACTAGCTAGTAAAGTCATTGACACTATGGGCCACAAACTATGGATGGTGGGTGTCCTGAGTATAGTTAATTGAAATTATATCCTAAGCCTTTGATTTTAGATCAATAGCCTGGTTTAAATGGTCGATGAAAGAACAGAAAACCATGACATTTTGGCTTAACAACAAAAATCAAAACCAAACTTTTCTGGCAACTTGACTCAGATAATGTACGTGTGACTTGACTTTTGTGGTGAAACGGAAATGAAACAATTGACTTGAGAATGTGATGGCCATCAAACTCAGTGAAACGCGGTAGTGGAAGTGTGGAACCATCTCTCGGCGGCAAGTGTTGCCTCTTTCCAAGTAACCCATATAACACGTTCCATGATGTTTTTGCCAAGGATAAGATGTGTCATTGGGTTGTAGTCATTGTTTGCTCAGCATACGCATCCTAATTTACTTAGGATTTTATTTAGCAGGTGAGCTTAAAGTTTTTTTTATTTATATTGGTGGATGTAATGGAATTTACTTAGGATGTAAAATAAACTCAATTTTAATGTGATTTGATCAATCAGGGTGCAACACAGTTCATCCTATCCAATGGTCAATATCTCTCCGTTCTATGGTGATATCTTATTTTTTAGATTTTATTTCATGACCGTCTTTAAGATTGGAGTTAATTACACAAAAAAAAAAAAAAAACAATTTAACAGAATTAATCCATAATATTAGGGTGGTAAACGGGTCGGTTTCGGTCCTGTTTCATGGTGGAACCGGAACCATTAAGGAGAGGTGGAACTGGATCCAGAGCCGAAACCGGTTTTTTGGCTCCAAAATCGGAACCAGAACCATATGTGAGACGAGTTTGGATCCGGGTCCGAGTTTAGGTAGAGAATGATATTAAAAAAATATGATTTTTAGGAGAGATTTTCGAAAATTAAAATAATATATTGGGTCTCGGGTCCACGAGTCCGAACCAAGGTGGAACCGGACCCGGACTCATTTACTTATCGGGGCTTAAATAATGACCCAGACCCGTTTTTTAACGGGTCAGAACCTCCGGGTAATCGGAGAATCGGGTACCCATTTACATCCCTACATAATATCAAAGAAGTTCTTACATCAAGACTTGCATTGCAAATGAGATGGCTCCAGATCAGAACCATAGTGGATCCAAACTCGGACTCGTACCCGTTTTAAAATAACGGTTGCGTTTCAGATCCGATTTTGAATCAGAACCTGTTTTGTTGGTTTCAGACCCGGTTACGATAAGAAGACATGGATTCGGTTCTGCAACCGGGTCCACCTATACCACTCGAATCTAGTTCTAGAATCTATTTTATTTTCTCTTTATTCTTCATTTTTTTCTTAAAATAAGTATTATACGTAAGAATGTCAAAAAAGAGTTGGTTTCAAAGTACAAATTGCAATATCAAAGACTCATATGCTAGGTCCCTAGTCTACGGGTCGGAACCTATATAGATCCAGAACCGGGCCCGTTTATCAATCGAAACCTAAATTACCAGTCACGTTTATGAATCGGAACCTAAAATAGATTACAGGCCCGGTTTTTTGCGGGTCGGAACTTTCGGGTAATCGAGTAACCGGATACCCGTTTACAACCCTAATCAAGATATGAAATATCCAAATGCAACCCATCTACTTATATTCTTCCACGGAATATTTTCTCCCGCAGGAGGCTGCATGTAAACGATTGAAATTCTCAATCCCTACTATCCACAAAAGCAGAAAACGGTTTACACTGCATCGCTACGCACAATCTAATTTGCACAATGGGCTTGGACAATCCTAATAAGGAGTGCATGTAATTTAGTGATAATTTTCCCAAACAATTTGCTAGAAAGCCTGTGCAAATGATAAAAAGCCAGATTCAGTCCCGCCCAATTAACTAAATGGGTGGGCTCGTGCCTGACATTTGCAGCCCATGTCAAGTGTATGGGCCGTATTCTTACAGCTGGACCGGGTTTGAAAATGCCTCCCACAACCTGACCCATAAGCTGGAAAATCAAATCTCAAATCCAATCTAATCATATTATATGTAATTTTTCTTGTAGTGATAAAGATGTTTCCAAAATCAATATCATAATCATATAGCATATCCTTCAGCATAGAATATATTCCATATCGGTATTATTGGCTGGCATTTTGTAATAATGCAGTATTGCCTGAAAGTTACATTTTTGTCAATGCTTTTAATTATTACTCTCTATGGCCTGATTCAAGTTATACTCCTTTACAAACCATGTATGCTTTGAATCGAGACCCTCTGAGTGTTCCTATGAACGGTGACCTCACCGGGGCTGCCCGCGGATGCATGGCAAGCTACCCACGGTTACGTGGCGGAACATGAATGGTCCGCTTACTGTCTCCGGACTTATATACTTTTCACACCATGCGTCAACAGAGAATAATTTATCAGACTTAAACTCCAACATGAATCGATTCATATATCAACAAGCCATTTAGGCATCTAGACCAAGCCGCTGACAGTCCACACTAAATGAACCTTAGATTCTTACAAGCTGATTAGCAGAATAATTGAGATTGAAATACTAAGAAAAACTGCTTATATGAGGTTCACATTAATTCTCAACAATTTATTAGAACTGTAATTTTCATTCATAGCAGTATCTCTGATACAAAGGAAAACTACAAACCAGAACTCAAACTCTCATGAATGTCTGATGCCCCACTATATGAGCTGCCATGGCCGGGCCTTTATTCAATATGAAAATACATATATAGATTAGGGAAGCACCTTATTGTTTATATATAGCATAAATGTAAGAACGAAAACTAGCTAAAATTGATTTGGTACACAGGACTCTTATCAGGGTTGAAGAGTCCAAAGTGTCGTTCAGCCTCACCCAAGTGACCATCGGTCCCCTTTTGATTCTCATTGAACATTGCAAAAATATAAGTCTGTATAGCTTTTCCAGACCTCTTTGGTGTCCCATTCTTCACATGTTGAATCAAATTCTGATTATAAGTCCGCGCATTATCAACCGTGGCCACTGGGTTGCCCCCACCGGACGGCCAACCGCTCTCCGACACCACAATCTCCACCGACGATCCACCCACCCTCTCGAGTGCCGAATACAAGGCGTCGACCATGGCATCAAACAGGTTCTGGTATTGGTATGGATCGTCGTTGACAACAACCGATGGCGAAGTGAACAAAGCATATGGAAGCTGGATGGAGCCAGGGTTGTCAATATAGCCTATGTAAGGGTACACATTGGCCAACAGTGGAGCCTGGTTACTGGCTAGGAATTGAACAATTGGTTCCAAGGTTGCTCGCGCCTCATCTGTAAAGGAGCCCTTTGATGGAGGATAGGATACTGCAAGGACCCCAAAGGAGACCGCGGTGGACACTTTGATTTGGCCTTGTAGCCCTGCTGCTGCAATTGCACTGTAGATGTTTCTCATTGCAGGAAGTACTAATGGAGCTTGATCACCAGGAATTACCTCATTACTAACGGCTATGTAAACAAATTTTACATCAGGATAGTAGTTTAGAACGTTATTCTGGACCCATGTTTTCGCTTCTGATTCACTTGTCATCTGCTGGAGCTTGTCATTAGGGAGGCCTAGGATGACTTCGATGTTAGACCCTCTAAGGGCGTTAAGGGCTTCTTGATCTGGATCATAGAGCCTCATTCTTCCAATATTATGAGTCTTGTACATCTCAATGACTTCTGGTTTTGAAGGTAGATCCGATCCTTGCATTCCATAACATACACCAATGGATTGTGCACCTGCAATATAACAAAAGTTAGAGAATTTGGACTTCAATCCTCAAAAGAAGAATTCAAAATGAGCAAACTTGTAGATCAAAAACTTTATTCTTTTTTTATTAAACAATTGTAGTTACGTTCGTCTGTAACTTTATTTTATGCACCTAGAAGAGACAAAAGGGTGTCCCTTGCAGTTAAATTCGAATTCGTAGCTAGTTGAATTGATTGGAACTTGGGATCATTTCTTCAAAAGGTAGTCGAAACTGCAGCCAACACACACAGAGGTTCCCTAAGAGAAAGTCGTGTTCATGGGACCACCCCAAATTTGTTTAGAAGAAAAATATATGAGAGAGAGTAGGGGTGTTCATGGCCCGGGCTGGGCTGGGCTGGGCTAAGAGATCCCAGGCCCAGCCCGATTCATGGGTCCAGGCCCGCCATGGGCTCTAAAAATCAGGCCTGAGCCTGCTCATTTAATCAATCGGGTCGGGTAAAACTAGGCTTTTTATAAATCTTGTTGGCATTCAAGCCATTGTTTGGACTAATAAAATAAAATTACATGTACTTCTTACACAGGCCGGGCTTTCACCTTTGTATCACATAATCCAAGCCTGGCCCAATTATTAAATGGGCCTAATCACATATCTAAGCCTGCTAAAGCAGGTTGGGCCTGGATCGGGCTCAGGCTGGCCCGGCCAATAAGCACGTCGGGAGAGAGAGGGAGAGAGAGAGATTGGCCCGGCCAATGAGCACACCGGGAGAGAGAAGGGGAGAGAGAGAGAGAGAGGCCCGGCCAATGAGCACGGAGATATATATATATATATATATATATATATAGAGAGAGAGACCTGCAACATCCAGGCATGCCACTAGCAGACCTAAAACAAGCATCATGATCACAACCAGTGTTTGGGGACCTTATTGCTGCCATTGTGATATCTCTTACCATTTTATCATCCATGCACTCCTTTTTATAGAGAAAATGAGGATTGTAATCTCAATTCTCAAGCACTACGCAACCCCATAACTTTGACTTGTCAATGACTTGCAATGAAGTCTATTGCCATGTGCACTTGTCCAATCTTTCCTCACCTATACTCGCAATTTTCTCCTGTTTATTAGAAAATATCTAAGCTATAGAACAACTTCCTCGGCTTATTAATGTTTTATGCGTCGAAAGTCGTAGTCTCTCCGTTTGTCATTGTTTTGCCTGTTAGTTACAATCATGATATCATCCACATTGTCTTATTTCACAGCCATTTCAGGGAGATAATTGGGAGTCCATCTCATCAATCACTTGTGGTATGGTATGGTCTCCCGAGGATTGAGGTCTTTTTTTCATTTTGTGTTTTTTGTGGTTGAGGGCTGCTGGTAAGATTTCTATGGTGGCCAATCTAAGAAGAGGAGGTATAATATTTGAAGTCATTTCAGATATTTGTCAAGCATGTGTAGAGGAAGAAGAATCAATCAATATATCACCGTTCATGTATTGTCACTATACCTCTCGCTTTCAGCAATCTTTTATCAAGGAATGTAAAATTTTATGGTCCATGCCAAAGGGCTTTTAGCAAATTGGTAGGCACCTTGGAGGTCGAGTCCTTTCTCAGGGGCTCACTTAATTAATCGTTTGGAGGGTGAATCATTTTTCTTTTCTTTGGCCGATTTGGAAAGAAGGGAATCTTCAATGGTGAGTTTGTTTTTTAGGTTTCAATATTATTCTTAAGATTGCTAAATAGGCAAGCATCAGAAACGAGTCAGAGTAGCATAGATAATATCTTAAGTAATTGAATAGCCTCTTTGGGCAGAAAGTGTGTTAAGAAGACCTTTTGTTACTTGATCTTTCCTGTTGAAGCTCTGATGCCACTTGTTGTGTGCATGCATACAGAAGCGTAAGTATCTACGATAGAACAATCATGCCATACAAGAGAGAGAGATAAAGATTTTACATGCTTCGGCAGAGTGCCTACGTCCATGTCGACAAGAGAGCAATAGACTCACATCTGACTCTCATTTGAATCTAGGGTTACAAACTACATCATGGATATAATTTTCGCTTTCTTAGCTCCTAAGAAAGCCCCTGTACAATAACCAAAATATCCTTGACGCTAAACTTGATCACTGGCTAACCCAACATACTACTCTGATAAACCCATAAGACAAGACATAAATCCAACATTTTCTTTCTCTTAATGTTCTCAAATTTAATGTACACAACACCGCAAGAGGAAAATATGTCCTATAAGTATAGGTGTCATCTTAAGGAACTCCAGGGGAAAGGTGCAATTTATGTTTTGAAAGCATATAGACTTAAAGATTCTAATGAACCGAGAGTGTTAGTTATATATATTAGAAGCTCTAAGTATTTGTACCTCAAATAATTTTTATAGCGTAGTGGTGGGAAGCCATTCTTCAAACGCAGTGTTTTGGTCATCCAGTTTTGAGAAGGGTCCATGGAAATTCCACTTCCTTTTCAATGAAATTAAGTCTTTGTCCTCATTTTTTGGTGTTAAGTTTCATCATATGTATCAATCAAGGCATAGTGAATGCTTTGGTGAAGTTAGGGGTAGATAGAGATATATCTTTACTTGCCCTTATGTATTTTTTTTTTTTTTTGTCTTTTGCGTGGGTATTTAACTTTAATACCTTCGCATGCTTCCTTCATTTCTCCTTTCTTGACAATTATTTCTTTCTCAAATCTTTAATTTATTTTACAATTATCAATAAAAAAAGATAATTAAACAAACCACGCAGACTTTTCCACTTCCACAATATTTTTTTCTTCTAAACCCCATCCCATCTGAAAGGCTTTTCCACGGAATCACCAAAAAGTTATCTCATTTTTACACCTTTTCCAGTGGAAAAACAGCCACACAAAATTTGAAAAATTTTAACTGCAAGAAAATGATTAACATTTCGTCGCCTTTACGACAAAAAGTGACCACACAAATGCACCCTTATGGTAGAACTTTTCTTTTTCACACGATACTATTCGAACCTACAAGCCTTGTGGTTGCAACATCTGGTATTTACCGTATTACAGACTTTTGTCCAATATGCGTGAGTACTGGTGTTGGACCTGTTGGTGACATGGATCAATACATCTGCTATATTTCTATTTTTTTATTGTATTTGAAAAATAAAGCAATAAGCTATATCAAGCAATATATACTTTTTTCTATATCAACACTAATACATGATATATATATATATATATATATTTTATAGCCTAGCTATCAAAGATATGCATCAGCCAATGTAGGAGACTCATTCCATTTGCTATTTTTCGGTCCATTTAAAAGGAAAGGAATGAGAGCAAGATATCTTGGGGGGAGTTTCGATAAAAATAAAAAAATGGGCTATAGAGAGTAAGGAGTTCAAATTTCTTGACATTGACAACATTCTTGTTAATTGGGAGGTTTGTATGGTGTGTGGGTCTTTTAGATCCATCAGTCTTACTACATCTTTGGAAGGGGTCTTCAAGTTTAATGTAGATGGGGCATCTAGAGGCAAGCCCGGTCCAGCTGGTATTGAAAGAGTGCTTCACAATTTCAAAAGGTGAAGTTTTTATTTCTTTCTACAAGTCAATTAGAATTAAAGATTTAATGAGATGGAGGTGCTTGCCATTCTAGAGGCTTTTAGAATTTATTTCGGATCGTTTGGTGATAACTTGATTGTGAAAAGTGATTCATCTAATGCGGTTTCTTGGATTTCACAAAAAGGTAGGGTTCCTTGAAAAAAGATTTTACATCCTCAATGAAATTAGAGTTTTGTCTTCTTCAATGCAGGTGGTCTTCAAGCATGTTGTCCGGTCGGCTAATGCTGCCCGGATTTGCTAGCTAAATAAGGAGAGGATAGGGATGGTCCCTTTGTTGGTATTTGATTCTTTTAGAATTGCTTCTCTGTATGGTTTTTTTTTTTTTTCTTGAAAAGGTTTGGTAAAGACCTTTTGTACCTTTTTCTTGTTCTTTTGGTTTCTTTGTTTTGATCTTTTCTTTATTTTAATATGAGTTTCGTTGCCGATCAAAATATATATATATATAGGTGAATCTTGTATCACACCAGTTCTCCAAACCAATTACCTGAAAAAAAAATCCATATTGGCTAATAATATCACTATTTGAAACAATTGATCAACTCTAAGAGGACCATGGTTTAAGTTGAAATGCAATACTCAGTGAGAAATTCTCACCATGTCTAGGACAGATTGTTTGTAGTTTTAGTTTGATCACCAAAATATATTATGACTATGTTCTTACCATCTTTATATCCTATTTTGTTATTTATCTACATTTACAATGCCCTAGAAATGAATATACCTTTTTCTCTTTTTTTAACTTTTCTTAGAATTTCAAGATGATTTAATTTTAGAAGAAAAGTCAAAATAAAATTAAATATTACTTTAGTACCTGAATGGCTAATTTTTAAACTAGGATGGACATGCAGTACTGTATCTTGATACACACTAGCCAATAGTGTCATTGATTTGATGGGGCCACAACCATGGATGGTGGGTATTCTGAGAAAAGTCCTATAAATTGAAACATCCTCTGCCTTTGATTTTAGATCAATGCCTATAGATTCAATGGTTGATGAAAGAACTAATAAACATGACATTGGGTTAACAACAAAAATCATAACCTAACGCTTCTGAAAACCTTACTCAAATATGGATGGCTTGATTTTTTGGGGATCGGGGAACCAAGACTATTGACTTGACCTGGTGATTGACCAGTTAAATTTTCACACCGACTCGGCAAGCCCTTGTCACTATCCAACATTTTCTTGGACCAAAAGGCTTGATTCAACACCGTTCCTGTAATTTTTGCAGTGGCCAAGATGCTTCTGGAATTGGGGTATTCAACATTGGATCAATTTGGTGCAATACTTTATTGCTGACGTAGCGGAAGTATGAATAAAATAATTGACCGTAAAAGAAGGTCGCCCTCTTCAATCTGATATCAACACATTGAATCTACAAAAAAGAGATAGGGAAATCCAATCAAACCGAAATTCGTATTATTTCATAAAAGGAAGCATTAAATCACTTTTTTAGAGTCCCCATATCTTCTATGTTTTTTTTTTTTTTTTTTTTTGCTATTGGAGGGTTCCCAACCCTTTGTGCTGAACTAATTCCTTCGGACAAAAAAAGAAGTCGAAATGGAAAACTTACTAAAAATAGTTAAAAAAATAAAATTACATCAAAGTCCCTCAACCATTCTTGAATAACTTTCTAAGACCTTCGACAAATACTCAAACTGAAACGGGATAAAAATAGCCCTAAAATACGCAAAATGGAAACTTACTCCGTTTTGACTTTCGAAACGATGGAATTTGGCCTCCAAAGACTCCAACCACCTTCAGTTGTTGTCTAATGCGTGGAGCTCGTTGATATCTTTGAAACACATGATTATGGCTGAGAGACAATATCCAAATCAAAAGTGATGGCCGTCTGAAGTCGGCACTACATATTTTAACCTTCCCACTACATTTATTGCATCTTCTTGTTCCAGGAATTTCTGCAACTTATTGTACATCAATTTCCTATACAATAGTGAATACCTCTCGGCCCTCTCCTATCTGTGGTTAAATCTTGTTTTTCAGCTAAGCATTTCATGATAGTCCGTAAGATTGGCCCTGATTACAAAAAGGTTCGCCGAATCCAGAATATCAAAGAGGTTCTTACATCAAGACATGCACATGCCAGTCTTCTAATTATATCCTTCTACTAAATTTTGCACCTACAGGAGGCCTGCATATGGACGGTTGAGATTTTCAATCCTCACTGTCCACAAAAGCGGGACCCACCAGAAATCCCTCACAATTGCCGCAGTAGAAAATTCCCTATCCTTCCCCCTGATCAAACCCTCACAAGCATTTGCATCATGCCCCCTAAAAATATGTAAAAAGAAATAAATAAAAGAAGGAAACAAAAAAAAAAAGGAAAACATACACACACTCACTCATGGTTGGAGGAACCTAGGCCCTAGCACTAGATGGAGTCAATTGGAGCTGTTCTTAAAGATTTTTTTTTTTTTTTTGCTAACGGATGGTTCCCAACCCTTTGTGTTGAATTAATCATTCCGGGCTCAAAGAAAAACCGGGTAAAACCCCTGTGGGCCCTTGGTGGTAGCACAAGTGGACTCAACCTTCAGTTCCTAAAAAGAGGGGAATCAGTGGTCAACACCAAGACCTCTAACTTCGGAAAAGGGAGGAACCGTGGTCCTGACCAGTCGGCCAACCAAGAGTGGTCTAATTTACATTGCTTAGGGACACATTGGATTTGAACCGCAAAATGTAAATTAATCCGTTTAATGAGTGATACTGGTATTACTATAAATTCAACACTAACCTGACTGCTCCCTGATTCTCCAATTACGTGGAGGTTCCGACCTGTTAAAAACCGGGTCTGAGTCCTTATTTAGGCCTCAATAAGTAAATGAGTCTAAGTCCGGTTCCACCTTGGTTCAGACCCATGGACCCAAGACCCGACATATTACAGCAATTTTTGAAAATTTCTCGTAAAAATCATGTTTTTTTAATATCATTCTCTACCTAGATCCGAACCTGTTCCATATATGATCCTGGTGCCGGAGCCAAGAAACCGGTCCCGAAACGGTTCCGGATCCGGATCCGGTTCTACCTTCTCCTGAATGGTTTCGGTTAGATCCGGATCAAAACCGACCCGTTTACAACCCTACTGCCTGCTAAGAAAAGATTGGAAAGCCAGTAATGATGAGCAAACACCACTTCATTGATGACAAGATCCTTTTCCATCGAGTTGGAAAATCCACTAAGGCTACTGTTTGTTGCTCACAATCACAATCATTTTATCAAGTGATACTTGGGGTGCATATTTAATCTAACTAATAAGATGGAGTTATATATCATGAATGTACAAACTAGGGCTGTGATCTTTTCATCTAATACAGCAGACCATCATCATATATGGGTTGATGTATTCTACCCTTTCTAATATCAGATTCACAACACCATCTCTTAACTGGGATATGGGAAGAAGATGCAGAAATGAAAAGCAGAAGCTCTGATACGATCCAGAAAGTCACAGCCGGCGGCAAGAAGAAAATTTCTCCACTCAGTCCATCCCACATCATTTAATTTCAATAGAGTTGGCATGTTTATTACAGAATACAATCACTGTATGTGGTCAGACTTAACATAAGTCGTATATTGGGAAATTTAAAATAAGGAGGTAGTTTAATATTAGTCTGGATGATAGATATGACTTGACAGACAATTTTTTTTTTTTTTTTTTTGGCCATTTTTTCTTCCTCCTCCGTTTTTATGGGGCTCATTTTCTCAGGAAGTCAGTCATATGAGACCCAAAGTCCTAAGCCCAAACTATCCTAGATGATCCAGCCAAGCAATTTCATTATTTCTTTCTTTTAAGACTTCTAATTAAAGTGATTCAGTAATTTAAATTATAAAATATTTGTAACAAAGGATTTGATTGCTTTCTAGAGGATTCTAGGCTCTAAAAGGATTTTTTGTATATGTGGCTGTAAACCCATTTATCTAATCACCATAATATATATTCATATTATAACATAACTAATTTAAAAAAAAAGCCTGCTTCAATAATATATATAGCGTAATACTAAGGTGAGAACTAATTCTCATATATTATATGAGAACTTTTTTGGGCCCCATTCGGGGATGGGACCGGGGGGTTGGAAAGATTTATGTGAGACCACCCCAAGTATCAAGTTTGACCTAAACCCATGCCCCTAATCCTTTCATCCGTGGCCCATAAGTTTAATGGTTTTATATTTAAAAAGATATTCAACCTTCGATCCAGTGGTTCAGTCCATTTGGATATGTGCTAATCCTTAGGATTAGTAACTATCAAAGGGTTCCCTATTGATTGCTAAGTTTGGATGGGTGTCTCACGTTCTCACTTGAATATTTTATATATATATATATATATATGAGGAATGCTCACACAGGCTGCAGCTGTTCTTATTACAAGGTGAAGCCTGTGTGAGGCCAGGCAGATCCGTTGGGCCTCACACAGGCTCCAGCTTGCAATAACAATAGCTGCAGCCTGTGTGAGCTTTCCCCTATATATATATGAGGAGATTTCAAGTGCATCCATCCCTCACCATAGGTTGAGGGACACTTCCATAATTGGGCATTTTCAAGTACAAAAGTTATTTTTCAAGTACATAGGGTGAGGTACACATCCTTGTCTTCATGTGCAAAAATGGGAAGTGTCTCTCACCCTATGGTGAGGGATAGATGCACTTGAAACTTTCCCTATATATATATAGGGAGGGGATCACACAGGCTGCAGCCTGTGTTATCACAAGCTGGACGCTGGACGCGCGTGTGAGCCCAACGGATCCGATGATGACGCTTATGACTAATTCGAATTGCAAACAGTAACGAAATGAAATATTGGCCCGCTCTTTCTGAAATCGTCTCCCCCTTTCTCATTTCTCATTCCTCTCCTCTGTCTCTGGTCTCTCTCCCTTTCTCTCATCGAATCACCACATCGACGACCATCGAGCTCAGGCGTCTCTCGTTTTCCCCCTTTCTCATTCCTCTCCTCTGTCTCTGGTCTCTCTCCCTTTCTCTCATCGAATCGCCTGAGGAGAAACTCGCCTCTCTCTCTCGGACGACGACGACCGGCATCGAAGACCATCGAGCTCTCCATCTCTCGTTTTCCCCCTTTCTCATTCCTCTCCTCTGTCTCTCGTATCGCTCCCTTTCTCTCATCGCATCACAAGTCAAGCTCGCATCTCTCTCTCTCGGACGACAACGACGCGGCATAGACGACCACCAGCCCTCCATCGCCTGCTCTCTGTCTCTTACGACGACGATCGGACGACGAGGGGAAGCTCTCTGTCTCTCGTCTGATCTCTCTCTCTCTCTCACGGCGACGACGGACTCTCCCTCGCTGCTTCTCTCTCTGAAAGCGACGAAACCCTACCCTCTCTCAGAGCCTCATCTCTCCCAGCGAAGCTCTCTCCCTCCCTCGCCGGTCTGAACTCAGGTATGAACTCCTCATCTCTCCCACCATGTTGACGGCTGACAAATGACAAAGGCTTCATCTTGATTTGAAAAATAAAAAAGACAAAGAAATCCAACAAGCACCTCATTCTTTTCTTAGATTGTGTTAAGTTAATTTGGGGAATATTTGTAAATCATGGTGCATAGTATCTAGTTTGTACTCTATTAGTCTATTTCTCTGTGCTTCTATGTAATTTTCATTTCTTGCATTTCCAGTTCTTTGGGCTGAAAGGAACTGCACTGCCTTTTTATTTTTGGTTGCACTTCTTCTCCATCCTCTAATTGCTCTTCCCACCTTCCTAATGTATAAATACTCTTATCATTCTACCTGATGGAAATAGAAAGCCTACTACATTAACATGGGCAGAATGCATCCTCTGCTTCTTTCTACCATTAGAGATCTAAATACAGTTTATTGGAGGAAGAACAAAGAACATGTAACATCATGCAATGGGTTGTCAACTTGTGATGATTAAAATAGTAGGAATTAGCCAATCTTTATAAACCTTAATTCATTCAAGTGGAACACTAGCAGCAAGAAAACCCACAGCCCCCTAAATTCTCATTCAAGTATAAAATATAAAAAAAAAAATTCTACACAGCACCATTTTCCTCATAATGTGAGGGAACTCTAGTATTTGAGAGCTGCATCATGAAGAAAGAAATGGAATCCTCAGTGAAAGAATGCATTACCACATCAAACTTCAGAAACTCGAACGTTTTAATTGCTATAGTTGTCCTCCTCCTCTCCATCTTTCTTGCTTTGGGTTGGTCCTTGTTGGTTCCTTAAAGGATAACCCATTCAGTGTAGCTCTTGTTGTGTTGCTTTTGTACTGATAAAAGAAATATTTTCTTGTGTTTTCCATTTAAATTATTGCATCAGTGTCTAGCACTTGTTGGCTTTTATGGCATGACCCTTTTATCTCAATGGTCCATTTATTCATCCAATTTCTATGAGAACTGTTATTTCTCCAGCATCAAAGGGATTGATTATGATCAATCCCCAAATAGGTACTTGAATTTTGTGGACTAATTAAACTAGGATTTTCATGTGGATGTTGGAGGTGGATCCAGATTTTCACATGGATTAATTGGAGGTAGATCCAACATTTTTATGTGAGTTCTGGGGTTGTTTTCTGATTCTGGGGGGGTCTTTGATTCTGGGGTTGTTTTCACGATGAATCCATATAGGATTTGGTAGTTAGATTACTTTTATGGAGTAGAAGTCAGACAAAAAACTACAACTATTGACAAGTCCAACAGGTGGGGAAATGGTGAAATGAGGTCCTGGCAAAAGCTACAACTATTTGGCTAGTCCTGAAGAGTTCTCTTATTATTGTAGTCCCTCTTATTATTAATAAGAGGACTAGTATGAGGTTCTTTGGGCTGAAAAGGAAGAAATTGGGTTTTGGATGACACTCCATGTTTTATGTTCATTTTCATTGAATTGCTTCTGTTTCCAGTTCTAAGATAGCAGTATCAGTTGAGATTTCCATGGACATCATCTCTTGACAGTGACATTTCAGATCCTAGAAACCAAAAGAACAAATGTTGTTCACCTTGGTCCACATAAATGCACCGAAGAAAAATAAAATACTATCAGTTATAAAATACAGTGCCCAACATAGTATGGTTCTTTTTATTTTTATTTTATTTTATGATTACTCTTTTGGGTGCTAGATTGCGTCAATAGTACAGTACATGTTGTATAACCCACAATATTTTTGTTTGGACAGTTCTTGTTCAGATGCCCTCTAAATATCTCAACTTTTCGCATTTGAGTTGCTAGCTTTTGAGAGTTATGTCTGAACTCTTTTAAAGACTTTTTGTTTATTTTTTCTTCCCATAATGGGAATAGGCAAACAAATGTCGTCAGCATCGTCTTCCGTTAGAAAATTAGACTGGGCTCCAAAGTGCCCATGTGGGCATGGGTTTATGATTTTAAAGACATCTCGTACGGCCCAAAATCCAGGACGAAGATTTTGGAAATGCCCGGATTTACACGTAAGTATTAATAGATTTCAACTTCTTAAATTACTATGTATTCTCACTCTAAAATTAATATTTCTTTTGCTATGAATTTGTGTGTAGGGAGAAGGAGGTTGCGGGTTGTTTATTTGGATGGATGAGACTGCGGTTGAAAATTCACCGGTCCGAAGTATGGGACGTGTGCAAAGCGAACGAAGAGAAGATGAAATGAGAACGTTACTTGAAGAGATGAAGCAGGAGATAAAATCTTTGAGAGAAAGTGTTGAAGCTCATAATATTCAGCCGCAACACCCAAATTATACTAGCTATATATTGATGATGTTTATACTATTTGTTGCATATGTATGGGGATCAAACTTGGCAAATCGAGCTTAGCCATCTCTGTTAGTTTCTTTTTTTTTTTTTTTCAATGTTGAGTGTTGAATGTTGATTTATGGAATGTCCAGATGCACTTTTTTTCTTATTTATGTTCAATGCACTTTTTTTTCTTATTTATGTTCAATGTTAAATGTGAATGTGGAATGATCATGTTGGATTTCTTTTTGTCCCATGTTGTTATGTGTATCATGTTGAATGGTTCCTACATAAGTGTTGTTGGCCTTGCTCAGGATGAGCATCAGCATGGTGCTAAATCTGAATATTTGTTAATGTTGAGTAAGAAAGGTGATGTTGGTGCTTAATCTGGATTATTGTGTTGATTATAGGTGAATGAATGGTTGGTTTGATGTTGAATAATAATGAAAAATGTTGATGTTTTAAGTGATGGGCAAAAACAGGTTGAGTTGAATGTGGAAGTTATAGGTGAGTGGTTGGTTTGATGTTGAATAAGAATGGTGAATGCTGATGTTATTTGTTATTGGCAAGAACAGGTTTTTTTGTTTTAGTGATGCTGAGTACCCCTGTTTGGGGCATTGGTTAGCCCACTTCCCGAAGGAATTTTTGGACGATATTTGGGGGTTTCAAAGTCTAAATACTGAACTTGAAATCTACATTTTTGGTTTAAAAAAAAATCTCGCCTGCGTAGTGTTCCAATCGTGCACTTTTGGAACCCAGTCAGTCAAATCTGCCAAAAACCAATCTGAGTAGCCCTATTTAGGTCACTTTTTGACCCACTTCCGGAGGGAATTTTTTCATGAAAATTGGGGAACTCGAAGTCAATATACTGAACTTAAAATCTGAATTTTTTCGTTAAAAAAAAACCGCGTTTGCCTAGCGTTCCAGTCGCGCACATTTCGAACCCAGTCAGTCAAATCTGCCGAAAACCAATCTAAGTAGCCCTGTTTAGGTCACTGTTTGACCCACTCCCGGAGGGTATTTTTTCATGAAAATTGGGGAACTTGAAGTCAATATACTGATCTTAAAATCTGAATTTTTTCGTTAAAAAAAAACCGCATTTGCCTAGCGTTCCAATCGCGCACTTTTGGAACCCAGTCAGTCAAATCTGCCAAAAACCAATCTGAGTAGCCCTGTTTAGGTCACTCTTTGACCCACTTCCGGAGGATCTTTTTTCATGAAAATTGGGGAACTCGAAGTCAATATACTGAACTTGAAATCTGAATTTTTTCGTTAAAAAAAAACCACATTTGCCTAGCGTTCCAGTCGCGCACATTTGGAACCCAGTCAGTCAAATCTGCCAGATTGGTTTTCGGCAGATTTGACTTACTGGGTTCGAAATGTGCGCGACTGGAACGCTAGGCAAACGCGGTTTTTTTTTTACGAAAAAATGCAGATTTTAAGTTCATTATATGGACTTCGAGTTCCCCAATTTTCATGAAAGAAATCCCTTCGGAAGTGGGTCAAACAGTGACCTAAACAAGGCTACTCAGATTGGTTTTCGGCAGATTTGACTGACTGGGTTCCAAATGTGCGCTACTGGAACGCTAGGCAAACGCAAATTTTTTTTTACGAAAAATTGCAGATTTTAACTTCATTATATTGACTTCGAGTTCCCTAATTTTCATGAAAAAAATCCCTCCGGAAGTGGGTCAAACAGTCACCTAAATAGGGCTACTCAGATTGGTTTTTGGCAGACTTGACTGACTGGGTTCCAAAAGTGCGCGATTGGAACGCTAGGCAAACGTGATTTTTTTTAACGAAAAAATTCAGATTTTAAGTTCAGTATATTGACTTCGAGTTCCCCAATTTTCATGAAAAAAATCCCTCCGGAAGTCGGTCAAACAGTCACCTAAACAGGGCTACTCAGATTGGTTTTTGGCAGACTTGACTGACTGGGTTCCAAAAGTGCGCGATTGGAACGCTAGGCAAACGTGATTTTTTTTTAACGAAAAAATTCAGATTTTAAGTTCAGTATATTGACTTCGAGTTCCCCAATTTTCATGAAAAAAATCCCTCCGGAAGTCGGTCAAACAGTCACCTAAACAAGGCTACTCAGATTGGTTTTTGGCAGACTTGACTGACTGGGTTCCAAAAGTGCGCGATTGGAACGCTAGGCAAACGTGATTTTTTTTTAACGAGAAAATTCAGATTTTAAGTTCAGTATATTGACTTCGAGTTCCCCAATTTTCATGAAAAAAATCCCTCCGGAAGTGGGTCAAATAGTGACCTAAATAGGGCTACTCAGACTGGTTTTTGGCGAATTTTTTTTAACCAAAAATTGCAGATTTCAAGGAGAACATGATAAAATCATAATTAAAAAAATAAATTTTAACCCTGCGATGACCAATGGAACATATTCACTAATTGGCAAACATGGATCCTTACAGTTGAAACAAATAAACAAATCTCAACCACAAAACCATTCATACTAGTTCTGAAAAATGAATATAGAGAATGGCCTACAACATGGTTAAACAAGGTGCTGGCCATCTAAAGATTCAGTCTACTTGACAAACAGATACATTAACCTAAGGTGGAATGTTCAACATGGAGAATACAAACTAATCTGAAATCCAATCTCCTAGAAAAATTGGCATATTTACTACTGATGGAATGTATAACAAGGGAAAAAAAACACACATACAATAAATTGAACTTAAATGTCACACCCTAAATAAGTTGCTGGTAGCAGCATCTGGTAGCAGCATGTGCTGAGAATTTTCATTTCAGGAGGATCTTGACAATGGACTTGACATTAAGCTTTTTTAGGTCTGTGTAAGACTGACCGCAGCCAACGAACATCACAGGGGCTCCAGAAATATAAACAGCTCCAACCTGCATGAGAGTTCATGTTATGTTAGATGGCTCCCAAAAATCTCACATCCATCATGATTTGCTTGCACCTCTACCCAAAAGTCAGCATACCTTGTCATCAATGGTATCAAAGTTTGTGAGCAAGATGCCGTCAATCAATCTCGCATTAGGTGCAGTTGAAAGATCCGCTAATTTCTGCACAGCATAAGACAAGTCAATATTAACAATATGTCGAGGGGGATTGAAAAATATTCACAGCATGAACAGAAGTACCGCAAGTTGTCCCATAAAAAGAACCAGGTGCTACAACATGAATTAATGCCTCTGATGGTGCTACAATCTGTCTTTTAGAACCAATTATATATAGCTTTACACAAGTTGTCGTAATGAGTTACACAATAGGACTTCAGAAGTCATAACCATTACTATGAAGAAGTTCATAAAAGCAGAAGTTTCCAAACCCACACCAAGTTATCATTTTAATTCATATTAGTTGGAGTGAACTACTTCATGTTTGACAATTAATTTTCCTCACCCAGAATCTAGAGCACATGGTTATTTATGTAGACAATCATGGTTGGTTGTGAAATGCATTGGAAAATCACATGTCCACTCTGCTGGCAGTTACCTGGTTTTCTATTCCCTTGTAATCTCTTTTCTTTCCACAGTTCCTCTCTCTCTCTCTCTCTTCCTCTCTATCTATCTCTACTTGTATAATCTTCAACAAAAGAACTTAATGGAAATTTCCATTGCACTAACAACGATTGATTGAGCAATGATGGAATTGAACAACAACAACAACAAAAAAACAAAGCTATAAATTCTGGTAAATTGGTGTTCTGGGGTTGTTTTCTGATTCTGGGGGGGGGGGGGGGCTTTGATTTGATAGGATCTGAATGAGAGGAAGTGGGTAAAAATTATATATAGCTTTACACAAGTTGTCGTAATGAGTTACACAATAGGACTTCAGAAGTCCGAACCATTACTATGAAGAAGTTCATAAAAGCAGAAGTTTCCAAACCCACACCAAGTTATCATTTTAATTCATATTAGTTGGAGTGAACTACTTCATGTTTGACAATTAATTTTCCTCACCCAGAATCTAGAGCACATGGTTATTTATGTAGACAATCATGGTTGGTTGTGAAATGCATTGGAAAATCACATGTCCACTCTGCTGGCAGTTACCTGGTTTTCTATTCCCTTGTAATCTCTTTTCTTTCCACAGTTCCTTTCTCTCTCTCTCTCTTCCTCTCTATCTATCTCTACTTGTATAATCTTCAACAAAAGAACTTAATGGAAATTTCCATTGCACTAACAACGATTGATTGAGCAATGATGGAATTGAACAACAACAACAACAAAAAAACAAAGCTATAAATTCTGGTAAATTGGTGTTCTGGGGTTGTTTTCTGATTCTGGGGGGGGGGGGCTTTGATTTGATAGGATCTGAATGAGAGGAAGTGGGTAAAAATTATATATAGCTTTACACAAGTTGTCGTAATGAGTTACACAATAGGACTTCAGAAGTCCGAACCATTACTATGAAGAAGTTCATAAAAGCAGAAGTTTCCAAACCCACACCAAGTTATCATTTTAATTCATATTAGTTGGAGTGAACTACTTCATGTTTGACAATTAATTTTCCTCGCCCAGAATCTAGAGCACATGGTTATTTATGTAGACAATCATGGTTGGTTGTGAAATGCATTGGAAAATCACATGTCCACTCTGCTGGCAGTTACCTGGTTTTCTATTCCCTTGTAATCTCTTTTCTTTCCACAGTTCCTCTCTCTCTCTCTCTCTCTTCCTCTCTATCTATCTCTACTTGTATAATCTTCAACAAAAGAACTTAATGGAAATTTCCATTGCACTAACAACGATTGATTGAGCAATGATGGAATTGAACAACAACAACAACAAAAAAACAAAGCTATAAATTCTGGTAAATTGGTGTTCTGGGGTTGTTTTCTGATTCTGGGGGGGGGGGGGGGGGGGCTTTGATTTGATGGGATCTGAATGAGAGGAAGTGGGTAAAAATTATATATAGCTTTACACAAGTTGTCGTAATGAGTTACACAATAGGACTTCAGAAGTCCGAACCATTACTATGAAGAAGTTCATAAAAGCAGAAGTTTCCAAACCCACACCAAGTTATCATTTTAATTCATATTAGTTGGAGTGAACTACTTCATGTTTGACAATTAATTTTCCTCACCCAGAATCTAGAGCACATGGTTATTTATGTAGACAATCATGGTTGGTTGTGAAATGCATTGGAAAATCACATGTCCACTCTGCTGGCAGTTACCTGGTTTTCTATTCCCTTGTAATCTCTTTTCTTTCCACAGTTCCTCTCTCTCTCTCTCTCTCTTCCTCTCTATCTATCTCTACTTGTATAATCTTCAACAAAAGAACTTAATGGAAATTTCCATTGCACTAACAACGATTGATTGAGCAATGATGGAATTGAACAACAACAACAACAAAAAAACAAAGCTATAAATTCTGGTAAATTGGTGTTCTGGGGTTGTTTTCTGATTCTGGGGGGGTCTTTGATTTGATGGGATCTGAATGAGAGGAAGTGGGTAAAAAGGAGAAAGATGGAGAACCAAAGGGAAGTCTTTGGCAGTTCAGATGCTATGTGTTTATACAGATGTGGCTGATCTTGGCTTGTTTTGGGCGTGGGAGTGGCTCTTCTTCCATTGCTTTTTCTTGAGTAGAGTTCAAAGAGCCTCCTTTTCCTTCTTTCTTCTCTCAATACTCCTCAGTCACTGGGAAGTATGTTTTTAGACAAGTAAAGCATTAAAAAAGTTCATTTAGCAGAAAGAACAAAAACAATGAAAAAGAAAAGGGAAGGAGGTGACAGTAGAAGAGAACAGAGTGTTTGTCTGTCCAACCACATAATAAAATAACAAAAGAAAACAAAAAGAAGGCTCAGTGACTAAAGGGGATTCTCTTCTCTTTTGAATGGAAAGCATTTACCAATCAACATAAGCAGTAGATTCTCTTCTCAAACTGACAAACTTCCTGATTTTACTCCTACTTTTTTCCATTCACTGGACAGGTCCTCTTTGCATGTGCGTTCACTAAGATGAACTTGGTAGGCCAGACTGCTACTCTGCAATTGATCGTTTCACCTGTGGGGTACAGTGGGCCCACCTATGATCATGAAATGGCACCCCTTGTACTATATTCCAAAGCCACAAAAAAAAATTAAAACCTCATTACTTCACTCTGGAACTTTGACTGAGGCACATAAATCTATATAGTTAATAATATGATCAAGTGGTCTCCATTTTTTGAACATCCATATTCCATACAGACTTTTCCATGGCCCCAGAAGGCGAAGCTGTTAATGGGGGTCCATTTGTTTGTTCCACATTTAGTTTCAAAGATTGTTGTATAGGCTAAGGGTCAGAAGTGAAGGAATAAAGATAAATCATTGAAATATCGATCAGCCTTTGTACTCAGATTTGGCCTTTATGCATGACTAAATTTGAAGACAGTGAAATTTAAAGACTACAGTGATGAGATCTAATATGAAAGACAGTGAAATTTAAAAAATGCCATTCCATTCCAATCGTTTTCACAAATTCCATCCATTTCATACAACGAACTGAAACAATTTAATGAGTTGAGTTATGCATGGAAAAGGTTTATGAAAGGATTTTTTTATCATAAACAATCTTAAAGTAACAAATAAATTACCATGATTAGTGGCTTGGATATCTTCATCAGAGCTTTCTCTACTTTCATCGATAGAGGCCAATGACTGGCTTGGATTAGCATCAACTAACCTGAAATAATTTTTTATAAATATTAGACTTATATGAAACATGGGGGATAACAACATAACTCAAATTAAATTGTGTACCTGTTCAACACATTTTTATGAACACATTTTTTTATCTTTTCTATTAAACCCTCATTGTGAATATGAAGCCCTCCCAAATTCGTCGGCAACTTATCCAAAATGTGCCATAGACAATACCGATGAACAGTATTTGGCATGACATTTTTAATGGCTTTTGACATAGCCAAGTCTTGATCTGTTATAATACCCTTTGGTGGACTATATGACATGGCTTGAAGCCATGTGTTAAACAACCACTCAAATGATTCGGTTTTTTCATTTGGTAGAAAGCCACATCCAAATAAAGTAGTTTGCCCATGATGATTGCAACCTACAAATGCGGCAAAAATAAGTTCATAACAGTTGGTCTTGTAGGTTGTATCAAATGTAACAACATCACCAAAGATTTTGTAAGCGGAACGAAATGATCCGTTTGCCCAAAACACATGCGTTATCTTTTTATCTGCATCTCGCTCAATGGTATATGTGAAACCATTTCCCATTTCTTTCCGGTTTTCAAAAAGTAGAAATAGCAATTGTCCATCTAGCCCCCTTTTCTTTTCCTTTTCATCCCTACGGTGATTCCTGGCATCCGTATCTGTAAATCCAATTTTGTCCTAAGTCTTCTCTTTGATTCTGGCACTTCACGATGCGACCTCAACATAAATCTCTTACTTGGAGTAGCGGGGGCATGAGAGTGTTGAGGAACAAACTGGGACACCACATAACCACCTGATTTATCTAATTTCACTTGCAACTTAGTCATACAATCGAATCTTGTTTCCATTCGACGTCTTTGAACCACTTCCTTACCAATCCAGTGTCTCTCATCTGTTTTACCCTGCTTTGAACAGACAAATCTTTTCCATACAACCTCCCCATCTTTACCTCTATTACTAGATTCTTTTCTTACACTAAATCCAGCAAGTTTACCATAAGCATTGTAAAAGTTATATGCCTCCTCTAAATCATCAAAATGCATGCCCAATCTTGGTGTCAGGTTTTCGTCTACAACCGGACAGTGGCAAATTGGTGATGAGGAGCAGGAGGTCATATCCATTTGCAATCTGGATGTCAAATAATTAAAATTGGACATGAATAGCGGACCCAAATAAAATAGCGGACCCAAATAAAGAAATGGACATGTTATTTTTTTTTGATTGGTACCTCTTACAATTATCGTGTCTCTAAAATGACAATAGTATCAAATATTTAAGAAAACCTATAAATCAACCATATGAAATGCAACGGGATAGAAAAGATTAAAAAGCATTTGCCTATTATTTCAACAAGGAATTTTGGATATGTTAGTTCTAACTCAAAATCTACCACCCAACACTAGTTTATGAAAAAAATCAAGGTTCATTCATTTGGATGACCAGAGTCACCTATAAAACTGCCATTATTACACACAGAAAGAAACTTGTGGTTATGGTTGAATCAAATAAAAGACTTTGTTATTCCTGCTTGCCTTTATTTGTATCTTCTCTCAATCATTTTTGGGTAGAGAAAGCAGGAAAAGAGAACCCTTTGTATTGCGGTTTCCCTTTTCTTTGTTTCAAACACACGGCACTACTCATCAGCATCACTGTTTGCACTTGACAAATCCCAATTCCCAAATTAAAGTTGCATCCAAACACACCCCAAGTTTCAGTATGAACATGTAATACTTCTATTCCTATGCAGTTACATACTTAAGGCACAAGACCATTTATTCTGTTTCTGAAAATTGGTGGTTGGTATAAGCTCATGTTCAGTCAACAGGCCATTTGGCTGTTGATCTTTCAATTATTTAAGACAATGATACGGAAATTCTACCCTGTTTTATTATTTCATAGTACCACATAATTATGCAATAAGCAAAGTCCTGATAGCTAAATTATTTTCTTAACAGCCCAAAAACTATCAGCTTCCTTTCTCAAGTCAGGAAAAAAAATAAAAGGAATAAATAAACGATCATCAATACTATCTCTACTCAGAGATTTTGAGCCTCAATGGGAAGTGAATGCAATCCAAATAAACGCCATTATGACCTTAGCATGTCCAGGAGAACAAGGAAATCCACAACCTCATCAGCAAACTCTTCTGATCAAAATGGTGAGTTAGAGGATTATGCTGATCAAAATGGTGAGTTCGTGGGCTCTGGTGATCAAAATTGTGAGTTGGAGGGCTCGGCAGGAAAATTGCAGATAACTCAACGAAAACTCAAAGAATAAAAATCCATTATATGGACTAAAAGATAAGGTGTTGGGCTCTTTGGCACTCTTCCAAAATGGAGAACCTGATCGTTTCTTTTTTTTTATTTTTAGCCCCTTTCATTTCAACCATATTTGAGTCACAGGAATTTTAATAACATGCTTATCGTGTAAGATATTAAAAGGAGTTCATAC
Organism: Cinnamomum chago; assembly: GCA_038049695.1. Classification (NCBI taxonomy): domain Eukaryota; kingdom Viridiplantae; phylum Streptophyta; class Magnoliopsida; order Laurales; family Lauraceae; genus Cinnamomum; species Cinnamomum chago. The sequence continues at coordinate 119,841,648 of CP142451.1, forward strand.
TTGAGATGAAAGACCTGAGTTCAGACCGGCGAGGGAGGGAGAGAGCTTCCCTGGGAGAGATGAGGCTATGAGAGAGGGTTTCGTCGATTTCAGAGAGAGAGAAGCAGCGAGGGAGAGTCCGGCGTCGCCGTGAGAGAGAGAGATCAGTCGAGAGACAGAGAGCTTCCCCTCGTCGTCCGATCGTCGTCGTGAGAGACAGAGAGCAGGCGACGATGGAGGGCTGCTGGTCGTCTCTGCCACGTCGTTGTCGTCCGAGAGAGAGAGATGCGAGTTTGACTCAGGCAAACAAACTCAGGCGATTCGATGAGAGACAGAGGAATGGGAGACAGAGGAATGAGAAGACGAGATAGAGGAGAGGAATGAGAAAGGGGGGAAACGAGAGATGGAGAGCTCGATGGTCGTCGATGCCGGTCGTCGTCGTCCGAGAGAGAGAGAGAGAGAGAGAGAGAGACGCGAGTCCTCAGGCGCTTCAATGAGAGAACGGGAGAGAGACGAGAGACAGGAGAGGAATGAGAAAGGGGGAAAACTTTTTCATAAGAGCGGGAAATGGTTGCAGCTTCTCATTCAGTCATCGGATCCGTTGGGCTCGCGGGCTCACACGCGCGTCCAGCTTGTGATAACACAGGCTGCAGTGTGTGTGATCCCCTCCCATATATATATATATATATATATATATATATATATATATATATATATGAGTTGTAAGTGACCCAAAGCCTGATCTGGCCCGTTTAAGCTAATTGATGATGATGATAACAATTTCAACATTTAAAGTGCATTTGTGGCCCCAGAACCCTAAACATTGGGCCATCCAACTTGACTCAGATCCATGTCCATCCTGTGTGAAAGAACTTAGACTGGGCCAATTCAGGCCCATTGACAGTCTTGGTCCAATGCAGTACCAAAACCGCCCCAAAAAGGAGTGGGCAGGGTCAGGTCATCCCTGATCACAGCAGTGGGCCTCTTATCTCAGATTGGATATCCGACGGACCAAATATGTGGCCAGATGTAAAAAAATTCCATCCTAGAAGAAGATCCAGCCGTCCATTGGATGAACCCTAATCAAGACAAATATCAGTTTCTAACGCTCTTCACTTCAGTCCTTAAACCCTTCTCTGTATCTCCCGCTTTGGTTTCTTCTTGAGGGGCAGAAGATTCCTCAAATTTGCCGCGGGAACGATTATAAGGTAAGATTCCCCATCTGGGTCTTGCTCAAAATGCGATTTTGTGTTCTGGTTGTCACGCAATTGTTGATTTGGAATCAGATATCTGGAATGTAGATTGAAAAAGTTGAGCCCTTTTTTCTAGTTCTATTCTCTGCAAAGTCTTAGGGTTTTTCTTTTTAGAACCGTTTCCTGTTCAAACGAGTGCTCTTTTTTCACATCCGAACAATCCTGTTCAAAGGGTCGGTTTGGACGAGGAGAAAAGGTGGAGAAAACTGTCTACAGTTCACTTCTTTATCCGCATGCAATCAACCCAAGGGAATGTTTGTGTAAATGCTGGAATTGATCCGTTTCCAACGATTATTGGAAGTGTTTTTTCATGGAATCAACGAAAGTTGGTTCAAAATTCCTCCTTCTGCACGAAATATCTTCAAATGAAAGTGTGTACAGATTTGTGCCCAGGAAAGTTGAGGTGATTTCTGGGGCATCACAGAATCCTTGGTATTTCACAGACATGCCGCAAGGGATTTTTTTTTTTTGGATGAGGACAGATTGGTTTTGGTGAAAACTGTCCATATTTAAATTTGTGCACAGTTTTCTTTTCTTTTCTTTTTTCTTCTCACTATCAAATAATCCCGTAGGCCCTGTTTGTGTAATTCTGGGATTCCGCCAAACCATAATAATTCAAAAGTGCATCAAGTGGGCACTTTAATTTTCCCAATTTTCATACTGATTTGGGTGGTGAAGTTGGAAAGTAGTATTAGTCAAAACGATTACTGTGGCTCATACTGATTCTTGATCTGGAAAAACAGTATCCCATTTATTGGGATTTTTCATTTCTGAGTATCGAATGCACAATCCATCAAATAGCTATTATAGAAACAAAAATGCTATCAAATTGCCAAATAGTCAAATGGCAGGCAAATTTGATCCAACAAGTGGAAGACTAAGTTATATTTTATTTGATGGCAGCCATGGTGAGCTATGATCTTACCAGTCAGATTGCACCTCACCTTGATCGCCATCTCGTCTTCCCTCTACTTGAGTTTCTGCAAGAGCAGCAGCTCTATGGCGACGGTGAGATCCTGAAAGCAAAGATTGAACTCCTCAGCAAGACCAACATGGTTGATTATGCCATGGACATTCACAAGAGCCTCTATCACACTGAAGATGTTCCGCAAGGTTTATCAATTTACAGTACTTATACACTTTCTTATGTATTTTAGGACTTTTGTCTCTTTGGAGACATCCCACAAAATTGGAAGGTTGGTTTTCGGGGATTTCCCCCCCACGTATCTATAATTTTATTTATGACACTGAATTGGGCATTTGTTGGTAGATATGGTGGATAGGAGAGTTGAAGTTGTTGCGAGATTGAAATCTCTTGAAGAGTCAGCTGCACCGCTGATATCATTTCTTCAAAATGCTACTTTGGTTCAGGAACTCCGCTCTGACAAGCAGTACAATCTACAGATGCTAAATGATCGATTCCAGGTAGCAATTGCTTATTTTATTTTTGTGTTTATTGGATATCTCTACTTGAGAAGTGGCCGTGCCAAGTGAATTATTGTAAATATATTATTGGATTTTTTTATTTTATCTATTCTCTGTATGGGAGTGCATTAACCTAATTGGACTTTTGTAGGATATGTTTTTACCTAATCCAATTATGTAGTAGGTTTGTTGCTTTTGAAGTTTGAACTCCTTACAAATCTCTTATATTCATTAAAAAAATAATTTTGAATTGAGAATTGAAATGGTCATCATTCAGGAAAAAAAAAACAAAAAACAAAGAAGGAACTGAAATGGTCTTACATGAAACTCTACAAAATACCTTGTTATAAATTTTGTATTCCAGAAGCCTTAAAGATAAAACTTCATTTATTGGAAACAAAAATATACAGCAGAATTTTTTTTTGGAGTAAAATGAAAAAAGTGAACGTACTATGATTTATAAATGGGATACATGCACCTCTATCCCTATCCTTGATTTGGAAATTAACCTATCTTTAAAGGCAAAAGACTCAAGATTATTAAAAACAAAATAAAAATTCCCTTACCTATTTCGGGATATTTTTCTTGTAGACCCAAGAGATTAAAATTCTGATTACTTCAAAAGTCTAAACCCTTGAAAATTTGTCCATAATCCCCCACAATTATTAGGTGAATCATTCCCTATTGCCTTCTCTCCGATCTAGGTTCCTTGAATGTATAGCCTGCTGATATCATACTTACGGGTTTTAGGACTTGGTTGAGAATTGAGATCAGTTCTGATCAAACTCACGTAAGTCTTATCTTGTACGGTTGTAGTTGTACCACCTTAGCATATTTGATTATTGATGGAAGAAAACTGAAGAAGTAAGGGTTTGTTTGTTTGCACCCATTGACATATGTAAAAGTCACACATGTAATATTTATGCATGCACATGTTTGGTCGTGCTCCTTTATAAATCACATACAGAAATGGAGGTGTGAAAATGGGTGAAAATATGTCAATTTTCATATGAAATTTTCACACCTGAAAAGGTGTGAAAATGTTTCAAACCTCCCTCAAAAAGGTGCTGGTACAATTTCCGTGGAGGAGAGGTCATGGTACCACACCCCATGATTGCCTTCTATTGTTTGCAACTCCCGTTAGCCCCAAAATTTTAGTCCAAACCTTTCAAAAATTTTATTGACACATTAAATCCCAATTGTTTTGGTTTTATGTCTCAAATCCTCATAGATTCGAGATATATGAAAATGATACATATATAATGCGAACCATTCAATGTTTACTATGTGAAAATGCACGAGCATACTAATATGTTTCACATATGTAAATATTACCAAACCAAACCAAGCATTTTCCCACTAGGTGGGGTCGGCTATATGAATTTGACGACGCCAATCAAATTTGCTTAGGGCCATATCCTCCGTTAGATCCATGTACGCGAGGTCATGTTTAATAGTTTCTTTCTAACTTCTCTTGGGTCTCCCTCTCCTACTCCTGACAATCTCCATGCTTTCACACGTTTTAACAGGTGCCTCCGTTGGACGCCTTCTAACATGGCCGAACCATCTCAGTCGATTTTCTCTCATTTTATCTTTAATCGGTGTTATTCCTACTTTGCCCCTAATCTCCTCATTCCTAATCATATCTCTCCTTGTGATCCCGCACATCCATCTTAGCATTCTCATCTCCGCAACTTCCATCTTCTTAACATGATTATGCTTTACTGTCCAACACTCTAATCCATATAACAACGCTGGACGTACCGCCACCTTATAATATTTTTCTTTAACTTTGAGGGGGACTTTCCGATCACACAAGACCCCGAAGCACTCCTCCATTTGGTCCACCCGGCCTGAATCCTATGACTTACATCAGTATCAATCTCTCCATCTTGTTGCACCATAGATCCAAGGTATCTAAAGTTTTCTTTCTCTACAATCTTTTGTGTGCCCAAACTTACTTCTAAGTTACTAGGTGTCCTACTTTGACTAAACTTGCATTCCATATATTCCGTCTTGCATCGACTTAGCCTAAACCCTTTTGTTTCTAACGTTTTCCGCCATAATTCTAGCTTAGCATTCACTCTTTCTCTCCTCTCATCTACTAAAATAATGTCATCTGCAAATAGCATACACCACGGCACCTCATCCTGAATGTCTTGTAATCTCATCCATAACTAGGGCAAACAAGTATGGGCTTAACGCTGAGCCTTAGTGTAGACCAATCGTGATAGGAAACTCTTTAGTCTATCCGCCAGTCGTTCTTATAGATGTCACGACTCTATTATACATATCCTTTATCGCCTCATTATATGCGACATACACTCTTTTCTTTTCCAGTACTCTCCAGAGAATCTCCCTAGGAATCCGGTCATAGGCCTTCTCCAAGTCAATGAACACTATATGTAAATCTCTCTAACCTTCTCTATACTGTTCCATTAACCTAATCAGGAGAAAGATAGCATCCATGGTTGATCTCTCAGGCATGAAACCAAATTGATTCTCTGAAATGTTTGTTGTTCTTCATAGTCTTCTCTCAATAACTCTCTCCCATAATTTCATTGTATGGCTCATCAATTTAATCACGCGGTAGTTCGCACAGTTCTGAATATCTCCTTTGTTCTTGTATATGGGTATAAGAATACTTTTCCCCCATGCATCAGGCATCTTCTTGCTCTTTAGCACTACATTAAAAAGCTTTGTCAACCAACTTATGCCATCCTCCCCCAAGCACCTCCAAAACTCAATAGGGATACCATCTGGCCCAACCGCTTTCCCATTCTTCATCATTTTCAATACTTATTTAACTTCTTCCCTACTGATTCTCCTATAAAACATATGATTCGATTCTTCCCTAGAAATGGTAAGTTGCTCCAATTGTATTTCACTACTACTGCTATCGTTAAATAACTTGTAGAAGTAGCTTTTCCAACGCTCCTTTATCTCCTCATTCTTTACTAATACATTTTCATCCTCATCCTTAATGCATTTAACTTGGTTTAAGTCCTTGGTCCACCTATCTCTGGCTTTGGCATACTTGAATATCTCTCTTTCGCCTTCCTTAGTGTCAAGTCGCCTATATAGCTCCTCAAATGCCTTTGCCTTGGCTTCACTAACTGCCTTTTTTGTTTCTCTTTTTGCTTCTTTATACCTCTTAAAGTTCGCTTCATTTCGATCCTTTTGCCAAGTTTTAAAGCACTCTCTTTTAACTCTTATCTTGTTTTGGACGGCCTCGTTCCACCACCATGCCTCTTTCTGTGCCGGAGCACCCCCATTGAATTCTCCTAAGACTTCTTTCCCTACCCTCCTAATACACTCTGCTACCTTATCCCACATATTTTTTGCACTCTCACATATGTAAATATTACATACGTAAAATTCACGTATGCTCATTTTACATACAAAAATCTCATTTTCATATCCCATGCATAAAAGATAAACATCCCGTAAAGAAGGAGAGAGAAGGAAGGAAGGAAGAGATACTTGTGTTAGGGTTACATGAGCAACCTCGCTTACTAATAAGTGTAAGTTGAACTATAGTATATACAAGAAAACCACTCACTCATAATTACACTTCACCCCACAGACACTGGACAAGTAAAGAAATATGCAGAAAGGCAATATTTTGAGAAAACAAAATGAAAACATATTGTTTAGAACTATCTATATTTCTTCCCCTTTAGGCATACCATTAAGTGATGCAAGGTTCAGGTTCTGGTTTGACATCACTCATCAATTCTGTTGGTTATTACTTTTATACATATTTGTTTATACTAAAAAATGTACTTATTTTTAATTAAACGAGAAGGATGTATCCATCTGCAGTTCAATAGTTTGAGTATCTTTGTCCATTGCATGGATGAAAATATCGGTAGCGGCGGGCGTAGCGGCCCGCCGCCAAACCGATACGAAGCGGGCGATACGTAGCGTATCGGAGATACGTATCGGCGTAGCGGTGCGATTTTAAAAAATCGCCAAAAAAATCTGAAAAAATCCAGAAAATCCAGAAAATTGTAAAATGAAAGAAAATGTGGTTCTTTTGCAAAAGTAAGTAAGAAAAGGGGGCGTATCGGTGCCCTCAATACATGATGTCCTGTATCGCTGTATAAATAAAAAATAATAGTAATGATTGGTTTTTTCACATGTATTCATGTTTCTTAGTCATGTTAACTTAAAAAGTAATGAAAAACTCATTAAAAAAAAATTAGAACATGAAATAAAGGCATAAGAATTAAGAAGACTTAAGAGTTAGGTCATTAGTGAACATTGAACAATCAAATATCAATACTTCAGCATTCAAGGTTCAAATTCAATCAAGTGAATGAACTATGAAGTGATCAACAATCAACATTCAGCACCAATTTAGAAATGACAAAGGGAGTAGAGAGTTAGTGAAAGAAATAGGAAATTAGGAATACCTTGATCACCACCAAAAGGGATTTGGGAGACACTTATATTCATACATTTGAACAATATGTAATGTAAACATCATGATGGTACTATTAGACCTAACCCTAAGCATAAAACTTTGGTGATCAAAATTAGCTTAATATGAACATAAACATTATATGTTTGCATGCATTCATGATAGATCATTCAATATATGAAAAGTACTGATAAAGAGGCTGAGCCCCGGAGGGCTGTCCGACGACTCTTTGGGGTTGAACCTGGCCTGGACCATCGATTTTTTTTTTTTTTTTTTTTTGAACTTACGCAGGATGGACCACAAAGAGGTGAAAACAGCAACCATAGAGGGGAAGAGATGAAAGAGAAGGGTAAAAAACCCTAAAAAGTCCAAAAAGGGGGGGTTTTATAACCCCCCCCCCCCCCCCCCCCACGTGTATCGGCCGCCACGTATCGTGGCGGTATGTATCGGCCGATACGAAACTATTTACTTCCATGGTCCATTGGCCACTGTTTGCCTTCATATTTCCCCACGTAGTGGCCACTGCTCATGGGCCGGAATGTAGCTCATGTATTCATGTTGCATCTGAATGTTTTGGAAATATTTTTTCCATCATTGGCTGTACAGGGTCAGCAACCATAATTATATTGGTATGTATTTAGGATTTGTGAGATTCATTGTTTTGTGCAGTTGAACAAATGCTTTACAATTCATTGGGTAAACTATGCTGATGTCATTTCTACTATAATGTGAGTCTAAATTCATATATGTGATTATGTGAGCATTCACCTTTTCTAGCATTTAGTTGTATGTGATTTACTAAGCGATTAAATTTTGCGAACAGATTGGTGCAGAGCAGATAGAGGCATTATATCAGTATGCCAAATTTCAGTTTGAGTGTGGAAACTACTCTGGTGCAGCTGACTATTTGTATCAGTACAGGGCTTTATGCACTGATAGTGAAAGGAGCTTGAGTGCTTTATTGGGGAAACTTGCAGCTGAAATACTGATGCAAAACTGGGATGTTGCCCTCGAAGAGCTTAACCGGTTGAAAGAGATTATTGATTCAATGGTAGCATATATTGAAGCATTCTGTTTTTGTTCTTTTCGCCCTTTTTGTAATTTTAAAAGGGAACATAACACTTCATTAACGAGAAGTCTAAAAGAGCATAAATAGGAACTTATAAGAAAACCAAAATAATACAAGACCACTCCCCTTGAGCTAATATGGAATGCAAATACAACACAATTCTTTCCAACATCACCAAAGATCAGAAGCAGATAGCCTCATGATGAACATGTAAGTATGAACACTGTTTGTAGTTTGTGCTTCTAACAACAAAGGTGCCAACTTGTTTGACAAGTGATCTTTCAAATTACACCTAAAATTAGGGGCCCAAAATCCAAATAACAACTCTGCTTAACTGATCCAGATAATCAGAAACCAAAGCCGCTCTAGTAGAGTCAAGGTCATACAAGGTAGGATTTAGGAAACTCCTTACCGAGAAGTCTATCACCTCCCCATAAAGCCTCTTAGCTTGGACAATGGTTGATTATGAATGAAAAAATTATGTGCTTTGGAATCTTCCCCAAGTTTTCTTCGGGTTCTCCTCAAGCTCTCTCTTGCCTCCTAGATTGGAGTTTGGTGTGAGGCCAATTTTCAGGTAATCCCTTTAACCTTCTATCCTTGCCCACTCCGCATTTCCCTTATGTTTCGCTTTAATACACCAGCTCAAATCAAAGAAGAATCATCTTTAAATTTTCCACTTCCTCACAACCACATGACAGAAAATACTAGTATCATCAGCAAACTGTAAATGCGCAACATCAATTTCAAGATTCTCAATATAAAAACCTGACGGCAACCCAGTTGAGCATCTTGAACATAATACCCAATACCTCAATCACAATCATAAAACATAAAGGAGTAAGAGAATGATTCCTCTTGACACAACCTGCACCCATGCATATCACCAAATATTCTAGCTGACCCTCTTGTACCACAAGTAATAGTCAGCCTTGGATTCGCTGGCAGATTGAGTTACTTCTGCAATATTTTCGGCTGTTATCTGTTTGATGAACATTACTTTGCAAGCTGAACCTTAATTCCTGTATCATCAATCTGCCTACTGTAAATTGTTTCTATTGCCTTAACTGAATCCTACTCCATATGGAACCACATAAATGTGGGACTCCTATTCTTCCCTGAAGATTTACCCAATGGAATAAAAACATCAACGACGGGAGCCTCACTAAAAAGTGCATGAAGATCTGATGAAGGTACCCAATCGGGTAGATTACTAATGAAAAGTTATCACTATCTCCTAATCCATCCAAAACCCTCATCCATACCTGTATGTATGACTCCTCGACAGTATGGCAAAGGGAAAGCTCAGTTTCTCTTCCAATGATCTAAATGTTTTTTCTATTCTTCTTCTACTTCTCCTTTTTGTTCACCAATTCTTCTTTTATGTTGCAGAACTTTGTGTCACCGCTGAATCAGTTGCAAAATAGAATATGGTTGATGCATTGGAGTCTCTTCATCTTCTTCAACCATGAAAATGGTAGAAATGCCATCATTGATTTATTCTTTCAAGACAGGTATACTTTGTAACTTGCACAAACTAATTCATCCCTGCTATTCTCTTGTGAAGCTGCTTTTTGAAAAATAAAATATTCATTTTTTTACCATCATTTGGCAGATCAGCATGCAGGGCCCACCTGTTGGCATTGTTGTGAATAGGGATGGCATTTTTAACCCGCCCCGCCCCAACCCGGACTGCCCGCCCCGCCCCGACTCTTAGATGGGGCGGGGACGGGGAAAAAACCATACCCCGAATCCGGGGCGGGGCGGGGATGGGTATGGCTCCCGCCCCGCCCCGCCCCGCAACCCGCCCCGAAATACCACCCCATGCCCCGCCCCATAACCCGCACCGAAATTAATAATCCTCTAAAATATAAATATATATTAGATTTCTTTTATAATAAATAAACATATTTATATGTAAATGTATATATTGATTTTATGTTGTTATTAAGGGTTAAGTAGATTGATTGAAGACCTTTTTTAAAGTTAAACATGTAATTGAATGAGACATTATAAAAGCATATAATATGATCCCATTCCCTCTAATTCAAATTTAATGAAGTTAAAGTTGTTAAAAAATCTATCTAAGCTTATTTTACTTTAATCATATATAATGTTAAATTGTGACAAGATAAATCATATTAAATAAAACAAATATAAATATATAATAGAATGATGGATCATGCTTTAATAGCAAAGTAAATTATAGTAACTTATAATAGCAAAGTAAATTATAGTTAGTAACTTAATATGATTCTAATCATACTAACAACACTATAAATTATACTAATTTTAATTATATGTAATCAACCTCTTTATTAGTAAGTGGAGTTCATTGGTCTTAAAGTGAGGTTCCTGCCAAATCAATGAGATTTAATGATATTTGACTATCAACTATTAATAATTTTGACTCGACTTGATTCTCGTTAAGATCTTCCAATCTTTTTCTTACCTGTGGTTGGTATGCATATGGTTGGGGCCCACACCATGGAAAGTTGGGTAAGCTTGTTGAGGGAAAATTGGAACATATATTATGTAGTCAGTTCAATACCAGAAATGGAGTGAAACCATGTATTGATGAAGTTCATGATATTTTAGAGAGATATTGTCTTTTTTATAAAGAATGTCTCAAAGCATATATGATATTTTCAAGTGTATGTTAGTGGCCTTCAAGGGCTTAGAGAAAATCTTATAAGAATAAAATCTCACTTTAAATAGGTAAAATTTCAGGAAAAGGAAAATTTATATTATTAATTTTAGATAATTTTAAAAAATTTAAACAATCTAACAGTGCCCCACACTTATAAAATATTTATGCGGGGAGATCTTTTTATTCTATTTTGGGAGATTTTTTTTTAATATTATTAAAGGCATAGAGACAACATAGATGAATCATTCATGTGCTTTTTACCATGTAAAATAAATTAATTTACCATTTTTTTATAGTCAATTCAAAATTTATTTATTATATTTATTATTATACCACATCGGGGCGGGGCGCCCCGCGGGGCCCCGCGGGGCATGTCGGGGCGGGGACGGGGTATGTAACATACCCCGAATTGCGGGGCGGGGCAGGGACAAGGAGATTCGGGGCGGGGACGGGGCAGCCCAATTCCGGCCCCGCCCCGCCCCGTTGCCATCCCTAGTTGTGAATCTCATTTCTTGGGCTATTATTAGTGGGAGATATGATCAGGGTGTTTTTGAGACAATCTTGCAGTGAAATAAAAATTATGAAAATTGAATATATATATATATATATATACTAATAGTTTGCATTTTTAAAAACATGAGGTAGATATATGGAAAAAAATAAAGAAAAACATTCAGAATTAAAGTCCTGATAGTTTTTTTTTCTGACATGGGTATCCCAGGTGTTTGACCCAACAGGACTAATCTTCTGGGTGGCACCCGCTAAATCCAAACGAATGCACACCGGGCAAATATGGGGCAGTGTCAAACACAGGATGTGGGGAATAAACCTGCCACTGACAGTTAAACATGTTATGGGTATTTTATATATCGAACAAGTGCCCGTGGCATAGGGGAAGGTGTTCACTATTGCAACCTTGAGATTGTGGGTTCAATTGATGTGACTGATAAAAAACAGAATTATTTTTTTTTCTATAAATCATTAAGATTATGATTTCAATTTTCAAATGGAAACATTAGCATAGAAAAGTACAAATAGATACTAGCAATAGAGACTAAATAGCATAGAGAAGGGGAATATATATTATCATGAAATGATACTTCATTAATCATTGAAAAATAAAAAATTGTGTTATAAAATTACTTTATAAAGACTAAAAATACTTGTATAATCCTGGCCACTTAAAGAAACCTTCAATAATCATTGAAAAACCGAAAATCTACGTTCTCAATATACTTAATAAAGATTAAAAAAACTGTTATAATTCCGGTTACTTAATATGACTCGTGACTAGTTTTCTTGTAACTCTATTTAATTTTTTAAGCGGTTTCCATGACTTGCAGGTACATGAATGCTATTCAAACGAATGCACACCACTTGCTGCGCTATGTGGCTACTGCTGTGGTTGTCAACAAAAGGAGAAGAAATATGCTGAAGGAGCTTATCAAAGTCATTCATCAGGAGCAGTACTCTTACAAAGATCCCATCACTGAGTTTCTAGAATGCCTATATGTCAACTATGATTTTGATGGCACTCAAACAAAGCTGCATGAGTGTGAGGAAGTAAGATGCTTGGTTTTAAACTCTCTTTTATCTCGTTGATCTCTTTTTAGATGGAAAGTATGGCCATTTTGCTGTTACATTTGGCCTTGTATGTACATTAATTTTCATGGTTATGTACCATCATGTTTGTACTTGAAAGCTGCAGATAATTTTCATTTCATTGGACTTGCATGAAATGTTTTGTGAATCCTGTGAAGCAGGGTGCTTTACTCATTTTTCCTTTATTGTATTTTTGAACATTCATAAAGTACTCTCAGGCAGCCTTAATTTTGCCAGTAGTTCTATCACTTCTATGTGCCTGAATGAAGTATAAAACCAGTACTAGGGTTTAAATAACAAATTTCCCATTTTTATCATTTGTGTCAGAAAAATTTTCCCCTCTTAGAAACGTTGGGTGAACTGAAGTATACATCAAACTAGGATGACCTGCTTGTTTCTGTTATGATAAGATTATGTTGGTGGTAAAAAGTAGCATTGCTTCTCCTCGACCAAGAACCTCTTTTTTTTATCTTAATCATTTTCATTCAAGAGCATTACAATCCACTGGTGTCCTTGGGTGATGCAGACTATGTTTATCAGCTTTCGAAGCTAGTTCCAGACAGCAATGATGATTGAACAAACCCATCATAGAAAGTGACACACCACTGGATTTGCTTTGTCTATGGGTGTAAAAATCACCTAGTGGTTTAACATATATCTCAGATATCCTCTAATGCACTTTCTGCTATCCAAATTTAGCTGTCATATATACTTACCTATCTTGTAACACTGAGTTGATTACCCTCCACACTCTTACTGCCAAACAAACTATGCGAAGAAGTAGTATTTCCATCCTCTACCTTATTATAGCCAAACAAACTACTAAGAAGTACTAATTCCCTTCATGAAGATGGTCTGTCAGCTCATTCAAATCTTTTGCACCCAACGAACCTCAAGGCTTAAAATTCATCCATCCATGATTCCGGTGGAATTTTCTACAATGTTTGCTTTTTTCTATTATTGAAAAAAATTATATGCAAAATCATGGTTTTTATTATTATTATTTTTTATCTATGATGAATTCCTATTTTTCATGCACTTTCTCTGGATTGATTTTAGGGAAATAATATGTGATAGCTGATGCTTATCCATCTCTGGGCATCATAGAACTTCAGATTTCCTGGCAAGGATGGGTTCCCATTGGATTAATTAATTGTGCAATCAGTCATTAGATTCTTCGGGGCTTTTGGTGTTTGAAATTGGTTGTTGGCACCACTGGCATGACAACTGTCATCAACCATATCCTTTTGACAGTTTCACTTAATTTTTTATCCATTCGCAGATTTGGTGAAGTCACATGTGATTTTGGTTCGTGAAAGGGTAAAAAATTTAGTCCTCTAGGAATTCTTTCCTTTTTAGCCAGTTAATCACTCTTGTGTTCTTGTTACTGTTATCCATTGATGTTGGTTATTAGATTGGTTATGTTGGTAGATTTGCCTTTGATCCAATCTAGTATTTGTTGTCATCCACGCTTTATTGAAACATAAAATATGTTGCTCATATTACTAGCTTCAAGTGCCAACTGAAATTGTGTTCTGATTCAACATCCAGTTGAAATATTATCCTCAATCTCTTATTAAACCTGGATCAAGTACATAGAGATTTTTCAACCCCCTTTTGGCCTTCCATTAATAGCACAATTTATGAAGCTTATGCTTTGCTTCATCTGAACCTCAAATTCAGAGCCCTTTTTGTAGTCTCCAGTTTTATTTTATACCTTTTCCAGAAAATGGTGTTTATTTTGGGTGCATGATATTAAAATATCTCCCAGTATTGTTTCTCATGTCATGGAGAACCTTGTAATCTATACCCCGCCATCTTCTAGGGGTTTTTTGGTCAGTATAGTCCTCTTATACTGTATAGTTTTTATGAGCAATGAATAGTCACCATTTAAAAAAAAAAAAAGTAATCTGTAGAATTGGCATTGAATTTGGAATGTGGTTATACAGGTAATACTCAATGATCCCTTTCTTGGAAAGCGAGTTGAAGATTCTAGCTTCACTATAGTACCTTTAAGGGATGAGTTCCTTGAAAATGCCCGCCTCTTCATCTTTGAGACATACTGCCGTATACATCAGTGCATTGATATTGGGTGGCTGCTTTGTTTCTGTATAATTTGCTATAAATCTCCATTACCGTATGTGTACTTATTAGTTGCATATAATGAGGTTTTGTCACTTTGCTTTCATTATATACTTTCTAATGCCCATTGTATCTTCTCCACTTTTATGTATTAGATTTTTCTTGGTCCACTGGGTAGACTGGATGACCATTGGCTTTTCAATCTACTTCTTTGTTACCGTTTTATTTCCCTTCCACTGCCTTTTTTATAATGACTGCCCTTGGTTACCCCTTGGATGCCAATATTTGAGATTTCCGTGACATTGACAAGAAGGAATATGATTATGCCCTATATTCACAATGTATGGGTACAGTTGACGGGGTTCAACATCAATGTTGAGTGATAAACAAATATGACATAGAGATTGAGCTGCATAGATCATTCAGTTTCAGTAAATATTATGGTCCTATAAATTGAGGGGTACAATGGCTCCAATAATGCAAGCTATCATACTTCATGTCAATGATTTCTTGACTTTTTGTATAAAGATTTGTATTGGAAGTGGTGTAACATTACATATTTAGTTTAAGTTTATGCAATTTGAAATTTAATTAAAACTGAATATGGAAAAAGTCACTTATCATCTGAGAATTGGAGCTTACCCTGCATCTGTAGGTTTTTATAACTTGGTTTCTCAAAATGTACTTATAATCTTTGTATCGATCTCAGCATGCTGGCCGAGAAGCTGAATATGAATTACGATGAGGCCGAGACATGGATGGTTAATCTTGTTCGCAATGCGAAGCTCGATGCTAAGATTGATTCCAAATCTGGAACTGTTATTATGGCCCCAAACCATCTCAATGTGTAAGTCTACAGAGTACAAAGCGACATGATTTTGAGTTTTTTTGGGTACCCCAAATCACAATGAAGTTGAATAACTCTTGGCAGAATGACCACTTCAATGTATACCCCAAATCACAATGAAGTTGACCCAGTCTTGTGCATCTGGAGCTCTGTGAAAATCAAAATCACTTTTTGTGGATTATTTCTTTTGTCACATTTTTGCCCCTAATCAAGATTAGCAGACAGCATTGAAGTGATTTGGAGCAAAAATCACAATAAGGAGAGTACCCTACTAAGGTGGTGTACGGTTTCAATTGAATGGAGTAACTTTAACCATTCATTCTCCAAAGTGTTCAAACTACTTGTGATTCACAGTACCATACCGTGATCTGCACTTAAATATTTTCAGATGCATCTCCATTGCAACCAGTGTTATTTTTTCATGGGTTCTTCATCTCCTTTTCATTTTTTGGCACCACCTTACAGGTACGAACAGATCATAGAAAGCACGAAGCAACTGTCTATGCGTACTTACGCGTTGGCAAAGAATGTATTAGAATCTGCACCTGCTGCACAAGCTGCTCAATAGGAAAGCATATGCGTGAGTGCAGAAAAAACTCCCTCAAGTCAGCAAATCAATGGACATGGTTGTCTGCATTCTTTTCCTTTTCTTCTTCCATTCTCCTGTTAAAACTTGGCTGTCTCAAGAGCAATTCGAGATTCCTTAATGAGGTGCAAAAATTTTCCTGCAGTTAATTTATGATTAGAAGATTCAGAATTCAGAAGCCTTTGTGAAACATGTTTTTTTATGGATAGGCAGGATTATATTTTTTTTCCAGTTATAGTTTCTTTTAAACTATGTAATATTTTATGCAAAAAATCTCCTTTGTTTGTTGTAGTCTATGATTTTGGCATGGATGAATTCAATACAATGGTTACACGTTTTAGAGCCTTCAGCATGTGTGAGTTGCCAATCATTTACTAACAACGTAAGCGTGGTGGACTATTACTGCTGTTGTATGCCATGTGTGAATGTACTTTTTAGGTGGCTGCATTATTGATTGATGATGATCATGAAGGGCAAGTTTATGAATGGCTGCTTGTCAAATTGGATGTGTGGAAAATCCTGGGGCACATGAAATTCCTGAGGATTTCCACTTCTTATGGTGGCAGAGATTCATCAAAATGGTGCATGAGGATTCTATGGATTCCTTTCTTAGATATCTGTCTTGCAACCAACTGCAAGAATACCATGGATTCCACTCTTCCAATTGTTTGTGTAACATTATGATTCTATGCTCCACGGAGATCATTTTTGTTGTAAGTGTGGAAGAACCCCCTCCCCCAACATTAGTACAAACATTATTTTTTAAAGTTGTTTTAGAGTTAAAATTCACATGAGGCCTTTCATGTTTCTGATTTCCTAGCTTAGCTTAATTTGAAGAGGTTAACAATACAGGAGACACCCAAAAGGCCATCTCTCTCTCTCTCTCTCTCTCTCTCTCTCTCTCTCTCTCTCTCTCTAAAATTTCAGTGTGAATTAAATTTTGGTAAAATTACTAAAATCAATATAAACTTTGTATTAATTCAACTTTTAATCTCTCTCTCTCTCTCTCTCTCTAAAATTTCAGTGTGAATTAAATTTTGGTAAAATTACTAAAATCAATATAAACTTTGTATTAATTCAACTTTTAATTTTTTTTTAATTATTATCTAACTAAAATCCTGATCCCCTATACTACATGACTATTTTTTATTCCTCTTTTTATACATATTAATGCCAGTGCTTGAACGAAGATGATTGAGCTAGTATGGAAAATATACTCAAAACCAACATCTTAGAGCAAGTATGAACTTCATTTGGTCTGAATTTCATTTTTTCCCAGTTTTCTTATTTACAAGTTCCTTAAATATTCAAATAGAGGTGCAAGTGGGACAGCCCAAGTTTATTTCAATTGCATATGGTTAAGCTCAAGCCTGACCTCAAATGAATTAAGTTGATTGTGGACGCATAATGGTTGACCATAATTTGGGCTGGTCTGCAATGGTCAATATAATAGAGTGAAGAAGATTTTAGATATTGTACCATCTATCTTTTTTTGACAATTATGAAGAACCTACTGAATTTTTTGGTACAATTTCGGATTACCTAAAGATTTGGGGGTTGATGTTATAAGGTTGTTTTCTTTCTCTTTTTTCTTGTTGTCTTCTTATTTCCATTTTTTTTAATATTTAAATTTATTAACTTGGATTAATTATCCTGAATATAGGTGAATTACAGTATGTTATATTAAATTATTATTAAATATTATAATTCTAGACCATCTTGAGTCCCCTAAATCAAGTTTTCTTGAGTTGGGTGAGTCGAGTTCAAGTCCCCGATTTTCCAACCTTATTAAAAATATTGGTCAACCACCTTGGTTGCCATCCATGGCGATATATGATCCATTGACAACATTCACAATAAAAAAAATTCTGAAAAATATTCATAAAACTTAGATCCAACTTCATTTAAATTAAATTTAGGATTTACACACCCTCCATTTAATCCAAATTATATATATTAAAGCAAACGGCGAGTTCGGCTATGGAAGGTGCCACATTAACACTCTCGAATTTTTTTTTCTTTCAAATGCGCCATATGGGCATCCTAATAAAATGACATGTGGCATTGTGGAATTAAGCCATCCATTTCTTTCCCAAACTTATCTCCTAAAATATATCCATCCATATGCCCTGAAAATCTCTCTTAACCACATCACTTGAGGTTTCCATACAGTTTGTATCATATTAAGGCAATAAATTCCTAATTCCTAATTTGCCTTTAGGGGCAGAGGTGAATAGATTTTAGGAGATAAGTTTGTGGTAGCGATGAATAGACCTTTAATAGTTTGCCTAAGTAAGAAATGGTCCATTTATAGTTGATTCAAACCGTATGGAAACCTCATATGGTGTGGTTAGGAGAGATTTTAGAGCATATGGATGGACAGATTTTAAGAGATAAGTTTCAGAAAAAAATGGATGGCTTAATTCCACGATGCCACATGTCATGTTATTAGGATGCCCACATGGCGCACTTAAAAAATTAAAAAAAAAAATCGAAAGTGCTGACGTGGCATCCTCCACAGCCCACATCTCCCATTGCTTTAATATAGTCAAACTATCGAAAGTAGATGACATTTGTTGATAAAGGAGAAAATAAATTTATTCAATTTGCGGAAGATAAGTCTTTTGTTGACCCCACTAACTCAAGTTCCTGGAGCCGCCACTAATTGATTCAAACCATATGGAAACCTCATGTGATGTGGTTAAGAGAGATTTTAGGGCATATGGATGGATAGATTTTAGGGATAAGTTTGGGAAAGAAATGGATGGCTTAATTCTACGATGCCACATGTCATTTTATTAGGATGCCCACATTGCGCACTTGAAAAATAAAAAAAAAATTGAGAGTGCTGACGTGGTACACTCCATAGCCCACCTCCCCAATTTTGCTTTATATATGAAAGCAAACGGAGAGGTGGGCTCTGAGGGTTGCCACGTCAACATTAAAGGAGTTCTCCTTTTAAATAATATATATAGATATATAGATATTAAAGCAAATGGGGAGGTGGGCTGTAAGGGGTGCCACGTCAACATTAAAGGAGTTCTCCTTTTAAATAAATATACACAATAACCTTACAGCGATTTAAGGAGCCATGTCATCGCATTCCACTATTTTTTCTCCAAAAGTATTGTTATCCATGTCTTCTATCTCCTAAAGGCTCGGATGTTGTTTATGTCCCATCAGCGCGTGCCCAAACCCTGTCACGTGTCCGAATGTCAGGAATGGCTATCTATGCCCGTCTAGGGCAGAACTTATCACCTCGGATGTGGCCGAGATGAGCATCCCTTTCTGACACAGCTTCTTGCCGAGACGGGGAGCGTCGGTGGTGGTCTTGGCAAGCACCCCAATTTCCCGTGCCGAGACGCCTGCAGCCGAAATGGAACTCCAACAAGGGTCATCGCCGGTCTTTGCTTAATTAGCGCATTAAGGGTTGCCCCACACACTACAGTATTATGATGGTGGCGGCGGTGGTGGTGGAGGTAAATATGCAAATTAAGTACACAATCCTAAGTCGAATTACTCAAAACTTGTGGGTGTGAAACTTGGGTCGGGCCATACCTGAACCTGAACCTGAACGTCCGAACCCAGCGAAAGTTAATTTGGGTTGGAATTGTTTGGGTTTAGGTAAGCCTCAGACATAGTTTTTGAACCTCCATGGATATCAATCAGGTCTGGAGAATGGATTTGCTTCTTGGTACCTGAATTCGACCTGGGTACCTGAGTTATCTATAAACATATGTATACATATTATATAATGCATAGTAGATGCACTATAGAATATACAATATTTAAAAAAGAAAATTGTCTTTGGAAGGCAAGCCTAACCCAAAAATTCAGGTACCAGACTAAACCATATGTAACACACCTAAACATACGGGTGGATAATTCAAAATTTTAGTTGGGTTTTGGTTTGATTTTACAATATACAAGTTTGGTTGGGCTGGGTTGAGCCAATACCCGACCCAACTTGCTCAATTTCCACCCTAATTTAACTCGGGCAACAAAATTCAAGCCGAACCTCATAATCTAGCATAAATTCATTTGATTTTTTTACAAAAGGCCCCTGTGTTTTTTTGAAATCTCACAAATAAAAAAAAAATCTGGATGTGCAAGACTCCCACACACGATCGGAGATCTACATGTATGCCAATGATTGGGAAGCTTCGCCGAAATTCGCATCTCCTCTACCTACCGGATGGAATAGAATGGAATAAAATACCAACCCTAGGGCTCCCTAGACTTCTTCGCTAGAAACCCACATCCTGCTAATTCGGTTGAGAGTCTTATTTGTGGGTACATATCAAGTCTTTTATTTATAGTGGGATACTAATTCTTCTATTGACCACTGGCATGCTTGATCTGACATGAGACCTGTGGCATATATATGGGCCACATGATTTCCATCAACCATGCCCAAATTCATGCTTTATACCACCCTCAATAGACAATATGATAAGTTATTGGACCTTCATGTGGGCCTGGCAATTCTCAGACTTCGCCCCTAAATACTGCCCTAATGCACAAGCATTCTCCTAAGCCTTTGAATCTCACATGCTTTGAATATCTAGTCATTCAATTAAAATCTTCACAATCATAATCACACTATAGCATCCATCTGTCCCTATAAATATGATGGCTAGATACGGTATAGATATGTAGGGCGACACGCCATAAAAACTGTAGGAACATGAATTTTAAGCATAAAAACGGAAGGACAGTCGGCTGAGCTACTTGACTCAATTACATGATGTACACCGACTGGCAGGACTGACTTTCAATCGGTTGAGCAGTGCTCAATGCTGATACATTTCATGGATGTCCCAGCTGCCAGGCTGCCACCAAGATAATTAAGTTTGCCGGGACCATCAAAATATGTTCTTAGCCAAGGCATGAGGACCCGGCTTGTTGCGATGAAGCTATTAAGGCATCATTTAAACATAATTAGATGCAATAAAACACCCTATAAAATGTGGGATTCAGGGCCTATCAAATACAATAGGACTTTAGAATACAACAATAACAAAAGAAAAATCAAATATATTGGATGTTGTCGTCCACATCCAAATTAAAGCTATGAAATGGATTTAAGTTTTTAAGTTGACTATCCACCTAATGATATTTGATCAAATAGGTGGAAACATTTTAACATATAGCATTTTTTTAATATATAAATGAATAAATTCTTAAGCCCATTTATGACAAATGGGCCTTATAAAATTGTTGTATGTAACTGTACTTCCTTCTGAAAGTAAGTTACGTGAGTTTTCACTCCTTCCCCCGCCAAATTTTTCAGTGAAGTTACTTGTACGGTCCTACCAAAAGCTTCTTCAGTGTCCTTTTCCATATGATAAATGGTATGTCTTAACATGTATATCTACCTTCCAGCAAAGCAATCCAAAATTGCACATGGGTGGTTAAGTCTCAGCCTATATGAAACCTGCCTAAACCCAAATTCAAAATCCCAACTTCAAGCTCGAAATACCAAGCCCAAGCCCAAATTGCATATGACCAGATGGATGAATCTAGTTTTGTGATCATGATGGTGTGATGATAAGTGAAAGTTCACAAAAATCATCCATATGACCGCTCCTTTGTTTAAATGCTATCTTTTGAGGGCTTGGGGTCACATCCAAGACTTGAAATGGGACTTGAACCCCAAAAATGAATCAATTAATTCATTATATATCAACAAGTCGTATTATAAGCATCAAGACCAAGCCAGTGACGGTCCACACTAAAAGCCCCCTTAGATGGGCCTAAAATTTTCACAAGCTGATTCACAGCCTAATTGAAATACTTACAAAAATTGCATACATGGGATTCACATTCATTGAAGATGGCATTTTCCAACAATTTATTAGACATGTAGTTATCATTTATAGCAGTATCTCTAATACAAAGGAAAGGACTAGCCAAGACTTTAACTTCTATGGGCAGGCTTCAGTCTTATTCATTATGTCAATACATAGGGACTCTAATTATCAGGGTATCCAAAGAGCATTAACCCTGTAGGCTGTAGCAGATATATAACGAATACTAGTTGAAAGTGATTGGGTACACAGGACTCTTATCAGGGTTGAAGAGTCCAAAGTGTCGTTCAGCCTCACCCAAGTGACCATTGGTAGGCTTTTGATTTTCATTGAACATTGCAAAAATGTAAGCTTGTATAGCCCTTCCAGTCCTCTTTGGGGTCCCTTTCTTCACATGTTGAATCAAATTCTGATTATAAGTGCGTGCATTATTAACTGTAGCTTCTGCATGGCCGCTCGAGGGCCATCCGGTTTCCGACACCACAATCTCTACCGACGATCCTCCCACCTTCTCAAGTGCTGAATACATGGCGTCCACGATTGCATCAAACAGGTTCTGGTATTTGTATTGACCGTCGGTGATGACAGCCGACGGCGAAGTGAACAAAGCATATGGAAGCTGGATGGAGCCAGTGTTGTCGATATAGCTTATGTAAGGGTACACATTGGCCAACAGTGGAGCCTGGGTACTGGCTAAGAATTGAACAATTGGTCCCAAGGTTCCTTGTGCAGTGTCTTTAAAGGAGCCTTTGGATGGAGGATAGGATACGCCGAGGACCCCAGTGTCCACCGCAGTAGACACCTTGATTTGGCCTTGTAGGCCTGCTGCTACAATTGCATTGTAGATGTTTCGCATGGCAGGAAGTACAAATTGAGCTTGCCCACCTGGAATCACTTCATTACCGACCACTATGTAGCTAAATTTTACAGCAGGGGAGTAGTTTCGCACGTTATTCTGGACCCATGTGTTTGCTTCTGATTGAGTCGTCATTCTCTGGAGCTGGTCATTAGGGACGCCCAGCATGACTTGGATGTTGGACCCTCTGAGGGCGTTGAGGGCATCTCCATTTGGATCATAGAGTCTCATTCTTCCAATATTTCGCGCTTTGTACATCTGAATGACTTCTGGTTTTGAAGGTAAATTCGAGCCCAGCATTCCATAGCATACGCCCATGGATTGCGCACCTGTAATGTAACAAAATTTAGAGAATCTGGATTCGAAACCTCAAAAAGAAGAAAGAACAATAAGCAAATGAAGAGTTTGTTGGTGATGATTTTGAATCTTTTTTAAACTTCAAGTCACTTTAATCTGTAACTTATTTTATGCACCTAGTAGAAGGAAGATTTTCCCTAGCACTTCATTCAGATCGGTGCCATCTCATGGAGGGACCCATGAAATTCAGGGTTGGGGTGTGTGTTTTTTGTTCCCCCTTTGGATGGTCCGGATGAGTGTTCCCAACTATGGAGAGCACAGTGAAGGAGAAAATTTTCCCCTGCAAGGAAAAAGTGAGAGAGAGAGCGAAAAGTCTTCTTTCTTAAACAAGGGACCATAAGCCTCCTTACAGGAAGTGTGTGGTTGTGGGGGGGGGGGGGGGGGGGTTGAATTTTTTTCACCCCATAGTAGCATCCATGCTATTCTCAACTGAATTTTAATAATAGAAGATTTTACTTTAAAAACTGTAAAATTAGGAACTAGAAATATATTAAACATTATCTGGGTTTCTAAATATATAATTAGTCCCATAGGTAGAGACTGTCAATATATTCCCATAAATATTGTATCAAAGATTATCAAAATTAAGTGATATTTTATGTTGTGCGCGTGCCTGCGGAAGCGCGAAACCTGCAATAGATCAATCATGCCACATAAGAGAGAGACGCCTACAGTCACGGCAAGATAGCAACAACTCATATCTTGACTCTATTCAGAGTTTAGGATTACAGATTACACACACACATATATATATATATAATATCATTGTTTTTAACCCCTTAAATAAGCCATGGTACATTGACCAAAATACCTTTGATCTTGAAACCAGCCATTAAATAATCCAATGGACTACTCCGGTAAACCCAAAATACAATACATAAATCCAACATTCTCACTTGTTATATCTTATTCATCTCCTTCGAACGTTCAAGCAAAGCCATCATGAGACATTTAAAACACTGACTTTTGACTCTACGTTCCCAATCATATGAAAGGCACTGGATCTTAGAAGGGATGGTGCATAACAAATTAAAACAACAAAAGCAGGTATATATGACTTGACCAAGACTTTGTACATGACGCAAATTTCACTTTAAAAGAAGTGATATACAGTGTTCAGTTGAGCAAGTATGAACCATATTTTCAAAACATGAACAATCCAATGATGCATATCACCTCATTTAAAGTGGCATTTGGAACACCACTTATATAGACGAGATTTGAGTAGGGTTTGACCACACAAAAGGGTACCCATGGAGGTTAAAATCGTAGCTAGCTGAATTGATTGCAACTTGGAATCATCTCTTCATGAGTCATGACACAGCAGCCAACACACACTCACACACACACCAGAGGTTCCCATAGAGGGAGGCGCGTTCACGGGGCCATCTCCTTTTTTTTAACTTATGGCCCCCTTAAACAATTGTTTTAAGTAAAATTTCCTAGACCGAGAGAGAGAGAGAATTGTTTGAAGTAAAATTTCCTACACACAGAATTGTACTTTGAAGTAAAATTTCCTAGAGAGAGAGACCTGCGACATCCAGGCATGCCGCTAATAAACCTAAAACAAGAATCATGGTAACCATGGCTGAGGAGCTGATTGCTGCCATTGTGATATCTCTTGCCATTTCATCATCCATGAATCCCCCCTTATATAGAAAGAAAGAGGATGTAATCTCAAGCACTCAGCAGCCCCTTATCTTTGACTTGTCAAGCCTTTGAAGATTCAATCCCCTTGTAATTATAAATCTGTTAGAATAGTACAGTACTTGTCCAATCTCCTTATCTGGTTGTTGGAACTTTCCGCTCTTATTCTACACAAAAATCCAACCTATAGAGAAATTTTCTCAAGTCATTCATTTACTGTATGTGGTAACTCGAAGTATTCGTTTGGCACTAGTCTTCCATTAGTTACAATCATGATATCACCCCCACCATTTTTCTTTTGTTCCAGCTGCATCTCATTCAAGTCATTGACTAAAATATTTTAACACGTGTGTGGCACGTTCGCGGAAAATCCTTGCGGACCAGTAAAAAAAAAAAAAAAAAATCCTAAATCCCTACCCCATGCGCCAGTGTTTCTCTAGACCAATTTCTTGCAGAAAAAAAAATCATGCATATGGGAAAAAAAAATCATGCATATGGGATAATAAAATCATTATTTAAAAACTAAGCAACTCTACAAGGACCACGGTTTGGGTCGAAACCTAGTCACATTGCCCAGTGAGTACAAATTCTCACCATGGCAAATAAAGAAAGAGTCTCTAAAATTTAACTATTTAAGTTTGACTGCTGAAATATATTGAAACTATATTCTTACCATTTTTATATTCTATTTTGTTATATTACTTACTTTTAAAATGCTCTAAATTAAACATAGTTGAGTGGTGTTGGCTATTGGTATCACATACATCCTTAGAGTTCGATCCATATATAGGTTTTTAATTGATGATATGACTCACAGCTAGTAGGGCAACCTTCTAGATAAAAATGAGCATGCCCTTTTTTTCTACAATTTAAAGTACTTTTATTTTAGAAAAAGGTCAGAGTAGATTTAAATATGAGTTTGTGCAAGAGTTACTTGGTTTTTAAACTAAATTTGAGAGGCTGCCTAGTTGGTTGGGAACTTCACTTCTCACGAAGATCACCCGATGTACTTTCAACACTTGCACAAGTGCTCATTCCCTGCATGTACAAGCGATCTCTCCTCAATTGCGAGAGTGCTCACTCCTGCCTGTACGCGTGTATAAGTGCTAAAAAAAAGATTTTAATAGGATGGGACATACACTGTATCTTGGTGCGCACTAGCCCATAGAGTCAATTGACTTGATGGGCAACAACTATAGATATTTGCGGGTGTCCCGAGTAAAGTTTCAATAAAAATATCCTGAGCCTTAGGTTTTAGATCAATAGACTGGTTTAAATGGTTGATGAAAGAACAGAAGAAAAAAAAATGACATTTGGCTAACAACAAAAATCAAAACCTAACTTCTCTGGCAACTTGAGTCAAATGTGTATGACTTGATTTTTTTTAAGACATATACAAACAAGGTCGATTGTCCTGAGACTTGTGTTTGATGGCTATCAAACTCTGTTAAAGGTGGTGGTGGAACCATCTCGAGTGAGCGAGTCTTGTCTCTTTCGAACCCATTCAACATCGTTCCCGTGATTTTTGCAAGGGCTAAAATGTACAGTAGTTAATTCCATTTCTTTTTGGAGGGAATGGCCGGGATTTTTTGCTCTCGTCTTTTGGGCAAAATAAATTGAGGCTAGAAAATTTTCAGTCTGGAATTCGGTCCATTTCAGCTATTCCGGTCAATTTCGATTTTCTGTTCCGGTCTATTTTGGTTTGTAGCACAGTTTTTATCAATTTTTTTTTAAGTTTTTCTTCTCAATATCCATATAAAGAAATATACATAATTTATATTTTATTCTTATTTTCTATTTTTACATATATACATATAAAGAAATACACTCTCTCTCTCTCTCTCTCTCTCTCTCTCAAAGCATTCAACAATTTTACTCTCTAAGAAATTTTTAGAGGGTCAAAGATTAAAGCCATCAAGAAATAAGATTAAAGGGGCCTTCAAATGATCCAGTGGAATACATTAGTAAACTACACATCTGATTTTTTTACTTTTCCTTCATTGTAATTTATAAATATGCAAGTTTTTTATTCTTTTCTATTTTTATTCTCTAAAAAGATTGTAAGGTTTTGAACGTAATCCTATTTACAAACCTTCAAGAAATTAAGATTCAAATTATTTTCTTCATAGTAGAGTAGGTCGAGTTTGACCGAACCACTTAAATATTTTTGTCATTCTCCGTACTTGTGTTCTAATTTTTAATTTAATACCGAAAAGGCGAAATTACTCAAAAAAAATTAACAAGGCATGTCGAGCACGTCCGGCACGGCACGGCCGTTTAACATCCCTATTCACCATTGGATCATTCAAGTGCAACAACTCATCCTCTCTTAATATCTCTTTGTTATTAGGGTTGTAAACGGGTCGGTTCCGGTTCCGGTTCCGGTCCGGGTCCAGGGTGGAACCGGAACCGAAACCGTTTTCTAAGAGGGGAAACCGGACCCGGACCCGGTTCGGAACTAGAAAACTAGTTATGGAACCAGAACCGATAATATTAATGGGAACCAGAACCGGAACCAGAACCATTTGTGAGGCGGGTCTGGTTCCAATTCCGGATATGAGATGTAAAAAAGTAGAAACCCTAATGTAGAAAAGTAAAAAGGGTTCCGTTTTCACATACTAAAGTTACCTTATGTGAGTGTATATTGGGTAGGGTCCCAGGTCCACGGGTCTGAGCCACTGTGGATCCGGAACCAGAACCGTTTAGTTATCTGTTTTTTATATCGGTTCCAAAAAAAGGATCCGAAACCCAAACCATTTGCTTATCGGGACCAAAATAAGGACCCAGACCCGGAACCTAACGGGTTGGAACCTTCGGGTAATCGGAGAATCGGAAACCCATTTACAACCCTATTTATTATGTGGCAATCATATCTTATTTTTTAGGTAATGTTTTGTGATAGTCTCTAAGATAGGGGATAATTACAAAATAAATGTTCACCGAATCCATAATATCAAAGAGGTTCTTACATCAAGACACGCAACTGCCACCCATCTAGTTATATACTTCCACATGAGATTTTCACCTAAAATAGGCTTGCATATGGATGGTTAAGATTCTCAATCCTTACTTTCCAAGGAACCCCACTGTATTAAAGGTGCCCACAAAAAATTACTCACATTTGCCATAGGAGAAAATTCCCTATCCATCCCCGATCTAATCCCCATAAGCATTCATCATGCATCAAACCCAATAATAATAATAATAATAATAATAATAATAGAGTGGATTGTAAAGTGGATTAGACCTTCACGATCGAACTACCATAGAAAAAAATCGATTGTGTATGTAATTGGAGGTGTATTTGAGTGGTGGACTCAAAATAGGTAGTGGAACCAAAAGTAATAACTGTTGAGAGTGGATGTAGCTCTAGACCCAACCATTATAATCTTTTTGTGCCATTATCCCTCTATGCATCATTGTCATCCAATTGCATTTAGCGATACATGTGCTAGATAGTTACATCGTTGATTGATTTGACACACATACACTTGTACTAAATTAAATTGAACATAGTGGTATATAATTGATTTATTAGCACACAGGTTTTGATATTACATAGTTATACATATGTTGTTGTGAAATTCAAACGAACTCGTGGGTTTGCTTAATTGGATCAATTAAGTTATAATTTTTTAATTAGTCCTATTCACCTCCCTCTAGGACTTGTATCTTGGTCTAGCTCGCACTTTCACTCTAGACCAATTTCTTGACAGAAAAAAAATGATATATATGGGCTAATAAAATCATTATTTAAAACTAATCAACTCTACCGAGGACTATGTTTGAGTAAAAAACTAGTCACATTGCCTAGTAAGTGCAAATTCTCACCAGGACAAGTAAAGAAATAAGAGTATATATATAGTTTTAGTTTGACAGCTCAAATATATTTGGAACTATATTTTTACCATTTTTATATTCTATTTTGTTATCTTACTTTCTTTAAAAATATTTTAAATTCAACATGGTTGAGTGGTGTTGGCACATTAGTATCACATATATGCTCAAGATTTAATCCTTAAGTCTTCGGGTTCATAGTATCACTTATGGCCGGTAGGCCATTAAAGACAATAAATCAAGATCACACATGTGACATATTCACATGTGGGAGAATCTTGTACAAAATCCCATGTGCTCTTCTAGAAAGACACAAAATAAATAGTCTGGATACAATAGTTGTACTATTTAATATGTTTCCTTTTTCATTAGGTTGCTGTAATTCCTCATTCATTAAAGAAGATTACTGTAAATTACTGTAAGATCATTGATTGGATTCCAAAGGGATTTCTATATATATATATATATATATATATATATATATATATATATATATATCACAGTTGACCCATACATTGGGTACACTGATTTTCCCCAATTTCTATCTTTTTATCTTGCAATATCTGATGTTGCATAGTCTAGAAAGACAAAAAGTAGATAGTTTGGATACAATAGCTGTACTATTTAATATGTTTTCTTCTTTTTCATTAGATATCTGTAATTCTTCATTCATTAAAGAAGATTGCTGTAAATTACTGTAAGATCATTGATTGGATTCCAAAGGAATTCCTATATATATCACAATTGACCTATGCATTGGGTACACTGATTTTCCCCCAATTTCTATCCTGTCTATCTTGCAATTTCTGATATTGCATAGTCTATTAAGGCTAACCAAGTAAAAACAAATGAGAATATCTTATTTTTATTTTTCTAGAATTTTAAAATACTTAATTTTAGAAAAAAGATCAAAGTATAATATTTAATTACGAGCTTAGTGCCAGGATAACTAGTTTTTAAACCAATAAAGAGAGACTGCACCAAGGATGAAGAACCCTGGACCTCTCTCTCCATTTGTATTTTAAAATGGGACATACAATGTATCTTAATTCCCAGCCCCACCAGGAAGGGACATACAATGTATCTTAGTGCACACTAGCTAGTAAAGTCATTGACACGATGGGCCACAAACTATGGATGGTGGGTGTCCTGAGTATAGTTTTAATTGAAATTATATCCTAAGCCTTTGATTTTAGATCAATAGCCTGGTTTAAATGGCCGATGAAAGAACAGAAAACCATGACATTTTGGCTTAACAACAAAAATCAAAACCAGACTTTTCTGGCAACTTGACTCAGATATGTACGTGTGACTTGACTTTTGTGGTGAAACGGAAATGAAACAATTGACTTGACTTGAGAATGTGATAGCCATCAAACTCGGTGAAACGCGGTAGTGGAACCATCTCTGGGCGGCAAGTGTTGTCTCTGTCCAACCCATTACCCATATAACACGTTCCATGTTTTGGCCAAGGATAAGATGTGTCATTGTGTTGTAGTCATTGTTGACGTACTCAGCAAACGAATCCTAATTTACTTTAGGATTTTACTTAGGATTTATATTGGTGGATGTAATGGAATTTACTTAGAATGTAAAATAAACTCAATTTTAATGTGATTTGATCAATCAGGGTGCAACACAGTTCATCCTAACCAATGGTGAATATCTCTCCGTTCTTTGCCGATATCTTATTTTTTATGTTATATTTCATGACCGTCTTTAAGATTGGAGCTAATTACCAAAACAAAAAAAGAGTTTAATGGAATTAATCCATAATATCAAAGAGGTTCTTACATCAAGACTTGCATTACAAACGAGACAGCTCCAGATCGGAACCATAGTGGACCCGGATTCGGATCCGTTTTAAAATAACGATTTTGTTCCAGATTCGGTTTTGAATAAGAATCTGTTTTGTTGGTTCCGAACTTGGATTCGGTTCTGAAATCGGGTCCACCTAGAAGACTCGAATCTAATTCTAGAATCCATTTTATTTTCTCTTTATTCTTTATTTTTTCTTAAAAAAAGTATTATACGTAAGAATGTCCAAAAAGAGTTGGTTTTAAAATACAAATTGCAATATCAAAAACTCATATGCTGAGTCCCTAGTCTACGGGTCGGAACTTATATAGACCCAGAACTGGACCCGTTTATCAATCGGAACCTAAATTAGATTCCGGACCCGATCACGTTTATGAATCGAAACCTAAAATAGATTACAAGCCCGGTTTTTTGTGGGTCGGAACTTCTGGGTAATCGAGTAATTGGATACTCGTTTGCAACCCTAATCAAGACATGCAAATATGCAAATGCAACCCATCTACTTATATTCTTCCACGGAATATTTTCTCCCGCAGGAGGCTGCATGTAAACGATTGAAATTCTCAATCCCTACTATCCACAAAAGCAGAAAACGGTTTACACTACATCGCTACGCACACATTGGATCTAAACTGCACAATAGGCTTGGACAATCCTAATAAGGAGTGCATGTAATTTAGTGATAATTTTCCCAAACAATTTGCAAGAAAGCCTGTGCAAATGATAAAAAGCCAGATTCAGTCCCGCCCAATTAACTAAATGGGTGGGCTCGTGCCTGACATTTGCAGCCCATGTCAAGTATATGGGCCGTATTTTTACAGCTGGACCGGGTTTGAATATGCCTCCCACAACCTGACCCATAAGCTGGAAAATCTAATCTCAAATCCAATCTAATCATATTATATGTAATTTTTCTTATAGTGATAAAGATGTTTCCAAAATCAATATCATAATCATATAGCATATCCTTCAGCATAGAATATATTCCATATCGGTATTATTGGCTGGCATTTTGTAATAATGCAGTATTGCCTGAAAGTTACATTTGTGTCAATGCTTTTAATTATTACTCTCTATGGCCTGATCCAAGTTATACTCCTTCACAAACCATGTATGCTTTGAATCGGGATCCTCTGAGTGTTCCTATGAACGGTGACCTCACCGCGGGCAGCCCCTCCTGCACGGATGCATGGCAAGCTACCCACGGTTACGTGACGGAACATGAATGGTCCACTTACTGTCACCGAGCACCAGATCCGGACTTATATACTTTTCACACCATGCCTCAACGGAGATTAATTTATCAGACTTAAACTCCAACATGAATCGATTCATATATCAACAAGCCATTTAGGCATCTAGACCAAGCCGCTGACAGTCCACACTAAATGAACCTTAGATTCTTACAAGCTGATTAGCAGAATAATTGAGATTGAAATACTAAGAAAAACTGCTTATATGAGTCACATTAATTCTCAACAATTTATTAGAACTGTAATTTTCATTCATAGCAGTATCTCTGATACAAAGGACAGTATCTCTGATACAAAGGAAAACTACAAACCAGAACTCAAACTCTCATGAATGTCTGATGTCCCATGGCCGGGCCTTTATTCAATATGAAAATACATATATAGATTAGGGAAGCACCTTATTGTTTATATATAGCATAAATGTAAGAACGAAAACTAGCTAAAATTGATTTGGTACACAGGACTCTTATCAGGGTTGAAGAGTCCAAAGTGTCGTTCAGCCTCACCCAAGGGAACATCGGTCCGCTTTTGATTCTCATTGAACATTGCAAAAATGTAAGTCTGTATAGCTTTTCCAGACCTCTTTGGTGTCCCATTCTTCACATGTTGAATCAAATTCTGATTATAAGTCCGCGCATTATCAACCGTGGCCACTGGGTTGCCCCCACCGGACGGCCAACCGCTCTCCGACACCACAATCTCCACCGACGATCCACCCACCCTCTCGAGTGCCGAATACAAGGCGTCGACCATGGCATCAAACAGGTTCTGGTATTGGTATGGATCGTCGTTGACAACAACCGATGGCGAAGTGAACAAAGCATATGGCAACTGGATGGAGCCAGGGTTGTCAATATAGCCTATGTAAGGGTACACATTGGCCAAAAGTGGAGCCTGGTTACTGGCTAGGAATTGAATAATTGGTTCCAAGGTTGCTCGCGCCTCATCTGTAAAGGAGCCCTTTGATGGAGGATAGGATACTGCAAGGACCCCAAAGGAGACCGAGGTGGACACCTTGATTTGGCCTTGTAGCCCTGCTGCTGCAATTGCACTGTAGATGTTTCTCATTGCAGGGAGTACTAATGGAGCTTGATCACCAGGAATTACCTCATTACTAACGGCTATGTAAACAAATTTTACATCAGGATAGTAGTTTAGAACGTTATTCTGGACCCATGTTTTCGCTTCTGATTCACTTGTCATCTGCTGGAGATTGTCATTAGGGAGGCCTAGGATGACTTCGATGTTAGACCCTCTAAGGGCGTTAAGGGCTTCTTGATCTGGATCATAGAGCCTCATTCTTCCAATATTATGAGTCTTGTACATCTCAATGACTTCTGGTTTTGGAGGTAGATCCGATCCTTGCATTCCATAACATACACCAATGGATTGTGCACCTGCAATATAACAAAAGTTAGAGAATTTGGACTTCAATCCTCAAAAGAAGAATTCAAAATGAGCAAACTTGTAGATCAAAAACTTTATGCTTTTTTTATTAAACAATTGTAGTTACGTTCGTCTGTAACTTTATTTTATGCACCTAGAAGAAACTCATGCAGTTAAATTCGTAGCTAGTTGAATTGATTGGAACTTGGGATCATTTCTTCAAAAGGTAGTCAAAACTGCAGCCAACACACACAGAGGTTCGCTCAGAGAAAGTCGTGTCCATGGGGCCACCCCAAATTTGTTTAGAAGAAAAATATATGAGAGATAGTAGGGGTGTTCATGGCCCGGGCTAAGAAATCCCAGGCCCAGCCCGATTCACTGGTCCAGGCCCTCCACGGGCTCTAAAAATCAGGCCTGAGCCCGCTCATTTAATTAATCGGGTCAGGCAAAACCAGGCTTGTTATAAATATTGTTGCCATTCAAGCCATTGTTTGGACTAATTAAATTAAATTACATGCTCTTCTTAGACAAGCCGGGCTTTCGTCTTTCTATCACATAATCCAAGCCTTGCCTAATTATTAAGCGGGCCTAATCACATATCCAAGCCCGCTAAAGCAGGCTGGGCCTGGATCAGGCTTGGGCTATCCGTGCCTGGATTGGGCTCAAGCTGGCTGGCCCGGCCAATGAGCATGCCGGAGAGACAGAGAGACAGAGAGAGAGAGAGAGAGAGAGAGACCTGCAACATCCAGGCATGCCACTAGCAGACCTAGAACAAGCATCATGACAACCAGTGTTGGAGACCTGATTGCTGCCATTGTGATATCTCTTGCCATTTTATCATCCATGCACTCCTTTTATAGAGAAAATGAGGATTGTAATCTCAATTCTCAAGCACTACGCAACCCCATATCTTTGACTTGTCAATTACTTGCAATG
This sequence comes from Cinnamomum chago, assembly GCA_038049695.1. Classification (NCBI taxonomy): domain Eukaryota; kingdom Viridiplantae; phylum Streptophyta; class Magnoliopsida; order Laurales; family Lauraceae; genus Cinnamomum; species Cinnamomum chago. The sequence continues at coordinate 119,875,464 of CP142451.1, forward strand.
AAGTCTATTGCCATGTGTACTTGTCCAATCTTTCCTCATGTATACTCGCAATTTTCTCTTGTTTTCTAGAAAATATCTAAGCTATAGAGAAACTTCCTCGGCTTATTAATGTTTTCTGCGTCGAAAGTCGAAGTCTCTTCGTTCGTCATTGTTTTTTCTATAATTTAGGTCCTACTTCACAGCCAATTCAGGGAGATAATTGGGAGTCCATCTCATCAATCACATGTGTGGTATGGTATGGTCTCCCAAGGATTGCGGTCTTTATTTATTTATTTTTTTATTGAGGGCTGCTGGAAAGATTTCTATGGTGGCCAATCTAAGAAGAAGAGGTATAATAGTTGAAGTCATTTCAGATATTTGTCTAGCATGTGTAGAGGAAGAAGAATCTATCAATATATCACCGTTCATGTATTGTCACTATACCTCTCGCTTTCAGCAATCTTTTATCAACGAATGTAAAATTTTATGGTCTATGCCAAGGGCTTTTAGCAAATTGGTAGGCACCTTGGAGGTCGAGTCCTTTATCAGGGGCTCACTTAATTAATCGTTTGGAGGGTGCAGGGACGGACCCACGTTTTATCAACTAAGTGCACCTGCACCCGCACCCGCACCCGGTAGATTTTTAAAAGCATTTAGAGGGATATGAGTCATGTAGCCCATGCCCCAGTTAAAAGTCCATCTTGCACCCCATATTTAAGGCCCGCAGCTAAAATGCACCCACCCTTCTCAACAATCGGAATCCTTCTCTGTTTGCCCAAATCGGAAGCCCTTGTCCCTCTCGTATATCCATCAAATCAGCAAATCAACAACATTTCTTCCTCCCTCTCCCCTCCCTCTTTTTCTTGCGCTCAATTTAATCTCAAAGACTCAGTCATTTAGAGTTGCAGTCTTGCAATTGCAGAGATAGAAATAGTAGAAGATAGAGCCAAATTGTAGTCTTGCAATTGCAGAGATAGAAATAGTAGAAGATAGAGTCAAAAGGTTACCAACCCCACCATGTATATCCTTCACATATTTCAGTAATCTACTAAGCCATAGTATGTTAATATTTTGTAGCGCATTTTCTCCGACATCACTCTAATTTATAAATTATAATACATGCCATTTCCTCACAGTCCTCAATATAAAGCTTTATTAAGCTCTTTGCATCACCCATTCAATGAGAAATATATTTTACATTTGCACATTCCAAAATCAAACATTCTCTGTGTGTCACAAACACCTTAACTCTATGAGCCTGTTTGGATAGGCCAAAAATAGAGTAAAGTTAAATGGGCCATAACGGTCTAAAATTTCAACTCTACCCTGTTTGGATGAGTCTGACCTAACAAATGAAGTAGTGTTCTCAGCTACGTTACTTCATTTCATTTCAATCCTAAATACTTTAATTTCTTTGAGTAAAAGTGGATTCTACTCCAAACCTTTAACTTCACACCAAGTATCCAAACTGAGTGAAGTGAAGTACTACTCTACCTTAATTTCAACCAACTTCACTCCTCATGTGAAATTTACATAACGTTACTTCACTCATTTATCCAAACAGGACCGAGGGATTGAGGATAATTGTAGCAACGATATATATTCAGTTATTTCATGCAATCCAAATTAGTCAATCGAGTGGATGGGCCAATTAAGATTTTGATTCTTTTCGATTTTGAGGGTAATTGTAAAAACTTTGTTGTAGAGTGAAGATATGACTTTTCATGCAAGAATGTTAGTTGATACACTTAAATATTTTGTAATCATTTAAATGCAATATATTTTCTCTTTTGCCATTATTAATGTAAAGAAAGTATAACAAAATAATAGTTTCGACATTTTCAATTGGCCATCATCCGCACCCCCCAAACAAAAATCTTGGGTCCGCCACTGGGTAGGTGAATCATTTCTCTTTTCTTTGGCCGATTTGGAAAGAAGGGAATCTTCAATGGTGCGTTTGCTCTTAGGTTTCAATATTATTCTGAAGATTGCAAAATGGGCAAGCATCAGAAACGAGTCAAAGTATAGCATAGATAATATTTTAAGTAATTGAATAGCCTCTTTGGGCAGAAAGTGTGTTAAGAAGACCTTGTGTTACTTGATCTTTCATGTTGAAGCTCTGATACCACTTGTTGTATACGTGCACGCATACAGAAGCGCAAGTATCTACGATAGAACAATCATGCCACACAAGAGAGAGATAAGGATTTTACGTGGTTCGGTAAAATGCCTACGTCTATGATGACAAGAGAGCAATAGACTCACATTTGACTCTCTTTTGAGTCTAGGGTTACAAACTACATCATAGATATAATTTTCGCTTTATTAGCCCCTAAGAAAGCCCCTGTATAATGACCAAAATATCCTTGATGCTGAACCCGATCACTGGCTAACCCAAGAGACTACTCCGGTAAACCCATAAAACAAGACATAAATCCAACATTTTCTTTCTCTTAATGTTCTCAAATTTAATGTGCACAATACCGCAAGAGGAAAATATAACCTATAAGTATAGGTGTCATCTTATGTTTTGAAAGGTGCAATTTATGTTTTGAAAGCATATAGACTTAAAGATTCTAATGAAATAGGAGTGTTATATATATTAGAAGCTCTAAGTATTTGTACCTCAAATAATTTTTATAGCGTAGTGGTGGAAAGTCATTCTTCAAATGTAGTATTTTGGTCATCCTATTTTGAGAACGGTCCATGGAAATTCCAATTCCTTTTCAATGAAATTAAGTCTTTGTCCTCATTTTTTAGTGTTAAGTTTCATCATATGTATCAATCAAGGCATAGTGAATGCTTTGGTGAAGTTAGGGGTAGAAAGAGATATATCTTTACTTGCCCTTATGTATTTTTTTTGTCTTTTGTGTGGGTATTTAACTTTAATACCTTCGCTTGCTTCCTTCATTTTTCCTTTCTCGACGATTATATCTTTTTCAGATCTTTAATTCATTTTACAATTATCAATAAAAAAAAAGATAATTAAACAAACCACGTGGACTTTTCCACTTTCACAATATTTTTTTCTTCGAAAACCCATCCCATCTGAAAGGCTTTTCCACAGAATCACCAAAAAGTAATCTCATTTTTACACCTTTTCCAGTGGAAAAACAGCCACACAAAATTTGAAAAATTCTAACTGCAAGAAAATGGTTAACATTTAGTCGCGTTTGTTGTGAAAAGTGACCACACAAATGCACCCTTATGTTAGAACTTTTCTTTTTCACACGACATTATTCGAACCTACAAGCCTTGTGGTTGCGACATCTGGTATTTACTGTATTACAGACTTTTGTCCAATATGCTTGAGTACTGGTGTTGGACTTGTTGGTGACATAGATCAATATATTTGCTATATTTCTATTTTTTATTGTATTTGAAAAATAAAGGAATAAGCTATATCAAGCAATATATACTTTTTTTCTATATCAACACTAATACATGATATATATATATATATATATACTTTATAACCTAGCTATCAAAGATATGCATCAGCTAATGTAGGAGACTCATTTCATTTGCTATTTTTCAGTCCATTTAAAAGGAAAGGAATGAGAGGGTTTTTCATGATTTGATTTCTTCTTTGCAAGATATCTTGGGGGGAGTTTTGATAAAAAAAATCGAAAAATGGGCTATAGAGAGAAAGGAGTACAAGTTTCTTAACATTGACAACATTCTTGTTAATTGGGAGACTTGTATGGTGTGTGGGTCTTCTAGATCCATCAGTCTTACTAGATGGTGCCCATCTTTGGAAGGGGTCCTCAAGTTTAATGTAGATGGGGCATGCATGTAACGCCCCACCCTTCACGCATGCATGATATTGTCCGCTTTGACCCACGGGCCTCACAGTTTTGCTTTTGATGGGCCTCAACCCATCAAAAGGCCTCATGCAATGTAAGGGTGTAAGCTCTACATATAACTCTATTCACTTTCCTCTTTATAGTCGATGTGGGACTCCGGGGCGTCACAATCCACCCTCCTTAAGGCTGCACGTCCATGTGCAGTAGCCTGCCAGTCCATGTAGCCTGTCAGCCCTTTTGACCCGCCCACATGGAGACCGGCCCACTTGCACCAAGCCACGACAAGGGACCCAGACTCGAACTAGTCGAGAGTCGGCTCTGATATCATTTGTAACGCCCCACCCTTCACGTATGCATGATATTGTCCGCTTTGGCGTACGGGCCTCACGGTTTTGCTTCTGATTGACCTCAATCCATCAAAAGGCCTCATGCAAGGCAAGGGTGTAAGCTCTTACATATAACCTCATTCACTTTGCTCTCTATAGTAGATGTGGGACTCCTGGGGCGTCACATTCCACCCCCTTAGGGTTGCACGTCCATGTGCAGTAGCCTACCAGTCCCTGTAGCTTGTTAGCCCTCTTGACCCACCCACATGGAGACCGGCCCACTTGCACCAAGCCACGGCAAGGGATCCAGACTCGAACTAGTCGAGAGTCGGCTCTGATACCATTTGTAACACCCCACCCTTCACGCATGCATGATATTGTTCGTTTTGGCCCACAGGCCTCACAGTTTTGTTTCTGATGGGCTTCAACCCATCAAAAGGCTTCATACAAGATAAGGGTGTAAGCTCTACATATAACCCCATTCACTTTCCTCTCTATAGTCGATGTGAGACTCCGGGGCGTCAGAATAGGGGCGTCACAGGGCATCTAGAGGCAAGCCGAGTCCAGCTGGTATTGAAAGAGTGCTTCACAATTTCAAAAGGTGAAGTTTTTATTTCTTTCTCCAAGTCAATTGGAATTAAAGATTTAATGAGATGGAGGTGCTTGCCATTCTAGAGGCTTTCAGAATTTATTCTGGATCGTTTGTTGATAACTTGATTGTGGAAAGTGATTCATCTAATACGGTTTCTTGGATTTCACAGAAAGGTAGGGTTCCTTGAAAAAAAAAACTTACAACTTCAATGAAATTAGGGTTTTGTCTTCTTCAATGCAGGTGGTCTTCAAGCATGTTGTCCGATCGGCTAATGCTACCGCGGATTTGCTAGCTAAATAAGGAGTGGATAGGGATGGTCCCTTTGTTGGTATTTGATTCTTTCAGTATGGCTTCTCTCTATGTTTTTTTTTTTTTTTCTTCTTCTTCTTGAATGAGGTTTGGTATAGGGCTTTTGTACCTTTTTCTCATTCTTTTGGTTTCTTTGTTTTGATCTTTTCTTTATTTTAATATGAGTTTCGTTGCCGATCAAAAAAAAATATAGGTGAATCTTGTATCACACCAGTTCTCCAAACCAATTACTTGAAAAAAAAATTACATATTGGCTAATAATATCACTATTTGAAACAATTGATCAACTCTAAGAGGACCATGGTTTAAGTTGAAATGCATTACTTAGTGAGAAATTCTCACCATGTCTAAGACAGATTGTTTGTAGTTTTAGTTTGATCACCAAAATATATTATAACTATGTTCTTACCATCTTTATATCCTATTTTGTTATTTATCTACATTTACAATGCCCTAGAAATGAATATACCTTTTTCTTTTTTTGACTTTTCTTAGAATTTCAAGATGATTTAATTTTAGAAGAAAAGTCAAAATAAAATTAAATATTACTTTAGTACCTGAATGGCTAATTTTTAAACTAGGATGGACATGCAGTACTGTATCTTGATGCACACTAGCCAATAGTGTCATTGACTTGATGGGGCCACAACCATGGGTGGTGGGTATTCTGAGAAAAGTCTTAATTGAAACATCCTCTGCCTTAGATTTTAGATCAAATGGTTGATGAAAGAACTGATAAACATGGCATTGGGTTAACAACAAAAATCATAACCTAACGCTTCTGAAAACCTTACTCAAATATGTATGGCTTGATTTTTTGGCGATTGTGAACCAAGACTATTGACTTGACCTGTTGATCGACCAGTTCAATTTTCACACCGAGTCGGCAAGCCCTTGTCACTATCCAACATTTTCTTGGACCAAACGGCTTGATTCCACACCGTTCCTGTGATTTTTGCAGAGGCCAAGATGCTACTGGAATTGGAGTATTCAACATTGGATCAATCAGGTGCAAATGCAATACTATATTGCTTGCGTAGCGCAAGTACGAATAAAATAATTGACTGTAATTGTCTTCAATCTGATATCAACACCTTGAATCTACAAGAAGAGATAGGGAAATCCAGAGAAACCAAAATTCGTATTATTTCATAAAAAAAGCATTAAATCACTGTTATAGAGTCCCCATATTTTTTCTTTTTTTTTTTCGCTATTGGAGGGTTCCAAATTCTTTGGACTGGACTAATCCATTCGGGCCAAGAGGAAAGCTGGATAAACTCCCTTGTAGCCCTCGTATAGTAGTGCAGTTTCGAACATACAACATCCGGGTGTAAACCCTAGCCCTAGGCCTACTGCGCTACTCCTTAGGGCTGAGTCCACATACCCTAATTCACCCAAAATGGCAAACTTACTCAAAATGGTAAAAATAAAAATAAAAATTACATCAAAGTCCCTCAACCATTTTTGAATAAGTTTCTAAGACCTTTGACAAATACTAAACTGAAACGGGCTAAAAAAATCCCATAAAATACGCAAAATGGAAACTTACTCCATTTTGACTTCCGAAACGACGGAATTTGGCCTCCAAAGACTCCAACCACCTTCATCTATTGTCTAATGCGTAGAGCTCGCCAATAGCTTTGAAACACATGATTATGGCTCAGAGACAATACCCAATCAAAAGTGACGACCGTCTGAAGTCGACACTACATATTTTAACCTTCGGACTAAATTTATTGCATCTTCTTGTTCCAGGTTAAATATTCTTGTTTTTCAGCTAAGCATTTCATGATAGTCCGTATGATTGGGCCTGATTACAAAAAGGTTCGCCGAATCCAGAATATCAAAGAGGTTCTTACATGCCGGTTGAGATTTTCAATCCTCACGGTCCACAAAAGCAGGACCCACCAGAAATCCCTCACAATTGCCGCAGTAGAAAATTCCCTATCCTTCCCCCTGATCGAACCCTCACAAGCATTTGCATCGTGCCCCCTAAAAATATGTAATATATATATATATATATATATATTTAAAAGAAGGAAAGGAAAAAAAAAAAAAAAAGGAAAACATACACACACTCACTCATGGTTGGAGGATCCTAGGCCCTGGCACTACATGGAGTCAATTGGAGCTGTTATTAAAGATTTTTTTTTTTTTTTCACTGACGGATGGTTTCCAATCCTTTGTGTTGAATTAATCCATTCGGGCCCAAAGAAAAACTGGGTAAAACCCCTGTGGCCCCTAAGTGGTAGCACAAGAGGACTCAACCTTCGGTTTCTAAAGAGAGGGGAATCAGTGGTCGATACTAAAACCTCTAGTTCCGGAAAATGGAGGAACCATGGTCCTAACCACTCGGCCAACCAAAAGTGGTCTAATTTACATTGCTTAGGGACACATTGGATTTGAACTACAAAATGTAAACTAATCCGTCTAATGAATGATACTGGTATTACTATAAATTCAGCACTAACCTGACTGCTCCCTGATTCTCCAATTACGTGGAGGTTTCAACCCGTTAAAAACTGGATATAGATCCTTATTTAGGCCCTAATAAGTAAATGGGTCCAAGTCCGATTTCACCTTGATTCAGATCCATGGACACGAGACCCGACATATTACCTCGTTTTTCGAAAATTTATCATTGAAACCGTGTTTTTTTAATATCATTTTTTACCTAGACTCATACCCTAATCCAGACCCGTCCCATATATGGTTCTGGTTCCAGAGCCAAGAAACCGGCCCCGAAACAGTTCCGAGTCCGGATCCGGTTCTACCTTCTCCTTAGCGGTTCCAATTGGACCCGGACTGGAACCGACTCATTTACAATCCTACTGACTGCTAAGAAAAAACTAGAAAGCCAATAATGATGAGCAAACACCACTTCATTGATGACAAGATTCTTTTCCATCGATTTGGAAAATCCACTAAGGCTACTGTTTGTTGCTCACAATCCCAATCATTTTATCAAGTGATACTTGGGGTGCATATTTAATCTAACTAATAAGATGGAGTTTATATCATGAATGCACAAACTAGGGCTGTGATCTTTTCATCTATTACAGCAGACCATCATCATATATGGGTTGATGTATTCTACCCTTTCTAATATCAGATTCACAATACCATCTCTTAACTGGGATATGGGAAGAAGATGCAGAAATGAAAAGCAGAAGCTCTGATACGATCCAGAAAGTCACAGCCGGCGGCAAGAAGAAAATTTCTCCACCCAGTCCATCCCACATCATTTAATTTCAATAGAGTTGGCATGTTTATTACAGAATACATTCACTGTATGTGGTACGACTTAGCATAAGTCGTATCTTGGAAATTTAAATTAAGGAAGTAGTTTAATATTAGTCTGGACGATAGATATGACTTGACAGATTTTTTATTTTATTTTTTTGCCATTTTTTATTCTTCCTCCATTTTTATGGGGCTCATTTTTTCAGGAAGTCAGTCATATGAGACCCAAAGTCCTAAGCCCAAACTATCCTAGATGATCCAGCAAAGCAATTTCATTATTTCTTTCTTTTAAGACTTCTAATTAAAGTGATTTAGTAATTTAAATTAGAAAATATTTGTAACAAAGGATTTGATTGCTTTCTAGAGGATTCTAGGCTCTAAAAGGATTTTTTCTATATGTGGCTGTAAACCCATTTATCTAATCACCATAATATATATTCATATTATAACATAAGTAATTTAAAAAAAAAGTCCACTTCAATAATATATATAGGGTAATATTCAGGTGAGAATGAGTTCTCACATTTATATAGGAACTTTTTTTTGCCCCATTTAGGGATGGGACCGGAGGGGGGTTGGAAAGATCTATATGAGATCACCCCAAGTGTCAAGTTTGATCTAAACCCATAGCCCTAATCCTTTCATCCATGACCCACAAGTTTAATGGTTTCATATTCAAAAAGATATTCAACCTTCGATCCGATGGTTCAATCCATTTAGGTGTGTGCTAATCCTTGGGATTAGTGACTATCAAGGAGTTCTCTATTAGTTGCTATGTTTGGATGGGTTGCTAGTTGGGTCCCGCGTTCTCACTTGAATATTTTTGCCATTTTTTATTCTTCCTCCATTTTAATGGGGCTCATTTTTTCAGGAAGTCAGTCGTATGAGACCCAAAGTCCTAAGCCCAAACTATCCTAGATGATTCAGCAAAGCAATTTCATTATTTCTTTCTTTTAAGACTTCTAATTAAAGTGATTTAGTAATTTAAATTAGAAAATATTTGTAACAAAGGATTTGATTGCTTTCTAGAGGATTCTAGGCTCTAAAAGGATTTTTTTGTAAATGTGGCTGTAAACCCATTTATCTAATCACCATAATATATATTCATATTATAACATAAGTAATTTAAAAAAAAAAAGTCTACTTCAATAATATATATATAGGGTAATATTCAGGTGAGAATGAGTTCTCTTTAACCCCAAGGGGTAGCTTAGTTGGCCTAGGACCACGGTTTGCTCCCGGAGGTTGTGGGTTCGAAACTCTGCTACCACACTAGGGCTACAGGGGATTTACCCGGCTTCCCTCTGGGCCCGGAGGGATTAGTCCAGCCCAAAGGGTTGGGAACCCTCCGACAGCCAAAAAAAAAAAAAAAAAAGAATGAGTTCTCACATTTTATATAGGAACTTTTTTTTGCCCCATTTAGGGATGGGACCGGAGGGAGGTTGGAAAGATCTATATGAGACTACCCCAAGTGTCAAGTTTGATCTAAACCCATGGCCCTAATCCTTTCATCCATGGCCCACAAGTTTAATGGTTTCATATTCAAAAAAATATCCAACCTTCGATCCGATGGTTCAATTCATTTAGGTGTGTGCTAATCCTTGGGATTAGTGACTATCAAGGAGTTCTCTATTAGTTGCTAGGTTTGGATGGGTTGCTAGTTGGGCTCCGCGTTCTCACTTGAATATTTTCCATATATATATATATATATATATATATGAGTTGTAAGTGACCCAAAGCCTGATCTGACCCATTTAAGCTAATTGATGATGATGATAACAATTTCTACATTTAAAGTGCATTTGTGGCCCCAGAACCCTAAACATTGGGCCATCCAACTTGACTCAGATCCATGTCCATCCTGTGTGAAAGAACTTAGACTGGGCCAATTCAGGCCCATTGACAGTCTTGGTCCAATGCAGTACCAAAACCGCCCCAAAAAGGAGTGGGCAGGGTCAGGTCATCCCTGATCCCAGCAGTGGGCCTCTTATCTCAGATTGGATATCCGACGGACCAAATATGTGGCCAGGGCCCAGATGTAAAAAAATTCCATCCTAGAAGAAGATCCAGCCGTCCATTGGATGAACCCTAATCAAGACAAATATCAGTTTCTAACGCTCTTCACTTCAGTCCTTAAACCCTTCTCTGTATCTCCCGCTTTGGTTTCTTCTTGAGGGGCAGAAGATTCCTCAAATTTGCCGCGGGAACGATTATAAGGTAAGATTCCCCATCTGGGTCTTGCTCAAAATGCGATTTTGTGTTCTGGTTGTCACGCAATTGTTGATTTGGAATCAGATATCTGGAATGTAGATTGAAAAAGTTGAGCCCTTTTTTCTAGTTCTATTCTCTGCAAAGTCTTAGGGTTTTTCTTTTTAGAACCGTTTCCTGTTCAAACGAGTGCTCTTTTTTCACATCCGAACAATCCTGTTCAAAGGGTCGGTTTGGACGAGGAGAAAAGGTGGAGAAAACTGTCTACAGTTCACTTCTTTATCCGCATGCAATCAACCCAAGGGAATGTTTGTGTAAATGCTGGAATTGATCCGTTTCCAACGATTATTGGAAGTGTTTTTTCATGGAATCAACGAAAGTTGGTTCAAAATTCCTCCTTCTGCACGAAATATCTTCAAATGAAAGTGTGTACAGATTTGTGCCCAGGAAAGTTGAGGTGATTTCTGGGGCATCACAGAATCCTTGGTATTTCACAGACATGCCGCAAGGGATTTTTTTTTGGATGAGGACAGATTGGTTTTGGTGAAAACTGTCCATATTTAAATTTGTGCACAGTTTTCTTTTCTTTTCTTTTCTTTTCTTTTTCTTCCCACTATCAAACAATCCCGTAGGCCCGTTTGTGTAATTCTGGGATTCCGCCAAACCATAACAATTCGAAAGTGCATCAAGTGGGCACTTTAATTTTCCCAATTTTCATACTGATTTGGGTGGTGAAGTTGGAAAATAGTATTAGTCAAAACGATTACTGTGGCTCATACTGATTCTTGATCTGGAAAAACAGTATCCCATTTATTGGGATTTTTCATTTCTGAGCATCGAATGCACAATCCATCAAATAGCTATTATAGAAACAAAAATGCTATCAAATTGCCAAATAGTCAAATGGCAGGCAAATTTAATCCAACAAGTGGAAGACTAAGTTATATTTTATTTGATCGCAGCCATGGTGAGCTATGATCTTACCAGTCAGATTGCACCTCACCTTGATCGCCATCTCGTCTTCCCTCTACTTGAGTTTCTGCAAGAGCAGCAGCTCTATGGCGACGGTGAGATCCTGAAAGCAAAGATTGAACTCCTCAGCAAGACCAACATGGTTGATTATGCCATGGACATTCACAAGAGCCTCTATCACACTGAAGATGTTCCGCAAGGTTTATCAATTTACAGTACTTATACACTTTCTTAAGTTTTTTAGGACTTTCGTCTCTTTGGAGACAGCCCACAAAATTGGAAGGTTGGTTTTCGGGGATTCCCCCCCCCCCCCCTATCTATAATTTTATTTATGACACTGAATTGGGCATTTGTTGGTAGATATGGTGGATAGGAGAGTTGAAGTTGTTGCGAGATTGAAATCTCTTGAAGAGTCCGCTGCACCGCTGATATCATTTCTTCAAAATGCTACTTTGGTTCAGGAACTCCGCTCTGACAAGCAGTACAATCTACAGATGCTAAATGATCGATTCCAGGTAGCAATTGCTTATTTTATTTTTGTGTTTATTGGATATCTCTACTTGAGAAGTGGCCGTGCCAAGTGATTGTAAATATATTATTGGATTTTTTTATTTTATCTATTCTCTGTATGGGAGTGCATTAACCTAATTGGACTTTTGTAGGATATGTTTTTACCTAATCCAATTATGTAGTAGGTTTGTTGCTTTTGAAGTTTGAACTCCTTACAAATCTCTTATATTCATTAAAAAAATAATTTTGAATTGAGAATTGAAATGGTCATCATTCAGAAACAAAAAAAAAACAAAAAAGGAACTGAAATGGTCTTACATGAAACTCTACAAAATGCCTTGTTATAAATTTTGTATTCCAGAAGCATTAAAGATAAAACTTCATTTATTAGAAACAAAAATATACAGCAGAAAATTTTTTTGGAGTAAAATGAAAAAAGTGAACGTACTATGATTTATAAATGGGATACATGCACCTCTAGCCCTATCCTTGATTTGGAAATTAACCTATCTTCAAAGGCAAAAGACCTCAAGATTATTAAAAACAAAATAAAAATTCCCTTACCTATTTCAGGATATTTTTCTTGTAGACCCGAGAGATCAAAATTCTGATTACTTCAAAAGTCTAAACCCTTGAAAATTTGTCCATAATCCCCCACAATTATTAGGTGAATCATTCCCTATTGCCTTCTCTCCGATCTAGGTTCCTTGAATGTATAGCCTGCTGATATCATACTTACGGGTTTTAGGACTTGGTTGAGAATTGAGATCAGCTCTGATCAAACTCGCGTAAGTCTTGATCTTGTACGGTTGTACCACCTTAGCATATTTGATTATTGATGGAAGAAAACTGAAGAAGTAAGGGGTCGTTTGTTTGCACCCATTGACATATGTAAAAGTCACACATGTAATATTTATGCATGCACATGTTTGGTGGTGCTCCTTTATGAATCACATACATAAATGGAGGTCTGAAAATGGGTGAAAATATGTCAATTTTCATATGAAATTTTCACACCTGAAAAAGTGTGAAAATGTTCCAAACCTCCCTCAAAAAGGTGCTGGTACAATTTCCGTGGAGGAGAGGTCATGGTACCACACCCCATGATTGCCTTCTATTGTTTGCAACTCCCGTTAGCCCCAAAATTTTAGTCCAAACCTTTCAAAAAATTTATTGACACATTAAATCCCAATTGTTTTGGTTTTATGTCTCAAATCCTCATAGATTCGAGATATATGAAAATGATACATATATAATGCGAACCATTCAATGTTTACTATGTGAAAATGCACAAGCATACTAATATGTTTCACACTTGTAAATATTACCAAACCAAACCAAACCAAGCCTTTTCTCACTAGGTGGGGTCAGCTATATGGATTTGACGACGCCAATCAAATCTGCTTAGGGCCATGTCCTCCGTTAGATCCATGTAGGCAAGGTCATGTTTAATAGTTTCTTTCCAACTTCTCTTGGGTCTCCCTCTCCCTCTCCTACTCCTGGTAGTCTCCATGCTTTCACACATTTTAACAGGTGCCTTCGTTGGGCGCCTTCTAACATGGCCGAACTATCTTTGTCGATTTTCTCTCATTTTATCTTTAATCGGTGCTATTCCTACTTTGCCCATAATCTCCTCATTCCTAATCCTATCTCTCCTTGTGATCCCACACACCCATCTTAGCATTCTCATCTCCGCAACTTCCATCTTCTTAACATGATTATGCTTTACTGCCCCACACTTTGATCCATATAACAACGCTGGGCGTACCGTCACCTTATAATACTTTCCTTTAACCTTGAGGGGGACTTTCCGATCACACAAGACCCCCGAAGCACTCCTCCATTTGGTCCACCCGGCTTGAATCTTGTGACTTACATCAGTATCAATCTCTCCATCTTGTTGCACCATAGATCCAAGGTACCTAAAGTTTTCTTTCTCTACAATCTTTTGTGTGCCCAAACTTACTTCTAAGTTACTTGGTGTCCTACTTTGACTAAACTTGCATTCCATATATTCCGCCTTGCATCGACTTAGCCTAAACCCTTTTGTTTCTAACGTTTTCCGCCACAATTCTAGCAGCATTCACTCTTTCTCTCCTCTCATCCACTAAAACAATGTCATTTGCAAATAACATACACCACGGCACCTCATCCTGAATATGTCTTGTAATCTCATCCATAACTAGGGCAAACAAGTATGGGCTTAACGCTGAGCCTTAGTGTAGACCAATCGTGATAGGAAACTATTTAGTCTCTCCGCCAGTCGTTCTTATAGATGTCACGGCTCTATTATACATATCCTTTATCGCCTCAATATATGCGACACACACTCTTTTCTTTTCTAGTACTCTTCAGAGAATCTCCCTAGGAATCCGGTCATAGGCATTCTCCAAGTCAATGAACACCATATGTAAATCTCTCTAACCTTCTCTATACTGTTCCATTAACCTTTTCAGGAGAAAGATAGCATCCATGGTTGATCTCCCAGGCATGAAACCAAATTGATTCTCTGAAATATTTGTTGTTCTTCGTAGGCTTCTCTCAATAACTCTCTCCCATAATTTCATTGTATGGCTCATCAATTTAATCCCGCAGTAGTTCGCACAGTTCTAAATATCTCCTTTGTTCTTGTATATGGATATAAGAATACTTTTCCTCCATGCATCAGGCATCTTCTTGCTCTTTAGCACTACATTAAAAAGCTTTGTCAACCAACTTATGCCATCCTCCCCCAAGCACCTCCAAAACTCAATAGGGATACCATCTGGCCCAACCACTTTTCCATGCTTTATCATTTTCAATACTTCTTTAACATCTTCCCTACTGATTCTCCTATAGAACATATGATTTGATTCTTCCCTAGAAATGGTAAGTTGCTCCAATTGTATTTCACTACTACTGCTATCGTTAAATAACTTGTAGAAGTAGCTTTTCCAACGCTCCTTTATCTCCGCATCCTTTACTAATACTTTTTCATCCTCATCCTTAATGCATTTAACTTGGTTTAAGTCCTTGGTCCGCCTATCTCTGGCTTTGGCATGCTTGAATATCTCTCTTTCGCCTTCCTTAGTGTCAAGTCACCTATATAGCTCCTCAAATGCCTTTACCTTGGCTTCACTAACTGCCTTTTTGGTTTCTCTTTTTGCTTCTTTATACCTCTCCAAGTTCGCTTCATTTCGATCCTTTTGCCAAGTTTAAAGCACTCTCTTTTAACTCTTATCTTGTTTTGGACGGCCTCGCTCCACCACCATGTCTTTTTCTGTGCCGGAGCACCCCTATTGAATTCTCGTAAGACTTCTTTCCCTACCCTCCTAATACACTCTGATACCTTATCCCACATATTATTTGCACTCTCACATATGTAAATATTACATACGTAAAATTCACGTATGCTCATTTTACATACGTAAAATTCACGTATGCTCATTTTACATACAAAAATCTCATTTTCATATCCCATGCATAAAAGATAAACATCCCCTAAAGAAGGAGAGAGAAGGAAGGAAGGAAGAGATACTTGTGTTAGGGTTACATGAGCAACCTCGCTTACTAGTAAGTGTAAGTTGAACTATAGTATATACAAGAAAACCACTCACTCATAATTACACTTCACCCCACAGACACTGGACAAGCAAAGAAATTTGCAGAAAGGCAATATTTTGAGAAAAGAAAATGAAAACATATTGTTTAGAACTATCTATATTTCTTCCCCTTTAGGCATACCATTAAGTGATGCAAGGTTCAGGTTCTGGTTTGACATCACTCATCAATTCTGTTGGTTATTACTTTTATACATATTTGTTTATACTAAAAAATGTACTTGTTTTTAATTAAACGAGAAGGATGTATCCATCTGCAGTTCAATAGTTTGAGTATTTTTGTCCATTGGCCACTGTTTGCCTTCATATTTCTCCACATAGTGGCCACTGCTCATGGACCGGAATGTAGCTCATGTATTCATGTTGCATCTGAATGTTTTGGAAATATTTTTTCCATCATTGGCTATACAGGGTCAGCAACCATAATTATATTGGTATATATTTAGGATTTGTGAGATTCATTGTTTTGTGCAGTTGAACAAATGCTTTACAATTCATTGGGTAAACTATGCTGATGTAATTTCTACTATAATGTGAGTCTAAATTCATATATGTGATTATGTGAGCATTCACCTTTTCTAGCATTTAGTTGTATGTGATTTACTAAGCGATTAAATTTTGCAAACAGATTGGTGCAGAGCAGATAGAGGCATTATATCAGTATGCCAAATTTCAGTTTGAGTGTGGAAACTACTCTGGTGCAGCTGACTATTTGTATCAGTACAGGGCTTTATGCACTGATAGTGAAAGGAGCTTGAGTGCTTTATGGGGGAAACTTGCAGCTGAAATACTGATGCAAAACTGGGATGTTGCCCTTGAAGAGCTTAACCGGTTGAAAGAGATTATTGATTCAATGGTAGCATATATTGAAGCATTCTGTTTTTGTTCTTTTCGCCTTTTTTGTAATTTTAAAAGGGAACATATCACTTCATTAACGAGAAGTCTAAAAGAGCATAAATAGGAACTTATAAGAAAACCAAAATAATACAAGACCACTCCCCTTGAGCTAATATGGAATGCAAATACAACACAATTCTTTCCAACATCACCAAAGATCAGAAGCAGATAGCCTCATGATGAACATGTAAGTATGAACACTGTTTGTAGTTTGGGCTTCTAACAACAAAGGTGCCAACTTGTTTGACAAATGATCTTTCAAATTATGCCTAAAATTAGGGGCCCAAAATCCAAATAATAACTCTGCTTAACTGATCCAGATAATCAGAAACCAAAGCCGCTCTAGTAGAGTCAAGGTCATACAAGGTAGGATTTAGGAAACTCCTTACCAAGAAGTCTATCTCCTCCCCATAAAGCCTCTTAGCTTGGACAATGGTTGATTATGAATGAAAAAATAGAGTGCTTTGGAATCTTCCCCAAGTTTTCTTCGGGTTCTCCACAAGTTCTCTCTTGCCTCCTAGATTGGAGTTTGGTGTGAGGCCAATTTTCAAGTAATCCCTTTAACCTTCTATCCTTGCCCGCCCCGCATCTCCCTTATGTTTTGCATTAATACACCAGCTCAAATCAAAGAAGAATCATCTTTAAATTTTCCACTTCCTCACAACTACATGACAGAAAATACTAGTATCATCAGCAAACTGTAAATGCGCAACATCAATTTCAAGATTCTCAAGATAAAAACCTGACGGCAACCCAGTTGAGCATCTTGAACATAATACCCAATACCTCAATCACAATCATAAAACATAAAGGAGTAAGAGAATGATTCCTCTTGACACAACCTGCACCCATGCATCTTCATCACCAAATATTCTAGCTGACCCTCTTGTACCACAAGTAATAGTCAGCCTTGGATTCGCTGGCAGATTGAGTTACTTCTGCAATATTTTTGGCTGTTATCTGTTTGATGAACATTACTTTGCAAGCTGAACCTTAATTCCTGTATCATCAATCTGCCTACTGTAAATTGTTTCTATTGCCTTAACTGAATCCTACTTCATATGGAACCACATAAATGTGGGACTCCTATTCTTCCCTGAAGATTTACCCGATGGAATAAAAACATCAACAGCGGGAGCCTCACTAAAAAGTGCATGAAGATCTGATGAAGGTAACCAATCAGGTAGATTACTAATGAAAAGTGATCACTATCTCCTAATCCATCCAAAACCCTCATCCATACCTGTATGTATGACTCCTCGACAGTATGGCAAAGGGAAAGCTCAGTTTCTCTTCCAGTGTTCTAAATGTTTTTTCTATTCTTCTTCTACTTCTCCTTTTTGTTCACCAATTCTTCTTTTATGTTGCAGAACTTTGTGTCACCGCTGAATCAGTTGCAAAATAGAATATGGTTGATGCATTGGAGTCTCTTCATCTTCTTCAACCATGAAAATGGTAGAAATGCCATCATTGATTTATTCTTTCAAGACAGGTATACTTTGTAACTTGCACAAACTAATTCATCCCTGCTATTCTCTTGTGAAGCTGCTTTTTGAAAAATAAAATATTCATTTTTTTACCATCATTTGGCAGATCAGCATGCAGGGCCCACCTGTTGGCATTGTTGTGAATCTCATTTCTTGGGCTATTATTAGTGGGAGATATGATCATGGTGTTTTTGAGACAATCTTTCAGTGAAATAAAAATTATGAAAATTGAATATATATATACTAATAGTTTGCATTTTTAAAAACATGAGGTAGATATATGGAAAAAAATAAAGAAAAACATTCAGAATTAAAGTCCTGATAGTTTTTTTTTTTTCTGACATGGGTATCCCAGGTGTTTGACCCAACAGGACTAATCTCCTGGGTGGCACCCGTTAAATCCAAACAAATGCACACCGGGCAAATATGGGGCAGTGTCAAACACAGGATGTGGGGAATAAACCTGCCACTGACAGTTAAACATGTTATGGGTATTTTATATATCGAACAAGTGCCCGTGGCATAGGGGAAGGTGTTCACTATTGCAACCTTGAGATTGTGGGTTCAATTGATGTGACCGATAAAAAATAGAAAAGCAAAATTTCTATAAATCATTAAGATTATGATTTCAATTTTCAAATGGAAACATTAGCATAGAAAAGTGCAAATAGATACTAGCAATAGAGACTAAATAGCATAGAGAAGGGGAATATATATTATCATGAAATGATACTTCATTAGTCATTGAAAAATAAAAAATTGTGTTATAAAATTACTTTATAAAGACTAAAAATAACTTGTATAATCCTGGCCACTTAAAGAAACCTTCAATAATCATTGAAAAACCGAAAATCTACGTTCTCAATATACTTAATAAAGATTAAAAAAACTGTTATAATTCCGGTTACTTAATATGACTCGTGACTAGTTTTCTTGTAACTCTATTTAATTTTTTAAGCGGTTTCCATGACTTGCAGGTACATGAATGCTATTCAAACGAATGCACACCACTTGCTGCGCTATGTGGCTACTGCTGTGGTTGTCAACAAAAGGAGAAGAAATATGCTGAAGGAGCTTATCAAAGTCATTCATCAGGAGCAGTATTCTTACAAAGATCCCATCACTGAGTTTCTAGAATGCCTATATGTCAACTATGATTTTGATGGCGCTCAAACAAAGCTGCATGAGTGTGAGGAAGTAAGATGCTTGGTTTTAAACTCTCTTTTATCTCGTTGATCTCTTTTTAGATGGAAAGTATGGCCATTTTGCTGTTACATTTGGCCTTGTATGTACATTAATTTTCATGGTTATGTACCATCATGTTTGTACTTGAAAGCTGCAGATAATTTTCATTTCATTGGACTTGCATGAAATGTTTTGTGAATCCTGTGAAGCAGGGTGCTTTACTCATTTTTCCTTTATTGTATTTTTGAACATTCATAAAGTACTCTCAGGCAGCCTTAATTTTGCCAGTAGTTCTATCACTTCTATGTGCCTGAATGAAGTATAAAACCAGTACTAGGGTTTAAATAACAAATTTCCCATTTTTATCATTTGTGTCAGAAAAATGTTCCCCTCTTAGAAACGTTGGGTGAACTGAAGTATACATCAAACTAGGATGACCTGCTTGTTTCTGTTATGATAAGATTATGTTGGTGGTAAAAAGTAGCATTGCTTCTCCTCGACCAAGAACCTCTTTTTTTTATCTTAATCATTCTCATTCAAGAGCATTACAATCCACTGGTGTCCTTGGGTGATGCAGACTATGTTTATCAGCTTTCGAAGCTAGTTCCAGACAGCAATGATGATTGAACAAACCCATCATAGAAAGTGACACACCACTGGATTTGCTGTCTATGGGTGTAAAAATCACCTAGTGGTTTAACATATATCTCAGATATCCTCTAATGCACTTTCTGCCATCCAAATTTAGCTGTCATATATACTTACCTATCTTGTAACACTGAGTTGATTACCCTCCACACTCTTACTGCCAAACAAACTATGCGGAGAAGTAGTATTTCCATCCTCTACCTTATTATAGCCAAACAAACTACTAAGAAGTACTAATTCCCTTCATAAAGATGGTCTGTCAGCTCATTCAAATCTTTTGCACCCAACGAACCTAAAGGCTTAAAATTCATCCATCCATGATTCTGGTGGAATTTTCTACAATGTTTGCTTTTTTCTATTATTGAAAAAAATTATATGCAAAATCATGGTTTTTATTATTATTATTTTTTATCTATGATGAATTCCTATTTTTCATGCACTTTCTCTGGATTGATTTTAGGGAAATAATATGTGATAGCTGATGCTTATCCATCTCTGGGCATCATAGAACTTCAGATTTCCCGGCAAGGATGGGTTCCCATTGGATTAATTAATCGTGCAATCAGTCATTAGATTCTTCGGGGCTTTTGGTGTTTGAAATTGGTTTTTGGCACCACTGGCATGACGACTGTCATCAACCATATCCTTTTGACAGTTGCACTTATTTTTTTATCCATTCGCAGATTTGGTGAAGTCACATGTGATTTTGGTTCGTGAAAGGGTCAAAAATTTAGTCCTCTAGGAATTCATTCCTTTTTAGCCAGTTAATCACTCTTGTGTTCTTGTTACTGTTATCCATTGATGTTGGTTATTAGATTGGTTATGTTGGTAGATTTGCCTTTGATCCAATCTAGTATTTGTTGTCATCCACGCTTTATTGAAACATAAAATATGTTGCTCATCTTACTAGCTTCAAGTGCCAACTGAAATTGTGTTCTGATTCAACATCCAGTTGAAATATTATCCTCAATCTCTTATTAAACCTGGATCAAGTACATAGAGATTTTTCAACCCCCTTTTGGCCTTCCATTAATAGCACAATTTATGAAGCTTATGAATTCAGAGCCCTTTTTGTAGTCTCCAGTTTTATTTTATACCTTTTCCAGAAAATGGTGTTTATTTTGGGTGCATGATATTAAAATATCTCCCAGTATTGTTTCTCATGTCATGGAGAACCTTGTAATCTATACCCCGTCATCTTCTAGGGGTTTTTTGGTCAGTATAGTCCTCTTATACTGTATAGTTTTTATGAGCAATGAATAGTCACCATTTAAAAAAAAAAAAAAGTAATCTGTAGAATTGGCATTGAATTTGGAATGTGGTTATACAGGTAATACTCAATGATCCCTTTCTTGGAAAGCGAGTTGAAGATTCTAGCTTCACTGTAGTACCTTTAAGGGATGAGTTCCTTGAAAATGCCCGCCTCTTCATCTTTGAGACATACTGCCGTATACATCAGTGCATTGATATTGGGTGGGTGCTTTGTTTCTGTATAATTTGCTATAAATCTCCATTACCGTATGTGTACTTATTACTTGCATATAATGAGGTTTTGTCACTTTGCTTTCATCATATACTATCTAATGCCCATTGTATCTTCTCCACTTTTATGTATTAGATTTTTCTTGGTCCATTGGGTAGACTGGATGACCATTGGCTTTTCAATCTACTTCTTTGTTACCATTTTTATTTCCCTTCCACTGCCTTTTTTATAATGACTGCCCTTGGTTACCCCTTGGATGCCAATATTTGAGATTTCCGTGACATTGACAAGAAGGAATATGATTGTGCCCTATATTCACAATGTATGGGTACAGTTGTCGGGGTTCAACATCAATGTTGAGTGATAAACAAATATGATATAGAGATTGAGCTGCATAGATCATTCAGTTTCAGTAAATATTATGGTCCTATAAATTGAGGGGTACAATGGCTCCAATAATGCAAGCTATCATACTTCATGTCAATGATTTCATGACTTTTTGTACAAAGATTTGTATTGGAAGTGGTGTAACATTACATATTTAGTTTAAGTTTATGCAATTTGAAATTTAATTAAAACTGAATATGGAAAAAATCACTTTTCATCTGAGAATTGGAGCTTACCCTGCATCTGTAGGTTTTTATAACTTGGTTTCTCAAAATGTACTTATAATCTTTGTATCGATCTCAGCATGCTGGCCGAGAAGCTGAATATGAATTACGATGAGGCCGAGACATGGATAGTTAATCTTGTTCGCAATGCGAAGCTCGATGCTAAGATTGATTCCAAATCTGGAACTGTTATTATGGCCCCAAACCATCTCAATGTGTAAGTCTACAGAGTACAAAGCGACATGATTTTGAGTTTTTTTGGGTACCCCAAATCACAATGAAGTTGAATAACTCTTGGCAGAATGACTACTTCAATGTATACCCCAAATCACAATGAAGTTGACTCAGTCTTGTGCATCTGGAGCTCTGTGAAAATCAAAATTACTTTTCGTGGATTATTTCTTTTGTCACATTTTTGCCCCTAATCAAGATTAGCAGACAGCATTGAAGTGATTTGGAGCAAAAATCACAATAAGGAGAGTATCCTACTAAGGTGGTGTACGGTTTCAATTGAATGGAGTAACTGTAACCATTCATTCTCTAGAGTGTTCAAACTACTTGTGATTCACAGTACCATACCGTGATCTGCACTTAAATATTTTCAGATGCATCTCCATTGCAACCAGTGTTATTGTTTCATGGGTTCTTCATCTCCTTTTCATTTTTTGGCACCACCTTACAGGTACGAACAGATCATAGAAGGCACGAAGCAACTGTCTATGCGTACTTACGCGTTGGCAAAGAATGTATTAGAATCTGCACCTGCTGCACAAGCTGCTCAATAGGAAAGCATATGCGTGAGTGCAGAAAAAACTCCCTCAAGTCAGCAAATCAATGGACATGGTTGTCTGCATTCTTTTCCTTTTCTTCTTCCATTCTCCTGTTAAAACTTGGCTGTCTCGAGAGCAAGTCGAGATTCCTTAATGAGGTGCAAAAATTTTCCTGCAGTTAATTTATGATTAGAAGATTCAGAATTCAGAAGCCTTTGTGAAACATGTTTTTTTATGGATAGGCAGGATTTTATTTTTTTCCAGTTATAGTTTCTTTTAAACTATGTAATATTTTATGCAAAAAGTCTCCTTTGTTTCTTGTAGTCTATGATTTTGGCATGGATGAATTCAATACAATGGTTACATGTTTTAGAGCCTTCAGCATGTGTGAGGTGCCAATCATTTACTAACAACGTAAGCGTGGTGGACTATTACTGCTGTTGTATGCCATGTGTGAATGTACTTTTTAGGTGGCTGCATTATTGATTGATGAGGATCATGAAGGGCAAGTTTATCAATGGCTGCTTGTCAAATTGGATGTGTGGAAAATCCTGGGGCACATGAAATTCCTGAGGATTTCCACTTCTTATGGTGGCAGAGATTCGTCAAAATGGTGCATGAGGATTCTATGGATTCCTTTCTTAGATATCTGTCTTGCAACCAACTGCAAGAATACCATGGATTCCACTCTTCCAATTGCTTGTGTAACATTATGATTCTATGCTCCACGGAGATCATTTTTGTTGTAAGTGTGGAAGAACCCCCCAACATTAGTACAAACATTATTTTTTAAAGTTGTTTTAGAGTTAAAATTCACATGAGGCCTTTCATGTTTCTGATTTCCTAGCTTAGCTTAATTTGAAGAGGTTAACAATACAGGAGACACCCAAAAGGCCATCTCTCTCTCTCTCTCTCTCTCTCTCTCTCTCTCTCTCTCTCTCTCTCTCTCTCTCTCTCTCTCTAAAATTTCAGTGTGAATTAAATTTTGGTAAAATTACTAAAATCAATATAAACTTTGTATTAATTCAACTTTTAATCTCTCTCTCTCTCTCTCTCTAAAATTTCAGTGTGAATTAAATTTTGGTAAAATTACTAAAATCAATATAAACTTTGTATTAATTCAACTTTTAATTATTTTTAATTATTATCTAACTAAATTCTTGATCCCCTATACTACATGACTATTTTTTATTCCTCTTTTTAAACATATTAATGCCAGTGCTTTAACGAAGATGATTGAGCTAGTATGGAAAATATACTCAAAACCAACATCTTAGAGCAAGTATGAACTTCATTTGGTCTGAATTTCATTTTTTCCCAGTTTTCTTATTTACAAGTTCCTTAAATAATCAAATAGAGGTGCAAGTGGGACAGCCCAAGTTTATTTCAATTGCATATGGTTAAGCTCAAGACTGACCTCAAAAGAAACCCAAATTGCATCAAGCCCAAGCCTAACACTGGTTTAAACCAAATTGGGCCCGTCTAACTTGAGTCCAACCCAAAACCTCAAGCCTTAGCCATATCGAAAGTATCCAATCCTGTCACACATCCTGCTACTGTATCATAAGATTTTACACCTCACATCAGTATCTCCTAACTCCTAAAAAATATACACTACAATTCCTTAAATGGGCTTAGAACATTTCTCCTCCATTTACTCCTCCCTTCTCCTTTGGCTCCTTTCTTCCCTTTCTTCTCTCCCTCTTTGATATGTTCAAAGCTATCTAAATCGAATGCAGCAGTTAAGTTCACCCTTCCTTTTTTTATTGCATTCAAATCTGTCAATCCTCTTTACTATGTATATTATCAAGTGATCCAATGAATAACCATGGGCAATTACATGAGGCTTGAGCCCAACGTGAACAGGCCAGTACCGAATTGCATTTTCATGTGGACCAGGGCATGCGAGATCTGGCTTGGCCCAGCCCAATTTGCACTCGATATCCATACGCTCACTAACATACATAGAAACTAATCACTTTGATGATACTCTTGCTTGTCCCTAGCAGAAATGGATTGAATTTTATAATCCTTGGTTAGACCCAAATCCCTCCATCCCTGCAGTAATTTGGGCCCCTTCCACAGTCGAGATGTCTTTAAGAGGTCAAACCCAAAACTTGCCTGAATTAAGTTGATTGTGGACGCATAATGATTGACCATAATTTGGGCTGGTCTGCAATGGTCAATATAATAGAGAGAAGAAGATTTTAGATATTGTACCATCTATCTTTTTTTGACAATTATGAAGAGCCTACTGATTTTTTTGGTACAATTTCGGATTACCTAAAGATTTGGGGGTTGATGTTATAAGGATGTTTTCTTTCTCTTTTTTCTTGTTGTCTTCTTATTTCCATTTTTTTTAATATTTGAATTTATTAACTTGGATTAATTATCACGAATATAGGTGAATTAGAGTATGTTATATTAAATTATTATTAAATATTATAATTCTAGACCATCTTGACTCCCCTAAATCAAGTTTTCTTGAGTTTGGCGAGTCGAGTTCAAGTCCCCGATTTTCCAACCTTATTAAAAATATTGGTCAACCACCTTGGTTGCCATCCATGGCTATTTATGATCCATTGACAACATTCACAATACAAAAATTTCTGAAAAATATTCATAAAACTTAGATCCAACTTCATTTAAATTAAATTTAGGATTTACACACCCTCCATTTAATTCAAATTATATATATTAAAGCAAACGGCAAGGTGGGCTATGGAGGGTGCCACATTAGCACTCTCGATTTTTTTTTTCTTTCAAGTGCGCCATATGGGCATCCTAATAAAATGACATGTGGCATTGTGGAATTAAGCCATCCATTTCTTTCCCAAACTTATCTCCTAAAATCTATCCATCCATATGCCCTAAAAATCTCTCTTAACCACATCACTTGAGGTTTCCATACAGTTTGTATCATATTTAGGCAATAAATTCCTAATTCCTAATTTGCCTTTAGGGGCAGAGATGAATAGATTTTAGGAGATAAGTTTGTGGTAGCGATGAATAGACCTTTAATAGTTTGCCTAAGTAAGAAATGGTCCATTTATAGTTGATTCAAACCGTATGGAAACATCATATGGTGTGGTTCGGAGAGATTTTAGAGCATATGGATGGATAAATTTTAAGAGATAAGTTTCAGAAAGAAATGGTTGGCTTAATTCCACGATGCCACATGTCATTTTATTAGGATGCCCACATGGCGCACTTAAAAAAATTTTAAAAAAATCGAGAGTGCTGACGTGGCATCCTCCACAGCCCACCTCCCCCATTGCTTTAATATAGTCGAACTATCGAAAGTAGATGACATTTGTTGATAAAGGAAAAAATAAATTTATTCAATTTGTAGAAGATAAGTCTTTTGTTGACCCCACTAACTCAAGTTCCTGGAGCCGCCACTAGTTGATTCAAACCGTACGGAAACCTCATGTGATGTGGTTAAGAGAGATTTAAGGGCATATGAATGGATTTTAGGGATAAGTTTGGGAAAGAAATGGATGGCTTAATTCTACAATGCCACATGTCATTTTATTAGGATGCCCATATTGCGCACTTGAAAAAAAAAATTTGAGAGTGCTGACGTGGTACACTCCATAGCCCACCTCTCCAATTTTGCTTTATATATGAAAGCAAACGAGGAGGTGGGCTCTGAGGGTTGCCACATCAACATTAAAGGAGTTCTCCTTTTAAATAATATATATATATATATATTAAAGCAAATGGGGAGGTGGGCTGTAAGGGGTGCCACATCAACATTAAAGGAGTTCTCCTTTTAAATAAATATACACAATAACCTTACAGTGATTTAAGGAGCCATGTCATCGCATTCCACTATTTTTTCTCCAAAAGTATTGCTATCCATGTCTTCTATCTCCTAAAGTCTCTCAATCAATATCCTCTAAAATCTTTTTCTATTGCAATAAAATCTCCTCCCCATCCACAAACGGAATTCTCTCCCCTAACTTTCCTAATCTCCTACTCATCCACAAACCGAATTCTCTCCCCTAATCTGTACTCAATGATTTTGTGAGTGATGCAGTGGACCCACATAGCATGTAGGGAAGCCAATTTCTGAAAGTGAGGTCTTGGATGTTAAATCTTTTAAAATATGCTTGAATTTCACTGGATAAAATGTTTAACCATCTATCAATCCTTTTTTATCATGCCCATTACATAGAACTTGACCAATACACACTTTAGAGTGGGACCTGCTAGATAAAGATACAATGAAGATCCTATAAACATTGTCATACATAAGAAAAAAAAGCTCTATAATAACCAAACAACTTCCCAAACCTTGCACTTGTGCATCTACATGAGGCCACCCCTCTATGGAACCCACTAGATTGTAGATGGCCACTAACTTGTTCACTAAGTGATTCTTATGTTTGCAATTGATTTTAAATAACTTACATTCATTTTTTGAAACAAAGGGGGTCTCATTTTTATAGTAACCATTTAATTTAATTATTTTTCAGCTCTTTTTAAGATTTGGATCAACTTAGATGGGTAAGGTTTTTTTCATATGTCAGAATTTTTTTAATGAAGTTTTTATATCCTGGCACAGCTTAGATTGGTAGGGTTTTTAATCGTCTGTCTTTCTTTTTAATGCAAATTTTATATCCTAGGCACCTTTTGTCATCCATTGGTGTAATTTTAATGCCTTTTTTTCTCTCCAATTATTTATACTAATATAAAATAAAATATATCTAATTTTAATAAAATAAAAAATATTTTTATTAGGGCTTGGGCCGAGCACGGGCATGGAGCCTACAAGTTTGCTTAGACAAAATCTTATGATGGAATTGATTAGGCTTTGTTGTGGAAGTTTGTTTACTAATATATAAGTTACCTTGTGTTCAAGATCCATGGTTCGGATGTACACGAGAATGGTAATACATTTTTCTTTTTCTTAATTTTTGAATCGATTCATCTACACTGAGATGCTTCAAAGAATGATGTCATCTTTGGTTTGATTTGTACCTTATTTCTTTACAGGAAAGTGAAAACTAATTAAAGAATTGATTTCCTTTATTTATTTATTTTACTTCATTATTTTGCCTTTTCTTTTCAAGGGAATCATCTCAGCCACACTCACACTCCACACGATGTACGTAACAGATTGAGTCACAGCTGGGTATTGATGTATTTGTAGGAAAATAGAAGCATTTACTTTTCTCATTTTTTTCCTTCTTTGAATGATATCATTTTTTCTTTTTGCTTCTATACAGAATTTTCTCTTTTTTGGTAGGGACTTTCAATCCATACATTTTTTCAATTTACAAAGATTATATAGGTGTGATATTATAAGATTCTCATTATTATTTTTCACGATAATTTCTTTCTTTTACCATAAAATCTTAAGATCTTTTTCCACTTTATTTTCTTCTAAAAATTCTTTAAAATAATAATAGTAGATTCTTCTTTTATAATTTTATTTATTATAATAATTTATTATATCTTTTTATTGGCCCGGGCTCAGCACGGGTGTTTGTTGCTAGTTAATATATATAATAACTAGTGCAATAGTTAAAAAATTATCAAAATTTCTAATTAGAAATATTTCTAAATATTTAAATAAATTATAAATAAATATTAATATATAATTCGTAATAAAGATGGAAACTCATTAGAGAAGTTTTAGGTAGCTGAAAATATTTAGGAAAAGATCAAATAAATAGTAAATATTTTAGGACCTTGATTTGATTATATTTGTGATTATCCATAAATTGAGTGTCATTTCAAAATCAAATATGGATTATGAACCCCTCATGAAAAGGCTGTTGTCTTTTATTATATAATGTGGATTTTGGAATTAATTGGCTTCCACAATGGGCCCCAAAAATTAATTAATCCTACCAAATATCAAAAGAAAAATAAGGAGAAAAATGTCCATAATGGGCCCCACAGATTAATCTTACTAAATATTGAAAGGAAAATAAGGAGAAAAAAGTAGCAGAATACAAACTATAAAAGTGGCTTCCGCTTTTGGTATAAAAAAGCTCTTCGTGTATTGGTATAAAAAAAAAGTGGCCTCCGTAAATTGTGAGTTTGGAAAGAAAGAAGACTTAGATTTCATAATGAGTCTCATAGATTTATTTGGTTAAATTGGTAAATATAAATGATAATAAAAAATTGTGATTAAGATGGAAACTCATGAGAGAAAATTTATTTGGTTATATTAGTAAATATAATTGATTATATATTAAGTGTGGATTTTAAAATTAACTGGCTTCCACAATGGTCCCCATGGATTAACCATAGCGAATATTGAAAGAAAAAATAGGAAAAAACGTAGCAAAATGCTACGTAAGAAAGTGCCTTAAATTTCTGCAGCTTGGGATCTAACATGAGGGTCCCACAAATTGATATGCAACAACATTTAATACATATATGTTCACCAATCACTAAAATAATAGTCAAAGAGCCTTTATTCTTTTTTTTTTGTTAATTTAATAATACATGAGGCCCATTGAAGGTAAAAGTTATTATTGTATGCTATGTTTTAAGGAATGGATAAGTATCTTATTTCAAAAGTATCTTAGATTTGCATTGAGATATTTAATATTGGATAATTTGAGTTAGTTTGGTGAAATTAGATTAGAATGGTAATTAAGAAATACTGCGAAAAGGGTGTTGCTTTACTATATTATGATTCACTAAGAGTTTTAGGTACATTGGAGTGATTATTTACTGAAAAAAAAAAGGTTAGGTTACTATTTATGAATTTCATAATCTACAGGTGGTTTATGGAAACTTCCCTTTTAAGTAAAGAGTGCCCCTACGGTTGTGGCACCTTTCCTGCTCGTAACACAAGGATTCACACTCCCAAAGAATACTATAAAATCACCAGTTCTTATTACCTTTTATTCCATAAAACCATAAGATTACAGAAGAGTTTAGAAAAGAAAAGGAGAAGAACACAATGTCTGGAAAAAGCAATGTTGTTCTCGTCCTCTATCTACTCCTTCCAATTATTATAGTTCTTCTTCTTCTTCAAGTTCCCTACTGCAGTAGTTTTTCTGAAGTTGGTAAGCTTAGCTAACCCATATCCTAGAAGTTAGACCTTCCCACAGAGACTTTCAGTTTGGTAGTTTTCTTGATATATACCTCTCATTTCATTTTTTTTTTCCTTAGTTCATATTCATGTGAGGGTGCTTGATGGATGTTTTTGTGCTATAGCTTTCTGCAGCTTTTTATTTCCAGAGACTGCATGCATTTTATGTCTCTTTTTAAAAATGTTAGCATGGAACTGTGAAAATGTGTTCCTTCAAAAGCTTTATAATTTCGTATCACCAAGGAAAAAGTCCATTTAAAGATTTTTAAAGCTTTTTCTACAATGGTCTTGTCATTTAAATTCCAACAGATGAATTGGGAAAATGTGACCATCAGATTGCCTATTGCCCCATTTGTCACCTCTTTCGCTATTTACATGATTTTGAAGATTGCCTATTGCCCCATTTGTCACCTCTTTTGTTATTTACATGATTTTGAAGATTGCCCATTTGCCATCTAAATATGGGTCCCTATTCATGGCTGGAGAAATATACAAACAAAGTTTACCATAAACACACACTTTCCCATGGCCATGGGTTTCTTCTTGATTTCAACTATTTACACAAACCAAGCTGGGTCTCTCTTTGTTTAGCCATTTTCATAGTTTTTTGTTAAAACCAATATATTTATCTTTTCTTTGTGAATGCTGAAATGGGTCTTCATCAATGCCTCAAAATAAAGAGCAAGAGCAAGAGCATGACTATGATTATTCTAGAGGGAGTGGCAAAGGACCAGAAGATTGGGGGAAGTTAAACCCTCAGTGGCGTATCTGTAATGATGGGGCAATGCAATCTCCTGTTGACCTCAACAATAGAGTGGAAGTTAGGCCAGAGTTGGGCTCATTACTGAGGAGTTACAAACCAGCTCAGGCTGCTGTCACAAATAGGGGACATGACATCATGGTAAAGTTAGTTTCCATTTTTGTACTTTTCTTTGTGCTTCATCATATTGTCTCCTCTCCTGCTACCATGCAGGGCTGTATATGAACTGGTTGTGGTGGGTCCACATCTGGGTGCATTTCCAACTTTGGTCCCAATCCATACCTGCATCTAGTTAGAAGAAGTAGAACAGTCTGGCCTGTGCACATGAGTTCTAAGTGGTGTACATAAATATTGTAAAATACACTACATTATTTTTAACCAAAAAGACTACATTTTATTACAGCAACAAAATACATGGCAAGTTTCTTGGTTTTTGTCTTTTCTTGACCTATTTTGTCACGTCTCGGTCCCGAATCACTCTGGCCTAGGGTAATTCCTGAAGTGAGACACACGTACTCCCATAATGCTGTTCCTTTCTCAAGCCACATACAACATACAAAGGAGAAAAATAACTTTTTTCACACGTGAGTCTAGCTCACTAGAATATATCAATAATATTTATATCATAGCGGAAGCTGTAATTCTTACACAAGAAGAAGGTATCATTTCCCATTCAGTCGAATTACGAATTCAAGTTTAATACAAAAGAATTACACAATTATATACCTTGTTTTACAAAAGAGGGTGTATAAAAAAACTCTATACAACTATATCCAAAATATGGTCAAAAGCATAACTAAAAGAACTAAGTGTAACCCACACAAAAAGGAGTCAGTTACACTCTCCACTTAGGCTCTCAAAAGAATCAGTTCATCGCTCTCCGTTGACCACACTGCACAGGGCCATTTCCCGGCCACTCCTCTAATCCTGGAGGAACCTCTTCGGTTTCCTCCTCTCACTCCCGGGCCTCCTCAGGATCGGGAGCTACACCTGCGTCTATGACACAAAAAATAGCATAATGAATACGATGATTCGGCAAGTATAGGCATTAATAATAAATCACATGATGTATCAAATCGAATTTATAGACAATTGATTAAAAGATGTCAATATCAAGTAGTAACTAGGCAAATGTGCCAAAATCGAATAATTCATGCTTTACGAATCAATGAAAAATAAAATACACTAATTTGCTACCACATTAAGCTCATCCTCTCAAATAGAGAGCAAATTTAGTTGGGATGTCACAAGCGGCCGGGTCAAAAGCTAGCTGGCTACCCGGTTCTGGAGTTCCGGTGCTCCAGATGATCTACTACAATAATCTCAAATAACTAAATCAAGTTTAACGCCGCCTTGTATCACGAGGTCGAAGCTCAGTAGTACCAGACCAATCAAATCGAATAAATACACACATGAATAAGATTGTTTTTTTTTTCTTTTACTTGAATCGAATCGAATCATTAATATCTAGAATTTTTCACACATAACTTACTCATCTAGAATTTCAATTGAAATCGTATAACCATACAAGTATAACAAATAGAAATGAAACAATTTATGCATATAAATCATTATTTAGAATTTGAAAGTCAAATAGAAAATGAATCCCAATATGCACATGCATTGATTAAGAAGAATCAATGGTCATTTACTAGGCTCTTGTCCTTCACATTCTCACACGATAAAGTTTGCAGATCCTGGTGTATGTTTATCTTTAATTTGGTGTCACGTTGTATAAGTGTAGTGTATGGGGTTCTCCGAGCCTCAACTATGACAAAGTGTAAGACAAAAGATAAAATTCACATGCGATAATCTTAGCCTCAATGATTTCTCACGTGGTTAATTATCATTGGTCCGTTGATCTCGTCAAAAGTATCATTTTCTAGGGTCCTATAAATCCTTCGGAGTCCAAGATCATAATTGGTTTCGTAATTACACAATATAAAGCATTCGTCAACTTCAGTGTGCAAAAAGAAACATTTTTTATGAAAAATCCAGGCCCAACACAGAACCCCACCCTGCTATAGCGAGCCAAGCCAGTATAGCGAGCTCCACACTCGTTGTCCCTCACTATAGCGATTGACACGTTCTGTGTCCACTCCATTCATCCTTCCCACCTACACACACATGCATTTCTTTTGAACATTCATTAATCCATCTATACACACATTCATATAAAATCCACCTACACTTTACACTATTCCACCACACACATCTAACACCTGCGCTATTCCAAGATACCATTCCACCTGCAATATTCCAAGATACCATTCCACCAACAAAAGCTTTTAAATAATACAATCTTCTTAACTACTTTGAAAAAGTAGGAATTCCAACCAAATATTGAAATAACAAATGGATTGACCTCCTCACTACCAATCCATTCCACACACTTCATCTCATTCAACTTATAAAAAGAATTCAAGGCCATTTCATATTCATTCAAAAAAATAAGAGGCTAGAAAAAATCAAATAGAGTGACTGAATCAATCAAAGGAGAATTCATATGTAATTCAAATTAACTCTTATACTTGCTTCAAATTAAGCTTTCCAAGCCTTTTCCTCTAATAATGTTCAAATGAACCAAAAACCCCAAATAACAAACCCTAACCACAAATCCAAATGAAAAAAAATGCAATGAATGGTTATGTAGGATTATAAATGAGTCTCTTGACTCCATTTTAACTCAAAAATACCACCAAGAATGTGTTTGATTCTTACCTTGACAAGGAATCCGAAATTTGGAGTTGGAGAAGAAATGGGTTCTTGGAAACAAGAGATGAAGAGGATGAATAAGATGAAGGAGATGAAGAAGAAGACCTCCACACTTGCCGTCACATGTACAAATACTAAAGTGATTGGAGAAAGGAAGAGAAATTGAAAGGAAAAAGGAGGAAGGAGGTTCTCTCACTCTCTCCACAGTCAACATACACCAACCGAATGGAGTGAAATGGGGTTGAGTTGTTTTAAGTGATAAAGATGTGAATTTTACACAAAAGTCCACTAAGTTTGTGTATTTCCATTTTAAGTCAAATGCGGGCCCACTTACTCAATATGTGCTCAAATGAAGTAGGGTTCAATACGAAAGACGTGCTCAACGGGATACACGCGATGACACCAAGATGACATGTATATGATGCAAAATGAGAAAATCACTAATTACAGATAAGTCCTCGACGCAACCTAACCGAGTCAGCTCGGTTGCAACTTACCTATAAAAAAAACTCAAGACTCATGTAACTCATCCATAAAGAACTAATAAGCATTAATTATCATAATTAGTAACTAAGTATAATTATAATTAATTAGTACTAATTAAACTTAAATTGGGTCAGGGTGTAACATATTTCCTCCCTAAATACAGCCATTTTGATTTTGATGATCATAACAATTTACTGAAATTATTTTTTTAATCATTTGGAATCTCCTTATTTTAACCATCCATTCTTAAAGGTAGTTGAAGTGGCCACACTAGGGCATTTGGTGTTAGACTTCTTCATTTCTCATTAATGATTTATTAAAAAAAAAAAGTTTTGGAAATGACATAATGGCATTTTTGTCATTTCTCAAAACTTTTTTAAATATTCAAATCCTAATGAGAACGACCCAAAAGTTTTCTACCTCTAGAAATTTTCCCCTTTTCAAAACTACAAGAAGTTGACTTTAGCATGTTTCCGGTTTCAATTACTATCCAGTCAAGAACTAACTACAGATAACTACTGAATGAAGAGATGATTTCGTTTTGTATCTTTCTTGGTAGTAATGTTTTCACTAGTGAGTCTTGAGTAGGTACTCTTTTCATGATTTTAATGATGATTAGGTTTGGTTTAATTTCTCTTAGGGTGTGTTCATGAAATGAGTTGATTCTGCTCTGATGTATTTCATTAATTTCCACCGGATAAAGGGATCCTACATTCCTACTCTTCCCATAGGAGTAATCTTCTCTATTGAGGATTTTTTTTTTTCATTTCAGCATAGAAAAAAATTGTAGCACCAATCAAGTAAAGAGTGGGCTGCACTGAAAATCAGAATGATTGTATTTTTACTTTCGAGGAGTAGTCCTCTTGGGTGCACCAATATAACCTCATTAAGCAGCCCATGAATTACACAAATTTTTTTATTTTTTTTGGCTCATTTGTTATACACTGGGAGTTTTCCAGGTGAAATGGAAACAGGATGCAGGGATTCTCTCCGTAGATGGGATCGAGTTTCGTCTGATCCAGTGCCACTGGCATTCACCTTCTGAACACACATTCAATGGAACAAGGTCTCTCTCTCTCTCTCTCTCTCTCTCTCTCTCTCTCTCTCTCTCTCTCTCTCTCTCTCTCTCTACTATTTGAAGTCAGTGTGGACTGTACTCATTGATTTGAGGTCAATAGTCTTTTTTTCCTCTTTCATTTATTGATCTAATTACAACTGTCACATGTTTAGTTAATTGTTGCTGGTGTTTTTCATATATTATGTGTATTTCTTTAGCTATGATTTAGAGCTTCACATGGTTCATGAAAGCACTAGTGGAGGAATTGCAGTCATTGCGGAAAACTACAGATATGGAGAACCTGATCCGTTCCTTGCAAAGGTGCGTTAGAAGTTATATGTGGATTTAAAGATACAATCACGCATGCATGCATGCATCTACATTCTACACACTCAAACATATGGACACAAATTCATAGAAATACACATTTGCCCCAGCATGATGGGATAAGATTTAGATGATGATATGTTGATGATTTAACTATTTTTCAACTTTGTCTTATGAGTTGAGTCGCAATTACATGAAAATACACTCATGATGATGATGATGATGATTTAATTATGTATTAACAATTAATGTCTTATGAGTTGAATTGCTTACATGAAAATACACTCACACAAACACATATTTTGTTCTTCTTCTGACGCCTCATTGTAAAATATGTAAAGTAGGCTTACTTTTTTTTTTATTGAGAAAAAAAGTATCGTTTCAAAACCTTCCACCAATGATGTAGCCATTTTCTTCACATGGTGACCTCATTTTATCTTGGGGTGAATATCACATGGGGATTTGACATATTATTTCCCTTTAAACTCTACTTTTCTAATTTCATGACTAAAATTGAACTAATGCCAGCAGAGTTGTTTGACTTTTTACATTCGGTCCCCTTGATATCATGGGATTCAAGGTAGAAAAGTAAAAGAAAAAAATATAGACCAAAGTCGAACTCTGGTAACAGTAGTAGATTTTCAATTATGAAATTGGGGGAACAGGGTCTAAGGGATATTAATATGTCAATTCTCCACATTACATTAGTTCTATCGTAAGTATTAATTCAGTTTTACTGATTATTGCGAATTACAACTTTTCATTGTATGTACTGATCAAATAGTTTATGTTTACAAAAATTGTTCCCGGGAGTCTAAATTTCTCATCTTTTGACCAATAGTATGTCGTCAAAATGTAATCTTTTCTTAGTCTTATCACATTGATCATCATCATTACCACTATTTCAGCTTTATCTCATCTATTTAGGGAAGCTTGCCTTCTATATATTTTTGTAAATGAGTGTGTAAGACTGATTAATGGCTATGAAAAAGAATCAATAGAAAAAGAATTGAAATGGATCGATATCTTTCTTTGAAAAGAAAGATGACACATAAATCATGGACCAACTAAGCCCTCGCGGGCTTTCTTAAGAATAAGGAGGAGGTTCTCACAATAATTGTTCTTCCTCACATAATACCCCATGCATATACAAAAACTGAATGATTCCTCATAAATCTGTTTGTTTGCTCTGCTGATAAATATGTTTTTTTTTCTTTTCTTTTGTTTTGTAGATTATCCCTCACATCAGGGATCCACAAAACGGTGAAGTAGATGTGGGTATAGTTGATCCAAGAGATCTAGACATTAACGCCCACAGATACTTCAGATATATGGGCTCTCTTACTACTCCCCCTTGCACCGAAGGTGTAATCTGGACAATAGCTAATAAGGTGGGTGTATAATCTCTCTGTCTGTTCATTCATTGAGCTGGGTCTATTTCAAAGAAAGGCCTGGTCTGACCAGCTCCAAATCTGGGGCCAAAACATTCTAGGCCCTGTCTGTCGACATCCCTGGTTCAAATCTTCCTATATTTGTTATTCAAGCTAGCCTCCAAACCATGAGACTTTTGTTCCCCCTGTTATGAACTAAGTACCATTTGCTTTCTTTTGTAGATTAAAACAGTTTCAAGAGAGCAGGTGAATGCATTAAGGGAGGCTGTTGATGATGTAAGTACCCTTTTTGAACTATGGTTGAATATGCATTTTATTAACATAAAGATTAGACAAGGAATTAGGATATTCAAGGAATCATTTAGAAGGGGTGACATAAGGACCTTGAATCATGTTCAGATGATACTGGAAATGACAAACACTATTCAGAATCTCAGATGATGTTAACAAGTTTTTCTTTTTTGCCTTGAAACTGTATGGCAAATTAATATTCTTAAGTATATATCATTTAGCACAAGAATATGCTCGATTCGATTGAATGGGATCTAAAATTCATTCATCCAAGCATCAATTTAATTCCGCCATGTATGGCCGAGAATTCTACCACATTAATTGGTCTCCAGCAAATACAAAGAACCTTTTTTCTTTCTTTCTCTCTTTTTTGTCTGAGCTTATCATATCACTGGTCTTATTGGTGTTTCTTTCAGGGGTTTGAAGCAAACGCGAGGCCTATTCAAGCCCGCAATGACAGAACAGTAATGTTTTATGAAGGGGATCCTCAGTGATCAATTTGTTAGATTGTGGTTAAGTGTAATAATGAGTTTTTGTCATTTTAATGCATGTTTGG
This sequence comes from Cinnamomum chago, assembly GCA_038049695.1. Lineage (NCBI taxonomy): Eukaryota > Viridiplantae > Streptophyta > Magnoliopsida > Laurales > Lauraceae > Cinnamomum > Cinnamomum chago. Next base: position 119,912,732 of record CP142451.1, read on the forward strand.
GTAGATCTCAATTTCGACGACGTTGGTTCTTGACATTATAATTAAAAATAAGCAAAGTCATGATGTGAGGTGGAATTGAATCTCTATGGATGGTGCACAAAATCTCATTTGCAACTTCCAGTTATGATTTGGGAATGGCTTCATATCTTATAACAAAATGTATGGTACAGAGAAGTTGAGACTTGAGAGGGTAGAAAGATTCATACACAACCAGAACCAAATGCAGTTGGAACTTGTAAGATTCATAACGCAAGAAAGGATATGACTCAGCAGAATCATCCAAGAGGGCTTTGCCCTCAATAAGACCAAGCCCAACTCCCCAACCACACGCACGCATTAAAAAAAAAACCATGTGAGAGTTTCATAATGCAAGAAAGCACTGAACTTGGAAGAAATTATCAGAAGGCCTGTCCCTTTGTGGAATCCACATGTAGGACCAAATCCAAAAAATTGGCACCATACACAACTTGTCGTTTGAAAAGATAATTCCTTGATTTTTGTTTTCTGGCCATAGAAATTGGATAATTAAAATTTTCTCCACTATGATGGTGATAGAGTTAAAATTGAAAACATAAAAGGTGGAGATCCATAAGGGACTGTTTGGATAAATGAGGAGTGAAATAAAATGAAGTGGATTTTACATGTAGAGTAGAGTGAAGAGAAATATGTTGAAGTTAAATAGAGTACTCCAGCTTCACTCCATTTGGATGTTTATTTTGAAGTTAAGGTTTGGAGTAAAATACACTTTTACTCAAAGAAATGAAAGTATTTAGAGTTGAAGTGAAGTGGAGTACATGTGGTTCACAACATTACTTCATCAATCAGCCAGATTCATCCAAATGGGGTAGAGTTGAAATTTAGACTGTTAAGGCCCATTTAACTCCACTCTACTCTATTTTTTGCCTATCCAAAAAGTTCCTAAATGACTGAAAAAAATCTCCCTAACTATGTCCTTTGAAGAGATTTGTTTTCCTTCACAAAATTAAAACCTACAGGACTAAATGATACAGCCAGGCCGCCAGTCCAGGTTTCAATACATTAAACTACAAAACTATCTGGTTTTAGTTGCCCAAAATCCAAGAGATTTCAGTGACTTTTTTATGTAATCTGAAAGAAATTCTAACTCACCTTAACAATGAGGCAACACCTGCATAGAACCAAAAATAAGAATATCTTTCAGCTGATGGGCTTGTGGGTTGACATAGGCACAGCTACGTCAGCCCAGCTGTCTCCTCTTTATAAGTGCAGCGGTCCTCATGTTTATATCAGCCAGTGCACCAATTCTATTGACCAATGGCAATAGCTAGCCCATAGCTAAAGTGGCAAAGTGATGCGGATCAATTTCCACCAACAGGAACTGATGAAGAAAGTGGGCCTCAAACAGTCTCCCATATGTAATAAGATCACATAACGGGGGGCTGTGTTAAAGCAGAATACTGCTGGGGGGTTCTATGCAATTGAGAGAAATACAGCAAGCATGCTCTCTGTTTGATTTGGGTTTTCAGACCCTTAATGGAATTGAACTGAGCCCAACCCACAACCATTTTGGTCGCCCATGGCTCTACTGAATTTTAGTCGGGTTCACTTCTACATATGGTAGGCCACATGGGTCCCACAACAGAGAATATCATGACAGATGTTCAGGACTTAACAGTCTACAGTCATTGCCTAAATTCTTTGATTTTCTTGGCCCTTTGGACTACTAGTGTTATATATACATATAGGGTAATATTCAACACTTCCCTCTTGTACTTAAAACTTCCCAAAAAGGGGAGTGTACACTTCCCTTTTTGCACATAAAGACAAGGAAGTGTACATCACCCTATGTACTTGAAAAGTAACTTTTGTATTTAAAAATTTTCAATTATGGAATCCCTCACTCTATGGTGAGGGATAGATGCACTTGAAACTTCTTATATATATATATAAATATATATATAAAACCAAGTATTAGGAAATAAAGAAAATATGATTCGGGAAGGGGATTTGATTGGTACTGGTGGAGATTTTTAAAAGAAGAGTGTTTTTTTATATATTGCGCCCCCCCCCCCCCCCCCCCCCCCCCCCCCAAGGTTTTTAAGATTTGTCAGGTTCTTGTGGTTTTAGTATTAGTAAATAGATCCCCACTTTTTTATTTTAATGCCCGTCATGTCCACAGAATTAGTATTCCTAACGAGAATGAGTTAGGATGTGTTCGATTTTTATAAAAATGACAAGTTTACCCTTATATCATTAAACAAAAATGAGAACATTTTTAGTTATGAACTTGAAGTCTAATCATGTACAATTCAAAACTTTTCTGAATCCAATGGCGGATCATACATGAATTGGACCAATTATAATCCATTATAATATATTAAGGGCAAGGGTTTTGGATTCATTTTTGACCAAATTCCTTTTAATTTTGACTTCTTTACTGAGCCTTGGTAAAAAGCTAAAAAAAGGTGTAGGTTGTGGGATTTGAACTCATAATCTTCTGCATTTTGAAACTACACCACACAATACCAATATGTAATTACTTATTATAAAAGCCTCAAAAGTAGTTAGATGGAGTGAAGATGTGGGTCATGCCGTGCCTAGGATGGGTTATTGTGCTAGTTATAATTACATGTATTGATTGTCATTATATCGATTTGGATTTACTGAAATGGGCCCTATACTGAGAAAATTGGATTTATGTAAATGTTATTGGTAATGTTACAAACTTTAGGGAAAAAGATTTCAAAAAAGTCCTTAACTTTTAGATGATTTTCAAAAAAAGGTCAAAAGAATTCAATATTTCAAAAACATATGAAAATTTTCAAGATTTCTTTCATTCAAGTCCAATCTAGCAATCTATACTCACCGCGGGCAACTTTGTATAAACAAAAACTCAAAAAGATAAAAGTGCCCCCAGTGAGTAATAAGTAGGTAAAAAGGAAGTTTTCAAAATAGTCCTAAACTTTTTAGGTGGTTTTCAAAAAGGACCAAGGAATTGAATATTTTAAAAAGGTTTGGAAGTTTTCAAGACTTCTTTCAATTAGGTCTTGTTGGGAGATCTCCATCCACTGATGGCAGTTTTTTTTTTAATTCAAAATGAAAAAAAAAACCATTTTATTTCATTCCTTCTCCAAAATGTTGGACCAACTATAAGATCACTTTTGCTTGTTCCAAGTCACTTATATAACATGATGCATTGATTTGGCCTAATTTTTTGTTGAAATTATGCCTATAAGAATAAAAGAGATGGCAAAAGTGTCATTTTACTCTAAAAATTATGGTAGTTTGAAACCTACTAATTTAGGGGATATGGAATGGAAGGTATTAAAATGAAAAGGAAGGGCCCTAATTATAAATACTAAAACTCTAGGGGCCTATTTACAAATTCTAAAAGTTTAAAGGGGCGTTATACAAAAAGCTCTTAAAAGATATATGCATTAGTCGACTAGTGACTGGGAAAGTTGATAGTGGACAGCGAGTGATTAGGGGTGCACATGGGCGGGTCGGATCGATTTAGCCATCAACCAAATCAAACCCATCAGTTTTCTATTTTCCCAAACCGAACCAAACCACCCAGGTGCTCAAACCGGACCAAAACGAACCGGTTCAGTTTGGTTCGGTTATGATTTTTTTGTTTTTTATTTTATTTTATCTTTTTTCATTAAAAAAAATTGCAGTTCAAACTTGGTCCATCAAATGGAATCAAGAGAAGTTGTAATGAACACAAAAATATATTTCATAATTCGTTTCAACTACGGAAGCATATATCAAACGATGGATAAACTCTTTTCATCCATCATCTGGCCGGGTTATTGAATGGACCAGACCAAGTTCGGCCAACTTTTCAGGCCAATGAGTTGAAGCAGTTCAAATTTTTTGATAAAATACACCAACAAAATGGTTAGATACATACCTATTTCTCTGCATAAAACCTGAACTAGACTACATTGCTTGATCCAAACCAATGAATTCAACACAAAAGGAACTAGTTTTTTATTTATTTATTTATTTATTATTATTATTATTTGCCAACAAGATGGGTTCAAGTGGAATGTAACCCTAATTTTGAACTAATCGAGATGGGCATCTTCATAGTTCACTTTCTCTTAGGTCAGACCAAACCCCTGGGCAACACTACCAAAAATCCAATAATACACACTTCTTGTAAAACTTTCATCAAACATGCAACATGCAAGTAGAACATATAAGCGCCCCCCCCCCCCCCCCCAAGGCTAAAATAGTCAAAACTCAATACTCAAGTTAATACATATGGTCGGTTCAGTTTAAGCGGTTAACCGTGGGTTCAAACCGATAACCAACCAAAGTAAGGCGGTTTTTATGATTTTCAAACCATTGACCGAAACGATCTATATAAAACCGATCCGAACCACCCGGTTCGGTTTTGCAGTGATACTGAATTTTTTATATAGTGAGTGATGAATGTTTGTGGGTTTAGCAAGTGAGTGATGACTAGGTGTCTTAGTAGGAAACTACTGGTGGCAAGATATTCTAGAGAGTTTCCTTATATGAGATTGTAATGTTACAGTGGTCCAACAGTCGACTCTATTCACTTGAATAAGTACAGTAGGTTATTTTATAATATATTCAGCTCTATGAAGGTTTGGCAACCAAATTTTTGGGAAAAATTTTTTCGATTTTTCTAAAGTTGTAGTAAATTCATGTTTGACAATTGTAAATTTCTGAAGATTTGGACGAATAGAAATCTTCATTTGTTAGGATTTTCAAATCTGACCACCCCCATAAGATTTGAAAATCCTTACTTAAATGGATTTGCACACTTAACCTTATTTTTCTCAGCTATATATCTATATGCATTGATATACACCAATATCAATGTGAAATCATCAACTCTACAAATCCCCAGTGATGAAACTTCTTTAATCCAAATGGTAGTGAAGAATTATCTGATCTATGGATTCCTCACTTGTGACCAAACATGCTCTTGATGTGTGTTGGTGATTTAGTCTTCCGGAGGGAATGAACCCTTTTTTATAAGAAGAACGAACCCCATTTTCTTGCATCAACAAATCCAAGAAAGCTCGGCAATTACTGCATATGCTGTAACAGTAGCTCAGTAGTGTTAAACTTAGGGGTGTACAAAAAATCCATCGATCCGTCAATCCTATCCGATCCGATCCGATCCGAAGGCCAACGGATTGGTGACGGATTGTAAATTGTGTAATCCGTTAGCAACGGATTGGTGGAGGCCTTCACCCTTAATCCGCGGATTCGATCCGATCCAATCCATTGTCATTAAATATAAATATACATAATAAGAAAAAAAATGTAAGGGGTCAATATGTAACCTTATGAATAGAAGAGGATAGGATAGGCATACAGCTCTCAACTCATGTCCCTTTAATTTAGTGGCTTCAGAATTCATGAATTTTTTCTTCTGTTTTTCTCCATCTAATATAGAAGGATGGATTGATCGGATTAATCCAATCCGATCCACTCCTGCATGGATCGGACCAGATCGGATTTTAACAGCTACGGATTGGTGACGGATTCCAAATTTCCATCAATCCGATCCGTGTACACCCCTATTTTGAACTTGATGGCATGGCCTTAGTTTCATCATTGCCAAAAATGCTCAGACAAGGAAATAAAGATTATAACTATTTCAGGACTAATCACCTCATTTTGGACGAGGGCCGAGTCAACTTAAGTGGGAACTCGGTACATGCTGGCATGGCCTTAATTTCAACATTGCCAAAAATGCTAGGACAAGGAAATAAAGATTATAACTATTTCAGGACTCATAACCTCATGATTTTGGACGAGGGCCGAGTCAAATAAGTGGGAACTCGGTACATATATGAAAAAAATGTCATGTCATAAGGATGTTTTCTTTTTTTTCCTTTCTTTTCTTTTTCTTCTAGTTTTCTTCTTATTGTAATATTTTTTAATAATATAAATTTATTAACTTGGATTAACTATCATGAATATATTAAATAGTTTAAATCCTAGTGATCATGTTGATCACTCCCCTGGCCCGAGTTAAGTTTTCTTGAGTTGGGCTAGTCAAGTTCGAGTCCTAAACTTTCCAAACTTTTTTAAAATATTGGTCAACCACCTTGGCCATCATCAATGGCTGATTTGTGATACATTCACAATAATCTCATTCTAAAAATTTTATATATATATATATATATATAAACCCTTAGATCCAGCTTCATTTAAATTAAATTTAGGATCACAACATGAAAAGACTATTAAATCCAAGTTGATCAAGATAAACACCCTCCATTTGATCTAACCAAGGTTAGAAAGCAAAAAAAAAAAACTTTTATCCTTCTAAAGTGAAGTAGGTGAGATATCATCATCATCAAATTAAAAAAAAAAAAAAATTAGCCTCTTTTTTTTTTTTTTTGAAAAATGAGTTAGTCTTTCATTTTCCATAATAAAAAAATTACCCTTTGATTGCAAGTGGATGTGGTTCACTAAAATTTTCAGGTACATTGAAGTGATTATTTATTAAAGAACAGGTTAGGTGGTAATTTATAAATTTCACAGTAAGTGGTTTATGTAAATTTCCCTAATTATGGTTTTCTGTAAGGAAAGAGTGCCCCTAATTATGTGGCACGTTTACTGCTCGTAAGTTGTAAGTGGTAACACACGGAAACATTAGCTGGTCCACCTCCACCCCTAAAAAAGAGACTACAAAATGGCAAATACAGCAATACTATACTCATCTTTCCTTACAGAAAACCATAAGATTCCGGAAGAGTTTACAGAAGAACAAGAACAAAGCAATGTCTGGAAAAACCAGTGTTGTTCTCCTCCCAATTACTATTACTCTTCTTCTTCTCCATGTTCCCCACTGTAGTAGTTCTGGTGAAGTAGGTAAGTTTCTTAGCTAACCCATATCCCACACAAAGAAAGACAGTATGGTAGCTTTCTTGTTACCTCTCATTTCATGTATTTTTTTTTTTTTTTCAGAAGAATGTGAGGGTGCTTGAGGGATGTTTTAGTGCCATAGCTTTCTTCAGCTTTTTATTTCCATAGACTTCATCTTATGTCTTTTCGTTGGAAGTGTCTTTTTTTTTTTTTTTTTTGTAGAATGTTGGAAGTGTTGAGTAAAAATGGTTTCCTACCTTTTGGATCCATTTTTTTACTGCAATTAAAAAGTGTGTAAAAGGTGCTTTCACACCATAAAAATGTTAACGTGGAACAGTGAAAAAGTATTCCTTCAAATCCTATTTCATACACTTGGATTGGGTGATTTACAGTCGGTTTTTGCCACATTTCATATTTTATGGTTCCTTTAGCAACTTGGCTTTATCCTGAGAAGACCATAGCTATAGATTCTTATGGATCTCATCTGTGTCTTTCCTAATTTCCTTGTATATATTCCTTATTCCTTTCGATGAATAGCGAGATCATTCTTCACCTTTTATGCTATATACATGATTTTGAAGATTGCCCATTGCATCATAGGTCTATTTTCATGGCTGGACAAATATTTAAGCAAAGTTTACTATAAAATACCCACTTTCCCAGGTGGGTTTCTTGCAACAACTTACACAGACCAAACTGGGTTAACCAATATCTAGTTTCTTCTGTTTTAACTTTTTATCTTTTCATTGTGAATGCTGAAATGGGTCTTCATCAATGCGTCAAAATAAAGAGGATGAGCATCCCTTTGATTATTCTAGAGGGAGTGGCAAAGGACCAGAGCACTGGGGGTGGATAAACCCAGAGTGGAAGATTTGTAATGCTGGACTAATGCAATCTCCTATCGACCTCCTTGACAAGAGAGTGGAAATCATGCCTGAGTTGGGCAGATTACGGAGGAATTACAAACCAGCTCGGGCTACTCTCACAAATAGGGGGCATGACATCATGGTAAAGTTTTTCAATCTTCATCATATATATTCGCCCACTTATACTGTACTACCATGCAGGGCCATATATGAACTGAATCTGGTGCGTCCATTTCTTGGTGCATGTCCAACTCGATCAGTTCCCAATCCATGACTGCATCTAGTTAGTAGAAGGGTGACCCTAACTAGTGTACATAAATATTATAAAGTTCACTACATTATTTTTACCAAAGAAACTATATATACTATAGTACAAAACGAATTACATAGTATTTTGGTAGGACTCACAGTGGGCTGAGTCCTACCTAATACAAGGGGTAGTTGTAGATTATCCATCTACTTAATACTAATTTTATACCGCATTTTCAATAGTTCGAATAAGGTTGCAAATGGTACTAGAGACTGGATTTAAGTTTGTTTGTCCAAGTGCAGTTTGTTTGTTCAAAACTTTCAATCCATAATGAAATTTCAGTGATTGTTTGTTCGATGAAAGGGGCTAAATTGAAGGCTATAAGATACAGCGGCTCATTAGTTTTAAAAGCAAATGTGTGTTTTAATCATTTTTCAAAACTAGATGAACTTGACCCAACCATGTTGAATTGGGTTTCAATTATCCAGTCAAGACCTAAGTGCAGTAAACAACTTAATCTAGAAACTAGATGACATTAGAATTTTAAAATGTACTTTGGCAAAATCGGTTTAATTTTTTTCCTTCCATCATTTAAATTTCACTTTATAACTTGGCTGTACATAGAATTACTTGGTGAATTTCTAAATCGAGCATTGATACAAGCTTTAGGGGAAAATGGTTTAAAAAATATTTTTGTATCTTAGTGTGCTTTCCTCAATGACAAGATTCCGCACTCCTCTCTCTTATACGAGTCGTTATTTCTGATTTGTTGTTGATTGTGTGGATGTGTTTTCTAGCTGAAATGGAAACAGGAGGTAGGGACCATCACCATAGATGGGGTCAAGTTTCATCTGACCCAGTGCCACTGGCATTCACCTTCTGAACATTCATTCAATGGATCAAGGTCTCTCTCTCTCTCTCTCTCTCTCTCTCTCTATATATATATATATATATATATATAAATGAATAGGGCTCTCGTAAGTTGAAGCTTAACTTATCCTAAACTGGAATAGTGTCGATTTCACCAATCAAAGTTGATTATATCTATTTTTTGCATGATAGAATTGGAAAATCTAGTTCTAATTAGATTTATCTTAATTTTGGAGACGATCATCATGCAAAAAACAACGATAATTGACTTTGATTTGTGGAACCAACACCGTTTCATATTAGGATAAGTTAAGCTTCAGCTTAGGAGAGCTGGCCCATATATATATATATATATATTGTTAGTCTTTTTTCCGCCTTTCCTTGATTGATGAGTTTTCAACTGTCAAATGTGTTGTTTTTTCACATATTCTGTATACTTCTTTAGGTATCAGTTAGAGCTGCACATGGTTCACGAGAGCAGGAGAGGAGAAATTGCAGTTGTTGGGAGCATCTACAAATATGGAAAACCTGATCCATTCCTTTCAAAGGTGAGTTTAAAGTTACAAGTGAAAGCAAAGATACAATCACGTGTGCATGCATCTCTGCACTCAGGCATACGGACATAAATTCATAGAAATACATATTTTCCCCCTATTGATGTGATAAGACTTAGATGATGATGATGATTTATCAAGGTATCATCATTGCCTTTCATTAGTTAAATGAATCACTTCCATGAGAATACACACAGAACACAGACTTTGAAGTAGGCCATAGGACCACTTTTTTTTATAGAGAGAATGAAAAAAAAAATGTTTCAAAACTTTCCAACAGGGATGATGGTGATTTCATGTTTCAATATCAAATTGGTTCCATCGTGAATACAGTTTGACTGATTGTGGCTAATTACTATTTAGCATTATCTGTATTTTATCAAATGGTTTATGTTGACAAACAATTGGCCCTGGAGTGCCAATTTCCTCAGCTTTTCAAACGTAGTATGTCATCAGAACGTTATATTTTCTCTTAGTTTTCCCCCAGTGATTATCATCATGATCACTATTTCAGTCTTATCCCATCTATATCTGGTTATAGCTTGATTAGTTTTACCATATGATTGTAGAAAAACTATATCATTTACCTGCCTGTCTGTGTATGTTTGTAAATGAGTGCGGAAGGACTCCTTAAACGGTATGCTAATCAAACAAAAATGTAGTATAGAACAACAAAATGCTTCCTCATATAATACCCCATATACAAGGCCAGTGGTGGACCCAAGATTTTAGTTTGAGGAGTGCGGACCTTAATAAGTAGTTTGATTTAAGGGCCCAATCGAGGATTTTTATGTGGATTTTTAGGGTGGACTTATAATTTTTTGTGAAATTTTTGAAGCACACACTGTTTAACGGGTGCGACTGCACCCACATAATTGTATTTGGGTCCGCCCTGCAAGGACTAAATGATTCCTTGTATATCTGTTTGTATTATCTGCTGATAAATGTCGCTTTTTTTGTACTGCAGCTTATCCCTCACATCAGGCACCTTGAAGAAGATGAAAAGGATGTTGGTATAGTTAATCCAAGAGAGATGAAAATTGGGGCCAGAAGATACTTCAGATATATGGGCTCTCTGACTGTCCCCCCTTGCACTGAAGGTGTAATCTGGACAATAGCTAATAAGGTAATCGGGGCCCAAAACATATTCTAGGCCCTGTCTGTCGACAGCCCTGGTTCAAATCTTTTCCTATATTTATGTGATTCAAGCCTCCAAACCATGATACTTTTGCTCTCCCTTTTATGAATGAAGTACAATTTGCTTTTCTTTTTATAGGTTCGAACAGTTTCAAGAGGGCAGGTGAGGGCATTAAGGGAAGCTGTTCATGATGTAAGTACCCTTTTTTGAACTATTGGTTGAATATGTATTTTATTACAAGAAAGATGATACAAGAAACTAGGATAATTTCAAGGAATCATTTAGAACGGTGGTCATAACAGCCATGTGACCGTTATCGTATTGAATCCGGCTGCCTGATTGTCAATATGGGGGGCAGACCCCCTAGTGGGGCCCACCGTGAGACCCCACTGGTCATGGGACAGAGGGGGACCGAATGATCCAAGTGGGGCCAACCTACATATCAAATTTAAAATCAATCTAATACCTCCAACCCCTTCATCCGTGATCCACAAGTTTAACGGCTTTATATAAAACAAAAAAAATTGACCCTCAATCCAGCGAACTAGTTCATCCAAACCCATGGGATTCGGTGCCTATAAAGGGGTTGTGTCTAAAGCTCCACTTGTTCATTACAGACCGTCCAAATCACTTCCCTAGTGGTTCCAGCATGCCCAAAAAGATAAACACTGTACAGATGATGTTAACAAGTTTATTTTGGCTGTAAAAGTGCAGGGCTTAAATCTTCTGAAATGTATAAGTTCTTTAGCACAAGAATATGCCCAATTCGTTTGAATGGTATCTAAGATTCATTCATACAAACACTGATGTATTTCTGCCATAGATGGCTGAGAATTCTACCACACTAATTTGCCTCCAGCAAATAGAAAGAACCCTTTTTTTCTGTTTTTAGTTTGAGCAATTCATATTAATGGTCATATTGGTGTGTCCTGCAGGGCTTTGAAGCAAATGCTAGGCCTGTTCAATCCCACAATGACAGAACAGTTATGTTTTATAATCCAACAGATGATCCTTGTGATTAATTTGTTAGATTGTGGAAAGTCTAGTTATGCGTATATTTCATTTAATGCATGTTTGGAATGTCTCAATTCCTACTGGGTTTTTTTAACAGACAGTATAATAATAAAAGAAGAAGAAGAAAGGTTATGATTTGAGGTGGAATGGAATCTCTATGGATGGTGCACAATATCTTGTTTGCAACTTCCAATCCTGATTTAGGAATAGTTTCATATCTTATATCTAAATTTATGATACAGGCAAATTGAGAGGAAGAGAGATCCATACAAGAACAAAAGCACTTGAAGCAAAAGCAAAAAAGAAATCCCGTAGGATTCATAACAGTTTCAAAGCACATGACTTAAGCAGAATTATCCATGAGGGCTTTGCCCTCAATAAGACCCCATTATCACACACCCTTGGATGCATACATTAAAAGGAACGAAAAAAATTAAAATTCATGTGAAGAGGGAAAAAAAAGTTAAGGAATTGAGCAGAAATTATTAAATGGCCGGCTTCCTTGTTGGATCCACATGTTGCACCAAATCCAATTTACCCCTTTCCCACTCGAGCACCTGAAGCCCCATCTGCATCACCACCTTGTATCCTTAAATCCCTACATTTGATAAGACCTTTATTGGAACCCATTTTACCCTAATTCCGATGTAATAATCCACATGCAAAACAGAGGCGAACATATCTGTTTATGCCAAAATATGCCTGTAGAAATCCTTCTTCCTTCCCTCTTTCCAGGAACGATGGTTCAGTTGAGGTCCCAGAATTATGAATCAAATATATTTCTCGAGTAGTAAGCAAGATGCCAATAATATTATGAGTAACAAACGAAGATCACAAAGAGAACCCTTCAATGTTGAGTAAAAAGAAATGTAAATATTCTACTACAATAGCAAAAAACAGTCTCCCACAAATTTTTCATCTTTGTCAGGAAGAATTAACAAACCAAACTACATATAACAAACCATAGAATATCATTACGTTACAACTATCAAACATTACACGATGCAAGGGAAAAAGAAACACAACAGTATTATCATGCAATGAGGAAGGGCAGAACTGTTAACATGAAAGCCTCATAGGTGAAAGTTGCCGAACCAGAGTAGGTTGTATCTTTTTCCTTGAACTTCTCTGTAAGTCCCTGCGGAGGCAAAAAAATAATAAATAAAAAAATAATCAAATATAAATTTCTGTGTTTAATTAATTTTATCTGAAATCCAACTGCAGATGGATGGAATAATATTTCAATGATGATGAACTACTTTTATTTCAAAGAGAGAGCACCAAAACCTAATCTCTCATTTTGAACTTCACTTGCTATCCAGGAATGCATGGCATCAGATAGAAAAAAAGGCCATGAATGTCTGCCCCTATGTGATCCAGTCCATTGGTCCAATAAGCCCTACCATGGATGGCGGGCAGTATCCAATATCTCCTACCATGGAACGGGCACACCCTATCGTAGATGTGGTCAGGACTCAGGAGAACAATTGTGCAACAATGACAATCATCATTAGATAAAAGCTCACTCATACAGTCATTCAGACTAGAAAATTTTCAAGTGAGGCCTGCCAGCTGAATGATAAATACACATCCATCATCCATGGACCCTTCAAGTTTTGGAAACCTGGTTGAGTTGCAACTGGACCTTGTGAGCCTGTTTTGGCCTCGATATAAGTTAAGTGCATCGGCCCCTAACATGGGCAGCAGTCTTGAAACAGAACAATTATTGTACACCCCAAAATATCAAGTGTTCAGTTAGGGTATTATGGCCATGCGTTCCAATTCGACCTTGCCTAGAAGTATCTATTGGTCTGTTTATTAAACTACTGGCATGTACTTGCAGTGTCAGAAACACTCTTACTTCTAGCGATGGCCTGGTCAAGTACTTTGAAGAGAATTTTATTTTCCACAAAATAGGACCTGGAGGATTAAATGATACAAGCAGTCTGCCAGTCCAGGTTTTGATACATTAAACTACAAAACTATCTGGTTTTTACTTGCTTTCAATAACTTTTAGATATGAACTGAAAGAAATTCTCACTCACCTTAACAACGAGGCAACACCTGCATAGAACAAAAAATAAGCGAACCAAGTCAATGGAAAAAATATTTTAAAAAAAATCGAGTGTTTTAAGTTTTTAGCTTAGGTCAGTCAATTCTATTAAGTAGTCCTGGTGGCTGCCACATTAATCTACCTAGAACTCAACCCAGGTTTCAATCCTGATTTTACCAGAGTTCCCGGAATTGAGTTTACAACTGGTTAGGAGGAAGCCTCAGTGGCTTTATGCTAAATACATGTTAATCCCCAACAGCTGAGGGTTCGGTGGAGTTGCTGGAAACTCCGAGTTTTGTATCTACTAGTTAAGTTAGGTATCCACTTATAGAACGCACCAACCACATCCAGCATTGATTGGTTCACATGGCAATGGTTCCAGAAATCCAGATCAATAAAGCAAGCAACTAAACCAAAGAATTTGGAAGTTTACAGGCATCCAATTCAGTTGTCCTTCAGGACATTCAAGAAAAGCTCAGAACTATGGCTTAGAACTGTAAAAGGTGAAGAAGGTTGAAGAAAGGGGAGAGTTTGGGAGAATCCTCCATGTGCATTGCAACAAAAACCCTTTCCTTCTATAGAGGATTTTGATACAAAGAGTCCCTACTCCAATTTCTACCTTGATTCTAATCATCTTTATCTAGCAGACTCTACAATTACAATACCTCGATCTAAAACAGCAGGCCCATGGGCCTGGGCCTAATGGGTTGTGGGCTGACATAGGCACCTCTACGTCACCCCAGGCCCCAGCTATACCCTCTTTATAATAGCAGTGGTCCGTCTGTTTATATAAGCCAGTGGTCCAATTATTGAGCAATAGCCCAAAAATGAGATGGCCTATTGATCCATTAGGAGTGGTTGGCATATATGCTGTCTTCAGAGTTGTAGAAGTGTCGGTCTTAACAAGTGGCACTCAAAATGCATTAGACATAGCCCTTTCTGTAAATTTATTCATTGCTGGCATAGTAGCATGGCTCTTATTTTCAAGATTGCCCAAAATGCTGATACCAGGAAATTAAATGGGAAATGTTTTGAAGAAGATTTAGCTATAACTTACTCGATGAAATTATCGTACTCAATTGCTTTATTTTTACCCCCACTTCGATCATATTTGGAGACAAGCAAATCCAAGACAGCTGGAGAAACTGCAAATCCAAGACTCAAAAGAGCTTCTCGCAATTCAAGGGTATCAATTTTCCCACTACGATCCCTATCAAACCTCTCAAAGATTGACTGAAAGCACAATATATAAACACCCATAGAAATAAATAAGCACAAAGTCAGTGGTACTTTGAACAAAACATTAACGAGGAGACATGATGATCAAGCAAATACCCGCCAGTTCTGAAGACTGTAGAACAAAGAGGTGAATTCCTTTGGCCCTGTTTTTTACACAAAAAGAAATTTTAATATTCACAAGATAACTTTCCTTGTAGAAACAGACTTAAGTAGCAACTAACAAAAGTATGAATTTATGACAGAACAAAGAGGAGAATTCCTTTGGCCCTGTTTTAACACAAAAAGAAAGTTTAATATTCACAAGATAACTTTCCTTGTAGAAATAGACTTAAGTAGCAACTAACAAAAGTACGGATTTGTGACATAGTTACCTAGTTCATAGTTTGACCAATTTACATTTGGGTTCGCAGTTTGCTGTTCAACACCTATCCTAATTCGAAAACTCGACAGTGTACATTCATTAAAAAAAAATTCCGATTCAATTGATTTGTAATTCGATTTTGATGAGTTTCATACAGTAATTCGAATATGTAATTTAAGTATGCAATGACTCGGACACTCAGAGATCTAGCAATTTCACATTCTCTTTCTTTTTTTTGTGTACATTTTCCTTAAAATCGGTGGCATGAGTTCATATTGCATAACTTGAACCTCCTCAAAATGGATGCCCTTGTATCAAGGGTAACAGAAATTTAACTTCAATATCAGTGGGTCCATCGTTTCAACAAATCATATTTTACACGTGATTTGCTTCATAAATTTCATAAATTTTAATTATCATTAATACAGTAGTGACCTCTATATTGACTATAAAGTCATTTGAACTTACTATTAAAAATGAAATCATGGTATAATTGAACCGTTTGAGATTTAAAAAATGGGCTCACTTTAACCAATTTAAGATTTTGTTAGATTAATGCAACACATGAAATGTAGTCCTCCATGCAATCATGTGTTAAGATTGTGATATTCGCCAAATTTTACTTATGTGGGGCCCATAATATATTTGCAAAATCTAAACCATCCAAATCACATGTTTGAATGATTATCATTTAACAATTGGATTGGACTGAAATCAACCCAATCGTGATTTCATTATGATTAGATAGTTCATTTCTATAATATGGTAAAAAGTGCACTATGAGTGCCATGGATCAATCAAAGGCGGACCGCGTCAGTCTGAATAAATAGCTTGGAGACCAAACAGCGCTACAAATCCTTTTCACTTTTTCTTCAAGACTATATAGAGCATTTTACATAGCATGGAGACTATAGAGCAATGGCTGGCAGTTTTTTTACCCTTTAAAATGTCTACCTCATGCGAAGCCTACCTAGAAGCATAAGAATCAAGGGCAGCATGAGGAAAGAATGTTTGGATATGGATTAAGTGTATGTTTAATATTAGTATGATCAACAGACTGAATAAATAGCTTGGAGACCAAACTGCGCTACAAAGCCTCTTCACTTTTTCTTCAAGACTATATATATAGAGCATTGTACATAGCATGGAGACTATAGAGCAATGGCTGGCAGTTTTTTTACCCTTTAAAATGTCCACCTCATGCGAAGCCTACCTAGAAGCATAAGAATCAAGGGCGGCATGAGGAAAGATATGCTTGGATGTGGATTAAGTGTATGTTTAATATTAGTATCATCAAAATATCCTATAACATTGGGAGCAGCCTCTTTTGAATAATATTGATTTCGTAGGCTTAAGGGAATAGAGTTCAAAGGGTGAAAAGATATTTTGAAGAGGAGGAAGTTCGATAAGCTGTTTTCAATCTAGCTGGAGATAAAGCACCTTATAGCTTTCATGAAAGAATCTCGCTCGAGAGGGGAACTTTCCAAGAATCTAATTGCCTACTACAAGTTCTGAGAAGAACATCAAAGATTTTAGACCCATCGATCTTACTAGAAATGGCCACAAGATTCTAACCAAAATGCTAGCTGGAAGGCTTCAGAGGTCTTGCCACATATCATTTCCCATTCTCAAGGTGCCTTTCTATTTAAAATACAGATCTTGGACAGAATCTTCATCACCAAAGAGTCCATTGACCTCCAAAAGACATTAGTTTGCATCATGCTAAAGATCATTTGATTCCCCCGTATCTCCCCACCCATCACACTTCAGAAATGATAACTAACTTGTACGACCACAAGCTTCCGCACACATTAGACACCCAGAGCCAATCCTGCTAACATGCACCTGTCACCTTCCCCTGGCAACGATTTCCTTCCCGTCCCACCCAAATCGTCCCTCTACGAAAAGACAAGTCAAACCGCAACAAAACCGCGCACGTTAGCAGGATCTGCCTAACATGCGCAGGTTGAAATCACAGAAACGTGATTTAGACTTTACAAAAGGCAAAATCCGAAGAACTAATGATGCAGGCCGATCAAAGGCCAAGGCCCACCAGCCCTGATGGGGTCCACATGATCTCTAATTTTGAGATCCCTATCATTAGTTTAGATAGTTTCTAAACTAGTAGAGTTGCTTGGTATAATTACTTCCTAAATTCTATTTTGATTAAGATTAGGTAGTTTCTTATTTTAGAATGTCCTGGTTATTAAGAAAGAGTGCTACTCTATATATAGAGGAATTCCCTAATGTAATGTTCATGCTATAATTTTTAATAAGAGTTCAGTTCTTCTTGCACGTGAGTGTTTCCTAAGGATATTAGGGTTTTTGAGTCCCAAGACTCAATCTCACCGTTGAAGGTGTAGATCCTTCGCATCAATTGGTATCAGAGCCGACGATCCATCTCAGATCACCGTTCCGATCACTGATTCGACATCCATCCACCATCTGCTGTCACTAACCCATCCATCCTCTTCCGAATTCCATTCTCAGACCAAAAATCCCACCAGCCACCATCGCTGCAACCAATTCCATCCCAGCAACCTTAAATCCCTCTTTCCACTCCAGAAGTCCAACCCTCCACTGAATACCGAAACCCATCTTCCGTCATCTTAATCCAAGCCTAGCACCTACCTCCATACATCCATCCACCAACATCCACAATCCCCTATTCATCTCTAATCCACAAAATCCAAATCCCGAACCCAGACCTGCAAAAAAACCCCTCAACCCAAACACCCTAATTCCCTAAGCCAAACAGCCCATCCCAGCCATTCCGCCCATCTCCCGCAACCAAAACCCCACCCATCCAGATCCTTCGTCGGAAGCCAACCCAAAAAAAAAAAAAAAAGATAGAAAGAGGACAGACGAAGAGAAGGAGATCTAAGTTGAGGCGTACCTAGCACCACGAGTCATCGCTACCCTTTCCCCAATGACTACCAGCTCTCAAACCTGCGCCCAGCATTGCAGCAGCCATCCACCATCATCGTCGCCAGCCATCGACATCCTCTCAAGCGACATCTGCAAACCCCTCTTCTACTGTGTTCTCTCCCAATCGAAGCAAGAGGTACGAGGCCCACCTCTCTTTTACTTTTCATCCTGCACGAACACCTAGACAGAGCAAAAGAGGCTCTTCGTCTCCCACGTGCCTACCATTTGGGTCTGCCCCGTGTCTAGTTTGGGCCCTCCAGAATCTGAACTTTTGCAGTATGGGCCTGGTCTGCTTCTGAACCCGACCCATCCCACTTACAACAAAAAAATAAAAAATAAAATAAATACTTTGTAGTTGAAATTTCATGGCTACCTGAGGACGTCAATACCACGGGTATTTCACCAATTACCAACGGGATGAGCTATTGACAAAATTGGGATCTGAAATGGACACTATGGTTGAACGATTGGAAATTGTTGAAGCTGCTCTTAATGAACTTCAAGGACATCGGACCACAGGTATAACTGAATCTGTTCTCACAGAGCAGGATCCGCAAACATCCGGGACTGGACCTCAAGTCAATCCTATAAATCCCGCTCCCCATGCATCCGGAGCAATGGCCCCAGTAAATCCAGTCACACCTGGTCCTCAGTATCAGCATCGTGAAACCATGTCTGACATAGTACAGCATCTTTTCATTGGACATGGTGATCATGAACCACGCGGTACACCACATACAGATGACATTACCAAAAGAGTGAGACTGGAAATCAGTGATTTTTCAGGAGATCTTCATCCCAAGGCCTTCGTAGATTGGCTCAATTCTCTTGATGATTATTTTGCTTGGTACAACATGAATGATGCCCAGAAGATAGCCTTCACAAAAGTCAAGCTCAAAGGGCCTGCACGCATTTGCTGGCAAAGTGTTGAAAATAGTGAGCTCGCCTTTGGGCATCCCATTTTTCAATGGGAAGATATGAAGCGGCGACTCAAGCAAAACTTCCTTCCTTCTGACTATATTGATTCCTTGCATAAAGGATATCTTAGTCTGCAACAAGGTGCTTATTCGTTGGATGAGTATACCAATCTGTTCCGATAATATATTGTGAGCTGCAATCTTCGGGCGAATGATGGACTCGTCATCAATAAATATACAAAAGGTTTACGTCCTGATATTCGGCAACGGATTTCTATTTTTGATTTCAATGATATCAATGAAGCCTACTGTAAAGCCCGCAAAGCACAGCATGAAATCCAACTGAGGAGGCGGGAAAATCCCAAGCCGGGGAGTTTTCCACTCGAGGGACACAGTCTCCAACTCCCTCTAACACCCAACAGTCGGTTAATCGACCGAGGCCACCGCACACATTGCAAAAGCCGCTCCAAGATGTACAACAACGGCCATCTCTTCCCCAAAATCAGTGGCAACAAGCACCACAAAATGATCCTCGTGCGCGAGGACGTGCTGACAAAAGGGAAGTAATATGCCATTCTTGCCAGCAGAAAGGGCATTATGCTAAAGAATGTCCTCATCGGAATCTCTATGCAGAAGATGAAGCCAATGACAGCAAAGAGTTTGATGAGCACATTGAAATGGAAAAACCGACAGACACTCGGAGCGTTTGTCTTAAAGAATTTCCTGCTAATGGTTTACCACTTCTATATCTTGAGCGCCATCTTTTGATCACTGAAGATCAACAGGAGGAACGGGATTCTAATCATGCACCTATTTTTCGCTCTCGTGTTCACTGCATGGGCAAAACTTGCAATATGATTATTGATGGCGGTAGTGCTATGAATATTATTGCTAAAGATGTCGTGGAAAAACTAAAGCTACCTACTACAAAGCATCCAAGGCCATACAAAATTGCATGGGTAAATGATTCCACTATCCCGGTTAACAAGCAGTGCATAGTTCCTTTCAAACTGGGTTCTTATGAAGATACAATCAAGTGTGATGTTATACCAATGAAAGTCACAAACATACTCTTTGGTCGCCCATGGCTAAAGAAGTTGAAGGTTGTCACAGATAATGACACAAACACCCATACTTTCATGTGGAAAGGTAATAAGACCCGGTTATAGCCACTTGCCACCCCAGCATGCTGCTAAGGCCCCAAAAGAGGCGGCCACTTCTCAAATATTAACCATGAGTAAATTTGAACATGAAAGCAAAGATCAGGATTTGATGTATGCCTTGGTTATCAACCAAGTGCCAGATGATTCTCCCCATGAGTCCATTCCGAAAGAAGTCAAGCCATTCCTACAATGCTTCTCCGATCTTATTCCGGATGAACTACCAAATACTCTTTCACCTATGAGGAACATACAGCATGCCATTGATCTTGTCCCTGACTCTTCCCTTCCGAATCTACCTGCATATCGAATGAGTCCCACAGAACACGTAGAACTCAAGAAACAGGTGGATGCCCTATTACAAAAAGGGTACATTCGGAAGAATCTCAGTCCTTGCGGGGTACCAGCCCTTCTTATGCCTAAGAAGGATGGAAGTTGGCGCATGTGCATCGCCAGTCGAGCTATCAACAAGATCACGATAAAATACAGATTTCATATTCCTCGATTAGATGATATGCTTGATATGATGACAGGTTCAGCCATCTTTTCCAAGATTGATCTGCGCAATGGTTACCACCAGATTCGCATCCGTCCCGGTGATGCGTGAAAAACAGCATTCAAAACCAGAGATAGTCTTTATGAATGGTTAGTCATGCCATTCGGGTTAACAAATGCTCCCTGTACCTTCATGCGGGTTATGACCCATCTATTGCAGCCTTATATTGGGAAATTCGTTGTTGTTTATTTCGACGACATTCTTATTTACAGCAAAACCAGGGAGGAACATCTCACTCATCTCCACACTATTTGCCATCTCCTTCGTAGAGAAAGTTTCTACATCAATCTCAAGAAGTGCACCTTCATGAGTAGTTCTGTTATATTCTTGGGATTCATCATATCGTCAGATGGCATTAAAAAGGATCCAACGAAGGTCAACGCAATTATGGATTGGCCACTCCCCACTACAGTATCTGAAGTCCGGAGTTTTCATTGACTTGCAACCTTCTATAGGAGATTCATCAGGAATTTCAGCAGTATCACTACTCCTATTCCAGAGTGTTTAAAGAAGGGCGAGTTCAAATGGACCAATGTTGCAACTCGAGCTTTTGAGCAACTCAAACAGAAAATCACAGAAGCTCTTGTTTTCCGTCTTCCAGATTTTGACAAAGTGTTTGAAGTTGCTTGCGATGTGTCCAATGTTGGCATTGGGAGTGTCCTTAGCCAAGAGGAGGGACATCCAATTGCTTTCCATAGTGAGAAACTTTCCGATTCAAAGCGCAAGTACTCTCCTTATGCCTTGGAGTTCTATGCTCTTGTTCAGTCACTTCGCCATTGGAGGCATTACCAGATGGGTGAATTTGTGCTTTACTCTAATCAGGAGTCTCTCTAGCACATCCATTCCCAACATAAACTGGGCGCTAATTTTGCCAAATGAAGCGCTTATATTCAGGAGTTTACATTTACCATCCACCACAAATCTGGCAAGGAAACTGTGATCACGGATGCTCTAAGTCATCGGAAACATCTCCTGACCACCATGGCTTTTTCTATACCGGGTTTTGAACAAATCAAGGAGGCATATACGAAAGACAGATTTCGGTACCATCTATAAAGAGATCCTTCACGGTGAGCATCTCAAGCATTCATATTTTAGCATTCATGATGGTTATTTGTTCTATGGTAGTCGCCTCTGTTTGCCAAATACATCTATCCGCGACCACATTATCAGGGAACTCCATTCCGACGGCTACAGCGGACATTTTGGTCGTGATAAGACCTTAGCGCTTGTCGGCGACAGATATTATTGGCCACACATGACACCCTATGTTTCTCGTATCTATGAGCGGTGTCGTACTTGCCAGTTGGCTAAAGGAAGCAAGAAGAATGCGGGATTATATCAACCATTGCCAGTTCCACAGAGCCCCTAGGAGGATATCAGCATGGATTTTGTACTTAGGTTACCTATGACCCGCAGAAAAGTAGACTCTGTCTTTGTGGTTGTGGATCGTTTCTCCAAAATGACTCATTTTATTCCTTGTTCCAACACAGAAAATGCCTACAAAATTGCACAACTCTTCTTTAAGGAAGTCGTCGTCTACACGGACTTCCAAAGACAATTGTGTCTGACAGGGATACAAAGTTCATTAGCTTTTTCTGGAAGACATTGTGGGGTATGTCCAAAACAAAGCTGTAATTTTCTACTGCCTATCATCCACAAACTGAAAGTCAGACTGAAGTCGTCAACCGTAGCCCTGGCAATCTGCTACGTTGTTTAGTACGCGACCATCTTACTACATGGGAAGTTCTGCCTATGGCTGAGTTCGCCTATAATAACTTAGTCAACCGGTCCACAGGAATTTCTCCTTTTGAAGCAGTCACTAGCACCAGACCACGTCTACCAGTTGATCTTGTTTCCCTTCCGGTAGAAGCTAGACCAAGTGCTGATGCGGACAATTTTATTCGCCATGTGCAGCAGGTTCATGAGGAAGTTAGAAAACAATGATTCTTATAAAGAACATGCAGATAAGCGTCGTCGTTTTGTCCAGTTTGAGGAAAGTGATATGGTTATACTTCGTAATCTTCCAGAGCGCCTTCCACCAGGGACCAACAAAAAGCTACACCCCCGCAATTCCGGACCATTCAAGATTCTCAAGAAAATTTGTCCTAATGCATATGTGTTGGACTTACCACCAGATCTTGGTTTCAATGCTACCTTCAATGTTGAAGACCTCACTCTATATAAGGGTCATGACCACGACTGTCCGAAGAACATGAACTTTAGCTACCACTTTCACCCGCCTCTACGGATCAGATTGTTGATGTGCTTGATGATCAGATTGTTTCGACTAGACAATAGGGATTTCAAAAGTTTCTTGTTCGCTCGCAGAATCGACCCCTCTCGAATGCCACGTGGATTACTGCTACGAATTTCCAGCGTCTTAATTCCAGCTGTACGAGCGATATCAAGTCATTTACTCGCTGGAGTCGAGTTTTTCCAAACCGGAGAGAGTTGATGCAGGCCGATCAAAGGCCAAGGCCCACAAGCCCTATCATTAGTTTAGATAGTTTCTCTAATTTTGAGATCTCTATCATTAGTTTAGATAGTTTCTAAACTAGTAGAGTTGCTTAGTATAATTACTTCCTAAATTCTATTTTGATTAAGATTAGGTAGTTTCTTATTTTAGAATGTCCCAGTTATTAAGAAAGAGTCTACTCTATATATATAGGAATTCCCTGTGATCACGTTCATGCTATAATTTTTAATAAGAGTTCAGTTCTTCTTGCACGTGAGTGTTTCCTTAGGATATTAGAGTTTTTGACTCCCAGGACTCGATATCACCATTGGAGGTGTAGACCCTTCACATCAACTAAAGAAACCCCAATTCAGAATTAGACCACAAAACCCCCACCCAAAAGGAAAAAATCGAGTTGATAACAAACAAGAAAGGGAAATAGGATTTGAGAGGGATGGGATCGCACCGATCTTCCAGACATTGGTGTTGGTGAAGGAGAACATGAGAAGGTGAACAGTCCTGAGGTTGAAGCTCTGATCGTATGAGGAAAGCGCCCTCTGCAGCTCCTTGTCGTCGATCAATCCGCTCCCGTCCTGATCCGCTACCTGGAAGCACGCCACGATGTTCGGGTCCGTGCCCGGAGGAAACGCCGACGGCACCAACCCCGCGAAGGGGCTTCCGTACGGTTGTGGCGGCGGCGCAGGATAAGCAGTGGCCGGCGCAGGATAGGCAGTGGTCGGCGCGTAGCCGCCCATTTGCTGGTACTTGCCCTCCTTCGGCGGCTTCTCATACGGGGAGTACGGCGCCGACGGCGCTCCGTATGGGGCCGACGGAGGAGCGTAGGGAGAGCTGCCGTAGGGCTGCGATTGCTGGTACTTGCCCTCCTTCGGAGGCTTCTCGCCGGGGACGTAAGGCGCCGACGGCGCAGCATAGGGAGCGGAGGCCGTGGGCTGGGGCGGAGGAGCGTAGGGAGAGCTGCCGTAGGGCTGCCCCGGCGGCGGCGGCGCTCCGTAACCGCCATAGCCGGAGCCGTGCGGGTATCCTGACATGGGAGGCGTACGTTAGCGCGGCGGGGTATGGGTTCGAGTTTTTCCTCTGCGCGTCAGGTGTTCGATGTTTAGGATATGTTGGAATGGGAACTTGATAGCGTTGATCGCCGAGACGGGCGTGTTGACATTTTTATGCAGGAGATTGAAAAAGGTGCAGGTGAACGAACCTTCCTTTTCACCGTGCACGTGTCATTTGAAAAGGTTATAAGAAGACTCATGGTGTGTTTGGATGTGCGGTGAGGTGAGGTGAAGGGAGGTGAGATAAAGCTTCCATTTTTTAGATAAGAAAAGATAATGGATCATATCAAAATACACAATTTTAAAATTCCCTCCAACTCTTTCAAAAAAAGAATAAAAATAAAACAACATTCAAAAAATAAAAAAGCTCAACTTTTCTATACAAAAATATTACATACCAAACAACTAAAAACAAAACACCATCAGAGCATCTTATATTTTATTATCTCTTGATTTAATGCTTCACCTCACCATACATACAAATAGACTCAAAGCCCCATGCTTGGGCCATTTCAACGTCACTAGATGAGCCACGGTTAGGCTATACCACTAGCACCATGTGAATTGGGTATATGTATGGAACCACCATGTGAATTGGGTATATGTATGGAACTTTTGTGTGCCTTTTTTTTTTTTCCTACTTGCTATCGAAGGGTTTTCAATTTTTTTAGTTAGACTAATCTTTCCGAACTCAAAGAGAAGTCAAGTAAATTCCCCTATAGTCCTTGTGTGGTAGTGCAGTTTCAAACCTATAATCTTCAAGTGTAAATCGTGATCTTAAGTCAATTGAGTTATCCCTTAAAGAGATGTTAGGGTATGATCAACACTTTGGTCCTCATTCCAATTTAATTTTCTTATGTTAAAACTAATAGTATAAATAAAATTAAACTTGACTCTACCCTAACTGTCTGTATTACAAATTATAAACTTATTCGGTTGAAAATAAATGAGACATTTATGTTCTGGGTCAAATTCTGATTTTGACCAATCCTTGACTTTTATGACGAAGACAAAGAGGCAAATTTTTAAAAGATGCCTATGCCTTATCCACATCGTCTTGATAAAATTAGTGGCAAGTTCAGGACAGATTTGACATCTCATATAATGAGTGTAGGCCTATTTAGACCGGACAATATTTATTTTTTTTAAGAGGAAATTATCAAACAAATCACCTCAAATGCACAAAAATGGACCTCATAGTTCTTCTGGAGCAGTAAAGGCACTCTCAGTAATTTTAAATACTGATGTTGAGCAACGATATTGTTGCTCATATTTCCTCTTTCTCATCTTTCTTTCTATTCACCCTTCTCTTTATAAATCTCCCCCATTTTAGTTCTCGCCCATCCTACCAAAAAACTCTACTATTTAATGTTGTGAATCTCTAAGCTTCCTTGGTCAATTCGTAAAACCCCCACAAAAATGAATTCCTCAACAAAGGTAACGAAGTTCGAAAAACCCCAAAACTCCTAAATGGAGGAAGATGAAGAAGAATGAGCTGAATCCACTTGAGAAATCCAGTGTTGTTATTTTCTAGGGAAACTCATTTTATTAAACTATTTTTATAACAATGGATGCCTTGAGATTTTTCAGATGTCGCTCTTTTTTATAGGGATGAACAACTAATATGTGCTTTTTAGATGGGAAGAAAAATATTTTCAAAGGTAATGAAAAGTGATATTTTATGGAAATGGAAACTTGTGATGTGGGTTTTTTGATAATGGAAGAAAGATGATTGTCTTTATACTAAAAAGATAACTTATTTAATGGAAATGGAGGCCATATGTGGGCGTTTTTAAGAATGGAAGGGAGCTAGAATATCATTTGGAGAGAGAGCGGTGGCAGTGGGTTGGACGAGAAATGGAGTGAGGGAGATGGAGAACATGAAGAAAGAATCATGAATGAGAAATACGAGCGCGGCGATATCATCAATCAAATGACGAGGTATGATATGCTCGCTCAACAGAATTACTGGAAATTGGTGACAGAGCTTTTACGGTTACAAATGAAATATGATGGCCCTTTTGGTGCACAGGGCAACTAAGGGGACTTTTCGGATAATTCTCTTCTTTTTAAATTTAAACCTAAATTCAAAATAAAATTGAGTTGGCAAGTTAAAAACCAATAAAAGTTGGATTGTTTCAATAGTGGCTTTGCTCCCAGTCAAGTAGCATCTATAGCCTCAATCCAAGCTCAGCCCATTTAATGATTATTTTAAAACTTTTAGCCCAAAAGCCTGGAAGGCGAGTAGTACCAAGTCCGAAATTTGAATCGATTAGGAAAAAGAGAAAAAATGAAATGAAGAAAAAAAAAAGGTTAAACAATAAAGAAAGAAAGAAAATGAGATTGAAATATATATTTTTTAAGAAAATTATCTAAAAAATCACATTAGATATGCGGTGCAACAAAATCACCCTCATCATTCATCTATCACAACAAAGACCCTTTCGCTAATCTTCACTTTCGTGGCCACCGATGGTCGCTCGTCTTTTCTTCTTTTTCAAGGGAAAGGAATGCCTTATTTACCAAAAAATAAAAAATGGAAAAGGAGCACCTATAAAGTTTTGAATGGATAAAAAAATGTTGGAATCCTTTTTCAGGTCACACAGGCCTGTTCATTTACAAGAATTTCAGAAATTCCTGTATGAGGAATTCTTGAATTCCTAGATAAGGTGTAATTCATAAATCCTCCTAAAGGTATAAGCATTTTGGAATTTCATTAAAATGCAAAGAATGTGGAATTCCTAAATTCCTAAATGCCAATTGGGATTTATCATGTGCTGAAATTCATAAATTCTAGTTAAGAAACAAGGGATTTAAAAATGCCAAGGGAATATAATGTTACATCATGTCTCAAAAACCCTAACCACTAGAATTATAGTCAGGAATTCTAGTAAAAAAACAGGCCCATAGTGCCATCTCCGTTCAATAGGTCAAGTAGACCCACTGATCCACATACATGCCACTCGTTAGCCTTGAATTTGTAGCTTGGAGTCTCATTATTTCATTACAAACATCACTCGGCCAGAAATCTATGAGAGCTTTTACGGCTACAAAGGAACTATGATGGCTTTTTTGGTGCACAGGGCACCTAAGGGGACTTTTTGGATAATTCTCTTCTTTTTAAATATGAACCTAAATTCAAAACAAAATTGAGTTGGCAGGTTAAAAAACAATAAAAGTTGGATTAGTTTCAATAGTAGCTTTGTTCCTAAGTCGAGTAGCATCTATATCCTCAATCTAGGCTCAGCCCATTTACTGATTATTTTAAAACTTTTAGCCCAAAAGCCTCCAAGGTGAGAAGTACCAAGTCTGAAATTGGAATCGATCTAGAAAAAAGAGAAAAATAAAATGAAGAAAAAAAGGGTAAAAGAATAAAGAAAGCGAAAAATGAGATTGAAATATAACCTTTTTAAGAAAGTTATCTGAAAAATCATATTAGATATGTGGTGCAACTAAATCACCCTCATCATTCATCTGTCATGGCAAAGACACTCTCGCTAATTTTCGTTTTCGTTGATACTAATGGCCGCTCATATTTTCTTCTCTCCCAGGAGAAAGGAACACCTTTCTTTTCTCCTTAATCAAGGGAAAGGAACACCTTATTTAACCCCCATAACCTTAAAAAAGAAAAAAGAGGGAAAAAGAACACCTATAAAGCTTCAAATGGATAAAAAAGGTTGGAATCCTTTTGTGCCACATAGTGCAATCTCTTTTCCCTAGAATGAATAGACCCATCAATCCACATACATGCCACTTATTAGCCTTTGGGCCCTATTTTTTCAGTGGAATTTCTGTTAAGAATTCCCGATGTCCAAAATTTTTTAGATATGATGTGACATGCTGTCCCCTGTAATTTCTAAATTTCATATATTTTTACTAGCATTTCTGGATTTCATCAACATGAAATGTCTCTTTTGACTTTTGGGAATTCAGAAATTTCATTCTCTTTGTATTTTGGTAGAATTCCTGAATACTCAAGCACAAATAAGCATTTAGAAATTGATGGGACAGGCCCAAATGACTCGGTCCGTAGTGACGAGTTAGGCCCAAATAGCTCGGTCCACGATAGCGGGTCAAGACCAACTGATCCAAGTCCATGATGAGCCCGGGTCATCATCTACCCGTTGAGGGCCGGGTCCGGATCCATCGAATGACAGAGTCAGCACACGCGTCGTTCCATCTACCGGCTTTTACCAAGTCCCGCGGAAGAGATCTTATCTGCTCATCTGTTGAGGACAGTGCGGGAGACTCCACCAAACTGGAGCGTACACCGTTTGAGATCGCGGGAGATCCTCCCCACCCGCTGGGGAAAGACTATAAAAGGAGAGTCCTTCTAACGGAGGAAGGATGAGTTTTTTTCTCACTATCATTGTATTTGACTACCTTGTAATCTCCTCCTCGAAGTAGTAAAGCAGCCCATTTAAGTGGACGTAGGTCACACTGACCGAACCACTATAAACCTTCTCTCTCTTCATTAATTTCTACATTAATTACCCATCACTTGACCGGTGGTGCCCGAAAGCCACTTTTTGGCATCATCAGTTTGGCGCCGTCTGTGGGAAACGAAAAGAGTTTCCTTTTTTCAGAAAGCCATGCCGATCACCAGG
This sequence comes from Cinnamomum chago, assembly GCA_038049695.1. NCBI lineage: Eukaryota > Viridiplantae > Streptophyta > Magnoliopsida > Laurales > Lauraceae > Cinnamomum > Cinnamomum chago. Next base: position 119,941,610 of record CP142451.1, read on the forward strand.
TCAACAAGATGACAAGATGGTAGCCCATCGCGCGAGGGCGAGGGTAATCCTCCACCGACCAACCCTGCACCGAATGCTCCCGCTCCCTCTCCCCAGCAGATGCTGGAGACCATGTAGCAGTTGGTAACTCAAAATCAACAAATACTGCTCATGCTGGCGAGTCAGGGAGGAGCGCTAGGTGCAGGACCGCAAGAAGCACCACTCTCGGAGCAACTGGTAGCTCCACGCAGAGGGGCACCTCACCCGGGCGCCCGTCCACACGGTGCCCGGGGCCGAGGCGCCAACCGAGGCCGCCATCACCCGGGCGCCCAACCCCTGGGCGCCCAGGGTCGAGGACTGCAGCTGGGCGCCCAGACCCAGGGCGCCCATCCTCATGGCGCCCTGAGCGCCCGTCATCATGATGCCCACGCCCATGGGACATCTGCTGGAGCTCCGCCGGTCGTCCCACACGGAAGACTACTGGTTGATCCTGAAGGCCGTGCTCATCTCGATGTACCCCCTCCCCCGGGCGGATCGAATCGCGGTGGACTTCCACCTCCTCCCTTTGCTTCCAATCAGGAGGATCCTAATTTCCAGGAGATGGGAAGTGGAAATTACAGCTTGGAGGACGAGAGCCAGTTCCAAGGTCAATCCAGAGAAGCTCCCAACCTTTGGGATGAGAAGTTCAAAGAGATGCAAGATCAGATTGGCAACGTCTTCAATGCTATGAAGGCACAGGTACCAGAATCCATTGAGTATCTGGTACAACGAACGGATACACCATTCAAATCATCTGTGGCAAACTACCCCCTCCCCAGAAAATTCAAAATGCCGACCATGGAAACTTTTGATGGGACCAAGGACCCGTTGGATCACTTGGAAACGTACAAAACCCTAATGCAACTACACAACGTCCCTGACGAGATCATGTGTAGAGCGTTTCCAACCACCTTGAAGGGTTCCGGGAGGCAATGGTTCTCCAGTCTCGCCCCAACCTCCATTTCCACCTTTGCAGAATTGAGTAAGTCCTTCGTGTCTCACTTTATTGGAGGACGTCGCCACCAGAAGCCCGCCACACACCTGCTCAGCATAAAGCAGGATAAGAACGAAAGCCTCAGGAGCTATCTCACTCGTTTTAACGAGGAGGTACTCCAAGTTGAAGAGCCAGATGACAAGGTCTCCATGACAGCCTTCATTGGAGGCCTCCGTTCTTCGAGCTTCCTATTCTCGGTGATGAAACGCCCGCCAAAGAGCTTTCCTGAACTGCTGGCAAAAGCCCAGAAGTACATGAATGCAGAGGACATCACCAGGGCTAGGCGAGGGGAGTCCTCCAGACCAGAAGGCAAGGGGAAGGAGCGAGACAGAGAGGATAGGAAGGAGAACAGCAGCAACAAGAGAAGCAGAACGGAGAGGGTACCAGCCAGAGAGAGGCTTGGTCCAGCTCCTCAGAGGGATAGGCAGGCCTTCACCCCCCTCAGTGCCTCCGTCGGACACATCTTGTTGCAGATCCAAGATGATCCCGCGGTTAAATGGCCAGGGAAAATGAAGTCTCCCCCAAACCGCAGGAATCCTAACAAATATTGTCGCTTCCATCGCGACCATGGTCATGATACCGACGACTGCTACGAGCTGAAGAAGCAGATCGAGGACCTCATCCAGCGCGGGCACCTGCGCCAATATGTTGCTGGGAGAGCTCAAGCACCATCACCACCTCGTCATCAAGAAAATCAGCAGCCCTTCGGAGAAATTCACACTATCTCCGGAGGATCGGCGGAGTCACTCTCAGCAATGAAGGCCCACTCCAGAAAGGCCAGACATACTGAGGAAGCACGTCCGTCCAAAGTACCTCGACAAGGGGATGGCGAGGTCATATCCTTCTCGGATAGAGACCTGGAAGGAGTGCAGCTCCCCCACGACGACCCATTGGTAATATCCATGACCATCGCCAATTTCCAGGTGCATAGAATCCTGGTAGATAGTGGCAGCTCCGCTGACATATTGTATGCAGACGCTTATGACAAGTTGAGCCTAGGTAGGGAAAGGCTCCGACCTGTCAAGTCACCTCTTATTGGTTTCTCAGGAGAGAAGGTGTACCCCCTGGGAGCGATTAAGCTCCCAGTCACCGCCGGAGTGGCACCCCGAAGCTCCACAATCATGGTCGACTTCCTAGTGCTTGACTGCTCGTCAGCTTACAACGTCATATTGGGCCGACCCGCCCTCAATACATTAAAGGCTGTTCCCTCTACCTATCACCTCATCATCCGCTTTCCAACCCCTAATGGAATCGGAGAGGTCAGGGGAAATCAGTTGGCTACCAGGGAATGCTACGTCTCCTCAGTAAAAGATAAAAAGCAGAAGGAAGCGTTGCAGATTGAGACCCTTGATCCAAGGGATGACTCCACCATTGAGAGGGGAGAACCAGTTGAAGCACTCACCACTGTGGTCTTAAATGAAGACCTCCCTGATAGGAAAGTGTACATTGGCTCTTCTCTCCCTGAAGACATGGTCCGCCGCATGACCAACTTCCTGAAGAACAACATGGACATATTTGCATGGTCACATGCAGATCTTGAAGGGATTGATCCCAAAGTCGCCACTCATCGCCTCAATGTCGACCCCCAGCACAAGCCTGTCCGACAAAAGCTGAGGGGCGCCTCCACTGAGAGGGCCCAAGCAATGGACAAGGAGGTCGGGAAGCTGATAGAAAATGGAGCTGTAAGGGAGGTAGCATACCCCGAATGGCTCTCTAATGTTGTGATGGTGACGAAATCCAATGGGAAGTGGCGCCTGTGCGTTGACTTCACTGACCTTAACAAGGCATGCCCGAAGGACTGCTTCCCGTTGCCTAGGATCGACCTCCTCATCGACGCCACTGCCGGTCACGAACTTCTCTCCTTCCTGGATGCTTATTCTGGGTACAATCAGATCAACATGCATCCCCCAGACCAAGAGAAGACGTCATTCATCACCCCGAAAGGGACCTATTGCTATAGGGTCATGCCTTTCGGACTGAAGAATGCAGGGGCGACCTACCAACGCCTGGTGAACAAAATGTTTTACTCCCAGATTGGGCGTACCATGGAGGTTTATGTGGACGACATGCTGGTGAAGAGCCTTGCCGCCACAGATCACATCAATCATCTCCAAGAAACCTTCAGTGTTCTCAGGTTCTATCACATGAAGTTAAATCCCGAGAAGTGTGCCTTCGGAGTGGGGTCCGGAAAATTCTTGGGCTTCATGGTCAATCAAAGGGGAATAGAGGCAAATCCCGACAAAATCAGGGCTATATTGGACATGAGGTCGCCCACCTCCACCAAGGAGCTGCAGCGCCTCAATGGAAGGGTGGCAGCACTTAACAGATTTGTCTCCAAGTCTGCAGACAAGTGCTTGCCTTTCTTTAAAATCCTCAGGAAGGCTTTCGAGTGGGGACCCGAGGCGGAGGAGGCCTTCCAGAAGCTTAAAGCCTACTTGGCCACTCCCCCTCTTCTTTCACATGCTGCACCAGGAGAGGTGTTATATCTGTATCTCTCTGCCTCCCCCTCAGCAGTCAGCTCTGTCCTCATCAGAGATCATGATGGAGCCCAGAGGCCCATCTATTATGTAAGCAGAGCATACCGAGGGGCAGAGTCCAGATACACGGAGCTGGAAAAACTGGCACTCGCCCTCATATCGACAGCAAGGCGGCTGCGTCATTATTTCCAAAGTCACACAATTGTTGTTGTCACTGATCAACCTTTGAAGAGAGTACTAGGAAAGCCGGATGTATCCGGGAGGCTAGTCAAATGGGCAGTAGAGCTGGGGGAGTTTGATGTCCAGTATCAGCCAAGGTTGGCCATCAAAGCGCAAGCCTTGGCAGACTTTGTAGCTGAGTTTACACGTGCAGAGGGAGAGACGGACGAACTATCCTCGTCCATACAAGGTGGGTCGCCACCAGTGGAGGACAACCAAGAGGGCGCCCACACAACTCGAGATCTCCAAGCCTCCGCAGAAGACCAGACAGCCCTGGGCGCCCAGGCATCCCTTGCCCTGGGCGCCCAAGGATCTCCAGCACCCCTGGGCGCCCAAGCCTCTCCAGCAACCCTGGGCGCCCAAGGCTTGGGCGCCCAGCCCTCCACAGCAGCCCTGGGCGCCCAGGCCTCTCCAGCTTCCCTGGGCGCCCAAGGCTTGGGCGCCCAGCCTCCCCAGCGGTCCTGGGCGCCCAGGCATCTCCAATAGCCCTGGGCGCCCAAGCGAAGCCTACTTCGGGCCCCCCGTTGCTTCCTCCTTCTCATCCTGATGCTCAGAGTTCATCGGTACCGCAGTGGAAACTTTATGTTGACGGCTCCGCGACCAGCAATGGAGGTGGAGCGGGTCTTGTATTAATCAGCCCTGATGGCACACCCCTCAAGTGTGCAGTAAAGTTTCACTTTCCAGCCTCCAACAATGAAGCGGAGTACGAGGCACTCCTCTCTGGTTTGAAATTGGCATTGGAGATGAACGCCCAGCACCTCATCGCTTACAGCGACTCTCAACTAATAGTGAATCAAGTAAATGGCGAATTCGAAGCAAAGGAAATCAGAATGCAAGACTATCTCAGCCTAGTGAAGAAATTGATCCCGCGATTTCAACACTTCCAAATCAGTCATATCCCTCGGGAGAGTAACGTTGCCGCCGATACACTCGCCAGGCTCGCCTCGTCCATTGAGACCTCACCAGGCGAACCAACATTCCTTGGGCACCAGCTCGAACCAAGCCAGATGAATGAAAGTACTTCAAACATCAACTGTGCTGCAGTTGAAACGAGCTGGATGACCCCGATAAGGGCGTACCTCCAAGAGGGTACATTGCCAGAGGACCCCCTCAAGGCGAGGAAGCTGAGGATGAGAGCTTCCAAGTTCACACTCTTGCAGGATGTCCTCTACAAGAAGGGCTACTCGTTGCCCCTTTTGAGGTGCCTCTCTCCCGAAGAAGCTGATTATGCCCTGCGAGAAATCCACGAGGGAATTTGCGGGAACCACTCGGGCGGGCGCTCCCTCGCTCACAAAGCACTCAGGCAAGGCTTCTTTTGGCCCAGCATGCTTGCGGATGCCAAAGAATTTGCCAGAAAGTGTGACAAATGCCAGCGCTTTGCCACTGTGCCAAGGCAGCCACCAGAGGAACTCACTACCATCATGAGCCCATGGCCTTTCTCCAAGTGGGGGATCGACATCCTAGGCCCCCTTCCATTGGCTAAAGGGCAATGTAAATTTGTAGTGGTCGCCATCGACTACTTCACGAAGTGGGCGGAGGCGGAACCCTTGGCAAGGATCACAGACTCCAAAGTAAAGGACTTTGTCTGGAAAAACATAGTCTGCCGCTTTGGGATCCCACATGCCATCGTTAGTGACAACGCAAAGCAATTTGACAACAAGCTCTTCAACTCGTTTTGCTCGGACCTTCAGATCAAGCAGCCCCACTCCAGCCCGGCACATCCACAGGCAAACGGGCAGGCGGAGGTCATGGTGCGAACGGTCTTGCGAAATTTGAAGACAAGGCTTGAAAGAGCAAAGGGCCTTTGGGTGGACGAGCTTTCAGGGGTATTATGGGCATATCGGACCACGCCAAGAGCTCCAACTGGGAAGCCCCTTTCTCTCTCGCCTTTGGTACTGAAGCAGTCATCCCAGTTGAGATTGGAGTCCACTCTCTTAGAGTTCGGCACCATGACCCAGACACCAATGAGGAGGGACTGCGCATTAACCTTGATTTGGTGGATGAAGCGAGGGAGATGGCCAACAGGCGAGCACAGGCGGCGTCCCCGGGCGGGCGTGCGCAGGCAGCGACGTCCCTGGGCGAGCGAGCGCAGGTGGCGGCCCCAGGTGCGACGGGCGAGCGTGCCACGGCCCCAGGCGGGCGAGCAGGCCCAGCGCCTGGCGGGCGAGCAGGTCCAGGCGCCCCAGGCGGGCGAGCAGGCCCAGCGCCTGGCGGGCGAGCAAGTCCGGGCACCCCAAGCGGGCGAGCAGGCCCCGCGCCTGGCGGGCGAGCAGGTCCGGGCGCCCCAGGCGGGCGAGCAGGTCCGGGCGCCCAGGCGGGCGAGCAGGCCCAGCGCCTGGCGGGCGAGCGCTGGCAGCAACCGCCCCAGGCGGGCAAGCAGGCATGACGGGCGCCCCGGGCGCGGACGTCTCCGGCGCGGGCTGGTCTGCTCCTTGCACGGCCGCAGCGACGACGTTTTCTCTCCTTACATCGTCCGTTTCTTCCACTCCTTGATGCCCCATGGTTGCAACTTGCAACTCAAAAACAAGAAGAAAGCTTAAAGAAGATGAAGACAACCCTTTCTCTTTTCCCTTTGACAAGAAGAAAGCCAAAAGAAAAACCCTAAGTATGAAGCAAAGTGGGTATAAAACCCTCTTTGTTTATAACCTTTGCTTCAGGGTTTTCAAAGGAGGAAGAACACTAAGCCAAGAAAACAGGAAGAGAGAGTCCTATACCTGAAGAACTCTACCATAAGATTCAAGAAGGAATAAATTGCCGGAGGGACTCTTCTGGGGCATGACGAAGGCAGAAAATTTGGTCGGGGGCGCTGCCCCCGAACCCCTAGCCGGGGACGCAGCCCCCGAACCCCTAGCCGGGGACGCAGCCCCCGAACCCCCTGCCCGGGGCGCTGCCCCCTGGGCCCCCGCGAGCTGACCGGTCAGCTCGACCACCGCCGGGGGACACCCCCGGACCCCCTCTGCGAAGGGCATATATTAAAAGAGGGTTCAGTGTAAGAAAAGCTACAAATTGTTTGACATGAAGAAGCTTGAATTGTACAAATGTCTCCCTTTCAAAGCCTTCTTTGGCGTAAGACATTGAGGGGCAAATGATGGGACAGGCCCAAATGACTCGGTCCGTAGTGACGAGTTAGGCCCAAATAGCTCGGTCCACGATAGCGGGTCAAGACCAACTGATCCAAGTCCATGATGAGCCCGGGTCATCATCTACCCGTTGAGGGCCGGGTCCGGATCCATCGAATGACAGAGTCAGCACACGCGTCGTTCCATCTACCGGCTTTTACCAAGTCCCGCGGAAGAGATCTTATCTGCTCATCTGTTGAGGACAGTGCGGGAGACTCCACCAAACTGGAGCGTACACCGTTTGAGATCGCGGGAGATCCTCCCCACCCGCTGGGGAAAGACTATAAAAGGAGAGTCCTACTAACGGAGGAAGGATGAGTTTTTTTCTCACTATCATTGTATTTGACTACCTTGTAATCTCCTCCTCGAAGTAGAAAAGCAGCCCATTTAAGTGGACGTAGGTCACACTGACCGAACCACTATAAACCTTCTCTCTCTTCATTAATTTCTACATTAATTACCCATCACTTGACCGGTGGTGCCCGAAAGCCACTTTTTGGCATCATCAGAAATTTCACTATATTTGGAAATTCAATTCCTGTTTGGAGAAAATTTGGAGCTTGGAATCTCTTCAATTTCATTACAAACATCACTCGGCCGACTTGCTTCGGCTTACCACGGAATCGGATCAACTCGTCTGGACTCAGGACGAGTTCTTTAAAACGTTTTCCGACTCGGGTTCCAACTGATAACGTACGTAACTGTGTCAGAAAATGCGCCACGCCACTTCAAAAACAAAAGCAATAAAAGGTGAAGAAGATAGAGCGAAAAGAGAGAAGCAGAAGATAAAAAATGGCGCCATATTTTTCTTCTTTCCATCTCAACCGTTCGATATTCTCATGCGTGAAAACCGCAGGAATCGACGGACGAGATCTCCTCCCAAACATTCCCAAACTCAAATCAACGGTCCTGATCCTGGGAGGAACGGGAAGGGTCGGCGGATCAACGGCCACCGCTCTCTCCGAGCTTTGTCCAGATCTCCGCATCCTCGTCGCAGGCCGGAACAGGTAAAAATCCCAAACCCTAGTTTCTGATAATCTAACCCCTTCTCATCCCACTCTTCATCTGCTGTTGTAACTTCAAATTTTGAATTAAGGTCGTGTTTGGATGCCCAATTGCGATAACTGATGGTGATGAAGCCAAGAGCGTTCTTTTCTTTCGATTGCCTGGTTGTTTTCAGATGGAACTTGGAAGTAATGTAATTGCAGTTTGAGTTTAATCTCTCGACATGAATACTAGAAAGCAGTGATTGTAGTTTGATCATATGCTAATGCATGTGTTACATTACAAATGCAAACCTAATGCGCAGCGCATATCAACAAATCACTAACCATCAGTTTCGCAAATCGCAATTGTTGTTTACGCGATTTTTTTTTTCAAATTTGGAGTTTCTCTGTGGATAATATTGCACTGTCTTAAAGAATAAAATGACTTTTAAATTATTAAGAGCAAGAAATGGGAAAAATTGTAAGTTGTTGTGTGGAAATGATTTTTAATAATTTTATCATTTTTTTAAAATAATATTGTGATTTTGTAGAGACATTTCAATTGAACATTAATTTTGAAATTTATGATGTTATTGGGAGTTTGATGTTTCTTACTATATTAGCAAAATGTCATTGATATTTGTGACACTGATAATTACACTATTGCATAGGAGGGTCTGGTTATAGATGTAAATTGGGACAGTAGTAGGTTGGTTGTGCACTCCTAACAGCTTCATTGAGGGAGAGGGAGGATAAGATAGTATATAGGCAAGAGTACATAGGACTAGGACAATGCTCATTGTTGGTCAACCGCGAGGTTGTAGGTTTGAATCATGTTACCAATAATAAAAAGGAAGAAAAAAAATGGAAAGAAAAGAAGAAAGAAGTAGAGAGTATATAAGGAAAAAAAAAAAAGAAACTCTGATCAATTGTTTACATTCAACTTTGTCGGGTGGGCTCCACCAAACATGTAAACTGGCCCTGTAATCAGGTTGGTCAGTCACTCCTCATAACTGGATTTAAGGAAAATGGATGGTGTTAAAAATTCTCAGGTGCAGCTGTTTGGATTTGTTGAACAGTAGCGTAATTTTAGTAGCTATTATTGGTTCATACGTACATATGCCACGTGTGACAGTAGAATGTAAAATTGGCAAAACTGGCAATGTTATTAATTCATTCTATGGTTCAATTTCAGAATGCGCGCGCGCGCGCGTGAGATTGAGATGTTTAACGAAAGAAATGTAATTTCTTGCAGGGAGAAGGGTCAAGCTTTGGTGTCTAGGCTTGGAGATAACTCTGAGTTTGTCGAAGTCAACATTGACAATGTAAACACATTGGAAGCAGCCTTAAACGGTGCATGAATTCTTCAAATTATTTTACACTGAGAGATTATTTTCTGATTCTGGATATGAACATTGAAATATGTATCAAATCAATTGTAGAGCCTACTTAGATATGCCCTCATGTTCCTTTCAACATTTGGAACCACCAATCTGCATCGTCATTTTCCTGCCTTTTCCTTCCCAAATTGTGAGTGAGATAGACAATGTTATGAGCTGTTCTACTTTCATCTTGGGTAGGGCTCATCCAATTCCAGAATCTCAGACACCCATTCATACTCATAGATAACAGTTATGCGTTGTTCTACTTTCATCTGGGGTAGGGCTTATCCAATTCCAAAACCTCAGACACCCATGCATACTCCTATATTATTTCCATTCAATTATAACTTAGTCAAGGAGCACAGTCGCTCTTATAAGGTGGGGAATATTTGTCTTTTACCATGGTTTTGTATCACACAATTAAGTCATGGACTGTATATTGTCTTACTAGACTATGAGCTCATCTCGTTGTCTACCAAAACCTTGCCATAGGATCCCCTCAAAAACACACCCCTTTTTTTTTTTTTAATATGGTGGCTTCCTCAAAAGAAGATTTCCTGGGTCTGACTTTGCTGGTTGCAAATCTTTACTGACAGGATACACTTTCATTTAAAAGCCAATTCTACGTTAGGCAGGCATTCATCCTTGGCCTCTTCAACCTCAAAATAGAACTTGATATGTTTTAGGACCAACCTGAAATGCAGTAGATGCTTATTTGGCTGGAAAGGCATCCGCCAGTCTCAGTAGTCAGTGTACAAGGGGACCTAACTTATCCTAAAATCTAAATTGCCTGACATCTATAATTTGATGCCAGTTTTTTTCCATCAACTTTCTTAGTGTAATCAGATTGGGATCATAAGCATTTCATGGTGATATGAAAATGCCATTGTTCCAAATGCCAGTGCATCTCCAGCCAAGTTTTGTTATCCAGAGCCACAAGCAGATCCTCATTCAGAAAAAAAAATAAAAATGTATATATATATTGTTAATATATTGTCCCAAAAAAAAAAGTATATCCTCATTCCAAAGTACTACAATATTTTTTCTTCTGAAATCTTCCAAGACATGTAGAATAAATGAATGATACAAATTTAGCTTAACTAACTGCTGCTTCAAATTTGGGTACCTTGAAAATGTACAAGGCGCCACTTTGCCTTTAATGAATTGGAAATGTGTATCTACTCCTAGAAATGAACTCATCTCCAGCTTTGTGTGAAAAATACGAGAAAAACGGATCTACTTTTTGTATTTTTCTCCTCTATCCAGACCTTAATAAAAACCAGGTTGATGCAATGCTGGGTAATTTCAATTCTCATCTCCAGAATCCAGATACCGCCAAACCATGATGTGGTGATACATTGTCATGCAGCCTGAACGCTGCGACTCATTCCAAATCTATTAAGAATGTCAGGATTTCCAGATCCTTATGGGCTCAGCAAGTTCTCTTAAATATTAATTGCTAGAAGCAGCTGGAATTAGGAGTCGAACTCTGTCTGTATGAGGAATTTTAAATTTGTCATGAAAAATAAAAATCGAGATATTTTAGGAGCTACATTTTTGAGGAATTGTGATTCCAAATTGGAAGTAACACCTTAACTAGAACATTCTCTTCCGGGTTACTCTTATTGATCAAGATGTAATGAATGGCTACCATAGAGAACAGTGCACGAAGAGCTTTGTTTCAGTCATGTAGGACACTTTCTTTTCCTTCGTTGGCAACAGCATTTTAAGATTACCTCTTACTATCATGTAGTACTGATTTTTTTTTAATTAGTCAGGTTTCTTCCACAGACTGGTCATTCTCCTCTGTTTTAAGTTGATATAGATACCAGAGAAACCTCTGTCACATATCTTTGGTGAATTTAGAAAAGATTGCTCAACCGTGATGCCGTCCTGTGTGCAGTAATGCACAGATGAGGAATCACTAGCAGCCATGTATTGTGATCCAGTGTACTCATGTGAAAGCCCAATGTGATTTCAAACAGACATTCATGAATATCCATCTAAAGAACAATTCCAACTGATGTAACTTAAAATAAATAAGAAATAAGAAACCTGAAAGAAATTATACACTCCACACTTAGTATCTGCTAAGTGGGCACTGGGCAGCACAATGCCACAATCTCCACCAAAGAGTAAGAAGTTTTATTATTGCATTCTTTACAGAACATAAAATTACTGTTCTGAATCTTTCAGGGGTTAAATCATGGTTGATAGCAAATCAAATTTCCTTCACAAATACTGACAATTTCACCTACTGTTTCCGTTATTCATTTCATGCATTTTATAAAAATATCGTGACACAAATATTTTAAAACATATTCTTTTTTGCTTACACTCCTCTCATCACTTTCTGCATTCATTTCTTGGTCTATGACTATGGGTTAAATTCATCTACAAAATTGATAAAATTTATTCTTAGGAAGCTTTTATCTTTTCAGTTGCCAACTAGCATTTCTTTTGCAGAAGTGGACCTTGTAGTTCATGCAGCAGGGCCTTTTCAGAGGGCAGAGAAGTGCACTGTACTGGAAGCTGCAATCTCTACCCAGGTGAGGACTGTACTGATCTTCAAACTTTTTGTTCATGAATAAATTAGAAATAAGGTTGGCAATGGGTTGGGTTTAAACGGGGACCTACCCTGACCTGCTCCTATAAGGGTTGGATTTGACAGTGGGTTAGTCGGGTTCGGGACAGGTATGGGTTTCCAGATTCTGACCAAAGTCTGGTTCGGGGCAGGTTTCGGTCTTGGTTGTGCCTGACCCGCTCTGCCCGGTTTTCCTTTCATTCATATATTACTTGGTAACTTTTATATATAGAACTCCACTGGTACAAGTGGCCGTGAGTAGTAGCATTATTTTGGAGGTTAGCCCAAACCTGAACTTGAGCCGATCTGTTTTCATTCCTACATAGAAAGTTTTAGTTCATTCACCTGCCTGGTATTCTATAGTGTTAGTTTGTTGATGTGATGCTGTTGTCATCGTATATAGGCATCTCTTTGATATTAAATAATTTTATGTAAATTTTCCCCTTTCGACAGACGGCCTATGTGGATGTGTGTGATGATACAAGCTATGCACAGCGTGCGAAATCTTTTCACAAGGAAGCAGTAGCTGCTAACGTTCCAGCAATTACCACTGGTGGAATTTACCCAGGAGTGAGCAATGGTAAGCTTCCAAAATATATGCATCTACAGAAGATGCAAAATTAATTTTTGTTTAACTTTTATTTTATTTCTCTTTGAAAATAGTTCCTTGGAATTGGACAATTAAATGCCTGTTCTCTTTCCACCCATTAACTTGCAAAAGAATTTTGAGGGTATTTAAATGCCCGTTCTCTTTCCATCCATTAACTTGCAAAAGAATTTTGGGGGTCCCTTCTGAGTTCTGAGGCATAGGAAGCCTAATCAGATTTGCAACAGTATTTGATTCTGCATGTCTGTTGTAGAGATCTTTGTTTTGTTTTCCTAGATAATCATTCAGTTTTATCAGCATCCCAGTGATTGGAGTCTTTGCCTCATTAAAGAAATCCAACCATATACAATTATAGACAACGTGAATCTCCTGAGGGAGGCAATGAAAATTTCAAATTTTACTCATAAGGTTTTCCTCACTGAAGGAAATGACATAAAATTATCAGATCGAAAGTCGATTATACCCATCCAAGTATAAGTTGATATTTTCTCAATGAAGTACTGGACACTAGATGTAAGCAATTGGTAATTGGTACAGCTGCATGATTGCATCCCTACAATGCGTCAAGGATCCTGGTGGCAAGTTGAGATACTGCAATTAGATCTCCCCACTGTTTTGCTCATGTAGTTATATATTATCATTATTAATTCCATTTCCATTATAATTATTGTATAGCGCAACAGTTATGAGAAGTTAGCTGATACAATATAATAGGCATCTTTATTTTGTGTTTTGTTTATTTACCTCTATGTTTCAATTCTTTCATAATGGAGCACTTGAAACTTCTTTTTTTCTGAGTTTTTTTTTTTTTTTTTTTACATCATCCCCTTGTTCTTCTACCATGCTTCTTTTATTGACACCCTTGTCTGGAACTATGTTGTCTATTTCCCAAATGCTGCTATTCAATAATGACAGTGATGGCTGCTGAGTTGGTACGTTTGGCAAGAAATGAAAGTGAGGATGAGCCAGAGAGGCTAAGGTGAATATAAAATTCTTCTTTTTTTATTTTTTTGAGAGGTACTGATGAATTTATTAATATGGAGAAAACTGTCCATAATTAGTCTATCAAGGTGATAGACCAAGAAAATTGGAAAGCCCATCAATGCTCTAGGTGCATGGGCTGTTTTTTTTTTTTCAACTGCATATTTGTATAGAATCAATTGTTCAGGTTAGCAGATGGCCTGGAATTTTTGCTTTCCATGAGATTCTCTTGGATGGAACTGCACCAATCTCCCAAGATTCCCTAGCATCCACAAAATTGTCAAATCCCTGAAAATTTTTAGGGTTTTATTGAACTTAGGATTTCATCAAGTCTAAGGGTAGAGAATCTCATAAATCCCCCCATCTAAGAAACCAGAAATTTCCAGTAAAATGTCAAGTGTCATCCAAACAGAAACACAGAAGAGCTCTATGAATACTAGGATTTCAAGAATCTCATGTTCCCCTGGAATTGGATGTCCTCATTAGGGAATTCCGGGGATCCAAAGGTCCTTGGAGGACCCCACCTTAAAAGCCACAGTGAGGCATGTGCTAAATGCAATGAGTGGAAAACTGAAGCAGTCATCTTATGCTTGATTTCTTTTAGGAGGACTGATTCTCAATGGTGCACACATATAGATGCACATCCGGATAATGAGAGGAAAGATACAACTTATGTTCTCTGAAATGTAGGACATAGTTATATCATTAAAAGACTGATGTAAACTTAGGAAATTGCTGACCTAATACATATGAATTGAAATGTATGTTACAATCAAATATCTACTTCCACAAGTGTCACTATGGATATAGTATGATACCAGTACTGTGAGAGAGTGTTCCAAAAGCAGGATCAGATTGTAATATTGTGAAAGAGATGGGATATTGAGCAATTTATGACTCCTAGAATGGTAGTTTTTCTTCTGAAGTTTATATATTTTTAATTTTCGCAATTAAATAAACAATGTGCAGAGCATGGTATATTTGAATCTTCTTCTTCTATCATATCTTACTGCAATCTGTACATGATAACACAACTTCACAACATTACCAAATACACTATGTAGTTGGTTCTAACTTCAATTTCTACCTTATGACTTTTGTTTAAATATCTTAAAAAAAAAGGGGATTTTACCAAAAAATATACTTTAGATAACCAGTGGACCAAAAGAAACACTTTAACCGACCGTGCACCAGAACAGTCAGTTTGCCTGAAACGGTGTTTTTTTTAAGGAGTTTCAACTAGCGTCCCTAGGGACCTTATTTTTATTAAGCTAAGGGTCCCTAGGGACCTTGCGGCGGATACAAATTAGAATAAAAGAGGGGTTTTGCTCGTGTTTCGCTGTCAGGGCTTCACATACAGCCCCGGAGAAACCAAAAGAACGCTATCACTACACAAGGTAGAACAGACCCCAACCAGACCACGGTAACTTCAATAACGCTGATTTATGGTTTGTCAAGGCACATTCCTGACATCTGGGCTGACCATGGAAAAAATGGGCTAGGACTGTTTACATGCAATCATATATCGATGATCATGTGGATCTGACAGGTTGGTTGGAGTGGGATAGGGATTTTGTATTGAAGACTTTGTATTATGGGTTGTACACAAATGGCGGACCGGGTGCAGGAATGTGTAGGTGGGTCAAATGGCCTGGTTATCATGTGATGACAGACGCAAATCAGGCGAAGAAGTTTACAGTGTGAGAGCTGATACAAGGTGCGACATGGTTCAAGTCTACTGGAGTGAGTTACATTGAAGGATTCTGGTTGTGAGATTAGTCTTCTGTTTACTCTGTTTTAATGTCCTTGTGTTGCAAAAGACTGCAGCGGTCTCAAATAAGTGAAGTTGTCCTTGTATTGTGGAAGAGAGTGAACATCCTCTTATCATTCTTCTCAGAGCAGATCTAAGCCTTGTTCCCAGGAAGAAATGGGTGCAGAGGAACCTTTGGGTGAAGCCCTGACAGCAAAACACGAGCAAAACCCCTCTTTTATTCTAATTTGTGTCCGCCGCAGGGTCCCTAGGACCCTTAGCTTAATAAAAATAAGGTCCCTAGGGACGCTAGTTGAAACTCCTTAAAAAAAAACACCGTTTCAGGCAAACTGATTGTTCTGGTGCACGGTCGGTTAAAGTGTTTCTTTTGGTCCACTGGTTATCTAAAGTATTTTTTTTGGTAAAATCCCCAAAAAAAAACTTCTGATTCAAATATAAAATCAGTCAAAATAAATAATTAATGAATTTCAGGATTAGTTAGCGTAAGTTGAGATCTTACCAAAAGGCGTTGTAAAACTTTACAGTGAAAATATGGCAGGAAAAAGAAAATTAATTTTCATGGGTTATTTGGTTATGATTATGCATAAAACCATAACACTAGCATAAAGATTCTTAAAACTTGAATAGAATTGTAAGATTCAAATAGAAAATTGTCAGATTTCCTATTAGATTGTAAGATTCTTGGAAAGGATTCAAGCATAATATTAAAAAAAAAGTCCTTGAGATTTACAATTCTAAATGGCAAGAAACTCATAATAGTACTCTTAGAAAAAAGAAGTACTTTTTTTAACCCTAGCTAATTTTATCAGTGGTGAACAGCGTTATACTTAATGGCACTCAGTTGGCTCAATTGTGATTTTTTAATTTTATGAGTACAGGTTGCTTTATAATGGCTTGTTTTCAATAACATTCAGTCAACCAACTTTCTAACAGGGCCTCTTCAGATTCTTTTATTACACAGCAGGTTCTGGTGGTGCTGGTCCAACTATTTTAGCGACTAGTTTTTTGCTGCTTGGAGAAGATGTTATTGCTTATAACAAAGGTGCGCACTTCCATAATAATATAAATTTGATATTTCATTTCTATTATCTCTTGTTATAAGGCTTAGCTAGGGCCAACATTTACTGTGGTAAACTCTTTGATCAGGAGAGAAGATCAAGTTAAGACCTTATAGTGGGATGCTCAACATTGACTTCGGAAAAGGGATTGGAAAAAGAGACGTGTATTTGTTGTAAGTTTTATAAGAAAAAAAAGATTCTCAAAGCATCGTCTATCAGCTAATATGTTATGAGTAAGTTTGTTGCAACTTTGTAAACAAATGCTCCACATTCTGCTGTATAAGACATCGATATTCTTAGTGAATGAGATATACATTCATCATGGCATGCAAAATATCAATTTTGGATTCCTGGGATTTTCATATCGATCAACTTTGTGAACAAATTATCTACTTTCTGCTGTCCAAGACATGGATATTCTTAGTGAATAAGACATACATTCTTCATGGCATGCAGAACATCAATTTTGGATTCCAGGGATGTTCATATCAATAAACATTGGTGTAAGACACCATGTACCAACCCAAAAGATTAAGCTGATAGGTGGAAGGCCCAAACAAGTATATGGCGCCCTATCTAACTCAGGACTTGGGCGATGTGGGATGTACGACTTCCCAATACTGCCCCTCACGTGTTGGCCCAATAGATTTCATGGACGGGCTTGCCACATGGGCTACACAAGAACGACGGGATGAGAACCCTCTCTGATACCATGTAAGAAACCATATACCAACCCAAAAGCTTAAGCTGATAGGTGGAAGGCCAAATAGGTATATGAAGCCCTATCCAACTCAGGACTTGGGTGATGTGGCATGTGGGACTTCCTAACGATTGGGTTTTTCATATTTGTGTTTTCAATGAATGTCTAATGATAGCACATTACAGTACTCATATTCAACGACAAACACCCACTTGTTCACTTTTCACGGTAATGTGATTCCAAGTATCTTTAGCTCTCAATTGGATTGTTCTCTAAAACACATACTATAAACCATGGAATTAATTCTCCCAATCACAGAATTCTAGAATTTTGAACTTTGAAAGTTTGCAGCTGTCTCTTGTTTGCCTCTAAAATCTGCATATGAGATTGCAAAAGAAGTCATCATTTTCCATCACTGTACTGTTTTGTATTGCCTATATCATTTTTTTCACTGTTTAGCATTGTACATGGTTGTCTTTGTATTCAACCATTTCCACATGCTATTCCCTGCCCTTGTTGCTGAGTGGCATTATCTGCAGGGACTGAGGAGTTCTAGGGTGCTGTCATACACACTATATGAATGGAAGTGCATAAGTATGCATAGGGCATAACACATCTCTAGAAATAGTATTATGCAAGATATTTTTTTCCTTTTATTGGTAACATGACTCAAAACCTGCAACCTCACTTTGAGTGCAAACAAGAAAAAAGGAGAACTTGTGTTCTGTCGCCGGACTGATCATTGTAATTTGGCTAAATGTCAAATTTGGTAGTAGTAGGAATGATTTATATATCAACCAAATATAACATCAATTTGTACTAATGTAATTATCCATATATTACCCTTGGTTCTGTTCTTTCATTTTGACTATAAAGCTATCTTTTTACAAGCTACTCATGATTTCTTGTTTCAGAAACTTACCTGAAGTAAAGAGTGCCCATGAGGTCTTAGGTGTACCGACTGTTAGTGCTAGATTTGGTACTTCACCCTTCTTCTGGAATTGGGGAATGGAAATCATGGCAAATTTTGTTCCTGGGGTATGTTCAGATACCAATTTCTGTTTGTATTTTTTTATCACTAGTTTATGACTAGATTTCTCAATAGATTTATTTTTGGTAGCTTATATAGTCCTTATTTCGTCATATTCACTGTTTTCTATTTCAAGATTTAGGAAAATTTTCTGGATTGAGCTAAATTGATCATGACTAGGAATTGTAATTGAAAATTTAATCCTTTTTTATTTGAAAAAAGAAAAGAAGATGGGATAGGTGGATAACAGGCAGTGGCTATCAGTTATTGGAATATCTTCTCTTTAAGAAGCATTGACAACTGATACTTATCAAATTGAACATGCCACATATTTATTTACAACAGTTCTTTCAACATTCTTTGAGATAAGTTTGTAGAGGAGTTGTAATGGCATATTCATTAGCTCTAATAAACATCCCATCTCTAATAATTTCTGTAGGAATTTCTCAGAGACAGAAGCAGAGTCCAGCAGTTGGTTCAAATCTTTGACCCTTTTGTCCGGGCTTTCGATGGGATGGCAGGAGAGCGTATGTCAATGAGGGTGAGATATTAGAAACAAAAGGCACACTAGGAACTTTATACGGGCTATTTCTGTTTATGAGCTTATGCTTTTCATTTGAGTGTCAGGGTGGGAGAGGAAAGGAGGAATGGTTGAGCTAATCCCATGTTCTTCAACAGGTTGATTTAGAGTGTTCAAATGGTCGCAACACTGTGGGCATATTCAGTCACAGAAGACTCTCTGTGTAAGTGCTGAGACTTTCAAATTTTTGACCTTTGACTTGAGTAACTGATCTCATTTTAATTGTTGGCCCTGTTATTTGTTTACCACCCTCTGCACTGATTAACTTGAATGTGCAATTGGAAATTTTCTCAGATGAGAAATAATTGTTCACTTCCCAAACTGCAATTATGCAAGATGAAAAGGTGAAGAAAAACAGAGCTAATAGATGGTCATTTAATATTGGAGTTCTGTTATCTATGTTGCAACGATTCTTCCAAAAGGAAGAAGTGCAATGTCAGATTCCAGCACAAATTTTTTGGCTCTTTCATTCTGTTTCATCTGATTTTCTCAATAACATAAATTTATATTTTACCACAAGTTTTGTGTTTCACCTTTTCCAGTACTGGATGATGTGAGATTTATACCTCCAGGAAACCCCCCTCATAGAAGCTCTGTGTTTCAACTTTTTCCCGTACTTCATATACATCTCTACTTTCCAGAACTTTTTCTTAGTGGAACTTTCTTAAACTAAATAGCACATCCGTGAATCCTTTAGATGAATCCATGAATTATATCATTTTGTGTTCAAACATTTAGCTATATGAGTGTATGGAACTTAGAGAGGAATGCATTTTGAGTGAATCGGATGGAAGATAGAGATGCCCATACATTCATCACCAAGCTGGCAGCTAAGAGAAAGATGGGAAGGCACATTCTACCGTAGACAGGCCTCATAGAGGTTTGATGTTTAACAGGTTATAGACGCCCGAATGTATGCATTATACAATTTGTTGACCTCTCTCGTCAGATAGTCCGGTATTAAATGCTTACGCTGGACTACAAATTAGAACTATCATAAAGCATTCAACTGCGTGCTGGGGACATGCGCACAATGCATCCGGACTGTCCCAGAGGGGGGACCCACCTCTGCATATGAGTGACATGTGGTCCGGATGCAATGTGCACAGTGCACATGTTAATATTTTCCTAGAACTATCCCACTTGATATTGTATGTTAGAGGTAATACAGGTAACAACCATTCGGGTCCATTGGCTACTAGGATTTCAGTGGAAATGTACCTTATTTCCCAAAAAATGTTGAAACCAAAGGATGTTTGGATGGTGTCTTTCAGCCTCCACATTTTCCTGCCTGATGCTGATGGAGCTGCATTTCCAGAAAAAACAAGGGCAGCAATAGTGTGAAGACACTTAATTTTGCATGGTTCTCAGCGCACCATAATTCTAGAGGTGTACCATTGTTTTATAGTCCTCAATGTACCATACACTTTCTTAGCTTCATAAAGTTGGTCAAACCTCCTTGTATTACTATAGATAAGCCTGTTTCCTCTTCTT
Organism: Cinnamomum chago; assembly: GCA_038049695.1. Taxonomy (NCBI): domain Eukaryota; kingdom Viridiplantae; phylum Streptophyta; class Magnoliopsida; order Laurales; family Lauraceae; genus Cinnamomum; species Cinnamomum chago. The sequence goes on from CP142451.1 coordinate 119,961,610, forward strand.
TTTTTTTTTTTATGTGTATTGATTATAAATATGGGAGGTGGGATCATTAATCCACCACAATTTCTCCAAATCTTTTGTGATTTCTTGAGTTGTTTCATGGTATCAGAGCTTAGGCTCCTTGTCTGGTTCAATCCAAGTAGTCTTGGATTCTGTTGGTAAGAGTGGTGGGCCATTTTTCCTTTGAGAAAGTTTCTGATCAGTTCTCATCTACCATGGGTTCCACCAAGCTACTATAATAGCTTCTTGTCAGCTGCTTTTCTATATTGCCCTTGTATAATTAAAGAGTCTTGTGCCTCATAATATTATAAATAAAATTAACATCAACAACAACGTGGTAATTCAATTTATATGCAGGTGGGAAGCTCCATATTCCATACACTTTAATGCCTTTCAGTGAATCGAGTTGGATCAAATGGGCCCCTTTTGGTTCTCTCCTATGTGGGAATATTTCACATCAATGTGGTCCACATGACCACATTCATTGTTTGGAAAAAACCAAGAGGAATGCCCATTGATCTTCATCCGTTTTCCTCTTCATCGGTTTTGAGGAATTGACTTGATTCAATGAATCCTAATTGCATTTTGCATTGAACCTAATTAAACCCGAAGGAGGAAACGTAGAGTCATCCTTATGGGTCTCTTTGATGGAGTGAGGCCAATATCTCCTATAAATACATGGCTCTTGGTCACTCTCTCTAACCAACACAATTGTGTGACATTCTATCACTATTCACGCATTAAGTAAGGTTTAGGAGGGAGAAAGTTGAGAGTCTCATTCGATCACAATTGTTCATCTTGAACATTTGTGATTCTTTGTTCCCGATCCATACTTTTGACATGATGCAAGGCCAATGCCATTACCATCAAGCGTCATCATCTGGATCGATGATGCAAGGTATGCTTCCAATCTAAGAGTTGATTTTTTATTTTTTTTTGTTGAATGCATACATCAAGATCCATACGATTGATAATGTAATGTAATAAATAAATAAGAAATTGCATTATGTATTATTTGATAACATCCTATACTCGTCATCTCTCTCAACAAAGACATTTTATCATTCAGTTTAATATATTTTACTTGCAGTTCATCTGTTTAGCATGTTTTGGTTAACCACCATTATCTACTAATCATACTTGGTACATACGTTGGTCTTTATAGTTGATGTAATGCTTGGCTTCAGGTCAGTGGGAACTGCAATTGCCGCTTTTGCAGCTGCAATTCTGGAGGGAAGCACAGAGCCTGGCGTTTGGTTCCCAGAAGAGGTAGTAATTCTATCATATAGATTAACTTGTGATAAACAACTACATTAGCACTGTGGTTTAACTGTAGCCGTTGCATTTGCAACAGCCAGAAGGCATTGCAGTTGAGGCAAGAGAGTTGCTTCTTGAACGTGCTTCACAAGGGACAATCAATTTTGTAATGAACAAGTAAAACTCCCAAACCTGGGTTCAGATATTTCTTGTTTGCCTCTTCCTGCTCTTAATTTGGTGAAAATTTCTTCATACAGGCCTCCGTGGATGGTCGAGACTGACCCAAAAGAGCTTGGATTGGGAATTTATGTATGAGGTGATCCATCCGCCTAGCAACTGAGTTTTTTTTTTTCCTGGCTTCATCTGTAATGCACTGTTGACATTATGGATATTCAAGCATTCAATTGAAACTTGTTCCATAATGACAACATTCAAGTTTTTTTTCAGTTTTTAAAAGCTTTTATATTTTTAGGGTTCTAAAAGACATTGAATTTTAAGTGAGCTTTTGACATCATTGTAGAAATCAAACCTCAATATTTGCTACATCCCATGCTGTGGATTCTAGAACACTTGAATTTAAGCACATATTTCAGATATAAAAAAAAAGAAGACCGGAACACCATCTTAAAATCCTGTGCTTCTGTAACATAGCATGATGGGCATCAACATTTCATTTGCATTAAGTTATTTCAAACCATTTGATCATTTTACAAGCTCAACTAAGCGTATCACAAATTTAATGAAACCATTGGTGAACCTTTCTTCCAATTAGTGTAACTTCCAAGAGCTAGAGTAAAAAACTGTCCATTTACTCTCAACCATCAAAATCATCAATTAGATTTCTGCAAGGTTGCCCCAAAAGTGTTGGTATGTAGAAAGGATGGCTTTGTGCTATCTCAATTCGATCACGGGGATCATTCATGGTTTCATCTCTTATTGCTTGGAGAATGCCCTCTGACAAAAACTCCCTGCAAAAATTACAAATCAGACACAAGCAAGACACTAACTTAGTTGAACTAACCTATTTATTTTTCAGTGAGTTTCACAAAATCAGGCATGATGAAACTCAGGGACAATTAACTGTTCCTTTTACTCCTTAAACGCAGTTAATCTATGTACTCCTTAAAAGCAGTTAATCTATAACTATGCCAATGTTTTTCACTTGGCCCAACAATTGTATAGGTAGAACCATCTTTCATGATTGGCAGACTCATTATATGAGCCTGTGTATAGTCTTTTATATCATTTTTCAACTATTTTACTGGGTTAGCTGAGGGTCCAAATCTTGCAGAGAATTCTGATAATCATGCACCTAATATTTACCAATAAAAGGGGATTTTTGATGTCTCCATTAATCATATGCTTCACCAGATGAATAGTTTTTAATCATGTTATGTTAAAGCTCACCTGTGTGCTTGCTGACTGTGAAAAGCAACATTTTGATTAACCAAGCCCCTAAACTTCAGAATTCAATGAGGCCATTGTTGTTATAAGAAATATATTTGCATATACATTCAATCCATTACTGTCAATAAGTCCTCACTGTTTTTTTTTTCCCCTCAAAAATGATAATTGTGTGGATTTCGGGCATAATGTTTGATAATAATCCTGGGATTCAAAAACCAAGGGAGAGCATGAACCTTGTTATAAGTATCTTATATAGCGTCTTTAAGATCGGGCAAAGTTCCACTGGTGTGACAAGTTTGTTTTCACCAGGATGCAACACGTTTAAGCTGGGCTGACTTAGCAGCTCGTAGAATGCTCCCACTGCAGAGACACCCTGCGAGAGAAGAAAAGGAATGGACAAAATCAACAGCAAAAGAATCCCACAAGCACATGCAAGTATAAACTGTGTCCTCTTGTGCATCTGGACAATGTGTGCACAATTCACAAATCATACGTACGGGTTTTTGTGACAACAATGGATCAAAAGAATCGGGCTTATGTTATGCAGTCATGTAATTACTGTTTTCAATATCGAAGACTATTTTCGAGTACAACAACATCAGATATTGAAATTCATCTCTCTTATAACCTGTTTAAGGTAACATCAAATAAATGCAACAGTACCTGATGATTAGAATTAAGCAGCTATGTTTGAATTGCCGAAATGATACAGGTTAGATACTAACATTGGGCCATTTGATGAGCTATAAAATATAAAGTTGTGAGTGTGAGTTGTCTGGCTGAGGAAGAAAGTGCCAATCAGTTTCTACTTAACCGCAATTGGGCCATAGTGGCAGGGGGATCCATTCTTTGCTCTGCAGGAGTACCTTGGGTATTGCAAAGAGTGTTGGTGGATGTCTTTCAATTTTGATCAAATGATCCATTCAGTGGCAGAGGAGGATCATCTCATCGTTTTACTCCATATGCAATGATTTGGGAAATTGGACCTAAGTGTAGGACGGAGGACCTCTGACAATCTGGAAAATAAGTGGGAAGATCAAGGAATTTTTAAAGGATGGCATTCTTATTGGGTGAAGGAGCACATTAAGGGATAAAATGTCTTTAATGTTGTAGAGAAGTTGCATTTTATTAAAGGATTACTATTGCACATTCACTTACTCTATGCTCCAGGGGAATATCTCTTGTAGCCTTCACTTCTTCATAATCTTGTTTACTTTAATATTATTATATATATATATATTTATTTTTTAACTATAAAAAAGGATATCTAGTCATTGGAAAACAGGACTTCTCAAATAAGTTTTACGTTTATTTTGTGGTTGATTTCTCTAGGTTCAATTCTTATGTTAATTCTTGGATATTTTATCTTCTATTCTGATAAGGACTCAGAATTTAGAGGCCTGATTTACATTGAAAAAAACACCTAAATTTCTATTTTTTCAGACCCCAATGAATGTCCTCAGTAACCAACTCACAATGTATAAGCTGAGACCAATCCATCAGCATATGAGCTCAAGCCGCTTGCCAAGATTCTTGTATTGATTGAGTCTATTGACACCATAAATGACTTGACTTGCCAAACATCTTCAAATTAACACAGGCAGCAATCTCATTGAGTTTCACAACCCCACATTCTAGAATCAATAACCATACCTGAATCATTCCCTTGCCTTTGATGCTGTCACCCATGTCTAGACTCAGTTCCCCCTTTGCTAACATTTGGCCATACCATGCATTACGCCCTTTCAACAGGGTTACATATGTGTCAGCCAGCAGAGGGCCAGCAAGCTTCTCAGGTTCTTCAGCCAACAGGTGAGTAATGAAAATCATTTCAGACGTGCAGTGTGCAAAGTATACTGCTTTGCTTGTTGCACTCTCATTGGTAAGAGCTGCTACCATTCCTGCATAAGTGAGTTCAATATATGAGTATAAGCAAATTCCAAATAAAATTTAAGAACAGTAATTCCATGTTCACTTCAGCATAACTCAAGTAGGAGATAACAATATAGGTTTTATATTATATAGTTCTAATAATTGCATATTATGAAGAGAATAAGTGCAAAATGGAGTCGTCCATCTTGAGCAACTAATCTATCTACAGAACTTATAGAAGGGTGTCTCATCTCACACAACGACTCATGGATTGATCCCTGGGTGGGTATGTTGTCCCTATGAGAGTATCTCTCACCTTACTATGAGAACTTAGGTGGGGGCCCCTACATTTAAGTTGTTGGCATTGGATATGGATGTGAGGGCCCCCACCATATCCCTCATAGTAAGGTGAGAGAAATATCCTAAGAGTAATTTGAGTTACATTAAAATGCAATGCACATGCAGCAAGTTCACTCCCCAAAATAATTATTTTTAACCCTAGGATGGACAAATGCTCTCTCAAGTATTCTAACCTACATTGTAGTGAAGAAAACCAACTGTACACCCAATAAAGTGGACCATAATGGAATAGTGTATCGTATGATTACTAACTTTGAAGTCAACAGCCATTGGCAAACAGCATATAACTGTTTCATTAGAAATATTATTTTAATAATAGCGTGCACTTCGTCACAACATTTTTGAGACAAATCTCAAACTCATTTTAAGGAAATCATACCAGCACCAATAGCATAGACATTCTTCAAGCCACCCATTACTTCATGCGTAACAAGGTCGCTATTATCCCACACAATGAAATGAGGCTGCCTGAGAAACTTTGCTAGAGGTTTCCTCCACTTTTCTGCTCCACATATTCGAGCATTAGCATACTCCTTGTTGTAAATCTCTGAAGCAATATTTGGTCCTCCAAGATAAAGAATATTCTCCAAAGGAACTCCAGCTGTTAGGCATCAAATGACATGAATAAATTAACTAATTAATCACAAGAGATGATGAAAGTACTTAAAATAATTTTTTTAAATTGTAGACGCAATTTTCCTAATCACACTCTAATGACTTCTGTAACTTTTCTGAGAATTTGGCTCAAGATAGAATGGAATAGAGAAACAGAATTCGTGTAGGTGACCCCAACATAGTTGGGATAAGACTTTGATGATGACGACACTTTAATGGCTTCTGTAGATATGTTCACATAAGCATCATGTAAAGTTCTAAATGCTACAATACTTATCTGTCATATCCTAGTGAAAGTGGCATATGCTTTACAATAGATAACATATCAAAGTTTCATGTTAGGGAAGCAGTTCAACATTACAAATATCTTACAACAGGGAAATAATTAAAATATAGGGAAAAAATCCAATACTAGAACAACCACTGCAGGAAGTATGGGATAGAATCAGGAATGATTACATCGGAGGAAATTTATGGATGGCTCCAATAGAAGTAAAAAATTCAAGGAATATCATATGTGAGGCATGTGGAAACAGCCCTTGGATGAAGACCTGAAGTGTTAACAAGCAAGGAATGATAGAACGGGAGGCCAAGAGAGACAGAAAACAAGTGGTCAGAAGTGAAACATAAGATCATGGAGTGACAGAGAACGTAAACCTAAATAGAGATGTGTAGAAAAGTAGAACTCACAAAACTGACAACAGATAGATGGGTTGAGCAAAGACCAGGCAGGCGATGATGATGATGGGCCTGCATACTTTATCTGGAAACTACAGTTGTTACCATATGGAAAAGAATCTCATCTGTTACCCTTTCTTCTTGGCTTTATCAGGAAACTACAGTTGTTACCATTTTACATGATTTACACACAAGGAACTCCCCAGTCCCTGGGAAAGAATAAGCTTTTGTGAGTCCTTATATTCACCTCATCCATTTTATGTTCTACTGCTTGTTAATAGCTTATCATGCCTAGATAACTGACATTGAAGCTTTATCACACCTGTCTTGGCAGAATTCCAGATTCCACACAACATAGTTGTAATTTCAGATTAAAGAGCATATAATAATAAAGAACAGCCCATCTGCCCCTGATGCCTAGATGCGTCAAAAAACTGATGGTCATTGTGGCTTAGGCTTTTAAACTTAGTAATGAAGTAGTAGATCTGAGAAGTCTTAAAAAGGCGATTACAAGATATGCACAGTGCAAATTTTGTTCAAGTATTCCTTTCTTAATCAATGCATTTTTTACAGTATTGTATGAAATCAAGTAATCAATGACTTAAGTGCATTTTCGTTATCAGGCAATAGTCTAACAGATAAGCATTTTAATCTGGATGAGATTTTGAGAAAAAGATGTCTTTCGAAATATGAAACTATATGGACAATACCAGTAGCATATTTCATAGGTGATCATTGTAGCAAACATACAATTGCAGTTTCGAGTCAACATACCTTTTTGGGGAAAAAAGAGTGAACTACATAACAGTACCATTTATCTATTTATTTTTTATAACATAACAATACCAATCAATTCACCATACATACAAACACGCCCGGGTGAAATGCAGAAACCTTACTTGCACGATTGATCATCTGCGTTGGAGTAATTATATGGGGAACTGGCTCCAATGCAGCCTCTATGCCCTTTGACAAAGAAATGATAATAGGAAATGTGATCCTCTCATTCCAATACCTACTGATCTCTTCAAAAACCTCGCGAGTTTCAGTTGAGGGCAGACCATTCACCACGATATCGGCGTCCCACACTGCCTCCTGTAAATTGGTCACGACTTTCATTGGGCAAAGAGGTGTATCAATCATGTTCAAGCAGAAACCATCTTTCAAAATCTCATCTGCATACAACACCCTATCACCCAATCTTGCTTCAACATACTTCAAGTACGCACAGCGTCTGATCAGGCGTCTCAATACATCCTCCCTTGAATTGATGACTTCGAAAAGATGCTCAGCGGTTGCCCTGTCCACTGATCTGCCAGCCCTCCTCCATATCCTGATCTGCATCTTTTCGCGAAGATGACCATAGCTATCTTGCAACATAGCTGCAAAAACACTACCCCAAGCACCTGCACCAACACCAACTATCTTCAGCAGGTCGCCTTCAGCTTTCCCAAGAAGCCGGCGCAGCTCATCTAGCTTCTCCTCTGTACCATTTGAGTTCAGAGAAGATCCATTTGTATGAAGATCACTAGGTGTTCCTTCTTTACTACTGACCATCTTCCAATTAAAATCACCCCAGACTTTTCAGAGATTATGATTGTTCTGAAAATAAGTCTTGTTTTTCAAATACCTTTAAGTAAACGACTCAAATACTGTACTAGATTATTTCTATGTGGGGTTTCTCCAATGATTGAAACCTCTCCAATCAAATCTTCACCAACATCCAAACGATTGTATTTTAGTTTGTGGGGTTTTCTACCAATACACAAATATCTATACAACTCAACAAAACAAAATGATTGAAATTCCTCCTTTCTTCCTCATTCCCTACAATGATTCTACCATTTTGCTAACAAAACCAACTCCAAATCCTCACAAACTTCAAAAAGATTGCATTTTTCCAAGTGAGACTTCATCAAAATCAAAACCCATCTCTCCAATCAGACTCCCATCCCCATCTTATCTTCCTTTCTATTGCAAAACCCTGCACAGAAGAAAGAAAAAGGATTACAATCTCTACATGGTTTTAGCTTTTATCACAAATTAAATTCTCTGTCTTTCTATCTAAAGATCAGATACTATTAATACAAAAAGTCTAGATCAAATACTATCAAAATTCATCCCAAACCATCGAAGATATTCGAACATACCCGTGAAATTACAGTTGGAGATTGTATCATTTACCCAACTAAACCTCAAAAAACAATAAAAATAAGAAGTTGGGGGCAAAGACTTTCTTTCCGGATACTCCAAGGAGCTTCTGATTTCAGTGTTTGGGTCTTGCTTTCCTTGGGCTTTTCTCAACCAAAACAGACCGAATCAAGAAGCGATTCAAGGAAAGAACCGGCAAATTGAAGACATGGTTGGTGGGTTTTTCCAGATACTTAGAAAATCAATGAATGATACATAGAAGAAAAGGGCAGAAAGGAAGCAGGTTTTGGAGATCTGGGTCTGGTTTTGTAATGGAAACTGACAAAACCCTTCGGTGGTTTTGATGGAGAGGGAGAGAGGCGAGAACACGAGAGGATTGCATGCCAATGACACTGAAATGTAGAAACAGGTGTCGCAATCATTCTCCGGGCAGCGGATGGTGGGCCACCCGACATATAATCCATCAGTTCAACTAAATCAGTAGAATCCAGCCGTCGAATGTTCTAGCTCTTGAAGATGGACCCATCATTCAGATGCCAGTATCGCCCATGAGTGCATGGTGTAGTCATGCATGGGGCAGTTGAGACTTGAGGGTAAGTAATGCCTTTATGACTTGGGGTGTAATTTGGGACGGCACAGGCCAACAAGAAAATGGGCTTTTGTCAGGTTTGGGCTTTTAGGATTTGGCCTTGATGTTTGGGGCCCTTGTGTAATTAGGCTCAGGTACGAGAATTATGAACCCATATCCTCCTATAGAAATTTGAGTTAAAGTAGTGCAAATCCACAGCGAAGCTCACTATTGATATCCAAACTGTTCGAGATAAACAGCCCCAAAATACATGTAGCATCCTAAAAGTTTACTTTACTCCCAATTTCCTTGATTGATGGATTGATATTTTGATTATATATATAAAAGACGGAATCAGATTTTCTATCAAACAGTCAATCCTACAACGGAACAAACTCATATTGATGTAACATTTGAACCATTTATGTGCAGGGAGTTTATTCTGGACGATTTGGATATTAAAAAATGGGCCCAATGTAGGTTCCAGCTCCACTCCTGTTTAAAGTACCAATCTCATTTAAAATCTAGTTTAGAGTGGCTGTGACTCAAATTAATGATGAATGAACTGAACCCAATTGATTCCTGTGCTACAATTACATCTGCCAAAGTACTGGTGATAGCAGAAGTTGCAGGGTTTTTTTTTTTTTATCTCAATGATGATTTGCTGATTGAAATACTATCAAGGTTGCCCCCAAAATCCCTCCTCAGACTCAAGTGAGTGTTCAAATCATGGCGCAATTTGATCTCCAATTCACTCCCTCCAAGCCCAGTTTCCGGCTTCTTACACAGCGTGGGCGAGAATAATAAGCAAAAGTGGTATGTTCATTTGTCAGGCTTCTGCAACAATCATTGCATGGAGGTGATAGAATTGTGGGAGGCCTCCCGGCAAACCCCCAACGTCCATCGGACTATATATAGTCCACTACTGCAATGGATTGTTCCTTTTGTCCAATGAGAAAAGTGTTCCAGTGGCCTACCATGTGTGCAATCCTGCGACCAAACAATGCGTCCATCTTCCTGAGCCTCCCCAGGATCCCAATTTTAAAGACCCCCTCAACACATTATCAGCATTGGCTTTCGACCCCCGCGAGACCTCTCACTACAATGTGGTATGAAGATTATGTTTACGTGAATGGAGCTCTGCATTTGATACTTAGTAGCAATCTTTTGGTTAGCTTTCATGTCGAGGAAGTGCGCATTCGAACTGTAAAACTACCGAGGATTAGGAAAGAAAGGTCATGTCTTGATGATGAATGTATTGGGAAATCTGAAGGTCGTCCTTTTTATAGTGCAAATTTGGACGCTATAGAATTATGAAACTGGTGAGGATATTACTATAAATTATATATAGAGAGGATACATCATATATTATAATTGCGACATCGGGCTACCGTCCAGTAGTGATACTTTAACTTGAGCATGCAGGAATTTATTGGGTTTAGACAGGGTAAACTAGATTGTTATACCGCACGTCCTGGGATCTCTAATCTGAGTCACTGTTCCCAAGGTTTACAGTATCAAATGAAGTGCATGTTTTATGGTTTATTATTTGGTTTAACTGATGGTTTAGAATCCTGATCCTTTTGGGGTTCAAATTTGTTTTATCTGATGATAGCATCATTGCAGAAAGATCAAGATTGGATGATGGTCCTTCACAAAATGGCTTAAATTCTTAGATTTAAAATATGGACCCATTTATAGTTTAAGAAAATGGCATAAATATGTGGCTGTTGCTGCTGAGGTGGTTAGGGACATTGCATAGTGCGTGTAGCTGCATGAGTTGGAGTTTCGTATAAAGTTGTGTGGGGGCATTTTTTAATGCCAGGATAATTCTTGATCCCGGTCTTACCCAGCTCGGCAGGAGTGCCAGCCTGGAAAGATCCTACGACCTGTCCCAATGGAAATATTTACGAGGCTCACCTCGGTCTCGGCCTTAACCTGATCTTGGTCCTTCCTGTCCCTCAGCTATAAATGCACTGCCACGAGCTGACAGAAAGACGGGGCGCCGGACCTACATAAGTAGTAGTCTTATCTCACGGTCCCATCCGTAGCCCTTGAGGCGAAAGACAGGTTGATGGGACTTCCCCTTTTTCACCTACCTTCACTCAGGAAGGGCCTGATGGGACTCTGCCCCAAGAGTCAACTCTCACGCCTATATATATGTATGAGGTAAAACCACCAAAGGTATGAAAGACAGAGACATCCATATACTCTTTCTTCTCCCCCATTCACTCCTCCTCAGTTCAGTCACCAAACTAACTCAGGCATCGGAGTGCCTTCGGTTGCCTATAGCTAGGGGCTCTGACCTTTTTCTCTGCTTTTCTTTTCAGGTTTCAGGAGGTTAATCATTTCCTAAATAATCAAATTGAGAGCCTAATCCTCTCATAACCAAGTCCGTAATTTTTAGGCACTTACAAAAGTTATCTTCCCCCGAAAAAATGAGTGGTATAAACATGGGTTCGTAAAATATAAATCATCCGGCCCATGCTATCCATAGTGAATTGGGATCATTGGTATGAGGCAACCTCATAGTTTTTGAGGATACAAAAAATATTGCAATGATACCTCGACATTTACTGGAAAAATATTCTTTTGATAGCATGGCGATATTTTCAAAATATGCCAAAACCGTAGGTATCAATGAACAATAAAAATAAAAATGAAAAAAGGTAGAAAAAAATTCAGCAATTTGGAATGAGCTAATCTTCTGTTGGAATTTTTTTTTTTTTTTTGGCCTGCAATCAAACTCAAATATTGCCTTCTTTTGAAATGGATTGGGCTTGGACCAACTTTCTACAGGTTTGGTCTGGATGGGTTGGGCAGGTTATGTGTGTCATGTTGGAAATGACCTGCATCTGGTGTTAGTTGAGGTTCCTAATAACAAACCGGTCCATCCCTTTAGGTTTGGTTTGAGCACATGAGTGGTTAGGTTCGGTTTGGAAAAATAGAAAATCAATGGTTTCGATTTGGTTGAGGGTTCCCCTCTAAATCGATCAGAACTGCCCATGTGCACCCCAATAGAAAACTATGGGGTTGGGGAGGATCTCTGGATGCTAGTTATCAGCCTTGATCAGGTGAAGCATGTTTCTGATCTGTTTCCTTTGTTGGGTTATCGGTCAAAGTTGATGGAAGATTGAACTTTATTTTTTTGTATACTCCTCCTCCATCCAGTAGTTGCTGGACTGGAACCCGTACCATGCGGCCCACATGATATCTCACGTAGATCGGCCACAAGTTACAGTTTTGAATTTTAAAAGAAACTTTCCCTTGAACCAGTTTCCTTAGAATTTTTAAAAAGGAGATAAAGAAGGAAGTTTCCTTACAAAATCAAATCTCTACAAAGATACGTTTCATAAACGAAACAGACTTCCCGTTGGATTGGGAAGTATTTTGGAAACCATTCATTCTATGCCATCTGCAAGGAGTTCTCCTTGTAGTGCCTGTTTCCTCTTTGGGTAATCATTCAAGTTTATGGTTGATTGCGTTTTGGGCTATCTGCTCCTCTTGGTTTCTGTCCAGACTCATGAGCTTTATCTGGTAACTCCATGCCTTTTGTTTTCTTTATTGGGTTATCATTCAAGTTGACGGGTGATTGTGTTTTTACTCTTGAGTATTACTCTTTCTCACTTATCCATCACTCTAGTCTACCAACCTATCAACCCATACCATCTCAATTAAGATCTAATTAGAGTGACTGCTACTGAAATTCATGATGAATGAACAGAACCCAAATGATTCCTGTGCTACAATTGGATCTACCCGATGCTGCGGTGAAGGTAGAAGTTTCCATTGTGATTTGAATGATGATATTCTGATTGAAATACTATCATGGCTGCCCCTAAAATCTCTACTCAGATTCATGTCCGTGTCCAAATCATGGTGCAGTTTGATCTCCAACACTTTTCCTTTGCATCCTTTGGGCCCTGTTTCTGGCCTCTTGTATTGCACCGTCAGAATGCGTCCATACAATGATCGAAGTGGGTACATTGATTTGTCTGACGCCTGCAATAGTTATTGCAGGAAGGCGATAGAATCATGGAGCAGCAATAAGAATTGCATGGAGGTGATAGAATCATGGAAGGCCTTCCTGCGAACCTCTGATGTTGATCTCACTCTAGTCCACTATTGTAATGGGTTGTTCCTTCTTTGCAATCAGAAGAAATCTCCATTGGCCTACCACATATGTAATCCTGCTATCAATCAATGTTTTGCTCTTCCTGAGCCTCTTCTACATCCCAATCTTAAAAGTTGCGAGTTCTCATCCGCATTGGCTTTTGACCCCACCTTGTCCCCTCACTACAAGGTTCTCCAATTCTCCACTCATCCTTACTCTAGGTGCCTAACATATGTTGATATCTTCTCTTCAAAAGAGCGCGGGTGGATTAATAGTGAGGTGTTATGGTTTACTTTCAGTCAATATAGATTGCATGAAAGACCTTCAGTTTTTTTCAATGGAGCTCTGCACTTTGTCAGTCGACCCAACTCTCTGGTTAGTTTTGATGTGGAGGAGCTTACTGTCCGAACCATCAAGCTACCGAGATCTCCAGATACTCTTGACGTGGACGAGTTGCATTATGATTACCCTGGAACATTTAGGAGGACAGAGGGTAAAAGGTATTTTAAGGACAAATTTATTGGGAGATGTCAAGGTCATCTTTATTATATTTATAGTGCCGAGGACCATTCGGAGAGTGAGATTTGGATGCTCCAGAATTATGAAACTGGGGAATGGTTATTGAAACACACTATCCACACTGAAAACATAAAGAATCATCCAGTTGCAGCTGGATTTACTCCCTACTTTTTGAGATTTCACCCTGACAAAGAGGTTACTTTTATGAAGGTTCAAGGTAAGATTCTATCCTATCATTTTGGCAGCAAAATGAGTGATAATGACAGGTTGGAGGAAGTCTGCACCATTGAATTTGAAAGAGTTGTGACTTGGGCAGTTCCCTATTCACGCTGCCTTTCCTTGCTCGAGCCACCTTTGTTTTTGTCCTAATTTATTATTCAATTTTGAAGGGCTTTTGTTTCTCTACATTAGTGAAAAAGAGAACATGACAGATGAAACTCTGAAGTCTGTTTTTATTCCCTGCATTGTTCCTTTGTTATTTTTTATGTTTTAGGATCAGCTTTATTTTTTTTATTATTATTTTTTTTGTTCTTCTTATAAAACAAGTTAGTAATAATATGTGGTTTGTATACTTCAGTTTTGTGTCTTTCTTCTACTACTACTTTTTTTTTTTAAATTCTGTTGTTGTCCCTTATGGGTGAAAATTTTACTTATAAAAGGTTGATATCATTGTATTCCCTTTTTCCCCACTAGCTAAATGCATGTATGAGCCTGTGCTACTTGAATTGAGCAGATTTGCATTTTATGTGGCTTAGAGACTGTGTCTGTATCCATTCAATCTAGATTGCAGTGTCCCAAAATTCAGATCGATCAGACTGACTAGTCTGACTCAGTTGAATGAAAACTGATACATGTTGCAGACTGCTTGTATAAAGTTAAACTGTGTGAATCGTGTGCTTCAGCTGTTGAACTGTTCAAACCTGCTAGCTTTAAGACCTGTGCTGAATGTGGGAAAAGGAAAAACGATCGACGTTTATCTTCATTTAATTTTTTTTTTGGTTGGGGTTGGGGGTGGTGGTTTGCTGTCATTGCATTCTCTGGTTTGTATTGGGGCTCTGCAACAATGTATATGTTAGTCGGAAAATGCTTACCTAATACTACCATCAATACTTCTTTAACGTATCATAGGCAACCCTTGTGTCAACTTTCATATACTCACTACTATTGAAATGGAACGCAACATTGTTATTGGTCCTTGATTAGAATGATTAAACAAATTTTACATGATCTGGGATAAACTGAAAGCCGGTTTTCAAATGATATTAAATTGAATATTTTTTGGGTATCGAACTTATTGAGTTTGGATGATTGATCTGGATTTCCTCCTTGAATTACTAGAGTGTCCTGTAATCTGTAATGACAATAGGTGCTTAATCTCTTCTGCAGATGTACTAGGATTATGATGAATGGACTCTATGTAGACCATTATAAGCAAGCACACTGGTTGAACACCTTATCCATCAATGTTCCTTATTAAATCGAACAATCTCACTCCACATATTTGTCGTAAAAGGTTTTATGTGAATTTGAATGCCCAGATTTAAGACTTTCGCAATTGTTATTGTCAGTTCATGGAATGACCCAATATCTAGACAATTCCGATACTGTTGCCCCTAGTAAAGAAACACATAATCAGTGATTACTATTGCTCATATCCTTGCTCCTTTCCGATCAAATTTCTTGATTATATATGAAATTCTGTTCATCCAATTTCTCACTTGAACCAATCACTGGTTTCCTTGCACTCCTCATGTTTTGGACAACCATCCAACTTCAATTTGAAAATAGAAGAAATGCAGGGGCTTTCTAGTTGTTTTACAGAATGGTGTTTTGAAAGTCATCCACAATCAAGACGACACTTACACAGATTAGTCAGACCAGTCAGGTTGTTAGCCTTCTTATGGACCAATTCATGGAAGAGAGTATTATTATATCAGAGATTGGATTTTCAGGTTATCATCTAATTGTTTCAGAAAACATTGTTATATTTGACATATTATAGTAGTATGCATTATTTCTATGTGCGCGAAGTCTATCTAAAAATACTGAAAGTAGTAAGTATGAGGAGTTTCATTTAAAGTAGCATAATACTTGATTGATTAAGATAAATAAAAAGAAAATAACCTCAAAACTATACTCCTATAAGCCACATCAGGAACTAAGGAACTTGATTTATTTAAAATGGCCAGACTCTGATTCTACTTTTACAACTATCAAATTGGAATTTGACAACTCCTGCATTAAATGGACATTAGATGTTGTGTTGTGCCTAGCTATAAAAATTTCACAGAATATATTCTGGATCCCTTAATCCCTTAACGGTTTTGACTGTTCTTAGTTAACTAAGATTATGGAATAGATCAGAGCTGAAATATTGGACCCAATGACCAATGACCATCCAGCTTAAGATGAAACGAACCTTCATAAAGCCTTCACAAAGCCTTCATTTGGCTGTCTTGAACTGATTTTACATGGGATCAAAGCAATTTGAATTGGATCATTATTCAATCAGATGGTTCAATCTTAATCGGCGGCGTCATTATTAATTTTATGTCCTTCTATTTGAGTTGTATATGAGTTCCGTTACGTGAGTTCTACATTTCTACGAGAGATTTCATAGCATAGTATCAATCTCAGGAAGTTTCTATAGCCCGCTGTGAACCTAACACAATCCTTGAGCCCTCCAACAAGGTGCATATGGCTCTAGGATACTTGGTGAAACTTCTGGGGTCTGTTTGGATCCTTGTACAAGTGCTGGTTACTCAGTTCAGGCATACTTTGACTGCAGGTTTTATCCTTTAGTATAATGAATTCCATTTGTTTGAACTATTTGAGCTCAGCATCTAATTAAGTCCCAGTTGTTTTGTTCTTTGCTATAGCCAATTACAGTTAACTTCAGTTTCAGGCAACTAGAGTTGCATTACTGATTGCAGGGCTACATTTCCAGAATCCAAACAGGGTTAACAATCATGTAGTCTTTCTTAGCACTAACTTATTATCCATGGAAATTGTAAATTACATTTGTTAGCAATTGAAGATTATATTCAAGCAGATCAGAAAAAAAAAAAAAAAAAAAAAAAAAAAAAACATTGAATACCCCAAATAAAGAAGCCGCCATGACACTGATTTAACATATAAAGCTAAAACCTCTAATTTTCCTTTTGCTTTCATAAAGAAAGATCATGATATATCTCACTCATCACAAATTATATCTGCTTAGCGATATTCTACAAAATGATGCACTGCCTAAGTATCCAAACAATAGTGCTTAACCGGGTGGTGAACACCTTCCTATACTTTGGATATATCTCACTTAACCGGGTGTTGAGTCAACCTATATAGCCAAACTTTTTCTTACCGTCACCGACGTTGGATTACTTTGGACATCTCAAAACCATATCTCAAACTGATTTCTCTAATTTTATCTTCTTATTGATGCTACCATTAAATGCCCGTACCCTTTGTACCATTTGAATAATTACTTCAAAAGTATATCATATAAATTTTTATCTATACATATGTGTATACTTACATGAAAATCTATTTATTACCAGAGATTGATGGACTTTGATCCAATGTCTTAATCCCACCCAATAAGAAATTGGACCCCTAATTTAGGCCCGAGGCGGCTTGGACAATCTGCATCTTGGACTCTCGAAATAAAAATAAAAAAATGTAGAAAGTATTCTCACTAGATAGTTTATTTTTAGGCCAATGCAGCGCGCACTGGCATCTATTATTCACATGACCACCGACGCGTATACACCTATAGCACTCGGATATATATATATATATATATATTACAGTGATACAAATTTTACACATAAAAAGTAAAATATCAAATGTTGCGTTCGACATAAAAGTCGTTTAGGGCCCGGGTAATTTTACTAATATAGTCAAGTGAAGTCAAGTCAAGTTAAACATCCCATCTAAAGCACTTTTTACCAAAATTCCCTCCATCTTTTTCAAAAAAAGTAAAAAAGCAACTACATTTATTCACTAAAAGAAAAAAAAAAACTCTATTTTCCTATACAAAAAGTCAAAAATATTCCATCCCAAACAACTAAAAACAAAATATCATCATAACTCACTTATATTTTATTCATTCTTTTCATTTTATTTCACTCCACTTTATTTTAAAATTAAATTACCAAACGGGCGGGGTTATTGGTCAATAGCACTCGGATACAAATTTCACTTAGTCGTTTAGTGTATTAACCTTGACATATTACCCACAAGACCACAGTAACGGAAGCAGCAAAGTTCAAAAGAGTTGCCTCCATAAAAGAAAAATGCATAGCTGCACTAAAAGAAAAGAGAAGACTGCAGCAAAGAGGTGATTGATAAAATGACCAAAACTTGTAAACCGGCATCTCTTTTAAAAGACCTTATAAAAATGCCCAGAGTTTTAATGTTGTCTAGGTGACCACAAAAACCATTCCTGATCGCTTACATATAGGGGTTGTTCTCACAAAATCCCAAGATACATGAATAGTGACGAGTGTGACTTTTATGCCTGGATCTCTGATCGTGGTTAGATGGGTGCAGATGCAGAAAACTGGGCAGGCCTGGATCTTTAATTGTGGTCAGATGGGCGCAGATGCAGTAAAATGAGGGGAGTAGATTGGATGAGTAGATTTGTGATCGGGAATGGGGCTGGGCTCAGATGCAGAAAAATGAAGGGGGTTGCCGCAGATATCTAATCGAGATGGGCGATTAGGCGCATAGAAAGCAGCGAGAGAGAGAGAGAGAGAGGCACGCAACAGTCGTAGGAGAGAGGGAGAGAGAGATCGCAGGCGAGAGGGACGCAGCTGAGCAGAGAGAGAGGGAAAGATCGCAGGCGGGCGAGATGGGAGAGAGAAGCGATGGGAGGGAGAGAGAGAGACCGCAGGGAAGAGAAGCGATGGGAGGGAGAGAGATCGCAACGATTAGGTTTGCCGATGAAAGGGGGGAATGAAAGAGGGGAAATGATTTTCGCGTGGTAGCCATGGGAAATTGGAAATTTGCCTCATTTTGTTTCAAGCCCAAACGTGTGACTCGTATGTGTCCAGCTGAGGCTCCCTTCAACCGCATAGTTGAGGAGAGACACTCTCATATATATATATATATATATATATATATATATATATATATATATATGGAAAAGTTTCAAGTGCATCTATCCCTCACCATAGGGTGAGAGACACTTCCCATTTTTACATATGAAGACAAGGAAGTGTACCTCACCCTATGTACTTGAAAAGTAACTTTTGTATTTGAAAATGCCCAATTATAGAAGTGTCTTTCACCCTATGGTGAGGGGTGGATGCACTTGAAACCTCCCCTATATATATATATATATATATATATATATATATATATATATATAGCTGCAGCCAGCTTCCTCTAATATCAGCTGCAGATATGTGAGGAGCTGTTCCCCTCACATGCCTGCAGTTGATATTAAAGAGGGTTGCAGCTCTCTATATATATATATGATTCACATACGAGTCATTTTTATACAAATGAGTCACATGATGTGAAATACAATCCTTTGTACACAATTCATTGTTTGTCATTTTCACACCCTTTAAATGTGAATCTGATTGCATCCATTGGTTCACATGTTTTTCACGGATTTTGAAAAATTCATGATGAAGTAAGTAATGAGATATAACCGTGCAGGCATTGTTGGCTTTCTTAAGGGGATTAATGGTTTGGGCAGGGAAAAAGAGGCCCACAAAAATCAGAATTAAAGATTAAATGGTCTAAGCTTTTTGCAAATGTCTCATAATCCATGAACGATCGATGGTTAAAAAAGATTCACAATCTACATCCCCATCTTTGATTTGCCAAGTATTCTTAAATGTCAAGAGAAAGACCTTTTTGAGGAGAGGAAACAGAGACACATCATGAGATGTGAGGGACGTTTTGTGCATTTACGTGATTGGGTCCACCTTTGCGGAGGGGGCCTCAATCCACTGAGTCTATAAAGCTTCCCATATTCTAAAAAAGTTAACAATAAGATGCCAATCAAAATGTATTATCAAATACCAAAACCAAGTGGGCGTGTTTACAAATCTTAAAAATTTCAGATTATTCTTTTTAAAACCGAGTGTGATTGTTATATATTTATATTACCTTCAAACCCCTCTATTACAGTCCTAAATGGTTATAAGATTTAATTTGACGCGTTCCATCACTCGTGGGACTTTAATAAGGTGATGCCATGTTAAGCAGCGGTAATATAGGGCCCACGCCCACGCCCACGTGATATCTCACGTGCATGGGCATGGGCCACACGTAAAGAAAGATACGGAAAAAGGAAGTTTCCTTAATTTGCAAAATCCCAATAACGCTGAGTTTCCTAAAAGGAACAAACTTCTCATTCAAATAGGAAACCAACCATATAAAAAAGTGTTATGGACCATTCATTCTATGTCAATTCCAACCATCCATCTTCAACTTCTCCTCGTCGATTATCATTCAAGTTTATGATTGATTGTGTTTTGGGCTATCTACTCTTGCTTTCTGTCCTCTCTCATGAGCTTCATCTGGTAACTCCATGCTTTTTGTTTCCTTTATTGGGTTATCATTCACGTTGGCGGGTGATTGTGTACTTTGAGTCTGTACATCTACTCCTCTTTCTTTCTAATCTCTCTAATTTCTCTAGTCTACTTGCTTGACTACATCAACCCATACCATCTCAATTAAAATCTAATTATAGAGTGACCGTGACTGAAATTCATGATGAGAGAACAAAGCCCAAAAGAATATTCCTGTGCTCATGCCATTAGATCCACCAAACACTCTGGTGACGGTAGAAGTTCCAGCTGTTATTTAAATGATGATTTGTTGATTGCAATACTATCAAGGTTGCCCCCAAGATCTCTACTCAGATTCATGTCCGTGACCAAATCATGGCGGAGTTTGATCTCCAACACTTTTTCTTTGCGTCCGCTAGGCCCTGTTTCTGGCCTCTTATATCTCACCAACAGCAGGAGTGATCCATGGAATGAGAAAAAAGGGTACATTGATTTGTCTGACTCCTGCAATAGTAATTGCAGGAAGGCAACGGAATCATGGAGCTGCAATAGTAATTGCAGGAAGGCAATGGAGCCATGGAGCTGCAATAGTAATTGCATGGAGGTGATAGAATCATGGAGTGGCACCTTCCTGCGAACGTCTAATGTTGAACTTGCTGAAGTCCACTATTGCAATGGGTTGTTTCTTCTTTACAGTCGGCGTCATTTTCCAATGTGCTACCACATATGTAATCCTGCAATCAATCAATGTTTCGCTCTTCCTGAGCCTCCTCTAGACCCCAATCTTAATCTTTTCTTCCCCTTGTCCAAATTGGCTTTTGACCCCAGCTTGTCCCCTCACTACAAGGTTGTCCGATTCATCACTGGAACTCCTTCGTCCAAGGGGAACCTCATATATGTGGATATTTTCTCTTCAAAAGAGCGCCGGTGGATTGATCGTAAGGTGTTCCCAGAAACATTCTCATTATTTAGATTGCTTGAAAAGGATTCAGTTTTTATGAATGGAGCTTTGCACTTCATCATTCGACCAAACTCTCTGTATAGTTTCGATGTGGAGGAGCTGAGTGGCCGAACCATCAAGCTACCAAAATCTCCATCTACGTTGAATACCAGACCTATCTCTATAGAAGTGGGAAAAAGGTATTTTGAGGGCAAATATATTGGGAAATGTCAAGGTCATCTTTTTTATATTCAGAGTGCCCGTGACCTTTCAGAGAGGGAGATTTGGATGCTCCAGAATTTTGAAACTGGGAAATGGTTATTGAAACACATCATCCGGAGTGAAAACATTGAAAAACCTCTCAATCCTCACGATGAGTTTCCTCCATATCCTATAACATTTCACCCTGATAAAGAGGTTATTTTTATGATGTTTCAAGGTAAGATTTTATCCTATCATTTTGGCAGCAATATGAGTGATGATGACAGGTGGGAGGAAGTATGCACTTTTGGAATTGACCAATCTCTAACTTTGGCAGTTCCCTACTCACGCTGCCTTTCCTTCCTCAATCCGCCTTTGGCTTTGTCCTAATTTATTATTCAATTTTGAAGAGCTTTTAGAGAAGAAGAGAACATGAAAGATAAAACTTTGGAGTCTGCTTAATTCCCTATGGTCTTCCTTTGTTACTTTTATGTTTTAGGATCAGTTATATTTTAATTATTATTGTTCCTTGTTCCTTATAAAACAAGTTAGTAATAAAAATAAGTTTGGATCTTTCAGTTATAAGCTTTTCTATTTCTTTTTTTCTATTAATTCTGTTGTATCATTGTATGTCCTTTTCCTTCACTCGCTTTATGCATATATGAGCCTGTGCCACATGAATTGAGCATATTTGCATTTTATGTAGCTAAGAGTATCTACCCATTCAATTGAGCAGTTTTTCCTCAAGAAAAAGTGGCAGCACCTTACTAGAACTTTTTTCACAATGAAAAGTACTTCCTTTCAAAGATTTTTCTATAAAAAGTAGTCAGACAAACGTGCCCAAAATATTCAATAGCGACAAGAACTACTTCTCTTCTGCAAAAGTTCTAGGATCATAATGAATGGCCTTGCAATGGACCATTGTTAGAGGTAAAAACTGGGCTGGGCTTGGCTTGACATGGCATTGGCCAACCCACAGCCCAGCCCAACACATTGACCGGCCCCGGCACGGCCAAACCCATGCTAGGCACTGGCCTTACAATAGACCATTGTAGCCCAACCTGACATTGACCAGCCCCGGCACGGCCAACCCATGCTAGGCACTGGCCTTACAATGGACCATTGTAGTTTCTATGAACTAAAATGACCCTGTTTGTATAATATCGCATAAAATTATAAAAAGTGTGACACCTCATAGATATATTTCCTTTTTCTTTCTTTTCGGCAAAGGATATGTTTGTTTTCTAACTAAGCAAAAAGGGACCTTTTGTGTGATTTTGCATAAACACAAAAAAAAAAAAAAATTATTGAAAAATCATATAAATGTGAGTAGTTTTGTCATTTCCACTAGGGTGGAGAAATTTAACAACTTTCGTCACTGGACAAGGAAATAGATGGCTCAAGGGAACTCTACGAGCAAGGCCCCTATTATTTTATCTCATTGAAACCTGAAGTATACCTCACCTTATCTAATTATTATCCTTTTGACTGATTTAATAGCTATTTTACAACCTTACTTTACTGCTAAGTGTACAAATATGCATGAGGTTCTCATTTTACCAATTTTTATGAAACTTTCGATTGAGATTCAACGGCAACGTGCACAACTTTTTATCACAACGTGACCAATTTAATCCCGGTTGCAATCCTTTTTCCCGGAGTCCGGATTCCCTGTCGCGTCTCTTAGAGGCTTTCCTTGTAACAAATGCCTGGAGCTCCACTATGGAACCAAAATGATGATAATTTTGACCGGTCATCTTGAATCCCATACCATCTAGTAACAAACATTGTTATATTTGACATATTATCGTAGTATGCATTATTTCTATGTGTGCGAAGTCCATCTAAAAATACTGAAAGTAGTAAGTATGACGAGTTTCATTTAAAGAAGCATAATACTTGATTGATTAAGATAAATAAAAAGAAAATAACCTCAAAAGTATACTCCTATAAGCCACATCTCAGGAACTAAGGAACTTGATTTTATTTAAAATGGCCAGACTATGATTCTGCTTTTACAACTATCAAATTGGAGTTTGATAGCTCCTGCATTAAATGGACATTAGATGTTGTGTTGTGCCTATCTATAAAAATTTCACAGGCTATATTCTGGATCCCTTAACGGTTTTGACTGTTCTTAGATAACTAAGATTATGGAATAGATCAGAGCTGAAATATTAGACCCAATGACCAATGATCATCCAGCTTAAGATGAAAAGGGCCTTCATTTGGCTGTCTTGAACTGATTTTACATGGGATCAAAGCAATTTGAATTGAATCATTATTCACTGATCAGATATGGTTCAATCTTAATCACCATCATTATTAATTTTGTGTCCTTCTATTTGAGTTCTATATGAGTTCCGTTACATGAGTTCTACATTTCTACGAGAGATTTCATAGCACAGTATCAATCTCAGGAAGTTTCTATAGCCTGCTGTTAACCTAACACAATCCTTGAGCCCTCCAACAAGGTGCATATGGCTCTAGGATACTTTGTGAAACTTCTGTGGTCTGCTGGTAACTCAGTTCAGGTATACTTTGATTGCAGGTTTTATCCTTTAGTATAATGAATTCCATTTGTTTGAACTATTTGAGCTCATTGTTTGAACTATTTGAGCTCAGCATCTAATTAAGTCCCAATTGTTTTGTTCTTTGATATAGTCAATTACAGTTAACTTCAGTTTCAGGCAACTAGAGTTGCATTACTGATTGCAGGGCTACATTTCCAGAATCCAAACAGGGTTAACAATCATATAGTCTTTCTTAACACTAACTTATTATCCATGCATGGAAATTGTAAATTACATTTGTTAGCAATTGAAGAATCTATTCAAGCAGAACAGGAAAAAAAAGACATTGAATTCCCCCAAATAAAGAAGAAGCCATGACACTGATTTAACATATAACGCTAAAACCTCTAATTTTCATTTTGCTTTCATAAAGAAAGATCATGATATATCTCACTCATCACAAATTATATCTTCTTAGCGATATTCTACAAAATGATGCACTTCCTAAGTATCCAAACAATAGTGCTTAACCGGGTGGTGAACACCTTCCTATCTTTTGGATATATTTCACTCAACCGGGTATTGAGTCAACCTATATAACCAAACTTTTTTTTACTGTCACCGATGTTGGATTACTTTGGACATCTTCAAACCATATCTCAAATTGATTTCTATAATTGTATCCTCTTATTGATGCTACACTTAAATGCCCGTACCCTTTGTACCATTCGAATAATTACTTCAAAAGTATATCATATAAATTTTTATCTATACATATGTGTATACTTACATGAAAATCTATTTATTACCAGAGACTGATGGACTTTGATCCAAGGTCTTAATCCCACCCAATAAGAAAATGGACCCCTAGTTTAGGCCCGGGGCGGCTTGGACAATCCGCATCGTGGACTCTCAAAATAAAAATAAAAAAATGTAGAAATTATTCTCACTAGATAGTTTATTTTAAGCCCAATGTAGCGCGCACTGGCACTGCTTCCACGTCAAATTCCCTATGGGCTAGATGGATGGTCAGCAGATACTTCCCAAGATCTTCTCTCTGGCATCCCTCCTCTTCCAAAGCTGGCTCCTGTATTTGGAGGAAAATCAGATCCTCAGCTCACTACATTCAATCTGGGAGCTCCTGGAATATTGGAGATGGTAGTCTGGTCGACCTATGGTATGATAATTGGATGGCAGTAGGCAGCTTAGCTTCTCAGTTTCCCTCCTTCCTCTTCCCCCCCAACCAGAACCTCCTTTCCCTCTGGAATGGCAATTAGTGGCTGTATCCCCCAGATATCCCCAGTGATGTGGCGGCTTCTCTGCAAGAAGGCGTCCAGCTCCTTTCCTTGGACCCTCTCTCCAAAGATTCTCTCCTATGGAACTCCCATGAGGACCATAGCCTCTCCTCCAAAGAAGCTTGGAATTTGGTCAGAGCCAGGATCTCCTCTGCTTTCTGGTCGAACTGGGCCCCCTTGGTCTGGAATCACTTTCAGCAGCCGAGAGTTTCTTTCTTTGCCTGGAGGCTCCTGCATGGCAAAACTCCCTCTCAGCTCTGGCTCCAACACTGTGGCATCAGTCTGGCCTCCAGGTGCAGTCTATGCTCCCAAGCAGAAGAGTCTTCTCTCCATCTGTTCTTTCTCTGTTCCTTCTCCTCAGACATCTGGTCTTGGATTCTGTCCTCAGCTGGATCAGCAGTTGCTGGCCCTCTTCTCCCCTCCAAGATCTGGCAAGCCCTCTCCCACAGCAGTGACAGACTTGCTTGTAAAGGTGTAGCAGTCATCTTCTTCTCTACAGTTTTTGCTCTTTGGAAATGCAGAAATGAATCCACCTTCAACAACATCAGTGCCTCTAAGGTGAAGGTCTCCCTCTTCCTGATGGAGCTTCTCTCTGATTCTCTCTAGAAAATTTCTAAGCCCTTCTCTGGTAGACCTCTATCAAGCTTCTGTAATTTTTTGTTTTCCAATCCTTAAGCTGGCTTTGTGCTTTTGGTTTGTTGGTTTCTCCTCTCTGTATGTTGTTCTCTGTTTCTTTTCTTTTGTGGGCGTTTAGCCTCTGTTTCTCCTCCCTCTTCTTCTAATACAAATGACCTTTTAGCAAAAAAAAATTCACATGACCACCAATAGGCACCTATAGCGCTCGGATACATATGTGTGTATATATATATATATATATATATATATATATATGATAGTGATACAAATTTTACACATAAAAAGTAAAATATCAAATGTTGCGTTTGACATAAGTCGTTTAGGGGTTGTTCGTCAATTTCACTTGTGATGTGAAAACGGTTTATATATATATATATATATGTGTGATTCAATACGAGTCATTTACATATACAAATGAGTCACATGATGTGATATACAATTGTTTGTACTTGTTTGTCATTTTCACACCCTTTAAATGTGAGTCTGATTGCATCCATTGGTTCACATCTTTTTCACAGAATTTGAAAAATTCATGATGAGGTAAGTGATGAGAATTAACCGTGCAGGCATTGTTGGCCTTCTTAAGGGGATTAAAGGTTTGGATAGGGAAAAAGAGGGCCATAAAAATCAGAATTAAAGATTAAATGGTCTAAGCTTTTTGCAAATGTCTCATAATCCATGAACGATCAATGGTTAAAAAAGATTCACAATCTACATCCCCATCTTTGATTTGCCAAGTATTCTTAAATGTCAAGAGAAAGACCGTTTTGAGGAGAGGAAACGAAGAGACTTCATGAGATGTGAGGGGCGTTTTGTGCATTTAAGTGATTGGGTCCACATTTGTGGAGGGGCCCTCAATCCACTGAGTCTATAAAGCTTCACATATTCTAAAAAAGTTAACATTAAGATGCCAATCAAAATGTATTATCAAATACCAAAGCCAAGTGGGCATGTTTACAAATCTTAAAAATTTCATGTTGCTCTTTTTAAAGTCGAGCATCATTGTTATATATTTATATTACCTTCAAATCCTTTATTACGGTCCTAAATAGTTATAAGATTTAATTTGACGCGTTCCATCACTTATGAGGGTTTGACAAGGTGAAGCCATATTAAGCAGCAGTAACATAGGGCCCACGTGATATCTCACGTGCATGGGCCACACGTAACAGGAACAAACTTCTCATTCAAAGAAAGATACGGAAAAAGGAAGTTTCCTTAATTTGCAAAATCCCAATAACGCCAAGTTTCATAAAAGGAACAAACTTCTCATTCAAATAGGAAACCAACCATATAAAAAAGTGTTATGGACCATTCATTCTATGTCAATTCCAACCATCCAACTTCAACTTCTCCTCGTCGATTATCCTTCAAGTTTTTGGTTGATTGTGTTTTGGGATATCTACTCTTGCTTTCTGTCCACTCTTATGGGCTTCATCTGGTAATTTTGCTTTCTTTCTAATCTCTCTTTCTCTAGTCTACTTGCTTGCCTACCTACATCAACCCTTACCATCTCAATTAAAATCCAATTAGAGTGACCGTGACTGAAATTCATGATGAGAGAAGAGAGGCCAAAAGAATATTCCTGTGCTCATGCCATTAGATCCACCAAACACTCTGGTGACGGTAGAAGTTTCAGCTGTTATTTAAATGATGATTTGCTGATTGAAATACTATCAAGGTTGCCCCCGAAACCTCTACTCAGATTCATGTCCGTGTCCAAATCATGGCGCAGTTTGATCTCCAACACTTTTTCTTTGCGTCCTTTGGGCCCTATGTCCGGCCTCTTATATCACACCAACAGCATCAGTGGTCGTCCAAGGAATGCGAAAAAAGGGTACATAGATTTGTCTGACGCCTGCAGTAGCAATTGTAGGGACTCGATAGAACCATGGAGCAGCAATAAGAATTGCATGGAGGTGATAGATCAATCATGGAGCGCCTTCCTGCCAACTTCTCATGTTAATCTGACTAGAGTCCACAAATATTGTAATGGGTTGTTCCTTCTTTACTGTGAGAGTATTTTTCAAATGCACTACCACATATGCAATCCTGCAACCAATCAATGTTTCCCTCTTCCTGAGCCTCCTCTAGACCTCAATCTTAGACATTTCATCCCCTTGTCCACATTGGCTTTTGACCCCAGCTTGTCCCCTCACTACAAGGTTTTCCGATTCTCTCAAAATAATTTGTCTGAGGGGAACCCCATATATGTGGATATTTTCTCTTCGAAAGAGCGCCGGTGGATTGATCGTATGGTGTTCCCAGAAACATTCTCACTATCTAACTTGCGTCGTTATGATTCAGTTTTTCTGAATGGAGCTCTGCACTTTATCATTCCACCAAACTCTCTGTATAGATTTGATGTGGAGCAGCTGAGTGGCCGAACCATCAAGCTACCAAAATCTCCATCTACTATTGATATGGACGAGTTGAATACCAATTGTATCTTTATAGAAGAGGGAAACAGGTATTTTGAGGGCAAATATATTGGGAAATGTCAAGGCCATCTTTTTTATATTTATAGTGCCTGGGACCATTCAGAGAGGGAAATTTGGATGCTCCAGAATTTTGAAACTGGGGAATGGATATTGAAACACACCATCCGCAGTGAAAACATTGAAAAACTTCTTAATCCACACGATGGGTTTCTTCCATATCCTATAACATTTCGACCTGATAAAGAGGTTCTTTTTATGAAATTTGAAGGTAAGATTTTATCCTATCATTTTGGCAGCAATATGAGTGATAATGAGAGGTGGGAGGAACTCTGCACCTTTGGAATTGACAGAAATATAACTTTTGCAGTTCCCTACTCACTTTGCCTTTCCTTCCTCAATCCGCCTTTGGCTTTGTCCTAATTTATTAGTCAATTTTGAAGAGCTTTTAGAGAAGAAGAGAACATGAAAGATAAAACTTTGGAGTCTGCTTTATTCCCTATAGTGTTCCTTTGTTATTTTTTGTTTTAGGATCAGTTGTATTTTTATTATTATTGTTCCTTGTTGCTTCTTCAGAAAAAAAAAACACAAGTTGGTAATAAAAATAAGTTTGGAACTTTCAGTTATAGGGTTTTTTTTTTTTCCTATTTATTCTGTTGTATCATTATATGCCCTTTTCCTTTACTAGCGTTATGCATATATGAGCCTGTTGAGCAGATTTGCATTTTATGTAGTTAAGAGTATCTACCCATTCAATTGAGCAGTTTTTCCTCGTGAAAAAGTGGCAGCACCTGACTAGAACTTTTTTCACAATGAAAAGTACTTCCTTTTAATGATTCTTTTTCTATAAGAAGTGGTCACACAAACGTGCCTAAAGTATTAAGGAGTGACAATATATAACTACTTCTCTTCCACAAAAGTCCTAGGATCATGATGAATGGCCTTGCAATATACTATTGTTAGAGGTAAAAACTGGGCTGGCTTGACATGGCGTTGGCCAACCAACAGCCCAACCCGACGCATTGACCGGCCGGGGCACGGCCCTCCCATGCTAGGCACTGGCCTTGCAATAGACCACTGTAGTTTTTATGAACTAAAATGATCCTGGTTGTATGATATCGCATAAAATTATAAAAAGTGTGACACCTCATAGATATATTTCTTTTTCCTTTTTGGTAAAGGATATGTTTCTTTTCTAACTAAGCAAAAAGGGACCTTTTGTGTGATATTGCATAAACCAAAAAAAAATTTATTGAAAAATCATATAAATGTGAGCAGTTTTGTCATTTCCACTAGCATTGAGAAATTTAACAACTTTCGTCACCAGACAAGGAAATAGATTGTCACGTCCCTCGAACCCGATTAGAAAATAAACCGGATCCGGGGAGTGAAATTTTGGGCCAATTAAATTTTTTTGCCCCTTTTGGCCTAAGGATCGTAAGCCCGCTGTGAGGATATTGCATTTCAAACCTCAAGTAATATAAAACTGCGGAATTCATACGATTTGAGGCATATTAAATTTCGAAGCAATGAATAACAATCTCCCTAATAATTAAAGTTGCACAAGGAAATGATAAACTAATTAAGGAATTAAAGTATTAACAAAGGCCATCCCAATATCCAAGGCCTTTAAAAAGAACATGATGTCAATGAAAGAAAAGTTCAACGGAGAATAAAATAACATCTAATATTTGTCCCAAAGTGAGTCTCTCATGTGCCTGGTAATGATGACGCTACTCTACGTCATCGGCACTCCACTCCCGTGCCTCCTCTGCTGGTTGGAGATCCTTTAGGATCTCCTCACCGGCCTGCTCCTCGTAGTAGTACTCACCTGAGGAGTTTGCACACCAAGGAACCGAGTCAACGACATGTTGAGCAATAGATAAGCAAGACATAATTAAAACATAACATGCATCAAATATAGGAGTAATGACAAGTACAAGATCATAGGAATACAAGGAACAATACTAGGCATGTAGCATGAGTAAATATCATCAGAATCATAAACAGGAATCCTAGCAATACTAACAATCACCACTACCAATATAATGCAATGCACAAGAGGGAGACTCCGTGGATGTCCAAGCCGCCACCTCACGGGGTACCAGTAACAATCCTATCCGGACTACTGATACCAAAGTCCGGCTCCAGGGGGATCCAAGCTCCCGGTCCTGGGAATAGTAGCACGGTCCAAGCCCGCTCCCAACTACTCAACGCCATGGACGCCATCCAAAGCCGACTGCCCACCCCGATGTTCGAGTAACCGGCCCATCAATAAACCCCAAACTGCAGCTGGCCATGATATGCAAATAATAATAATAATAATAAAGTGGTGTTGACACACGGGGAAAACCAAGACAAGCAAGTTTGGCTAGCTCAGCACACAAAGCGTGTTCTTAGGGATTATCTCATTCAAACAACACAAGATAGACCATCTATACGATCCCTTACATTCTAGCCAGTCATGTTTATCAATACACGATACATGGTTCCTAAGGTACACTCTAAATCATGTCCTTGCTCTAATTCTACAAGAGTTTATGTTTCATAATTAATTAGGTGTTTTATGCCAAGAGAGTGTACAAGGATACAAAATCAACGGATACGATTAACAAATCAAAGAGAGATTACAATCCAATCCTAGGCCAGTGTTGTCATCCATGTATTATATGTGGTTTAACGGAGTGCGTGGGGAATTCGAATCATCAATGCTTATAAAGAATTTCCTTGGTGTACAATCATGTTGAGCATCAATTGATTCAATTCCATACGCATTCGGATAAACCATACACAATACACGAATACCTAGACAACCCATCGAAGCACATCAAGCCACGTGCTACGATTTCAAAACCCCATTAATGGTCACGTGAGAGTGGTTTCATGGTTTCCAATGTCTAAGGCCCAAACCTAGGTTAACAATCTTGTTACTAACAAGAAAGTGGTCTAAATAATTAATCTCCTTAGCTACCTACCAACCTGATCCCCAATCATCACGAGACATGTATCATTGGATTTTATGCTCAAAGAGCTTTCCAACGGTATATGGCTCGCGAAATTCCGACGTCTGGTTCAGAAGTTATGGCCCATAGAAGTTTGCCCATTTATATATATAGACGGTCCTATGAGGACCGTCCTTATAGTGATTTTTAAGGACTCATCTAGTCCGTCGAATCCGGCTCGTCATCCTACACTCCTCCTTGTTCCTTTAAAAGCCAATGGAGGGAAATGAAAAAAAAAAAGGCACACTCTCGAAAAGCAAACCCAATTCAGAATCGTCTTCCCCATACCAATTCCGCTTAGAAAGAGAAACCGCCAGCCCTTTGTCTTCAGGTCCTCTTTTGGCTTGCAGCAATAAACGGAAAGAACCCAAAAGGGAGCTAGAGTCCATCCCCCCACACCCCGCCCCCTTCCCTCGATCTTGTCTGTCTCTCGGACGTCGCCTCTCTCGAACATGATCTACTCTGGCCTTCCTTCTTCGGGTCGTCTGCTTCCTGCCACCAAGGACTAAAGCTCCCCATCAAAGGAAAGAACCCATCCCTTGTCCTCTCCCTCCCTCTCTCGATCTTATCCTTCTTCTTCACTGGTGTTGATGAATTAGCTTAAGCAGGGCACTCTGACTGCCTCTACAGAAGCCTTGCTCTGGGCCAGAAATGGAGAAGCCCCATCACATTCTTTTTTTTTTTTTTTACTTCCATCGACCTTGCTGCATCTCAAGCTTGAATGTAGTATTGATTATGATTGTCATGAATTCTTGATTTTGAAACCACAGGTGTGGAAATTTGATGAAGACTTTGTTTGGCAGAATGGGATTCCTTGCAATTATTCTTATGTTTCCAAATAGGAACAACAATTCTATACCCACATCAGAAAAATCATATTTAAAACAACACTTTTATCTCTCCAACGATGAAGAACTTGTGGTTCATTTTATGGATCAAAATTGGGGTTTAAGCCCTGCTTTTAGGGGCTTTGCTCTGTTTCTATTTCTTTTTTTTTTAATACAAACTACCTTGAAAAAAGTCCATCAAATCAAAACCAAAATATCAATTATGGGATAAAACCCCATCTGTGAACAAGCAACTCCTCCTGAAAAATGGTTTAGAAAGGGTGGAATCATACAAACAGGCTTGAGCCATTGCCTCAAATGGTGTAGAAATGAAAATAATAATAATAATAACAAATACATGCTTCCATTTAATGGCATCTTCAAACTCTAAATACTTAGCCTAGAGAATGACTCCATTCTTCAGTTGTGAAGAGGGAGAGAGCACTGCGAAGAGTGGTGTCTGCAACAACAAGCTGTGAGGTGGCCAAGAACGAAAGGAGAAAAGGAGAGGATAGGAAGAGGTGGCAGAAGCGGGTCAAAACAAGCCTCAAGGCTAGCAGGAGCAAGAGCAAGAGGAGAAGCTAGGGTTTTCCACGAGTTGAGCAAGATTTTGGAATGAGAGGGCAACATTGAGAGGGGGTTTGTCGTCTACGACCGAGATAGAGGGACGAGATCATGACAGCATTTTTAGTTGTGTTTTGGGTTCTTTTCGTTTATTGCCGCAATGGAGATCTGTCTTTCGCCGAAGAGGGACTCGAGACAAAAGGCTGGAGGCGGCGCTCACAGGAAGAAGATTCCTCGATCTCATGTGAATCGAGGTTTGAAGGTCTGGGTTTCTCTTTCACAAGCTTGGTAAGGGGAGGACAATTCTGAATTGGGTTTGATTTTCAAGAGTGTGCTCTTTTGTTTTTTTCTCATCTCCCTCCATTGCCTTTTAAAGGAACGATGAGGAGCGTAGGATGATGGGCAGTATTCAACGAACTAGATGAGTCCTTAAAAATCACTGTAAGGACGGTCCTCATAGGACCGCCTCCCATATATATATATATAAATGCGACGAACCAACATGTGTCTGATTCATCGGTTTAATAACCCAACAGTACCATCATTCAGCCAACAATGGATTCAACGTTTCTGTTCCCTTTTTTTTTATTCTTATTCACTCATGCTTGGCTAACTCAACGTGTTGAACATTCAAGCCATCAGTCAACCTTTTTTTTTTTTTTTTTTTTTTTTTTCATTCAACCTATGCACTGACGTCCTGGCATTCAACAAAGGCGTTAATCCACTGAACGTTCCACCATCAAGCAACGCTAATTGATTATTTTTATTTATTTATTTATTTTGTTCCTGAACGTCAAATACAAAATCTCATTTTTTTGGAGTTTTTCACCCAATCCATTCCAAAAATTCACCTGCGCAAAACTGAGCCACCGTGCTCCCCCAATAATCCATTCCATCCATCATCATTTCCACTTACATCAATTAACACTAAAATTAACAATTAAATTAAATTAATCCAAATTAATAATAGAACAGGCTTGGAATTAGGGAAAACTAACAAGAAAACACAACAAATCAATGGAAGACATACACACATGTTTAATTATAAAATGCAGATCTACTTGCCTCAGCCAAGAAGAAGATTGGAATTGGGGAAATCTGAGGAGAAGCCCTACTACTGTAGAAACCTCGATCTACCCGGACCAAACGCAATCTAACACGCAAAGGAGAAGAAAAGAGAGGAAAAGATTAAGATCTAACCTAAATCTAAACCAAAGAGAATTGATTGAAAAGATGAAAGAGAGAGAAATCTTACCAAACTGACATCAATGGAAAGAGGAGATCACGAGGAAGAAGGTGAGCGGCTCGGATCGCGGAAGTGATCCTTCAGGGAAGGAGTTCTGAAGCCTTGGAAGAATGAAGAAGAAGAAAGGTTGTTGTAGCTTCGTTCGTTGCAGAGAATGATTAAGAGATTAGGGTTAATCTCTTGTTAAGAAGAAAGGGAGGGAGAAAAGACTAAGTAACCCCTTAAGTGGGTCCGGAGAAAGAATGAATTATAAGAAGGGTTTCTGGTCATCGGATCGCAACGAGCCAGAAGACAAAATTGATCAACGCGACGAGACCTTTCCAACGAATCCAAAATCACGGCGATAGGAATTTTCGAAAAAACACTCAATTTTTTTCCTAATTTGCAAACTACCCCCTACTAAGGTCAAACGAACTTAGAATCGCACGAAACTCCGCAGGCACTATTCTAACACTAAAAGAAACTCGCTGACCATCTAAACCCACTTAAATATTTAATAAAACAATAATTATAATAATATCAAAATAAATGGGTCAACGGGCCGGTTATTGGGCCCAACTGATCCAGTAAGGTCGCAAACCTTACATAGATGGCTAAAGGGGACTCTACGAGCAAGGCCCCTATGATTTTATCTCATTGAAACCTAAAGTATAACTCACCTTATCTAATTATTATCTTTTTTGCTGATTTAATAGTTATTTTACTACATTTCTTTACTGCTAAATATACAAATATGCCTGAGGTTCTCATTTTAGCAATTTTAACAAAATGTTCGATTGAGATTAATCAACGTGAACAAGCAAAACTTTCTATCGCAACCTGACCAATTTAATTTCGGTTGCAAACCTTTTTCCATGAGTCCGGATTCCTTGTCGTCATGTCCCTTTTATTGGCTTTCCTTATAATAGATGCTTGGGACTCTACTATGGAACCAATATGATGATAATTTGGACCGTTCACCTTGAATCCCATACCATCTAAGTAACAAACTGGAAATTTTCAACTCAAGTGGAATTTGTCCCATTATTAGGTGTTGCACATGATTGATTACCAACACGATTATGTTATCAGTCATGTACACAATCTAATGGTGGGACAAACTCCTATTGAGTTGAAATTCGGGAATATATCACTAGAGGGGCTGTCTATATTATAATTATGTGAGACCCACAGCTTAGTTCTTATTACTGGAAAAGCCTATAAGATCTAAAACCAATTTTCCTTGCCATATGCAACATGAGTGGCTTGGATCAAGC
The DNA here is from genome assembly GCA_038049695.1 of Cinnamomum chago. Lineage (NCBI taxonomy): Eukaryota > Viridiplantae > Streptophyta > Magnoliopsida > Laurales > Lauraceae > Cinnamomum > Cinnamomum chago. The sequence continues at coordinate 119,996,590 of CP142451.1, forward strand.
ATAAGTAGGGCCCACATGGGTTAGAGGACTAATTCCCCTCGTGGTTCTTTTCTTTACGCTCATAATTTATGAAAACCCTCTCTCTCTCTTTCCATAATCTCCTTTCGTGAATCTCTCCATCTCCTTCAAATTCTTTCTCTTGAAAGGTGAACATTGGTTAGAAAACAGTTACACAAAAAACTCTCAAATATCTCTTTGCTTGAGCCACATCAGCAATTGAGCCTCATTTATTACTTCAAAAGACATGCCAATTTTTTATTTCTCTTTGAATCAATGGTTGCATCTCTTAAAAAAAGGAAACACCCCTTTCATATCTTTAAACAATTTCTCCACTAAAACTATTCATCACACCAACTTTGGACATTTTTTTTAACACATCTCCCAACCAACCTCCCTCTCTGTGTCCCTTTATTCTAATTCAAAGATGGATAAGATCTAGATAAGGCAATTGCAGTATAGAATTTGTTAAAGATGGATAAAACCTAGATGAGGCAATTACATTGTAGAATATGCAAGGCACAAGATCAAAACATGTTTACAAAAAGACAACAAAGGTGAGAAAGAGACAGCTTTGTGTTATGTGTTTCATATAAATAGATTTATATGTTTCATATATTATTTAGGTTACATGAGACTTAATTTGTGCATTGCACGGGGCCTTCATGCTAGTTATATTCTATAAAAGCAATTTGGACTCATGCATTCTTGAAAAATAGATTCTTTTCTTGTTTAGGTTTTCATACCCAATCAGCCTTCTTTCCTTCTTCTTCTTCTTCTCCAATTTCATTGTCAATACTAAACGATGGGGAGGATCTCTCGATGCAAGTTATGGTTTCCTTTGTTGGGTTATCACTCGTAAGTGAATGGAAGACTCTGGCTTTGTACTTCTTTGTACTTCTCTTTCATCTAGTATTGGTTGGCAGTTGGCACCCGTAGCATGGGCCCACGAGATATATCACGTGGATGTGCCATAACAGGAGAAAATCTCGCTTTTCAATATGCATTGCCTTAGAATTGTGAAAAAACAAGCTTCCTAGAAAATCTCTACAAAGATAAGTCTCATAAAAGAAGCAAACTTCTCATTCAAATAGGAAACCAACCTTTATAAACAAGAGAAAGGCTTTTAGTTCGGAAACTAATTCTTCTGTGTCAATTCGGACCATCCAACTTCTACTCCTTGAGGCTCCTGTTTCCTCTTTTGATCGTCATTCCAGTTTATGGTTGATGGTGGTTGCTCTCTACTACTCTTGTTTTCTGTCCGTACTCATAAGCTTTATCTGGTAACTTCATGCTTTTGTTTCTTTTATTGGGTTATCAATCAACTTGATGGGTGATTGTGTCTTTAATCTGTCTGCTCCTTTTTCTCATTTGTCTCTATAGTCTACCTACCTATCAACCCATACCATCTCAATTAAAATCTAATTAGAGTGACTACGATTGAAGTTCATGATGAATCAACAGAACCCAAATGATTCCTGTGCTGCAATTAGATTTATCAAACACTCTGGTGACGGTAGAAGTTCCAGTTGTTATTTAAGTGATGATTTGCTGATTGAAATACTATCAAGGTTGCCCCCGAAATCTCTACTCAGATTCATGTCCGTGTCCAAATCATGGCGTAGTTTGAAATCCAACACTGTTTCTTTGCGTCCGCTAGGCCCTCTTTCTGGCCTCTTATATCGCACCAGCACCAGGAGTGGTCCATGGAATGAGAAAAAAGGGTACATTGATTTGTCTGACTCCTGCAATAGTAATTGCAGGAAGGCAACAGAATCATGGAGCTGCAATAGTAATTGCAGGAAGGCAAAGGAATCATGGAGCTGCAATAGTAATTGCATGGAGGTGATAAAATCATGGGAAGGCGCAACGTCTAATGTTAAACTGACTAAAGTCCACTGTTGCAACGGGCTGTTCCTTCTTTACAATGACAAGGTTTTTCCAGTGTGCTACCACATATGTAATCCTGCAATCAATCAATGTTTCGCCCTTCCTGAGCCTCCTTTAGATCCCAATCTTCAAGGTTACAAGTCCTTGTACTCCAAACTGGCTTTTGACCCCAGCTTGTCCCCTCACTACAAGGTTGTTCGATTCTCTGGCCATCGTTCCTCTAATGAGGATCCCATATATGTGGATATTTTCTCTTCAAAAGAGCGCCGGTGGATTGATCATAAGGTGTTCCCAGAAACATTCTCACTATTTAACTTGCGCCGTAGTGATTCAGTTTTTATGAATGGAGCTCTGCACTTTTTCATTCGACCATCCTCTCTGTATAGATTTGATGTGGAGGAGCTGAGTGGCCGAGCCATCAAGCTACCAAAATCTACATCTACATTTTATATCGATGAGTTGTATCAAGAGTCGAATATCAGACGTGTCAGGATAGAAGAGGAGAGAAGGTATTTTAAGGGCAAATATATTGGGAAATGTCAAGGTCATCTTTTTTATATTCGTAGTGCCTTGGACCATTCAGAGAGGGAAATTTGGATGCTCCAGAATTTTGAAACTGGGGAATGGTTATTGAAACACACCATCCTCAGTGAAAACATAGAAAAACATCCAGTTGCTGTTATTCCTCATCCTCGCGATGGGTTTCCTCCGCGTCCTATAACATTTCACCCTGATAAAGAGGTTCTTTTTATGAAATTTGAAGGTAAGATTTTATCCTATCATTTTGGCAGCAAAATGAGTGATAATGAGAGGTTGGAGGAAGTATGCAGCTTTGGAATTGACAGATATGTAAATTTGGCAGTTCCCTACTCACGCTGCCTTACCTTCCTCAACCCGGCTTTGGCTTTGTCCTAACTTATTATTCAATTGTGAAGTTCTTTAGTTGCTCTGCATTAGTGAAAAAGGGAACATGAGAGACAAAACTTTGAAGTCTGTTTTATTCTTGTTCCTCTGTTATTTTTCTGTTTTAGGATCACTTTTATTTTTGTTTGTTTTTCTTATAAAAACAGGTTAGTAATAATATGTGGTTTGTATCCTTCAGTTTTGTGTCTTTCTTCTTCTTGCCTTTTTTTTTTTTTTTTTTTTTTTAATTCTGTTGTTGTCCCTTTTATGGGTGAAAAATTTTGCTTCTAAAAAGGTTGGTAACATTGTATTCTTTTTTTACTCACAAGCTAAATGCATGTATGAGCCCGTGCTACTTGAATTGAACAGATTTGTATTTTATGTGCCTTAGAGTCTGTATCCATTCAATCTAGATTGCAGTGTCCCAAAATTCGGATCAAACGGACTGACTAGTCTGTCTCAGTTGAATTGAAAACTGCTTAGCTAAGGTTATACTGCCAAACCAGCTAGTTTTAAGACCTGCATTGAATGTGGAAAAAGGAAGAATGATCAAACGTTTATTTTCATTTTATTTTATTTTGGGGGTGGGGGGTGGGGGTTTGCTCTCATTGCAAATGCTGTGAAAAAGAAAATTCCAATCGGAATCAATTCCAATAATCTTATTAAATTGCAATTGAGCCAATTTTGGTTCATTTCCTCTCTTTTTTAATACTTGACCGTCGGTGTCTCTAGATTATCCTCTCTCTCAACACCTCTAGATTTATGGACATATGGATATGGAGCCTTCTCTGGATTGTCTCCTTCATACTGGGGCTCCGCGACAATATATATGCTAGTCTGAAAATGCTTACCTAATACTACCATCAATACTTCTTTGAAATATCATAGGCGACCCTTGTGTCAAAGTTTTCATAGAAGGACTACCATGGAAAAAGAAGGCAACATTGTTATTGGTCCTTGACTAGAATGATTAAACAAACTTTACATGATCTTGGATGAACTGGAAGTGGAACCAACTTTCAAAAGAAAAAGGCCAGTTTACAACCTCCCCTTTAACCTTTCCACAAGTAGAGGATCTGTAATAAATCCGACCCCTTCACTCCCACCTTTCCCCTGTTAATATTTGAATATTGTATGGGTATTGAACTCATTGAATTTGGATAACTGAGCTGGATTTCCTCCTTGAATTACTTAAGTATTCCATAATGACAATACGTACTTCTCTTCTACAGAAGTACTAGGATTATGATGAATGGCCACTCAATAGACCATTATAAGTAAGCACACTGTTTGAACATCCTATCCATCATTGTACCTTCTTAAATCCAACAATCCCACTCCACACATATTTCTTAAAAGGTTTTATATGAGTCTGAAGTCCTAGATTTAAGACTTTCACAATTGTTTTGGTTTTTTAATAAAATCAGTTCATGGAATGACCGACACTGTTGCCCCTAGTAAAGAAACACATCATCCTTAATTACTATAGTTCATATCCTCTGTCCTTTCCATTAAAATTTCTTGATTATATATAAAATCCTGTTCATCCAATTTGTTACTTGGACCAACCACTGGTTTCCTTGCAATCCTCATGCTCTGGACACCCATCCAACTTCAATTTGAAAATAGAAGAAATACAGGGGCTTTCTAGTTGTTTTGCAATACACTGCTCTGATACCACTAGACAGTAATTCCAAAACAAATTGGTGATAGGAAATTGCACAAACAACTACTGAATATAAGCCACATCAAGAACTAAGGAACTTGATTGATTTAAAATGGCCAGTCTCTGATTTTGCTTTTGCAACTATCAAATTGAAATTTGATATATAGCCCCCTGCATTAATTAAATGGACATTAGATGTTGTGTTGCTTAGCTATAAAAATTTACTGAATATAATCTGGATCGTTTAATGGCTTTTAACAGTTCTTATTTAACTAAAGAATATGATGGAATAGATCAGAGCTGAAATATTGGACCAAATGACAGAGCTTCAGATGAAACGGGCCTTCAAAGCCCTCATCAGACTGTCTCGAAATGAGTTTACATGGGATAAAAGCAATTTGAGTTGAATCACTATTCACTCAGATGGTTCAACGTTCATCACCATCATTGTTAATTTCTTCCTTCTATTTGAGTTCCGTTGGGGAGTTCTACTTTTCCCTAAGAGATTTCATAGCAAAGTATCAATCTCAGGAAGTTTCTAAAGCCCGCCAACAATTGCATGACACGACCCTTGAGCCCTCCAACAAGGTGCATATGGCTATAGGATACTTGGTGAAACCTCTGGGGTCTGTTTGGATCCTTGTACAAGTGCTGGTTACTCAGTTCAGGTGTACTTTGACTGCAGGTTTTATCCTTTTATTATAACGAATTCCATTTGTTTGAACTATTTGAGCTCAACATTTATGTCCCAACTGTATTGTTCACTATCGTGTGGGGGCAATTCTTAATGCGCAACTTATGCTAAGACCAGCAATAACGCTAGCTCTTATGCTTCATTTCAGCTATGCACGTCTCAGCAAGAACGCCGGTGCGCTTGCCGAGACCAGCACTGATTGCGGCGATCACGACCACATGCCTCGTCAAACAAGTTACGCATCTCGGATACAGCGAGGTGACGGGCTGCTAACCGAGACAGGTACTGACAGTCACGTATCCTCTAAGGATACGTGACAGGATGCAGGCACGGGCTAATGGGACAGATATACCATCCCAGCCGTCCACCCTCATCAAATCTTTGACAGAGCCACATCCAGTGACTGCGGCCATATCAGGACAGGGCCCAAGAAAGGATCCGATGAGACCTTAGCCGCCAACAAATCAAGGCGAGATCAGGCCCAATGTGACTAGCATTTAATGCAGTATAGGCTGATCGGACCGTCATTTAATGCAATGTGGGCTATGATGGATCCTCATTGATTACTCTCTGGGCTAATGAGACTCTAGCAGTCAAATCATTAGGCCCATTATCAAGTGTCTAGGACTTTTATAAAAGGATAGACCTCCCAAAAAACCAGGTACGCACATATGCATGCACTCTCCTAGTCGTTACTCTGCCTCTCTTCTTCTTCAACCTAAGTTCAATCCCCACACTAACTTAGGCATCGGAGAGCCCTGTGTTACCCACGGTCAGGGTCCTTTGACTGCTTTTTCTTCCCTTTCAGGTCCCTGAAGCGGTTAGCTCTCCATAGTTGATTGGATAAGTCCTCTAAGGCTTCCCCTAATCTTGTGAGTTATATTTTCTGCACTTACAGCTATAGCCTATAGCCAATTACAGCCAACTTCAGTTTCAGGTAACTAGAGTTGCATTACCGGATTGCAGGGCAACATCTCCAGAATCCAAACAGGGTTAACAATCATGTTGTCTTTCTTAGCACTAAGTTATTATCCACGGAAAATGTAATCACATATGTTAGCAACTGAAGAATATATTCAAGCAGAACAACAAAAAAATATTGAATTCCCCAAATAGAGAAGAACCCATGACACTGATTTAACAGATAGAGCTCAAACCTCTTAATTTCCTAGCTTTCATAAAGAAAGATCATGATATATCTCACTCGTCACAAATTACATCTGCTTGGCAATATTCTACAAAACGATGCACTGCCTAAGCATTCAAATAATAGTGCTTAATCTCCATAGTAACAATTGACGGTTAGGAACTTGGATAGTGTTACACCCCGACCCAATCTAACCCTGATTAGTGCTAATTATGTGTGTTTTAGCTAAATTAATTATGCTTAGTTACTAATTATGGTGATTAGTGTTGATTAGCCTCTATAAGTTGAGTTACTTGAGTCTTGAGCCTTAGACAGGCGAGTTAGAACCGAATTGACTCGGTTGGGTAGAATCAAAGGCTTTTTCGTAATTATCGATTTTCTCATTTTGCATCATTTGCACGTCATATTGGCATCATTGCGTGTAATTCATCGAGCACGTCGATTTTCGTATAGACCTTACCCCTTTTGACCAACTATTGAGTAAGTGAGCTTTCAATTGACTCATTATGGAAATACTAGTTAGGGGAAGGGCTTCCTTGTAAATGAGAGCCTTATCTCTTATATCCCCTCCAATAAACCCATTCCAATCAATTTCTTTTCTTTCCACCGGCTACAAGGGTTCCTCCTCTCCTTTTTCCCTTCATTTCTCTCTCTCTCTCTCATTTCTCCAAACACTACAAGGTAGGAGGGCTTGTGCCTTGGGGAGCTAGAACTTGGACTCACCTTCATCTTCTTTATCTTCCTCTCTTCCTTGTGGACAACAAACCACCTTCTTCATCCCTTACTTTTCTCAAACTTGGACTCCTTGCCAAGGTAAGAGCCAAAACCCTCCTTGTCTATGTTTTTGAGTGGAAATAGAGTCAAGAGACTCATATTGGACCATGCATGCATATTCATTTCCTCTTTTCGTGTGCATTTGTGATTAGGGTTTGGTGATTTGGGGGTCTTTGGTTTCTTTGAGTCAAGTTGTGAAGGAAAGATTTAGTAAGCTCTTTTGAGACAGGTATAAGCTTTAATTTGGATTTATATGATGATTAGTTACCATTTGATTCCAATGAAATCCTTTCTCAATTGATTCCATTCTCTTAATGAATGAATGGGTTGTATGGTTTTAATTGATGAATGGCTGGGGGAGTAATATGTTGTGAATAGGAGCATGGAGGCTCCATTTTCATGTTGCAGGTTGTGACGGATAGGAATTGGAAAACGGATGAGAGAAAAACAATGGGAATTTCAAAATAAGGAATTTTGGAGCATTCGCTCGAGCGAACCTCCTCCTGAAGCACTCAGTCGAGCAATCAAAAGGATCGCCTGAGCGACCAGCTCTCTTGATGGAGTCTGCTCGAGCGAACTTGGATCCGCTCGAGCAAACACCCTTCTGGAAACCATCGCTCAAGCGATCGATAATGGATGCCCGAGCGATCAACTCTCTGGATGGGTCCTCTCGAGCGAACATGAAACTTAAGACTGAGCTTCTTTTGGCCTAATTTTAGGATGAATTGTCACCCTTAATCTATCATAAACCACCCTAATCATCCCTAATAGATAATTATGGTGCATACCCTTGTTCCCATAGGATTTAGGATCCTTAAGACCCTTATGACCTTAAAATGGAACCAATAACCACATTACTTGGTCTGCTGGACAATCATTGGTCTAGCACTATGCCATGAGGGTTGTATTGGAAATTTAACACCTTTCTCTTAATAAGTGACACTCAACAAGATAGTAGTACGTTGACTTTCCGAATCTACTTTGTAATGGATGGTGAGAGACCATAATTAATAGTTTAGGGTTGGCTAGTAAGAAATATCTTGATTTCATTTAAATTATTGCATTTCATATTGAAGTTCAATTCGTTATTGACATCAAATCATAATTAGTATATTGATTTCATTATTCGTATTCATTGTGGTTCGATTGTCCCAATTCAAGTTTGTGGCTTAATTATTGTGTAACCGCTTTGGTATTCGTGGACTGAGTAAGTATTCGCGGATGTGTGATTACTATTCGATTCGATTATGAACAAGAGAATCTAAACTTACTCAAATTTTATTTTTGTTTGATTCTATTAAGTCGTCACTACTTAGCTTCGACCATGTGATACCCGACGGGGTTGAACTTAGTTTAGTTATTCGAGACTACTGCAGTAAGTCATCTAGAGCATCGGAACTCCAGACTCGGATAGCCAGCTAGCCTTTGGCCGAGCCACCGGTGACATCCAAACTAGATTTGCTCTCTTTCGAGAGGATGAGTTCAATGTAGTAGCCAATTAGTATATTTTCATTTTATTTTGATTCACAAGCATCAATTATTCGATTTGTGCACAATTTGCCTAGTTATTTCCAACATTGAATCTATTAATCTATTTGTATTCTAATTCAATTTGGACACATTATGTATTTCCTCATTATTGGTTTTACTTGCTAGATCGTCGTATTGAGGTACTACTCTTGGTGTCACAGTCGCAAGAGCAGCTCCCGGTCTTGAAGAGGCCAAGGAGGGAGATGAGGATACCCAAGAGGTTCCTCCGGGATTAGAGAAGTGGCCAGAGCTAGGGTCAGCACAGATTTTTCTTCCCTCGAAGCGCGTGGATGTACATTTTGGAATGTTGTAGATAGTGTGTGGCTAGCCCATTTTTGCGTGGGTCACACTTAGTGTGTAGTTATTTTTTTATTATATTTTTGGCAGTGCTGTATATGGTTCTTTTATACACCCTCTTTTGTAATTATGTTTATACTTGTATAATTCTTTTGTAATTAAATTTGAATGTTTAATTGGACTAAACAGAACATGATACCTTCACGTATATGAATTACAGCTTCCGCTATCAATCAAATGTTATGGATATGTTTTAGTGAGCTAGACTCACGTGTGAAAAGTTGTTTTTCTCTTCTTCATTTGTTGTATTTGGGTAGAGATAGGTACAGCATCACGAGAGTACGTGTGTCTCACCTCGGGGATTACCCTATGCTAGGGTAATTCGGGACCGGGATGTGACAGATAGATTGTGTGAGTAGTACCAAATAAATAATAATAATAATAATAATAATAATAATAATAATAATAATAATAATAATAATAATAAACAACTACTAGTACGACATGGTGCATGAACATCAACTTATAAAAAGCTTGCCAATGTCTATTGTCACTACATTTCTCCTACCAAATACCCCATTTCAGTTATGAGCCATACGAATTAGAAATATAGGAACCGGAATCCTCTCCACTTCATTCGAGGATTGAGTCTAATAAAGGTTCTTTTCAAGTGGAAGAGCCTCTTTCATCATTATCATCATCATCATCATCAAATCCTTGATCCAACTATGTTGGGTCGGATACATGAGTTTTATTCCTCCATTCCGACCTATTCTAGTTCGAATCCTCATATAAGCTACACTTTGTTTAAATCGATTTTTTCTATCTCCCTTCACGTCCTCTTTGGCCGTTCCCTTTTCCTTGTGAGCCATCAACCTATATAGCCAAACTTTTTCTTATCAGTACCATTGCCGGCTTATTTTCAACATGTTCAAACCATTTCAAACTGTTTTTTCTAATTTTATTCCCTTACTAATAATGCTACCCTTAAATGCCCATACCTCTTTCTACCATTCAAATAATTACTTCAAAAATATATCATGTATATATATATATATATATGAGGAATTCTCAAAAACTCCCCATTTCGAAAGGGGCGTTTTCTCCGCTCTTGATTTGTCCAATGAGATAATGCTACCTCATATTGTACATGCCAATTGTTTCTCCTCTTTAAAGGCAATAACTATCATGCTTTCAAAAGCAATAAATCTTTTCCTAACTTTTATTTTGTTTAAATCCATTACATTCCTATGTTTTCTCTATTTCAAAATACATTTTTTGAAAAATTAGATACTGAGAGAGGATGATAGGATGTGCGTTTGACACAAACCTTCTTATTTTTCCTTCTTCATTTTCTACAGTGGGGTAGACCCTTAATAAAGCCTTTTGCATAAATATTTAGATAAATCCGAGCCATTCGATTCACCTACCTTCTATCAATTTGGTCTTTTTTTCAATTTGTCACTAATCCGATCATTTAACTATGAATGGATTTAATAACAAAATAAGGGGTCCTACTGATAGATTTCCGATGTTCCCGTGCTATAATAACAAAATAAGTGGGTCCCACTAGTATATTTTTTATTTGTAATTTACTTTGCGATAATGCAAGCAATGATTAATAAAACACAATGGCATAAATTTGATATCCAATCAAACCATTAAATGACATTGACTTAATCACGTAAATGAGACGGCCCATTGAGAAGGAGAAAAAAAAAGGGAAATATTTATGCCTCTTGGACTCACAGTATGGAAGTGATGTTTTGAGAAATATAATAGGGAAAGAATATCATGACTTGTTGCTTTATTTAGAGAGAGAAAATAGGGATTTTGAATGCTTTGACTTCTCACTAAAAAATAGGGCCAGATGAACGCTTACACCAGTTAGAAGAGGGGAGTTTTTCACAACAGAACACCCGGGGGGTTTTTTTAGCGTGTCCCATATATATATATATACACACACATTTTTATCAATAGATTTGTATACATGTGTATATTTACAAGAAAATTTATTTATTACCCGAGACTAATGGGCTTTGATCCAATGTCCAAGTCCCACCCAATAAGAAATCAGGCCCCTAATTTAGGTCCAGGGCCACTTGGATAGTTTGCATCTTGGACTCAAGAGTCGGGAATAAAACAGGAAGAAGTCAGTAAAACCTTTTTTTTTCTTTTTCCACAATGTAAGTATTGGTATATTCTGCAAGGTAAGTATTAGTATAAAGGCAGTAAAACATTGATTACAAGAAAAAGTAGTACCACCCTACAGACAAAGAACGACTTGACAGAGGTCCAAGCTGAATTGATAGTTCCCTCCCTGCAATATTAATAAAAATCCAAAGAAATTAAGAAAGTGCAATCAGAATGTATCCCTTATCAAATACCAAAACCAAATCTTAAAAACTTCAGGTCAGTCTTTTGAAAAACGAGCAGGAGGGTCTTTAATGGGATTCCCAACATGGATTTCTTGAAAGGCAAAAGGAATCATGGATTCATGAAAAATAGACACTCTTTTCTGATTCAGTTTTCATATGCAAGGAGCTTCCTTTCTTCTTTTTTCTCCAACTCCTATATGAAACAATGGGGACAGTGGCGGACCTATTTGAAGGGTCGCCCCAAATTGATTTTGAAATCACTTGATATTTGAATGGGCCTGGACATATTCCACATATATCTAATTAATAAACAATTGCCCCATGTCAGAATTTTGTGATCGCCCCATGTCACAAAACCTTGGTAAAAGACTCTTGTTCTCTTTAGACATTTTCTTCCCACTGACAATACTAAATCATCTTCGTCTCGTTTACTTTCAGCGTCTTCTTTTTACTGAGAGTGTGAGATCCTCTTCGCAGGGATCGAGCTTCTCATATCGGGTCATCTCGTGGTTAATATCTCTCTCTCTCTCTCTCTCTCTCTCTCTCTCTGCAAATAGCCCTAAATAAAGCAATTTTCCTCCAAACAAGTAGGATTAAAGGAAATGTTATCTTAGGTTATTTTGATGACGATTAATTGATGATAACCAAAATTTGGGAGAGGTAGTGGGAAGACCCTTCAATCGGGCAAAAGATCTGAGCATGAAAAAAAATTATATCTATTTAAATGCAATAAAGTTTTTCTTTTTGTATTGTTCATGTGAAAAAAGTTAGCAAAGTCGACCAAAAGTTTAGCCCCACCCAAAAAAAAATTCATGGGTCCGCCACTGAACGGGGAGGATCTTTGGATGCAAGATATCAGAATTGATCACGTAATGCCATGTTTGTTTCCTTTGTTGGGTTAACATTCAAATTGATGGGGCCCACACGATATCTCACGTGCATGGCATCAAGTAACTGGTTTCCTTTAGAATTTCACCAAAAAAGGAAGTTTCCTAAGAAAATCCCAACAAAGATAAGTTTCATAAAACGAACAAACTTCTCATTCAAATAGGAAATTAACCTTATAAAAAGGGTTATGGGTTCTAGTACTTGGAAGCCAACTCCAACGTCTCCTCGTTGATTATCATTCAAGGTTATGTTTTGGGCTATCTGCTTTTGCTTTCTGTCCACGCTCATGAGCTTCGTCTGGTAACTCAATGCTTTTTGTTTCCTTTACTGGGTTATCATTCACGTTGATGGGTGATTGTGTGTTTTTAGTCTTATTTACTCCTCTTGCTTTCTAATCTCTCTTTATCTAGTCCACTTGCCTACATCAACCCATATATAGCATCTCAATTAAAATCTAATTAGAGTGGCTGTGAACTGAAATTCAAGATGAGAGAAGAGAATAATCCAAATGAATATTCCTGTTCTGCCAATGAATCTATCAAACATTGTGGTGACGGTAGAAGTTCCAGCTTTTATTTAAATGAAGATTTGCTGATTGCAATACTATCAAGGTTGCCCCCAAGATCTCTACTCAGATTCATGTGCGTGTCCAAATCATGGCGCAGTTTGATATCCAACACTTTTTCTTTGGGACCTTTGGGCCCTTTGTCCGGCCTCTTATATGGCACCACGAGCAGACGTGGTCCATGGAATGAGAAAAGGGGGTACACTGATTTGTCTGTTGCCTGCAATAGTAATTGCAGGAAGGCAATAGAACCATGGAGCTGCAATAGTAATTGCATGGAGGTGATAGAATCATGGAGAGACACCTTCCGGCGAACGTCTAATGCTGAACTGGCTAAAGTCCACTATTGCAATGGGTTGTTTCTTCTTTACAGTGGGTGCAATTTTCCAATGAGCTACCACATATGTAATCCTGCAATCAATCAATGTTTCGCTCTTCCTGAGCCTCCTCTAGACCCCAATCTTAAGCGTTTCTTATTCTTGTCCAAATTGGCTTTTGACCCCAGCTTGTCCCCTCACTACAAGGTTGTCCGATTCATCTTTGGAAATCCTTCGTCCAAGGGGTGCCCCATATATGTGGATATTTTCTCTTCAAAAGAGCGCCGGTGGATTGATCGTAAGGTGTTCCCAGAAACATTCTCATTCTTTACATTGCGTGAAAAGGATTCACTTTTTATGAATGGAGCTTTGCACTTCATCATTCGACCAAACTCTCTGTATAGTTTCGATGTGGAGGAGCTGAGTGGCCGAACCATCAAGCTACCAAAATCTCCATCTACTTTTGATATGGACGAGTTGTATCACGAGTTGAATACCAGAAGTATCGCTAAAGAAGTGGGAAAAAGGTATTTTAAGGGCAAATATATTGGGAAATGTCAAGGTCGTCTTTTTTATATTCGTAGTGCCCATGACCACTCAGAGAGTGAGATTTGGATGCTCCAGAATTTTGAAACTGGGGAATGGTTGTTGAAACACATCATCCGGAGTGAAAACATTGAAAAACCTCTTAATCCTCCCTATGAGTTTTCTCCATATGCTATAAGAATTCACCCTGATAAAGAGGTTATTTTTATGGTGTTTCAAGCTAATAAGATTTTATCCTATCATTTTGGCAGCAATATGAGTGATGATGACAGGTTGGAGGAAGTCTGCACCTTCGGTATTGACAGATCTCTAACTTTGGTAGTTCCCTACTCACGCTGCCTTTCCTTCCTCGATCCTCCTTTGGCTTTGTCCTAGATTATTATTCAATTTTGAAGAGCTTTTAGAGAAGAAGAGAACATGAAAGATAAAACTTTGGTGTCTGCTTTATTCCCCTGTAGTGTTCCTTGGTTATTTTTATATTTTAGGATCAGTTATATTTTTATTAAGATTGTTCCTTGTTGCTTATAAAAAACAAGTTAGTGGTAAAAATAAGTTTGGATCTTTCAGTTTTGAGGCTTTTTTTACCTATTAATTCTGTTGTATCATTGAATGCGCTTTTCCTTCACTAGCTTTATGGACATGTCTATGGAGCCCCAAAAATACATACATAGTAAGATTCAAGTGGTTACTTATCACTTGTTGATTTCTCACCATACTTCATATTAATATTAGGGGTTTTGTCCATACGATTACCTTTAGCCGTCAATTCATTTCTTTTTTTTACGAAGGATATATTTCTTTTCTAACTTAGTAGGAGCTTTTGTGTGATATCGCATAAAGCAAAGAAAAAAATGTAAAGTCATATAAATGTGAGCAGTTTTGTCATTTCCACTACGATGGAGAATGTGTGGAGGCATTTCATGACTTTCGTTAAAACTTTCATGTACTTAATGCTGTTGAAATGGAAGGCAACATTGCTATTGGTGCTTGACTTGAATGATTAAAAAACTTTTTACCCAATTTAGAAATTAGGATGATTGAAAACCCTTGCGATATTGACCGTATGGCTGCCCCTAATTATACCTGACACCGATGCCAATAGACCATTGTGTTTTTATGAACTAAAATGACACTAATTGTAATATATCGCAAAGTCCCTATTATTTTATCTCATTGGAACCTAAAGTACTAATTATCATCTTTTTTGCTGAGAAATGGATGGATGGTGAAACAGAATTGGCGAAGGTCATCTTTGAATCAGAAAAGTCATTGATCAGATGATTGACCAATTTGTGTGCTTCCTAAACAATGAAAGCTAAAGTTTGCCATCCACAATAGGGTCCACCAAATAAAACCATTTGAATCATCAGAGCATTGTAAAATTGTGATGCAGTCTGGTTTGTGGCAATGCATTTGCACACAGTAAAACTCAACTGATAAAGAAATGCCTCAAATTGATTTGTGGAACTTTGGTAACCTCAGATTATTGTAAATTGTGATGCAATCTGGTTTGTGGCGATGCACAGGATATATGATCCATTCATTGCACACAGAAAAACTCAACTGATAAAGAAATGACTCCAACTGATTCGTGGAGCTTTGGTAACCTCACAATCATTTTTTGCAGAATCATAGTACTAAGATAACAAAATGAATTTTGAAATTGGATGTCCACATACTTTACTTGTATATTTTATAGACGAGCATTTAAAACACAAGGAAGAAAAGAGCAAATAAAATAAAGAAAATAATATAACAAAAAAAAATGCACAGATGGGAGTGCATAAATATCAGTTGGAAGTTCAATGTCTAAAGTAATACGTAAATTATTATTGGCCGATAGGTTGGGAAAGAAAGTAGCTTTTAATTATATGAAAAAATGGCAAAGTCAAAAAAGAAACCCCGAGGGGTAGCTTAGTTGACCTACGACCACGGTTTG
Organism: Cinnamomum chago; assembly: GCA_038049695.1. Taxonomy (NCBI): domain Eukaryota; kingdom Viridiplantae; phylum Streptophyta; class Magnoliopsida; order Laurales; family Lauraceae; genus Cinnamomum; species Cinnamomum chago. Next base: position 120,012,121 of record CP142451.1, read on the forward strand.
CACTCAAAGATTATGGGTTTGAAACTGCACTACAACACTTGGGCTACAAGGGAGTTTACCCGGCTTCTCCTCTGGCCCAGATGGATTAATCTAGCTCAAAGGGTTGAGAACCCTCCGATAGCGAAAAAAAATAGAAGTTAAAATTTGTAGAACGGTCAAAATAAAATAAAAAAAATTGGCAATTGCATTAAGTGGGCATCATATATAAGAATAGGCAACCCTTGTGTCAAGATTTTCATATTCTTACAAATATTGAAACAGAATGCAACATTGTTATCGGGACTAGAATGATTAAACAAACCTTTTATGTGAACTGGGATGAACTAGAAGTGGAGCTTGTTTTCAAAAGAAAAGGTCGACTTTACAACCACGCCGCCCCCTCCCCCCCCCCCCCCCCCCCCCTCTTCTTTTCTCCCTTTCTGTAAGGGGAGGACCAGTTATAAACCCAATCCCCTCACTCCCCACCTCTCCCCTGTTAATATTAGTTTGGATATAGTTTGGGCATTGAAACTCAATATTGAGTTTGGATGATTGAGCTGATTTCCTCCTTGAATTACTTTTAAGTGTTTTGTACTGGCAATAGGTACTTCTTCTCTTATGCAGATGTACTAGGATTATGATGAATCGCCTCGCAAGAGACCAATATTGTAACTAAGACATGTCCTGAATGTGGAAAAAAAGAAAAACGAACAGTGTTTTTTTTTTTTTTTTTTGTGGTGGTGGTTTTGGGGGGGTGGTTTGCTCTCAGTAAATTCCAATCTGAATCCATTTCAATGATCTTATTAAATTGCTCTCCATTAACTATTTGTTCGTTTGCTCCCTTTTTTATTTTTAGGAGATTTACAAAAAAAGAAAACCCCACTAAAAATGGAAAACACAATTGAGGACCCCAAATTTGTTTAATATCAAGGGACAACCTCCCGCCCAAATCCCGCTTTTTTCTTTCTTTCTTTCATTTTGCCCCTAATTTGTTGGTGTCAACAAATATGCAGTGATAGTCAACAAATAGAGAACGCATAATTTGTCAATATCAACAAATATGCAGTGATAGTCCTATTTTAGTTCACACCACATTATTCATCGACGTCGATATCAACAAATATGGACTGATAACTGTCTTTTAGCTCACAAAGTAAATATAGTATTCCTTGATGCCGGCAAATGACTCGTCGATATCAACGAATGTGAACTGACAGCCATGCTCATGTAGCTCCCATTAGCGCACTTCCTTAGCATCTTTAAATGATTCATTGCCTTATCAATACTCTATGAAGTCTTTACTCTCATTTTATCTATTACAAGACTGAGGATTAACTTCAGAAGAAAACTCAATTCATCTTCCCCCCAACTCTAAGCATCAATGAAAAATGACACTCACTACAGAAAACAATTTAAGAAAATATTACTTAGACATTCCAACAAGCACATGGAAGACAACACACTTCAACTCTACACATGAATGAAAAAAAAGGCACTCTATACAGAAAAAAAATGCTCAAAAAAATATCACTCAGGCATTCTAGCAAATACATGGAAGGCAACACACCTTCACTTTCCATCATCTCAAGGACATCACCTCCTTTATCTTTCTCCTTTCTCAAACAATCAATACAATCCCCATTTCACCTTTTCTTATTTCAAAAAATATAAAAACTCAGATTAAAAAACTAATAAATGGAGATAGACTCATACATCAATGTTGCAACAAAAAAAAAAAAAAAAAAGAGTGATGGGGGATTTGTAAAAAAAAAATCTACTAGATGAAATCTATAAAAAAGATAGAAAAAAGGGGTTGTTCTAATGAGTTCCATGATGCAATATGTGTACAGGTAGGCTTGGTAAGATGGCCTAAGTAGTGAAGATGGTGAAAACGATGTCACGTCCCCCGAACCCGATCACAGAATAAACCGGATCCAAGGAGTGAAGTTTTGGGCCAATTAAAATTTTTTGCCATTTTTTGCCCAAGGATCGTAAGTCCGCTGTGAGGATAATGTATTTCAACCTAAAAACATAAAACAATAGCGGAATTCATACATTGATATCTACAATAGTTAATAAATCTCAATTAAATTTAAAGTTGCAAGAAACAATTAAAGCTAAAAGGGAAGTTAATTTAATTACAATGGTCATCCCAGAAACTAAAGCCATTAAACAATATTGAGTCAATGAAAGAAAAGTTCAACGAAGAATAACAATGAATTAAATAAAATCTAATGTTTGTCCCAAAGTAAGGCACTCATGTGCCTGGTAATGATGACGCTACTCTACATCATCAGCCCTCCACTCCCGTGCCTCCTCTGCTGGTTGGAGATCATCTGGGATCTCCTCACCGGCATGCTCCTCATAGTAGTACTCACCTGAGGAGTCTGCACACCAAAGAACAGAGTCAACGACATATTGAATAATAGATATGCAAGATATAATTAAAACATAACATGCATCAAATGTAAGAGTAATGACAAGTACAAGATCGTAGGAATACAAGGAACAATACTAGGCATGTAGCATGAGTAAATAACCATTAGAATCATAAACAGGAATCCTAGCAATACTAACAATCACCACTACCAATGTAATGCAATGCACAAGAGGGAGACTCCGAAGATGTCCAGCCACCTCACGGGGTACCAGTAAATATCCTATCCGGACTACTGATACCAAAGTCCGGCTCCGTAGATGTCCAAGCCACCTCACGGGGTATCAATAACAATCATATCCAGACTACTGATATCAAAGTCCAGCTCCAAGGGGATCCAAGATCCCGGTCCCGGGAATAGTAGCACGGTCCAAGCCCACTCCCAACTATTCAACGCCATGGACGCCGTCCAAAGTCGACTGCCCACCCCGATGTCCAAGTAACCGGCCCATCAATAAACCACAAACTGCAGCTGGCCATGATATGCAAATAATAATAATAATAAAGTGGTGTTGACACGCGAGAAAAACCAAGTCAAGCAAGTCTGGCTAGCTCAGCAAGCAAAGCATGTTCTTAGGGATTATCTCATTCAAGAAAATACAAAAATAGACCATCCACACGATAATCCCTTACATTCTAGCCAATCATGTACTTATCAATACACGATACATGGTTCCTAAGGTACACTCTAAGTCAAGTCCTTTTTCTAATTCTACAAGAGTTATGTTTCATAATTAATTAGGTGTTTTACGCCAAGAGAGTGTACAAGGATACAAAATCGACGGATACGATTAACAAATCAATGAGAGATTACAATCTAATCTTAGGCAAGTGTTGTCATCTCTGCACCATATCTATTTTAATGGAGTGCGTGGGGAATTCGAATCAACGATTCTTATAAAGAATTTCCTTGGTGTACAATCATGTTGAGCATCGATTAATTTAATTCCATACGCATTCGGTTAAACCATACACAATACACGAATACCTAGACGACCATAGAAGTACACCAAGCCACGTGCTACGATTTCAAAACCCCATTAATGATCACGTGAGGCTAGGTTCATGTTTTCCAATATCTAAGGCCCAAACCTAGGTTAACAAGTCTCATTTCCAATAAAACATGAACTGGATCATTAATCTAAGTAATCATCCCACTTCCCGATCTCTGATCGTTATTAAACCAGAACCATTGGATTCTACATCTCAAGAGCTTTCCAACGGTATATAGAAATCTAAATTCCGATGAACGGGTCAAAAGTTATATTCGTTCCAAGTAGCCCCTTTTTAATTGTCCTGTTGGTTCCCGGCGTCCGGACGCCGGTTCCAACGGTATATAGAAATCCAAATTCCGATGAATGGGTCAAAAGTTATGGGCATTCCAAGTAGCTCCTTTTTAATTGCCCTGCAGGTTCCCGGCGTCCAGACGCCCGGAGGCAGAAACCTCCCTGGAATCCCCTATTTTGCTGGTTTTCTGACCTCCTTCCTTCCAAACCATTCCCCACAAATTTCACACATTTCCAAAGGTTGTAACCTGCACAAAACTGAGCCACCATGCTCTCTCAACCATCACATTCATCATTCCACACCCATTCTAATAATTTAAAAGATAAAAAGGGTTACCAATTACATCAATTAGCAAACTAAGATTAACAATTAAGTTAAATAAACTCAAATTCCCCAAAAGAACCTAATCTAGCATATTGATCCCAAATTAATAACAGAATAGGCTTGAAATTAGGGAAACCTAACAAGAAAACACATCCAATCAATAGAAGACATACACACATGCTTAATTATAAAATGCAAATCTACTTGCCTCAACCAAGAAGAAGATTGGAATTGGGGAAATCTAAGGAGAAGCCCTACTACTGCGGAAACCTCAATCTACCTCGACCAAACGCAATCTAGCACGCAAAGGAGAAGAAAAGAGAGGAAAAGATTAAGATCTACCTAAATCTAAACCGAAGAGAATTGATTGAAAAGATGAAAAAGAGGGAAATCTTACCAAACTAATGTCAATGGAAAGAGGAGATCGCGAGGAAGAATATGAGCGGCTCGAATCGCGGAAGTTATCTCTCAGGGAAGGAGTTCTGGAGCCTTCGAAAATGAGGAAGAAGCAGAGGCTATGGTAGGTTATCATTCGTTGCAGAGAAAGAAAAGAGATTAGGGTTAATCTCTTGTTTAAGAAGAAAGATGGGGAAAAGACTAAGTTACCCCTCAAGTGGATACGGAGAAAGAATGAATTATTAGAAGGGTTTTTGGTCATCGGATCGCAACGAGCCATAAGACAAAATTGATCGGCGCGGCGAAACCTTTCCAACGAACCCAAAATCACGGCGATAATAATTTTTCGGAAAAACACTCAATTTTTTCCTAATTTACAAACTACCCCCTACTAGGGTCAAACGAACTCAGAATTGTACGAAATTATTCGAATCAACCATTGTAAGTAGGTAAACTGTTCGAACATCCTATCCATCAATCTTCATTCTTAAATTCAAGATCTTACCAGCAGTGTCCTTCGAATAGTCAGGTTAAAGGGAATTCATTAGAGGAGTGGCAATATGTGACCCGGCCTAATAAAACTTTCATGCGGCAACTTAATTCATACTAGAACGATTGTTCACCAATAACTGATAAGTATATTTAATGATTTATTAAAAAAAATTCAGATCAAACAAGATCATCCTCAAATACTCATAACAATGATTTGGCGATCATGATAGGGATGGAAATGAAGTTCTTGTAGAAAAGTGAAAGGGTGAAAAAGATGTGGTTACATAAAGTGGAGGAGATGAGTGGTTACATGTTAAAAGTAGAGATGACTTCTAATAAAACATGGGACTAACCAAAATGAAACGGAATTACTCCAAAAACAGCCTCTATATCTTACTCATAGTCATGTATTGTATACTATCAATGACGAGACAGTGAGCCTGGTTGAAGACTTTTTTTTTTTTTTTTTTTTGTTATCGGAGGTTTTCCAACCCTTTGTGCTGGACTGATCCCTCTGGGCCAAGAGGGAAGTCGGGTAAACACTCCTATGGCCCCAAGATGGTAGCACTAGTGACTCAACCTTAGATTCCTGAAGAAGAGGAAACCGGGGGTCGATACCAAGACCTCTAGCTCTGGAAGAGGGAGGAACCGTAGTCCTGACCATTCTGTCAACCCCTTGGGTTTAAAAGCCTGGTTGAAGACATAAAGCAGCTACAACTAGAATGTAAAATTCTTAAGATCTATAGATAAGTAAGCATGTTATTAACATGTAGGATCCATAATTCAGTCTCAATTACTGGAAAAGCCTATTAGATTTGGACCCACATTTCTTTTGTTAACGTGCCCTTGCATCAGGGTAATCAGCATGAGTGGATTGGATCAAGCATAATTGGGCCCCACATGGGTTAGATGACTTCTTCCCCTCGTCTTACTTTACCCTCATGATTTATGAAAATGATCTTTCCATTTCCATCATCTCCTCTCGTGAAATCACTCTATCTCCTTCCAATTATTCTATAAAAGCAAATTTGGACTATTTCATTCATGAAAAATGGATTCTTTTCTTGATTAGGTTTTCATACCCAAGCAGCATTCTTTTTTCTTTTTCTTCTCCAATTTCATTATTCATCATTGTCAATACTACTAAGCACGGGCATGCCTTCATGCAATATTTGTAGAAACAAATGTAAACAAAAAATAAAATTTGTATAAATTTTAAAACTTGACTCGAAATAGAGTAACTTAGAAAAGAGATACCAAGCTTTTAACTCACACGGGATAAATAAAACGGAGCAATCTAATATAAAAGTAGTCTTTCCAATTTCCATGGAAGAAATTGATATTTATATTTTGGTACTGTAGTGTTGATGGGATTTTAATTTGAAGAGAGGATCCCATGGGTGGGTAATCCCACGACTTCCCAATTATCCCACCCCCCAAAAGAAGATGTCCCATTAATCAGTATTCAACAGTCAAATGCACAAAATTTGAACAAAATAGGGACAAGGGTAGTTTCAAAATCAAAACTACCTATGAAAATCCAATCCAAAAACCCCTCTCTTAAATATATTATAGTTGGGAGGATCTCTTCTATGCAAGTGGAAGGAAGACTCTGGTTTTATTCCACGTGCTTCCCTTTCCGAGAAAATCTCGCACTTCATGCAGGTTTCCTTAGAATTGCACTAAAAAAAGAAGTTTCATAAAAGAATCGAACTTACTGATTCATTTAGGAAACTTAACCCTAGAAACAAGATGAGGGCGCCTGTTTCCTCTTTTGATTCTTTCTAAATCAATTCGAACCATCCAACTTCTACTTCTTCTTGTTTTTGGTAACTCCATGCTTTTTGTTTCTTGTCTTGGGTTATCATTCAAGTTGATGAGTGATTGTGTTTTTAATCTGTCTGCTCCTTCTCATTTGTCTCTATAGTAGCAACCCATAGTACAATTTCAATTAAAATCCAATTAGAGTGACTGTGACAGAAACTCAGGATGAGAGAACAGAACCCAGATGAATGTTCTTGTGCTACCATTAGATCTACCAGACACTGTGGCGACGGTAGAAGTTCCATTTGTCATTTAAGTGATGATTTGCTGATTGAAATACTATCAAGGTTGCCCCCAAGATCTCTACTTGGATTCATGTCCGTGTCCAAATCATGGCGCAGTTTGATCTCCAATACTTTTTCTTTGCGCCCTTTGGGCCCTGTCTCCGGCCTCTTATGTCACACCGGGAGCAGAAGTGATCCATGGTATGAGAAAAAAGGGTACATTGATTTGTCTGATGCCTGCAATAGTAATTGCATGAAGCCGATAGAACCATGGAGCTGCAACAGTAATTGCATGGAGGTGATAGAATCATGGAGTGGCACCTTCCTGGGAGCGTCTATTGATAAAGTGAGTAAAGTCCGCTATTGCAATGGGCTGTTCCTTCTTTACAGTGAGAGTATTTTTCCAATGCGCTACCACATATGTAACCCTGCAATCAATCAATGTTTCGCTCTTCCTGAGCCTCCTCTACACCCCAATCTTAAACGTTTCATGTCCATATCCACATTGGCTTTTGACCCACGCTTGTCCCCTCACTACAAGGTTGTCCGATTCTCCAGCGATAGTCCTTGCTCCGAGAGCCCAATACAAGTGGATATTTTCTCTTCAAAAGAGCGCAAATGGATTGATCCTAAGGTGTTACCAGAAACTCTCTCTCTATTTAAATTGCATTATGGTGATTCAGTTTTTATGAATGGAGCTCTGCAGTTTATCATTCCACCCAACAACACTCTGTACAGTTTTGATGTGGAGGAGCTGAGCAGCCGAACCATCAAGCTACCAAAATCTCCTCCTACTTTTGACATCCACTACTTTGGGAAATGTCAAGATCATCTTTTCTATATTAATAGTGCCTGTGACCATTCAGAGATGAGAATTTGGATGCTCCAGGATTTTGAAACAGGGGAATGGTTATTGAAACACACTATCCTCAGTGAAAACATAGAAAAGCTTCCAGTTGCTGTTATTACTCGTCCTAATGATGGACCTCCTCCGCGCCGCTTAACATTTCACCCTGACTTGGAGGTTATTTTTATGGACTTTCAAGGTAAGATTTTATCCTATCATTTTGGCAGCAAGATGAGTGATGATGAGAGGTGGGAGGAAGTCTTCAGCTTTGGAATTGACAGATATGTAAATTTGCTAGTTCCCTATTCGCGCTGCCTTTCCTTCCTCAATCCTCCTTTGCTTTTGTCCTAATTTATTTTTCAATTGTGAAGTGCATTAGTGAAAAAGAGAACATGACAGATAAAACTTTGATGTCTGTTTATCATTATTGTTTTTTTTTTTTTTTTTTTCATTGTAAAAGAATACTCCTGTAAGCCTCATGAGGAACTAAGGAACTTGATTTATTTAAAATGGCCAGTCTTTGATTCTGCTTTTGCAACTATCAAATTCCAATTTGATAGCTCCTACATTAAATGTTGAATTGCCTATCTATGAAAGTTTTACAGAATCTATTCTCAATCCCTTCTTAATGGCTTTTCACAATTCTTAGTTAACTAAGATTATGGAATATATCAGGGATATAAAGTATTGGACCCAATGACCATACAGGTTAAGATGAAACGAGCCCTGCCTCATCATATTATCTTGAACTAATTTTACATGGGATCAAAGCAATTTGAATGGAATCATTATCCACTCAAATGGTTCAACCTTCAGTGATCAATATCATCACTAATGTCTAGTCCATCTACCTTTTTTGCTAGAGATTTCATAGCTAAGTATCAATCTCAGGAAGTTTGTATAACCTTCTGTGAACCTAATGCAACCCTTGAGCCCTCCAACCAGGGGCATATGGCAATAAGAATACTTGGTGAAACCTCAGGGTCAGTTTGGATACTGGTGGCTCAGTTCAGGTGCATTTTGACTCCTGGTTTTATCCTTTTTTTTTTATTACGAATTTCATGTATTTGAGCTCAACATCTAAGTCCCAATTGTTTTGTTCTTTGCTATAGCCAATTAGACTTAACTTCAGTTTCAGGTAACTAGAGTTGCATTACCTGATTGCAGGGCAACATTTCCAAATTCCAAACAGGGCATGTAGTTTCTCTTAGCGCTAACTTACTATCCATGGGAGAAGTCGTTACATATCCTACCAAATGATGCAAGCCCAAGTATCCAGTGCATTCTGAGCCACCCCAATAAGAAATATTGTAGAGCCCTCCTTGTACCATTCTAATAATTACTTCAAATGTATATCATATACATTTTTATAAATAGAATTGTATACATGGCTTTCTCTCTTTGTATATGAACATTCCTTTTTCTGCATATAACTATATATGGCTTTTCCTCTTCTACGCATGAATATTTCTAATTATGTAAGTGTCTCTCACACCAGTGAATATTCTCCGTATTCATGTATGCACACACACTTTTTTATTTTATACCAGCATGAGCCCAGCCTGATAAGGAATCAGAGACCCTAAATCTGGGTTTGGGCCTCACTCATAGGGTAAGTTGGACAGTCTGCATCTTGGGCTCAGGGTTGAGGGACCCAAAGAAGCTGATAAAACAATTAAAACATTACAAGAAAAAGGCGGAAGAGGATCCCCTGTGTGATCCTAACAGGGAAACCCTGTTTGGACCACCCAGGGGGTGACACATATGGGGAGATGTCATATCAATGACATCTCCTCCTCTAACTTAAAAAAAAAAAAAAAAAAAAAATTTGGGGAGATGTGGATCCCCTTCATTGGTCCAAACAGGGATCCCTTGTTTGGACCAAACAGGGGATCCGGATCCGAAAAAGGCCCTAGAGAGGAGAAGAACTAGACACAGGTCCAAGTCTCCAAGCTGACTTGATACTGCCCTCACTGTAATAACAAAGACCAAAAAATTAAATAAGGCATTGCTCCAACTAAGAAAAAAAAAATTAAAATGGACGTTGCTTGGCAACTTTTTTTTTTCTTTTTACTAAAATAGGAGTTGTCCCAAATGAAAGAATATCCTCACACATGCAGCGCTCTGCTCCCTTTCGGACCGTTCCAAAGGCGAGACACCCCTGAATTTCATAGTCAGACCTGTGTCGAGGGGCACCGATCCAATTTTTCCAAAGGGGCCCAGAGACCATCTTCCTCCTAAATAAATGGACAATTTAATTTTTAGGCCAACACATTAATAGCTTAGTGGGGTTGGCGCCTTTCGTTTTACGTAAGTGCCAAGGGATCAACACCTAGACAAAGAAACTCGGATGCCCAAATATGAAATGAATATGCCAAGGATATCCCGTTGATATGTCAGGGACAAGAATTTTAAAGATCAAAAGTTAAGTATCGGATAAGGTTTAACACAATATGTTGCCTATTTTGAAATATTCAAAAAATCATAGTGGGTAGAATCATTTGCACCAACCAGTAGAACCAATCTAGAAGAGGGTCTATTGTTTAAATTTCATATTCAAAAAAGACCATCTTTCATTAAAAGTATTTCTGGTGCAATTTTATTTTTCGATTAACTTCTCATTCTCATCATGGGCTTAGCATGAGCCCGCATTACCATTTTCTTACCACTCGGGTGAGTTTATTTGTTTAACTCTAAGGGGTAGCTCAGTTAGTTTAGGACCGGTTTGCACCCGTAGGTTGTAGATTTAAAACTACACTGCCACACTGGGGCAACATGGGAGTTTACTCGGCTTCCCCCTGGGTCCAGCGAGATTAGTCCAGCTCAAAGGGTTGGGAACCTCCGATAAAAAGGAAAAAAAAGTAGCTTGTTTGCATAAGGGCCCATTTGGATGTATGGTAAATTAAAGTATGGTGAGGTAAAGCATTAAATCAAGACAAAATAAAATATAAAGTGTTATGATGGTGATTTTTTTTTTAGTTGTTTGATATGCAATCTTTTTTACTTTCTGTATAGAAAAGTTGAAAAAAAAATTGTCTTTTAGTGAAGAAAGAAGGTTGTTTTTTTTTTTTACTCTTTTTGAAAAACTCGAAGGAAATTTTAAAATTATGTATTTTTTACATGATATTTTTTTCATTTCTTGTCTGGAATAACTTTACTTTGCGTTAACTAATTAATTACCAAACACGCCCTATGAATAAGATAAAATTAAAAGTCAAGTCAAATCAAATCAAGATAAGAGGTAAATGAAAGAAATTGAAAGTAACATTTTTGTTATTTTGTGCTTTAAACCTCAACTCCCTCCTCTTTCTATTTTCCTTGTTTGGACCTTGAATGCTAATAAATTTGCAAGGGATAGGTGGCATGACTCATGCATAGGTAGGTCTCAAATAGGTTAGACGTCAGCACGCTTTCTATAAGGCCAATTGGAGTCATGGAACATGGAAAAACAAAAAAATAGATTCTTTTCCTATTTCGGTTTTTATACGCTAGTATGAAGCAAGCAGCTTCCTTTCTCCTTCGTCCTCTTCTTCTTCAACTTCACTATTCAATGAAACTATCCTGAGGATCTCTGGATGCAAGATCACAGCTTTGATCTGGTGATGCCATGTTTTGAAGTCTAAAGCTATAATCACTGGAAGGGTTTCTAGCAGGCCTAAAAACACATATTTCAAGGTATCCGGCAATTGCTTGAGTTCTAACTTACGGGGCTCTACAATTGATGGGACAGGTGGGGAAGCAGATGGAGTCAGAATCTCATGCTTCGGTTGCCACCTTGAGCAATCCATGGATGGGGTTGAGTCAATAGTGCATTGACTTCCTCAATATGTCCATCTACATCAAAATCACTTCCAAAATGGACCAGACTGTTATATCATTATTAACATGAACCCTAAGATCGTGAACAACATGATAGTCACATGCAAAATTTAATCTTAAATAAGTTAAAGAGTACCTCCAGACATCATGATGCAGAGAGCTTTCCGATCCTGCTGTCTGGCACTGTTGTTGAGATCCGTCGAAAAAAAGGCTGGGTGAATGGTTTTGGTTTCTCTCTCCTTGCCTATAAACCTTAATGTGTTGATTTTGTGTGTAGCCTTTGTGATGGACCAAAGGCTTTATTTATAGGTGAAGAGAGGACCAAATTTTCAATTAGGTTTACTTTAGATTTAATCTCAACCGTCCATCAAGGTAGAGAATATTAAGGAAACTATCTCATTAGGAAACCTTTTGAGAAATTATAGCAAATGTATCCTATGAAAACGGAATTCCTATTATGACCACACTTCTAGAAAGGAAAGGACTTGTGGTCCAAGTAATGGGCCTAAATTAATTTCCTTACAGTCTCCCACTTTATCAATAGGAAGATCCATTAATGTTTTCATTTTTAGGAATCATAAGGCGCGCATTATATGCTAAACACTCCTTTAGTCGGTTAGCATAAGTGTCTTGGCTAATTCGGTTGTTAATGAGAGTCATGGCGTGCACATATTATTTTGCAACATGTTTACTTCCATGTACTACGTCATTTACAACCGTCATAACTAGACCATAAGATGAGATTTACATAATGGTCTCATAATGTCTTTGTTTAAAGACTGTTTCTGTTTATCATTTATCCAAACATAATTATGTACACAATGGAAAAACAGAAATAGTAGATGTAGAATTGCATTAAGAGCTCAATAAATGTCATATACAAGTACAGAAATATAACGGCAGAAAATGATAATTAAGAACTATCTTGAAGACCCATGCTTTCAGTATGTCCCTGAAAGGTCTTTGGAGGTAGTCCTTTCGTGAATATGTCTGCGACCATGAAATCTGTACGTATAGACTCAATGACAAATTTCTGTAATCTAACATCTTGCTTCAGTGATAGATATTTAAGGTCCATGTGTTTGGATTCCTTAGATATCCTGTCATGCTTGGAGAAAAAGGTTGCAGCGTCATTGTCACAGTAAATAGTTAATGGCTTAGAGATGAAACTCAAGGCTCCAAACTGAGTGATAAAATTACGCAACCATGTTCTTTGAATTGCAGCCTCATAACATGCCACATATTCAGCCATCATGGTGGATGTGTAAAGCAACTCGGATTTCTGGCTTTTCCATGATATTGCTCCTCCACATAAGAGATACACATAGCCAAGAGTGCAAAGTCTGGTGTCAGGACATCTAGCAAAATCTGAATCCAAATAACCAGTCGCCTGTAGGTGACTTGATTTTCTGTATGTGAGCATATAATTCCTTGTTCCTTTGAGGTATCTCAGTACTTTCTTTGCAGCTTTCCAATGAGCGATTCCTGGGTTACTTTGAAATCTACCCAGCATGCCAACAGCATGACTAATGTCAGGTCTTGTACAGACCTATGCATACATCAAACTTCCTACAAGAGAAGCATAAGGATATTTTTCCATTTCTTTTCGTTCCAATTCGTTCTGTGGACACTGCGTAAGATCAAGCTTGTCTCCTTTATGCAGTGGAACAGGACTAGAGGAACATGTCATCATGCCAAATCTCTCTAGAACTTTGTTAATATATGCTTGCTGAGACAATCCCAAAATACCAAGTGACCTGTCACGGAATATTTCTATTCCTATCACATAGGAAGCCTCACCCATATCTTTCATTTCAAAGTTCTTAAAGAGATAATCCTTTGTTTCATGTAACAAACCAAGGTCGCTACTAGCCAGTAATATGTCATCAACATACAGAACCAAAAATATGAACTTGCTCCCACTGATCTTGAGGTATATGCAAGGGTCAACTATGTTTTCTTTGAAATCGAAGGTAATAATGATTTCATGAAACTTTAGGCACCATTGCCTCGAAGCTTGCTTCAGTCCATATATTGATTTCTTAAGTTTGCAGACCATGTCTTCCTGACCTTCAATTATGAAGCCTTCAGGTTGACGCATGTAGACTTCTTCTTCCAAGTCTCCATTAAGAAAGGCAGTTTTCACATCCATTTGATGTAACTCGAGGTCATAGTGAGCTACTAATGCCATGATAATTCTAAGAGAATCCTTCCTGGACACAGGGGAAAAAGTCTCAGTATAATCAATGCCTTCTTTCTGATTAAAACCTTTGGCAACAAGTCTAGTTTTATGTCGTTCAATATTGCCTTTGCAGTCGTGTTTGGTCTTGAAGACCCATTTACAGCCAACTGGTTTGTGTCCTGGAGGCAATTGAACAACTTCCCATACTTGATTTTCATCCATAGATTTCAATTCTTCCTTCATGGCATCAATCCATTTACTAGAATTAACATCCTTAATGGCTTGTGAATAAGAAACCGGATCTTTAATTGTCCCTTCTTCAGATTCTACTTGGTAAAGCATGTAATCATCAGAAATAGCTGATCTCTTTTGTCTTTGAGACCTTCTTAATGCCGGTTCCTCCGGTGCTTCATCCATATGCTCATTGGTGACAATCTCATTATGGAGTTGTTGAACATTTATTGAATTTTTCTCATTGTTAAATGGTTCAACAACGGGAGGATTTCCAACATCTTTCGGAATAGAGGGTAAAGGGATAGGTACCCTGATTTCTTGTATGATCACATCTTTAGGTTTATTACTCCCACTGATTTCACCATTTTCAAAGAATCTAGCATTACCGATTTCAACAATTCTCGTACTATGGTTAGGACAGTAAAACCTAAATCCTTTGGACTTTTCTGGGTAACCTATAAAGTAACCACTGATCGTTTTAAGGTCCAATTTCTTTTCATGTGGATTGTAGACTCTAGCCTCAGCTGGGCAACCCCAAATTTGGAGATGTCTTAAACTAGGTTTCCATCCTTTCCACAGTTCAAAAGGTGTCTTTGGAACTGCCTTACTGGGAACCCTATTCAAGATATAAACAGCTGTGCGTAGAGCATCCATCCACAATGATATAGGTAAGTTAGCATGACTCATCATGGATCTAACCATTTCCATGTATGTACGATTTCGCCTTTCAGCTACACCATTTTACCATGGAGAACCAGGCGTTGTGTATTGGGCAACAATTCCAAGCTTTTGGAGGAGTTTTGCAAAAGGTCCAGGATATTATCCTGTTTCATCATACCTACCATAAAACTCACCACATCAAAGGGTCCGCAAATGTCTGTATGAATTATTTCAAGAAGCTGGGTACTTCTTGTGGCTCCTTTCTTTGTGTGTTTTGTTGTTTTGCCTTTAATACAATCCACGCATACTGTAATATTAGTAAAATCTAGATCCGGAAGGACACCATCTTTTACTAATCGTTTGATTCTTTCACTGGATATATGACCCAGTCTTTTATGCCACAAGATATAAGAGTCGTTTTTAGATGACTTTCGTTTTATTTCCTTAGAATGCAGGGTAAGATGGGTTTCAGTAAATGAACTATTAAGATGTAACTTGTATAGCCCGTCAATCAATATTCCAGAACCAATGCGACTAGAATTTTTAAATAAACTGAAATTACCATTTCCTACTTCAAACGAATAACCAACTTTATCAAGTGCGCTTACAGAAACCAAATTACGAGAAATAGACGGAACATAAAGGTCTAACTGATAACCGCTATCTAAAACAAGACGAAAAGTGCCAATAGCTTCAACTGGAGCTTTGTCTTTGTTCCCCATAAAAAGATAGTTATCACTTGGGTTTATGGTTTGGATCGTAAGGAATCCCTGCATTGAATTGGAAACATGAACATTAGCACCAGTGTCAATCCACCAAGTACCAGAAGAAACATAAGTAAGATTTGATTCGAAATAACTTACGAAACCCATAGGGTTACCTTTCTTTTCGAACCATTCTTTACGTTTAATGCAGTCTGCCTGAAAATGTCCAGGTTTCTTGCAAAATCTGCATACGTCTTCCTTCTTTTTCTTCTTGGGGTTCTGACTAGCCTCACTAGGTCTGGGTGGTGCCCTTTACTGGCCTGAATTATTCTTTTTCCCAGCTTTATGTCCAGCTCCTTGAACAAGATGAGCTACTTTAATACCTTGTTGATTCAGCCTGGCCTCCTCTTGAACCAGTTTATTAGCCAATTCATTCACTGTCCACTTGTCCGTAATAGTGTTGTAGTGAATTTGGAAAGGCCCGTACTGAGGAGGTAAACTATTTAGGATAAATTGGACGAGAAAAGCCTCATCCACTGATAATCCCAAATTCTTGAGTTTAGCAGCAAGGTTGGTTATCTCAATGACATGCTTATGCATTGAGCGAGTGCCATCAAACTTCATGGTTGTAAGATCTGCCATTAGTTTCCCAGCAAGGGATTTGTCTGCAATCTTAAACCTATCTTCAATGGCCTTCATATAGTCCTTAGCATTCTCAGGTGTGGGAAGTCATGTTTTGATGTTGGTGGCAATAGTCATTCGCATAAACATGGTGCTTAGTCTGTCAGACCTCTCCCAAGCATTAAAGAGGGCCTTTTCATCAGGGGTACTTTTTTCAGTGAGTGGAGCTGGCTTATCTTTAAGAAGAGCCATATCCAGTTCGAGTACCCCCAATGTGAACTCAACTTGCTCTTTCCATTCTGAAAAGTTTGTTCCATTGAGCTTAGTGACAGAGGTAGCATGCGAATTCAGATTAGTGGGTACAACAACTGTAATAGAGAAACAACAATAAGGCTTCAATTAAAATAAGACAACACATGCATAATATATGAATATATACGATAAAAAATTTAGGTGCTCCTGTGGGTAGTCACCATAATTTCTACACATTATACCATCTAAGGTCGTCATATTCAAGGTGGTGCTAATGAGTGATGTTACTCTTAATTATGAACAAACACTCCTTAATTATTGTTCAAACGTATGAATATAATCCACCTGTGGGCGACTAAAAGTTTCATGCGCTTGAACAATATGTAATGTAAACATCATGATGGTACTATTAGGGCCAAATATCAGTGTTTAATTATTAGGGTCACTGTGGTGAGACCTAACCATAAGCATACAACTTTGGTGATCAAAATAGCTTAATATGAACATAAACATTATATGTTACATGCATTCATGATAGATCATTCGATATATAAAAAGTACTGAGAAAGAGGCCGAGTCTCGGAGGGCTGTCCGAGAATTTTATTCAACCCAGGAATTAACCAGCCCATTAAAAAAAATCCAGCCCATTAAAAATCCAACCCATTAAAAATCCTAACAGCACATTAAAAATCCAGCCCATTAAAATCCTAACAACACATTAAAAACGACCCAGAAAGAAAAAGATTAATGTTTTACAGCCATCTTGCAAATGTCAAAACCAGTAGGTTCAATCTGACGATGAACTTGTCCAGGAATCATATGGTAAGAATCCTCGTACATGGCCCACATGAGAGATGATACCACCACGAGAATTTTAAGTCGTACAAAGCTCTGATGATAGACCAATTACATTTGTAGTATATCCTCAATAATGGTTTGTTGAAATTATCCATCCCACCATGATTTGCATTCCATGAGTTGGGAATAAGCATGCCCTTATGCCCCGGTTTCCACTTGGCTCATTATTCGGAGACCCATACTGGCACATATTATAAGCTCCATTGTGAAAGAGATTCAGTAAAAGAATTTTTTTTTTCAACTTACGCAGGAGTTTTATGCATCATAATAATAATAAAAAAAATCAAAGGTTTAAATAAATCACGATCAAACAGTCGTGGTCAAATTGAAATTGCGGAATAACATAAATCTAAACCATTCATGCATGCTATAATAATTGGATCAATAAGCTGTTGCAGAACAGAGTCATAAACGGATCTATATTTGCCGATTATGGCGATGCAAAAGTTACCCTAATTAATGGACAATCATGTGTTCTAAAACCATGCTCTGATACCACATGTTATATCATTATTAACATGAACCCTAAGATCATGAACAACATGATAGTCACATGCAAAATTTAATCTTAAATAAGTTAAAGAGTACCTCCAGACATCCTGATGCAGAGAGCTTTCCGATCCTGCTGTCTGGCACTGTTGTTGAGATCCGTCGAAGAAAAGGCTGGGTGAATGGTTTTGGTTTCTCTCTCCTTGCCTATAAACCTTAATGTGTTGATTTTGTGTGTAGCCTTTGTGATGGACCAAAGGTTTTATTTATAGGTGAAGAGAGGACCAAATTTTCAATTAGGTTTACTTTAGATTTAATCTCAACCGTCCATCAAGGTAGAGAATATTAAGGAAACTATCTCATTAGGAAACCTTTTGAGAAATTATAGCAAATGTATCCTATGAAAACGGAATTCCTATTATGACTACACTTCTAGAAAGGAAAGGACTTGCGGTCCAAGTAATGGGCCTAAATTAATTTCCTTACACAGACAAGCCTCTAGTGGATCTTCAAGTTTCAAATGGGGTAAGTGATTTTCCACCAAATCATGAATGTAACTAAAATGGAAAACCCCATCATCCTCATCAGGAGGTTGCTTACTGACATTAAAAATGTTCACTTGGAATGTCATGGTACCAAAAGAAATTTGTGTTACTCCATTCCAACAATTGATCAAGGCATTTGAGGTGGCAAGTAACGGTCTCCCCAAGATTATTGGAATTTTGGGTTCAGCCCCAGATGTGTGTTTGGTATCCAAGACAACAAAATTGACAGGAAATACAAAGTCTCTGACTTTGGTAAGAATGTCTTCAACTACCCCCTTGGGGTATCGAATTGATGCATCAGCCAATTGCAAGGTCACATGGGTCTTTTTCAACTCTCTCAAACCCAATTCTTCATAAACAGAGTACGGAAGAATGTTCACACTTGCACCCAAGTCTAGCAAAGCTTTTTCTATGTGATGGTCCCCTATCTGGCAAGAAATGGTAGGACACCCTAGGTCCTTATATTCGATCGGGGTTGGACAGGAAATGATTGAGCTAGCTTGTTGGGCTAGAAAAGCCTTCTTGGGTACATTGGTAGTCCTTTTAAAGGAGCAAAGGTCCTTTAAAAATTTTGCATAGGCCTGAATATGTTGGATAGCATCAAGTAGTGGGATATTAATCCGCACTTGTTTGAATACTTCAAGCATTTTATCCAACTGAACAGTTGATTTTGCTGGGCCTAGCCTCTATGGGTATGGTGCCTTGGGAACATAGGTCCTAGGAGTGGGCTCACTGGGTGATGATTCAGTATTGACTAGGTTCTTTGGTTCTAATGTGGGTTCAAGATTCACACTTGGTTCCTCAGTTTCCACTTTCTTACTTGATTCTTCCTCAGGTTCCTTGGGTAGTTTAACCTTATTATCAACCTATGTACCCGACCTAAGAGTGATTATGGATTGGACTTGTTCTGGGCCTTTTCCTTTAGAATCATGAACAACTTGGCCCTTTGGATTAGGTTCTGGTTGACTAGGGAAGGTTCCCTTCTCTCTGGCACTGATGGAGTTGGCTAGTTGGCCCATTTGATATTCCAATTTTGCAAGGGTTTGAGTGTGGCCATTCAAAAGTTGAGTAGTGGTCTGAGACAATTGGGCTGTGGTTTGAGTCAGGAGTTTCATGGCCTCTTCTAACGAATCTACCCTCTGGGTCAATGGATTGGAGTTGAAATTGGGCTTTTGGAAACCGGGTGGGGCATTGACTTGAGATTGATTGGGCTGAAATTGAGTGGACTGAAAGAAAAGTTCGGGTTGTCCCTCTAACCTGGATTGTAAGTGTTAGAGTACGGGCCATATCTCTGACGATTATCTAAACGAGTGTTTTGATATAGCGCAATAACCTCCTCAACAGATTCGGTCTAACCCAAAGTTATTGGGTCAATCCCTCCATTCATGGCCTGATTATATTTCAATAACTCCAAAGTGTTTGGAGCGGGCTTTTGGTTCAACTCTAAGGCCTCTTTTCTCCTTACCAAAGTGGCTAATTTGGCATCTGCCTCAATTTTGGGTTCAATCTTGAACATCCCCCCTTTTTCAAGAATGGTGGGTTTGATGGGCTCCCTCTTGATAAGGGCCCACTGCAATGTGCTTTCAGTTGTATCTTCCAAAAATGTCGAAGCTTCTTCTGCTATTTTCTGTGTAAAATTCCCACTACAGAAAGATTCCACCATTTATTTAGTTGGGTAATCCATGCGATACACAATTTGGACTAATCAAATTTTTTCAAACCCACGATGGGGACACTGGATTAAGAGGTCCTTGAATCGTTTTAAATAATTGTAAAGTGTCTCCCCTTCTATTTGATGGAATCCATTGATGGCATGCCTAATCGAAGCGGTTTTTTGTTTGGAGTACAATTTTTTGTAAAATTCTTCGACTAGCTTGGCCCATGTAGTGATGGACCTGGCCTGTAAGGCATAAAACCAAGTTTTAGCCTTCTCCTTTAAGGAAAAAGGATATAATCTAAGTTTAAGGGCCTCCTCAATCATGTGATTGATTCTCACGGTCCCACAAATGTCCTCAAATTTCCTAACATGTTGATATGGTTTTCCTGGTCTAGCCCACGAAATACTGGGAGCATTTGAATTATGCCAGATTTCAGCTCGAATGTGGCATTGGTCTGAGGTAGGGTGATGCAGGACGGTTGAATTGTCCTGGTGGGGTACATATAGTCCTTCAAAGTCATAGGTGGATCCACTTGATCAGCCATCCTACTAATTTTTTCAAAGATGGAAGACTTTCCAACAATGGTTAAGGCTAATTCAGGCTTTATCCTGACTAAGCTTTTACTCTTACGTACCCACAGTTTTTCTCTCACAAGTCTAGAGCGCATTCATCGAGTTCAACCTTAAAGAAATGCAAGCCTAATCTATATGCGGGGCCCTAATGGTCTTACTAGATGATGCACAAGCAGTCAAGCACAAAGATTGAGCACAATAAATTATCCTAGGGTCAACCTAACTCACTAGACAACACCTAATTGGTTTGAAGAGTGCCCTAAGGCCTCCAATCCGGTCTTATGAAATCAAATCGACCATGTAAGTCCACAGGATGAGTGGTGGGGTCACAATGCACTTGGCAAGGGTCTCGCTTAAGAACGAAACTCCTAAAACAGAGACTGCCACCCTTTTTGGTAGGGACAGGACTTACCTAGACATCAACTTGACCAAAGAACGCAATTGGTGCAACCTTTTGTGGTCTTCGTCCAAATGAGCTCGAGTCCTATGGTCTCGTTTCTACTTGATTTTAATTAATGTTTAGGTTACTATGTAAGAGGTGGTTAAACCTAAATTAGGCAAGGATCTGGTGATGAAATCCAGTCCTTATCTGATTGGGGTAATTGCCCTTAACTAAGTGTGTGGGGTCCAATTTACTTGGTGTGTCAATCATACAATCATACTTGCTGAAACTTAAATCACCCAAGCCCCACTTGCAAGTAAAAGATTCCTGGAGTAAAGTTTAGAAACTCTTACAGTGGGCCCCCGCCTCTTTTTTTTTTTTTTTGGCAGATTTTGCAATTCTGAGAGGAAATTTTTATTAGCAATTCTAAGTGCAACTTGTTTGCTTAGAGCAAATCCACGCAATTTCCTATTTTTATGTAACTCTCCTCTTACCAAGGTAATGTAGTCAAAAGAAACTCTTGTTAGTAAATCCTAAGTTAAAAAAAAATCAATTCAACTTTCTATCTTATCCTGATTTAAAAAAATAAGAAAATTTAAAAGACACCAAGTTAATAAAAACTCTATCAAAGTGGATTATAAGTTATTGAAACAAATCAAAAATTATTTCTACAAAATAAATAAATAAAATGAGAAATTCTAAATTATCCAAACAAGTGTCTAGATATGGTTAGAGTTTTCAAAAAGCTTTCAATTATATGAAATCCAATCTTATCCAATTCAAATTTTAGATATTAAAACTCTAACTAATCTAACAACTTAAGAGATAGAATTTTAAAATTTCTAACTACCTATTTTCAGAATTCAAAAGTTAGCATATTAATCAAAACAACTAATCCTAAAGATTTTAAACTTTATGTTATCAATCCTAATCTAATCAGGACACTAGTTAAACCAATCTAAAATAATTTTTTTTGTTTTTATTTACAGAAATTCGGAATTAAAAGAAATCCTTCAAAAAAAAACTTTTTTTTGGTTTTTTTATTAATTAATTATTTATTCCGAAAATTCAATTAATTAAAAAAATCAGAAAAAATCATAAAAGTCTGAAAAATTAGCAAGCTGAAATACTAAATAATACTAATTGCAAAGAACACTACTAATGCAAATTAGATTACTAGACAACTAATACAACCTAAATATGAGCATACATATGAGTGTAATAAAAATAAAAAAATTTAGATTTTTAATAAAAACTCAGATTTGACTCCCCGGCAACGGCGTCAAAAACTTGATGTGAATTTAAATTCAATCTTTAAATAATACAAGTGCACAGCTGTCCTTTTAAAAGAGTGGCAAGTATAGGTTGAATCCTACAAGGAGCACTACTAAGTTAAAATTTAAAATCTGATTTTTTTTTAATCAAAGATTAATAAGTAATTGAGATCATAGAAAAAAAACTAGAAAAATCCAGAAACACAAACTAATCAAATATATAAAACAGATTAGAGCATCCAGAATCCACTAAGCAAGATAATTAATCCATCCATGCAATTATTCTACTATTTATCTAAAAAATTAACTCAGATCATAAACAAATCAATGTTTTGAATCCGAAGGATTTGCCTTTTGTAAAAATTAATTTTTAATAAAAAGAATAAGGTTGCATCCCAAACCTCCTTCACCTCATAAAAGAATGAAAAATTATAAGCATGACTCATCAAATTAAGCATAAATTATCAAAGGATCTCAGCCCTAAGCATAATCTATCAAAATAAGTATAAATCATCAAACTATTTTCATTAGAAATCAAAACAGTGGCTACCTAAGGCATTAAGACAGATCTATTATTCTAATAGAGCATGCATTTAAAAGAGACAAGAAAGTAATAGAAAAATAACATAGATTAAATCAAAGATTTACTTAACTTCATCTGTATGCTCCAATCCAAAAATCTAGCTAGCTATTGAAAAGAACTCCATAAGTAATTTCATTGATAACATCTCCTTGTACAATGATCTTTCAGAAATCTCTTTTCCAAAAATCCTAATTTCATTGATAACATCTCCTTGTACAATGATCTTTCAGAAATCTCTTTTCCAAAAATCCTAATTTTTGGAACATAGCTCCAGAATACCCAAAAATAAAAATTAAATTCTATTAATTAGAGAAAGAAGAGAAAGAGGAAAGAGAGTGATTATGGTCGTCCAAGGGGAGGAAGTTGCTCCAGATTTGGTTTATCTTCATTGATAAGGTATATCTCTCATCTTTTTTTAATTTGAATGAGGTGGAAGTTTCTGGAACCCTCTGCATGGCTTCACTAATCTTCAAATGAGGTCCCACAAGGGATGTGCAGCAATTGATTATCAACGGTGTAAATTTAATCTGCAATCCCGTCTAAAAATGAACATGAAAATCTCCGAACCCATGACTTTGTCAATATAACTCTGATTTGCACATTCTTTGGCTCCACAAGTATCTACTCTGAATAAGTTTTCCAACAGTAGGTAAATTTCATCGATCCGACGGTCGGATTGAAAGTTATGACCATTTGAAGATTAGTTGTCCTGAGAAAAACGGGATTAGCTTTTAGAATTTGATTTGCAATGGAATCTATCTCTGCACAACTTTCATTTTTGAAAGGACATTAGATATGGGTGATTCAAACTCTCCTTCTTTTGTTCCAATCAGAATGATACTCTTTGAATTATCCATTAATAATTTCAAATTTGCAACCATTGTAGACCCTGCCATGTGAGACATTTCATTTGTTTGAATAGTGGGCCCTATGAGAAGTCTTTTACTGTACTTAGAATTCTTCAAGTCACATGATGAGTGGACCCCTCCTTTGATTGATTTCCATATAGCTTGTGTGTGGGGTCCACATGGTAAATTCTTCAATTTTCTTCTTTTCAATCTTCAATTCAGCAATGCAGGGCTCAAGATAACTATGTGTGCTTGAAAGTGGGCTCTGAGACAGAGGTTTGCAATTCTCATTTTCTGCACATTCTAATTTAACACATTAAATAGTGAAGAGCCCATATTGAAGCGGGACCCATCCGGACAGAGTTCTACTCCAACTGGGACTCTTCGGAGAAAATTTGTAAAACATTCTAAGTTAATGCAGAAAATGTTTGAAAAGCATGAAAACTCAGGTTTCTATGAGAAATTGCATGAAATGATTAAATTAGATAAATAATGATGCAAATCACCTAATTAAATCTCTAATTCATCTTAATATGATGCGTAAATGTGCAAATTCATGAACTCAACACACCCCCGAACCAGCATTTTGCTAGTCCCTTAGCAAAAGTTGCAAACAAAAAGGTTTGAAGTTCTTTGACATAATCTAAAAAAAAAAAAAAGAAAGTAAATATGAAAACAAAACCACTTTCGCCGGTGCTCTCGGTTGCATTTAGCGTATGCAACAAACCCTTAAACCCCTAGGTTCCCCCTAGTGGACGAGTTGTGCCTCGTAAGGGTTTGCAGTGAATATACCCACAAAATTCTTTTTTTTTTTTTTTTTTTTGCTAATGATGTGTAAAACCTATCAAAATCCATGGAAACTTCTTCCAAGAGAAGGTCTTTAGACACTGACTATTCTCGGTTCTTGAAATTTTCAAAGACAGATTTTAAATTTGGTTCGCCAATCCTATCTTTTGGTCAAAATTTCTCGAAATCACGCTAATTGATCGTGCACGGTGAAAAGTATGTATACGTAATAAGCATCAAACGATCCACTAATAATTTCCATGAATTTATTTTATTTATTTTAAAATTTGGGCTGCCTAATCTTAGTAAAGAAAAGCAATCTTCCTCTCAAGGCAATAATGACGACTTTCGCACTACTGTTTTTTCAAAGGCCGCATTTTTTTTTCCAAAACAGACACATGTGACTGTGTAATGTCTAGGTTTTTTAAGCTTTCTAATTAACCCATGTAACGAGCATTATTAAGCCAGTAACTCCCAAAACAGATGTCTTTATGGCACTAGGTATGTAAATACCCCAACGGACTTACTCGCTCGGGTTAAAAATGCTACCAACCCAAACTAGTCATTAAACTTTTTATTCTTTACACTTTTTTATATATTTTCTTTTTTTTCTATTTTTTTCTTTTTTTATATTTTTGCGGACCCCAACAATAGGCAGCCATTTCCATGTATCCACCCATTGAACCAGGAAGCTTTGTACACTAAGGGTCGATTTTCCATTATTTTTTTTCAAAGAAAAAACAAAAATTATAGCTTCACATTCAAAATCTTGAAAACGTATGCCATCTGTGTAAAAGTGATGGATCAAAATTCAGCACTTCTCCAAAAACCTTTCCATAAATAAAATGGTCAACCATTAATTTCTTTTCCCCAAAATAAATATCTTCAGCCAATAAAAAAATTCTCTTGAAAGTTTCCCTCTAACAACACAATTTTTTTTTTTTGAAATCTCCTAAAAACCAAAGCAAAGCGAAAAAGAAAATGTAAAATGAAAATTGAACGAATGATCACATGTCAAGTTCTAACTCACACCCCAAAACCTAAATTCAACATTGTCCTCAATGTTATGAATGCATGTGTAATGTGAAAATGAACAATAAGGAAAATTAGAACATCTTACCGTGTGGGGTGATTGCAAAAGAATGTGATCAAGCAGCTCAATTACCTTCCAAAATTGGGTTGCCTCCCAAATAGCGCTAAGTTTAATGTCGTCAGCCCGACACGATAAAAAATTATTAGCATTGGTAAATTGGGTCTTCCAGAAGAATATCCTCAACGTTTTTATCCTTTAGTTCTATAAACAGTTTCAACCATTGACCATTCACCTTGAAAACATCCTCATTCTTGGGATTTTCAATTTCCACAGCACCATGAAAGTAAACAGTCCTGACAATGAATGGACCAGTCCAGCAGGTTCGTAACTTCCTTGGAAAAAGGTGTAATCGAGAGTTATACAGAAGGACTTTCATACTCGGTTCAAAAGATTTACTTAAAATTGACCTATCATGGTGCAACTTCATTCTTTCCTTGTAGATCTTGGCATTCTCATAGGCATCATTTCGAAGTTCTTCCGACTCATTGAGTTGTAATTTGCGGAAGGTGCCCGCAGTGGGTAAGTCAAAATTAAACTTCTTAATGGCCCAATAAGCTCTATGCCCCAATTCAACAGGCTAGTGGCATGCCTTCCCATAGACCAACCTATATGGGGACATCCCAATAGGTGTCTTGTAAGCGGTTTGATAAGCCCACAGTGTCGTATTGAGGTACTACTCTTGGTGTCACAATCACAGGTGCAGCTCCCGGTCTTGAAGAGGCCAAGGAGGGAGATGAGGTTACTCAAGAGATTCCTCCAGGATTAGAGAAGTGGCCAGAGCCAGGGTCAGCATAGATTTTTCTTCCCTTGGAGCGTGTGGATGTACATTTTGGAATGTTGTAGATAGTGTGTGGCTAGCCCATTTTTGCGTGGGTCACACTTAGTGTGTAGTTATTTTTTTTTTTTATATTTTTGGTAGTACTGTATAGGGTTATTTTATACACCCTCTTTTGAAATTATGTTTATACTTGTATAATTCTTTTGTAATGAAATTTGAATGTTTAATTGGATTAAATAGAAAATGATACCTTCATGTATATGAATTACAGCTTCCGCTATATATCAAATGTTATGAATATGTTCTAGTGAGCTACACTCACGTGTGAAAAGTTGTTCTTCTCTTCTTCGTCTGTTGTATTTGGCTAGATATAGGTACAGCATCACAAGAGTACGTGTGTCTAACCTCGGGGATTACCCTAGGCCAGGGTAATTCGGAACCGGGATGTGACAGATAGATTGTGTAAGTAGTACTAAATAAATAAATAATAATAATAATAACAATAATAATAGTAATAATAATAAACACTATAGTACGACATGGTGCATGAACATCAACTTATAAAAAGCTTGCCAATGTCTACTGTCACTACATTTTTCTACAGTGGGGCAAACCCTTGATAAAGCCTTTTACATAAATATTTAGATAAATATGAGCCATTCGATTCACCTACCTTCTATCAATTTGGTCTTTTTTTCAATTTGTCACTAATCCGATCATTTAACTATGAATGGATTTAATAACAAAATAATGGGTCCTACTGATTGATTTCCAATGTTCCCGTGCTATAATGACAAAATAAGTGGGTCCTACTAGTAGATTTCAAGTACTGTCATGCCCATTAACTTCAATGAATTTAATCGTAAAATTAAGAGGGTCCCACTAGTATATTTTTTATTTGTAATTTACTTTGCGATAATGCAAGCAATGATTAACAAAACACATTGGCATAAATTTGATATCCAATCAAACCATTCAATGACATTGACTTAATCACGTAAATGAGATGGCCCATTGAGAAGGAGAAAAAAAAAAAGGAAATATTTATGATAGGGAAAGAATATCATGACTTGTTGCTTTATTTAGAGAGAGAAAATAGGGATTTTGAATGCTTTGACTTCTCACTAAAAAATAGGGCCAGATGAACGCTTACACCAGTTAGAAGAGGGGAGTTTTTCACAACAGAACACCCGGGGGGTTTTTTTAGCGTGTCCCATATATATATATATATACACACACATTTTTATCAATAGATTTGTATACATGTGTATATTTACTAGAAAATTTATTTATTACCCGAGACTAATGGGCTTTGATCCAATGTCCAAGTCCCACCCAATAAGAAATCAGGCCCCTAATTTAGGTCCAGGGCCACTTGGATAGTTTGCATCTTGGACTCAAGAGTCGGGAATAAAACAGGAAGAAGTCAGTAAAACCTTTTTTTTTCTTTTTCCACAATGTAAGTATTGGTATATTCTGCAAGGTAAGTATTAGTATAAAGGCAGTAAAACATTGATTACAAGAAAAAGTAGTACCACCCTACAGACAAAGAACGACTTGACAGAGGTCCAAGCTGAATTGATAGTTCCCTCCCTGCAATATTAATAAAAATCCAAAGAAATTAAGAAAGTGCAATCAGAATGTATCCCTTATCAAATACCAAAACCAAATCTTAAAAACTTCAGGTCAGTCTTTTTAAAAACGAGCAGGAGGGTCTTTAATGGGATTCCCAACATGGATTTCTTGAAAGGCAAATGGAATCATGGATTCATGAAAAATAAACACTTTTTTCTGATTCAGTTTTCATATGCAAGCAGCTTTCTTTCTTCTTTTTTCTCTAACTCCTTTATGAAACAATGGGGACAGTGGCGGACCTACTTGAAGGGTCGCCCCAAATCGATTTTGAAATCACTTGACATTTGAATGGGCCTGGACATATTCCACTGATATCTAACAAACAATTGCCCCATGTCAGAATTTTGTGATCGCCCCATGTCAAAAAACCTAGGTAAAAGACTCTTGTTCTCTTTAGACATTTTCTTCCCACTGACAATACTAAGTCCTCTTTGTCTCGTTTACTTTCAGCATCTTCTTTTTACTGAGAGTACAAGATCTGCTTCGCGGGGATCGAGCTTCTCATATCGGGTCATCTCGTGGTTAATATCTCTCTCTCTCTCTCTCTCTCTCTCTCTCTCTCTCTCTCTCTCTCTCTCTGTGCAAATAGCCCTAAATAAAGCAATTTTCCTCCAAACAAGTAGGATTACAGGAAATGTTATCTTAGGCTATTTGATGATGATTAATTGATGATCACCTAAATTTGGGAGAGGTAGTGGGAAGACCCTTCAATTGGGCACGGAATCTGAGCATGAAAAAAAAATTATGTCTATTTAAATGCAATAAAGTTTTTCTTTTCGTGTTGTTCATATGAGAAAAGTTAGCGAAGTCGACCAAAAGTTTGGCCCCACCCAAAAAAAAATTCTTGGGTCCACCACTGAACGGGAAGGATCTTTGGATGCAAGATATCAGTATTGATCACATAATGCCATGTTTGTTTCCTTTGTTGGGTTAACATTCAAATTGAGGGGGCCCACACGATATCCCACGTGCATGGCATCAAGTAACTGGTTTCCTTTAGAATTTCACCAAAAAAGGAAGTTTCCTTAGAAAATCCCAACAAAGATAAGTTTCATAAAAGGAACAAACTTCTCATTCAACTAGGAAATTAACCTTATAAAAAGGGTTATGGGTTCTAGTACAGCACAATTGGCATAGGACCACGGTTTGCACCCGGAGGTTATGGGTTTGAAACTGCACTACAACACTTGGGCTACAGGGGAGTTTACCCCGCTTCTCCTCTGGGCTCCTGAGATTAGTCTAGCTCAAAGGGTTGAGAACCCTCCGAAAGTGAAAAAAATAGAGGTTAAAATTTGTAGAACGGTCAAAATAAAATTAAAAAAATTAGCAATTGCATTAAGTGGGCATCATATATAAGAATAGGCAACCCTTGTGTCAAGATTTTCATATACTTTTTTACTTTTTTTTTTTTTTTTTTTTTTTTTGCTATCAGAGGGTTAAACCCTAGTGTGGTAGTGTAGTTTCGAACCGACAACCTCTGGGAGCAACCAGTGGTCTTAGGCCAACTAAGTTACCCCTTGGGATTAAGATTTTCATATACTTACTAATATTGAAACAGAAGGCAACATTGTTATCGGGACTAGAATGATTAAACAAACTTTTTATGTGAATTGGGATGAACCAGAAGTGGAGCTTGTTTTCAAAAGAAAAGGCCCTCTTTACAACCTCCCTTCTCCCTTTCTGTAAGGGGAGGACCTGTTATAAACCCAATCCCCTCACTCCCCACCTCTCCCCTGTGTTTAAGTGTTTTGTACTGGCAATAGGTACTTCTTCTGTTCTGTAGATGTACTAGGATTATGATGAATCGCCACGCAAGAGACCATTGTAACTAAGACCTGTCCTGAATGTGGAAAAAAAGAAAAACGAACAATGGTTTTTTTTTTGTTTTTTTTATGGGGTTGGGGGGAGGGGGGGGGGGTGTTGGGTTTAGGAGATTTACAAGAAAAAAAATCCCACTAAAAATAGAAAACACAATTGAGGACCCCAAATTTGTTTAATATCAAGGGAGGACCTCCCGCCCAAATCACGCTTCTTTTTTTTTTTCCTTTCTTTCATTTTGCCCCTAAATTGTTGGTGTCAACTGTAAGTCCATGGGGATCCGAACCCTAGAGGGGGGGTGAATAGGGTGAGCTTCAATTATGACCAATTTTAATCAATTTTAACTTCTTTAAAACAAACTAGTCACAAGTGATGATTATCAAACAATATGCGGAAGCTTAACAAAAGAATCATCACAAAGCAAGCACCATCACACAAGTATTTATAGTGGTTCGGCCTCAATGCCTACATCCACTACCGGCTTGTGATCCAACACCCCACCGGATTTCCACTATTTATGCTTTTCAATAGGCTAAGCAATAACCTTTACAATATGCTTTCCAAGGCTAAGCAATAACCTTACAATGATGTTTTTCAAGGCTTAACATCAACCTATACATTATGCTTTTATAGGCTAAGCAATAACCTCTTCAACCACAAGGTTGGTTATCTCACTAAATTAGTGTCTTTAATACACTTGATGGAGATTCTATTAAGCTCATTACATTGCCTCTTAAATAGGCGGATATGGAAGTGAAATTCTAATACACACTCACACTATGAATGCAAAGATGAAAACATATGAAGTGTGTGTGTGTGTGGTCCCCAATCATTTTGAAAATGAAAGCTCATAAATGTATGCCTAAGGCTTTTGAAAGTTTAAGATCATAAAACATTTATGATTGAGGATATGATGCAATCACATGTTAAAAGTAACAACTTGTTAATGATATCAAAGTTACACAAGTTGTATGAAATGGATTAGCTCTAAACATGTGATGCATAGGGATGTCAATCAAATCATCAAAGAAGCTCAAAACATAAAAATAGATTTGATTGAAGAGAGGGACAAATCATATGTAATTATAAGGACAACTTGAAAATGATTTACCAATCAAAGTAAGGCAAGTTGTGATACTTTAAAACAATAATACACATATGATTTGTAATGATGTTGGATCCAAAACATGAGATACATTTGAGAGAGATTTTCTTATGATGGAAAAACAACACCCAAAGATTCAACAAAGTATATGAATCATGTTACATATTTCATTAACATGATCTACTTAGATTTACCAAAGATAAAGTACTACTTTGATGAATCAATGGTGATGTATCCAAAACAATAGATCTATTCAAAATATAGAATATGCTAAGGATACAACAAATCATAGATTAACATGTTACTAAGATTTACCAATGATAAAGCAAAACATGAAAACATATGATTTGTAAAGAAGTTGAATCCAAAACATAAGATAGTTTTGAGAGAGATGTTCTTATGATGGAAAACAACAACCAAAGATTCAACCAAGTATATGGATCATGTTACATATGATTTCAAAGGTTTTTACATTAACATGATCTACTTAGATTTACCAAAGTTAAGTACTACTTGAATTGAATCATATGGTGTTGTGTCCAAAATAATAAATCAACTCAAAACATAACATATGTTAAGGACACAACACAAACATAGTTTATCATGCTAGAAATGATTTACCAAAAATAAAACAAAGCATGAAAACATATGATTAAGAAAGGAAGAGCCTACTTGGTGGTTTAACTTCATTAATCCAAGCTTTAGCTTTCCTAATCTTCCCCTTCATCCCTTGGTTCTTTTCCCTTTTGATATGCCTCAATACCTCTCAAGGAGGGGCTTAAAAATCCCAACATTTGGAAAGGGAAAGAACTCCTTTTTATAGCCAAAACAGCCCAACGGCTAGTTTACCCGGTCAACCGGCCATAACAGGCAGGTTAACCGGCCAAGCACAACGGTCATAAAAAGAGCCGTTGTGTTTTGGGTCATCCTGCACTGTGGCCGGTTAACCGGGATAACATGGCCGGTTAACCGGCTACACTGCGGGTTGACCACCCCGGTTAACCCCATGGTTAACCCCGCAGCACCAAAATTCCCAAAAAATGCATTTTTCACAGTTTTGCTTGGGGGAACTTTTTGGCCACTAAATCAAGCTTGGAAAACATGTTTTAAAGATTCTAAAGGTTTTTAAAACATGACATAAAAAGCCTAAAAAGTTTCAAAACTTTTAAAACAAAGGCTTGCTTGATTTCTTGAAAACTCTTTTCAAATGAAATTGCATACACAAATGATTCTTTTTGTGATGAATGTATGCAAAACTCAAACCTAAATTCACAAGATGATTTTCCAAATATAATGCACAAGGAATTAGGTTTTCAAAAGAGTTTTGGGTTCTAAAACCAATGCATCCAAGTTTAGAACCAAAACATGCATATAACACAAACTTTTCCAAATCTAAAAACCAATGCATGTATAAAACTAGATTTCAAGTTTATTTAAAAAACCAATGCAAGTGTGTAAATCAAATGATGCTTGAATGAAGATGCATCCATCAAATTGCAACCTACAAAATTCCTAACATCAACAAATATGCAGTGATAGTCAACAAATGGAAATGCATAATTTGTCAATATCAACAAATATGCAGTGATAGTCCTTTTTTATTTCACACCACATTATTCATCGACATCGATATCAACAACTATGGACTGATAACTGTTTTTTAGCTCACTGAGTAAATACAGTATTCCTTGATGTCGGCAAATCACTCGTCGATATCAACGAATGTGAACTGATAGCCATGCTCATGTAGCTCCCATTAGCACACTTCCTTAGCATCTTTAAATCATTCATTGCCTTATCAATACTCTATAAAGTCTTTACTCCCATTTTATCTATTACAAGACTGAGGATTAACTTCAGAAGAAAGCTCAATTCATCTTCCCCCCAACTCTAAGCATCAATGAAAAATGACACTCACTACATAAAACAATTTAAGAAAATATTACTTGGACATTCCAACAAGGACATGGAAGACAACACATTTCAACTCTACACATGAATGAAAAAAGGGCACTCTATACAGAAAAAAATGTTCAAAAAAAATATCACTCAGGCATTCTAGCAAATACATGGAAGGCAACACACCTTCACTTTCCATCATCTCAAGGACATCACCTCCTTTATCTTTCTTCTTTCTCAAACCCGATCAGAGAATAAACCGGACCCAGGGAGTGAAATTTTGGGCTAATTAAAATTTTTTGCCCTTTTTGGCCCAAGGATCGTAAGTCCGCTGTGAGGATAATGTATTTCAACCTAAAAACATAAAATAATAGCGGAATTCATACATTGATATCAACAATGGATAATAAATCTCAATTAAATTTAAAGTTGTAAGAAACAATTAAAGGTAAAAGGGAAGTTAATTTAATTACAATGACCAACCCAAAAACTAAAGCCATTAAACAACATAGAGTCAATGAAAGAAAAGTTCAATGAAGAATAACAATGAATTAAATAAAATCTAATGTTTGTCCCAAAGTGAGGCTCTCATGTGCCTGGTATTAATGACACTACTCTACATCATCGGCACTCCACTTCCGTGCCTCCTCTGCTGGTTGGAGATCCTATGGGATCT
This sequence comes from Cinnamomum chago, assembly GCA_038049695.1. Lineage (NCBI taxonomy): Eukaryota > Viridiplantae > Streptophyta > Magnoliopsida > Laurales > Lauraceae > Cinnamomum > Cinnamomum chago. The sequence continues at coordinate 120,045,402 of CP142451.1, forward strand.
CCTCACTGGCCTGCTCCTCGTAGTAATACTCAACTGAGGAGTCTGCACACCAAGGAACAAAGTCGACATGTTGAGCAATAGATAAGCAAGATATAATTAAAACATAGCATGCATCAAATAAACGAGTAATGACAAGTAGAAGACCATAAGAATACAAGGAACAATACTAGGCATGTAGCATGAGTAAATAACCATCAAAATCATAAACAGGAATCCTAGCAATACTAACAATCACCACTACCAATGTAATGCAATGCACAAGAGGGAGACTCCATAGATGTCCAAGCCACCTCACCGGGTACCAGTAACAATCATATCCGAACTACTGATACCAAAGTCCGGCTTCAGGGGGATCCAAGATCTCGGTCCCGGGAATAGTAGCACGGTCCAAGCCCGCTCCCAATTATTCAACGCCATGGACACCGTCCAAAGCCAACTGCCCACCCCGATGTCTGAGTAACCGGCCCATCAATAGACCCTAAACTGCAGCTGGCCATGATATGCAAATAATAATAACAATAATAAAGTGGTATTGACACGCGAGGCAATCCAAGTCAAGCAAGTCTGGCTTGCTCAGCAAACAAAGCATGTTCTTAGGGATTATCTCATTCAAAACAATACAAAATAGACCATCCACACGATAATCCCTTACATTCTAGCCAGTCATATTTATCAATACACGATACATGGTTACTAAGGTACACTCTAAGTCAGGTCCTTGTTCTAATTCTACAAGAGTTATGTTTCATAATTAATTAGGTGTTTTATGCCAAGAGAGTGTACAAGGATACAAAATCGACGGATACGATTAACAAATCAAGGAGAGATTACAATCTAATCCTAGGCAAGTGTTGTCATCTCTGTACCATATCTATTTTAATGGAGTGCGTGGGGAATTCAAATCAACGATGCTTATAAAGAATTTTCTTCGCGTACAATCATGTTGAGCATCGATTGATTCAATTCCATACGCATTCGATTAAACCATACATAATACACGAATACCTAAACTACCCATAGAAGCACACCAAGCCACGTGCTACGATTTCAAAACCCCATAAATTAACACGTGAGGTTAGGTTCATGTTTTCCAATATCTAAGGCACAAACCTAGGCTAACAAGTTTCATTTCCAATAAAACATGGACTGGATCATTAATCTGAGTAATCATCCCAATTCTCGATCTCTGATCATTATGAAACCAAAACCATTGGATTCTACATCTAAAGAGCTTTCCTACGGTATATAGAAATCTAAATTCCGATGAACGGATCAAAAGTTATGGGCGTTTCAAGTAGCCCCTTTTTAATTGCCCTGCAGGTTCCTGGCGTCTGGACGCTAGTTCCAACGGTATATAGAAATCCAAATTCCGATGAACGGGTCAAAAGTTATGGGTGTTCCAAGTAGCCCCTTTTTAATTGACCTGCAGGTTCCTGGCGTCCGGACGCCAGAAACCTAGCATCTGGACGCCTAGAACTAGTAAGTGTTAGGAGTTTTGTATTGCAATTTGATGGATGCGTTATCACTCAGCATCATTTGAATTTCCACACATGCATTGTTTTAGAAAAACTTGAAATCTTGATTTATATATGCATTGTTTTTAAGATTTGTGAAAGTATTGATTTATGAATGTTTTGTTTTTAAACTTGGATGCATTTTTTTTTTTTGAAAAAAAGTTTTAGAAATCAAGCAAGGCTATGTTTTAAATCCTTCAAATCCTTTTGGTTGAAGAGGTTATTGCTTAGCCTAAGAAAAGCATAGTGTAATAGGTTGATGCTAAGCCTTGAAAAACATCATTGTAAAAGGTTATTGCTTACCTTATTGAAAAGCAAAAATAGTGGAAATCCGGTGGGGTGTTGGATCACAAGCCGGTAGTGGATGTAGGCATTGAGGCCGAACCACTATAAACCTTATGTTGTGGTATTTGCTTGTGGTGATTTCTTTTGTTAGCTTCCGCATCTTATTTGGTAAATCATCACTTGTAACTAGTTCATCTTAAAGAATTAAAATTGGTTAGAATTGGTCACATATTGTAGCTCACCATATTCACCCCCTTCCCCCCTCTAGGGTTAGGATCTTAGGACTTTCAGTAAGGGCGCCCGAAGGCTCTGCCTTCTGGCGTCCGGACGCCCGGAGGCAAAAACCTCCCTGGAATCCCTTGTTTTGTTGGTTTTCTGACCTCCTTCCTTCCAAACAATTCCACACGAATTTCAAACATTTCCAAAGGTTGTAACCTGCATAAAACTAAGCCACCATGCTCTCCCAACCATCACATTCATCATTCCACACCCATTCTAATAATTTAAAAGATAAAAAGAGTTACCAATTACATCAATTAACAAACTAAGATTAACAATTAAATTAAATAAACCCAAATTCCCCAAAAGAACCTAATCTAGCATATTAATCCCAAATTAATAACAGAATAGGCTTGGAATTAGGAAAACCTAACAAGAAAATACATCCAATCAATGGAAGACATACACACATGCTTAATTATAAAACGCAGATCTACTTGCCTCAACCAAGAAGAAGATTGGAATTGGCGAAATCTGAGGAGAAGCCCTACTACTGCGGAAACCTCAATCTACCCCGACCAAACGCAATCTAGCACGCAAAGGAGAAGAAAAGAGAGGAAAAGATTAAGATCTACCTAAATCTAAACCAAAGAGAATTGATTGAAAAGATGAAAGAGAGGGAAATCTTACCAAACTGATGTCAATGGAAAGAGGAGATCGCGAGGAAGAATATGAGCGGCTCGGATCGCGGAAGTGATCTCTCAGGGAATGAGTTTTGGAGCCTTGGAAAATGATGAAGAAGAAGAGGCTGCGGTAGGTTATCGTTCGTTGCAGAGAAAGAAAAGATATTAGGGTTAATCTCTTGTTTAAGAAGAAAGAAGGGGAAAAGACTAAGTTACCCCTCAAGTGGGTTCGAAGAAAGAATGAATATTAGAAGGGTTTCTGGTTGTCGGATTGCAACGAGCCAGAAGACAAAATTGATCAGCGCAACGAAACCTTTCCAATGAACCCAAAATTAAGGCAATAGGAATTTTTTGAAAAAACACTCAATTTTTTCCTAATTTGCAAACTACCCCCCTACTAGGGTCAAACGAACTCAGAATCGTACGAAACTCTACAGGCACTATTCTAACACTAAAAGAAACTCGCTCACCATCTAAACCCACTTAAATATCTAATAAAATAATAATTATAATAATATCAAAATAAATGGGTCAACGGGTCGATTATTGGGCCCAACTGACCTAATAAGGTCGCAGACCTTACAAACGAAGAGTGATCCCTTACCATGCGATGAAGATGAGGTCATTCTCTAAAATGATGAAATGGGTGGATGGTGAAGAAGATTAAAACCAATGTGATGAAATAAATGGATGGAGAGAATAAAAGGAGATGATGGGAGATAGAGCTGGTGGATCTCATTTGGATCGGAGGATATAGACAATCTCGTCTAGGGTTTTCTTCTTCTCCTATTCCCATTCTCTACTTGTTATTCTACAATTTGGGGATTATGACCGGGTTTGTTGACATCAACGAATGATAGGTGGTGGGAGGTCCTCCATTGATATTATAAACATTTGGGGTCCTCAGTTGTGGTTTCCATCTTTAAAAAGAGTTTTTTTTTTTTTTTTGTAAATGACCCTTTATAATTGACCATCGATTTCTATAGATTATCCTTTCTCAACACCTTTAAATTTATTAATATGGGAGATGCTCCTATGAGAGATATCTCTCACCTTATATGAGAGATAGTGGTGGAGGCCCCCACATTTAAGTTGTTGGCATTGAAAATGTATGTGAAGGCCCCCAACTTATCTCTCGTAGTAAGGTGAGTGCATCTCTCATAGAAACATCTCCTTTTGAACATATGTATATAGAGTCTCCATTGCATTGACTCATTCAATGCAACAATATATATATATATATGTTAATCTTTAAATGCTTACCTAACATTAAGATCAATCCTTCTCAATCTTTGACCTCTATTCCCTCAATTTATTTGCATGAAATAGAATATAAAAAAAAAAAGCCAAGCAAAAATCAAGGAAATGATGGATTTCAAAACTGATGGTGAATATCAATTACATGCTAAATTTCACGGAGTGATTGACTAAATAGAAATCTCCTTTACTCAAATCCTCTTTATAGGATCTTACACCCCATTGAGCAACAACTTTTTCCAAAACCAATTGGTGATAAAAAAGGGCAACAGTAGTTTTATGGTGAGGGCGAGGGCGAGGGCTATGGCTCGACCATGATTATAACCGCTTAGAAGCGATGGTAGACGTTGACCTCAATATTCTCAATCATTGACAAGTGTAAATTAACATTTCTTCTATTCTTTCAACATATAGATTCAAATAATAAATACTTTCTACGTTCATGTAAACAAGATATTTTAAAAGAAATAAAGAAGGCCTTGGGCCAGCTCAACCCAACCTAGCACGGCACAGCCCTAGTCATGCCTCAAGGCCGTGCTAGGCCTACCCCAGTCAGCCAGGATGGGCACGGCACAGCACATAAAAACTAGCTGGCACCACCCGATTTTCATCTCTAACCATTGTAAGTAGGTAAACTGTTCGAACATCCTATCCATCAATCTTCATTCTTAAATTCAAGATCTTACCAGCAGTGTCCTTCGAATAATCAAGTTAAAGGGAATTCATTAGAGGAGTGGCAATATGTGACCCGGCCTAATAAAACTTTCATACGGCAGCTTAATTCATACTAGCACGGGCATATTCAGTTGTTCACCAATTACTGAAAAGTATATTTAATGATTTATTAAGAAAAATTCAGATCACACAAGATCATCCTCAAATACTCATAACAATGATTTGACGATCATGATAGGGATGGAAATGAAGTTCTTGTAGAAAAGTGAAATGGTGAAAAAGATGTGGTTACATGAAGTGGAGGAGATGAGTGGTTACATGTTAAAAGTAGAGATGACTTCTAATAAAACATGGGACTAATCAAAATGAAACGGAATTATTCCAATAATAGCCTCTATATCTTACTCATAGTCATGTATTGTATATTATCAATGACGAGACAGTGAGCCTGGTTGAAGACATTTATTTTATTTTATTTTATTTTGTTATCGGAGGTTTTCCAACCCTTTGTGCTAAACTGATCCCTCTGGGTCAAGAGGGAAGTCGGGTAAACACCCCTATGGCCTCAAGATGTTAGCACTAGTGGACTCAACCTTAGATTCCTGAAGAAGAAGAAACCGGGTGTCGATATCAAGACCTCTAGCTCTGGAAGAGGGAGGAACCGTGGTCCGACCATTCAGTCAACCCCTTGGGGTTAAAAGCCTGGTTGAAGACATAAGGCAACTACAACTAGAATGTAAAATTCGTAAGATATATAGATAAGTAAGCCTGTTATTAACATGTAGGATCCATAATCCAGTTTCAATTACTGGAAAAGCCAATAAGATCTGGACCCACATTTCTTTTGTTAACGTGCCCTTGGATCGGGGTAATCAACATGTGTGGATTGGATCAAGCATAATTGGGCGCCACATGGGTTAGATGACTTCTTCCCCTCGTCTTACTTTACCCTCATGAATTATGAAAATGCACTTTCCATTTCCACCATCTCCTCTCGTGAAATCACTCTATCTCCTTCCAATCATTCTATAAAAGCAAATTTGGACTATTTCATTCATGAAAAATGGATTCTTTTCATGATTAGGTTTCCATACCCAAGCAGCATTCTTATTTCTTCTTCTCCTCCAATTTCATTATTCATCATTGTCTTCATGCCTTCATGCAATATTTGTAGAAACAAATGTAGACGAAAAATAAAATTTGTATAAATTTTAAAACTTGACTCCAAATAGCGTAACATAGAAAAGAGATACCAAGCTTTTAACTACCTATGAAAATCCAATCCAAAAACCCCTCTCTTAAATATATTATAGTTGGGAGGATCTCTTCTATGCAAGTGGAAGGAAGACTGGTTTTATTCCACGTGCTTCCCTTTCCGAGAAAATCTCGCACTTCATTTTGGTTTCCTTAGAATTGCACTAAAAAAAGAAGTTTCCTAAAAGATAAGTTTCATAAAAGAATCGAACTTACTGATTCAATTAGGAAACTTAACCCTAGAAACAAGATGAGGGCGCCTGTTTCCTCTTTTGATTCTTTCTAAATCAATTCGAACCATCCAACTTCTACTTCTTCTTGTTTTTGGTAACTCCATGCTTTTTGTTTCTTGTCTTGGGTTATCATTCAAGTTGATGAGTGATTGTGTTTTTAATCTGTCTGCTCCTTCTCATTTGTCTCTATAGTAGCAACCCATAGTACAATTTCAATTAAAATCCAATTAGAGTGACTGTGACAGAAACTCAGGATGAGAGAACAGAACCCAGATGAATGTTCTTGTGCTACCATTAGATCTACCAGACACTGTGGCGACGGTAGAAGTTCCATTTGTCATTTAAGTGATGATTTGCTGATTGAAATACTATCAAGGTTGCCCCCAAGATCTCTACTTGGATTCATGTCCGTGTCCAAATCATGGCGCAGTTTGATCTCCAATACTTTTTCTTTGCGCCCTTTGGGCCCTGTCTCCGGCCTCTTATGTCACACCGGGAGCAGAAGTGATCCATGGTATGAGAAAAAAGGGTACATTGATTTGTCTGATGCCTGCAATAGTAATTGCATGAAGCCGATAGAACCATGGAGCTGCAACAGTAATTGCATGGAGGTGATAGAATCATGGAGTGGCACCTTCCTGGGAGCGTCTATTGATAAAGTGAGTAAAGTCCGCTATTGCAATGGGCTGTTCCTTCTTTACAGTGAGAGTATTTTTCCAATGCGCTACCACATATGTAACCCTGCAATCAATCAATGTTTCGCTCTTCCTGAGCCTCCTCTACACCCCAATCTTAAACGTTTCATGTCCATATCCACATTGGCTTTTGACCCACGCTTGTCCCCTCACTACAAGGTTGTCCGATTCTCCAGCGATAGTCCTTGCTCCGAGAGCCCAATACAAGTGGATATTTTCTCTTCAAAAGAGCGCAAATGGATTGATCCTAAGGTGTTACCAGAAACTCTCTCTCTATTTAAATTGCATTATGGTGATTCAGTTTTTATGAATGGAGCTCTGCAGTTTATCATTCCACCCAACAACACTCTGTACAGTTTTGATGTGGAGGAGCTGAGCAGCCGAACCATCAAGCTACCAAAATCTCCTCCTACTTTTGACATCCACTACTTTGGGAAATGTCAAGATCATCTTTTCTATATTAATAGTGCCTGTGACCATTCAGAGATGAGAATTTGGATGCTCCAGGATTTTGAAACAGGGGAATGGTTATTGAAACACACTATCCTCAGTGAAAACATAGAAAAGCTTCCAGTTGCTGTTATTACTCGTCCTAATGATGGACCTCCTCCGCGCCGCTTAACATTTCACCCTGACTTGGAGGTTATTTTTATGGACTTTCAAGGTAAGATTTTATCCTATCATTTTGGCAGCAAGATGAGTGATGATGAGAGGTGGGAGGAAGTCTTCAGCTTTGGAATTGACAGATATGTAAATTTGCTAGTTCCCTATTCGCGCTGCCTTTCCTTCCTCAATCCTCCTTTGCTTTTGTCCTAATTTATTTTTCAATTGTGGAGTGCATTAGTGAAAAAGAGAACATGACAGATAAAACTTTGATGGCTGTTTATTCTTTGTATTGTTCCTCTGTTATTTTTCTATTTTAGGATCAGTTTTATCATTATTGTTTTATTTTTTTTCATTGTCAAAGAATACTCCTGTAAGCCTCATGAGGAACTAAGGAACTTGATTTATTTAAAATGGCCAGTCTTTGATTCTGCTTTTGCAACTATCAAATTCCAATTTGATAGCTCCTACATTAAATGTCGAATTGCCTATCTATGAAAGTTTTACAGAATCTATTCTCAATCCCTCCTTCTTAATGGATTTTCACAATTCTTAGTTAACTAAGATTATGGAATATATCAGGGATATAAACAGTGGCGAATCTAGGATTCAAAGTCATTGGGGGCACAGAAAGAATGTGGAAATTTTTTTTTGGTTATTTCTAAATGTATAAGGAGCAACCCGTGACAATTTTTTTTGCAACCTGCAATAGCAGTTGGACATATTTAAACACACAAGGAGCAACCGAACATATAAAATACAATAGAAACTAGAAAATAGATGTATAGTTTGTGACAGCCACTCTCAAAGAAATAATTAATTAAGCACAGGAAAATTCATACACAAGTCAACTCTTCTAACTATTTTAGCACTCATTCACTTGACAAAACTTCTTAGACTACCTCCTTCCTCACAAAGATATATTCCCTTTCCCTCCAGCTGTAAGACCAACTTTTCCACGAAGTTTTAACTTTTCCAGCGATGGCTATTGTTAATTTTCCTTGGCATTAGCCCTTGCAGGAGACTGAGAACGCCGTGATACTACAAGAAAGTGATTAAAACAATCAAAATTGAGGAGGACAAGAATATGGAATACCTAAAGTTTATATTGGGCTACAAAAATCTATTGGGGGCCTTATGGAACAAATTAGTGGGCCCCACCAAAATTAAAACTAAAACTTAGAAATCCAGATCCAGGCCCCCGTGCTAATATACTCCATCCGCCACTGGATATAAAGTATTGGACCCAATGACCATACAGGTTAGATGAAACGGGCCCTGCCTCATCATATTATCTTGAACTAATTTTACATGGGATCAAAGCAATTTGAATGGAATCATTATCCACTCAAATGGTTCAACCTTCAGTGATCAATATCATCACTAATGTCTAGTCCATCTACCTTTTTTGCTAGAGATTTCATAGCTAAGTATCAATCTTAGGAAGTTTGTATAACCTTCTGTGAACCTAATGCAACCCTTGAGCCCTCCAACCAGGGGCATATGGCTATAAGAATACTTGGTGAAACCTCAGGGTCAGTTTGGATACTGGTGGCTCAGTTCAGGTGCATTTTGACTGCTGGTTTTATCCTTTTTTTTTATAACGAATTTCATGTATTTGAGCTCAACATCTAAGTCCCAATTGTTTTGTTCTTTGCTATAGCCAATTAGACTTAAATTCAGTTTCAGGTAACTAGAGTTGCATTACCTGATTGCAGGGCAACATTTCCAAATTCCAAACAGGGTCATGTAGTTTCTCTTAGCACTAACTTACTATCCATGGGAGAAGTCGTTACATATCCTACCAAATGATGCAAGCCCAAGCATCCAGTGCATTCTGAGCCACCCCAATAAGAAATATAGTAGAGCCCTCCTTGTACCATTCAAATAATTACTTCAAATGTATATCATTTACATTTTTATAAATAGAATTGTATATATGGCTTTCTCTCTTTGTATATGAGCATTCGTTTTCTGCATATGACCATATATGGCTTTTCCTCTTCTTCACATGAATATTTCTAACTCCGTATTCATGTATGCACAGACACTTTTTTATTTTATACCAGCATGAGCCCCGCCTGATAAGGAATCAGAGACCCTAAATCTGGGTTTGGGCCTGGCTCATTGGGTGAGTTGGACAGTCTGCATCTTGGGCTCAGGGTTGAGGGACCCGAAGAAGCTGATAAAACAATGAAAACATTACAAGAAAAAGGCCCTAGAGAGGAGAAGAACTAGACACAGGTCCAAGTCTCCAAGCTGACTTGATACTGCCCTCACTGTAATAACAAAGACCAAAAAAATAAATAAGGCTTTGCTCCAACTAAGAAAAAAAAAAATAAAATGGACGTTGCTTGGCAACTTTTTTTTTTTCTTTTTACTAAAATAGGAGTTGTCCCAAATGAAAGAATATCCTCACACATGCAGCGCTCTGCTCCCTTTCGGACAGTTCCAAAGGCGGGACACCCCTGAATTTCATAGTCTTTCCTGTGTCGAGGGGCACCGATCCAGTTTTTCCAAAGGGACCCAGAGAACATCTTCCTCCTAAATGAATGGACAATTTAATTTTTTGGCCAACGCATTAATAGCTTAGTAGGGTTGGCACCTTTTGTTTCACATAAGTGCCAAGGGATCAATACCTAGACAAAGAAGCTCGGACGCCCAAATATGAAATGAATATGGCAAGGATATCCCGTTGATATAACAGGGACAAGAATTTTAAAGATTAAAAGTGAAGGATCGGATAAGATTTAACACAATATATTGTCTATTTGAAGTATTCAAAAAATCATAGTGGGTAGAATCATTTGCACCAACCAGTAGCACCAATCTAGAAGAGGGTATCTATTGTTTAAATTACATGCTGTCATCTTTTATTTATTTTATAGAAAACATTGTTTGATGGATTCAACGAAGTTTTTAATTAGTCTAAGTCAAGCTAGGATATATTTATGTTGTCTTCTTGCAATTATTTTAATAAAAAAAACTTCCTTTAATAAAATGGATTTATTCAATCAGTTTAGACAAGCAAGAATGTTTTTGTTTTCCATGGCATAGTCTATATTTGTAATACTAATACTTTCATTTTATTTACTAAAATTTCCAGTTCTCTTCATTATGACTTTGTTTTTAATAATTCTTTTATATCATTTTCAAAACAAGATAATATTAGTGTTCCAATTATATTCTTTTTCGTAATTTTCTCTTCCACATCATCTTTTTATATAATGTTGTTTTTCTATTACTTCTTAAATTTTTTATATCATTCTAACTTTAATTTCAGTTTTTTTTTAAATATTATTTTTGTTAATCAATCTTTTACATTTTCTATATTGATTTTGGACTGGAATTTTACGTATCAAAAGTGATATCCCGTTGATATGACAGGGACAAGAATTTTATGGATCAAAAGTGAAGTATCGGATAAAATTTAACACAATATGTTGCCTATTTTAAAGTATCCAAGAATCATAGTGGGTAGGATCATTTGCACCAACCAATAGCACCAATCTAGAAGAGGGCATCTGTTGTTTAAATTACATGCTGTCATCTTCCATTTACTTTATAGATAAATTCTTTGATGGATTCAATGGACTTTTGAATCAGTCTCAGTCAAGCAAGAATAATTTTTTATGTTGTCTTCTTGCAATTATTTTAATAAAAATTTTCGTTTGATTCAATGGATTTATTCAATCAGTTTAGATGAGCAAAGAGTACTTTTATTTTCCATGGCATAGTCTATATTTTTATTACTAGTATTTTCATTTTATTTAATAGAATTTACAATTTTCATCATTATAATTTTATTTTTATAATTCTTTTATGTCAATCTCAAAACTAGATAACATTAGTGTTCCAATGATATTTTTTCTAATTTTCTCTTTCATGTCATTTTTTATATGATGTTTTTATATTACTTCTTAAATTTTTAATACCATTCAAACTTTAATTTTGGGGTTTTAGATAACTTTATTTTGTTAAAGTTGAAATCAAATCAAATCAAGATAAGAGGTAAAAGAAAGAAATTGAAAGTAACATTTTTGTTATTTTGTGCTTTAAACCTCAACTCCCTCCTCTTTCTATTTTCCTTGTTTGGACCTTGAATGCTAATAAATTTGCAAGGGATAGGTGGCATGACTCATGCATAGGTAGGTCATAAATAGGTTAGACGTCAGCTCGCTTTCTACAAGGCCAATTGGAGTCATGGAACATGGAAAAACAAAAAAATAGATTATTTTCCTGTTTCGGTTTTTATACGCTAGTATGAAGCAAGCAGCTTCCTTTCTTCTTCCTCCTCTTCTTCTTCAACTTCACTATTTAATGAAACTATCCTGAGGATCTCTGGATGCAAGATCACAGCTTTGAAGTCTGAAGCTATAATCACTGGAAGGGTTTCTAGAGAGCCTAAAAACACATATTTCAAGGTATCCGGCAATTGCTTGAGTTATAACTTACGGGGCTCTACAATTGATGGGACAGGTGGGGAAGCAGATGGAGTCAGAATCTCATGCTTCGGTTGCCACCTTGAGCGATCCATGGATGGGGTTGAGTCAACAGTGCATTGACTTCCTCTATATGTCTATCTACATCAAAATCACTTCCAAAGTGGATCAGAGAAGCCTCTAGTGGATCTTCAAGTTTCAAATGAGGTAAGTGATTTTCCACCAATTCATGAATGTAACTAATATGAAAAACCCCATCATCCTTGTAACGCCCCAATTCCGGATACCGATATACTCGTTCGAATACCCGAAATTGGCGCGCTACTTCCCGGAAAATCCGAGAACTTCCAAGATCGTAGGCCGCAGTGAGGTCCAATTTAAAACTTTTTGACCAATATAGTTATAACATTTAAATTGCGGAAGCATGACGATTAAATAAAGCGGAAGCAATAGGTATCGATATATATTAAGTATGAGCAGAACTACAGCCTACTTAAAATGGTTCAGTGTAAATTAAAGTTATACATTTGAGTTCTACCCATCTCGCTACAAAATTGTTCTCTCAAAACCCAAATAAAAGAGTCCCTCAAAACCCATGTAGATACTCATCGCCCTCCGGCTCGACATCCGTGTCGGCCGGGCCCCATGCGTACTCTCCTGCAACCGGTACCTCCACTAGGGCTAATGCATCGTCTGGGATCTCGGGATCAAGGCCTAAGCACTAATGAATGGGTCAGATCTAAAAGATCTGGCAAGTTACAGCATACTATTAACATAGAACATATATATCAAAGGGAATAAAGACAAGTACATAATTTAAATGAATAGCAAGGGAAATGAACTAGGCAGTTGTGCATTTAAATCATAAGAAATCAGTATAAATGAAATCATCTAAACTACTACAACAAGGTGGCACATTCACACGAGCTGGAATACCGCGGGATATTATGCCGCGGCCCTCCCATACTGAACACAGTCGCGGCGGGGAAATCTCACCAGTGCTGGGAATAACTAATCCCGAATATCACTCATCAACTCATCATCTCAACATTCCAGATCGGCACGGTATCACACCGTCCGTCTCAACCACACAGCTCATCATGATAGCTTCACAATACTCAACTAGCTCCTACCGGGGATGATCAGTCCACAGGCTGAGCTTAAATCAACCGAGTGAATGTTCATGCCGACTCGAGAATAACTCCAAGGTCTGTGTCTGTCTAGGCTTTGCCTTGCGTGAACAAGGTCCTAACAATATCTCTAAGAGGTCTACACATCCCAATACAGTCTCTGGATCTCATTCAAGGAACAGGCCCACTCGTTGGATCCATACCAAGGCCCATCAGTACATGGCCTGGTCTAAACCGTCCAAACGAGGCAACTAATCCATCTATTACTGATAACAGTTCCATTCCAATCCATAACAGCTTAACAGTCCAATAAGAACTACCTCTTCCAGCTAAAGGGTCCACATCTCCACACTTAGGCCCATTAAGGGCCCGCCTAGACACAGACACGGGTCAATGATCTCCGAAACCACACTATCGGGTCACCTCTAGATACCCTAGGTTCAGGTCTTCCATTTATGTTCAATTAATAGTAAACAGCTATTCTAAAGATCTAAGAATAACAATAAATGATATCAGTGAAGTATAAACTTCAATCAGAGAATCAACGGGAAATCCAACGGTCCAATCCTAGGTAATGGGCCACGTTAGGTTCAGGTCCATCTCCGGTAATTCGATCTCTAAACGATGTCATTAGTGCCGTAAAATATTGTATTTGGTGCTTAGTTAGTTAATGGCATCTATGACAACCCTTAGAGGTCGAATCATCTTAGATTATCAACCAAAACACTAAACAGTGGTCCCCGCGAGTCAAGGTTGAGCCACACCATTGACTCGGGCTTAGATCACTGATAAATGCTCATTTGGATGGTCAATGGGCCCCACAACTGATCACAACTCCTAAATGTTGAAAACTGGAACAATCAGGGTTTTCCAGGTGAACCTGATGTGTTGTGAGCTCGGTTGATCTCCTGGCCGGGAGGATCAACCGAGTGCACTAACTAATCTGAATCGGGCTTCCTGGACAACTCAATTCGTTTCTAAAGGCTTACAGCGTGTCCGGTCAAACAACCTGGCCTGGTTGATTGACCGCATACTCTAAAAACCTTAGAAAGATTGATGTTCCAGCTTTAAACACTTCTTAAATGCTAATTCTAAGTTTCAGGTTGATTTGGGTGTAAACAGACTGAATTTCGGGTGAAAAACCAACTTTCAGTCATTTCCTGCGAAAACCATGTATACCGGGTCAACCTGGGCTAAGCCGGGTCAACCAAACAAATTGAAAGGGGTTTTCTGCAAGAACATGGCTGAGGGCCAATTTTTCCCCAAAATCATAGTAGTCTCGGTCGACCAGGATAGGTCCCAGTCGACCCAGACAACAGAAAAGTCAGTCTGCAGAACAGAGCTAACTGAGAGCTGAAAAATCCACTTTTCCAGTGTTCTCGGTCGACCCAGAACACTCTCGGGCGAGTCCCGGGCGAGTCAGGCCGAATCTGCAGAAATTTAACTGAGGCTCATTTTTTTCGGAATTTCAGTGTCGCCGGTCGACCGAGGGGGTCTCGGTCGACCGAGCACACTGAAATTTCAGTCCCAGTTGCATTTCTGCAACTTCTCCGTTTTGACTCCTTTTTCACCCAAATCACTTCCAATCACCTCCAAACTTCACCCAAACACTTCCAAACTATAAATAACTCAATAACCATCCATCAATCACCTTATGGCCCACTGATCTTCCAAATGGGGGGTGAAAACCCCCATCCATCAGTGACCTTTCCATCCAAACACAGAAAACAGAGCTCCAGGTGTATTTCTAAGACTAACTGAACATAAACATGAAATGAAACTACTAAATCATGAGAGACAACATATATGCTACATTAACAGTAAGATGCACTTGCCTTTTAGCTTGAGAGAGAGAGGATTGTAGAGAGAAATAACAGAGAAGAGAAGAGGTTCAGAATTCCAGCAGGGAAGAAGAAGATGCACAGCAGAATAGCAGTAGCTCAAAGCTCTTTGAGGCAAATCCCAGCACTACCAGAGAAGAGGGAGAAGAAGATGATATAGCAGCAATATCACCAAGACTCCTCCCAGCTCAAAACAAGTGGTTTCCAGCACAGCAGGGATGAAGGAGAGGTAGTAGCAGGCCCAAGTGGAATTTCCAGCAGAGTCACGGTACCTCAAGTGAAGAAATGAGAGGAAGGAGAAGGTGATGTATCAACTGCTGTAGCTTTAAGCAGAATTCCAGCACCACAGGGCCTCCCAGGTGAATAAATAAAGAAGAATGAGGATTACAGCAGTGGCTCCAAGACTGAAATCCCAGCTGAGATGAGGAAGTGGAATACAGCAGCAGTTCTTAGCTCAACGTAAGGGAGGAAAGTTGAAATGGAAGTTGGGAGGAACAGTGAACAGGGGCCGGAGGTAGTTTTCTTGGGATGGGGGCTGAGCTTGGGATTAGGGTTTAGGGCTTTTGGGATAAGAGCCCTTAAATAGATTTAGGGGAGAGATTAATGACAGTAATAGCCCTTGGGTTAGCATGGGATTAGGGTTTAGGTTAGGGGTAGGCTTGTCTTTTAGCTGGAAACTTCTAGAAGAGCACCTTTTGCACTAACCCAACCTAATTACTTAATTAGACTTAACTAATGACCAATCTAGCTCTAAAAACCTAGGATTGACTCAAACACCCAACTAACCTCAAAACTAACTAAACCAAGCTAGTCTAACTATAACTTAGGGAAATCTAACCAGTCAATCTAATTAACCCCTAATTAGCCCAATAATTAGTAATTAGCCAAGATTAGCAAAGATTAGTAAAGATTAGTAATAATTAGCATAATTAACCAATAATTAACATAAATTAGAGTTAATTAGTCTATAAAATAGTAATTAGAGGGCCCACCAAGGGCGGGACCTCACAATCCTCATCAGGAGGTTGCTTACTGACATTAAAAATGTTCACTTGGAATGTCATGGTCCCAAAAGAAATTTGCATCACTCCATTCCTACAATTGATCAAGGCATTTGAGGTGGCAAGGAACGGTCTCCCCAAGATTATTGGAATTTTGGGTTCAGCCCCAGATGTGTGTTTGGTATCCAAGACAACAAAATTAACAGGAAACACAAAGTCTCTAACTTTGATAAGAATGTCTTCAACTACCCCCTTGGGGTATCGAATTGATGCATCAGCCAATTGCAAGGTCACATGGGTCTTTTTCAACTCCCTCAAACCTAATTCTTTATAAACAGAGTACGGAAGAAGGTTCACACTTGCACCCAAGTCTAGCAAAGCTTTCTCTATGTGATAGTCCCCTATCTGGCAAGAAATGGTAGGACACCCTGGTTCCTTATATTTGATCGGGGTTGAACAGGAAATGATTGAGCTAGCTTGTTGGGCTAGAAAAGCCTTCTTGGGTACATTGGTAGTCCTTTTGAAAGGTCCTTTAGAAATTTTGCATAGGCCTGAATCTGTTGGATAGCATCAAGTAGTGGGATATTAATCTGCACTTGTTTAAATACTTCAAGCATTTTATCCAACTGAACAGTTGATTTTGCTGGGCCTAGCCTCTGTGGGTATGGTGCCTTGGGAACATAGGTCGTAGGAGTGGGCTCACTGGGTGATGGTTCAGTATTGACTAGGTTCTTTGGTTCTAATGTGGGTTCAGGATTCAACTTGGTTCTTCAGTTTCCACTTTCTTACTTAATTCTTCCTCAGGTTTCTTAGGTTTTGACCTTATTATCAACCTATGTACCCAACCTAAGAGTGATTATGGATTTGACTTGTTCTGGGCCTTTTCCTTTAGAATCATGAACAACTTGGCCCTTTGGATTAGGTTCGGGTTGACTAGGGAAGGATCCCTTCTCTCTGGCACTGATGGAGTTGGCCAGTTGGCCCATTTGATATTCCAATTTTGCAAGGGTTTGAG
The DNA here is from genome assembly GCA_038049695.1 of Cinnamomum chago. Lineage (NCBI taxonomy): Eukaryota > Viridiplantae > Streptophyta > Magnoliopsida > Laurales > Lauraceae > Cinnamomum > Cinnamomum chago. The sequence continues at coordinate 120,062,249 of CP142451.1, forward strand.
TGTGGCCATTCAAAAGTTGAGTAGTGGTCTGAGACAATTGGGCCGTGGTTTGAGTCAGGAGTTTCATGGCCTCTTCTAACAAATCTACCCTCTGGGTCAATGGATTGGAGTTGAAATTGGGCTTTTGGAAACCGGGTGGGGCATTGACTTGAGATTGATTGGGCTGAAATTGAGTGGGCTGAAAGAAAAGTTCGGGTTGTCCCTCTAACCTGGATTGTAGGTGTTAGAGTACGGGTCATACCTCCTACAATTACCAAAACGAGTGTTTTGATATAGCGCATTAACCTCCTCAACAGATTCGGTTTGACCCAAAGTTGTTGGGTCAATCCCTCCATTCATGGCCTGATTATATTTCAATGACTCCAAAGTGTTTGGAGCGGGCTTTTGGTTCAGCTCTAAGGCCTCTATTCTCCTTACCAAAGTGGCTAATTTGGCCTCTGCCTCAATTTTGGGTTCAATCTTGAACATCCCCCCTTTTTCAAAAATGGTGGGTTTGATGGACTCCCTCTTGATAGGGGCTCACTGCAATGTGTTTTCAGTTGTATCTTCCAAAAATGTCCAAGCTTCTTCTGCTATTTCTGTGTAAAATTCCCACTATAGAAAGATTTCACCATTTGTTTAGTTGGGTAATCCATGCTTTCATACACAATTTGGACTAATCGGATATTTTCAAACCCATGGTGGGGACACTGGATTAAGAGGTCCTTGAATCGTTTTAAATAATTGTAAAGTGTCTCCCCTTCTATTTGATGGAATCCATTGATGGCATGCCTAATCGAAGCAGTTTTTTGCTTGGAGTAGAATTTTTTGTAAAATTCTTCGACTAGCTTGGCCATGTAGTGATGGACCCGGCCTGTAAGGCATAAAACCAAGTTTTAGCCTTCTCTTTTAAGGAAAAAGGAAATAATCTAAGTTTAAGGGCCTCCTCAGTCATGTGATTGATTCTCATGGTCCCACAAATGCCCTCAAATTTCCTAACATGTTGATATGGGTTTTCCTGGTCTAGCCCACGAAATACTGGGAGCATTTGAATTATGCCAGATTTCAGCTCGAATGTGGCATTGGTCTGAGGTAGGGTGATGCAGGACGGTTGAATTGTCCTGGTGGGGTACATATAGTCCTTCAAAGTCATAGGTGGGTCCACTTGATCAACCATCCTACTAATTTCTTCAAAGATGGAAGACTTTCCAACAATGGTTAAGGCTAATTTGGGCTCTATCCTAACTAACATTTTACTCTTGCGTACCCACAGTTTTTCTCTCTCAGGTCTAGAGCGCATTCATCGGGTTCAACCTTAAAGAAATGCAAGCCTAATCTATATGCGGGGCCCTAATGGTCTTACTAGATGATGCACAAGCAGTCAAGCACAAAGATTGAGCACAAGAAATTATCCTAGGGTTAACCTAACTCACTAGACAGCTCCTAATTGGTTTTAAGAGTGCACTAAGGCCTCCAATCTGGTCTTATGAAATCAAATCGACCAGGTAAGTCCACAGGATGAGTGGTGGGGTCACAATGCACTTGGCAAGGGTCCCGCTTAAGAACCAAACTCTTAGAACAGAGACTGCCACCCTTTTAGGTAAGGACAGGACTTACCTAGACATCAACTTGACCAAAGAATGCAATTGGTGCAACCTTTTGTGGTCTCCGTCCTAATGAGCTTGAGTCCTATGGTCTCGTTTCTACTTGATTTTAATTAATGTTTAGGTTACTATGTGAGAGGTGGTTAAACCTAAATTGGGCAAGGATCTGGTGATGAAATCCAGTCCTTATCTGATTGGGGTAATTGCCCTTAACTAAGTGTGTGGGGTTCAATTTACTTGGTGTGTCAATCATACAATCATACTTGCTGAAACTTAAATCACCCAAGCCCCACATGCAAGTAAAAGATTCCTGGAGTAAAGTTTAGAAACTCTTACAGCGGGCCCGCGCCTCTTTTTTTTTGGCAGATTTTGCAATTCTGAGAGCAAATTTTTATTAGCAATTCTGAGTAAAACTTGTTTGCTTAGAGCAAATCCACGCAGTTTCCTGTTTTTATGCAACTCTCCTCTTACCAAGGTAATGTATTCAAAAGAAACTCTTGTTAGTAAATCCTAAGTTAAAAAAAAAAAATCAACTCAAAATTCTATCTTATCCTAATTTGAAAAAATAAGAAAATTCAAAAGACACCAACTTAATAAAAACCCTATCAAAGTGGATTCTAAGTTATTGAAACAAATCAAAAATTCTATCTACAAAATAAATAAATAAAATCAGAAATTCTAAATTATCCAAACAAGTGTCTAGATATGGTTAGAGTTTTAAAAAGCTTTCAATTATATGAAATCCAATCTTATCCAATTCAAATTTTAGATTTTGAAACTCTAACTAATCTAATTAGAATTTTAAAATTTCTATCTACCTACTTTCAGAATTCAAAAGTTAGCATATTAATCAAAACAACTAATCCTAAAGATTTTAAACTTTATCTTACCAATCCTAATCTAATCAGGACACTAGTTAAACCAATCTAAAATAATTTTTTTGGTTTTTATTTACAGAAATTTGGAATTAAAAGAAATCCTTCAAAAAAACTTTTTTTTGGTTTTTTTATTAATTAATTATTTATACCGAAAATTCAATTAATAAAAAAATATCAGAAAAATCAGAAAAAATCATAAAAGTCTGAAAAATTAGCAAGCTGAAATACTAAATAATACTAATTGCAAAGAACACTACTAATGCAAATTAGATTACTAGACAACTAATACAACCTAAATATGAGCATACATATGAATGTAATAAAAATAAAAAAATTCATATTTTTAATAAAAAAAAAACTCAGATTTGGCTCCCCAGCAACGGCGCCAAAAACTTGATGTGAATTTAAATTCAATCTTTTAATAATGCAAGTGCACAGCTGTCCTTTTAAGAGAGTAGCAAGTATAGGTCGAATCCCACAAGGAGCACTACAAAGTTAAAATTTAAAATCTCATTTTTTTTAATCAAAGATTAATAAGTAATTGAGATCAAAGAAAAAAAACTAGAAAAATCTAGAAACACAAACCAATCAAATATATAAAACAGACCAGAGCATCCAGAATCCACTAAGCAAGATAATTAATCCATCCATGCAATTATTCTACTATTTGTCTAAAAAATTAACTCAGATCATAAACAAATCAATGTTTTGGATCCGGAGGATTTATCTTTTGCAAAAATTAATTTTTAATAAAAAGAATAAGGTTGCATCCCAAACCTCCTTCACCTCATAAAAGAATAAAAAATTATAAGCATTACTCATCAAATTAAGCATAAATTATCAAAGGATCTCAACCCTAAGCATAATCTATCAAAATAAGTATAAATCATCAAACTATTTTCATTAGAAATCAAAACAGAGGCCGCCAAAGGCATGAAGACAGATCTATTATTCTAATAGAGCATGCATTTAAAAGAGACAAGAAAGTAATAGAAAAATAACATAGATTAAATCAAAGATCTACTTAACTTCATCTGTATGTTCCAATCCAGAAATCTAGCTAGCCATTGAAAAGAACTACATAAGTAATTTCATTGATAACTTCTCCTTGTACAATGATCTCTCAGAAATCTCTTTTCTAAAAATCCTAATTTTTGGAACAAGGTTCCAGAATATCCAAATTTAAAAATTAAATTCTATTAATTAGAGAAAAAAGAGAAAGAGGAGAGAGAGTGATTATGGTCGTCCAAGGGGAGGGAGTTGCTCCAGATTTGGTTTATCTTCATTGATAAGGTATATCTCTTATCTTTTTTGAATTTGAATGAGGTGGAAGTTTCTGGAAACCTCTGGGTGGCTTGACTAATCTTTAAATGGGGTCCCACAAGGGATGTGCAGCAATTGATTATCAACGGTGTGAATTTAATCTGCAATCCCGTCAAAAAATGAACATGAAAATCTCCGGACCCATAACTTCGTCAATATAACTCTGATTTGCACATTCTTGGGCTCCACGGGTATCTACTCTGAATAAGTTTTCCAACAGTATGTAAATTTCATCGATCCGACGGTCGGATTGAAAGTTATGACCATTTGAAATTAGTTGTCCTGAGAAAAAAGGGATTAACTTTTAAATTTTGATTTGCAATGGAATCTATCTCTGCACAACTTCCATTTTTGAAAGGACATTAGATGTGGATGATTCAAACTCTTCTTCTTTTGTTACAATCAGAATGATACTCTTTTAATTATCCATTAATAATTTCAAATTTGCAACCACTGTGGACCCTGCCATGTGAGACATTTCATTTGTTTGAATAGTGGGCCCCATGAGAAGTCTTCTACTGTAGTTAGGATTCTTCAAGTCACATGATGAGTGGACCCTGTTAGGGATTTTGTAGATTGCAATTTGATGGATGCATTTTCATTCAAGCATCATTTGATTTACTCACTTGCATTGTTTTAGATAAACTTGAAATCTTGTTTTAAGCATGCATTGTTTTTAAGAGTTGTAAAAGTATTGATTTTTGCATGTTTTGTTTTTATCTTGGATGTATTTGTTTTTTAAAAAGAGTTTTAGAAAATCAAGCTAGCCTATGAGTTTTAAATCCTTCAAAATGTTTTAGGCTTTTTAAGGTTCATGTTTTAAAACCCTTAGAATGATTTAAAACATGTTTTTAAGCTTAATTAAATGGCCCAAAAAGTTCCCTCAAGAAATACTTTGTAAAATGGTTTTTTGGGAATTTTTGGTCCCAGGCAGTCAACCTGCAGTGTGGCAAGTCGACCTGCCCAGGGACCCAGGTCGACCTGCCACACTGCAGGCCGACTAGGTCCTGAAGCACCAACAGTCACTTTTTTTACTGTTGTGTGTAGCAGGTCGACCCCCCCTGTTGGCAGGTCGACCTGGGACTAGCCGTTAGGCATTTTTTTGTATAAAATGGAGTTCTTTCCTTTGCCAAAAGTTGGTGATTTTAAGGCCCTCCTTGAGGGGTTTTGAGGCAAATAGAAGGGAAATGAACTAAGGGATGAAGGGGATCATTAGGAAAGCTAAAGCTTGGATTAATGAAGTTAAATCACCAAGTAGGCTCTACTTTCCTTTTTCATATGTTTTCATGCTTTGTTTTATTTTTGGTAAATCATTTGTAGCATGATAAACTATGTATGAAGTGTTGTGTCCTTAACATGTTTTATGTTTTGAGTTGATTTATTGTTTTGGATACAACACCATTTGATTCAATCCAAGTAGTACTTGAATTGGTAAATCTAAGTAGATCATGTTAATGAAAACATCTTTGAAATTATATGTAACATGATCCATATACTTGGTTGAATCTATGGTTGTTGTTTTTCAACATAAGAAAATCACTTTCATAACTATCTTATGTTTTGGATTCAACATCTTTTCATATCATATGTTTTCATGTTTTTGTTTTATCTTTGGTAAATCTTTAGTAACATGATAAACTATGATTTGTTGTGTCCTTAACATGTTTTATGTTTTGAATTGATCTATTGTTTTGGATGCACAACCATTTGATTCAATCCAAGTAGCACTTTATCTTTGGTAAATCTAAGTAGATCATGTTAATGGAAACATCTTTGAAATTATATGTAACATGATTCATATACTTGGTTGAATCTTTGGTTGTTGTTTTTCATCATAAGAAAATCTCTTTCAAACATATCTTATGTTTTGGATTCAACAACTTCACACATCATATGGACTTTTGTTTTAAAGTTTCACAACTTGCATTACTTTGATAGGTATATCTTTTTCAAGTTGTTTTTATAAGTTCATATGATTTGTCCCTTTATTTCAATCAAATCTAATCTTATGTTTTATGAGCTAAATGTTGATTTGATTGACATCCCTATGCTTCACATGTTTTGGTCTTTGAATTTTCACAACTTGTTTAGGATTCAAATGTATATCTTTTACAAGTTAATTTTAACATGTGATTAGCATTTCCTCAATCATAAATGTTTTATGAGCTAAAACTTTCAAAAGCCTTAGGCATAAATTTATGAGCTTTCTTTTAAAAATGATTGAGGACATCATACACACATCATGAGCATACATCTTTGCATTCATTTAGTGTGTGTGTGAGTTAGTTTTTCACTTCCATATCCGCCTAATTAAGAGGCAATGTAATGAGCTTAATTGAATCTCCATCAAGTGTATGTTAGACACTAATTTAGTGAGATAACCAACCTATGGTTGAAGAGGTTATTGCTTAGCCTATAAAAGCGTAGTGTATAGGTTGATGTTGAGCCTTGAAAAACATCATTGTAAAGGTTATTGCTAAGCCTTGAAAAGCATATTGTAAAGGTTATTGCTTAGCCTATTGAAAAGCATAAATTGTGGAAATCCGGTGGGTGTTGGATCACAAGCCGGTAGTGGATGTAGGCATTGAGGCCGAACCACTATAAATCCTTGTGTGATGGTGCTTGCTTTGTGGTGATTGTTTTCATTAAGCTTCCGCATTTTGTTTGATAATCATCACTTGTGACTAGTTTGTTTTAAAGAAGTTAAAATTAATTAAAATTGGTCATAAATGAAGCTCACCCTATTCACCCCCCCCCCCTCTAGGGTTCGGATCCCAGGACTTACAGACCCCTCCTTTGATTGATTTGCATATGGCTTGTGTGTGGAGTCCACATGGTGAATTCTTCAATTTTCTTCTTTTCAATCTTCAATTCAGCAATGCAGGGCTCAGGATAACTATGTGTGCTTGAAAGTGGGCTCCGAGACAAAGGTCTGTAATTCTCATTTTCTACACATTCTAATTTAACACATTATATAGTGAAGAGCCCATATTGAAGCGGGACCCATCCGGACAGAGTTTTACTCCAACTGGGACTCTTCAGAAAAAACTTGCAAAACATTCTAAGTTAATGCAGAAAATGTATGAAAAGTATGAAAACTCAGGTTTTTAGGTGAAATTTCATGAAATGATTAAATTAGATGAATAATAATGCAAATCACCTAATTAAATCTCTAATTCTTCTTAATATGATGCGTAAATGTGAAAATTCATGAACTCAACACACCCCTAAACCAGTATTTTGCTAGTCCCTTAGCAAAAGTTGCGAATAAAAAGGCTTAAAGTTCTTTGACATAATCTAAAAAAAAAAAAAAAGTAAATATGAAAACAAAACCACTTTCGCTGGTGCTCTCGGTTGCATTTAGCGTATGCAACAAGCTCTTAAACCCCTAAGTTCCCCCTAGTGGACGAGTTGTGCCTCGTGAGGGTTTGCAGTGAATATACCCACAAAATTCTTTTTTTTTTTTTTTTTTTTGCTAAAGATGTGTAAAACCTATCAAAATCCATGGAAACTTCTTCCAAGAGAAAATCTTTAGACACTGACTATTCTCGGTTCTCGAAATTTTCAAAGACAGATTTTAAATTTGGTTCGCCAATCCAATCTTTTGGTCAGAAATTCTCGAAATCATGCTAATTGATCGTGCACAGTGAAAAGTATGTATACGTAATAAGCATCAAATGATCCACTAATAATTTCCGTGAATTTAATTTATTAATTTTAAAATTTGGACTGCCTAATCTTAGTAAAGAAAAACAATCTTCCTCTCAAGGCAATAATGACGACTTTCGCACTATTTTTTCAAAGGCCGCATTTTTTTTTTCCAAAATAGACACATGTGACTGTGTAATGTCTAGGTTTCTTAAGCTTTCTAATTAGGGGGATTCGGCGAGAGGTCCCTGAACATCTCACTTTATTGCCTTAGGTCCACAATCTTTTTTTATAGTGTGAAACATCCTTTTTCCAAATTTGAAAACCTAAAATATCTAATTTACCCTTTCTTTAAATCATATGCCATGATTAGTGGGATAAGACATTAATAATGGTCAACTACCATTAAATTAGTCACAATTAATAACATTCCACTAATGAGATTTTCAAATAAAGTTCAAAAAAAGGAAACAAATTTCAAATAAATTTCTAAAAATGAATTAAATTTCAAACACGCAAATAAATTTCAAAAGACGAAAATAAATTTAAAAAAATGTAAATAAATTTCAAACACGCAAATAAATTTCAAAAGATCCAAATAAATTTCAAAAGACGAAAATAAATTTAAAAAAATGTAAATAAATTTCAAAAGAAAAAAATAAATTTCAAAAGATGTAAATAAAATTAAAAAAAACAAAATTAAACTCAAAAAAACAAAAACTAATTTCAAAAAATAAAAATAAATTTGAAATAACGCAAATAAATTTCAAAAAATGCTATAATATCAAAAGAACATAGAGAAATTTAAAAAGACACAAATAAATTTCAAAAAATCTAAAAATTTTCAAAAGATGAGAATCAATTTAAAAAGACGCAAATAATTTTCAAAAGATGAAAATCAATTTTAAAAGATCCAATTAAATTTCAAAAAAGTGTAAATAAATTTAGAAAAACGCAAATACATTTGCCACAAAATCGGATAAATTTGTCCAAACTCAGATAAATTTGTCCCATAACTCAGATAAATTAGCCAAAACTCAGATAGATTTGTCCAGAACGTAAAGAAATTTATTTCAGAACTCAGATAAATTTACAAAAAACTCAGATAAATTTGTTCAGAATTCAGTTACATTTGTCCAGAACTCAGATAAATTTGTCCCATAACTCAGATGAATTTCCAAAATGAAGATAAATTTGTTAAAAACTCAGATAAATTTTCCAAAAACTCAATTAAATTTGTTGGGAACTCATAGATATTTGCCAAAAACACAGATAAATTTCTCAAAAACTTAGATAGATTTGCTTTTGGGCTTTGAAACCAGGTCAAACTTGACCCAACCTCACCTGGACTGGAACCGACCCTCTAGGTCATCTTCTTCCTCCTCTGCGAGATCCGGACTTTACGAGCTCTGCGAGCTCCGGATTCTGCGAGATCTGGACTCTGAGAGATCCGGACTCTACGAGCTCCGCCTCTGCGAGATCCGGACTCCGCCCTCTGTGGGACTCCGACAATTCCTGCGATTCCCAGGCCCACCTATTCTTCTTCTTCGTTCTTCTGTTCTGATTCAGAACCAGAACCTGCAACTCAATAAAGACAGCCAGCCTTTGATCTTGATCTCGGCCACCTTGCTTCCATCTGTCTCTCAACCTTTGTTCTGCAACAGAACCGAGACCCATACCCTTTGCCAAAAAAAAAACAAACAAAAGCTATCTCTGCAAAACAACTCAGATGGTATGGAAATTTATCTGAGTTTGGACAAATTTATCCGAGTTTGTGGCAAATGTATTTGTGTTTTTCTAAATTTATTTAAACTTTTTTGAAATTTATTTGGATCTTTTAAAATTGATTTTCATCTTTTGAAAATTATTTGCGTCTTTTTAAATTGATTTTCATCTTTTGAAAATTTTTAGATTTTTTGAAATTTATTTGCGTCTGTTTAAATTTCTTTATGTTCTTTTGATATTATAGCATTTTTTTAGATTTATTTGCGTTATTTCAAATTTATTTGTATTTTTTTAAATTAGTTTTGTTTTTTTAATTTTATTTACATCTTTTGAAATTTATTTTCGCCTTTTGAAATTTATTTACATTTTTTTAAATTTATTTTCGTCTTTTGAATTTTATTTGGATCTTTTGAAATTTATTTGCGTGTTTGAAATTTATTTCATTTTTAGAAATTTATTTGAAATTTGTTTCCTGTTTTTTGAATTTTATTTGAAAATCTCATTAGTGGAATTTTATTATTCGTGACTAATTTAATGGTAGTTGACCATTATTAATGGCTTATCCCAGTAATCATGGGATATGATTTGAAGAAAGGGTAAATTAGACATGAGAATTATATCCAGGGACTTCTCGCCAAAATATGTCCAGTTGCATGGACTACAGGCCTTAAAAGAAAAGTTGAAGGACTGGAGGCCTTACAAGTCCTATATGAGGGACCTTTCGCTAATTATCTCTTCTAATTAACCCATGTAACGAGCATTAGGCCAATTACTCCCAAAACAGATGTCTTTAGGGAACTAGGTATGTAAATACCCCAACGGACTTATTCGCTCGAGTTAAAAAGGCTACAAACCCAAACTAGTCACACAACTTTTTATTCTTTACACTTTTTTATATATTTTCTTTTTTTTCTTTTTTTTTCTTTTTTTATTTTTTTGTGGACCCCAACAATAGGCAGCCCTTTCCATGTATCCACCCCTTGAACCAAGAAGCTTTGTATACTAAGGGTCGATTTTCCATTATTTTTTTCAAAGAAAAAACGAAAATTATAGCTTCACATTCAAAATTTTGAAAACGTATACCATCTGTGTAAAAGTGAGGGATCAAAATTGAGCACTTCTCCAAAAACCATTTCCATAAATAAAATGGTGAACCATTATTTTCTTTTCCCCAAAATAAATATCTTCAGCCAATAAAAAAATTCTCTCGAAAGTTTCCCTCTAACAACACAATTTTTTTTTTTTTTTGAAATCTCCTAAAACCAAAGCAAAGCGAAAAAGAAAATGTAGAATGAAAATTGAACGAATGATCACATGTCAAGTTCTAACTCACACCTCCAAACCTAAATTCAACATTGTCCTCAATGTTATGAATGCATGTGTAATGTGAAAATGAACAACAAGGAAAATTAGAACATCTTACCGTGTGGGGTGATTGCAAAAGAATATGATCAACCAGCTCAATTACCTTCCAAAATTGGGTTGCCTCCCAAACAGCGCTAAGTTTAATGCCGTTAGCCCGACACAATAAAAAATAATTAGCCTTGGTAAATTAGGTCTTTCAGAAGGATATCCTCAACGTTTTTATCCTTTAGTTCTATAAACAGTTTCAACCGTTGACCATTCACCTTGAAAACATCCCCATTCTTGGGATATTCAATTTCCACAGCACCATGAAAGTAAACAGTCCTGACAATGAATGGACCAGTCCACCGGATTCGTAACTTCCCTGGAAAAAGGTGTAATCGGGAGTTATATAGAAGGACTTTCATACTCGGTTCAAAAGATTTTCTTAAAATTGACTTATCATGGTGCAACTTCATTCTTTCCTTGTAGATCTTGGCATTCTCATAGGCATCATTTCGAAGTTCTTCCAACTCATTGAGTTGCAATTTGCGGAGGGTGCCCGCAGTGGGTAAGTCAAAATTAAACTTCTTAATAGCCCAATAAGCTCTATGCCCCAATACAACAGGCAAGTGGCATGCCTTCCCAAAGACCAACCTATATGGGGACATCCCAATAGGTGTCTTGTAAGATGTTCGATGAGCCCACAGTGTCGTATTGAGGTACTACTCTTGGTGTCACAGTCGTAGGTGCAGCTCCCGGTCTTGAAGAGGCCAAGGAGGGAGATGAGGTTACTCAAGAGGTTTCTCCAGGATTAGAGAAGTGGCCAGAGCTAGGGTCAACATAGATTTTTCTTCCCTCGGAGCGCGTGGATGTACATTTTGGAATGTTGTAGATAGTGTGTGGCTAGCCCATTTTTGCATGGGTCACACTTAGTGTGTAGTTATTTTTTTTATTATATTTTTGGTAGTGCTGTATAGGGTTCTTTTATACACCCTCTGTTGTAATTATGTTTATACTTGTATAATTCTTTTCTAATGAAATTTGAATGTTTAATTGGACTAAATAGAAAATGGTACCTTCATGTATATGAATTACAGCTTCCGCTATATATCAAATGTTATGGATAAGTTCTAGTGAGCGAAACTCACGTGTTAAAAGTTATTTTTCTCTTCTAATTCGTGTGTTGTATTTGGCAAGAGATAGATACAGCATCACGAGAGTACGTATGTCTCACATCGGGGATTATCCTAGGCCAGGATAATTCGGAACCGGATGTGACAGATAGATTGTGTGAGTAGTACCAAATAAATAATAATAATAAACAGCTACTAGTACGACATGGTGCATGAACATCAACTTATAAAACGCTTGCCAATGTCTACTGTCACTACATTTTTCTACAGTGGGGCAAACCCTTGATAAAGCCTTTTACATAAATATTTAGATAAATCTGAGCCATTCGATTCACCTACCTTCTATCAATTTGGTCTTTTTTTCAATTTATCACTAATCCGATCATTTAACTATGAATGGATTTAAAAACAAAATAATGGGTCCTACTGATAGATTTCCAATGTTCCCGTGCTATAATGACAAAATAAGTGGGTCCTACTAGTAGATTTCAGGTACTGTCATGCCCATTAACTTCAATGAATTTAATCGTAAAATTAAGAGGGTCCCACTAGTATATTTTTTATTTGTAATTTACTTTGCGATAACGCAAGCAATGATTAACAAAACACATTGGCATAAATTTGATATCCAATCAAACCATTAAATGACATTGACTTAATCACGTAAATGAGATGGCCCATCGAGAAGGAGAAAAAAAAATATATATATTTATGCCCCTTGGACTCACAGTATGGAAGTGATGTTTTGAGAGATATAATAGGGAAAGAATATCATGACTTGTTGCTTTATTTAGAGAGAGAAAATAGGGATTTTGAATGCTTTGATTTCTCTCTAAAAAATAGGGCCAGATGAAGGCTTACACCAGTTAGAAAAGGGGCGTTTTTCACAGTAGAACGCACGGGGAGTTTTTTAGCGTGTCCCATATAAATATATATTTCTATATATATATATATATATATTTACACATTTTTACCAATAGATTTGTATACATGTGTATATTTACAAGAAAATTTATTTATTACCAGAGACTAATGGGCTTTGATCCAATGTCTGAGTCCCGCCCAATAAGAAATCAGGCCCCTAATTTAGGTCCAGGGCCACTTGGATAGTTTGCATCTTGGACTCAAGAGTCGGGAATAAAACAGGAAGAAGTCAGTAAAACCTTTTTTTTTCTTTTTCCACAATGTAAGTATTGGTATATTCTGCAAGGTAAGTATTAGTATAAAGGCAGTAAAACATTGATTACAAGAAAAAGTAGTCCCACCCTACAGACAAAGAACGACTTGACAGAGGTCCAAGCTGAATTGATAGTTCCCTCCCTGCAATATTAATAAAAATCCAAAGAAATTAAGAAAGTGCAATCAGAATGTATCCCTTATCAAATACCAAAACCAAATCTTAAAAACTTCAGGTCACTCTTTTGAAAAACGAGCAGGAGGGTCTTTAATGGGATTCCCAACATGGATTTCTTGAAAGGCAAATGGAATCATGGACACATGAAAAATAGACACTTTTTTCTGATTCAGTTTTCATATGCAAGCAGCTTTCTTTCTTCTTTTTTCTCCAACTCCTATATGAAACAATGGGGACAGTGGCGGACCTATTTGAAGGGTCGCCCCAAATCGATTTTGAAATCACTTGATATTTGAATGGGCCTGGACATATTCCATAGATATCTAATAAACAATTGCCCCAGGTCAGAATTTTGTGATCGCCCATGTCACAAAACCTTGGTAAAATACTCTTGTTCTCTTTAGACATTTTCTTCCCACTGGCGATACTAAATCCTCTTCGTCTCGTTTACTTTCAGCATCTTCTTTTTACTGAGAGTGCGAGATCCTCTTCGTGGGGAACGAGCTTCTCATATCGGGTCATCTCGTGGTTAATATCTCTCTCTCTCTCTCTCTCTCTCTCTCTCTCTCTCCAAATAGCCCTAAATAAAGCAATTTTCCTCCAAACAAGTAGGATTACAGGAAATGTTATTTTAGGCTATTTGATGACGATTAATTGATGATCACCTAAATTTGGGAGAGGTAGTGGGAAGACCCTTCAATTGGGCAAGGGATCTGAGCATGAAAAAAAAAATTATGTCTATTTAAATGCAATAAAGTTTTTCTTTTTGTATTGTTCATGTGAGAAAAATTAGCGAAGTCAACCAAAAGTTTAGCCCCACCCAAAAAAAAATTTATGGGTCCGCCACTGAACGGGGAGGATCTTTGGATGCAAGATATCAGAATTGATCACGTAATGCCATATTTGTTTCCTTTGTTGGGTTAACATTCAAATTGATGGGGCCCACACGATATCTCACGTGCATGGCATCAAGTAACTGGTTTCCTTTAGAATTTCACCAAAAAAGGAAGTTTCCTTAGAACATCCCAACAAAGATAAGTTTCATAAAAGGAACAAACTTCTCATTCAAATAGGAAATTAACCTGATAAAAAGGGTTATGGGTTCTAGTACTTGGAAACCAACTTCAACTTCTCCTCGTTGATTATCATTCAAGGTTATGTTTTGGGCTATCTGCTTTTGCTTTCTGTCCACGCTCATGAGCTTCGTCTGGTAACTCAATGCTTTTTGTTTCCTTTACTGGGTTATCATTCACGTTGATGGGTGATTGTGTGTTTTTAGTCTTATTTACTCCTCTTGCTTTCTAGGAATTTTTTGATAAAACATTCAATTTTTTCCTAATTTGCAAACTACCCCCCTACTAGAGTCAAACGAACTCAAAATCGTACGAAACTCTGCAGGCACTATTCTAACACTAAAAGAAACTCGCTCACCATCTAAACCCACGTAAATATCTAATAAAATAATTATTAAAATAATATTAAAATAAATGGGTCAACGGGTCGATTATTGGGCCCAACTGACCCAGTAAGGTCGCAGACCTTACAAACGAAGAGTGGTCCCTTACCATGCGATGAAGATGAGGTCATTCTCTAAAATGATGAAATGGGTGGATGGTGAAGAAGATTAAAACCAATGTGATGAAATGGATGGATGGAGAGAATAAAAGGAGATGATGGGAGATAGAGCTGGTGGATCTCATTTGGATCGGAGGATATAGACAATCTCCTCTAGGGTTTTCTTCTTCTCCGATTCCCATTCTCTACTTGTTATTCTACAATTTGGGGATTATGACCGGGTTTGTTGACATCAACGAATGATAGGTGGTGGGAGGTCCTCCTTTGATATTATAAACATTTTGGGTCCTCAGTTGTGGTTTCCATCTTTAAAAAGAGTTTTTTTTTTTTTTGTAAATGACCCTTTATAATTGACCATCGATTTCTATAGATTATCCTTTCTCAACACCTTTAAATTTATTAACATGGGAGATGCTCCTATGAGAGATATCTCTCACCTTATATGAGAGATAGGGGTGGAGGCCCCCACATTTAAGTTGTTGGCATTGGATATGGATGTGAGGGCCCTCAACTTATCTCTCGTAGTAAGGTGAGTGCATCTCTCATAGAAACATCTCCTTTTGAACATATGTATATAGAGTCTTCATTGCATTGACTCATTCAATGCAACAATATATATATATATATATATATATATATGTTAATCTTTAAATGCTTACCTAATATTAAGATCAATCCTTCTATCACATGTCATAGGCAACCCTTGTGTCAAGGTTTTCATATACTTACTACTCTTGAAACACAAGGCAACATTGTTATAGGTGGGGATATCAATTTTTTACTTGATGGAGATATCAATTCCTCGAAATCGTATCAATTAATACTCCTTGTGGAAATCAAATAAGTTTTTGCTTGAATTAATGCTCTCAAGGAAAAGGTCAAGCAAAAATCAAGGAATAAATAAAAACTCTCTCAATCTTTGACCTCTATTCCCCCAATTTATTTGCATGAAATAGAATCAAAAAACAGCCAAGCAAAAATCAAGGAAATGATGGATTTCAAAACTGATGGTGAATATCAATTACATGCTAAATTTCACGGAGTGATGGACTAAATAGAAATCTCCTTTACTCAAATCCTTTTTATAGGATCTTACACCCCATTGAGCTACAACTTTTTCCAAAACCAATTGGTGATAGGAAAGGGCAACAATAGTTTTATGGTGAGGGCGAGGGCTATGGCTCGACCAAGATTATGTCCGCTTAGAAACGAGGGTGGACGTTGACCTCAATATTCTCAATCATTGACAACTGTAAATTAACATTTCTTCTATTCTTTCAACATATAGATTCAAATAATAAATACTTTCTACGTTCATGTAAACAAGATATTTTAAAAGAAATAAAGAAGGCCTTGGGCCAGCTCAACCCAACCTAGCACGGCACAGCCCTAGTCGTGCCTCAGGGCCGTGCTAGGCCTACCCCAGCCAGCCAGCCAGGATGGGCACGGCACGGCACATAAAAACTAGCCGGCACCACCTGATTTTCATCTCTAACCATTGTAAGTAGGTAAACTGTTCGAACATCCTATCCATCAATCTTCATTCTTAAATTCAAGATCTTACCAGCAGTGTCCTTCGAATAGTCAGGTTAAAGGGAATTCATTAGAGGAGTGGCAATATGTGACCCGACCTGATAAAACTTTCATGCGACAGCTTAATTCATACTAGCACGACAACCCGTGCTTAGCACTGGCATATTCAGTTGTTCACCAATAACTGAAAAGTATATTTAATGATTTATTAAGAAAAATTCAGATCACACAAGATCATCCTCAAATACTCATAACAATGATTTGGCGATCATGATAGGGATGGAAATGAAGTTCTTGCAGAAAAGTGAAAGGGTGAAAAAGATGTGGCTACATGAAGTGGAGGAGATGAGTGGTTACATGTTAAAAGTAGAGATGACTTCTAATAAAACACGGGACTAACCAAAATGAAACGGAATTACTCCAATAATAGCCTCTATATCTTACTCATAGTCATGTACTGTATACTATCAATGACGAGACAGTGAGCCTGGTTGAAGACATTTTTTTTTCTGCTATTGGAGGTTTCCCAACCTTTTGAGCTAGACTAATCCCTCTAGGCCCAGAGAAAAGTCAGGTAAACACCCCTGTGGCCCCAACATGGTAGCACTAGTGGACTCAACCTTCGATTCCTGAAGAAGGGGGAACCGGGGGTTGATACCAAGACCTCCAACTCTGGAAGAGGGAAGAACTGTGGTCTTGACCATTCGGTCAACCCCTTGGGGTTAAAAAGCCTAGTTGAAGACATAAAGCAGCTACAACTAGAATGTAAAATTCTTAAGATCTATAGATAAGTAAGCCTGTTATTAACTTGTGGGATCCATAAGTCAGTTTCGATTACTGGAAAAGCCTATAAGATCTGGACCCACATTTCTTTTGTTAACGTGCCCTTGCATCGGGGTAATCAACATGAGATGATTGGATCAAGCATAATTGGGCCCCACATGGGTTAGATGACTTCTTCCCCTCGTCTTACTTTACCCTCATGATTTATGAAAACGCTCTTTCCATTTCCATCATCTCCTCTCGTGAAATCACTCTATCTCCTTCCAATTATTCTATAAAAGCAAATTTGGACTATTTCATTCATGAAAAATGGATTCTTTTCATGATTAGGTTTCCATACCCAAGCAGCATTCTTTTTTCTTCTTCTTCTCCAATTTCATTATTCATCATTGCCAATACTACTAAGCATGGGCATGCCTTCATGCAATATTTGTAGAATCAAATGTAAATAAAAAATAAAATTTGTATAAATTTTAAAACTTGACTCGAAATAGAGTAAAATAGAAAAGAGATACCAAGCTTTTAACTCACACTGGATAAATAAAACGGAGCAATCTAATATAAAAGTAGTCTTTCCAATTTCCATGGAAGAAGTTGATATTTATATTTTGGTACTGTAGTGTTGATGGGATTTTAATTTGAAGAGAGGATCCCATGGTTGGGTAATCCCACGACTTTCAAATTATCCCACCCCCCAAAAGAAGATGTCCCATTAATCAGTATTCAACAGTCAAATGCACAAAATTTGAACAAAATAGGGACAAGGGTAGTTTCAAAATCAAAACTACCTATGAAAATCCAATCCAAAAACCCCTCTCTTAAATATATTATAGTTGGGAGGATCTCTTCTATGCAAGTGGAAGGAAGACTCTGGTTTTATTCCACGTGCTTCCCTTTCCGAGAAAATCTCGCACTTCATGCAGGTTTCCTTAGAATTGCACTAAAAAAAGAAGTTTCCTAAAAGATAAGTTCCATAAAAGAATCGAACTTACTGATTCAATTAGGAAACTTAACCCTAGAAACAAGATGAGGGCGCCTGTTTCCTCTTTTGATTCTTTCTAAATCAATTGGAACCATCCAACTTCTACTTCTTCTTGAGGCGCCTGTTTCCTCTTTTGATTGTCATTCCAGTTTATAGCTGATGGCGGTTGCAATCTACAACTGTTGTTTTCTGTCCAAACTCATAAGCTTTATCTGGTAACTCCATGCTTTTTGTTTCTTGTATTGGGTTATCATTCAAGTTGATGAGTGATTGTGTTTTTAATCTGTCTGCTCCTTCTCATTTGTCTCTATAGTCTACCTACCTAGCAACCCATAGTACCATCTCAATTAAAATCCAATTAGAGTGACTGTGACAGAAACTCATGATGAGAGAACAGAACCCAGATGAATATTCTTGTGCTACCATTAGATCAACCAGACACTGTGGCGACGGTAGAAGTTCCATTTGTCATTTAAGTGATGATTTGCTGATTGAAATACTATCAAGGTTGCCCCCAAGATCTCTACTCGGATTCATGTCCGTGTCCAAATCATGGCGCCGTTTGATCTCCAACACTTTTTCTTTGCGCCCTTTGGGCCCTGTCTCCGGCCTCTTATATCACACCGGGAGCAGAAGTGATCCATGGTATGAGAAAAAAGGGTACATTGATTTGTCTGATGCCTGCAATAGTAATTGCATGAAGCCGATAGAACCATGGAGCTGCAACAGTAATTGCATGGAGGTGATGGAATCATGGAGTGGCACCTTCCTGGGAGCGTCTAATGATAAAGTGAGTAAAGTCCGCTATTGCAATGGGCTGTTCCTTCTTTACAGTGAGAGTATTTTTCCAATGCGCTACCAAATATGTAACCCTGCAATCAATCAAAGTTTCGCTCTTCCTGAGCCTCCTCTACACCCCAATCTTAAACGTTTCATGTCCGTATCCACATTGGCTTTTGACCCACGCTTCTCCCCTCACTACAAGGTTGTCCGATTCTCCAGTGATAGTCCTTGCTCCGAGAGCCCAATACAAGTAGATATTTTCTCTTCAAAAGAGCGCAAATGGATTGATCCTAAGGTGTTACCAGAAACTCTCTCTCTGTTTAAATTGCATTATGGTGATTCAGTTTTTATGAATGGAGCTCTGCACTTTATCATTCCACCCAACAACACTCTGTACAGTTTTGATGTGGAGGAGCTGAGCAGCCGAACCATCAAGCTACCAAAATCTCCTCCTACTTTTGACATCCACTACTTTGGGAAATGTCAAGATCATCTTTTTTATATTAATAGTGCCTGTGACCATTCAGAGATGAGAATTTGGATGCTCCAGGATTTTGAAACAGGGGAATGGTTATTGAAACACACTATCCTCAGTGAAAACATAGAAAAGCTTCCAGTTGCTGTTATTACTCATCCTAATGATGGACCTCCTCCGCGCCGCTTAACATTTCACCCTGACTTGGAGGTTATTTTTATGGACTTTCAAGGTAAGATTTTATCCTATCATTTTGGCAGCAAGATGAGTGATGATGAGAGGTGGGAGGAAGTCTTCTGCTTTGGAATTGACAGATATGTAAATTTGCTAGTTCCCTATTCGCGCTGCCTTTCCGTCCTCAATCCTCCTTTGCTTTTGTCCTAATTTATTTTCCAATTGTGAAGTGCATTAGTGAAAAAGAGAACATGACAGATAAAACTTTGATGTCTGTTTATTCTTTGTATTGTTCCTCTGTTATTTTTCTATTTTAGGATCAGTTTTATCATTATTGTTTTTTTTTTTTTTCATTGTAAAAGAATACTCCTGTAAGCCTCATGAGGAACTAAGGAACTTGATTTATTTAAAATGGCCAGTCTTTGATTCTGCTTTTGCAACTATCAAATTCCAATTTGATAGCTCCTACATTAAATGTTGAATTGCCTATCTATGAAAGTTTTACAGAATCTATTCTCAATCCCTTCTTAATGGCTTTTCACAATTCTTAGTTAACTAAGATTATGGGATATATCAGGGATATAAAGTATTGGACCCAATGACCATACAGGTTAAGATGAAACGAGCCCTGCCTCATCATATTATCTTGAACTGATTTTACATGGGATCAAAGCAATTTGAATGGAATCATTATCCACTCAAATGGTTCAACCTTCAGTGATCAATATCATCACTAATGTCTAGTCCATCTACCTTTTTTGCTAGAGATTTCATAGCTAAGTATCAATCTCAGGAAGTTTGTATAACCTTCTGTGAACCTAATGCAACCCTTGAGCCCTCCAACCAGGGGCATATGGCTATAAGAATACTTGGTGAAACCTCAGGGTCAGTTTGGATACTGGTGGCTCAGTTCAGGTGCATTTTGACTGCTGGTTTTATCCTTTTTTTTATAATGAATTTCATGTATTTGAGCTCAACATCTAAGTCCCAATTGTTTTGTTCTTTGCTATAGCCAATTAGACTTAACTTCAGTTTCAGGTAACTAGAGTTGCATTACCTGATTGCAGGGCAACATTTCCAAATTCCAAACAGGGTCATGTAGTTTCTCTTAGCCAGGGGCGGATCCAGGACTTCTAATATGGGGGGCTGCACTTAAGTTACACTAAAAAAATTCTTTTTGCTAAGATAAAACTTTTATTGAAATGTTGTCAAACTTTACAAGAAACATAAATGTTTCAGGCATCATCCAAAGAGAAAATCATGAGGAGTTAGAAAACCCATCAGAAAAAACCCAACAAAACTCATGTTTCAGTCATCATCCAAAGAGAGAATGATAAGGAGGAGAAAACCCACAAGAAGGGGGGGGGGGGGGGGGGGGGGGGGGGGGGGGGGGGGGACCATGTTTCAGTCATCAAACACATGAAAAAGGAAAAAAAGAAAGAAAAGAAAAACCCAACAAAAAGCATGTTTCAGTCATCAACCACGTGAAAAGGGGAAGAAGAATGGAAGATTTTGGAGGCAATGAACCTGAATAGAAGACAAATTCCTCTGATAAAACACAGCCGCTTTATCTTGAGACTCTCCAAGTTTCTTACAAATGTTGTTAAAACCATGGCTTTTGTTACTGATCAAAGGAGGATGACCAACAGTGTGCTCATTTTAACATATTCAATAAGGAAGCTTGGTATCTGCCAAAATTAAAAATCTAGTTTTTTTTTTTGGACTGAAATCTTGGGTGGGCTACAGCCACCCCCGCCCCCCCACCCCCTAGGGCTGCACAACCGGATATCCGGTCCGGCTTAAATGAGAGGACCGGACCGGACCACTTATAGGTCCGGTCCGGTCCAAAACGGTAAGTGGTCTAGACCGGTTTGATTTGTTTTTTTTTTTCCCCTAAGTTTTTATTTTATTTTTTCATTTTCAGCCCATTCCTACCTCTTTTTCTAGATGTAATAAGCTAGATCTTTGATTTCACTAGGGTATTTGACTTAGGAATTTTATATACTTAAAGTTTTGTATTAAAAAAAATTAAAAAAAATAATTTATTATTAATCCGGTCCGGTCCAGTCCGGACCAGTTTTTAAAAGGTCTGGACCGGACCGGACTGGATTTAACCAGTTTTTCAAATCCGGTCTCGTTCTGTTCAGCCCTACCACCCCCCATCCGCCCCTGCTCTTAGCACTAACTTACTATCCATGGGAGAAGTCGTTACATATCCTACCAAATGATGCAAGCCCGAGTATCCAGTGCATTCTGAGCCACCCCAATAAGAAATATAGTAGAGCCCTCCGTGTACCATTCAAATAATTACTTCAAATGTATATCATATACATTTTTATACATAGAATTGTATACATGGCTTTCCCTCTTTGCATATGAACATTCATTTTCTGCATATGACCATGTATAGCTTTTCCTCTTCTGCACATGAATATTTCTAATTATATAAGTGTCTCTCACACTAATGAATATTCTCCGTATTCAAATATGTACACACACTTTTTTTATTTTATACCAGCATGAGCCCAGCTTGATAAGGAATCAGAGACCCTAAATCTGGGTTTGGGCCTGGCTCATTGGGTAAGTTGGACAGTCTGCATCTTGGGCTCAGGGTTGGGGGCCCAAAGAAGCTGATAAAACAATGAAAACATTACAAGAAAAAGGCCCTAGAGAGGAGAAGAACTAGACACAAGTCCAAGTCTCCAAGCTGACTTGATACTGCCCTCACTGTAATAACAAAGACCAAAAAATTAAATAAGGCTTTGCTCCAACTAAGAAAAAAAAATTAAAATGGACGTTGCTTGGCAACTTTTTTTTTTTCTTTTTACTGAAATAGGAGTTGTCCCAAATGAAAGAATATCCTCACACATGCGGCGCTCTACTCCCTTTCGGACCGTTCCAAAGGCAGGACACCCCTGAATTTCATAGTCAGACCTGTGTCAAGGGGCACTGATCCAATTTTTCCAAAGGGGCTCAGAGAACATCTTCCTCCTAAATGAATGGACAATTTAATTTTTAGGCCATCACATTAATAGCTTAGTGGGGTTGGCACCTTTAGTTCCACATAAGTGCCAAGGGATCAACACCTAGACAAAGAAGCTCGGATGCCCAAATATGAAATGAATATGGCAAGGATATCCCATTGATATGATAGGGACAAGAATTTTAAAGATTAAAAGTGAAGTATCGGATAAGATTTAACACAATATGTTGCCTATTTTGAAGTATTCAAAAAATCATAGTGGGTAGAATCATTTGCACCAACCAGTAGCACCAATCTAGAAGAGGGCATCTATTGTTTAGCTGTCATCTTTCATTTATTTTATAGATAAGATTGTTTGATGGATTCAACGAACTCTAGGATATATTTATGTTGTCTTCTTGCAATTAATTTAATAAAAAAACTTCCTTTAATAAAATGGATTTATTCAAACAATTTAGACAAGCAAGAATGTTTTTGTAATACTAGTAGTTGTAATACAAGATAATACTTGTAATACTAATACTTTCATTTTATTTACTAAGATTTCCAGTTCTCATCATTATGACTTTGTTTTTAATAATTCTTTTATATCATTTTCAAAACAAGATAATATTAGTGTTCCAATGATATTCTTTTTCGTAATTTTCTCTTCCACATCATCTTTTTATATAATGTTGTTTTTCTATTACTTCTTAAATTTCTTATATCATTCTAACTTTAATTTCAGTTTTTTTTTTTTTTAATTATTTTGTTAATCAATCTTTTACATTTTCTATATTGATTTTGGATTAGAATTTTACATATCAAAAGTGATATCCCGTTGATATGACAGGGACAAGAATTTTACGGATCAAAAGTGAAGTATCGAATAAAATTTAATACAATATGTTGCCTATTTTGAAGTATCCAAGAATCATAGTGGGTAGGATCATTTGCACCAACCATTAGCAGCAATCTAGAAGAGGGCGTCTGTTGTTTAAATTACATGCTGTCATCTTCCATTTATTTTATAAATAAATTCTTTGATGGATTCAATGGACTTTTGAATCAGTCTAAGTCAAGCAAGAATAATTTTTTATGTTGTCTTCTTGCAATTATTTTAATAAAAATCTTCGTTTGATTCAATGGATTTATTCAATCAGTTTAGACAAGCAAAGAGTACTTTTATTTTCCATGGCATAGTCTATATTTTTATTACTAGTATTTTCATTTTATTTAATAGAATTTACAATTTTCATCATTATAATTTTATTTTTATAAGTCTTTTATGTCAGTCTCAAAACTAGATAACATTAGTGTCCCAATGATATTTTTTCTAATTTTCTCTTTCATGTCATTTTTTATATGATGTTTTTATATTACTTCTTAAATTTTTAATACCATTCAAACTTTAATTCTGGGGTTTTAGATAACTTTATTTTGTTAATTTGTTGTTTACATCTTCAATATTGATTTTGTATATTTTGATTCTCTCGTGCCAAAAATTATATTTATATTCTTCGGGGACCCCATGAGAGCGGGTGTTATAATTTCTAGAATCAGATATTATCTCCCAGGATGGAGTCTCTAATGGTCCCAACCTTTTGGCTGGATTGCGGAACCAAAAGTGGAATTTATAATCTCTATTCATCTCCATCCAAAACTTTCCAATGAATGTCATCAGGGTGGTGATAGATATTTGTTTCCAGACTTTGTATCTTATGGGAGTGGTGAAGATTTTTATGCTTAAACGGCCATATTAAATATGATTTGGTGCATTGATTGGGTCAATGTATGTTATCTTGATCTGAAAAACATGAAATGATTGTTTGAATTGACCTATGTACATATCGCTTGGGAGTGTTATAGATTTTGGGGGGAAAAACAGATTAGGCATCTTGGGAAGCACGTTTTGACAGGAAAGCACAACTTTTTCTTTATTAATTGGCTCAGTAATAAATTGGGTGAACAAAGTGAATACATTTTACTTTAACTTTACAATAAAGCACATGTCATTACTTTTGCATACATTTTCAATATTCTTATTTTGTTAATTGGCTCAAGTAATTAATAGGATGAAGAAGGTAATAATTTCACTTCAATTTTACAATAAAGCCCACACCATTACTTTAATTTGATTTATAACATCATGTAAATATTATAAATTTATACAACGATATTCTTTTTAAATTTGGCTTTCAGTATTATTATAATCTCTTAAAAGTGTTTCTGATGCAATTTTATTTTTCGATTAACTTCTCATTCTCATCCTGGGCTTAGCATGAGCCCACATTACCATTTTCTTACCGCTCGGGTGAGTTTGTTTGTTTAACTCTTAGGGGTAGCTCAGTTAGTTTAGGACCGGTTTGCACCCGTAGGTTGTAGATTCAAAACTGCACTACTACACTGGGGCTACAGGGGAGTTTACTCGGCTTCCCCCTGGGTCCAGAGAGATTAGTCCAACTCAAAGGGTTGGGAACCTCCGATAAAAAGGGAAAAAAAAGTAGCTTGTTTACATAAGGGCCGGTTTGGATGTATGGTAAATTAAAGTATGGTGAGATGAAGCATTAAATCAAGACAGAATAAAATACAAAGTGTTATGATGGTGAATTTTTTTTTAGTTGTTTGATATGCAATCTTTTTTACTTTTTGTATAGAAAAGTTGAATTTTTTTATTTTATTTTTTTTATCTTTTAGTGAAGAAATATGGTTGTTTTTTTTTTACTCTTTTTAAAAATTTCAAAGGGAATTTTAAATTATATATTTTTTATATGACATTTTTCATTTCTTGTTTGGAATCACTTTACGTTAACTAGTTAATTACCAAACACGCCCTATGTATGAGATAAAATTAAAATTCAAGTCAAATCAAATCAAGATAAGAGGTATAAGAAAGAAATTGAAAGTAACATTTTTGTTATTTTGTACTTTAAACCTCAACTCCCTCCTCTTTCTATTTTCCTTGTTTAGACCTTGAATGCTAATAAATTTGCAAGGGATAGGTGGCATGACTCATGCATAGGTAGGTCTCAAATAGGTTAGACGTCAGCACGCTTTCTATAAGGCCAATTGGAGTCATGGAACATGGAAAAAAAAAATAGATTCTTTTCCTGTTTCGGTTTTTATACGCTAGTATGAAGCAGGCAGCTTCCTTTCTTCTTCCTCCTCTTCTTCTTCAACTTCACTGTTCAATGAAACTATCCTGAGGATCTCTGGATGCAAGATCACAGCTTTGATCTGGTGATGCCATGTTTTGACTTGTTTCTTTCCTTCATTGGGTTTTGTTCTCTATGATCTCCCTTTCTTATCCATCCCTTTCTTATCCATCTCTTTCTTATATGTCCTATTCCCATTAGGTTTCAGACTTCAACTGGTAGTTCCATGTTTTTTATATGTTTCCATTGTTGGGTTATCATTCAAGTTGATGATTGATTGCACTTTGGGCTATCTACCCCAAACACATCAGCTTTTTCTCTAAAATCCATGGTTTTTTGTTTCCTTTATTGGGTTAATCATTCAACTTGACAAGTGATTGTGTTTTTAGTCTCTTTCTCATCCATCCATCTGCCCATCTTTCCCATACCCATCTCATTTAAACTCTAATTAGAGTGATTGTGACAAAACTTCTCATGATGAATGAACAGAATCCAAATGATTCCTGTGCTACAATTAGATGTACCAAACGATGTGATGATGATGGTAGGGGTTCCAGTTGTTATTTCGATAATGACACGCTGATTGAAATACTATCAAGGTTGCCCCAAAAAACTCTCCTCAGAGTCATGTGTGTGTCCAAATCATGGCGCAATTTGATCTCCAATTCACTCACTTCAAGCCCTGTTTCTGGGTTCTACTACTGCACCAACACAATTAGGCCAAAGAACAAGCAAAAGGGGTATATACATTTGACAGGCACCTGCAATACTAATTGTGGGGAGGCAATAGAATCATGGGCTGCCTCTCTGGGAACCTCTGATGTTAATCTGACTTTAGCCCACTACTGCAATGGTTTGTTCCTTCTCTCCAATGAGAAGGATGTTCCTGCAGCTTACCATGTATGTAATCCTGCTACCAACCAATGTGTTGCTCTTCCTGAGCCTCCTCTGGATCCCAATGTGAAAGACCCCTACATGTCCTTATCTGTATTGGCTTTTGACCCTGATCAGTCCCCTCACTACAAGGTTCTCCGTTTCTCCGGTCAGGATCCAGTATATGTGGACATCTTCTCTTCAAAGGAGCGCAGGTGGATTGATTGTAATGTGGCAATTCGCGCTTTCTCACTGTTAGATATGTGGTTCAAAGATTTTATTTTCATGGATGGGGCTCTGCATTTCTTGCTTAGAAGGGATTCTCTATGTAGTTTTCATGTCGAGGAAGTGTGCATTCGAGCTGTGAAGCTACCTAAGGCAAGGAGGTCATTTTTTGGCGGCGAATGCATAGGGAAATCTGAAGGTCATCTTTTTTATAGTGCCTATGATAGTTCAGAAATGCATATTTGGATGCTCCAGGATCTTGAAACCCATGAATGGGTCTTGAAGCACACCATCTCCAAAGAAGAAATAGAAAAACATCCAGTTGCCATCGCTCCCGAGCCTCGCTATTATCCATTTTCTCTGCATCCTTTGACATTTCACCCAGACTTGGAGGTTATTTTCATTCAGATTGAAGGTAAGATAATATCCTATCATTTTGGCAGCAAAAAGAATGAGGATGACAGGTTGGGGGAAATCTGCACTATAGAAATTCACCGATATATAAATATGGCAATCCCCTACAAACGCTGCATTTATTCTCTGGATGAGATGAGAGAAAGAGAACAAGACAGATAAAACTGTTGAGGCTGTTTTATCCCCTGAAGATAAACTTGATGGCCCTGCAAATTTTGGTTTTTATTCATGTTTTTTGTTGGTCATCGCAACAAGTCTCTCAATAGCATTATGAATGCTAAGTGATTTCATATTTTAATTAAGCAGGTGACTTTAACTGTGATTTCATTCTTTAAAGTTCAAATGGGCATCTAGCCATATACTGCCATAAAATCTTCTATGATTAATTGTTTCTTATTTTTGTTGCTTATCTGCATTAAAAATAAGGTTTAGCTGGTTTACAAAAGGCGGAGGAGGACAACGAGATGGATGTGATTTGAAGATTTTATTTTACTATGTAGAATAGATAGAGGGTCTCCTTTCAACATAAATCTTAAGTGATGATAATGAACCTAACCAATTCACAGCCCAAAGGTTATTGCGCGAAATCTCTTCTGGTGCAGCAGTATGTAGTTTTCTTTTTCTTTTCTTCTTTCTTTTTTTGGTGGTAAGTAGGTTTTTTTGTTTCATATCTCGTTCCAATCATCTTATACATAGTTCATCAAATATTTGGCCCTTCACTCTTCTTTTGATACATTGACCATCAGTGTCTATAGCTTATCCTTTTTCAACCACTCTAGATTTATGAATATGTTAGATAAAACCTCTACTACATTACATGCCAGCTTCATAAACCATAGTTTGAACTGGGGCTCTAGGAGAGTGTATAAAG
Organism: Cinnamomum chago; assembly: GCA_038049695.1. NCBI lineage: Eukaryota > Viridiplantae > Streptophyta > Magnoliopsida > Laurales > Lauraceae > Cinnamomum > Cinnamomum chago. Next base: position 120,090,045 of record CP142451.1, read on the forward strand.
TTGTTAAACACTACCACCATTGCTTCTATAACATTTCATAGGCAGACAAGATCGTTTGGAATGAGAGGAATTCTCGATGCTTTGAGGACTCCAGCATCTCGGCTGAAGATCTTGAGTACAAGATCAAATTCACCATTGCTTCATGGGTGTCCTTCCTTCCTCAATTTCATGGGATTTCTATTGATATAATTTTGAGGAATTGGAGGGAGGTGGTCTTCATTTAATGTTTCTTGTTGCTACAGTTGTTATTGCTCCTTTCTTTCTCTCTCTGGCTCTTGTGGTTGTGAGCTTAATTTTGGTGGTGGTGGTTTGTGTTTCTCTTTTCTTTCCTTTTGGCTTTTCAGTATTTTCCTCGTGTACTGTTAAGTTTGATCAATCAAAGTTAACGTTCATAAAAAAACATTTCATAGGCAGACAAGGGTGGTATTGAGGAAAAGTCTTCAAGATGGAAATCTAAACAGAGCAGAATCCCACGCTAAATAAACTTTTAGACGGTCTTGCATGAACTGGAAGTGGGGGCTTATTTCAAAAGAAAAATGCTTCTTTACAGCCCTTTTCTGTTTTCATATGACGTGTGATCTGTTATAATTATCCAATCCCTTCACTCTCATCTTCCCCTATTGATAATAATTTGAGCATTGTTTTGGTATTGAACTCATTGAGTTTGGATCATTGAGCTTGATTTCCCCCTTGAATTACTTGAACAGTCATGTAATGACAATAGGTATGTCTTCTATTCTGCACATGTGCTAGGATTTAGTGATGGTTGGAACAGTAGTGAGTGGCCCTGGCATAGACTATTGTAAATCAGCACTGTTTCAACATCCTATCCATCAAATTTTCTTTTCAGATCCAAAGTCCAACTCCTGCATATTCATTTTTACAGGTTTTTATGTGAGTTTGGAAGCCAGATTTAAGATTTGCCCGATCATCATGGTTCTTAAGTCACTATCCAGTCTGTGGAAATGACCCAATGTCTAGACGAATCTGATCATGTTGCCCCTTGTAAAGAAACACATCAACAGTCATTATTATTTCTCATATCCTCATCCCTACCTGATCAAATTGATTGACTGAATAAAACTGTGTTGACCCCACTGGTTACTTGCACCCATCACAGGTTTTCTTGCACACCTCATGTTTTGGACACCCATCAAACTTCAATTTGAAATATGAAGAAATGCAGAGGCTTTTGTAGTTGTGTTGCATACAACACTGCTTTGTTGAATAATCGAACTAGACAGGTTGCTGGCCTTCTTATAGATAAATTTATGAAAGAGGTGCCAGTCAAATTATGATGTCCCACCCATTACTGCAGTTGATTTAATGGTATATTTTAACTACAAAACAAAAAAATAATAATAATAAAAGAGACATGTTTTCACCAATTATTATATCCTTCTAAAGCCAAGACATGCCCCTTATTCTCTACTAAAATCAAGCCACCAAAATGTCCTTCCAAAATCTCATACTCTCTATTCCCTTATTCAGATGCCTTCAACTTTTTAGAAATCATTATCTTCCAAACCTTAGGGAAAACTTATCTCATACCCTCCATTTTGTTCACCATATCATACCACAATTACCTTTCTCTATTTAGTGTCTCACTCTCTTTAAAATCTCACCACCGTGTTGACAATGTAGTCCAATTTCCTTCTGTAACTTATAATTTTCTCTCTGGTGCTTCCAAGCTAAACTGGTCGGACTGCAACTGATGTCTTTCCTCATCCAGTTGTGTATTAAACCAAAAGTACTTGTATAACATTCAAACTTCAAAACATCGTAGAATTCCAAGTTGGCACCGAGACATGTTAAAAGATTAGCCCCCACCCTCATTCGACTGGATCTAAGCTATGACTTGAGGCCCATAGACTTAAGCAGCCCCGACCTAGTATTTTGGTTGCATGGTTAATCTTTCCTACAGGCGTAGTTACGAGAAAGCCTATCGCGATATATTTAGAACAGACAGGCAGATTTATTTTGCAAATCAGCAGAATAAAGCCTTGCAGGAATAAGTAATGGACCAGAGTCCAAACATTTGACATTAGTGTGATCCTCTATAGGAACTAAACAACCCAACAGATTGTCCTTGAATTTTTTTATTTTATTTTATTTTGGAAAGTTAAGAGTTCGTATTTCCAAAGAGAGATTACAAAGAACAAAAGAATGAGAGGTAGCTCCAAGACCGCTTACCTACTCTTGACAAAGAAATGGAAGAGAGAGAATCCAAACCAACTGTGAGACCACCCACAAGCCCGCCTATTAAAAATAAGAAAAAAAGCTCAACCCGATGCACAGCCATACAAGGAGGCAAAGGGAGAATGCAAAAATATAAGAAATACCAAATAAACACAGCAACAATGCGAGTGAAATGGGCAGAACATAGCAAGTTTAATCAGCAAATCCAATTGATTGGCCATTACTTTTATAGTCACTAGGTCTACGAGAAAGATGGGTCCCAGTCTCAAAAGATTTACTAAAGATCTCAACTTTCAGGTTCTTGATTAGAGCATTTAAAGTCCTAGCTTTAAATCTCTGCTGCCAAGGAGATATGGATGGATCCAAAAATGCTTCTATGAGTATCTTGCAATCTGAGTAGATGATTAGATTTTGACGGTGGTTGGCCACATGGGAGATACTGGTAAAAGAGGCTTCCAACATGTCTTCATCCTCTTTTATTAGAGTCCAAGTAGGGTTCTTTACTGCATCTGTCAGAAACCGACACTAAATCCATTTTGTGGAGAGATGAACAGGTTTCAGTCTTCATGATTCCTGATGGTCACGTGGGAATCTATTGGAGGAGCAAAAGGAAAATCCCAAGAAGCTGCTTTAGAACTAGAAACATCAAGAAAAAGGAATAGAGCTCTAGCTCTAATTTTTTGAAGGGTCTTTGTGAGTGTGTGCTCCCAAGGTTTTGCTTTGTTACGAAATATGCGGTAGTTTCTCTCTTTCCAAATTGACCATATAAAGGCTGGAAAACAGAGCTGGCCCAAGGTGGTATTTCCTTTCTTATTGTGGTCACAATTGTTGCAGATTGTCCTTGAATTGATGAATGCACATCGGATCAAAGTAATTTCACTTGAACCATTCACTCAGAGGTTCTACCCTGACCTGGCCGTCACCAATAATGTCCACCAAAATATTAGAGCCAAAAACCATACAGGTTCACCTAAAACAAGCACATCCAACCAAACAGGTTGTCCTCGAACTGATGATTGTACATCAGATCAAAGCAATTCGACCTGAATCATTCACTCGTACGATTCAACCATGACCTGACTGTCACCAATAATGTCTTCTCCCATCTACCAGAGGCATGTTCTATGAATTTTTAATTTTTGCTCACCCCGAGTTCATAGGTAGTATCAATTTGCAGAAGTTTCTTTGGCCAACAGTCAACCTAATACAACTATTGAACCCTCTTTCGACCCAGGGGACATGAATCTGGGATACTCTTTTCTTCTTTTTTTCTTTTTTTTCCTTTGCAAGTTAAGATTTGTATATTTATAATAGACAAATAAACAACAATACAGTAAAAGAAGGGCAATTTTACATGGTTGTTACTTGTTAGGGGACTCTGAAAACTAGAGAAGCCAACAAAATAGGGGACTCTGAAAACTAGAGAAGCCAACAAAAGGAGCAAAACTCAAAACAGGACTACAGACTGGAGAATCCAATTAAGGGAGATGGACTGTGAAACAGCGTTACAGCTGCTCTCTGACTAGAAGGATGGATCTAAGGATGCTTAAGACCTTGGGGATATGTTTGAATCTTTGTAAGCGCTGGTAACAGAGTTCAGATGTATGGTTACTTCTGTCTTTGGATAACCTGTGACTGTGAGCTACACCTACAAGTCCCAGTTGTCTTATTCTTTGCCATAACCAATTCCGGTTAAATTCAGTTACAGGTAGCTAGAGTTGCATAACCAGTTTGCTGGGTAAAGGAGTTACAGAATCCAAACAGGGTTGACTCATGACAAGCATGTACTTACTCTAAGCACAAAGTCATGATCATTGTATATCAGCAACTGGAGAGTAGATACAAGGAGTTAAAAAAAATCTCAAAATAAAGAAAAAAGAAAACCCATGAGACTGACTGACATATGAAGAAGCCTGACTTTGACAAAGAGAGAACATGGTATTTTTCACTTCACATTATATCTGATGGGCTAATCTGCTTCGCAATATTCTACCAAATGATACAGTTAAATGTATACAATACATTCTGATTCTACCCTTTGGTATCAGCATGTCTACTTACGAAAAGCTTGCCGATGTCTTCTGTCACGACATTGCTCCTGCCATATACAAAATTGACATCATCAGAACATGCACTTTTCCTCCAAATGAACAGTATTATGGATACTTGCAATTAGCAAGTGCTAAACAGCTCATTTTGATCTAAAAAGATATATTAAAAAAAATTGCCCTGTATATACAGCTTCACCAGAACTCAGGACAAAAGGGTTATCTTACATTTGGCTGTCAAAGGAACAGAACGGAAAACTTACTTAAGCTCCAATCCTTTTACAATAAAACTTTAAGGGCCTGAGACCAAGTACAGACTTCTTTTTATACCATTCAAATAATTACTTAAAAATTATATTAAATATAATATAAGAAATTATATTACATACACTTCTATAGATACATGTAATATACATAGGCAAATCTTCCTGTGAGAACTCTCATGGGGCCTTACCATGAGAACTTTCAGTGATCAATCTGAAGAGCAACAACCCCCTCCCCCCCCCCCCAAAAAAAAAAAAAAAAACCCAAAAATCCCAAAAAAAATAGTCACCAAATGGCCTGGACCATTGGAACGAGGGTAAATTTTTTTAATATAAAGCTATTAAACCTAGCCCACAGGCTAAAGGATTAGGGGCATCGGATTGATCCCAAATATGATATATGGGGCTTACCCACATGGATCCTTCCATTCCCTCTAATCCTGTGATCCGTGTCACCCCATCTAACTACCTCTCACAGTACCTTGAGAGATGTTTCACAGAAGCAAAGCCCATAGACATATTAGCATAACTACATATGTTTTTTTTTTTTTTTACATATTATATTAAAATCTGTATATTACCAGTCCAATGGGCCTCAATCCCAAAGCTTAACTCCAACCCGATAAAAAATGGGGACCCCTGAACCTGGTTCTGAGCCTCACAAATCGGGCCTGTTCCACAGCCCAAATCTTGGACTTGGACTTGGAATTGGGATTCGGGCTGGACCTAACAAGTAACAACCACTGATTACCTTAACTACAGGAAAAGCAGACCCAGAAAAAGAGAACACTAAACAGACATGAAAATTGAGTTGGATACTGCACTTGCTGCAATAGTAAATACCCAAAGAAAGGGAGCACACACCTCCCTCCACAATGTAATGTTCGGCCACCCTTCACTAAAAATAGCACACACTAAATGAATACGCAATTTATTAACAGGGACTGGCTCTGTGCATTACCAATTCGGTTCAGTTCTGGATCCTAAGCGGGATAAGTCAAGACAACAAGGGGTTGCTCAGTTCGCTGGCTACCATGCATGTCACCCGGCTATCAAGGATCAACCCCTGGGTATGCCACTCTTCCCACATGTGTGGCTTCTCTTCCCACTTTGTAAAGAGATCCCACTTGTGTGGGCTCTCCTTCCCACAATGTAGGCTTCCTCTTTCCACTTGTGTGGGGGCTCTCTTGAGTCCCAGCCTTCCCCCCACCTCCAACAAAAAAATAATTCACAAATTTATGATCATCAAATAATCTCCACTTTGACGAAAAATGATAACCCATTCATCACCCTAACAAATCAAGTCCTAGGAAAGAGACCCATTTAAATCAATACCATGAATACTTTTGTTCAAACCAATTTTACCATGAATTCCTAAAAATCCAATATATGGAAACAAATGGGCCCTAAAAGAATCATAACTGACCTTCCTCTAAGTTGAGGTGGGACTAGCAGGCCACCCACAGTATCTGGGACTGGCACCTTTCTTGAATATGGCAAGTTCCCTTTTGGAATTTTACTACGGGGAGGAAGCATTGACCCATTTGATTCTCTCTTGCGCGATGCACTCTCTGCCATGGCAGCTGCAACTCTAGAGGAGTGGTCATCACTGCTCATTTGATGAGATGAAAAAGTAGGTGAATTAAGAAGCATTGAAGCATCTGGAAGTTTCTCAATAGATGGATAAGATGAATGTGACGAAGTATTTGACTGTTGAAATGATGAGGATATTACACTCCTGGAAACAAATGAGTAAAACTTGAGTAAGAAACTTCACACTCCCAAGAAACAACTTGACAGAAAAGAAAACATTGTCAACAAAAAGAAAGTAGATGCATTAATTGTCAATATTCTCAAAAATTGGAAAAGGGAATTATAAGACAAATTGACTTCCACACAACAGCAATGTTACTACAATGACGAGAAATAAAATAATGATAATGAGAAATGATTGTACACTGATGTCCGCAAAGAAATTTCCATATGGAAGACCCGATTTAACTTATGTGAGCCCGATTTTGGATTCATCCAAGAAATTTACCTCACATGCACCAAGTGAATAGGTAGCAGCCCAGATTCCATGACCGCAAATAAATGTACACAGTTGGATTGATCAACTTGCACAAAAAAGGAATTAAACTTAATATCTAATTTTGTTTTTTAAGCATTGAAGAGTCTAACAGTGTTACTACAATTTAAGTGACGCTTAGAATGAAACGTATTCATTGGGAAGCATGTTGACGTGAATGGTTTGGATTAATCAAAAGCAAGCTCCACGCAATATAGATGGAAGTAGTCTACAAGAAAACTCCCATACAGACGTTTGAGCATGATCAGTTTTTCTTTTCTGATGACATTTGAGCATGATCAGTTATCTAAAAATAATAGTGACATCTACCTCTTTTCCTCTAATTTTCATCAAATGAATCGAATTTTAAGAATTTGTCAAATGTCCCAAGGTCCCCCTCCACACCCCCACCTTGGAAAAAAAAAAAACACTACCACTACCCAAGTCCCTATCCAACAGACCCAGGAATAGATCCCTGGTTGAATGTGGATAGGGAGATGCCTTACAGCTGAACAAATGTTCTAACTTATGGATTACAAAACAATTAAAATAAAAAGGACATAGTAAATACACAAAAATACCATGTTTGATTCTCCAAAAAATATGTAAAAGCATCACAGTTATATCAACCATCTGGAGAAAGGGTCATCACTTCCAAAAAATTTGCGAGAAACCATTTGAACACCTGTGAAAGTCTTGAAGGGAGCATTTATTTTTCCCCATATCATTTAGCGAATGTATACTCTTGAAAGAGAGAGTTGTGGGTCGTGAAGTATAAACGTTCACAATTTTGTGTAATGGGCAACACATTGAGTAGCAATTTGTGGTGCGTTGTTACACGAAGCAAATTTTCTGAACCAAAACTCTGTACATTGTAATTCTTAATATATAGAAATATTAAAGACCTGGCTTTTAATCTCCAAATATGGAGATTGATAAACACACAGAGGAAATCAATGTCTATCTTAAGGGGAAAGATTTCTCCAAAGTTCCTTTGAATATGTGAAAATATAAAAGAAAAGGGATGCACTACATCAGCAACAGCCAACAGCATCAATCACTACTGTGAATGCAGAAAATAGAAATTAGCTGGAATGGATTCCAGACTAGATTTTCAGAAGAGAAGTGCTGAAAAGCCACACTTTCATCAGAGTGCTCATATGAGGAAAGCATAATCACTTAATGCTTAAATATATCATCCTAGGTACAAATGTTAAAAAGAAATCTAATAAACAAATACACAAAAGAATAAAAGAAAAAAAATGGAATATTTCCAGATCTGAGTAATCGAAGCACAGAAAAGACTTCAACTTAGGTTAATCAGACGTGGAATATGGCAAATGTAGCGTCGCCTCATACACAGCAACCATCACAATACATAAGACTGCCGGTAATCAGTAATGGACGCAATCTGTAAACCAACCATGCTACAAAAAAAAAAAAATTCCAAAACATCAATCACAGATGTCGATATGGAGGAAAGAGCAATTAGATGGATCAGATTCCTAGATTCATTCTCTGAAGAGAAAATGTTGAAAACAATGAAAAGGCACACTTCAATCAGAGTTGATCATCTAGGGAAAGCATCATCACTTTCACCATGCTTAAATATACCATCCCACATACAAAATTTAAAAGAAGTCTCATGAAGAAATACACAAAAGGAAAGAGAGCTAGAAGAATAATAATATATATATATATTTCCAGGAGAGATCAAAGCACCAGAAAGACTTAGACTTAGGTTAATCAGAAGTGGAACGTGGTAAATATAGTGCCACCTCATATGCAGCAACCATCACATAACATAAGACTGTCAATGATCAGTAATTGACGCAATCAGTAAACAAATCATGCTAATCCTAACAGTTCTTTGGCTTCAGAAAACACAAGTAAACGAAAACAAATTTCAAAGGAAAGATACGGTACAAATGATTGCTTAAAAGATATATATGATTTCCAAAAATAAGGGCGTTTGCAAGAAGAGTAAGTGCTAGGTAGACAATGGTGTTTGAAACAAAGCACTCTCATTCATCCATATTTCTTCTTTTAGAGAAGATACTGTGAGAAAAAAAAAATTTGAAATCCAAAATCGAAAATACTCATTTTTTCATTTTATTTCCAAAACTACCCTTCTCTTCTTACTCTCCTCTTTACACACCCAAGTGAGAGAATTAAACACGACAATGGGCCCTACCTATTGAAACTTTGAACTTTTTAAATGCACATCCTTGATCCTCCTATCATTCAACTCTACCAATTAGAAAATGTCTTTTTCTTGTGCTTCCTGCAATTCACTAAGTAGGTTGATGCACTGGCCTGGCCCCAAACCCAACCTGTCAAGCATGATTTTCTAAGCACAATAAAAACATTCAGATATACTTATAAGCTAATGCTTGGTTTTTACAGTCAAGCCTGATTTTCATTCTGATTACAAAGCCCAAATGAAAATTGGTCAAAATACTGGACATAAATCTGATCTACTGAATAGTCCCGCTTATTTATAATTAACGAAAGATTATTCAATAGATACGATTTGCTAATTTGCTAATGCTAATGAGTGCTCTGATTTTATTTTATTTTTTGAACAGTGAGTGCTCAAATTGTTATCTGCATATAAAAGTATATAATTATCAATCTATATGTATTTCATAATTGCATTAGCTTAGAAGAATAATCAGTCATCAATTATAAATAAGAAAGATCTTGAAAGCCAAGAAAATCATATTCACATCCAATATTTTTACAAAATTTAATTTGAGTTATGTGATTTGAGCAAAAAACATTTTGGATTTGAATAAAAATCAAGCTTGAGAAAAGTAGATTTTGTTCAAGTAGAATCACTTTAATTAGAGTTGTGTGATTTGAATAAAAATCAAGTTTGCATTTGAATATAAGGCATAGATTGAGTAAAAATCGGATGTGAATACGATGAGGTTAGCTTGACTGTGCAAGCTGAACCGCATCCTATCATAAGATGAAAACTTTATATTTTTCAATTGAAAAATGTAAAAATAACTTTTAGGAAAAAGAAAAGAGAAACATTTTATACTTCATTCAGCAAAGGCTTTTAAGCACTTCAAAATTTGGTATTCACGATTTCAACGTTTTGGATTGAAATAGATCATACCCAATTACATGATTGAGAAAGTGGGCCTTGATGCATAAAATACATGAGTCTTTTTTATATTTTATTCATCTTTTTATATAAGATTAAGCTAAATCTTATGATGGTCAACTCATGCAGCATTAAAATTTGGCCACAAACCATAAAAGAGGAGCATGTGCATTTGAGTGGTTCCAACTTTCAATAACCAAGTCCCATTTAAGAGTTTCGCTTATTTTATTAAGGTTTGTCCAAGACTTGAGTAAGAAGTAAAGGACATTCTTGGAAATAAAGTGAAAATAAATGGGCACAGATTCCCCAAAAAATCTCAGGCCAAAATTGCTTGTAAAAGAAGGAACCAAGAATGCGAGGGTCTCTCGTTCCTTCATTTAAGAATGAGCTTTGTCTTGCTAGCATTTTAATTGTGAGAAACCATTTGAAGACCTAGGAATTGATTATTTACTCACCGCTTTCTGTAAGACAAGAAGGTTTTAAGGGAGAAAATTTTTTCCATATCATTTAGGAAGAAAATACACATTCTTGAATGAGAAATTGAGTTGCAGTTCATGGTGCATTGTTACATGAAGCAAGTTTTTTTAATAAAGCATACATTAGGATGCTTAATATATGGAAAGATAAAAATGTTTCTTCTAATCCACAAAATGTAGATTGATAAACACACACAGGAGATTAATGTCGAGCTTTCTCCTCATTTCCATCAAATCAGGAAAAAAATATAAAAGAAAAGGGATGCCTCCGCCAGAAACATTACGTAAAAGAAGCCAAAACATCAATCCTGACTTTCACTATGGGGAAAGAGCAATTAGATGGATCAGATTCCAAGCTTCAGTCTCCGAAGAGAAGTTTTGAAAAAGCACACTTTAATCAGAGTCAAACATCTGGATTCTGGGGAAAGCATCATCACTTCAATCATGTTTAAATATACTAACCTATGTCCAAAAGTTCAAAGAAATCCCACGAATTAAATACACAAAGAAATACAACTATAAGAAATAAAAAATGGAATATTTCCAGATCTGAGTGATCGAAGCACCAAAAAGACTTCAACATAGGTTAATCAGAAGTGGAATGTGGTGAATGTAGCGTCACCTCATACGCAACAACCATGATGAATAATAAGACTGTCGGTAATCAGTAATCGACGCAATCAGTAAGCCAAGCATGCTTATCCCAACAGTTCTTTGGCTTAAGAAAACACAAGTAGAAGAAAATTAAAACACAAAAGACGACTACGATTCCAATGATTTAAAAGGAGAGAAGGGCAACCCAAGCAAGACCCTCACTTGAAAGATACAAATGGTTTCCAAAGGTGAAGGGGTTTGAGAGAAACCATTTGAAGACCTAGGAATTGACTATTTACTCACCCTTTTCAATAGGACAAGGAGGTTTGAAAAGGAGCATTTTTTCCATATCATTTAGGGAGGGCATATGGAATCTTGAATCAAAAAGTTGTGGGTCGTGAAGCATAGACGTTCAGAGTCTTTCAGTGGGTGAGGCATTGAGCTGCAATTTACTGTGATTTGTTACATGAAGCACAGTCCGAATACCCAAAACATTTTTTTTTATAACAATAAAAGTTTATTTCAATGCAAAGGGAATAAACTAAGACAAAAGGACAAACTACATAAGAGACAAACAATAAAAAACCAACATTAGATATCAAAAAAGATAGTTTCTCGCGTGAGTCCTTCCTTCGCAAAACCATCAGCTAGAATGTGATGAAATGAAGCATGAAGATGAAGCACATTCTGAACCCAAAACATTGTAGATTAAAACGCTTAATATATGGAAAGAGCAAAGATCTGGCTTTTAATCTCCAAAAATGAAGTTTGATAAACATGCAAATGAAATCAATGTCGATCATAAAAGGAAAGCTTTCCCCTCATTTCCTTCCAATGTGAGGAAATATAAAAGAAATGGGATGCCTCTAACACACTACATCAGTAAAATTAGGTAAAAGAAGCCTAAACATCAATCTGATACAGGGGAACTAGCAATTAGATGGATCAGATTCATGGCATGATTAGAAGTGTTGGAAAGGCACACTTTTATAAGAGTCAATCACATGGGGAAAGGATAATCACTTCCATAACAATATAGCATACCATTCTATGTACCAAAGGTAAAAGATATCTCATGAACAAATACAAGAAAGGAAATATGACTGGAAGAAATAAAAATGAAATGTTTCCACATCTGAACGATTTAAGCACTGAGAAATGTTTCCAGATCTGAATGATTCAAGCAACAGAAAATAATTCTACTATAGGTTCATCGGAGCTGGAATGTGGTGAATGTAGCGTCACCTCATACACAGCAACCATCAAAAACATAAGACTGCTGGTAATCAGTAATTGACGCAATCTGTAACCTAACCGTGCTTATCCAAACAGTTTTTCTTTTCTTTTCTTTTTTTTTGCTTTGGAAAGCAAAGAGAGGACAAAAAATCAATCAAATAAAAAATGCAATTTTTCCATATCTGAATGATTGAAGAACCAAAAAAGACTTCAACTTTAGGTTCATCATAGCTGGAATGCGGTGAATGTAGCGTCACCTCATACACAGCAACCATCAAAACACATAAGACTGCTGGTAATCAGTAATCGACGCAGTCCGTAATCTAACCGTGCTTATCCTAATTCCTAACAGTTTTCTTTCTTTCTTTTTGGCTTTGTAAAGCAAAGAGAGGACAAAAATCAATCAAATAAAAATGGAATCTTTCCAGATATGAATGATTGAACAACCAAAAAAGACTTCAACTTTAGGCTCATCAGAGCTGGAATGCGGTGAATGTAGTGTCACCTCATACACACAACCATCAAAAACATAAGACTGCTGGTAATCAGTAAACGACGCAATCCGTAATCTAACCATGCTTATCCTAACAGTTTTCTTTCTTTTCTTTTTTTTTTGAGCTTTGGAAAGCAAAGAGAGGACAAAAATCAATCAAATAAAAAATGCATTTTTTCCAGATCTGAATGATTGAAGCACCAAAAAAAGACTTCAACTTTAGGTTCATCAGAGCTGGAATGCAGTGAATGTAGCGTCGTCTCATACGCAGCAACCATCAAAAAAACATAAGACTGCCCGTAATCAGTAATCGACGCAATTAGGTTTAGAAAACATAGACCAGCAGAGAACAAAATAGAAAGAATGACTGCGATTACAGTTATTTTGAAGAGGGAAGAAAGGCAAACCCACCAAAATCCAAGCTTTGAGGGATACAAATGGTTTCCAAGGATGAAGGGTCTTGAGAAAAACCATTTGAAGACCAAAGAATTGATTTTCCATCTTCATATGTTGTAAGATCCATTTTCACGGATTCAACCCTAGATTTCTTGTTAATGAATCAAAATCTGCAAGAAAAGAAAGAGAAAGAGAGATTACTGATGATTTTGGGAGTCTTGTGGTGGTGGAAGAGGCGACTCCGGTTGCTTTGGATCCTTGTTTTCTTCTTCCTCTTCGACTTGTTTTGCTTCTTCTTCTTCGTCTGAGGAAGAGGCGTAATCCACCAGCGACATTTTTCAACTTTCTCCTCTTCTCCTTTTATGCTAGAGTGAGATGAGGGGATGCTAGGGTTTTCTGTTTTTTTTGTAGAGGGTGAACGAGCCGACTTCGGTTCACAAACGGGTCATTGGATACCCGAATGGACGAACGACTCGAATAGATGTCTATTTAAATATATTAAGCATGAAGCTTTTGGTTTTAATTTTGACCGGAAATTATTTTCAATTTTTACAATTATTGACAAGTTACTTTTTGTTTCTACCTAACATACTCTTCAGCTACTTTCTACTAATATACTTTCCCTACTTATATACTATTATCTTCCTCCTTTATTTCCAACCCTCCAAGCCTATCATCTTCCTCATTTATTCTAAACCCTTTTGACTAGACTAATCCCCCGAGCCCTATCATCTTCCTCCTTTATTACCAACCCCTTTGGCTGGACTAATCCCTATCATCTTCCTCCTTTATTACCAACCCCTTTGGCTAGACTAATCCCTCCGGGCCCAAAGGGAAGTTGGATAAACTCCCATGTAGCCCCAGTGTGGTAATGCAATTTCGAACCTACAACCTCCGAGTGCAAACCGTGGTCCTAGGCCAACTGAGCTACACCTTGGGGTTATCTTCATCCTTTCTTAACATACATAAAATCCTATATCTTCATGCATACCCGTGATTAGCACAGGTTTTTGTGCTAGTGTTGTATTGTGTTACTTAAATTACATTTAGTATGAGCCCTTATCCAATGCCCAGAGTTTGGATAAAGTTGATGGTATCCATTTTATTTTTATTTTATTTTTTTGAGCTTGTACATAAGAGGAATGGTAAATTATCATAGTTCTAAACCATCTTCATCTAAGTGCAGGAGTCATCCCATGGTTCTCCACTTCAATGCTCCATGCTTCAACATCCATGGTCTACTATGCAATGTCTGCCCACTGCAAGTGCTATACCACAAGACCTCCACCTCAGTGCCTTACTAGCACAGGAGGGTTGATCTCTAATACTAATGGTGAGAGTGAGATGAGACACCCTTCTTCAACTTTAGATCTTGATGACATCAAATTTTGCTCAGTCTAGGACCACAGAACTTATAAAGTGTTAAAATGGTAAAGAACTAATTCATGGAACAGGACAGGCCGGGGTGGATGCAAGTGTTAACATGCATCTGCGTGATTAGAGAAACCTTTTAGATAAGCTCTTAAAAGATTCAATTTATTATTTAAATTCTTCACTTCACCAAAAACTGCACCACCCAAATAAAATTCCTAGATCCAACATTGGGGCCAGTTGGACCTCACAGACAAAGTTGTTGCATGCTTGCTGCCTGTCCACATCCTTTATAACATCCCGTATTTGGGTCTCAATTCCCACATAAGAGAAGCCTTTTATTCAAAAGTTTGGTTTGGGTTATGATCTTGGATTCAAGTTCCATATTAGCAAGTCAGTATATGTCGAGTTAGCAAGTCAGGTCCAACTCCAAGTATATGTCGAGCTTGGCTCAACAAAGGAAAACAAGCTTGAGCAGTACTCGGGGAATTCAACCCTAGATTTCAAAACCACAAGTGCTGGGCCAAATTTCACTCTTACTGGGGTTAGAAAGTCAAAATCCCCTCATTCGGTAGCCATAACCTACTAAAAAACCCTACAGTAACCATCACATTCACTAGGTGAAACTCTTTTATGAGTGGATGGCCAGGATAAGCCCATGAGATTTTCCATGCATTGAGCTTCCATGGTGGGGTCCATCACAAACAACAGTTTGGCAACCTGCATTATGCCCAGTTTGTAATAAGTGTGCATCATAGAGAGCAAGGGAGGGAATACATAAACAATGTTCCCAGGACACAGTAAAAATTTCATGAGTTATGATCCTGGATAAGCTTCCATATTCAACAGAAACATGACCTGGAATGAATAAATGGCTTATATCCTTCAATCAGGGAGACATATGCATAAGCCATGTAGGTTGGAACTCATCATGTCAAGATTTTACAACCAAATCATTGCGGCCCACTTGTATAAATTGTCCACATTCGCCCGAAAATCAAATCACACTGCAGAATCCAACTAGAGGAAACTCCATCACTGGATACAGACCAAACCATTAACCAATCCTGAAGCAGTTAAACTGCTGAGACCAGTACAAGTCAATGGTGGAATTGATTTGGACCATATCACCCACTCCTGATTGAACCAACAATACAATAATAAATAAATTTGGTCAGCGCAGGGAGCTTATGGTGCAGCTGCAGGTGTTAATTGTACAGCCCAAGAAATCCTTATTTTGTATCCCATAAGAGGAGGGATGCTTAATCAGTATGTTTGCACAAAGCATATTTAAACCTCACTCAGATGTTGCAACGATTGGACGATCTTAACCCTTGATAGTTGATACTAACTTGCAAATGAGCATGTGTAAATGAAAAATGGTTAATAATAACTAGCATTCAGGCAACTAACTGCATGGGTTAAATCTCATGCCAATTGAATAGTCTTAATTATTTGCAGCATAGTTCTTTCTCACAACATAATAAATCATCAAGCCAAATACCAAAATGCACAAATTATTTGTAGCATAATTCTTTCTCACAACATAATAAATCATCAACCCAAATACGAAAATGCACAACACAATAAGGCATCAGCTACACTTGTGAATGTATTCACAGACTTTTGGTTACACTTTATATCATGCAACTTTTTTGCAGCATATAGTGGTTTATGCCATGCTGCTTGGATTCTTTAAAATCAGATACATACAATTTCCATAACATATATTAAACACGACAATGTCTAGTTTTTCTATTTCTAATCTAAAACTATGAACATTGAGGGTTTTGGCCATGTATCGATCCATTATATAACAAATACGTGTTTGTGTATATATCCACACGTGGAGAAACAAAAAGAAAAGGAATAGTTGAACCACATTGGGTCCTTGAATTCAGCCTCCATTTAGCAAGATTATGCCTAGAATTACAACTCAACTCCAAGTCAGACCAAATCTTACTTGCCAACATAGCAAGCTTCTTTAAGAATACATGCCTAAAAATTATTCATTCTTTGCCAATGGATAAGCCACTTAAATTTTCCACCTCATTCAAATCTCCTACAGCTTGTAATAAAATGGCAAGATGATTCTTTATAACATTCAAATCAAAATCTCAGGATGAACATTTATAACATTCAAATCCACTTCAGCTCTTACTATAATGTTAGGAGGGATATATGTAGCAACCTCAAAGAATCTAGACACATATTTTCAGTTACAAAAAAAAGGATGAACATTCACATATATGATTTGGGGGACATAGCTTCAAAAGAGAGTTAGGATTTCAGATATTTGCTTAGGGACCATGGAATAGTCACTTCTTCCATCTCCATTTCAAAAATCCTGATAACACGTGAATTTTGGGCTATGATCAACAAAGACAACATCCCAAGCAACGTGAAGCCACTTAGAAAGCCAAGAGGGTAGCAGGGGTGATCCTTCAACAGGGCACCATCTTCCTTTGCTTCAGTAGGATACCATGTCAATGATGAATTTGTAGTTCCAGCTCGGAAGACTATGAAAGCCAATAGAGGTGGTGATTTGGGTAGCAATGTTACTGAAGAAAAAGAGGATTTGAGAGCTGCAAAATATCTCTTATGTTCAAGAGACACACCCCGGGGGCAGATTGGACCAAAACCTAACTAACCAAGGACCAAGAATATATCCCATATGGATCCAATTTAGATGGGACTGGTTGTGTCACAGTCTGGAGCCCAACCAACCACTTTCAGTGATAGACCATTGAATCTATAGTGCTCATCATAATCACAAGATTCACAAGATGCCCCCTTGTAAGTGCCACATGGAGTAGTCAATGCTCAATACCCTGATACTCAGGAACCCAACTGGTTTATTTTCGCAGCCACATAGATGCATCCAATCACAGGATTGTGAAAGTTAAGTCAGTTATTTATGGATTATGGAATGATACCAGAAAAAAATAATAATAATAATAAAAAAACACCTAATTAGATCATCCTAACCCTTGATTTTAGCGACTCCAAATACAAAACTCTGGTGATAGATGATGGGATCAGTATAAGATTGATATGGGTGTATGTGCGTGAAAGAGGCTTGAACTGATCAGCCACGCCAATGTCTCGTTGATTCTAGATGCTACAAAAATAGTTAAGGAAGTCTCTGTTGCACCTAGACTTGATTTTTCAAACTGTGAACTCTGGTGCTATACTGATTAAAAAAAAAACTGTGACGCTGCAACAATGTGGCACTGGCAAATGAATAAGACACTAGGATTTATTTTAGAAATCATAACAAACAAGAGAGAGACCCATCAGCCTGTATACTTTGCAGTATGCACTCTGCTGTTAATTGCTGTACCTTCGGAAAGACCGATCCCATTATTATAGAAGCAACAAGTTACAGGGGATATGCAGATTAAAATATGGTTTAAGATGATAGTATACAGTGCAGTAGAGGTACTAATTGCGTCTAGATCTTCTACATGTGCATAAATTTAGAGTCCTTGAAAGAGTGTCTATAAATTTAATCTCCAAACACTGACAATTAATGTATCAAAAGAAGAGGGAAGGACCAAATATTTGATGGAGAACACTGAATAAGATATTCAGAATAAAATATGAACAAATCTACACACCTCCATGCCATGTGAAATTCACACTCTTATGCTTTGGCTTTAAACAGGTTATATTCAATGCCATCACTCAAGATTCATGTTGGCTGGCCTCTTTCTACATCAACAAAATCATCGACATTGTTCTCACTCTCCTATTCTGTTTCCTCTTTCTATAATAAGCAAAACCTTTCTTTTTTTGAATGGTCACAAGAAGCAAAACTTAATTAAGAAACAAACTTTTTTTTTATCAGTAATCAAGAAAAAAACCAATCATCAAAACATTTTTTTTTAGCAGTACATGGCTAGAAGCCCATTTGAACTTGTTAGCTACAAACAAGATAATCACGGTTAAAGTCACCTTCTTAACTAAAACATGAAATCACTTAGCATTAATAATCATGTTGACAGACACTAAATGCAGAACTAAAGATATAACCGAACAAAAACATTAATAATAGAAAACAAAATTTTCAGGGACATCAAAATACAAAACCATGTTCAATTGCCAGGAACTTCAGCGAACAGAAGATATACTTCTGGAAAAAGCAGCAACGTCTCAAGCGCCAGCCAGCAAACACATAACAATCCGACGATGCACTCAACATCTATCATTTTGCCACCTGCCCACATACTCTATTTCTTCTTTGTCTTCTTTTCTTTCCCTTCAGCGACTTCAGCTTTACGTCTCTTCTTCATCTTATTATCCACTACATCAGCGCCTGATGAACCATTCTCAAGTTCCACAGATCCATCCTCTACCAATTTTGCGGTTTTCTTTGACAGCATACTTTCTAATACCTTCTTCTTTGCCATCTTTTTCCCCATTTCCTTTGCCTTGCTGTCACTATCATCAACAATAGGTGCTGATTTCTTTGGCGACTTAACTGTCACTGCCTTCTTCTTTTTGGCCATCTTCATCTTATCTGTTGTTTTTACACCACCCAACTCATCTGCTTCATTTGCCTCACCCTCACAATCAGCCATCTTCATGGTCTTCTTGTTCTTCTTCTTCTTATTTTCTTTGACCTCTACAACACCCAATTCCTCATTTCCGTTTGCCTCGCCTTCACTGTCATCGTCAGCCATATTTGCCATCAACTCCTCAGCATGACTATCCATATACCGAACCTCGTGAATTCTCCCCTTCTTCACCACCTTCTTCTTCTTCTTCTCCTCTTTCTCCTCCTCTTCTCCCACCCCATGTTCCAACCCCACCTTCTTCTCCCGATCCTCCTTTTTAAATCCCTCAATCTTCAACCCCATCTCCGGCACCGCCTGATAAATTGGCAGCGCCACCGACTTGAGCGCCTTCAAATGCAGGGACCTCACATTCCCCCACTTCTTCGGCACAATCTCTACTGCCCCATTAACCGCCGCAACCACATTCTCAACAATCTCATCCTTCTCCTGGGACACCAATCCCACCTTCATAATACAACAAGTACCAGTCCTAAGATAAAGCAGAGACGACGAGCACGCATTCTCAATCTGCTCCTTCCAGTTCTTATGACTCAAATCAATGGGTATGGGAAGTCTCTTCTTCTTAAAAAATTGCTTCCCAAGAAGCTTAGGGAGAAGGGGAATTACCCGTTTATCGGCGAAGAATAGATCGTAGGAGCCGCAGAGCTTGCGCTTCGCTTCAAAGGGGCGATAATCGGATCGGAGCTTGGAAAGCTTGAGGACTTTGGAGACTGGAATGGATTCGCTTTTGATCTTCTTCTTGGCCGCGTCTGATGTGAGAGAGGAATTGGGGCGATCGTCGAAGATGAGGCAGATTTCGAGGGAGGGAGATTGGAAGATTGGGTGGGGGAGGGGGATCTTGTAAGGGTTGGTTCGAGCTTTTGGGGGGATTTTTTTGAGGGTGAGGACGAGGTAGATGAGCTCATCGTGGTCGAGGAGCTGGGCTTTCTGGTTCTTGGCTTTGGATTTCACCCATTTGAGGAGGGCGTTTGTTGCTTTTGCGACGGTTTCGGGGTTGAGTTTGGAGAGAGAAGGAGATGGAGAGAGAGGGTTTGTGGCCGCCATGGATGAAGAGGGTTCGAGGTCTGCAAAAACCCTAATACGAGCTGAAATGGTCGCGTTGGTGTCTTTTTCTTAAAGTTTTATCGATGCTCTAAAACCCTACTGCTGCACGAGAGGAAGTGTCGTCTGAGTATCGGCCTACGCCTCAACTCATGTTCTAAAACCCTAGCAGTTGGAAACCACTTCTGGTCCATGGACAACACTTTGGTTCGACCCAAATTTAACAAGGGCCAACAACACCATTTTGGCATTTTTAACTATCCCCACCCCCACCCTTCTTTTTTTTTTTAAGGGTCCCACTCGAGAAATGTTCTCACGCGATCTTACCGCATTGAACATTGATGCGGTCTAGTTCGTAGGGCTCACTTAGATGCTTGCGTGTCGATTCACATGGGGTATATGGAAAAATGTACTTACGGATAAAAATCAATAAAAAAAAATATCGCCTCCATCGGATTATCCTAACCTTAGTCTAGTGCCAAATCACGGGAGATGAGGATAACAATCGTGGCTCAATGTGGTAGTGTAATTTTTGAATCCACAACCTCTTGGTACAAACCGTAATCCTATGTCAACTAAGCTACCCCTCAGGGTTACAAGTACATTGCTTAGTTACACTGTATTTTTATCTTTTTAGTGACCTTATTGTACTCCCACCCTATCACATTTCTCATAAAAATAAAAAATAAAAAACCTCGAGAGGTAGCTCAGTTGGCGCAGGACCACGGTTTGCACCCGGAGGTTGAGGATTTAAAACTGCACTATCACACTGAGGTCACCAGGGATTTACCCGGCTCTCCCTCGACGAATAGGGATTATTCATACTATTTCTTTTATAAGGGATGGTGTCTTAGCCTTTTGGGTCATAATAACCCCTAATGTATGTCCAACTCGGCCCACCTAAATGTATGCCTAATTGCCTATCTGCTAGGGTCAAGGGATGGGAATGTCTTATCATATATAGGAGTCATGCAAAAAATATCTACAACATCAGATTTTCCAAAGCCTTACCCTAAGATCATTGAAATTTAATGCTCTTTTAACTACAATTTATCTTCTTCTTCTTTTTCCCAATCCAATTCAACGCTGAGTAAAGGCCAAAGGGTGTCAAACAGTTACTGATCCCACTCTATGCTAAAGTTGTACATCATTTGATGCAACTAGAATGACAAAGACATGCTATTTTAAAAACTCTTATGATATGTGATGATTGTAAAAATGTTTAGATATTTTGAAAAAAAAATGCAAATACATTACTGATATCTTCTCCAAGAAATTTGGCTGCTTTTTATTGTTTCAATATAAAGGTAATTACTATGTTGAAGGCAGTGATCATACCATAAATAATCTTTTAATTAATTATTATTTTTGTCTTTGACATAATTGACATAAAACATGTACCGAGTCTTGATTGAGCTGCATCTACCAGGTAGTTTTTCAAGAACCTGATCTGAGTTTTGAATCGATTTCTAGAGGCGCTCATGTATCATTTATGTACACTTCTAAAGTTCTATTCAAAAGAGGAGAGCATATTGTCTGATCTTATCAACTTGAGATTTGGCAAGAGCAATTTTGTAACAGTAGATGTGAGAAGGCTTTTTATAGGCAGACATGCTGACAATTTATATTACAAACAAATTGGATAAGAAATAAAGAAGTTACAAAATTATAGGTGTGGTAGGACTATTGACAAAGAAGTTGCATAAATAAGCTAGAGTTTGGGATATGCAAGAGAGGCATGATGTTCTCACAAAGGCAAAGAAGGATGGGGAGAGAATTCTGATTTATGTCTCATCGAATTTTCGACCTCTCGCTCTGATACCAAGTAGACAATCACCTACTCTAAAAGCTTAAACTAATAGAGAACACTATAACAATTGTGTGGGGGCATTTTCGTAATACAAAAAATAAGTCTGATTTCGGTAAAAATACCAACTAGGTTCGTCTTGATCTCGATCTCATAACTCCAAAGTAAACTGCTAGGCCCGTCTTGGCACCACCTCGAGTTCGGCATCCAGTTCTTGCTAGTCTTGGTAAGAGTACCAGCTAGCATCGTCCCGGCTCCAATATTGGCACACCCATTTCGGTCTCAGTGTCTTCAGTTGACCGAGAGAAGTGTTAAACGTCAATCATAATTAATACCATATTAGGGTGCGGTGGTATTACAGAACGAGCTGTTAGATAGGGTATGCGCCTGATAAGAGGTTGACCTTATAAGATGGTCACATCCGCAGCCATACAAGGTATGGACTGATGGGACAGAGCTTACACTTACCCCCCACTAAGGGTACAAGGTATGGCCTGATGGGACGTTCCCTTTTTACCTATCTCCACTGAGGAAGCTTCCAATTGGACCTCTGCACCTATATATATATATATATATATATATATACATGAGGTAAATTCAAAGGGCTAAGGCTCGAGAACACAAACATTCTCATTCACTTTCTCCTCCACTCATCATTTGCTTAGTGACTGTACTAACTCAAACATCGGAGGGCCTTCAGCTGACGACAGTCAGGGGTCTCTAACCTTTGTCTCTTCTTCCCTTCCAGGCTCAGGCATTCAATCTATTCAGGAAGCTTAACGACGAATCAGCATATTCATCTCTTAATTAAGTCCATATTATTTTAGGCATTTACAATTGGCGCCGTCTGTGGGAAGACGATTCAAAAACGCCATGCCTTTGAAAGATAAGAAGATCGTCGAATCATCTGAAACTTTACGGCTGTCACCAGTATTGGAAGAGATAATGATGCCGTCAAGGGAGCAGATAAACAAGGAGCAATTCCAACACAATCGTTGCCGGTGTTTGAGGAATTAATGCCATCACAGGCACGGTTGGCGCGACGAGAAGCTGTGCAAGCGAAGCTACCGCTGGTATTGCAAGAGCAACAACCACTGACTTCTCGATAGAGGAGGTCCGGGACCAAGTATCGTCCGGGAGAAGCTCCTCCGACAGGGACTTCAAAGAGGGCGACAACATCTCTCCAAAAAAATAACCAGCTAACCAAGCGCCACCAGCAACGGCCACCAGTCACTTATCAGAGGAGATCCGAGGGCAAGTCTCGTCGGGCAAGAGCTTCCCAACGAAACAAGTCTCTAACACCTGTTATATCTCATCGGTCCCATTTTGAGACTGAAAAGAGCGATGAAGAGGATGGCTACAACCCTCTCACTAAGGATATCAGAGCCCAGAACGTCATTATCCAAGAGAAAGACAAATTGATTCGTCAACTCCAGCAGCAGCTGCAAGAGAAGATGATGAACCAGGCGCCGCCTTCCATGCTTTCCAGGCTTCATTCAGTCAAACAAGATCTGAGAGAGATCCTAGACAACAAGAGACGCCGTCGAACCTATGATGAAGGCTCGGGCAGTAGCCACTTAGGCAGCGCCCAAGGAGAGAAGAAACGAAGGTCAGAACACAAGGGCGACCTGCCTGACTGGCTTGACCAGCATATCAGGCAGACTGTTCAGCAAAATATGGAGGTAGCCGGCTTCACCCAAGACCGGCTAAATACTTGCGACTTGGGGAATCTCGGCACGTCACCCTTCTCTCGGGAGATAACTGACTTTCCTCTCCCCAAGAAGTTCAGTATTCCGAGGTTCACCCTTTACGATGGAACCTCGGATCCTTTGGCCCATCTATGACACTTCACCCAGCGAATGTCAATCTGGGGTGATGTCGGACACTTAAACTGCAGAGTATTCTCCTCCAGCCTCGGTGATCTTCCCCTCAGATGGTTCTGCGCGCTATCGGAGGAGTCGATCTCGAGCTGGAGGCAACTCAGAGGCTCCTTCCTGGAAAAGTTTCAGGCACACAGGGTCATCCCGAGGACGAATAATGACCTGATGGCCATAAGGATGAAGCCAGACGAAAAACATCACTCGGTTCGCCAAGAGGTTCTTGACCATCTATAGCCAGATCGAGGACACCGATGAAAAAGTGGTTGTTATGTGCTTCAAAGAAGCTCTGTTGCCAGGCAACGATCTTCGAAGGGAACTTGTTCGGCATCCCATAACCACACTGAAAGCATTAATGACCCGGGTGAATCAGTTCATTGAGCAGGAGGAAGAAGAGACCCGAGCTTGGGAGAACTTCAGTCTTAGACGCGAAAGCAGCCAGCGCGAAGACAGACCTCCTGCGAACGACAAGAAACCATTTAAAAGAGAGGAGAGGAGCCGAGATAAGGCTTCCTCGAGCTCGATGATGGTCTCGGCGCCCACCTCGGGAGGGAAGAAGAAGCCTAAGCCATCTGCTGACTCCTACAGGGCTGTAAATACAGTTTTCAAATAGCTGATCTACATACTTCTCAGCAAGATCAAGTCAGAGCCTTTCTTTAAATGGCCGCCACCAATGAGAGGTGATCCTTCCACCCGAGACCAAAATAAGTTATGTGCCTATCACAAATAAAATGGAGACAGAACAGAAGATTGCTTGTCATTCAAGTCTCATCTCGAGAGGCTCGTCAAAGGCGAACATCTAAAGGACTACATAAAAGAAGAAAAGCAACAATAGTGTCTGAGCACACCAGCATCAGAATCATGAAGACAATGAAGAGCTAGAAGGGATAATAAACACCATTCACTTAGCTCCCGCACCAAGGGGGAGCAACCAGGCTCGTGCCGAGGCTAAGAGGGCCTCACATAATAAGCAAGTGATGATGACCGAGCTGGGGCTCGCCGCGAAGAAAGCCCGAACAGAGAAACCGAAGATCTGGTTCTCATACCTGGATCTGGAAGGGGTCCAACTACCTCACAATGACCCATTGGTTCTTACCCTAAAATTGAAGAACTTCGTGGTAAAGAGGGTACTCGTAGACCCCGGGAGTTCATCGGAGATCCTGTATTTCGACTGCTTCAAAAAATTGGGACTCAAAGAGGATAACTTGCAAGAGTCGCGCACTCCTCTCATAGGCTTCAGCTCAAAACCAGTCTACCCCAAATGAAGGATCTCCCTGAAGGTCCAGATCGGAGGAGCCAGCATGCATGCCAACTTCCTGGTGGTGGATGTACCATCGCCTTACAACGTGATAATGGGGAGGAGTTGGCTACATGGCATGGAGGCCGTGCCCTCCACTCACCACCAGAAACTAAAGTTTCCGCTGGAGAACGGGGATGGCAGGATAGAAGTAATAACCGTCAAAGGTGATCAGGAAATGGTCAAACAATGCTTAATGGCCGTGGTGCCTGGCGAAGCAGAACCATCTCAAGTACACATGGCCGAGCTCGAAGCAGAATTAGAGAACGTTGGCAGAGATCCAGAGCAAAAGAGCATCGAAGGTCTGACTGAAGTAGGGATCAATCCTTCCGATCCCGAACGATACTTCTTGCTTGGGAGCTAGCTCCCCGACGCCGAGAGAGCCGAACTGCT
Organism: Cinnamomum chago; assembly: GCA_038049695.1. Taxonomy (NCBI): domain Eukaryota; kingdom Viridiplantae; phylum Streptophyta; class Magnoliopsida; order Laurales; family Lauraceae; genus Cinnamomum; species Cinnamomum chago. The sequence continues at coordinate 120,115,299 of CP142451.1, forward strand.
TAACTTCTTGTTGCATAACAAGGAAGTCTTTGCCTAGATGCCTTACGAGATACCTGGCATCAACCCCGAGACCATGTGCCACAAACTGAACGTTGATCCCATGCACAAGCACATGGTTTAGAAAGCTCGCAGAACGGGGGTTCCGTAAACCGAAGCCATGATCGATGAAGTCGATAAGCTGCTAGACGCCCAGGCTATCAGAGAAGTGCATTACCCGGAATGGCTGGCCAACACGGTGGCCGTCAATAAGAAAAATGGAAAATGGAGGGTCTGCGTGGACTTCACCGACCTTAATAAAGCATATCCAAAGGACAATTTCTCACTCCCGAATACCGACCAGCTGATTGACGCCACTACAGGGCACGACATGATGAGCTTCCTCAACGCTTACCGTGTGTACCACCAGATTCCAATGTATGGGCCTAATGAAGAAAAAACCGCGTTCATAACACCCAGAGGCACTTACTGCTATAAGGTGATGCCGTTCGGATTAAAAAATGCGGGCGCGACTTACCAGAGGCTGGTAACCAAGATGTTTCAGGCTCAGCTCGGCAAAACGGTGGAGGTCTACATTGATGACATGGTTGTTAAGTCCAAAAGGTTGCAGGACCACCTGGCCGACCTGTGTCAAACATTAAGCATCCTGAAGAGATTCCAGCTTAAACTGAATGCATCCAAATGCGCATTTGGTGTCGGCTCCAGCAAATTCCTCGGAAGCCTCGTCACCAAAAGGGGGATCGAAGCCAATTCGGACCAGATATCTGCAATCCAGGGAATTCAAAGTCCAACCACGACGAAACAAGTCCAGAGGCTCACAGGAATGGCCGCTGCGCTCAACCACTTTTTCAGCCGAGCTTTGGACAAATGCCGCCTGTTCTTTCAGCTTCTGAAGAAAAGAACAAAATTCCAATGGACTCCGGAATGTGACCAAGCCCTTCAGGAACTCAAAGACTATTTGTCTCCCCCCTATTGTCAACACCAAGACAGGGCAAGGCACTCTATCTGTACCTAGTTGTATCGGATTATGCAGGGAGCTCGGTCCTCGTCAGGGAAGAGGATAGGCAGCAAAAGGCAATCTATTACACGAGCAAGATCTTCCTTGATGCCGAGACCAGGTATCTGCCATTGGAGAAACTTGCATTAGCACTGATCAACGCTTCTCGCAAACTCTCCCACTACTTCCAGACATATACGATCGTGGTTGTTACAGAACATCCACTCAAATCCCTTTTTAGAAAAACAGACTTCTCTTGAAGAATTTAAAAATGGGTCGTCGAGCTGGGGCAATTTGATATCCAGTATCAACCCAGAACGGCGATCAAAGCCCAAGTTTTGGCAGATTTCATTGTATAATTCATTTCTCATAGTTCGGCACCGAGCCAGCTCGACACCGAACTGAGGGCAATAAGGGTAGAGAAGATGATGGAAACAAGGATGAAACCACCGAAATCGGGCACGAACGATCTCAGAAGCAGTTCCTCGACTCGGCATTGAAGGTATTCGTGGACGGATCCCCAACATCAAAGAGAGCTGGCGCTGGCATAGTCCTCTATTCTCCAGAGGGCCTTGTCGTCGAGCAGGCCTTAACGCTCGGCTTCAAGGCATCTAATAACGAAGCGGAATATGAAGCACTAATCGCGGGACTTGATAGCGCCAAGATCCTGGGAGCACAGCAACTAGTAGTCTTCAGCGACTCTCAGTTGGTGACGAGCCAGCTCAGCGGAGACTGTCAGGCTCGTGACGAAAGGATGACAGCCTACTTGTCTTATAAAAAACCAACTTCTCTCTCAGTTCCAAAAAGCCGAAGTCAAGCAGATCGACAGAGAAACTAATTCCCATGCCGACGCCCTCGCTAACCTGGCATCAGCTGTCGAAGCCGAGAAGAAGAGAATAGTTGAGATAGGGACTCTGGAAACTCCAAGTATAGAGCTCCGTCCACCTCGGCAAATTTTATGTGTTGATCTCGGTCCGAGCTGGATGGATCCAATCGTCGCCTACTTGAAGAACGACCGACTTCCCGAAGATAAGAATGAGGCCCACAAGATCAAGTTGAAAGCAGCTCGGTTTTGGCTGTCTCTAGATGGTAAGCTTTACATAAAATCTTTCACTGGTCCTTACCTCCTGTGCGTTCACCCGAGCAAAGTCGAAGATTTCCTATATGAAATCTATGAAGGGATCTGCGGAAGCCACATCGGAGGTCGGCTGCTAGCCTACCGAGCTATAAGCCAAGGGTACTAGTGGCCCTACATGCAGAAGGACGCCCAACTCTATGCAAGGAAGTGCCAGAAGTTCTCGCACTCCCACCATCAGCCAGCATAGGATATGAGCCCACTCTCCAGCCCATGGCCTTTTGCTCGATGGGGAATGGACATTGTGGGACCTTTTCACCGGACTCCGGGGAAAAAGATGTGGCTAATAGTAGCCACTGACTATTTCACCAAGTGGATAGAAGCAGAACCGTTGTCCTCCATTACCGAGCACGACACCAGGAACTTCGTCTGGAAGAATGTCATCGCAAGATTTAAAATGCCACGAACCCTGATCTCCGACAATGGGACTCAGTTCGATTCCAATTTCTTCAGGAACTTCTACCAAGAGCTCGGAATTAGAAACCACTACTCGACCATAGCTTATTCGCAGAGTAATGGCCAGGCCGAAATCTTAAACAAAGTAGTACTCGATGGACTCAAGAAGAAACTCGACCGAGCTAAAGGGAGATGGGTGGAGGAGCTCCCGAGCGTCCTTTGGGCATACAAACTACCCCAAGGCTCTCCACCTCAGCAACGACTTTCTCCCTCGCCTATGGAATGGAAGTCGTGATCCCCCTCGAGGTCGGCCTCCCAACCCTGAGGTCAGAACTGTTAGACCGATGTGAGAATGATGTAAACCTGGCCCGGGAACTTAATCTGGCTGAGGAGCGAAGAGATGCCGCTGCCATCCGTCTAGCTTCTTACCAACAACAACTAGCCAGAGGCTACAATCAAAGGGTCAAAGAAAGGAAGTTTTCAATATGAGAGCTGGTCTTAAAAAAGATGATTCCTGCAGACAAAAATCCTAATGAAGGCAAGCTAGCTCCAAACTGGCATGAACCATTCAAGGTGATCTCGGCAGCAGGAAAATCAGCATACCGACTGAAAGACATGGACGGTAAAGAGTTGCCACGACCGTGGAACGCCACACACCTCAATAAATACTACTTCTGAAATGTACCCAGCAATTGAATCAATGAAAGAAACTCTTATGAAAAGATTTGCCTCGTTTCCTTCTAAGTTATGGAGCTCGATTCGGTCACCGGACCAGCCACCCTCAGCTCGGTTGTAGAACCAGCTGTCTAGGCTCGGTCACAGGACCAGCCTCCCTCGGCTCGGTTATGGAACCGGCCATTTAAATCGCCAAGTTACAGAACTCGACGTCAACTCGGTTATGGAACCAGCTGCCTCGGTTCGGTCACGGGACCAGCCATCCTTAGCTCGGTTGTGGAACCAGCTGCCTAGGCTCGGTCACAAGACCAGCTTCCCTTGGCTTGGTTATGGAACCAACCATTTAAATCGCCAAGTTATGGAACTTGGCGTCAGCTCGGTTATGGAACCAGCTGCCTTGGTTCGGTCACGGGACCATCCATCCTTAGCTCGGTTGTGGAACCAGCTGCCTAGGCTCGGTCACAGGACCAGCCTCCCTTGGCTTGGTTATGGAACCAGCCATTTAAATCGCCAAGTTATGGAACTCGGTGTACAGCTCGGTTATAGAACCAACTGTCTCGGTTCGATCACAGGACCAACCACCTACGACTCGGTTATGGAACCAGCCACCTCGGTTCGGTCACAGGACCAACCTCCTATGGCTCGACTATGGAGACGGCCACCTCGGTTCGATCACAGGACCGACCATCTTCAGCTTAGTTATGGAACCAACTGCCTAAATCTCCAAGTCATGGAACTTAGCATGCTTTTCAGTTCGGTTATGGAACTTCGGCCCCATTATAGGGCCAACCGTCCTAGTTCGATTGTGGAACCAACTATGGCAAGACCTTTAGGCCAAGCTTGGTTAAGCTTACCTTCTCCTGGTTACGGATTCAAGTTTGTCTACCTAATGAATATCTAGCGGTTCCAATTATAGAACCGAACTCAGTTGTTACATTCCTACACCAAGCTCGCTTCTTATACCGAGGCCAGTGGTTAAAGGACCGACCATAGTCACTTGGCAAAATTGCATAAAGACAGAAGAAAATTCTAAAGACAAGAATCGCTATCTCATTAAATGAAAGCGTCTATTACAGGCCTTCTTAGAAATAAAAGCATGGACATCAAGCACACACATGCCACTGACAGAAGAAGCAGGAAGACAGATATGAAGAAAAAAAATTCTATTTCATTGATGAGAGAAATGGTTACAAAAATCTGTACATTTTCATTCTCCGTTGCAAAGAAAGAAAAAAGATACATCATTTTGGAGGACCCTCTGTTGCTGCCTTGCTGGTAGGAGGGACGAGAGGAAGAGAGCCGGAGGCACCAGGGGTCTCGGATGTAGGATTGGCCTGGGCGCCTTCAGCTAAGTTCAGGGGAGGTGGAAGAGGACCCGGGGCCTCGGGAGGGGTTTCGGAGGTACCGGAGGCAGGCTCTGGCCCGGGATCGGGTAGGACAGACTGGAACTCAGGCATATGCTCGTAAATGGGGCGGTCTTCAGGAACCCCATATTCCTTTAGCGCATCTCTGGCGCCCAGCTGATACAGTATCGGGCTCAGGTTCTTAATCTGAGCCTCGTACTCCGTCGTCACCCAATCCACTCATTACTTGAAAGAGCGAGTGACCTCGGCCCGAGAGGAGGATTGGGCATCAGCCCGTACCTTCTTCAAAGACTCGAGCTCAGCTTCCTTTCTTGCCAGCTCAGTCTCCCTCTTCGCAAGCTCGCTCTCCAATTCATGCACCCTCTTTACCTTAGCCTCGGTCGCGCCCTTCAGATGATTATTCTCAGCTCACAGCTTGATGATTTCGGCCTTCGCCGCTTGTTGCTCCGCTGCGAGCTCGGCGTTCCTCCCCTCTGCCTTCTTCAGCTCTCTGGCGCTGGCTTCCAAGGCCTCTCCCATCTTCCTCTTTTCGCCCTCCAGCTCATTAACTCTTGCGACAGTCTTCACGGTCCTCTCCAGTATCACCTGCAGCCTTTGTACATTCTGTGAAAAAAGAGAACACGTCAAACAGGTGACCGAGGTGCAATACTTAAAGAAAGAAAAAACTAAGACCCACCTTGATCGACGCCTTCATCGATGAATAAATCAGGCTCAGTTGGCCGGCCGTACTATGCTTCTCCATATCCTTTGGGAGAGCACAGGCCCTGGCAACCGCCGAGATGGTTCAAGAGCTGGTCCCTACCCGGTCCTTTGTATTCAAAAATTGGCCGGGGTTGATCTGGAAGTCGGGCTTGAAGAGGAGTGGCCCGGCATGCGGGCACTGCAAGGCCGCTCCAGCAGTCTGCTTCGGCCCACCCTCCACCCGGGGCCTCTTTTCGGGTGGGGGCCTCTCCCCCTCCTTTTCGGTCTCGGCCGCCCGCTGCCGAGCCTCTTTGACCGGCTCCTCCGGCCTGCTCCTCTTCTCCTGGTAAGAGCTTAGGGCGCTTTTCTTCCTTGCAGAGGATGAAGTCTCGGCTGCGTCTGAGGGGCCGGAGGGGGCACTGGTCGAGGATCCGGGGGCGGTGCCGGATCCATTGGGGGCACGATTAAGGGCAGGCGGTGCTCGGCCTTTGAAGATCATGGCCCCCAGGTCCTTGATGGGAGGTCACTGCCCGTCCATCTCTTTTCCTCTTTCTCCTTCTTCTGGGTTTGGAGAAGGGTTGTCTTTAACAATCCTGTTCGGATCGGAGGCTTCGGCGCCCAAGAACTCTTTCCCGCTGGTCTCGGCTAGGGCAAGCACCACCTCCCCGATCGGCTTGGTGGGAAGTTCGATCGTCCTCTTGACGTAAAACTGGTACCTCGGCGTGTACCGAAGCAAGGAGAAGGCGGCTCGGTCTTCGTGACCGCAGTAATTATATACTTTTTGGAGCCAGACCTCATTCTTTTTCCAACGATCTAAGGTGGCCTCTTTTCTCCTTCGCTGGATGCCTGCACAGAAAACGAGAAAAAAACATCAGCTCGGCAAGATAATAGGTGAAGTGAACATAGCACCCTAGAGGAGGTGAGTATTTACTCGGGGGAGTCTCAGGTTTCCGGGAAATCTGGATTCTCTTTGCCACCTCGGTCTCAGACGGCCTAAACTCCCAATTCCCCGAGACAAGCAGGCGTTCATCCCCGGCATACTTGCTCGAATCCTCCAAAGCAGTCACCAGGGGTCGATATTTCACCTTCACCTGGAGGTAATAGGTGTCCTCGCCCCCTGCCGACTTGCAGATGTCATAGACATCCACGATGTCGTGCACACCGAGATTAATATCGAAGATCCCGTTGAGCTTGGCGACACCCATGATTATCTTGAAACCGTTGGGCATTAATTGGAAAGGGCAGAGCCGCCAGGTGCTCAGGCACGATCGGAAAAGGGGATGAACGGGGAATCTGACCCCACCTTCGATAATTGATACCAAAGGAAAGGGCATCCACTTGTGGAAATGGAAATGGCCATCAAAACCGCCATGGAAGTCACTCGACTTCACCAAAACATCGTCTGGTATCTTATATGCATTCCTGAGCCCCTCCAGGGCTTGAGGGTTCTCCACCTAGTGACTGTAAATTCTCATTTCTAAAGACTAGAAAGGTTGGAAACGGCGGCGGAAATGGCGGACAAACAGAACTCAAAACCCTAGAAGGCAGAAGGACAGGAACCCTAAAAGGGGACGGAAGGAGCAAGGAAAGATAAGAGAAAAGAAGATTCACAGAGAGGGGGCAAAGGATTAGAAAAACGAAGATCTCCGGATTCATTAAGTTCTGGTCTCGGTAAAGTATCTTCTCCGGCAGAGTTTCATCCCAAGCAAAAACAAAAGTAAGAAAAGGAAGAAGGGGTACCCCTATTTATAGAAGGGGAAGCGCATCTTAAAAGCACGAGTGTGAAACTTCGCTTCGAACTTTCCACGCGTCGCTTTGATATAAGCAAAAACCAAGCAGAAGAAGACACGTGGCACCGCCAGTTCATCCCCCGTAATAACTCTGGCGCATCATTAGTCGCCTCGGGCATATGAAGCGACATACGCATGTCCAACCAGATGAAATGATAAAGGCACGCCATTTATTGCCTTGAGCAGACGAAACGGCATCGTGATAATGATCAGACGCCAGCAAACGTTAGCGATTAGCACCGAGATGGAATCAGGGCGCAAAAATGTTCTTATCTCTTAGCTCCCGACCTCAAAGAAAATGAAAATTCCAGAAGGTCAGGAGCTAGGGGCAATTGTGTGGGGGCATTTTTGAAATACCAAAGATAAGTCTGATTTCGGTAAAAATACCAATTAGGTTCATACTGATCTCGGTCTCATAACTCCGAAGTAAACTGCTAGGCCCGTCTCGGCACCACCTCGGGTTCGGCATCCGGTTCTGGCTAGTCTCGGTAAGAGTACCAGCTAGCCTCGCCTCGACTCCAATATTGGCACACCCATCTCGGTCTTGGTGTCTTCAGTCGACCGAGATAAGTGTCAAACGTCAATCATAATTCATACCTTATTAGGGTGCGGTGGCGTTGCAGAACGAGTTGTCATATAGGGTATGCGCCTGATAAGGGGTTGACCTTATAAGATGGTCACATCCGCAGCCATACAAGATATGGACTGATGGGACAGAGCTTACACCTACCCCCACTAAGGGTACAAGGTATGGCCTGATGGGACGTTCCCTTTTTACCTATCTCCACTAAGGAAGTTTCCGATAGGACCTCTGCACCTATATATATATATACATGAGGTAAATTCAAAGGGGTAAGGCTCGAGAACACAAACATCCTCATTCATTTTCTCCTCCACTCATCCTTTGCTTAGTGACTGTACTAACTCAGGCATCGGAGGCCGGAGGGCCTTCGGCTGACGACAGCTAGGGGTCTCTAACCTTTGCCTCTTCTTGCCTTTCAGGCTCAGGCATTCAATCTCTCCAGGAAGCTTAACAGCGAATCAACATATTCATCTCTTAATCAAGTCCATATTATTTTAGGCACTTACAACAATGTATATCAAGCTTACAACAATTATATGATCCTTGAAGCAATGTGCATGTGCAACCCATAGATTGGTGACCGGACTTTTAATCTGATGAGCCTACAGTGGACAGATGATGCCCAAAATACAGTTTAAAGACACAAACTGTCACTTGATTTTAGCACAAAAAAGAAAAAGAAAAAGAAAGAACATAGTGATTTTTCTGATGCAATCCCTCAGCCTCAATTCCTGACTTTAGTAAAGACCTAACTCTCCAAGATTAAAAGAAAATTCCAAAAACACACGAAATCTCATTGTGATATCTGCCAACCTACTCAGTTCATTTCAGCACCTTAGGATCATATGAACAGTATTGACTATGGGGGAACTGATCTCTTAGTTGATGCCTATCCACAAATTGTCCCTTTAAATTTTCATGGACAACTGGTTGTCATGCTACGAAACTGAAAACAATAACTTTCAAGACCCCAGATTGGCGCATCACTGCATTTACAAATCTCGCACATTTACGGTTGTGTTCAGAACTTGGAACTTGAGCAATACAAAGGGAATGGTGGAGATTTTATGCTACTATATATTCCAGATGTACAAATAGAACGAAAAATATTCAGTATACAAACAAGTTAAATGCATTTGTCTCAGATATTAGAACCGATTGAATCATGGTTACATCCAAATGCACACCAGAGACACTACTGTGGACCTACCATGACAAGACTTGGAAGTTTAAACCATTTCAGGTCCACTTGGAAGCGGTGTGTAATCATTGTGATTGATGTTGGCATGCTTGACTGGATCAACTGGAATGCACTTTAAAATGATAGCTACAATCAAACTTAAAGACCCAATTAAGAAGCTGATTAGCCATAGCTGCCAGCTTAGATGTACAGTGCTTGCAAAATCACCAAGGAGCTCAACTATTATTACTTGGAACATGACAGTGGATGCCATGACAGCTACAAAGGCCCTGTTATTACAAAGGCCAGCAAAAACATTCATCTTGTCGATCTCCCTACTGTTTATTTCATTGAAGACCTGGCATGATAACAGAGGACAACAAAAAATGGCTGAGTATTTGATCAGTGATTTTTTTTATTCAATCACTATATAATGAGTGATATTTTTACTTTGTCAGAAAATAAGGAACATGTCAGTATTATCAAATTCACCGATGCATTAGATTTAAATGGTAGATTTTTCTTCTTCTTTCATTTCAGAGTACAATTCCTAAAGTTGTCATTGTTCAATTCAATGAAAGCCATAAAGTACAATTGGATTTTTCTTTCGTTAAGCATATATATTTTGTTTTCTTGGCTTCATAAAATGTGTATAATATTCCCATACTGATACATTAGGGTATGACTTCTTTGCTATGCTATTCTTCTACATGTTTTCTGAAATGTGATTAGGACCTTGAATGCAGTGGTTCTCGCTTATGATAACTAGCCACTGTGATCTTTTAACATTTTGGGACAAACAAATTTGCTTTATTAGAGAAGTTTCTTGTGTTGTATATGTTAAATTAAAAAATAGGAGAAGTTGGTTCTTAGTTTGTAGACTACCTAAGTCCACATATTACTTTGTGCTTGGTTTTTCTTTTTCTTTTTCTTTTTTTCATTTTTGGTTCAGTCACACACTGGCTGGCATGAGTGTTTCCCACCTGAGTGGGCAGAACTCAAATCATTGTTCTCCATATCAGAGACTGTGCTTACCACCACGCTATGCGTCCAGAGATTAACTCAAGCTTAGTTAACATGATGTTGTTCATTCCACTTAAACAGTAATGTCATTTCTAATGTTTTGTAGCCATTTAAAACATACTGATTCGATAAAGTACTCAAGCAAGTAAACTCAATCCAACTCAGACTAAGCCCCCCTTCAAGTCCAAGTTTTGATACTTCATTGTTATATAGATAAACATCAACATCTTTTGCTTGTTTCATAGCTTACTAGGCATCTCTCTCTCTCTCTCTCTCTCTCATGTTCTAGTGAGTTAAATGCACTCTCTCTCATGTTCCAGTGAGTTAAATGCAAGTTTGTCTCACTTTTACTACACCCATGCAACAAGAATTATAAAATTTAGAGAAAGATTTATTTGAAACAAATAAGAAATACCCGTCAACTATTGGAAACTATGGTAGCAAAAAATATAAATTATAAAGGTATATTTCATATTAAGAATTGCCCTTAATAAAAAAGAGGAATTATGCTGACAATTAAAATCTAAGAAGAAAATCATAAGTGTGTCTATATATATAATAATAATAATAATAATAATATATATATATATTCTGGAACTGGTCAGTTGGAATCTCTCACCTGGCAAAAAATGAAGGAATTGAAAATGACAGTATTGAGAACAGAAGTAGCATCTGAACCACTTAGCCTTAGGAGTCTTTTCCCATCAAACAAGAGAACTCCAAGTACAGTTAACTGATAAATACTCTGACCAATGATATTCCTCCACATGGCCCTCGTGATAAAATTCTCACCACAGCCAACTGGCGGCCTTTTCATCATTTCTTCATTTGGAGGCTCTGTAGCCAATGCCAAAGCACCAAGGGTATCCATGATCAAGTTGACCCACAGTAACTGGACTGTAGTGAGGGGAGCATTTCCTACAATTCATAAGTAATACCAGCACGCATATTCTTAGAGGAAAATTACTGTTTAACAGATCACTAGATGATGGTTGACATAGGTGTTAGCTTCATGGACCTTGGAAATGTGGGGTCCTACTCTACAGCAAATATGCTGTTTCATGCTCCTCCTTATTACAAGTATGGAACTCTTGACGTCATGGCCCTCACCATGGATGTAACCATGCATGAAAGCACAAAATTAACCCAAATTGAGAGATTCCTACTTTTATATCAGTATCCCATAAATGGCTAGCAGTATTGTTGTAACACCAGTCCAGAATAAAAGGCAAGACCCCATCACATAAATGGTCTGGACCATCAAACCATGTTACAGGGAGAGGCATGGAACTGAACATCTGAGGCAGAGCAAGACCCATAAGTCCTCTCATTGATCAACATACCTATGATAGATGCTGAAATAAAATTGACTATCAAAGCAGTCACATTTACTGTCAACTGGAACTGCACAAACTTTTGAATGTTTATGTAAACAGCACGTCCCCATTTGGCTACATTGACAATAGTTGTAAAATTATCGTCCATTATGATGACATCAGCATTCTCTTTCGCTACCTGTATTTCAAATCCACATCATGTAAGATTAAGGATAAAGAAAACCATGATGAATGAATGGGATATATGCATTGAAACTAAAGCATTTATTGATGGAAAAGTTCCACATGAAATCATTAACTGGGAGACAATAGACTGCTGGCAGAAAATATTCTGATGTATTTGGATGCAGCCCAAATCAAAACCATTTGAAAAGTGAGGCTGCAATTATGCTATCCATTTTACTGGGCACTTGAGTGATTAATGTTACTCCGACTAGCCCACTCCAAAACAATGTTTGCAATCTTCACTGCTTATAATTTGAGATAGAAAGGGCAGAAAAAAAATTGCCCTACACAATGTCGTCTAATTTTTATGCCACAACAGTGCGTCATACAACTAACTAGAAACCATGACTTAACTGCCCACTAAGAGAGGCAAAAGGGATAAGGTGTATATTTTCCATTTGAGTGCAATAAAATATTGGCAAACCATCCAGCAAAGCCAATTGGTTCATGAAGTAGTTACATAAAGAAATTTATGTTATCATACATGCATAGTTCACATTATAATGACCAGTGAAGGTACCAACTAAACAGAAAGACCAACATATATGAAATCAAAGCATGAGCTAAATTAAAAAATGATTAACAAGTTAAATGCAGTTGATGACAAAAATAATAACAGATGCTGTAGGAATGCAGAACAAGAGTGTCACGAGTAAATTGGAAGAAATTACTTTTACTTAAAAAACAGAGAGAGCTCAAACCTCTGTTCCTGCTATTCCCATAGCAAGCCCGATGTCCGCCTCATGCAGAGCTGGGGCATCATTAGTCCCATCACCAGTAACTGCAACAACTTCACCAAACATGCTCCTCAAGTGGGTGACCAAGGTCTTCTTGTCCGAAGGCAAGGAGCGGGCCATTACCTGCATGTAATTTTAGTGATTTGTTAGCACCATCGGAGGTCTGTTTGGATGTAGCCTAGATCACAAACACTTTGGAAGAATCTACAGAACCAACAATCATCCATTCTTTCAAGAGTTTTGGGTGGTAAGTAAATCAGAAACAAGCAAAATTGGACAATGGTAAGTAAATAGAACCAAGTTAGCTTGCATATATTTTTGCCTTCCTTTTCTACCTCAAATAATTATTAGCACTATCACTGATATTGATTTCTGAATGGGGTGTCTTGGGGAATCAAGAGAAACAGTTTCCCACCAAGGTGATTCTGGCTTCCATGCTTTCCAAATGGATTGACCTATGAATAACAACCATTCCATCAAAATATTAAACCAGGAATGATTTGGGTTACATCTGAAATAAAGTTGCTACAGCCATCACCTTGAGCCTGATACCTATTTCAATGGAAATGCCACAACTTATCGTAAAAGCACTTCCTACATAAAAGGATATAGATGATGATGATCCAGGGGCCAAATAGGAGTTCTAATGAATTGTGGGATTACTTATGAAAGAAATATGAGAACCTAAGAAAAATGGAATACTTTATAAGAGAATGGCTCTGTTCTCTCTTTTCTAGCATCCATGATTCAAAATCAACCACCACTATGTTCCATGTGATGGAAACCTCTATATTGATTAGGTGTTTCCTGCTTCCATATCTCATTTCTTCCACTGGCAGCTAAAATTCAAACACTGCAGCACCTCAGATTAATGCATATCCCATCTAACTGGGATTGGCCAAGCTATACTTCTATCAGGATAGCATGAGATTTGGCCCCACAAATATTTTAAATCCGATTGCCAGTAGTATGCAACCATCCTCCTTTATTTGGGCTTGGGAGCTGGGCTGGTATATGGTGCAGCAGCAGCACAATAGATGGCAAAGGAAAAAAGCAAGGTGGGCCAATCTAATGGGTTATCAGAAACAAGGCCTTGGGGGTCCTTTGCAATGCTTAGTTGCAATGTTTCTCAATAGGGGACTATTGACACAAGAGGCTATCATTAAAAGTAGTCAGATGAATGGATTATAGAAGGGATAATTGAGAAAAAAATCATGAAAAGGGACCATCAATTCTTGTCTACCGCATGTCAGACAAATGAATACAAACCTGAATTTTTGGTATCAACTCTTTCATCTGATCTGAACTCAGACTACGAAAATCTGGCCCCTCGATTGCTACACCATCATCAGTCAATATACCACACTCTCTAGCTATGGCTTTTGCTGTATTTATGTTGTCACCTGTGACCATTCTCACAGTAATGCCAGCATTCATACATGATCTTACAGCATCCTTGACTCCCGGGCGGACTGGGTCTTTAATTCCAACAACAGCTATTAATGTATAGCCATCAGCAGGAATGCTCTCTTTATTGAATGTTCCGTTCAAGTCTTTGTAAATCAGGCAAAGAGTTCTCAGAGCCTCACCCGCGAAACCATCTATCACGTCCCTGATCTCTTTACTCTGCAATTCAGATATAGCAATGACTTTGCCGCTGCTGTCAACAACCTTGTCGCACAGCTGCAAGATGATTTCTGATGCGCCTGTGCAGAACGCTTGGTACCTTCCTCCTGGACAAGCCACGATCACTGACATCTTCTTCCTGACTGAATTGAAAGGCTCAACCTTCAAAGTTTTTGAAGCCTGGCATTGGATGATGAAATCTTCTCCCAAAAGTAATCCAAATTCCAGTAGTGCCGATTCTGTTGGACTGCCAGAGATGCTATTCCTTCCATCTCTGCCTTTAACCACTTCAGAATTTGTGTTTAGAAATATAGCCTTCAAAAGGATATTCAGAACACTTTCAGAAATTGTTGACTTCAAATTCTGAGCACTCTCATTACTCTTAATCTCTATAGCTTCATTGCAGATCCATACCTTATTTACAGCCATATGACTAGTTGTCAACGTACCCGTTTTATCTGTACAAATGCAACTAGCTGAACCCATGGTTTCACATGCTGAAAGACGCCTCATTAGCGCCTTATCATTCATCAATTTCTTCATTGCAAAGGCGAGACTCAGTGTTACGGCCAGAGGTAAGCCTTCTGGAACTGCTACCACGACAATAGTTACCGCAACTGCAAAATAATTCAATACAATTAATGCATCTTCTGCAGACCACTTCAAGAGCTTGCCATGAATTACCTTGTCTCCAAGAAACCTTGACATGAGAACCAAAAATGTCAGCACAGCGAATGTTAAACCAATCTTCCCAATAATTGTAGCAACTCCATTGAGCTTCACCTGCAATGGAGTCTCATCCTCTCCCCCATGACCCAGAGTCTCCATCAACTTTCCCCACTCTGTCCTCATACCAACAGAAGTCACCAGCATCTTTCCCAATCCATCCTGAACTTTAGTCCCTGACAGAAGGAAAGGATTCTCATGATGAATATGCACAGGCTCACTCTCACCTGACAAGCTTGACTCATCAATCAGCAAGCTAAACCCTGATATAAAAAGCCCGTCAGCAGGAACTTGGTCCCCAATCGAAAGGTGAACAATGTCGCCAATGACCAAATCATATATAGAAACCTTCTGTCTATGCCCATTGCGTGTGACCTGGATCAAAATTTTCTTCTTCTCTTTATCTAAAGCCTTGAATTGAAGTGACTGTCTGTAGTCACTGATCGCTGTGACCGCTACTACTAGAAAGATACTTAGCATGATTCCTATTCCATCATACATTCCTTTGGGCCATCCTTCAGTAGCAAGTCCAACAACCATAGAAACAGCAGCACAGATCATGAGAATTATGAGTGTCAGGTCATGTAGAGCTTCCCATACAAAAGTCCAGAATCTTTTACAAGGCTTTTCAGCATAGTGGTTGAGGCCATAGATCTGCTGCCTCCGAGATAACTCGTTCTCTACGATGCCTTCATCAAGTGAAACAGAAACCTTCTTCGCTATGCCTTCAACACCTCCATGTTGTCTCAACTTCTTACGATGATGGGTGCGAACAATGGATGCAAGCTCATTCGGGCCAATGCCAAAACCAGATTCTATGACCTCTTCTGAGATCTCGGGTTCCAACTTATTACCGGCTGCATGAAGAATACAACAAACAAATGAAACTCATGGAAGTGATTAAACTAAAAATATTAGAGAGAGAGAGAGAGAGAGAGAGAGAGAGAGAGAGAGAGAGAGAGAGAGAGAGAGAGAGAGAGAGAGAGAATTTGATTTGAGGTGTTTGAGGAAATTGTACCGTCGATGAAATGCAATGCTGCTTTCTGAACATATAGAGCAACTCGGATTTTTTCCTGGAAAAGAAGTTCAAATAAGAAATGATTATACGTACACTTACAATTGAAAGAACTTTTGTATGTTAGGAGCAAAGTGCCTTGTTACTTGAATAAATTTTGAATGGAGGGAATTGATGTTTAAAATTGGAGAAGACTATAGTGACCCTGAGAGTTCTTAAGAAATCCTGGTTGCACCTACTGAATGAGAATTCGATAGATTCCCTCAGCTGATTCCTGGTTAGCCTTTATATTATGCAAATGTTACTAGACTTAAAAATGTGAAACACAGTTTAGCATTCTACAAATCCAAAATGCTTGGAAATTTAAAACATGGGATTCTCAAAATCCCGCCGAAAACACTAAATCTGAACCAATAGGAAACAGTTTAGTTTTCCATGGAACTCAATTTATTCTTCCTATTTTCATTTTCCTCGAGGAAAAACGGTCGCAACAAACGTGAAATTTACTTTAGTATGGAAACCAAGTACGCATATGGAAGTGCCCTCAGCGAAAATTTTTACGGAAGTGCTCCTGCACGGCAAAACGCCACTCACTTTGATGTTGGATCAAAACACATACGGAAGAGGTGATTAAGAAACTCATCTATTGCAAACTGCACGGTTTATATCAAAGTCAAACGGTTTACGTAATTCCTTCCATATCGACTCGAACTGACATCACAACATGAACAGATTCAGATGGTTTGAACCTATATAAGGTGATAAGATGGAAAGGCTGAAGGTGGGTGGGCCCCACTTCAGAGAAATGAACAACACGTGCAGTGACAATTTCTGCGAACCTATCAGGATTTTGACCTTCAACTTCCCGTGGAATAATAGATGCTTAATTTGATTTCAAAGTGGCCGCCGTTCCGAAGCTTCCTACCCATGCAATTCACTGGAAGTTTCAAAATTCATGAAAACCTCCTTGAAATTTTGAGAATTCTATCATACCCCACAAAAATAACAAGTCATGGAGTTTTGCAATTTGCTCTCCCTTTTGGTAATTTTACTTTTAAAATAAAGTGAAATGAAGTAAAGTAAATATAGGAAATAAAATATAATTGGATTATGATGATATTTTATTTTTAATTGTTTGGTATCAAATCTTTTTTAACTTTTTATACGGAAAAGTGATTTTTTTTTTTTGTCTTTTAATGGTGGTTGGTTTTTCACTTATCTTTTAAAAAAGATGAGGGAAATTTAAATTAAAGCATTTGTGAAGAGACTTCTTGAATGGAAAATGAAGTTTTTATTTAACTTTTACTTTCCGGTAAAATTACCAAACGGGCATATAAAAGTTAAGAGACCTCAACCTGATATTACTATTAGAAATTTTCTTCTTGAAATTATGTTCTGCCTAGTAAAAGAGCCTCTGGAAGTTGCCTGTGTTATAGTCGTCGAAACTTGTGGACGAGGCTACGTACGGGGATTTTCGCAGCAAGAAAGTGTTTGTTTGGGTCAACGCTGATGATGATCTCAGATTCTCATCGTCAGCCATTTCAATTTTATCCAAAAGGGAAATCGCGAATGAAGCTCTGAAAAGACTTTTGCTCTTGGAAAAATGAGGATATGAGTCTCGTCAGCGGGCAGGAGTCGGCCCTGTTGGTGTTGGATTTGTGGCCGAGGCATTTTTAGAGGAACATGCATTTTATATGCAAATAGGCATGTTCATCGCGTTTTGCGAGTTGTGCAATAGGAGTTGTTTCGCGTTTTCTATTGAGGGAGATTGTTGAGGTCAACGTCCACCCATACTCCTAAGCGGTCATAATTATTGTCGATCCTCACCCTCACCATAAAATCATTGTTTTATCAATTATAATCAACAATTGGTGTTAAGATAAATAGTAACTCAATGGGGTGTAAGATTATACCAAGCCCATTCTAAACTTTCATCAATGGATGTTTATGTACCTCTATAGAATTTGTATAGGGCCATAGAAAAGCAATTTCACGGAATTTTTCCTCTTCTATGTTGAAGAAATCTCCGAAATGCCTCTTCATAAATAAATTGTAAAAAAAGAAATTTAGTTCATTTTTTTAGCTTTTCTTAAAAAAATGCCAACTCAAATACTTAAATTACATCGCTTTTTTATAATTTGGTGTGTGTATTTTTCATAGAAGAAGAAAACTAAAATATCACAAAGAAGTAAAATGCCGCATCAAATGAGTATAACAAAAAGAATGCTGATTTATATATTTTTTCATTAAATACACAAATAGCCCTCTATTTCTTACAGATCTTGAAAACTTCATTGATTTTCACAGGCAAAATATTTGATTCTAAGGACATTTCTAGCCCTGAATTTTACAGCAGAAGATCATGATTTGGCATCTGTTCCGCACTTAATCTGATTCGCTCTGAATTACAAAAAAAAAAAAAAAAAAGAAATCTCCTGCAGATGAAAATCAGATTAATGATCCAGATCACAAAATGTGCGTCCCACTTATAACGAGTCATACGTATCAAGATTTAAAATCTTATATCATGCATGCATCAAAGCTCAAAGAGAAAAAAAGAGAGAGAAACCTGAGTATTCTTCTTCTTGACAAGGGCTTCGGATCGTTGTGCAAGATCGGCAATCATACGAAATCTCCGTTTCCGATTCTTAACGATTGTAACAGCCGATCTCCATCGTTTCAGAGCTTCTTCAGAGGAATTCTTGGGTTGAACCTCAAAGTTCTTCTTCAGATACCTCTCCATATATCTTCTTATGGAAATCAAATGAATGATTCCGTGAAAAAGAACAAACAAACCAAAGAAGATGGAAAGATCTGATACGGTTTGGAAGGAAAACTAGAATACATCAATGTCGCTGCAAACGGAGGATTTGGAAATATATAGATATGTATGTAACTATGTATGCATGACTTTGGGTCAATAACTCCCATTCCCCTATGGGTCATGGCTCATGACTGATCCACAAGTGTTTGGAAGCTGCGTTCTTGACGTGGACCAGGTCCAACCATGATCTGATGGGTAAAGGTTTGCATGTACTGGTTTCAAGGATTCAAACCCTTCCGAGTTTGGTTTTTAAACAGGACGTGCAACTGTGCAAGCCAACTCCATTACTCCCAAGGCTAATGTTGGTGATTTTATGATCATAATAGGTCCGATGGTGCACTGAAAGTCTGGTTTAATGGTTTAGCTCGCTATCTTGAACTGTAGCTGCGGGTGGGGCACTTCGTCGTGCTTACTGGGAAGTTTCGCCTTATGGGCACCAATCATAATACCAATGACTATGGTCGATAGAAAAGATTTGTTCTAATACAAGCGACTCGACAAAATAGAAAAATATAATAAATTGCAAATACACTTATGGTTGATTGGCATTGACATACCACAATAGGGGAAGCGACTTGGAGTCAATCCCCATTATCCCAGTTGGTATTACATTCCCTCCGGCAGTCAACATTCAACAAATAATGATAATGATAATAAGGAAAAAATTTAGATAAGGCTTTAAGTTTGGGAGGACTATTTGCACATCCCTTCTTGCTCGGTGCACATGATGGATTTGGATTTGGATGTAGAAACTCCGACACGCGGTCGGAGATCTATTTACGTTCTGGCGATTAAGAAGCTCCGCGGATCTCTTCGCCTCATGTGCTTTCATATGGGATGGAATGAATGCCAACCCTAGGGCTCCCTTATGTCTTAAAGAGTCACACTTACTAGAGATTTCTTCGCCAAGAAACTCACATCCACTAATCCTATTGGGAGTCTTATTAGTGGGACCAGATCGAGTATTACATTAAGTATGATTGTATTATCTGTTGGCATCTACCCTGCTTGATCTGATGTGGGACCCGTGGCATGCAGGCCACACGATTTCCTACAATCTCCCACTTGGCACGAATGCCATGTACATCAAACATATCTCAGTCCCATACGCATCACATGCCTTGCAAAAACCTCTGCAGGCAAAGCCTTGGTGAGAGCATCAGCCATCAATTCCTCTGAAGGCATATAAAATATTTCTATATCATTCTTTTCAGCCTTCTCTCTGATAAAGTGATACTTTATCTCAGCATGTTTTGATCGGCTGTTAAACTTTTGCTCATCCACCATGGATATTGCAGATGTGTTATTTACATTCATCGGGACAGACTCATTTTCTCCAATTATTTCCAAATCGGTTAAGAAATATTTTAACCAAAGAGCCTCCTGAACTGCTGTACTACAAGCTATATACTCTGCTTCGGCTGTTGATAAAGTCGTAGATGTCTGTTTCTTGTTACCCTAAGAAACTGCACCTCCTCCGAGTATGGATGGCATTTTTAACCCGACCCGCCCCAACCCGGAGTGCCCGCCCAGCCCCGTACGGGTTTTCCCCGCCCCCGACTCTTAGACGGGGCAAAAAAATATACCCCGAATCCGGGGCGGGACGGGGATGGGTATGTTTCTTACCCCGCCCCGCCCCGAAATACCGCCTCGTAACCTACCCCGAAATTAATAATCTTCTAAAATATATATATATTTTTTAGATTTCTTTTCTAATAAATAAACATATTTATATGTAAATGTATATATTGATTTTATGTTGTTATTAAGGGTTAAGTAGATTGATTGAAGACTTTTTTTAAAGTTAAACATGTAATTGAATGAACCCTACACATTATAAAAGCATATAATATGATCACATTCCCTCTAATTCAAATTTAATGAAATTAAAGTTGTTAAAAAATCTATCTAACTATCTAAGCTTATTTTACTTTAATCATATATAATGTTAAATTGTGACATGATAAATCATATTAAATAAAACGAATATAAATATATAATAGAATGATAGATCATGCTTTAAGCTTATAATAACATATATGATTAGAGATAGCAAGGTAAATTATAATTGGTATGATTTTAATCATACTAATAACAATATAAATTATACTAATTTGATATAACATTACAAGATATATCATGCTATACGCTTATAATAACTTATATGATTAGAAATAGCAAGGTAAATTATAGTTAGTAACTTAATATGATTCCAATCATACTAACAACACTATAAATTATACTAATTTTAATTATATGTAATCAACCTCTTTATTAGTGAGTGGAGTTCAATACCAGAAATGAAGTGAAACTATGTATTGATGGAGTTCATGATATTTTAAAGAGATATTGTCTTTTTTATAAAGAATATCTTAAAACATATATGATATTTTCAAATATATGTTAGTGGCCTTCAAGGGCTTAGAGAAAATCTTATAAGAATAAATCTCACTTTAAATAGGTAAAATTTCATGAAAAAAAATTATATTATTAATATTAGATAATTTTAAAAATTTTAAACAATCTAACAGTGCCCCACACTTATAAAATATTTATGCGGGGAGATCTTTTTATTCTATTTTGGGAGATCTTTTTTTTAATATTATTAAAGGCATGGAGACAACATAGATGAATCATTCATGTGCTTTTTACCATGTAAAATAAATTAATTTACCTTTTTCTTTATAGTCAATTCAAAATTAATTTATTATATTTATGGTTGCACCATATTGGGGCGGGGCCCCGCGAGGCATGTCGGGGCGGGGACGGGGTATGTAACACACCCTGAATTGCGTGGTGGGGCGGGGACAGGGAGGTTCGGGGCGAGGACGGAGCAACCCAATTCCACCCCCGCCCCGCCCCGTTGCCATCCCTACCTCCGAGGGTAAACACATAGCCAGTTGTTGACTTTTTCTGGTCTAAATCACCTGCCCAATCTGCATCTGAGTAGCCGCGCAGTTCTGGGACTTCACCTTGATAACACAGGCGAAGATTCACTGTGCTTTTGATGTACCGCAGAATCCTCTTAACCGCATATCAATGTTGTAATCCTGTGTTACTTTGGAATCTACTTACGAGACCCACGGCGAATGCAAGGTCAAGTCTCGTACACAGCATCGCATACATGATGCTGCCCACAATTTGAGCATAAGGTTTCATTCTCATCACTTCCTTATCCGGCTTGTTTGTGGGTCCTTGGTCACATGACAGTTTTATGCTCTTGCAGATAGGAGTGTCAATTGGTTTACACATAGCCAAATCAAACTGTTTCGATATGGTTTCCAAATAGGATCTTTGTGATAAAGTCAGTAGCCTATTCGGACGATCACGGGTTCTTTCAATGCCAAGGACATACTCTGCCTCACTCATGTCTTTCATCTCAAATCTTGACTTTAACTATTGTTTGATTTCGTTTACGGCTTCCAATTGATCACCAGCGATCAAAATGTCATCTACATATAATGACAAATATAAGTAACTACTCTCACTGCTTTTAATATAGAAACATGTGTCTGCATTGTTGGGGACAAATCCTATTTCACCTATGGCCTGGTGAAATTTTCTATACCATTGTCTTAAGGCCTGTTTTAATCCATACAATGCCCTATTCAGTTTATACACTTTGTCCTCGTGACCTTGCACCACAAACCCATTGGGTTGTTTCATATAAATTTCTTATTCTAATTCGCCGTTCATGAACGCGGTTTTCACATCTATCTGGTGCAATTCAAGGTCACGACATGCTACCATTGTCGTTAAGGTTCGTATGGATTGGAATTTTACAACTGGAAAAAATGTCTTCTCGTAATCTATTCCTTCCACTTGAGTGAATCCCTTAGCTACTAGTCGTGCTTTATATTTATCTAAGGATCCATCCGACTTTAGTTTCTTTCTAAGAACCCATTTGCATCCAATGACTTTTCGATCTTGTGGAAGATCAACCAATTGACATACTTGGTTCTTTTCAATTGATTTTATCTCCTCTCTCATAGCCTCTAACCAATACTGCGCATCCTACACTTTAATCGCTTGAGAGTAGGAATTCGGATCCAAATCTTGCACGGTTTTCAATAAACTGCAATAATCATCTAGATATGCCGGTTATTTTCTCGCCCGAATTGGCCTGCCAATCGGCTCATCGGGTTGTTCAATCACCTCAAGTGGGCCCTGGCTAAGAATTCTATATCCAACGTCCTCTTCGTTGGAACCCCCACTTGCTTGAACTCCCTTGCCCTTAGAGATTTCATATAATTCCACACACTGTGGTTTTACTCTAGGACTGACCGTTGGATCCTCAAGGAAAAACACATATCAACATTCCATGATTATCCTGTTATCGTGATCATACACATGATATCCTCTGGAATGTAATGGGTAGCCAACGAAAGAACAATTTTTCTTCGTTTTTGCTTGCAGTTTATATATTTCCCGTGGTGGTAGCAGGACATGTACAGGGCAACCCCAAACTCTCACATGTTCTAATTTTGGTTTGGCACCAGTCCATAATTCATACGGGGTCTTGGGCACACTTTTGGAGGGCACTCTGTTCAGGATATATTATGCCGTGTTTAATGCCTCTCCCCACAAATACAACGGAAATCTCGCATGGCTGATCATTGACCTTACCATATCCATTAAGGTTTTGTTCCTCCTCTCAGCCATGACATTTTTTTGTGGGGTGTATGGAATTGAATATTCATGAATGATTCCCTCACGTGCACAGTATTCTTTGAACAGTTCCGAGGTATATTCACCCCCTCTATCGAATCTAATCCGTTTTATTTTCTTGCCCTTTTGATTTTGGACCTCAACAACGTATATTTGAAACATTTTTAAGGCCTCATGTTTGTGTTTAATCAGGTACACATAACCATATCTGCTGTAGTCATCAATAAATGTGATAAAATAGTCCTCCCGGTTCTATTTTGGACATTTCATGGTCCACAAATATCATAATGAATTATGGTCAATGTTTCTGAACTTCTAGTTCCTTTTAGGAATGGCTTCTTGACCATTTTCCCGCTCAGACATGGTTCACATATTGGATACTCCACTTTACCTAGATCTAGTAAGAGTCCATCCCTAACCATTCGACTTATTCTGTTTTTTTTAATGTACCATAACAATGTCAAACCATCCATGCACACATTCACACACACAGAATAATGAGAACTATATTTTATTTTATCATTAAGAGTGTCCAGCAAATACAACTTATCAGAAAGAAAACCACTGACTAAAACTTGACCGCGCATGCCAATTGTAACCTTTTTATCTTTAAATCTTATTTCGAATCCATTCATAGGCAACTGGCTCATATAGATGACGCTCCTCCTCATAGCTGGAGCAAAGAAAACATCGGAGACATATATGGATTTTCCAGTTGGCAAGGGAATTTTGACTTTCCCTACACCCAACACATCACAGAATGTTTCATTCCCCATGTAAATACTCTGATCTCCTGGTTTCATCTCTTTGAATTCGATAAATCCAGTCTTGGTTCTTGATATGTGCCTGGTGGCTCCTGAATCAATCCACCAATTCTTATCATTGGCGTCCACCATCATGGACTTTGTGATCATCTCAACATAATCACCATGTTCTTTGGTCACTTTACCTTGCTGGCTACTCTCACCCTTTTTCTCTATACATTGAGAACTAAAGTGTCCAGGCTTCCCCTAGTTAAAGCAAACACCGTTCTTAGGCCCTTTACGTTTTTTTATTGCCTTTGAGTTTTCTTTTATTTTTCGTATTGACGGTTAACGCACCGTTATTACTCTTAGTTTTAGCAATCATTGCATAATTAGTAGATGTTATACCGCGGGCGACCTGCCTTTGTCCTTCAACAAGCAATCTAGCTTCAACCTCACTAAGGGTTACACCCTTTTGGAGGCTAAGGGTCCGAGACACATTCTCCCATGAAGGTGGAAAACTCATCAGCAAGTACATGATTTGAAAATATTCATCCATTTCCTTTATCAAGGCTGCGAGGTTACTATATCGGACCGTCATTTGATCAATGCGATCCCTTGTGAATGATCCCTCTGGTATCTTATAGTTAACATATGCGCTGAATGCCTCCATCAAGTGAAATTTGGAGGTTTCATCATATTTGTCCATAGCATAGTCATAGATTTCTTTAGCAGTGTTAAAGTGCTCAAACTGCTTTATCAAATCGCTGGATATGAATCCGATTAGAAGATGCCTCACTAATTTGTTAGTAAGAGGGGGAACCGAACCCGAACCGGACCCAGGAAACTGGTTCCGATAATTTGAATGGGAACCGAAACCGTTTGCGATGCGGGTCTGGTTCCGGTTCCGGGAAACTCTATATAACCAGCTGCACCCCATATGCCTCGTTGCATCACAGCTCTACCCTGTTTTCTTCTGCATTACCAAAACACATACAACCTCTCTCTGTTGTCACCTGCTTCCAAACATGGCTCCTTTTATTAAAGGGGATCAGCAATACACGTTTTTTGTCTAAAGCCAAACAAACCCCAGAAATCCAGAATAGTATTTTCAAAACAGGGGCAGTGAATAGCCTTATTAGAGAATAAAGCAAAATAACCCAAATTCTAAAAAAACAAAAAGAAAAAGAAAAAAATGAATGAAAGCCCATTCCAATGTAAGATGGAACGAAACTGCATTGCCTATATCACCATCAGGGAGCATTCCAATGGCAGGAGACAAGGTCTCCCATTCTTTAAGTTTCAGGGTTCGGAAAGACCAAGACAAAGTGCAGAAAAAAAAAAAGATAATAAGAAGTGAATAAAAAGCAATAAATAGTGTTAGACTTAGATAGATGGATAAAATACAAGGGAGAAAAAGAGAAGATGATTCGATTCATATTCACTCTCACACAGATTGGGAAGAAAATGAGAGGGATTGATTGTACCTCACAGAGAAAGCCGGAGAGGGAGAAATGGACGGAGCCGGAGCGGAAGAAATGGACGGAGCCGGAGAGGGAGAGTTGACCGGAGCAGGAGAGGGAGAATGGGCTGTAGACGGATAGATGTGAGAAGGCGGCAGAAAACCCTAAGAAGTGAGGTTCTGTTCTCATTATTTACATGACCGCTACAGGCTTCTGGCTTCATAACATTGATACAGGGTAACAGTAACAGGGGATACTAAAGTTAGGTTATAGTATATTGGGTCGGGTCCCGGGTCCACGGGTCTGAGCCACTGTGGATCTGGACCCGGACCCGTTTAGGTAATGGTTCCAAAAAAAGGATCTGGAACCGGACCCGTTTCCTTATCGGGACCAAAATAAGGACCCATACCCGAAACCTAACGAGTCGGAACCTTCGGGTAATCGGAGAATCATGGACCCATTTACAACTCTATTCATACACATCTTGATCTTCTTTAGGGGCATCATTAGCGGGTTTGGAGATCGGATCGGATTCAATCACATATGTTGATCCATCAAAATGCAATAATGCGTCCATCCGACGCTTCCATATGGCTAAGTTCTTGCCGTTAAAAATATCAGCCATGGCAAGATCATGCAATGATGATTTGGAAGACATAATTGCTGAATTGAAAAAGAGATTCAGATAGCACTGACCGTTAAAGGAGAAAAATCACCCTTTTTTCTGAATCGTTGGATCATCTTCCTTTTGCTGCCACTCCGTAGATCTGCTCCACTGTCTCTGATACCAATTGATGTATTTGGATTTGGATGCGGAGACTCCGACACGCGGTTGGAGATCTATGTGTGTTACCGCGATTGGGAAGCTTCGCGGATCTCTTCGCCTCCTGTCTTTCGTATGAGATGGAATGAATGCCAACCCTAGGGCTCCCTTATCTTATATAGACAAGTCCCAAAGAGTCACACTTACTAGAGACTTCTTCGCCAATAAACTCACATCCACTAATCCTATTGGGAGTCTTATTAGTGGGACAAGATCAAGTCTTACATTAAGTGAGATTGTATTCTCTGTTGGCATATGCCATGTTTGATCTGACGTGGGACCCGTGGCATGCGGGCCACACGATTTCCTACAGCACATCCATTCATGGGATCCCTCATGTACCTCTTCAGCACCTTTCTAAAATATCATTGTCCCCTCCCTCTCCTTGCTCGACGCACAGCCCGACTCCCACCTCCGCCCGCCCTCTCCCTCCCTCCCTCTCCATCTCCCTCTCCGTGTCTCTCTCTCCTTCTCCTTGCTCGCTGCCCAACTCCACCCAACGCCCATCACTACCCGTGCCATCTCCCTCCCTCTCTCTTTCCCTGTCTCCCTCCCTCTCCCTCTTTCTCTATCTCCTTCTCCCTGATTGCTATCCCTCGTGGCCGAACGGGAGAGGGACGACGTTTAATATCACTATATCATGCACTTGGCAGACGACAGCTGCTACCCAAAATACCAAAGAAGAAAAAAGCTTGCAAAATGCTCAGTGGCCTTCACGTGTTGCAATTCCTTCTTACAAGAAAGCATGTGGCGCGTCAGCAACTAGGGGATACAAATGCGGGAGATCGTGCCTTGGATTACGGTGAGCAAAAGGGATATAAACCCCAGAAGCATCAGTTATGCAAACAAAAATCTCTAATCATAGATCCATAACCTCACACTAAAGAATCCAACATATTGAGAGGGAGAGAGGAGGGAGAGGGAGAGAAACCGGAGAAGGAGAGGCAGATAGACAGGGGAAGGAGAGGGAGACAGAGGGAGGGAGATGGTGGGCAAAGGTGGGAGTTGGGCTGTGCGCCGAGCAGGGAGAGAGGGAGGGGACAAGGGTATATTTGGGCTTTTCAATTTGGGACTTAAGTTTTTCGACGAGTTCTCAATCAAGGATGATTGACCATTTAAAGGCATTTTTATGGGAATTTCATCCCTTAATTTTTTAAATACCCAATTTACCATTTATTGAAACAAAACACTCCTTTACTTCCTCCATCTTCTCCTCATTTCCTTCATTAATGTCCTCATATATGGCAATCGGTGCCCCCACGATGATCGCAAACATGTACTTGTCGTTGAAAGCATGTCATGTCATGCTTTGAATGAATGGTAATTTGGATGTTTAAAAATAAATTGAGGAAAACATTCGCCGAAAAAACACTTTTAAATGACCCAATGCCCTTAATTGAATACTTACTAAAACCTTATACCTTAATTTAAAAGTTATTGAAACTTATGTCCATTTTGAAATAAGACAAAAACTTAAGGCATTATTTAAAACATTCCCTAACATCAACAAACAACAACAACAATTTATATTTATTTTAACATTCATTTTAATTACCACAGTTGCGTACAATGTTACAAAAAGGAAAAAAATTGGTTAATTTATTTTCCAAGAAATTGAGAAAAATTGAGTATATATAAATATTTGTGAGGAAAATCGGCCGCATCAAACATTACAATAGGTAAAAAACTTATTTTCGCAATACTCACTTTTTCAATGAAAAATTGACTGTACAAACTTCTCTTTATGGCCCTCATTTATTTATTTATTGCCAGAGTGGCTCATCAATTAAAAGTAATATCACTCACCGAGACTCAGGGATCGAACCGTGGGCATATATGTGATATCCAAGTGCCAACACCACTCAATCCTAAATTTATTTTTCCCTATAGCTGGGTTTTTGGTGTTTTGAAATTAGTTTTTCAATCTTTATTTGTGCAAGACTAACACTAGAGTGCATCCACTGCCTTTAAGCTTTCCCTCCATTTTAATTAGGGCAGTGTACTGAAATTCAGAAATCGACTCCTCCTCTCTCTCTCTTTTCCACACTGATTAGTTGCAGGGCAGCGCGAAGCAGAGATGGCGAGCGATGCAGACATGAGCAGCTGGAACGACCTCCTCCATTCTTCTTCCAAGCTTCTAGAGCAAACTTCCTCTTCCGCCCAGTTCCCTCCCCTCCAGGTCTAGGGTTTCTCCCCCAATCCTTCTTTCCAAACACCTCCTTTTTTCTACTTCTGATTCGTTTCGCTTCGCTTTCATGAAACTTGATTGTTGCAGAGGAACTTGGATCAATTAGAAGCATTGTCAAAGAAGCTCAAGTCGAGAACTTTTAGAACCGAAGCTCCCACGCAGTCACTTGCCGCCACTAGGTATCATATCATTCTGTTTTTTCTCTAGCTCTCAAATTCATTCGAGGAAGAAATAAGAATGGCATTTCATGGCCTCTCTGCTTTGCAGTTCCTTGTGATTACCCTTGCTGTTTAGTTAAAACATGGTTAACTGTGTTGTATTTTGATATATTCGGATTCAATTTACATCGATCTTGTATATTGTTCTAGTCTACGACTATTTACTATTGGTATTGATTTCTAATAAATCTGGACTCTGTGGATTGCCGAATTTGTGGACCATTCTGTTCAATAGATCCATCATACTACTGTAATGCCTCTTTGATGACATTTGCGCCAACGTGATGTTCTTAACTATCTAATGCATCATCAAGTTATGGTTGGTTGTGAGAACCTTAGAGCCTGTTTAGTTTCAAAATGGGATCCTGGAAGTTTGACATCTGTTTCAGAGAATTTTGATAAGCACTATTCTTTTTTCAGTGATTGGTAATTGGTAAGAAAGCATTTGGGGAACTTGTGGGTAAAAACATTTGGAGAATTTGGAATTTCCAAATATGATTTCTTCAAAATTCTCCAATCAAACAGGCTCCTCAGATCAGCTGTTTAGGAGAATGCAGATGGAAAAACCAGAAACATCCAGTTCCATTAGGTGGCCATTACTTGATTGGTCCAGTTCAACAGTTTACCAATCTCATGGATCGATGTTTGGTATTGTTGACTAAGTCATACCAATTCACAATTTAGCAGGCCTCAATTATGTACCGAGTTTGTAGACTAAATAACTGCATACTAAGTTTAATTTAATCCCCATTCTCTCTGTGCGCGCGCGCGTTGTTTTTTTTTTTTCTTGTGGGGGGTGGGGTTGGTAGTGGTTGTGTCAGGGGTTTCATCTTGGTGTCACCTCTTAGAGTATGGAAGATGGTGGTAACCCTCTCATTAATAAAGACTGACACATCAATCTACACTGTGCAGACTGGGGCCCCATGTTATTGGAGCCTGAATCCCACTCCGTTTGTCTGATTTTTCCATTTAATATGAACCACACATGTTTTCTTTTAGTTATTTTAAACATTCAATTGATGGCCTCTAATCGGACAGTTAGTGTCATCCAACCTATGCAATTATGGACTTTCTTTATCCACATCTGGGCATGTAGATTGTATGGCACGGGTTGACATTCTGACATGTGCTACATATTGTGCATGAATTTGATACTTTATAACACTCTTCCGAAGGAACATATGATTCCTTTTTTCCTTTGATGCTTTTGTTGAATATGTCCATTCTTGTTTTTGAGTGGATAGACTATTGGCACGTGAAGGAATAAATGCGGAACAGCTTGCACGGGATCTTAAGTCTTTCGAATTAAAGGTAAGCATTTCCATAGCCCCACATTTCAATGCCTATCTTTTACTTAGAACCTATGATACCAAGACACTTCTATATGCCTAAATTGAAGTATTGATAGGGTATGATACTTATACCTGGTGGCATACGGTCATGGGAATTTGTATGATATAATTGCAATATCACAATGGCCTATGTCTCAGTAGTACAGTTGGAAGGTGACCAGTGCCTCAACCACATGGTTGTGGGTTTGAGTCATATTACCATTATAAAAAAAAAAAAGGCCTAGGACCTATGATGCATGAATACTTCAAAAAGGGCAACGTATTGTATCCGATAGTTCACTTTTTATGTGTAAAATCCATATACCCGCCATGTCCATGGTGTGTCCCTGTTGTATCATTGCTGTATCCAGGCATCATAGCCTAGGACTGTCATCTCCTAAATTTCTGTTGTTCTAGATTTTCTTATTTTCAATATGAAGTTCTTTGAGGAATATAAACAAAAACAATTTCTTAAAGTGTTATTGAAGAGAAACAAGTACTAGAGCCCCATAAAGGGTGCTAGCTGGTATTTGATCAACTGCTTTCATTATGTGCATGAAAGAGTGGACCATCTTCTGCTTCACTGCTAGTTTGTGATACTTGCGTGGTTATTCATCTTAAGTCATCAATATTTTGGGAGTTATGCTGTGATCATTGAAAGTGCTTCCAATGGAGGCTTAATCTGGCAAGTTTGAAATCGGTGAATGAAGTGATAGTGAAGGTTAGAAATTCGTAATGGACTGCGATTGAAACTTTGAGGTATTTAAAGGGTTGCTTGTTCAAATTTTTTTGGTGCTGTTGGGATTTGGGAATCACTGTTTCACTACATTGTTGGATATTCCAAGTGTGTGTTGGCCCCTCTTTAATCCAAATGGCCAAATGGAAGCTAAGTTCTGATAGAGGCGCAATCAGAGGACCAAGCAAGGACTGTTGTTTGTTGGTGTTAGTGTGTTTTTTTTTTCCTACCTTTTTTTTGGGGGGGGTCCTCTGGCAGATGGTGACTCCAACAAAGCTGAAGTTTTTTACCCACTCAAGTGCTGTAGAGAGATGTTATTGAGTGCAATTCTCTATATTCAATTAAGTGGACTTCTTTGATGCAAGACTATCCTGGGAGAATGCAAAATTAGAAGGGGTTTCCCCAAAATTTTGAGAAGGCAAAAGGTGGATACGATTAGAGTTTATTGCTTTAGTTTTGGTGATAGAATTTTCATTTTAGCTCTTGTTTTACGTGTTGCATTTTCCTATACTAAACTGTTCTCGGGTTTTGTGGTGGAGGTTGCAAGCCACTATTTTTCTTTTTTCGGCTTCTGATTTTTTCCCTTTCCTTGAAGACAACATTTGAGGATGTCTTTCCTGCTGAGGCCACAAGTGTTGAAGAGTACTTACAGCAGGTAGATTTTGAACTTTTCACTTTGAAGTAAATGATTTTGATTTATAACTGCTGAATTATATCACTTTTCTAACCTATGTTTTCCTGAGTTCCGAAGTGCAAGATGGATGCTTTTCAATTAAAATTAATATATTGTTGTTCCAGGTCAGGCCTGAAACTTAAAGATATTAAATTGGATGGCAAAACATAAAATTACTATCATCATAATGAGTTCCGACATTTGGGCTGCCCCAAGCATAAAGTGGCACAAGCTACCATCTGTTCTGATCAACCGTCCATCTTACAAAGAACATCCAAATGTTGTCTTAAATAGTTAGATTTTAATATAGCTCTGATAGAGTTGCCTCCTTGTTTTGTCTGAACTCATTTGTCAGTCATGTTATGTTCTACTTTTAATAGAAACATGATTACCTTCAATGCAACTATAGTCTTCTGCCACTTGTGCGCTGGTCCTCCCTTATGGAGAGTGGGGGTACAGGTTTGAACCTACGGTAGGTTACACTTGTACCCCATGGGTGATTCCAATGGCAATTAGGGCAGCATATGAGGAAGGCAGCACTGGAAAGAAGCACTAGATGGATTAGTTCTTATAAAGGTTGGTTGCTCCTTAATCTTATTTTAATATGTATTCTACTTGCATTGCAGGTTCATGAAATGGCAATGGTCTCAGCTGTGCAGGAAGCTCAAAAAGATAACTTAAGAAGCTTTAATGACTACATGATTAAAGTTTTGGAGGTTAGCAACCTTTGTTTTGTGTTCCCAATTTTTCTTTTATTGTTAAGCATCATTTCCTTATATTTTTTTACTTATAAATGGCAGGAATGGACAAAGTGTTTTAGACTTAAGTCATGAAACCTCAGATTCTTACTACTTGGGAAACTTTAAAGCTAGCATGCCTTTTCCCAACTATTCTCTCATCTTAGGAACCCACACATGGATTAATTGGTTATATTGTGTCCTCCTAAAGTCTTCTTGATTGCAAGATTAATAGAAAATGGAAAAAATTTTTGAATGAAGCTTTGAAGAAATAGCTGCTAAGCCCAACCAAAAAAAAAGAAGAAAGAAAGAATAAGCAAGGGTGGGTGATCCTCTATCAGGGGGTCTCCCAATTGTTGATCTGATGAAATGCAGCATTGGCAGGGTATAACACAAAATTCTCTCTGATTCATAGATCCTGGGTCTAGAAAAGGATAGAGAATGGATGCCTGGAAAGCATCCAATCATTGTCATCATCTTATTGGCCTTATCCTATTAATCTAGATAAGTTTAAAGAGTTCTACTAGATAACTAGCAAAAAGCTGTGCCATTTGATAACCTAACTTTCTACTGTGCAAGAAAGCGGGGTTTTCTGTGTGTATGTGTCTCTGTGTTTTTCTGTGCATATACCTATTAGGTACCAGGTTTGGGGGGTGGGATTCTAGGATCCTCAACTATTTGTGTAAACTTCAGGCCATGATTTAGTGGTCCATATTTTTGATACAGTGAGCCACACCTTTCATTAGGGATGCCCCATAATATTTTTCTTATCAATGATACTTTGGTCCTTGGCCTTTTGCTCCTGCACTATTGCTAGATTCCCTTTTAGCCATCAATTTAAAGGCTATAATCTAGCCTGGATCGACTTATGAGCCACACATATTTAGAAATATGTACCTCAGCAAACTGTACATTTGCAAACTCCATGATTCCTCATTGTAGAGATCTTTGTATTTTGCAAATGCTGATTTCTTGCAAGCGTTGTGTTACTTGATGTTTTGAATTCATTGATTTTTCTTTATTTAGACATACAAAGTTCTACCATGAAAGAATCATTGTGATTGGTGAAATCGAATGTCTTAAGAATCCATTCATCATTCACTTCCAGTGCTTTTGTCTTTAATATGTGCATTGTGTTGCAGGATGATTGGCAAAAGGAAAAACGAGACTTTTTGCAAAGTCTTAGCCGGCTCTCAGCATTACCAAGGACTAACAGTGGTGTTGTAAGTGCTGGGGTGACTCGCCCTGCTCAGCTTACCGTAACTTCTAGTCAGGTTTCTGTTAGTCCATCTAGCATGGAGCTTATGCCTGTTGCTAACAAGCCCATTGTCGAGAAGAAGGCTTCGGCCTATTCTGAGGTTGTGAGGAATCTCAATGATGCAAGAGAGCATGGCTTGCCTTTTAAAGTATGCCCTTATTTCTTAACTGTAATACCGATAACTTAGTATATTCTGTTTAACTATTTTGACCATTTAGTTCTTTTCAAATCATTTGAGCGATCACCACCACCATCACCATTGATTTCCAATGGATATACTAAACTTGCTTCACAAAATGTCTTTTTTTTTCTATCTACTCTTGTGATCATCACATTTCCAACAGATATACTCTTGCTCACTTCACAGAATGTCATTTTTTCATATCTAAACTTGTGATTAGAGACGTCAAACGGCCCGGCCCGGCCCGCCAGGGAAATACCCTGGCACGGCATGGCCCACCATGGGGCAGGCTGGAGCGGGCCGGGCCAGGCGGGCCAGCGGACCTCTTTTTTTTTTTTTTTTTTGAAATAACACTAATACCCAAGTCTAAAGCCTATATTTGCTTATAAAGCTAAGCATGTGATCTTCTCCTTCAATATTCCTACCCTTAGGGCCTTACCTCATTCAGATCACTGACATCTAATCATATGTATCAGATCCTTTTTTTTTATAACATATGTATTGGATCTTTTGTGTTGGCATTTTAGAATCCTTGCCATCTCCAACATGATAATGATTATATGTCTCGTCTTTACATAGATCACATCGGTCTCAGTACCTTACTGATTATTTTATCTGTAACACTACCTTAAGCAGCATGTTTTTTGATACTTTTCTATTAATATTCCTTTCCTGTAATGCCTAATTATTTTCTTTACATGTATTCTTGCCCGGACACTTGCTCTAGAGTGAACAGTTGTGTTCATCACTGTGCAATGTTTATGTTTGAATTACGTGCTCTACATTTTGGTAATGTCTTGATGGGATGCTCTTGAAGTCTTTGCCTTTATTATTCTTCCATCATTTTCTACATCTTCTAAGTATTTTGCTCGAACTCATTTGCATCTGGAATTTATATTCCCGGCTAGTTGCATTTAAAACCATTGTTACCTGATTCGCAATTCGGTTGATTCGAATCCGAGTTCGCAATTCGTAGTTCGACACTTACTTAAATTCGAAAATTCAATGGGGTAGGTTTACCTAGTTCGTTTTTCGATTAGCTAGATTTGCAATTCGAGTTCGATGTACTAATTCGAAAGCCCAATTCCATGCACGCACATGCGTGCGCGCACACATACATGAGCTTTTAGATTCTTTCATAAATATATAAATAATGATATTTCACAAAGAAGGGAAGGTTTCAAGTGCATCCATCCCTCACCATAGGGTGATGGACACTTCCATAATTGGGCATTTTCAAGTACAAAAGTTACTTTTCAAGTACATAGGGTGAGGTACACATCCTTGTCTTCTTGTGCAAAAATGGGAAGTGTCTCTCACCCTATGGTGAGGGATAGATGCACTTGAAACTTTCCCCACAAAGAATATGAAACAAATAAATGTTTCAAGACCATCTGATTAACATAAATTTTAAGGATATATCATATTATAGGCCCTTTGGTGGGTTTATTTTATTTTATTTTTTTTAACTCAAGATTTCAACAAGTTAATTAAAGCTTTGAAGAATCTAGAGTAGAGAGTTTTTTTTTTTGGGTGTGTGTGTGCCGTATAAATAACACTAATAAATTTAGAAAAAGAATAGGAGGGTTATAGTATTATAGACTTTGTAAAATTGAAAAGGACACAAAATACCCCTTATATGATCGTTTTATGGCTGTTTGGGGGGGGGGGGGTAAAATGAACAATTTTTTTCTTAAAAAGTCACTTTTGGGCGGGCCAAGCGGGCCCATCCTGGCGGGCTACAAAGGGCAGCCCACGTGTCTGGCGGGCCCGGGCCAAACGGGCCCAGCCTCCTCGGCCCAGCACGGCCCGTGCCTTGCGGGCCGTGCCGGGCCATGGCCCGTTAACTGGTTCGGCCCAGCCCGGCCCATTTGACATCTCTACTTGTGATCATCGTCATCATCTGTTTCCAATGACACTCTTGCACAGAGGCGGGCCTATACTATACAGATGTGGGGCGGTCGCCCCACGTTTGGCTCAAAGTTTTGCATGGGCCATCTAGCTCATCCCCACCCTAGGCTTGAAAAACCAATAGTCACCCTCGCAATCCTCAACCCAACTTTTCTCCTTTTTCCACTTTAGGCTCAAGTAGTTTGGCTTCTAGCCTTCTACACAATAGCATGGTTCTTCCTCCTACCTAGATTCACCAACAACACCGCTTCCTTTATACAAATAAGAGATAGTGATGAGATTTCTACCTTTGAATCAAATAAATATGGGCAAAATGCCTTCATGCAAATGGATTTGATGAATTAAATCTCTGATTTTTATTTTTATTTTTGAAAATGTATGTCACTCTTTCTACATGCAAACAAAGCTGCTGTCTCTTTCAAATGCACAACACATACATTGAAACCATTCATATGCAAGTTGTTTTGGTAGTTTGGTTGCATTTTGGTTATATAGCTCATATTTTCTATCAGAGTATTTGGTTCGTATAATGTTATTGCTGTTTTTTTCTTCTTTTAGTTTTTGCTAATATGATGTTTGTGTTAATGGAGTTTGATTTATTATTGATGTATTTTTTTTGTCTTTTGGCTTCTTTGCTTTTTTTGTAATTTATATTTTACCATTTTTCTTTCTCAATGACAATGGCCCAATACTCCAATTTTCCCCCAAGATATCCTGCCTTAGATTTTATTTGATTTATGTGCTTGGGTGTCTTTGAATTTTAGCTACTTTCCTTTTGCTTTCTTATTAGATTTTCTTGAATTTCTTTTTTTTCTTGAATCACGATATGATGTTTATGATAGAGGAACTCTTAGGAGCTTAAGGAAACAATCAAAGAGGTGTTATTTTCGTATGATAATGATTTTACTTCTTTATAGTTCTCTATAGTTTCTTTATAATTTTTGTAGTGTGGTTGCTAATTTAATTCTCATCCCACTGATTTGAATAAAAGACTTCTTTTTATTTTTTTATAGGAAAACTCTATTGAATATTATTGAGAATCCTTGAAAAAATGACTAATTTAGTTAAAAAGATTATGTAGGAATTAAGTGTTAGTAATAGGAAATGAGTTCTTTATACTTAATTTTTTCCAAAATAATAAAAATAAAAAATCGTGTATTTAAACCATGCAAGAAGTGGAGATTATTGCTAGTTGGTGTTGATTTTGACCTTTTCAATTGACTATTATCCGCGACACCCAAATAAAAATCCTGGGTCCACCACTGCTCTTGCATGCTTCAGTGTGTTTTATTATTTTTGAATAGTAACTAAAGTGCTTTTCTTAATCTTGGATATATGCATGTATCTTTTAAACTTAATCTTTCTAAAGAACATTAAATGTGCTTCTAGCTTAGTTTGACATGCTTTTAGATCTTGTTACTGTTACAGAAGTTAAATTATGTGATCTCACAGGTGGTTTACCATGAACCGAAATTTCCTGTGTTGGAGGATTTGGATTGTCCTATCAATAAACTTTTTGGCTCTATATGAAGCTAATTTTTTCCTTTTAGTGTCAATTTGTAAGCGGCTGACTGAGTTTATTTTCAATTCGTTGTTAGGAGTATAGTTTTCCTACCCATTGGCTTGAGCAGACTCTGATTAGTTACTGGAATAAGTCTATTAGGAAACTCAGTGGGTCAACCCACTATATAATTTGACATAAATATAAACATTTGTCATAACTAAAACCTAGAAAAAATTGAAAAAGTTGAACCTTTTGTATATTTCCTTTTTTAGAAAAAACCTACATTATTTCTATTTGAAATTTCAATCTTCAATTTTCATTTAAGTCTAATTTAACTTATACCATTTTAGTAACAAATAACAATAGTTTTATATGAGCATTTTTTCAGTTCTAATATATGAGGATAAAATGCCTTTGAAGACCTGGCCAACTCAGATGGGCCAAGGCGAGTCATGCTGAGTCATGAGTTGACCAAGTGGGTCAACTGCGTTTCAGAAAAACCTCGCCTAGACTGAATTCAACTGACCTTCTCACCCAGTTTGTGATTGGATTGAGTCACCTTGAAATTCTCACATCCACTAATTTAGGATCCATTTTTTTGTTAGTCTGTTACTGCTTTCAGGGTTGCATATGAAGGGTTAAGTCTAGATTCCCATGGAAAATCAGTAAGCATGCAGAAGATATGGCACCTAATTCAGGTATCTTCTTTGATTTTGTGCGTCTTTGAACTTTTCACAGCTGTCTGCATTTAATTCAGAAAACCTTACCTTTGCCATCTCCTTTTCTGTTCAACCCTTAAAAATGGTGAATTGTTCATTTGTGTTCTCATTCAATCAGAGTTTAGCTGGTGAGAATTCAGTTATTCAGCAAAAAGTTTCGAGAAAGATGTCACTGATAATAGGTGCAAGGCGCCACCTGGAGTGGGGGCATGAGAAATACATAATGGACATTATCCAAAGCCATCCTGCACAGGTGAAGTATCTTTTTTAATATTTCTTTTATCCACTCCATTTTACTGTGGCTATTCTTTCCTGTGTTAGTTTCTG
The DNA here is from genome assembly GCA_038049695.1 of Cinnamomum chago. NCBI lineage: Eukaryota > Viridiplantae > Streptophyta > Magnoliopsida > Laurales > Lauraceae > Cinnamomum > Cinnamomum chago. The sequence continues at coordinate 120,153,090 of CP142451.1, forward strand.
AAGGGTCTACATTTAATTAATATATGATGCTTAGCTTAATGAAAATGATTTTTTTTAATGTTTGCTGACAATCGCACAAGAAAGCTGGATATTTTAGTATTCTAACCAATATCTGGTGGGATCAACTACTTTTTTTTGGTAATGGTGATTTCTTTGTGTGGGTGGATGGGTGGTGGGGTTGGGGGATGATGGAACGACAAATGAGTAGAAAGAGAAAAGATAGAATGACAAGCAAAGAAGGCATTAGAGACTGGGAGATGTATAAACAATGTATTTCTTTTCCCATTAACTCTTTTTTTTTTTCTTATATATATATATTATGAGAAGTCTTTTAAGGTTTAAAGCTGATGACAATGATGCCCATTTATTTGCATAGTTTGGATCCCCTTTAATAGTAGGGGGACTGGGGAAAGACTTCTAGAAAATCTTTAGGACTTTTCGCGTGCAAAAGTCTCCATGCTTTCCATGGAAGACTGTTCTTTTGCCAAGAGGTCATTTCTACCTTTTGGTTCTGGCCCGTTTTTAAGGTGAGGGATGGTCGCAGGCTTCTAGTGGCAGCCTTTTGGGCAGTACGGAAAGAAAGAACAATTCGGGGTTAAAAAAGATGGCTGTCAGCATATGAAGTATCTGAGACTTCTAGGACTAGGGACTCAAGTTGGCTACAAAGGAGGGATGGGCAAGGGATTTCAAAGTTTTGGTCCTTAATGGATATTTAGGTTGAGCGGAGGCATTTATATTATGGAATGCAGCCAAAAGAAAGCAAATGAGCGACAACCTTCGCCTCCATTTAGTTTTTGGAAAATGGGGCAACAAGGAAAACCTGGATCTACCGGTAACTGGATTTTTTTATGTTGGTAAAAGTAAGGTGTGCTTGTCGTTTTGGTCTGGTGGGTGTTGAAGAATCAAATGAGGTTGAGATTCTTGCAGTCGTGAGCCATTAAGACTATTAAAGAGGTCATTCAAAGGAAATCTTATTGAATCATTGTTGAATGGGACTCATTGATGTGAGGTTGGGCAAGGAGCACTCTTAAGCGTTGTAAGGAACCTTGGAGTTAACTTAATTAGATTTGAATATCTTTATTTGGAGAGTTCTACGGTTTTGTCAGAAAACGTGTGAAAAACCTGAGGGAAAAAATAGATAAATAGAGAGAAATTGGAAACAAAGCATATGGTCATTATGGTGTTCCTTAGGGCTAAGGTACACCAACCATATATAGTTTATTATTATTTTTTTATATTTACAAAACCCCTTACATATTTCTGTATTTAATAAACAGTCCCATCTATTTGAAAAGATATCTATACATGGTATATATTGTTTTTTACATGATTCAATACAAATGACGTTCTACCGTGGTAACTGGTGGCTACACCACGGGCATACACAATTTTTGGGGTAAAATGATTTGACTTTTGTGTTGTACTTGGTTCTGTTTGCCGTTCTTAAAAGAATTGACTTATGCTGTAACTTTTAGTTCATCTTGAACTGTTATGTTTACATCTTTTAGCTCTTCATTTGAGTGGGAAAACTAATATAGACTGGGGTAGGTTGTTTTAACTGCTATATCCTTGTAATTATGTGATGTGGTTTTAGGCTGCTCTTGGAGGGGTTGTTGGAAACTTGCAAAGAGTTCAAGCATTTCTTCGGGTTTGTACATTGCCATCTTTCTTTTTTACATATTATTTTACAAGCATTTGCATTAATCTCCAAATCGATAATTTTCCTCTCTCTGATTTGTGACTTGTATTCTCACAGATTCGCTTAAGAGATCATGGGGTCTTAGACTTTGATGCAGGTGATGCTCGTCGGCAACCTCCGGTTGATACAACTTGGCAACAGGTTGTTCTCATCTCTTGTTTGATCTTGTACCTTCCTGAAAGAATTCATTTGGCTTGCTTTGACATTAATAATTCTACAGATTGTTGGTTTGTTCGTGTTTGGTGAATGTGTGTGAGCTTTTGACTTTTTTTGCTCAACTGCAGTACTGTAGTCAAGGGTCTGCATGTGTGTAGGATGGTCAACTATTTTTTCTTTTGCATGTTCTCTTGATGCCCACAAACCTTCAACATAACACCTGAGCTTATGAAGTTGTGACACTCTTCTAGCATATAATTTCTCATCCGATCTGTCAACTATATTGCTAATGGATTTTCTTCCTGTAAATATTTACAGATATATTTTTGCTTGCGAACTGGCTATTATGATGAAGCAAGGAGTGTTGCTCAATCGTCTCGCATCTCACATCAATTTGCCCCTCAGGTATGAATCATTGTATGCTTATGGCCAAAGAGGTATTATATGATCCTCGGTTCAAATTTGTGCATGTTATTACCTGTGCTTATTTTGATTGACTCACAACCAACAATCAGATTTGGCCCAAAAAATGGATAAATCTTTCCCTTGAGTAATTCAGAGTTCCAGATAGGAAAATCCTGGACATTTGGTAGCCCTCTGCTTGTAACTTTAAATGTTGAGTATGGGTGTAAAGTGTCTGTATTCCTTTATTCACTATTCAATGCCTGATTGTCATTTGAAAGGTTTGGATTGTTGCATCATGAAATCTGTTCACTATATGTTAACTCTATCGACATTGGGGCCCATTAGTTCGACAGGTTGGATCACCTGAGCATGATCTCAAAATAAGCCCAGAAGCTGATCATACTAAGCATTTCTTTGATGTGCAGGTCATATATTTCCTCTTATCGTAATGCTCTTCTAATCAATATCTTGTTTGCAACAGCTTCAAGAATGGATTACGACTGGAGGTATGGTATCTCCAGAAACTGCAGCATCTGCCTCTGAAGAATGTGAAAAGATGTTGAGGATGGGAGATCGAGCTGGTCGAACTGGGTATGACAAGAAGAAGTTGCTACTGTATGCTCTTGTTTCTGGCTGTCGCCGTCAGATTGACCGGTTGCTTAGGGACCTGCCAGCAATTTTCAATACAATAGAGGATTACTTGTGGTTCAAGTTGTCAGCAGTTCGTGACTGTCCTAGTGGGACTTCTATTGTTCTCAATGAGGGCTTGATGCCATACACTTTAGATGATCTGCAGGCTTACTTGAACAAGTTTGAACCATCTTATTATACGAAAAATGGCAAAGATCCTTTGGTCTACCCTTATGTATTACTTTTGAGCATTCAACTGTTGCCAGCCATCCTATACTTGTCCAAAGAAACAGGAGATGAAGGACATAATATTGATGCTGTTCATATTTCCATTGTGATAGCAGACTATGGGTTTCTTTCTGAAGGCAATGGGACTGGCCTGAAGATGGGAACAATGGATGCTTTTGCAGAAGTTGCTAGCATTATTCGACAGTACGGCTCAATGCACTTGCGTCTGGGCCATCTCTCAATGGCATTGGAGTATTTTGCACAAGCGGCTGCTGCAATGGGTGGTGGACAGTTGTCATGGGTTGGGAGAGGCAGCGTAGATCAGCAAAGACAAAGAAGCTTGATGTTGAAACAATTACTCACTGAAATTTTATTACGGGATGGTGGCATTCCTCTTTTGCTTGGTGCTAGGGGTGCAGGAGAAGAGGGTGCACTAAGAAGATTCTTTACTGACAGGAGAGCACAACAGCAGTTTTTGCTTGATGCTGCCCGCCAGTGTCATGAAGTGGGGCTGTATGACAAAGTAGGTCTTTCTTAGTCTTGTATTTTTATATTGTTTTGTTGTGTTTCAAAAATTTTACATCAATAAATGAAATTACTCAATGCAAAAGAACAATTCACGAGTAAAAATAAATAAAATCGAACATTTCTTGAACTAGGACTTGTTGGTTTCTCTGCCAGCGTAAACTATAGTTGTGATGTCTCAATCTCAACTCTATAATTTCTGCGCATCATTGCAGATGGGGTTTTATCCAAAAATACACTAAAATATATGATCACCTAACTGTCCTTTTGAACAAGGCATTGAGGATTGATATCCTTCCTCACAACTGTCCACTTAGTTATCATCAACTGGATGACTAGTGTGATAATCGTCAACTTCCAAATTCAAATAACAATTATTTATTATGGAAAGGAAAAATTCATATTCATTTGTCAAAATTTTGTAAAAAATAAAATCTTGACAGTTGTCTTTTAAGGAATCATAAGATTCGATTATGGTAAGATTCAAATAACACGTCATAAGATTTACCAATGAAAATTGTAAGATTTCAAGCATAGGTTTCCAATTGTTTTCCACAAGATTTGATTTAAATGTTGGTTTAAGGCAACAAAAAATAGTTTATTAATGAAGAACCAACCACAAACAAAAACGCGCATGAAAATGAAATTGGCTATAGAAGACTTATACTAAAAATACAAGAAATTAAAGATACAGTTCCCAAGGAGCTATTCTATCCACCCCCTGCTTGATGGACCTGACTTGATGATAAGAGATAACATGAAGATTAGAAACCAAGGCCTTGATCTCGTTAAAACAAAATTGAAGCTTTCATGGCTTGTGAATGCCATGACTGACCCAATGCAGTGACTAACCCACGAGATCGCATTGGAAGAATCACTCTCCACTATCAAACTTTCTTGGAGGACTGAGAAAATTCCCAATGCTTCCAAAACCATCAACACCTCAGCTTTGGTCAGTCTCCGATCTCCACACCTGAGAACATACACACAACCGCCCCCTTGTCAATTGTCATCCCATAAAACCTGCTGATACATGCTAGGTATATTTTAACAGTTGTCCGTGGTATAACTTCAATTACAAATCACATTGCTATGGTTTAACAATCAGTATCTTTTTAATTGACAAAAATGAAGATTTAGTACTTATATGAGTTTACAAGTAGTATGTAGGTTTGCTTGCAGGATGTGTTGACGATTCTACTTATGCTTTGAGTCCACTTCCCACGGGGCCACCGCTGTTGGTCTCGTGAAGCTTTTGATGGATGCGCTTTGGGTAATCAGAGACCCATCTAGGCGTCAGATTTGGGGTAGTAGTTAGTCTATTTTTGGTGCTTTACTAGGCTGATTGGTTACTTGTCAACATAAATGGCTGTCCCCCGGTCGTTAGAGCATGCTGATATGATGAAGTTCTGCTGCTGGCTTCGCGTGTCTGTATCCATGTTCTTAGAAAAACCAATGGGGATGTTGATCCTTGGCTAAGCAGAGGGTAGAGCATCAGCTGATGGGTTTTGGCAATTCTAATCCCTTACCTATTTGGTTTCTCTTTGTCGTTGCTTGGTTGTTTTGGATAGTTTTATTGGGGGGTTTGCAGATATTGAGGGAGGAGCCCCACCCCACCACCTCTTTTTTTGTGTAAGGGCACTTTTTGCAACCGCTTTTCCGCTGAAATGGAAAGGAAAAGCAGGATGTTTTATGCGGAAAACTTTTTTCTATCGTTCATGCGAGCGCTTTCAATTTTCTGCGATTCTGCAGAGAAGTATTTCTGATGGGGTGGGGGTAGGGTTATTTCTTTTGATGACATGGACGCCCATGAAATCACATTCAGGGAATCCCCTTTCATCTTGTAGCTCCTCCTGTCTTTTAGGAAGGTGTGATTATCAAGATACATTCCATCCATTTTAGGGGCCCACAATCATGTTGGTCTTGACGCGCATTAATTTAGGCCACATACAAGGTAGATCAATGGCTAGAACTTTTGAGTTGTAGAAGACTACCACTGAATTGTAAGTTAATTAGAACAAAATATTACCATTTGTCTGGCAACTTGTTTTCATTTGGCATCTTGAAAATGTCTTTGTTAGTTTCACCCATTTCTTTTTTTAATATATATAATATATATTGCAGTTTCTTCATCCTGATTTCCTTATAAGATATTGTTTTTGTGGCTTCTCTTAAGCTATGTTTTCCTTCTTACTCTGGTATATTTTAGTCTGTAGAAATCCACAAGAGAGTTGGGGCCTTTGCTATGGCGTTAGAGACTATCAATAAGTGCCTTGCAGATGCAATAAGTGCACTGGCACGTGGTAGATTAGATGGTGACAGCCAGACTGCTGGTCTCATTCATTCCGGAAATGAGACCTTGGAGACATACAAATATTCTCCTGAAGCCAGGTCATATCCAAATCTTACACATATTTTCTGTCTCATGTAAATTCTGCATTCATTTCATCACTCATCTAGCTTTTATGATTCTTGAAACCGTGTTCAAGATGCACTAAACTAATTGCAGCAGAAATTTGATGATTGAATAAGTTACAGGAAAGTTAGGATAAGCTTGGATGCTATGATAAAAAATAAAATGCAACAAAAATTGACAACTAGTGATATTTGGTGGTCTCTAGTGTTTCTCCTTCTATTTAGTTGTCTCTTTTGGTCGCCGATGTTTTGTGAAGGGTGTAATGCTCTTATACTTTCTTTCCTTTTTCTCTGTTTGTGGTGCTTTGGTGCTTCTATCTTCTCTTCTCCTCTAATAAAATTTACCAATTACTGAAAAATAATGAAATAAATACTTTAAAATGACAACTGGTGAAAATTTTGTTTTTCTATCATTTTATTAAGTTTAATTTTGCTTGAAGTCTTTGATGGAATCACACAATTCTTCTTATCAGTAAAGAATTACATCGATGCATGCAGAACATAGCTGTCAATTTCATTTGGGACCTCATTTCTGTTTCACTCTAGATTGACATTTTGGCTGGTTTAGCAGTTTGGTGTTTCATTTCAGAATTCCATTTTGATAAAAACTCAAGAAACTAAAAATATGAAAAAAATAAAATAAAATTAGCATATGTACTATATATCTTTATTTCATTCTACTAAATCAGCAATACAATATTATTTTTACATGCTAAAATAATATCGATGTTTTTTTAATGGAAATTAGTCTGTTCATTCTCAGCTCTTATCTGCAATTATCAATGTTATAATCTAAAATAACGTAAAATAAACATATACATGCAGTCACTGTATTACAGTGGTGCGAATTATTATCTAAATTTTAATTAAGGGCCTTTTATTAAAGAATGAAAAAAAATATTTGTATTATTTTCTCTTTTTGGGGTGAAATCTAACTACTTTGACCTATTCAGAAGAACAGGGCCGAGGGAGGATCTGAACAGAAACTTTATACAAGTCTGTTCAGTTTGGTCCAAACAGTTTCAGCTTGTTCAGCTGAAACAAACCAGGCATCCTGTATAAATGAAAAATGATAAGATCTCCAATCATTTGGCATATGCATTTGAAGTTGTATATTGAAAGCTCGGAAATTGTTCTTATGTTCATGAACATATTCAAAGCTTAATTTCTGGAATTGTTGCTCCATGAAGGGCTTTATCTTTGATCCATTTTTTAATGTTCCTATGTTCCTTGTACAGCCTACAAGAAAGAGAACTTATCTCTGAACAAGAAACAATATTAAGACAACTTGAGGCAACATTATTTGTCCACAAGTTGGCCAGAAACGGTCATCATGCGGATGCTCTTAGGGAGATTATCAAGCTCTCATTCCTTCCGTTAGATCCCAGGGCACCAGATACTACGGGTGATGTGTTGCAAAGTCTATCTCCTCATGTCCAAGCATGCGTGCCAGATCTCCTTAAGGTTGCTCTGAGTTGTTTGGACAATGTCACTGATACTGATGGTACAGTGCGCGCCTTGAAGACTAAGGTACAAGTTTTTAAGTTGCCAATAACATTTCCTTGTTTTATTCTATATACCCCATGGTTCCCTTGTTTCTGAGTAAACCAGTGCTTGTAATTTCTCTTATTTCTTTCATCCACCTCTTTTTTTTTTTTTTTTTTTATTGCATTAGGAATTATCCGATTGCTTGGTAGAGGACTCAAAACACACTCTCACACACTCATGCTGATAGCTCTAACCAGCTGAGCTGCAGCTGGGGAAGTATTAGGAATAACTTGCTGAAAATGAAATATACTGTGTCCAGGAGCCATTTGGACTGGCCCTACAAACTGTAATTATCAGATCCTATTATCTATAACCCAAATTATGTGTGATGGGTCCTATTGTGGTTGGAAGAGACCTGAAATTCTTCTACATTAGATGATCTGAAGTGTCAATGTTGCTCATTGACCTTTGGTTGTAGTGTCCATTTGCAAGCATATAATAATTATTGTTAACATCATCCGGTAAGTGAGATGGAGGGACACGGCTCATCATGAGATGCATGTGTGTGCCTGTGATCACAACTATATTGCAATGTGTGCATGTGCGTGTGTGGTATGATGACAACTAGATGAATAGTCATAAATTGACAACTACATTTCTTATTGCAAAAATGCTGAATTATGCTGTCTCAAGCATTATGCTGGGGGTTTAACTCCATGTTAATGGAAAAAGGGGAAAGAACTGAAAAACGACAGATGCTATGTTCTCTTCTTATTAAGTGGGTCAACTCATCTTGATGCTACAATCAAAATCAAGGGAGAATAATGGAAAAAAAAAAAAAAAAAAGAAAGTCTGAATTTGACTGCACCTCAGTTTCTTTTTAGTCTAAGATTTGTGATGACTGATGAGAGCTAAAAGAAAGTTTGTTGCATTACATCTTTTCAAGTATCCATACTGGTCTTTATGTGTTGGAAATTGAGTTTAAGAAAGGAATTCCTAATGGGCCTTCTTGGTTTCATGGATAGTCTGAATGGGAGTGGAGGCTTTTCTCGCCAGTTGTACAGAAAAACTTATCTGAATCCATGCAATTTTGAAGGTTGTCCTCTGTTTTTGGATATGAAATAATATTGCAGGAAATACTCTTTCAATGGTTCAAGACAGACAAAAAAAAAAAAAAGGGAAGAAGAAGAAGAAGACAGAGCACTGAAATCTACCTGGGTTCCAGAAATCAGTTGAAATTGGCTTCCCAAAATAATAAGGTTTTTCATGCCCACTCTTGACCCATGATAGGAACAAGTACTATCCATCAAAAACAGGGATTATGTAGTTTCTCATTCAAAGTTGAGTTAAATAGGGAAGTTATTGGACCTTACAATTTTTAAGGTTGGTCAGTTGAAAGTGCAGTAGCAGTTCTATCTTTTTTTTTTTGTTGTGAATAGTGTAGCAGTCTTGCTTTATCTGTGCTATCAGTAATTTTACATTGTGAAATCCTTTTCGTTTTTCAGATTGCCAACTTTGTGGCAAACCATATGACCAGGAACTGGCCTCGAGATTTGTATGAGAAAGTTGCTAGAAGTCTTTGAAATAGATGTTTGCTAGTCAAATTAGTTGTATCTCAGTTCTGAAGAGGTATGTGCTCATTTCTGCTACCCTTGTACCTTCACAGTTTAGCAATGTATATGGGCACTTGAAAAACATCTTAATGCCCCTCATGAATGTATGATGAGCACTTTTTTAACTTTTAGATTGTTCCCAACTATTTTGTCAAGTGAGACCGTATTAGGCGGTCAGCTGAAATGGGGTACAACTCCCCCCAAATTTCGACATGAAGCATACATCTGAACGCATGTGCACCGGTGTGTATGCATATGGTCCATGCTGAATGTCTTTATATATTTGGTCACTGTAATGTTTCTAAATGCTACAGTGATGAATTTAAAAGTCCGAGAGAAAAGATATATGTTAACTTATCTCAAGCTTTTGAAACTCTATGTATCCATCTAGAAGCTCTTGGTGACAATTTCAAGAGCCCATTGGCACAGATGTTTTCATCTGAATGACAGAAAACCAGTTTGATATAATTTGGCCATTGTGTCTCACAACTTGACATGTTACTGCAGGTAAGGTTGTGGGGAAGAATTTGGAGCACTCCTTTGTTATAGATGAAATACTAATACAAGAGGTATCATGAGTGACCCCTTCAGAATGCTTTGTCCCTGCCGCCCAGTTTTTGGCTCTTCCCACTCCGGTCTTCTCCTCTTTCCGTGCATGGATCTCCTTTATTTAAATGTCAATAGAGTAGCATTTTCAATTATAGAAATATTATCCTCATCATCACTAGAGAGAGGTCAACCTTGGCTGAAGAAGATGGTTATAATCTTCCTAAAGAGCATCCAATGTGGGGACAGAGTCAATAGCTTGATCAGTGAATCATTGCCGCTGCCTGTACTGTTTTTTTTTTTTTAAATCCGCTGCCTGTACTTAATGCAAACAAATTCTACATGTTTTTGTGGTCAGAATTGTATTTACTGCTACTTTACAGTGGAATTGATGGAATTGTCGCTTGATGAGCTGGGGACAAAGGCACATAAGGGAAGGCTGATTTTCTGACATAACTCGATTTTTTCCCCATGTTATTGCTCTGTGGACTAGTCACCAATGATACCAATCTTTTTATTCAGCCCGAAAGTATTTTCTGGCTGGATGGGTTTACCGTTGGGTCACAGAACACTTTGGTCATTTTAATCGGTGTATGTGGTCCTTATCTAGTTAACACTCCAGTTTGGATGATGAAATTTGAGTGAATATCAAATCAGGGCCAAGCCTTGGTCGGGTGGCTTGTAGTGTGAATTTACAAGTGGATGGAATGGCTCGTGGAGCCATTTGATCTCTGCTGATTCCTTCATTGAGAATAGATTAGGTGAGGTGATTTCATATGGATCCTGTTTTCTTCCTCTGATTAAGGTGGCTTCTATGTTCATATGCATTAATCCACTACAGTTCTATGCGATTTAACGGCTGGGAATAATTCCAAGAAATATGTGCTGCTTTAGGGCATGTTTGTCATGCTTGACTAATTGGAATTTCCTTTTCCATGCTTTCTACACCTATTTATTTTTTATTTTTTGGTGGGCGTGAGGAAAAGTAGTAAATATTTTCCTCCTACATGTGGGAAACTAACCACACCAAACTGCTGAAACTGAAAGTATCGCTCCAACCGAGAATGGTGAGTGCAAGCAAAACCGATGTCATGAATAGGCCTCAAGACTTCACAGAGGAAGGCCATGGCTCTCTGAAATGGGCAACAGTGGTTGCACATTTTGCCAGCATAACAAGTGTAAGATACGGTTCCTCCTGTTAAATATGCTCTCACAGGCTCTTACCCACCCATAAATCCTCTTCATAGATTTACAGATATATGAAAACTGTACGTGTAAACCGATCCTTCCCACGTCTACTTCAGTAAAAACAGTAATATGATGTATGCAAATTTTATAAATGTCTCATTTTCACATTCCATACGTAAAAGAACCAAACCCACCCACCCACCCCCCCGCCAAAACCAAATTAATGATAGATACAATTCTTCCCCCCCCCCCCCCCCCCCGCCAAAACCAAATTAATGATAGATACAATTCTTACGACATGAGCTGATTCGCTCCTGGGCCTGCAGATGATGGCTGATAACTCGAGAATTCATGAGACCAACAATACCAATCTGCTACCGGTACATGTTTAATATCGTATATCTTACCATATTGTCATTATTTATTCTCTATATATATATATATATAAATCACTGGCATCCATACCCAACCAGGACCCGGACCAGATCATAGAACCTAAAACCAGAATTTTGCGGTCAGGGTCTTAAAACGTATTTAAGCAATCAGGGTTGATTGATGTCCCTAGATGGAAGGAAGGTGCGATCTAGCCAATGTTAGCTCGTCACAACTTTTAGAGCTTGTCCCGTTTCCTCCTTGTAAACCTATCCATCACAGGTGCTTTTCATTTCAATATCCCTCCTCTTGAATGAAGAGCAAAGACTCGATTCCTCGTGGTGCATGGAAAGAAAAAGACACCTGCAGGGAGAACGCAATCTTTTTTGCTACGACACAATTTCACCTATGAGAGAACACTCCTTTTGATAAATGATTATAAGCACAATGAAACATAAATGAACAATGGTATAAGAATAGCAGAATTATAAGGTTTATTCAGGAGGAAAGTAACTATTGACACATTTGATCTCCAATCCACAGGTCCCCGAAAAAAGCTATTTAGTAGACATCTGCTTATGTGCCCAATCACTCAGCATATAGTATTGGTAACTTATCAAAAGTTTTCTTAATCCCCAATGGAGGAGTCCACCTCCTGATCATGTTGATAACCAACCTCTGGTTACCTGACACAACCATCCATGCCTTCCCATAAAATAGAAACTTTTAAACCTCCACGACTGTCGAAAAAGCCACCTTAGAGCAAAGATCATTAATCCATGCTCTTCCAAGAAATTGACAAGACATTCAGAAATTAGGATAAAATTAGCCCTTACAAGAACAAATATGGTTTACAGAACTTAGGTCAACCAACACATAAAAACATGATATGTGGCAGAGTCCTAAAAGTTTTGCCAAAAATTACCTATTTACTTAAGGTGGGTTCCCTGGAACCATTCCAATCATATCCAAGCATGTTTCACCAAGTTTCCATGGGTGTCAATGGATGAATTTAAGGAGTGATTTTGCGGTCTCTCATATACCCTTAACAGAAGCTCAGCTCAAACGGTGTTACTCACCCAGAAAAAACATTAATACAAATCCACCAATGCAAGTAAGCCATCCAAAAAAAAAAAAAAGAAGCACAAGGTAGAAGCCAAAATGGCAACAAGCACTGATCAAGTCCTTGAAAGAAAGAAACTTGAAACCTTGAATCCAAAACCCTCATCCATTTTGATTGGAGTGAGCATCAGTATCTCCTCCTTGGACTCCTTGATCGGTGCCCTCGTGGTGACCTGCAAAAAGTGAACAGCCGATGCTTCCCATGAGTTGATAATCATACAAAGGCTTTCCTATAATCAAAGCATTATTAATTTATTATACACACAAAAAATTGCATCCTTCAGCAATCGGTTGTGTACTGCTGCAGCGGGTATAAGTAGTTGGCAATACTCCCCTCAATGGCTCGGATGCCAACAATCAATAGTAAAAATACATGCAAGGATTAAGATTGATTATTTTGAACTACTGGGGTCTTATTAGGATGCAAGTTTGGATGATGTAACCAACGCCAACCTCTCTTTTTCTGAAATAATACATAAAAATCCACTGATAGTTAATCATTTCCACCAGAAAAGAGAAATATGAAATAAAGTGCAAGCCAAATAACTGATAAGCCAGCAAATAGAGTTGGCGCCGCTCCCAGAATTTTTTTTTATTGCTGCTTCAGGGAGGCATTTTTTCTTGTTCAACAATGTCAGAATCAGATTATCCCTACCAAAAGGAACATGATGAGAAGATAATTCTATTTTAAGCACACATTTCTTCTAGAACTACAAATGAGCCATAGCAATCGCATTTTCAGGCCAATCAAACAGCACATACCACAAAAAAAAAAAAAGAAGGCTACTGGACATGACTATAGCATTGATAAAGAACGTTCCACTTGTTATGGGGAGTTTGTGAGAGATATACTGCTTTAAAGACATCTGAACCAATTATATGATAAAAAAACCGAGTCTGTTATAATCAAAAGCAAGGTCTCATTTCCTGTAAACATAGTATCATTTGTTTATTTATTTTTATAGGCAACATGGGATGTAGACACTGCCTCAAAGTTGCAATAGATAGCACCTCCCATTATCCCACAGGCTCTTGTCAACATAGTACCATTTTCGTTAAGAAAATATATTAAGAAAATCAAATGTAAACTGTAAAGGGGTAACAGGCATAACAATTTTACATGTCCCAAGTGGTGCAAAGAAAAATAAAACTGTAGTGACGTGACCTGTAAACAATCTCTATCCTATTGTAGTATCAATGTATCATCAAACCTACTCCCTTCAGCCAACCTGCCTACAGTTGTACAGACATGCGTGAAAACCACTGTCCTGCAGAAGAGCTTAACACCAATATAAGGATGCAGCACACGTGGGCTGGGCAGGGTAATGACATATCCCAAGTCTACGCCTGCATAAAACACAAAATGCCTATCCCGAGCCCAGATTTCAAATACTGTCTTAACTGCAATTCAGGCTGAGATGGGCCAGGCTGGGTGCTTGAACCCCCAATTTGTCGTGGTCGTAGAAGAGAAGTGAATATGATTCATATCTATACAACTACCTTAGGATTTGAAACATGATTTTATCTAAGCTTATGATACAAGCGATTTATCAAAGATAGGAACAACCACAACCAATGGCTAATATTAGTTATTCTTTTAATTACAGTATTCATTTTGTTATTAATGGATTACCTACTTTTTACTGTTTTTCATTTTTTTTTTCTAAAACAAGAAATCCTACATTTGCGATGTGATTCACTATACAATTTGATTTAGTCCCTTCAACGATTTCAGTTCAGTTTTGATTTTTAGAACAATGAAGGGGCCCACTATTGACATCCAAACCATTCGAGATAAACTCCCCCCAATGTTCTATCATCCAAAAAACTACGCCCACCGTTAGATAAATCACATCTAAAACAATGGATTAAAATTGGAAAATAAGAGCCAAATAATGTGTTTATAAATTATCAAACTAATGGGAGAACAACTCTCATTGAAGTAAAAGCTTCCTTGATGATAGAACAAGGTGGGATAGTGATTTTGAGCATTTGGATTTTAAAGGTGAAATTCATGGATTCAAATTAATGGGCTCAGAGAGATTGGTCACAGGCTTACAGAATCTGAACCCATGAAGAGCTTTGACACATAAAGACTCCCTTGTAAATGTTACTATCAACTTATGATGTGTATCGATACGCAGCACAATATTATATATGATAAGAAACATGGTAGGGCTTGACTCAAAGTACCTACACGTGGGTTCCAAAATCATTTTTGACCTGAGCCCAAGCTTGACAATACCAAGCCCCTCTTGGGTTTGGCTCATCCCAAGTTGCACCCTAGCATAATATTATATACAATAAGAAGCACTGCAGGGCTTGACTAAAAGTACCAAAAAGGATACAAAATTCATGGATCCAACTTCTCCACATACTTCTTGAAATCATATCATGTATAACATATACTCCACAAATCCTAGTGGATATGATTGTAAGCTTTTCCATATCCATCTTGAATAGAAAATCTTTATTTCAAGATTTTTTTCTGATGAGAACAGAAGGATGTGTCTAGATGAGGACAAAGTTATAATTTATTTGTATAGATGATAAAAATGAAATTATACAATGCACTTTATTACTAATAAAGTTACCATTTGCCAACACACTCATGGTAGAGTGGAGTTAGCACCTTAGTTTCACACACATGCTCAGAGATTGATCCCTGGGTTGTCAAGTTAAAGTAGCACCACCAGAACAGTAGCCCAACAAATAATAGTAATAATAAAAGAAAGGGCTCCAAAAGGCCACCTCCTAAATATATGCAGCAGTATATACCATAATGCCACCTTTCACCCCACTGGGATGGCATAGTAATCAAATCCAAGGGCATAAAGATTTAGAGCTTAGGACAATTCAATGCAAATGTGGATGACTCTGATTAGGGAGAAACTTGGGATCCAACATTTACCCAAAGAGATTGGGCCAGCAAAAATAATACACTTGCCGGAAAAATTCAATGAGACTGCACACCTTTGCAAGTAACAATTCTCTATGATATCCAGAAAACACCAGCTGTTATCTAATATCCATCCTATCTAACAATGAAATTGACTCTTCAATGAGAATCTTTACTTAAACACTACAGATATAACAAGAACAATACAAAGTTATTGATAACTGACAAACCTTCTTCTTGTATTCCTGCGCTTGAAAGGTCCATTGCTAAAAGCCCAATCGACCGAGATAGTTTGACAGAGAAGCTCAGCTCCATTCATTGTCGATATCGCCGCCTGAGCTTCCTTGAAATTTTCATATTCAATAAGTGCATAACCCTGTTTTGAAATAGGAGAAAAGATAACAGCTCATAAATATTTTGGTAATTAGCAGATGAAAGTTGCTTCAAGAATAATGCATGTTAGAAAGAAAAAGTGGCTGCAAGTTTGCAAACCAAAGAAAGAGGGTGGTCTCGGTATTAGACCCTTGAAGGAGATGAACTTGGCGTTGCTAAGCAAATTGGCTGTGGAGAATAGGACTCTCATAGTTTGTGGAAACAAGTAATTTCTTGCAAATATTGCGTCTCTAGGGATGGTTGGTTTCTTCAAGACCCTCTTCCGCATTTCTCCGCTTTATGGAGAGGAATCCTCACTGCAAAGGAGATGTTCTTGAGGCAAGTGAGATTCCGGGTGGGCATAAGGGATAAAATATGTTTTTGGACGGACTTGTGGGTGGGGGATCTTCCTTTAGCGTCTGCCTACCCTGAGTTGTTCAATTGTGCAAGCGATCAAGAAGCCAAAGTTATTGATTATATAGAGAGGAGGAGAGACTGCATTATCTGAAGGCCTATTTTCAGAAGGAACTTAAATGAGGTGGAGGAACTTCAATGCCGGTCTCCATTGAATATGATTGGAGAAGCTTTCATTCCTACCGAGGTTAAAGATAGAAGAATTTGGATGCCAACCACTGATTGCACATTCTCAGTTGCATCTTTTTTTGCATCTATGACGAGGGAGGTGGTGGGTGCGCATGTTAATTAGCCAAGTTTTTGAAGTATGAAAGCACCTCCACGGGTGATAGCTTTTGGATGGATTGCTTTGCTTGGAGGTATCCTAACAATGGACAACCTTAGACACCAGCAAGTTACCATCATTAATGCTTGCCCAATGTGCTTGGCGTGAGAGGAATCCATTGATCAGTTGCTGTTAAACTGTTCTATGGCTCAATACCTATGGAGGATGGTCGTAAGTAGAGCTGTCAAAATGCCACACGACCCGTTAATACGACACGAACCCACACGATATTAATAGGTTCGGGTGGCCTCTTAACGGGTTCGTGTCGTTAATGGGTCAGACCCGTTAACATGTTAAATTAGCGGGCCATTAATGAATAAAACCGGCAACCCATTAACAACCAGATACAACCCGCCAAATGATAAATGACATAAATTATAAAATGCATGAGGGGTCTTTTGGTAAATTTGAAAAGGTTGAAGTGAAACCCTAAAACCTACATATAAAAGATCATTTTCTAACTCTTTCACTCTCCTTTCATTAGCAAAAGAGTGCGCCTCTCTGTCTCTCACTCTCTCCTCATCTTCATTTGAGAAGGGCCTCTTTCTCGTACACGCCTTTGCCCGACATGGACACGATTATTTAACGGGTTACATGGGTCGTGTCGTGTAACCCGTTAAATAATCGTGTCGTGTTCATGTTTGATTTTTAGACCAGTTTCTTTAATGGGTCGTGTATGGGTTGAGGTGATTCTAACACAAATTCATTAACATGACATGATTCACAGCCCTAGTCCTAGGTTGGTTCAATGTCTCTACTCCCATCCCCCACTCCCGTCAGGTCTTATATGAGTTCTAGAGGTTAGGAGTGGGGATCATAAGGGGAAGGATCATGTGGAGCGTCTCTTTCTTTGCGGTCATTTGGTCCATTTGGCAAGAGAGGAATTCAAGCTACTTTGAAGGAAATTCGTCAGAAGGAGTTACATGGCGGATAAAATTAAATACTTAGTGGCTCTTTGGGTCTCCATAAGCCCTATGTTCAAAGGCATTCCCATCAATTCCATTGTGCATAATTGGCAAGAAGTGGTCTTCTCTCAACCTATCTCAAGAAAAGTACTTCCAAGATGGTGTCCTCCCCACCATTGCTCTCAAGCTCATTTTTTATGATAGTGCTTGTGGAAACCCCGGCCCCACTGGATTGGGAGGACTTATTCGCGATACAAAAGGAACCATTCTCCTATCCTACTCCGGCCCGGCTAGTTTGGGTTCAAGCAACAAAACTGAATTATTGGCTCTCTAAACTGGCATCCGTGAAGCATCAAAGCTCAATCCTCGCCGGCTTCTCATTGAGGGGGACTCCTATTGCGTCATTCAGTGGGCAAGACAGTCTTCCAGCCCTCCTTGGATTCTTGCAGATTTCATTGAAGAAGTGATCCAGCTTGTAAGGGAGTTAAACAACTCTTTTCACCATGTTAAGAGATAGGCTAATCGGGAAGCAAATACGCTATAGCCAAAGAGGAAGTTCTAAGACTTGCCTTGATTGTGTCTATGTAATTATGTTAGCTATTTTGGGTGTTCATGCCCGCCTTTGTTATGGGGGTTGTACCCATTTTTTGGGGGTTTTCCCTCTCTTCTTTAGGTTTTTGGTTGCTCGTCCCTCTGCTAAGGGGTTTTGAGTGAGTATATGTCTCTTATACTATTCAGATCCTTTTGAGCAATATATCGTCAATATTTAAAAAAAAAAAACTTCAAAAACAATTAACAAATATAGTGGCCACTGATCACAAAGCATTTGCGTATTTATTTAAAAAAAAAGATAGAAAAAAGGATGCAGGGCTGCTTAATGATGAAGAGAACATATTAAAGCTACCTTCATAAAGACTTAGGTGTTGTTCGACACGTCTACTTTTTTGGTTTACTTGACTTAAAAGTGATTCAAATATATATTTAGTGCTTTAGATTGGTTGGCAAAGTTTATGTGAATGTTTGATCCAATCGTCTTTAAGACATTTTGCATCTATTCCAAAAAGTAACAAAAAGGCAACCTTTTTGCAAAAGGACATTTAGGTCTAAAGCAATGCAAATCTTATTATTATTATTATTTTGACAAGTTTTCTCATATAACTTTTGCTATATGACAAGGTTGCCTCTACAACTTCATGGAAACTTAGCACTTGGAACTTACACATATGACGAAACAGCTCTATTTCAATCAAATCACACTTGACAGATAGGCCCTTAGATAATGCCCAATATACCTAGATTGACACTTATAAAATAAGCCCAAAAATGGGGTCACTTTCTCCAAGGATATGGGGGTCTCTTTTTTATTTCTTTTTTTCATTATTGGTAAAATGACTTGAAACGGCAACATGAATGATCGACTTTTGATTGTGCAACATGCTTTTGTCAGATACAAGGGCATCTCTCATTGCATTTAATCTCATAAAAATAGGTGGCATGATTAACACATTAATTATTTAAGATCGCAAATTTGGTCGGTTGCACTTATAGAATCTTGGCCAACGTGTTGGCTTCTAGGATTCAGTAGATCCTTCCTTTGATTATCTCCACCCAAGGTGCTTCTTATCCAAGGTAGGCAAATTTTGGGTGTTCTTATTGCTAATAGACATGTTGACACTATATCTAAAGCAACAAAGACAGTGGTTATCTGCATAGTCAAGTTGGAGAAAGCTCTGATGATCTGGACTTTTCCCTTCAGGTTATCCGGTGAATGAGGTTCTTTGTGAAATAAAAAAGTTGGATTAAGGTGCAGATTAATCTTTTTTTTTTTTTTAAATGTTTCATGTATCAGAAACCTTCGTATCAAAACAAGAACAAATTAAACTTGCATTTGATAACAACAATTCATATGGAATTACACATATTCCAGCAAGAGAAACATACAATAGAGACCACGTAAAATGGAAACGAAAAAAAAAAGAAAAAGAGCTGGAATATCATATTAAATACCTTTACAAATCCAGTACGACGGTCAAGATTGAGATGGAGATTCTTAACCTCGCCAAACTCGCCAAAAGTGTTTTGGAGATCTTCTTCTTGAGCCTCCTCATGCACTCCAGTAACCAACACAATCCATCCCTCAATTGCTGTCATATTAACAACAGCAAATCATCATCATCATTTTTTTTATTAATGTAACAGTGACAATCTTTTAAAAGCAGGGGACAGAGCAGCACAGGAGACTTAACATTACCAAACCACAGATGTTAAAACATAGGATGCACATACAGCATATATCTATCAACATCCCAGTAAGTTAAAGAATCAACCATCTCAATGGACTCCCTCCAAGTATGTGTAAAATTCTACCTACAAATAAAATAAGATGAGGACCTCCAAGGAGCTTTACCACCTCCAAAACCCCAATTAATAGCACTGGCGGAATAACAAAAAGAAAAAAAAAAACCCTCTCTTCTTATCATAGCAGCATTTCACAATAGTAGTTCATCATAAACAGAACCCTAAGAATCCAAAACCCTAGTTTTAACAGTCAGAAACAGAATCCAAACCCCTATTTTTTACAGTCAGAAACTTGGAGAAAGAAAAACAGTAGGAATTTCAAAACCCTAGTTACATATCACATCTAAATGGGGAAGCTAATGAAGCTTTTCTTACATATTTTCCTTTAAAAAAAAAAAAAAAAAAAAACCTCTCTTTAGTTGACATCACAGCATATTGCAACCATTAAGCAACTCAAAAAACAATCCTAGAAATCCAAAACCATAGTTCTTATGGTCAGATCCAGGAAAATGGGGAAAACTTGGAAGTCCAAAACACTAGAGTTCCATGTCCAATCCAACTGTGTTTGACCGTCTTGACAACAGCAAGGGCAGCCTTAATACCACTAGTTTTACAGAAGTGCCTCCCAGTAGTTTGCCATTATAGTTTTAGGGAAATGCTCCTCTAGGGCCACGGTGTCAGCAGGAATCAAGGCATCATACATATATCATACAAGAAACCAAAACAGACCTACACAGATATTAGAAGTCATGTGTTGAAAATGGCCCACCAATCACATCCTCTGCTAGATCTAAATATGTCCATCTACAGATGAAACAAGGCCCATAGAGTTTAGACGGGTAGTAAAAAGGTTACAAATATTTACTTAATTGCATTGGGCAATTGGCAATTCAACTAGGGCTGATATAAAAGGCCACTTGGGAAGGGCTCAAAATTGCAGCCTCCTCCCTTCATCACCCACTGCTAGCAGAAGGGATTTCAATGAACTCAACTGTGTGGGACAAAGGAAACACTAAAGAGCAGTGGAACTTTATCTTATCTACATGTTGATTGAAGTGAGCTCACTAGTTAAGGATCTACGAGTCCCTTTCCGCCCCAGAAAAGTTGATGAGGAAGCTTGAAAAAAATCAGCAGTAGAAAGGGAAGTCCTATAATTGAAAATGGGAACGTTAACACCATATATCAAATAGGGCTCAGATAAAGGCCACTAAAGGACTCAAGATTGCAACTTTCTCACTTCATGGTGCACTGCTAGAAGAAAGAAAAATACAGATGAAATCTCACATATGTTTCAGAAAAGAAAATAAACCCTAGAATACCAAAACCCTAGTTCTTACAGTCAGGATTAGGGAAAAAAAAAAGCAAAACACAAAACCCTACTTCTTACATTTGAAAGGAAAAACCCTAACCCTAGATATAGGAGACAAGGAGAAGCAAGAGAGAGAGAGAGGGGAAGTACTGACATCGCTGGGGGCCGGGGCCGCCGTCGGAGAAGAGAGAGTCGAAGTCCTTGTCGGCGAAGCGCTTGTTGCGGTCGGCAGCGGCGTCGGACTCGTCCCGGAAGCCTCGGCCTTTGGTCTTCTTGGGAGGGGCGGAGAGGTCGGGGCCGGAGAAGGAGCCGCCGGTGATGGCGGATTTCAGCTTGGGGAGAGGGGCGTGGGGAGAGGGCTCCGCCTCAATGGCCCCGTCTTCGTCCATGAGATCGTCTTCTTCGGGCTCGAAATCCACAGCTTCAGCTTCTGCAGTATTCGCCATTCTCCCTCTTCGCTTTCTCTCCTTCTCTCTCTAAAAGGGGAGGTTGGGGTTTTTCTTTCTTCCGCGAGCGCGCTTGTGCTCTGACTTGTGAGCGAGGAGAGAGGGTACTTGAGTGACTGATCCATTAAGTAGAGATGGCATTCGTGGCGGTAAGGCACACTTAGGAGAGATTAGGGTTGTGCCTCGGTTTAAAACATGTATTGAATTCTCCAATTACTTCAAAGTTTCAACTTAAAAAGTTTCTCGATGCGAAACTTATTTTAGGTTATTATTCGTAAATGAGTTCGGTTCATAGTCCATATAAGTTTTGACCGGTAGACCCGAGACCCCACATATGAGCCTTTAATGTTGTAAATTGTACCTTAAAAAAATGAACATTTTCATGTATAATATTCGGTAGTAGATTTGAATGATTTGCTTATTTTAAGAAAAATAAAGAATAAATAAAAATTAGAATCAATTTTAGAATTTGATTCCAATTCTTGAGGTAGATCCGGTTCCAAAACCGGATATGATTTTTCCTATCGGAATCGGGTCTGGAACCAACAAAACAGGTTTCGAGTCAAAACTAGATTTAGAATCGCAATTGTTATTTAGAAACGGGTCCAAATCCACTGTGGTTCTGATCCGGAACCGTCCCGATTGCAACCCTAATTATGCCGGGAGGTTATGATGGCGGGACTAAGTCGGATTAAAAGAAAACTTGGCTCCACTATAAATTTATAGCATTGCTTCATGGAACATTAAGATTTTATTTGTGGGTCCTCAATCATAGGCTTAATTTTGATTGAAGTGAAACTTGGCGCTTATGGCAGTGATTTCATGGTCACATTAAAATTTTATGAGTGGATCATTTTATAAAATTATGAAGTGCAAAAAACATAGGTTAGTGGGTTTAAGTCCAATCGAAGTAAAGCTTGGGCCTTGACCCCACTAATAGATTTTATGGGTGGACCCAAAAAATCAGGCCCTTGATAACTAATAGTATATTTATTCAATTAATTTATTCTTATCAATAATATTCCCCAAAAAAAAACACCAAATTTGAATATATTTAATTTTTTGGCTCAGACTTAGCACGGTCCTTTCTTAATTATTTATATTTTATCAATAATATTTAAAAGAAAACACTAATTTTGAATACTTCTTTTTCCGTATAATATGATCTTCCATTTGGTGGGACATGATTACCCTGCGATCAACCAGCATATCACATCTTGGGAAATTCAAGTCTCATCTATATATCTATGCTATATCTCTCATCTCTTGCCCCTTCAGTGTTCTTTTGTTAGAGTCCATTTTACCATGAATTTTCAAGAGTTTGTTTCATGGCCACCAAAGTGTATTTGAAAGTTCAACATGAATTGGGTTTAGTCATAGAAATTCGGGGAAAAAGATAGTGATAGGTGAAGATGACAGTGTGGTCATTTAAAATGATGAGCAGTAGGGCTAGAGCTCTAGAAAGGACTTAGCCCTATGATGAGTTAGAGTGGCAAGCGAACAATGCATTTGTGCCCATGGTCATTAGATCGGTCAGGCTGCTTCAAAGTATGGTTCAGGCACAAGTCACAACAGACTTAGTTGGGTCTAGGTTTGAATTTACCATGGGCTGGCTTGAAGCTGCATCATTTTGCATATTTACTTTGAGTGGGCAATGACTAGAGGCTATCAATGAATCTGGAAACTATACAGAAGTGGATCGATTCTCCACCCCATTGTTTGAAATCTCCTTTTCACTGTTGACCTCCAAGTTGGGTGAGTGTATGGGTCCTAACCAAATTAGACGACTACTTGGGTTGGGCTTGCCCAATTACTCAATTGGATGGCTTTTCTAGTTGAGAAATTAAGATCCAGCTAGCTTCATTTTGGATCTTACATATAGATTTGAGCCCATACAAAACTAGGCCCAGACAACAGGTTAGGACTCTAGCCTTTTCTGTAGATTTTTAGCAGGCTGGATTTGGGGTCAAGGCCGATTGCACCCATATAATTGTATGCCCATGTTCTAGTAGTCTTTTCATTTCCCCAACAAAATCCAACCAACCTGGTTGCAAAGTGATGACCCCAGTGCTTTCCCATCCAGTTCTCCATGTTCAAATGACCCTTGGAATTTGGAACCTACCCATCCCACCCATAGTTCAAAATCTCAGTCTCAGTTGCGGTATTGGCCGGGCCGAAAAACCGATATGATATCGGTATCGGTCGCGGATATCGGTCCGTCGCGGTAATCGCGGTATGAATTTTTTTTTTAATCCAAAAAAATTTACAAAAATATCCAAAAAATCCATAATATTAGAAAATGCTGGAAAACAATATTTGTTTCCATTAATAACAACAATAAATCAAAATCTCGGTCACCTTAAGTTATGAGTCCTGTCTGTGTCGCAGTTCATTGGCTTTTCCAATATTTCATATAATGCAAACATTATTGATGCTCATGATCAATTTATTAGTGTCAAATATAAGAAGATAAAGATAACATATCAATTATCATTTAATACTAACTTAGTAATCAAATAAAGTTGTGAAATTCAAGACCCTAAAGATTAGTGAATGAGATAGTGAGTTAGTGATTGAGATAGATAAATCATAAAGCACTTGGGCATCAAAATGTTCATGGTTTACCTGAAAAATGATATTTATGATGAAATCAACATATTTATGATGAAATTTCCAAAAAATGATATATTATAATTCAAATATTAAAAAATCCGAAAATAAAAAATAAAAATCTAAATCATGTTTATGACTATGAGTAGATGTAGATATATCATCTACACACTATTAATAAGCCATTAAGCCTTTGGTATCACAAATATCCTAACAAGTAACAACAATTATTTTTTGGAAAATAAAAATTAATAAAATCATTTTTAAAATCCTAAATATATAGGTCTAACATAAAAGTATGTAGATCAATCATTTACACACCATACAATGATCATGAATCATTAAAACAACATATTTATGATGAAATCCCCAAAAAATGATATATTATAATTCAAATATTAAAAAATCCGAAAATAAAAAAAATTCAAAATCATGTGTATGAGTAGATCTAGCATAAAAGTATATAGATCTAACTTCTAAATGAAGAAAACAACACAAGTGAGTAAGTGACAAACCTCTATGCTTCATCTAAAAAAAAAAAACATGATACCGCTATCTCGGCCGATATTTTGAAAATATCGGCCGAGATATTGAAAAATCCAAGATGAAGTTCATCTCGGCCGAGATGGGCCGAGATAATGAAGAAAAAAACCGATACCGATATCTCACTGAGATATCGGTTCGGTATCGGCGTGTTTTTAAAACCATGATCCCACCTAAGATAAAATTGAACACAAAAGCACATCACCACAAAATAATCTCTTCTTGGTCAATGCTCTTTTGCACTAGACCAATACAACCACATGAGAACTTGGTTTTGCTTCTCTAACAATGCCTCATGTGCAATGGCCTCTTTGAATAATTTTCCCCTCCATCCAACTACAGTACATACCAAGGCCCTGAACATGGTGCACCAATGGTTCCTCATCAGCAAACTCAAACTGAAAATGGGCAAATTTCAAGAGTGGCCCTCCTGTATTGTGGGAACCTCATCCACTGGGGATCATGAAACTAAATCTTGATGGCTCTGTTAACTTGATAAATGGCTATGCTCAGTATGGAAAGATCATTAATTAGAGATGGTCGCGGCGCCATGCAGCCATGCTTCTAAGTTATGCAGGTCAATTGAACACTACAACTCTGCTAAAGGGAGAATTACAAGGCCTTCTCAAGGCTCTGGAATTGGCCTCTTCCTTACATATTGACAGTATTATCTCAGAGGGAGGCACAATCAATTATAGTAAATTCTCTACAGGGTAACATCTCATTATTATGGGATCTGATGATTACTTGGAAACACGTTACTGCCCAACTCAAAAAGGATTCTGTGGCAGACCAGAAAAACACAATGGCACATGCCCTGATGCCCTTTGCTAAGTCGGGTCCTCCATCATTCAGCATCTTCAATAGTAAATTACCATCTAATATACAATGTTTATGCTTGCAGGAGACTAGCAGAGAAGCAACAGGAACCACATCCCACTACCGAAATCAAGATGTGTCTCTCAATGGTTTTATGGTTGTGTTTGGTGTACTATGCAACCCTCGCTTTACTAATATTTGAACGATGGCAGGATATTAATTTCTCATATCTCTTTGATTCATTTTCAAGTTAGTTTGAGGGTCGTTTTTAAAATTTTCCTTTTATTTCTTCAATTTTAACAGCTTCTCAAAATAGAAATCTTACGATTCCTGTACATTCATTTACACGCAAAAATGCACTTCATCAATGATCTGAATACCCACCCCACTTGTAAGGTGGAGGAGGCAAAACATAAGAGCACCAGAACACAATGGCAGCTATCAATTTATTATTCATCATTATTTTTTTATGATTCCAAAAGGTTTACATGCCATGACTGGAATTAACAAATAAGAAAAAGTTTAAAGCTACACCTTTTCTTCCCCATACAAACCAAAATTGGGGATAGAGGATATACATTAAAATGAAAGCAAAACAGTATGGTTCACTGATTGGTTTATAAAGTAGGCACCAGAAAAGAACTTAAGGCTTAAAAAAAGGGTAAATTTTGTAGACTAGAGTGACTCATAAAACACTATGCCCTCATGGGCTTTTTGGGGATCTAGTGTGGGGGCTTGAAGTCTCCAAAAAGAGAGTATGATGGGAGAAAGACTCGAAGTCCGAAGGCCTCTTATGATCTTTTTCCAGATCAGCTAGGGTTTGAAGCTCCCACTAGCTAATATGAAGGTGTGGGTCTGCCCTTGTGTTAATGTTATTTAGAAATATTCTTGAATACTGTGCTCATTTCTAATTTTATCATTCCTTTGTAAATAAATAAATAAATAACCTATGGATAAGTGACTTGTTGCAGCTAAATGATGTTGCTTTTTATCCCTTTATTCATGGAAAAGCATCAAGGAAAAGTAATTACATGAGCGTGCTCTTAGAAAAAAAATAGAATTATGATTTATGAGAATCCTCTGGACTGGACTAGTCTCTCCGGCCTAAAGAGAAGTCGAATAAAACTCATGTGGTAGCACAAGTAGACTCAACATTCGGATCCTAAATAAAGAAAAATCGGATGTAGATACCAAGACCTCTAATTCCGGAAGTGATTCTGACCACTCGGCCAACTCCTTGAGATTAGACCATATCTAATATTTAAATTATAAAACAGATGTCACGAAGTTGATACAGATGAATAAGATAAAGCTAAGATACCAATCATGTTTCTGAATCTAAACATTTGCCTAAAGTCAAAATTCATTTAAAGTACAATCATGGTTCCCATCTCATCTCGTGAAGATCGTATGTGAGGTCCCTTTCTTGTACATGACTCAGTTTTTTATCTTGTTAAATAACAAGAAGTATATATTATCTGTCACATGTAAATATTTATTCTTAAGAATGCAAACCCATGCAACGCATTGTATCTGTCCCCATCATCATCATCCTTGTTGAAGTCTTTTTAATCTCCTTGGCTTCTTTAAGAATTCTAATCTTCTTTTGCTCCGTATTTTGAGTTGTAATATTTGTTAATTCAAAATCAATTTTGGCAATTAGTCCTACTACATTCTAATTCTTTAGTGGTACCTCAAACCTCCTAATTCTTATGTGCATCCAGTAGTTCAGAATTTCAAGGGTTGTATTCTATGGTTTATGCACATGTCCAAACCATCTTAAATGACATCCTCTATTTTTATTATTATTATTTTTTTGTGCTAAAAGGCAAATTTTATTGCAAGAGAAAGAGGCTACATATTACATATTGGAATACAAGGTTAAATGCAATTGCCTCATACTCACCAACTCTGATTTTGTACTCTTTCTATTACGTGTGTATGTATATATAGGAGATGCTCTTATGAGAGATGCTCTCACCTTATTATAAAAGATAAGGTGGGGGCTCTCACATCCATATCCAATGTCAACAATTTAAATGTGAGGGCCCCCACCCCTATCTCTCATAGTAAGATAAAAGATACGGGAGCACCTGCCTAAATATATATATATATATATATATCATTTATAGTTTTCATCTTGTTTCTTTGACAACATTTAGGCCTATATTAACAGTCTTTTAGAGGGGGAGAGCACTTTTGAATTAAAATTACTCAAAAGTATGTTACGGATAAGGTTGCAAAAGAGGTTACCTATGAGATCCGGCGGGCTAGGGCCGAGGTAGCATATCCGGTTAAAATTCGGCGTGCCCATCACCCATCAAAAGAACACTCGAGATATCAGGCACTCCACCATTCCCACGTCGAATATATCTTAGTCTTAACCTTGGGTTTATAAGTCAAATCTCGTCTTACTTTAACATGACGCATTTTAAAACCATGTGGCCCGAAAACCATAAGAACTCTAAAGTTAATCGTACTTGACGCACAATTTCAGTTTCACTTTCTAATTAATCGCAAGGACTTATTTGACATAATGCCGCAGAAAATCAAGAAGATGTTTTATAATGGCCAAAACCTAAGCACTATTTTGATTTTTGTTTTTTTTTTTTAATATGTCACTTTGCTGAACTTTTCTCACCCCTGTTCATTTAAATCTCTAATGTTTGCTTGAGTTGAACACATGAGACTTCCTAGTCAAATCAGACTCCAACAAAAAGATTATTAAAGAGGTCACCACTTCCACCTATATGCGTTAAGGATGTAAGGTTGAGATGTAAATGAGATATTAATTTTCCTAGGGTTTGAATTACTAGGATGATAGCCGAAGTATTCATTTTCTCATCCCCCTAGGTTAATTTTCAATTAAAGGATAAATTATTTGATTATTATTTTTGGATAATCACCCTTATTTCTTCATTTTTAACTACTTTCAAAAATACAAATCTTTAGATAGCTACAAGATTTAATTACATGAAACGAACGGGCCCTTTAACTTAAAATTCATTGTGACAAGAGGAAATATGTTCTATATAGCATGTCTTCTGCTAATTTCTTATTGCTCATGTGATGTAAGTTTCAGGACACAGATGTTTCACCATTCTCATGTTTATGTATTAGCAGATACAAAGTGAGATTTACTGCAGCAAAGAGAGGAAAGCCAATGATCCCTCCCATCTGTACTAATATCTTCCAGTTTGCTAATCTTTTGAGGTCCGTGCAGGTGGAAGGAAGTCTTCACAAACGCCCCACCACTTGTCAATATTAAATTTCTTCAATGCTGATTTCATAAATACAGTCTCTTTGGTTGCATTAAATTCTTCAATGCTGATTTCATTAAAGTGCAGTTTCCTTGGTTGCATTCTTGATGAACAGAGTCTAACAGGGAGCTGGGTCCATGCATCCTCCCTTGCTTGATAGTAATAACGCTACGTGTCTGCCAAAGTCAAAAAGGTGAAAGGAAAAGTGGGGTAATACCATCAACTTGGCATAACATTGGAGTGCGCTATGGTCATCTTTTGACAATTTAAAATAAATGTTTTGTGTCACTATCAAAATCTCAGTACATTGTATGCTGAGAGAGATTTAAGTAAGCAGAGGATTATGTGCTCTGCTGATTTCTATTTTCCCAGGAGAGAGGATTTGTGCATTTCTAGCCTTTCTATAAAAAATTGAAATCCTCTATAGATGAAAATTTGTCACAACAAACAACAAAATTGTGAGGCACATAGAAAATGAGAGCAAATTTTCTCTACAGTAGAGTCCTCTCGTCCTAGGCATGCTTTACTCTGGGACACACACATACCCCCTCTGGATTTCACATGGACCCTGGGCTTGGATAGATCCGAATGAACTGAATCGTTGGATCGACTACACACCCCATTCGAATAAATTAAATTCGTGGCATGCACAGATCTTCAAATCCCCCAAACCCATCCCCATGTGGGCCCCACAAGCTTGAGTGGATGGATTCCTCTGTTAGCTCAAGCTGAGGATATGAGGACCATATATATATATATATATATGGGTCAGCTCTCCTAAGTTGCAGCTTAGCTTATCTTAAACTGAAATAAGGACTGGTCTCATAAATCATACTCGGTTATGCTCTTTTTTGCATGATGATTGTCCCAAAAATCAAGATAAATCCAATCAGAACTGGATTTTTTCAGTTCCATCATGCAGAAAATAAATATAATCAACTTTGATTTGTGGGATCAGCACTATTCCAGTTTAAGATAAACTAAGCTACAACTTATGAGAGCCAAGCTCATAAATATATATATATATATTATAAATATTAATAAGCTGTACCAAGCAAATCACATTTGAGCATAGGGTTGGGTCCACCTCTTCCAGGGTTCTTATGTTTGGATGGAAATGCATAAACAATGCAATCCAAGTTCGTAAATTCCCTTTTTGATAAATCACTTAATGATGCTTTTTGCCCCATTTGTGGTAAGGAAGAAGAGTCATTGTTCGTGCATTATTTCCATGTGACCATGTGAGCATGTTGGGCAACTTGGTTTGGATCTAAATTGGGTTATTTATCTCATAACACTTCTTTTTAACTCAATTTCTGAATGGTGGAAAAATTATATGGAAATGAATGACTCTACAAAGCCAAAATTTAATATTCATTCAAAAGTTTGGATTTTGGCTTTGTGGTGGGCTCTGTCTGTGGAAATGTAGAAATTATTTCATTTTTAGAGGAAAGGGGACTCACCCTTTAAATACTCTAAATTTTGTTAAAAGAATTATCATGAATTTCAATCCCTTGTCGGTTAAAGCAGGAAGAATTGAAAAAGATACTCGGCAATATGATATAACTTTTAGAATGAATGATGAATTAGTTGTTATTTTTTCTGATGTTACTTTTCGTAAAATTGATGATAAAGCTGGCTTCGGCTTTGCAATTTGATTTAATGATTCCTTTGTGGTTGTGGGTTCATTGGACGGGTCAAAAGTCTCTTCCTCCAAAGAAGTCGAGGCGATGGTCATTTTAGCGGTCTTAAGTGCAATTGGGATGAGAGGTTTTTCAAAAGCCCACCTTTTATTTAATGCTCTTGAAGTTGTTCGGGCAATTAAAGGGAGCCTGACCGGTCTATTGACCCCATTTTGCAAGATATATTCTATTTAGCGACATCTTTTGAACTCTTTGAAGTCTTTTATATTTCTAGAGCATTGAATTTGGCTACGCATAGTTGTGGGGAGATAATTCTTAAGGGGGATATGAATATGGTGTTCTTTAGATTCTAGTTTGGTCGTTTTCCTTTTTTATTTGCTCTCTTGATTGTTTTTTATTTTTTATCTTATTTTTTATTTTTTATGTTTCTTTTGTTGTTCTTGTGTTAGTTTCTTTTACCAAAAAACACCCTGAGGATGGCTTCAATTGCAAATCAAAATGACTTAAATGCCCCTTCTCTTACTATGAATTTTCAAGCTGATGTTTCAATAATTGAAATTCTTGTTTTTCACAAAGTTACCTTAAATGTGCTCACCGGCTCACCCAAACCATCTATTCGCCATCATTGTAATACGGTTCAACAATCCCCACGTTAAATTAATGATACTCACCGATGCTTCTCTATAAAATTGGAAATCCCTTATAATAGCTTCTTTTATTTTTCTTTTTTCTGCTATCGGAGGAGGATTTTAAATCATTTGGACTTGACTAATTCCTCCGGGCCCAAAGAAAAGCTGGGTAAACCCCCCCTGTTATTCCACTGTGAAAGTGCAGTTTCTAACCCTACAAACTCCGGATGCTAACCGTGGTACTAAGCTACACAGATGTGCCCCACCTTTACATAATCATGTTCAATCAAAATAGCCTAAGTAACTATGCCTTAACCTCAACCAAAATTAAAGAAATTTGAAATCCTATGGTTCGATTGTTTTCATATAAATTGATTCTCAAACACTCATCAGATCGACTGTAAACATAGCTTGGATTTACCTACGCTCTACCCCTCATAATGAAAGAAGAAAAGGAGACAACAATATAATGGTGACGGCCAAAGTATATAATTGTCAATAAAGATGAAAAAGAAGAATCCTCAATGTAGGTTGGAAGTTATAGAAAAGTAGAGACATTTATAGGTTTATGGGGCCCTAGTACAATTGGACTAGTTGGAAAAGATAGATGTAGTTGAGCAAGATGGATAGGTGTTAATGAGGTTTACGTTTTTCTTTGGCGTTTTATACTAGTTAAGATAGTTGGGCCCAAGAGACTCGACCGATATGGAAGTGAACCCCAGAACGCATTGGAGAGAAAATCTCTTGCATGCACAGGAGGAATAATTGCTGGCACACAGAAGAGAGATGACTCAGGAATTGAGCATCGTGCAATTAGGTGTCAATAGTGTTTAATTATTTTATAACAGTATTAGGTAACTTACTAGTAAGAGTCACTTAAAAGAGTCCTAAAGAATCTGAAGATACTTTTCCTTTCTTTGAACCATTTCTATATGGGATTTTTTTTTTATCAAAAAATTATGTAGAATTCCTATAATTATTTAAAATGAATAATTTTTTTGCCAAAGAGAAATGTTTGAAGTCCAAAGGGCTATAAAATGACAGAATTGCCCATAGATCACAATATCGCGACCTATAACCCACCTGTTATATCTACAATCAACTTTTACTACAAAGAAAACCTTAACTTAACCGTTTTACACCACTGTAATTAACTTTCTCCTTTTCTATCTTTTTTACACCTTTCTCTCTTATTGTTATTGTTGTTGTAGTAAGGCAAATGATCCTCTATATCAATGTTGCTTGTAAGACCCGACTCTTAATTCCTTTTCAATATTTCTTCTCATTTCAGAGGGTGACGTTGAAAGAGGCCTCTTTGCGACACTTGGGGTTGCGTCGTAAATATTTTCGTCGCTGAAAATCCCTTTTGTTGGAGTGAGGGATGTGCCTGTTTTGGCCCATAGATGCTATCTTTTTTAATTGAAGTTGATTGCTCACACAGTTTTTGTATAAAAAACATCGGCCTTGCTTCTTCTTTTTTATTATTTTTCTTCCTCTCTCAAAGATAAATGACCTCTAGAATTCAACTTGATAATCATTTTAGGAAGTCGACAAGAGAAACATGAAAGGATGTATCTTTGGCATGAGTTGCTTTTGAGCCTCCACGTCTGAATGCACAGTGCACAGTCAGTGGAGCATGGTCCCATAACTCATGTGCCCAAGTTGCCGCCAGTGGATATAGGAGGGAGAATGCTGCGAAACTGATACTTTTGGCCACTAGTGTTCTCAGAAATCATTTCTCTGTGCCTAAGGAGGCTGAAGATGGTGTGAAGATCATTTTGCACCAGATCGAATATCATCAATAAAATCGTTGCTCATTTAGGATTTTTCGAATGACACTTTTAGAGATTAATATAAAGAGTCATGGGGCATGCAATTCTATCATTTCAAAGTCTTTTAACCATGGAAGGCATTTCTATATCTAACCATATGTTACCGAAACCTCTCTTTGTCTAAATGCCTAAAGCAGGTAGAGGTTTGGAAAATAAAAGGGCCCGCACACGATTTCACCCTCTTAAAATGAAAGGGCCCCTTTCTAGGCTTGTTTACTTGTAAGGCTATAACTGCTTACGGGAAAATCCTTTAAAAAAAAAAAAAAAAAAAAAAACATGCACACATGGCCTTGTTTACCAGTAAGGCTATGACCACCTATGCTATACTAGTAACTCAAGATACCCAAATGCATGAACCCTCATTAATTTGGATGTAAATTGAGTTGGAATGTAAATAGATACCTGATTTTTTAATTACTTGGAGGTTTTTATCCGTTAAAAATCGAGTCTGGGTCCTTATTTAGGCAGCGATAATTAAATGGGTTCAGGTCCTGTTCCACCTTGGTTCGGACCAGTGGACCCGAGATCCGACATATTATTTCAATTTTCAAAAATCTCTCCTAAAAATCATGTTTTTTTAAATATCATTCTCTACCTAATTCTGAACTCGGATCGAGACTCATCTCATATATGGTTCTGGTTTCGGTTCTTGAGCTAAGAAACCGGCTCCGAAACGGTTCTTGGTCCGGATCCGATTCCACTTTCTCCTTAACGATTCTAGCGGACCCGAATCGGAACCGACCTGTTTACAACCCTAAAACTGAGTTAGAAGACCAAACGTGCCCTGTAATGGTGAATTAACCATGGTCATAAATTTC
This sequence comes from Cinnamomum chago, assembly GCA_038049695.1. Taxonomy (NCBI): domain Eukaryota; kingdom Viridiplantae; phylum Streptophyta; class Magnoliopsida; order Laurales; family Lauraceae; genus Cinnamomum; species Cinnamomum chago. Next base: position 120,186,599 of record CP142451.1, read on the forward strand.
CTATTTCATCATATTAAATCCAGGCCTAATCCACCTATGTTATTAAAACTTGGCCAAGTTCGAATCAACTTGGCCGAATGGACTCAAAGTTGGTCCTGACCGAGTCGAATCAGCGTCCGAGTCCCTTTCTAAAAACGCAAACGGCCGAGTCTCATCATAAAGGGCTTCTTTACAATTTGCAAGGTCATCCTAAACATCATCTCACGAAAGCGCCCCTTCCAGTCGCCATCATCTGAAATGCATATCTTCTGATCTAACCATCACTGATAAAAGTTTCAATGTGGTCGATGTCATTCGCTGAAAATATCAAAGCCTTAGATCACTGTGCTGTGACTGCTATGAAATTTACATTCATGGTGTGGGATTTTTTTTTTTTTTTTTTTTTTTTTTTTATAACGTAGGGTTCCTAGCCCTTTGGGCCAGAATAATCCCTACAGGCCCAGGAGAGAAAGTCGGGTAAAATTCCCCTGTGGCCCCAGTGTGGTAGAACAGTTTCGAACCCACAACCTCCGGGTGCAAACCGTAGTCCTAGGCCAACTGAGCTACCCCTTGGGATTATGGTGTGGGAATTATTGCATAAAAGTCATCTTCTGCTTGCTCACGGGTGAACGTGCATCATGCTTACTATAATTATGATAAACAATTTAAGAAAGCATTCTTGACCTTTCATTTGATTTTGGAGGCCTCAATTAATATATGCAAAAAAGTCATCTTCTGCTTACTCACGTGTGAACGTGCATCATGCTTATTATAATTATGATAAACAATTAAAGAAAGCATGCTTAGCCTTTCAATTGATTTTGGAGGCCTCAATTAATATATATATATGGAAATATTCAAGTGAGAACTATTATATGAGAACTTTTTTGCGGGGCCCAACTAGCAACCCATCCACTAATCTCAAAGATTGACACACATCTGAATGAACTGAATTGTTGGATCGAGGGTTGAATATTTTTTTTAATATGAAGTCATTAAACTTGTGGGTCACAGATGAAGATGTTAGGTGCATGGATTTTGAGTCAAATTTGATACTTGGGGTAGTCTTATATAGATCTTTCCATTCCCCCGGTCACATCTTCAAATGGGGTCAACAATTGGGCCCCACAAAAAAAATCTCATATAATATATGAGAACTAGTTTGTATCGAAATATTACCCATATATATATCATTTGTAATAAAGAAGGTTAGAGAAATGGCTGAGGACTTTGATTGAAGTGATGCAATTAAAATTGTGTTGAACATATCACTATTATAGTCTGTTTAATGACGAAATGAGATTTGGTTTGTAGTTGAAAAAAAATTTCGTATACACAGGAGCATCTGGAAGTAGGCCAACCACTCAACAAGGAATTTCTTGTAGCTTTCACTTTCATCCAACCATTCCCTGTTTGGGGAAAGGACACGACTCACACGAGTGCACCAAATTGTAGCATGGGGGATCTCGCTTTGTGGGGCCTGCCCTCGATCATCTGAGCCGTCCATCCAAACGGCCCCATCATGGGTCCAATTAGAACAAAACACAACCAGCCTCCCTTGCAGGTATTAGTAGGACCAACAATTAATTAATCACATTTAATGGAGCAGGAACTAAGTGAGCATTTGCAACCAGTGTTAACTAGATCACTATACCACCTCATGATCTGTGATCATGATCAATGCTATCTAGATCGTAAGTGGTTCATGCTCCAGTCTTGTTTATTACATCAATCGAAGTTCTACTTTTTTACTCAACTTTTATTCAAAGTTATCGTCTTTGAAACTCTAACTACATTCCATCAGGTATCTAATCACCATTTTTTTCACTCAACTTCTTTGCATATTTTGATTTGACTTCCTCTTCTAGATCTTTGTACTTGTACCAAATTAATATATCAGAAAAAGGGTAGGCCCAAAACGTGAAGTAATAAGGATAGACTTCAAGAATTGCAATTCATATAAAAATTTAGCTCTGGATAGATCGTAAATAGATTTATGTAGTCAAATCTAACGTGCTTCGAACAAGACTTTGATGATAATGCTTGAATTAATATAAGATGGGATATTTTCATGAGCTGAGTTAACCAGCTTTGTTCAAGTCATGACAGTTTTCAAACATATTTTTAATCATGTTACTAAGAAATTGACTGTGTCATAGGCAAGTTTGTTTGATTTTTAAACAGTGATTTCGATTGTGTTTGACTAGGACCTTTCCCCAAAAACAATTCATTGTGGTTTGAATGGTCATAATCAGTGCCAAATATCGTGATCTCATCACAAGAAAGTTATGAAATTTAATAATTGTGAAAATATCGCGGGGCTTTCAAAAATATTCTCAGCTGTTAAAATATCACAATATTTTATTGAGATTTTTTACCATATTTTCCTTATATATATATATATATATATATATATGATTGTTTGAACATTTTTTTCACTTGTAGTTTTACCTAATTTTCAAAAAATTTCCAATACATTCACAAGTGGGATTTTCTCTTATGAGGACGGTGTGGGATGTTCAATGCCCACAATCCACAAAAACAGAACCTCATTTAGGGCTGCAAATGAAACGATTTTAGATCAGAACCATAGTAGACCCGAACTCAGATCTATTTTTAAATAATGGATCCGATTTTGACTCGGAATCTGTTTTCTTGGTTCCAGACCCAGTTTCGATAAAAAAATTCGGATCCGGTTCCAGAACTAAGTCCACCTAGAGGACTGGAATCTAATTACAAAATTAATTATAATTATTTTTTATTCTTCATTTTTCTTATAATATCATTTATAACCGTACATCAAATCTACTACCTTCAGTATTAAACATAAACACAAATATGTATCTAAAATGCGGACCACAAATGTTGAGTCTCCCGGGGAGCGCGAAGTCTTTCCTCGATCCAATTTTTGGAAGGGGCGAGATTCGAGAATCTTGAGAGCCCTAATTCCTCTAGGCTAAAACAAAGAAGATTCTTACTGGTGATGCCACGTGACATCAAAGATTCCGTTTTCGGCATCAGCTGGCCGATATTTCCCACGAAGTAGTCCCCATTGTGATTTGATGCCTTTTTGTTTAAGGAAAGTGGGCCGTCCTCAACGTACTAACATGTCGTCTCCTTCCCGTTACGATACCGTTCATTGTTACGGAAAATAATGGAACACACCCTTATTTTCTTGAGTTATGGGAGATTTTCAAAAAGGTATAATTTTTTTTTTCAAAAAATTACATAAGCATCTGGATATTTCAAAAAAAATATAAATTCTTTCACAATTTTTTCAATCAAATCCTATCAATAAAAAATTATGAGAAATGACAAAAATAATCTTATGCCTTTTTTCAAATTATCCCCTTAATAAAAATTATTTACGAGAAATGAATGAGTCGAGTCCAACACAAACGACCTAGTGGGACCCACTTCAACTAGCTTTTTTTTTGCATTGATGGTAAGAAGAATAGAGGGATTTCAAATGACTAAAAACTAGTTTCATTAGATGGTTGTGATGATATCACGTTGGTGAGAGTTATCGAATAAGAATCTTTTAAAGTGACCAACAATGAACTGTTGCAATTAGTGCCACTACCTAATCAGAATTTCGTAGAATCAATATATATTTTTCAATAGTGTGCTAATCGTCGTGTTTGGTGGTAATTATTGTATCAGTGGGCTCATAATCCGAATCTTTAATCAGCCTATATTTTAACCAAGACCAAGAATTTTATTTTTACCCACCTCAATCATTCTTAATTCGGTTTTAATATATGAGTTTAATCCATTAACACACAAAATTCAGGCAGCTTAGTCAGTTTCAGCCAAAGAATTGCTAGTCAAGAAGGCAACAGTCGACGGTGACCCAACCAGTCTTCACGCAACCTGCTAAATTATTTCCTACGGCAGCTTAAATGTTGATCATTTCCTCCAAAGAAGATCAAGGAATTTTGTTGAAGCTGATTAACACCCTTTATAGGAATAATAACATACAGTAACAGAAATATCTCAATTTTGATCTTTTGTGCAGGCTACTAAAGTATTGTTGACTCAAATACAAAACAAGATATGAGCAGTAAGTAAATTAAGCAAATGTCAAGCATATCCATTTTTTCTTTTTATGAATCTGAAACATTATATCAATCCCTTGGTAATTAACAGTAAGCACCCACAATATTTGTTTAGTTATCGGTATGTAACAGTCCAATTAAGAAATGGGGGACTAGTTTAAAACCCAAGGATTAGTAGTCTCTAATTCTCTTATTGGTTGTTGTTTGTGTAGTTGGGAATCTACACATAGCCCTTGGGCCACAGATCTTTGTTACTTTTCAGGAACATCATGCTACCCAAGAAAAGTTAAATAAATAAACACCACAGAAAGGAAGGAAAGAAAATAGAAGAAGTAATGATTAACAAAGTGTGGCCTATTACTGTTAGGTAAGAAAGGAATTGATTAAGAAACAAGAATCCATAACACAGAAACTAGCAAATCCTGGAAAACCCATCAAATGGGACTTTAATACTGGCAGTTATATATATGGAAGAGTTGTCAGAGACTTAGACATGAAGGTTTTATTATAAAAGCTGCATCAGCTGGTACTGCCCATCTGTTTTCTATGGAGTCAGTCTTCTCACCCACATGGAGCCCAGCTAATTCTTCTCAATAAATGAAGACAGCAGCTCTTCTAATATCTTTGCCATCTTCAAACATGACCCATCAAGATCCAATCCATAGGTACAGAGGAAGAAAGCTTGTCTGAAATACTCATATCCATGGAATGAATATAGAGAGAGATGTGTTTTTTGTTCCTTCTGTGTTTCTGTTATTCAGCAGCAACCAACTGGCCATGGCTAGATTCTTCCTCAAAATCTTCGTCTGGGTCATACCAGTGATGACCCAGGTACTAGGCTGCAGTGTTTCTGGTTCTTCATGGTGTCCACAGAATCCAAAAGCAGATGCGAGATTTGAACAGAAAACAGATAGGTTCTGGGAATTTGATAAACAATCCAACACTTGGGTGGAAATAAGATTGCCTTTTGATCTGTTATCTTGTGTAAATGGAAACTGTACTAAAGTGGGTTCAATTCAGCAGAGGAAGAAGAGCGCAGATATCTTGGGAGGATTAACAATTCCTGAGCCTGATGGTGATTTCAATCTCAAAAGTAAAGAGAAAGCAGCTGCTGTGGAGAGTTCCAATGAGGTTCTGCCTATAAGAAAGAGAATTTCTCTAACTAAAATGTCAGATGCATCCATATGGGTAACAGGGGAGAGTGGATCCATTTATGAGAGGTTCTGGAATGGAGTGCAGTGGGTGATTGCACCCCATGATTTGCCAATTCCAGCATGGAGTGCAGTATCCGTTTTCATTGTCAATCAGACCATCCTTGCTTTATCTGAAGGTGGAATTCTTTATCAGGTCTGCACCTGCAAGTTCTCATAGTATCAATGATACACAAACAGTAGTTGAAATAGATCATTGTAACTTAAATTTTTTTTTTTTAAATTATTGTGGATGATTGCCATGTTAGGTACTGATAAAAGGTGCTCAATATTTGGTGGCCACAAATCCGTGTCTGAGAATTTCATGTTCTATTGTTCCTGCTTTAGCCACACAAAATTCAGATATTATCATATATTATATGACGCTTCAAGTATAATATGATAAATTGCTGTTTGATCAGTAATGATACAGAAGGGCCAACAATCAGGTACTCTGCGTGGTTCATCTGGTAAGCCCAATTGTGGATTGGTTAGATGATCCTATCCATCCAATTGGGTGCTTGCAAATGGACAATTAAAAGCTATGCTCCACCATGAGGGCAAAATTCGACAGCTAGGATTATCCAACTAGGTAGAGTTTTAGCATATCTACCTCTCCTGATAGAACCCATCCAAAAGGTTGGCCCCATCTGTACGGTCAGTCAGTTACTAGTTGTGAGATCAAACTTGCTGCAATATTCCAAACAAAATAACCCAACATATATGTATATATATCAAACGATCTTCCAGCAGTTGCCTCTGATCTCATATAACAGGCACAAGTGACTATCACCAATCCCCCCATGGTGAGATTTTGATGTGATTTGAGTACAACCACACCCTGTTGTCCAATTATAAATTGGAATACCAGTTATGATCTGCCAAAAACAGTTTGAAAAAACTCCCTGCCAAATAGCAGCTTCTTTGCTTGTGCGGTTGATTAAAAAAGGTACCCTCGTCTCAATTTTAGCTGCAGTTGAACAACAAACAGTTCAGAGCTGAAAAGCTGGAAGACCATTTATACAACTGAGGATACTAAACGAGGAAACCAATCTTAGGCAGATAGTAGAAGAAGAACTAGCAAAAAACTTAATAATTTATATATAAAGAATGTAGATTTGATAATGCAACAGCTATCATTCCATATTCATATGGAGAATCATTGGCAACATTTCTCATGGAATTAGTATTCTCTTTAACCATGGGAATTATAGTAGTTCAAAATTTCTGAATAAAATAATCAACCTGAGAAATTTAGCAAGTGATCCCTGTACTAAAATGTTTTTAAAAAAGGTAGTAAAATGTACCTCAATTCTCATAGGATACTTAATTGACTGCAAGCAGTTTAGACAGAGAGAAGCTAAAAGCCGGCTGCTAAATTTTCTTTCACGCCAGTATGCAACCTTGTCTTCTCAATTACCATGTTTATTCCATCTTAAGTGTTGTGTTCTGGTGTTCTTTTCAGCTGCAACTGTATGAAAACTCGCACCCCATTTGGACTGAATTTGTGCCTGCATTTGAGCCCAGCATGCATAGCTCAGACACAGAACCAAGCTCAACTGTGTACATCAAATCTGGTATACTTTCACATGATGAGAAGTGAGTAATCTAGTGCATTTTTTTTTATTCTTTTTAACTTTGGAAGCCTCAAAGCCTCTATAACTTCTATTGCAGATTGCAGCAAGTGTCAATAACAAAAATGACATTTTAGTAGTAAAGTTCTGTTAATATTGTGTACAGAAGTTTCAATGTCAATTTTTATGCAGCTGCGTGTGTGGTCTGCCTCGTGTAAATCATGCACAAAACTGGAGTCAGTGTGTAAGCCAAAAACGAAACCAGATTGTTCAGGCACAGCCCAAATGGACCATATGTCATTTTTTTCAGTTTACCATTTGTCCATTTATTTTGTACATTGGCCTCACTAGTCAGCAACCGGACCATAATTTGGGTCAGAACATCTACATGTAGGGGCTCCTCTCGGGACTATAGTTACTAGAAACTCCATATGATGTTGGGAGACATGATTTTGTGGAAACATGTTTCAAAGGCCGAGCAAATCTTAGAAAGAACATTCTTTTGTGATTTGTTTCTAGTACTATGAGAAATCAAATGGAAATGAATATGTTTTCCCTAAAAGCTCATAAAAAATTACTTGGGAGGTGTTGATTTTTTCTTTCTAGAAAATTGGAACACAGAAAATCACATTAGAAACACCCAAGTGACTGGAAAACTATGTCCAAGGCTGAAGATTGTACTTGTGACTTCCCATAAATTCATACTCTGTTTCTCAATTGCTTCGTAAATGTTTTGTTGTGTTTCATAGTCACTTTGTAATACATTTCTCAAATGTTTATTATGAAATTCTCATTTCTCGGTTCACAAATTTTTAAGTTTTCACTTTCTGCTTTCGTTTCCATGTTCAGACTTTTCACATAGGTGTCAAACCAGCATTTTCAGGTTCAGCTGCATGGAAACCAAGCTAGTTAGTAGTTACCATGTGCATGAATAATAGCAAAGGAAACCTGTAAACTGGCTAACAGGAACTATTCACATTGTTTTTTCCTATCAGGGGAGTATACTTCACAACCAGAAATGGATCGCTGCTTGAACTCAGTGAATTTCAGCCTCTAAGGTAAGACACTCTGAATTGAGATGGGGCTAGATTTGTATGTATGTCTTCCAAAATGCATAACATTTTGGCAATTCATCCTATGCATGACATATATGGAGGTCCATCTGAACCATCCACATTGTTAGCCCCAATGCGGATAGTAACATTCCAAAAAAAAAAAAAAAAGTACATCAGTAAGAGAATCCTGGTCATTTCAAATTCACCATCATTTTGACCATTGACTGTTTTGTCATTATGGTACATTTTCTAGCCACCACTTCTATGGCGAGGATCGGTTGATCAGTGTGGTTTTCAGGATATAATTAATGCACAGTGAGGCCTATGGACAGTCTAGCTTGGTGCGCCTCTAAGGTAAGACACTGTGAATCAAGATGGGGCTAGATCTGTATGTATGGCTTCCAAAATGCAGAACATTGTGGCAACGCATCCACCCTATGCATGACATATGGAGGTCCATCTGGACCATCCACATTGTCAACCTATTTTCTGGGTATTACAAATTTGCCGGCCACAACTACTATGGTGAGAATCGTTTGATCAGTGTGGTTTTAAGGTTATAATTAATCCACAGTGAAGCATATGGACAGTCTAGCTTGGTGTGTATGTTTGTGATGCGGTGATGCCTATGGTGGATTTGTTTCCCAAAAAGCTTGCATTCTACAAGATGCATCTAGGAGTCTGCTTGCTACTGTGTGGTGCAATTTTAAATGGGAAACCATCATTCATGCCCACTCTAATGTCTACTGTACATAGTACTGATGTCTACAATATGTCCTTTGAAATGATGCATTTGATTCATAGAGAGCCTCTTGATGTTAGAACTTAAAATGGACATGAATAGGTGGATAAATCATGGGCGCCCACCAGGTGGAGATGTAGCAGCAATAGCTGATGCTTCCACTATTAGACCAGATGTGGTATTTACAGTAAGGTATGCTGCTTTTGTTCTCAGTAAAGTTTTCAAAGCCAATCTCATTCTCAATAGAGCATGGACAAACTAAAGATAGTTTGAAGCAGAAGTATAAAGAAACTAAACAATAAGATATCTCAATCAATTAGAAGTCTCCAGTTCAAGACTTAAATGTCCATGAAACGTCTAGGTCATTCAAAAGCAAACTCTTATTTTGACAAATTTTCACTATATTTTGTTTCACAAAATAATAAGCCATCACTATTCTGCTTGATTATCTTTTACTTAAAATTTAGTAACATTTTATCCAGTACTATGAGGGTAAGGTTGGAAAATTGAAGAAAATATATTCCAAAATGGCGTATTTAGGGTATCTAAGTTTTAATATTTCTTTTCCTTTATTTTGAAAAAATATCCATTACATTTTGTTTTACAAAATAAGCCATTACTACTCTGTAAGATTACTTACAGTCTAGTAAAAACTTAACCAGTACTACAAGGGTAAGGTTGGAAAATTGCAGAAATATCTTCCAAAATGGAGTGTTTTACAAATAACCAAATTATCAGTTTTTTTTTTTTCCTTCTTTCTTTCTTCACTAAAGCATCTACTAGTTATTTCATTTGTATTAAAGTTGATGGAAGGTATAAGAGACACAGGTGTCCACCTGCCTAGCACAGTTGGTTATGGACAAAAAGGTCCTTTCTTGAGGAGATACGAGTTACAGGTTCAAGCTAGTAAGTACAGGGAAATATCGGCCAGTTGCCCTAAAAAATAGCCCAATAGGGGGAGGGGTCCATGGTCCATTAGGGGCCCATTGAAAAAAAAAAGAGCAGCAATTAAGGGTTTTTTTTTTTTTTTTTTTTTGAGAATCAGGGGATTAGCTGATTATAAGATAAAACCTAGAGAACCCAAATGCAATCCTTAAATTTAACAACTTTACAGTATGAATGCTTATACCAATTTAACAACTTTATAGCAATTAGCATGAATGTTCATTGGTATAAATCTTGGTTTTTGATGATCAACGTAAATAATGAAAGAATGCTTAAATCAACTGACAGTACATGTAGAGGCGATAAGAAAAACCAAGGAGATAATCAACTAGCAATATTGGTGTTCATTTTAATTGATAATTTAAACACTTTTCTAGTAATTTAAAAATAATTGAAAAGTGCTGAAATCAAATCTTACAGTGCAGTTCTACAGGAGATCTCTATGAATTTGACAAGAACTCAAAGCCATCATGGAAGAAACACATTTGGAGTGAAACATCTACAGAAGAAGTTTCTTTGAAACCATCGAGAGGTTGTGCTTTACATGGTTTGATTGGAGCTCATTCACAATCCTTGTTCCTTCTAACTAAGGTACTATTGACTTGCTCTGTTGTCATTTAAATGTACTCAATTCATAGTCTCTCTCTCTCACACACACCCAAAAAAAAAATTCTTAGAAGAAGAAAGTATGATTCACATGCTTTACAGTACAAAATAACATGAAACCACTGATCATCTCAAGAATCAATCCAAAACGAACCCAATGATTTTTTCATGAATGGTCCAAATACAAGATAATTCAAAGAAATGAAAGAGCAATGGCAATTAAAATATACATATATTTTCACTAATGGATAAATGAGGAATGCTGCACAATGTACAGAATACTTTATAAGCTATTGAAAATGCAGTATCATGCACTGTTTAGTAAATTATATAAAGAAGACTCCCCTCAAAATAAAATAGCACATAATTCTATATCTCCCGTTAGAGAGAGTTAATATTAAATTTAATGGAAGCCCTTCATGAAACCATAAAATGACAGGGTTGTATGCTTCTTAGTTTCTCTGTGCTGGTTTTTCCAATGGATACTATGGAACTAAAGCTAAGGCTTTCAAGGAAGATCTGGGACTCTCATGGTGCCACATTGCAGAACCACTATTTGTGTAAAGAAACTTGAGCAGCATTTTCAAATAGGCCTTCTCTCACTTTGTAATGCAGTGACTGTCTTTCACTTAATGAAATCAGAGTTGGCTAATGATTTGGATGTCTTGTTGTTCATATTCCGATAGAAGCAACTTGTGAAGTAAATGGTCCTGCCAAACAGAGTTCGGGTTATGTGCCACTACTTGTGGACCTGCCTGCCCATCATCCCTAGCTTGTACTCTTTAGCTTTATTAATATGAAACAACTATATCATTTGAGAATTGATCTAACTGGACACCATTAGTATCATCAACCAATGCATCATATCAAGCTCTAGTCACCTAGGAATGGTACCTAGATTATTTGTATTTGCTTAGGTATCGATATTGTATCCCGTCAATACTTTACCAGATATGGCATTGTTAATGGTAAATGGAATTCAGATACTACCCTACTGGCTACTGTATTGGCTTCAGGAATTATCCAATGCACACCTTTTTTCCATGCACATCTGTGCACACCTCATAGTGGGGCCCACCTGACAGTCCATCCGAATGGACCACACAGGAACCTCCCCTGATAGTCACCGGACCCTTGGGTTTGCACCCATCCAAATGGAGTGGAGCGTTAGATCGACTGTGCACCATTTTTTGACATTGAAAATTTGTGGGCCATGGACCAAGGGGTTACGATGAACACATAAGCCCCCATCACCGTACACCAGTAGGGCCCACCCAGATCTTTCCATCCCCTCAGTCTCATCCCTAGGTGGGCCCCACAGTGAGATGTGCATAGGATAAGGGCCGTATTGGCTTTATTGTTTTTTAAACTCCTAGTATTTCAATTAAAGCATTAAATTATGGGATGGAATACTTATATCCTTATCTAAATCCTAGATTTGGGAATGCAATGTTGAATTGATGCTTCTCATAGTTGTCAGCATCTGTATCCATATCAAGCATGATAGAGACTCGCCTATTTTATCGATAAAAAAAAATCTCCCATGTCAATTATAGGATAAACTGCAAATGTCTCTATTCAATATATGGTGATTAAGAGTTAAGACCATATGCAGGGTGGTAATCTGATGGAGAGGCGGCTACATAAAAGGAAGTGGAAATGGATAGAACACAAAGCTCCAAAAGGTCATCATCTGAGTGCTATCACGCCAGTCGAACAAAATGAATTAAATGAAAAGATCTTCTCATTGTTCTTCACTACAGCTAGTGGAATCATATTTGAATATCGACTTCATAAACAATCAGGTGAATGTCAAACCTTGGATGGAACCGTAGAAGCATGATACATAATCTAGGCTTTTACGGGAACGACCATATACTTTCACAGTAACATTTCTTTTTCCTCTTACCTCCTTTCTCATCTCTTTTCCCCCAAAGTTCCTCATCTAAATACAAAATCCAATTTCTTATATCCATAAAAAAAAAAAACTCCACCATCCACGCAATCATGCAATGAAAATCAAAATCATTCTATATCTTGACTGCAGCTTTATATGGAAAGACAGGAGCAACATTTGAAAACCAACTTCAAGAGCCATGGGTGAACCATATGCATCCACCACATGCAAGAGTTGCAAGAAGTATTTCAGGTTTGCAGCTTCAAGTCGGCAGGATCTTGTTCCTGCTGGATGATGGGAGACTTGCAGAGCTGCATTTATCAGGCATTGGTGGTGAGGGTTCAGGCCCAACAAATCAGATCAATTTACGAAGAAAAGCCTCACTAAAATATGAATGGTCAGTCTTAGATGCCCCAGAAACAGAAGGATGGAACACTGAGTATTGCACAGAAGAACATGGACCATTAAACTGCATTGTAGGAGTGAAAGATATGCATGGTGACGATGAAGCAAATGATTTGGGCATTATGAGTCCAACAAGACGACGGAAGGGACAAGCATACCGAAGTTACCTATCCCCACGTGATTCTGGAAGTAGTCTAGCTGAGTCTTCAAATCAAAATAATTTCATAACAAACAGCATTCATACAAACTTCCGCATGCGAGCGATGCAGGCAGATAGATCCTTTTTCATCATAACAGATGGTGGCTTGACATTCGAATATATGTATATTGAAAATGTCTGGTTATGGCTGAGGCATGAGCACTCAGCAGTAATGAAAGGTGTATTAGGAAATTACAATGGCAGCTTGTTTTTGGTTGACATGCAAGGAAACTTACTCATCAGAGAAAGAAGCAGCAATGAGCTATCATGGATCAACTGTACCGCTATGATGAAGGGAAGGCATGTGGTATCGGGGCCTCCATGGGATGGCACACCTGGCTTAGCTCGAAGAGTCACGGCAGAAGATGCAATGTTCTTTGTAAACAAAAATGGACGACTGCTCCAATTTACGGTAAGTAAAGAAATACCTTATGGTCCAAAGGTAGCTAGAGGGCAAGTAATCTGAGGATTTTTATGCATCTCAATACTGATTTGAATATTTGAAAGGAGGGGTATGTTTTTCCATCTTTCCATTCCCAAATCATAATGAACACCGATTTTCTATATTTATTTGGTTGGGAAATTTGGAAAAACAGCGCCAAATATACTGTATGCACCAACCTAAGTATACAGAGAAATAGAGAATCACCCCCTTTATCGAGATATTTAAACCAATTTTAATTTGGGGCTGTACATCCTAAGGCACTATGTGAATTGGACATTGATAGTGTCTGTCTCAACAATGGAAAAAAAGATGTTAGAAATAAATTAGTCACAAGAACCCGATGCTATGACTTCCATAAAGATTTAGGTTTAATAATGTTATAATGGGTACTGTAGTACAGATAAAATCTGATGTTAGAGGATTGCCAAAATGTTGGGTGTTCCTTAAGATAATGCCATGCACATCCTACGGGAGCCATGGCCTAAAAGAATGAAACAACCATATGATTTCATCTTTTGAATCTGTAGCTACAAATTGACAGTTAAAAAAAAAAGGCAAACTTTGGCATAGTCTACATCCAAAGATCACAAGTGAGATCAAATTGCTTGGAATAACTGCTCAATGTAATTTCGATTTCTGTTTATAACCATCCACGATGAGAGTATGAGACCCACCAAATGAGCGGTCGAAATGATATACGGGTGTAGCCACCACTTTTTTTCTCCCTCAAGCATATTAATGGCTTTCCCACATGAGTAGCTATGCTTAAAGCCATAAAAACACACATGAAGATAGATGTCTGCAAAATAAGTCTAGAATCTTTAAGAGGAGATCGTCAAACCCAAGTAAAAGATAAGATAATCAGGTGATTTTCTTGATTCTGAAATTGACATACTGATGAAATCAATAGAGGTGTCAATGTGTAGTGTGATGTGGAACCAGTTATTTCCTCTGCTCCATAAGAACTAAGAACTTACACTTCCTTTCTTTTACAGGTTGCCTTGCGAAAGTTCAAGTGGAAAGACTGCCGGAGCCCTCCAAACACCAAAATTGCATATATAGTGGACCAAGAAGTGTTCAGGATGAATATAGTGTTTGTCATTGGAAGGAATGGCAGATTATATCAGTATAACAAAGTGACTGAATTATGGCATGAGCACTCTCAGTCGCCTCATTTGGTCCTATCAAGATTGCCTGGAACTGTGTCAAGGCCATCATTGTCATCACTAACAGGCTCTATCTTCATGTTCTCAGAGGATGGCGGCCTGGTTGAATATCACTGGAATACAGTGGATGGATGGAATTGGGTGGAACATGGAACGCCAAATAAAAATGTGACGCTTATTGGTGCACCAGGCCCTTGCTTTGAAGGTAATAAATTGTTTATGGTCGGATCAGATGGTAACGTATATCTTAGATATTTAGAGCAAAGGACATGGCAATGGAAAAGCTGTGGATTCCCACATGAAGGAAATACAGACAAAAAAACTGAGATGAGACCACAAGAGAAAGATGGACATAATGAAGATTGCACAACCGATGTTATGGATACTATTCTGGAGAATGCACAAGGCTTGTATGATCACAACAGAAACTGTGATGAAAAGGTTAGTGTCAAATGACATCAACTTGTATTCTATAATAGCAAAAGATAATACAAGATCAATACTGATGTGAATTTTCTATGTTTTACTCAGGTGGCACCAGTACGGCCAATCCCATTCTCCGAGGATTCAGTAATCTTTGAACTAAGAGATGGCAGAGTAAGCAATTCACTGTTCTAATTGAAAAAAAAAAAACTATTTTTTCACACATTTCCTGAATAATAACTGAAAGTAAGAGAGTAGACATGACAATTTTCCATTTTCAATGCCAAGTTCCTTTTGGAATGGAAGTGGAAAATTCAATGGAGGCCTGATACAAATAAAATATAATCTCTCATGAAAGTCTTAGATGCTATGATGCCCAGATGCAACATGGATACGACAAGGACAAGATAAGGTCATGCAAGGATGCAGATTTTGACACATGAACATGAAGTAACAGATACTGTATAATCATCCTTTGGTTGTTATGAAGTGTTTGGGTTTAATAGCACAGATGGATGGAATAGCTTTGAAGCTAATAAATTTCAAGCAGCTGTGCCCCTGTCGTTGTTCCCAATTAATTGAAAGACTGATGGTTAGGTAATCCACACAGTTTATGTGATTCGAGTCTCTTCTAACCATTAGAAACACAGGACTTGCCAAAAACTGCCCAGATTGGAAGGCCATAAGTTTCTGACCATCCATTCTCTGGCTCTTTCTGGGCCCTTGATTGGTGAGTTCAGAATTATCTCTCAATTTGATAGACATTGAAAGATATCCCCCCATGCACAATGGGGCCCACACATCAAATTTGCACAAAATTATACAACAGACAGGTCCTTAAATAAGTCCTCCATCGTAAACAGGTTTGAAAACTAAAATGAGGGTTTCAAAGAAAATGGCCATTTGAAAATTAAAATGATGGTTTCAAAGAAATGCAATTACATGGTTTAGCCCATTATGTTACAATTTTTTTGTGGTAATAGTTTATTTTTTTACTCCCATTTGCTCTCATATAATTTAAACTCCAATGTATAAAATGGAATTTTCCACAGCAGCCAGGCCACTACTAAGTGTTTAGCGGCATGGCCTGTTGGGCCAGAATGCATGCCAAATATGGCATGTCTATGGGCATAGAAAGCGGCTTGGGAGTGTGCAAAAAATAAAGGCAATCAAATAATCTTAACCATGATTTAAGGGCTTCAAAGTTGAAATTTTTTTCAGTCCCTTGATGAGGTGCACTCCCGGACAAAGGAGAAGGCTTGCGTCAAGTAGGTGTAAAACTTTTGTCAATCTACAAACTCGAAACTTGAGAGGTGACGGGAGGCTTTAGAATCCAAGGGCATTAAAAATAAGTCGTACAAAGACGGAATATATGAATTGCAACTTTGATGGGGATGTGTAGAGAGATGTAACTCTGTAAGAATTGAAGATCATATACCATAAAGAGAGGCCTTTTGATACCTTGTCTCTATAATTAGTAAGGATGGGAAATTGAGGAGAACGTCGAACATAGGATAAGAGTTCGATGGTTGAAATGGAGACTTGATTTTGGAGTGCTTTGTAATCAACACATACCAACAAGACCAGTTATAACCTATGGAGTAGAATGTTAGGCAATTAAGATAAAAACACATGCAAAAAATGAGTGTAGTAGAGATGAGAGTGTTGAGATAGATGTGTGGTAAAACTAGTAAAGATAGGGAAAAAAAATGTACACATTCAAGAGCGTTTTAGTGTAGCATTAATAGGTGATAAATTAAGAGAGACTCGTTTGAGACGATTTGGACATGTCCAAAGCATACAAACAATGATGCCAGCAAAGAAAGTTTTTCTATACAAATTGATGACCTCTCAAGGAAATGGGTTAGGCCGAAGAGGACAGATGGAAGAAGTAAGGATAGATCCGAAGAATGCAACCTATCCGAGAATTTGGCCCATGATAGACTAAAATGGCATAATAGAATTCATGTAGCTAACCCCCAAGCCCCAACATAGTTGGGACAAGGCTTTCATGATGATGATGATGAAGTGCATGTTTTTGTGCTTGTTGTATGACCAATTCAAGGGTGAATAAAGGTCAGATGAGTGTGAAACTTGGCCAATTGCTTGATCCAAGTGGTGGTCGTGGTTGGAGTGGGGAAGTCTCTGGGGGTATGATTTATCATAGGTGATCCCACATGCTAGGATTGTGAATTACAAAAAACCAGTCGGATTACTCTATATAATTCTACATATATAAAACACAATATGAAGCATAATTATTAAGATTCCTACCAGATTTCAGCTGTTACACAACTGCTCTTTGCTTCTAATGGCCATTTCCCTCCAATCCAACTCCCACACATGCACACACCACTCATAAAATATTGTCCTATTATCAGAAAACATTAATCTCTCGAATAATATTCATAATACAGGAAAACCAAAACATGCCGATAAAGTTGCAATCATATGAGAATAAAATGGTGGAAATCACTAAAAAGTTGTAACAAAACAATTTTTAACAGTTATTTATATTTACTTTCGAACTTAAGTTATTTTTAATTAGTTTATTTCCACCAAGATTTTGCTGATAATATCCTGAGAAAACCCCAGAATTTGAAAATTTTCAAAATGATATTTGTGACACCACAACACTTTTATGGCCTTTACATCCACCATCCATTATATTGCTAAAACCAAGTTTTAAAACTATGCCTTCAAGTAGGGTAAACTCATTCAAGTTTAAGAAGAATTTCTACATCCAAAGAAGAAATTGAAAATCCTGACTAGGAGTTTGTGATGGCAGCTGGCAGAATTACGACGAACAGAAGATATACAATGGGTGTGGGCACGTATCATCGGCACTCCAACCAGCCCATGCATCACTAACTACTGGACAGCATTGGCATCCTAATATCAGATTCAGATGTAGACAGACAGACAGACAGACATTCCAAAAGAGAATACGGACACAGATACAATTGTTGTACAGTCTCTCTCTAGATAAGTAATGCAGGAGAAACCAAGCAAACTTCTCATGTACATTGTATACAAGGATAAATAAAGGCAATGCTATTGTAAGAGAGAAAGGAAAGAAATGAGGAAAGAGTACCTGACACAAGCAATGTTGCCTGGTTGGGTTGGTTGGTGAGGGTCACATCAAGAATCACCACTCCCTAATTCTATCATCCTAACATAGAATAAAGTATTGGAAATGGAATGCTCACTGTTCACATTCTGGGATAACTGAATGTAGGGCTGTCAAAAGGACAAATTCGGGCCACACTCATATGGGCCAAGGTCTGGACCTGATTGGGATTTCAGAGCCTGAATCTGAGCTTTTCTCTTCTTCTCCTTCTCATATGCCAACACTTGATCCCAGGACGACATGATGCAAGCATCACTTTCTATCCATGTGGGGGGAAGAGTAGTTGGCAGCCTGAATCTGAGTTTGACATGGACCCTGTGACCTGGATCTGAACCAGCCAGTGTCTAGTCTAATAAAGGACTGAGTCAGCAAGGGTCAAACTTAGGATTTTGGTGCAGCACGTCCGGCAGCACAAATTCAGTGCTATCAAATTCAGGCTTTGGTGCATCTGGGTCAAATTGAGGCCCACCAGATATCTGGAGTGGTCAAGCTTGCAGGTTGAAACCCAAGTCCCAAACTTACATAGAACATCTAACTAAAACAAATCCAAAACGAGATAAAAATGGGAAAGGTTGCTCAAATTGGTCAACAATTGATTAATCCCTACCAAAGGATTGAAAGTATTTAAGTGGTATGATCCATTGTTGCAAATGAACTGCTAAGCCAGGACCTAAACAGAGTCCAGCCTGCTTCTAGTCAGATATGAGTTTCACATTTTTAAGCCTGTGGCCCGTATCCTAGCCTCGTATTCTGACCTGACAGAACAAGAAGGGTTTTTGCCTAAATGCCCCACAAGATGGCCCTGAAGGCCCTGCAAATTAAGCAGAAACAGATCTAATAATTTTCTGATGAACTAGGCCTAAGGCTGACATTTAAGTCCATGGGCTAGATGTGGTCCCAAATATTAGGCAAGTAAAGGATCTGGGCTTGACCAAGGCTAAATCTGCCCAGTTTGGTCCGGCCCATGCTTGTGATTATAAAGTTCTATTTCATGCTGCTTATCCATTTTAGATGACTGACAGTTTGTCTGGAAGGTCCCCTCCTAGATCTATCATTGTGGTAAAAATATATGCGGAAAAATGCATCACCTATCAGTACAGAATGGTGTAAAAAAAACTTTTGCTTTTGTCTTTAAAAATTCATAACACAAGGGATAAAGGGCAACTGGTACTGTTTGTGTTATCGAGTTGAGCAACTTGGGTGAGTCTGAAGCTTGAACTACATCTTTATAGAAAAATGAGCCACAGAAACTTAAAATACAGAAGAGTGATATATACAGATACTAGAATGAAGAACTATTCCATCATTGTATGATACTTTAGTATTTGCACCTGCAGGACTATCCCATTAACAAATGATAGTTGAAGGAAAATGTTTGTTGCAATAGATGAAAAACAAATTTATAACAGTACAAATTGCGTCCACTGTCACTTTTTTAAACTCAAAAGCAAGTTCAAATATATCAATTTCACTAAGCAGCAAGTCTGATGAAACCAGTGCCAAAATATTAAAAACAAAGCAAAGAATAAAACAGTCAAAATCTGGCATGTATGCATAGGGTTCTCAATTCTCACAGGATCTCTCTCACACACACATGATGCTCACATGTGTAAGTGTGTACGTATCAGTTTCCCTCTGTTGAGTGTGCACGCGCACATAAAGTACTAGGAAAGCAAAAACAACAGTTTAGGTTAACGGCACAGCATACACATGCATTAGAGGCAGGAGCAAACACTTTAGCATAAAAGGCACAACAGGTCGGTCATCAATTTACTTTCATTAATGAAAACTTCCATTCTACAACAAATAAATTAAAATGAAATACAGTATTCGACTTCAACTTCCTCAAGCTCCTGAACTACCAATGGGCACCAATTGATCTAAATCCACAATACAAACTCCACCTCCAACACAAACAATTCTAACCAGAGCTTCCCAACCCTCCCCATCCAATCCCATCTTCCTCTTCTCCATCTCCCCCAACACAAAACAAGCATCACTCAACTTCCTATCCTCACAAAGCCCCACTATCAAACTGCTAAACGTCTGTGCACGGGGATAATGCTTACTGGACAACATTGCACTAAAGACCCTCAGTGCTCTTCCAAACTCCTTAATCTTGCAAAACCCATCAACCATCATTCGATAAGTAGCGGAATTTGGTTTACAACCTTCAACCTGCATTTCAACTAATACCTTGTAAGCCTCCGCAGCTCTACCCTCTGCACATAAGTAATTTATAAAGATATTATAAATAACAACATCTGGTTTATACCGTCTTCTCTTCATTTCAACAAGCAAATCTCTTGCTTCTTCAATCTTTCCTCTCCTCGCACGGTCACTCATCAGGACACCAAAATTCACAACATGTGGCTTACACCCTCGATACTCCATATCAAACATCATCTTCTTCGCCTCTACATACTTCCCTATGGAACACAAACTATCCATCAACAACGCGTATGTAACTGCATTCGGGTGCTTTCCTCTTCTAATCATGTTCTCAAATAAAGCCATGGCTCTATCCAAATCATGATTCTTACTCAAAAACCCAATTAAGATGTTGTAAGTAACAATCGAATGCAGGACTCCTCTCTCAAGCATTTCATCAAACACCTTGCATCCCTCTCCAAACTGCCCATTCTTGCAATGCCCCTTAATAGTTATATTGAAAGAGACTGAGTTTGGACGAAAACCCATCTCAGAAGCTCGTTTAAAAAATCCAATAGCCTCCGAGAGGCGGCCATTCTCGACGAGAACATCAAGAATGGTGTTGAAAGACTGCCGCGTGCGGGTGCAATTAAAGGTGGGTATTCGACGGAAAAGATCGATGGCATTATCGACCAAATTAGCTTTTCCGTAGTGTTGGATGAGGGCAATGAAGACTGCCTCACCGCATGGAACGTCGTTTTCTTTGATGCGATTGAGGAGGGATTCAATCACGTCGAAACGACGAGAGCGAGCGAGCTTGTAGATGAGGGCAGAGTAAGTGGGGTAGTCGTGATTGAAGCCCATGTCTTCGTGGTCGACGAATAGGCGAAAAGCGGCATCTGGGTCATCGATTTCTTTGAGCTGGGCGATGAAAGGGATGGTTTTGCGAGGTTTTGGAGGGGGTTTTCGTCCATCTTTGGGACGTTGGTGGGTGGATTTGGGTGTTCTTTGGTTTGATGGAAGCTTCAAGTATGATTGAAAGGGTATTCTGTAAATGCCAATGGAATTCAAAATGAGCGATTTTTGCCTTCGAAGAATCAGCATTGTATGTGTAATTGCGTAATCTTCATATCTATAAGGTCGTTCTGATGCATCAAAGCATTGTGTGATTCATTTCTGTTTGCTTGGCAAGCTTTCCAAGAAGAAAACCCTAGAAATCGAGAAATCGCAATCGCGATGGGGAAGAAAAATCCAAACTTGCAGCGATAGTTTCTGCTTCTGCTAACGTGCTATGAGACATGCAACTGTTTGTAAATTAGTTAGGTAACTGGGTCGAGTTCGGATACCCAACCCAACCCGAATTCTATGCGGATATCAAAAGCTAGGCCCAAGCCAACCGGATCTGAATAAGCCCAATCCAAGTTTCAATGAGATGGTGGGCTTGGGCCATGCAGGCTGTGGTTTGGTTTGAGGCAAGTGGCACCCTTTAGATCTATAGTGGGCCTAATTGATTTATGGTTATAGGTTGGGTAGGCTATTGGAAACTTGGAGCTTGTGGACAGGATTGTGTCCGAGGATAAGTTTGTGTAGCACCGTTTAAAAAAAATATATTATAATTCTACACATCATGCTATTTTTCATGGTTTTTAATATTGGGTTTCTATTCAAAATAATAATAGGGACTTTAAGGCTTGTATTTATTTATTTTTATGAAAATGCCCATTATCGCGATAGGTTTCTCATTTATTAAAATCTCAGCAATCTTTAGATCAATTTGGTTTTCAAAATGGGATTAAAAAAAGAGGAATTTATAGGAAAAATACCCATAGGTAGTCAATACATAGTAAAGAACCTGGTAAAATCGTGTAGATAGAAGGGGTCCCATTTGGGCCCCACCCCTTCGTCATTTTTTTTTTTTTTTTTATGATCGATATCAACGGTTACTATCTACCGCGGAACCCCAGTCAGTTGTCTTCTCTATCTTATTCTCAACCTCAACCCCAACACCTTCGGGTCTCAATTCCTCAACCTAGCGCCCAAACTCGCTTCCTCCTCTGCAATTTTCTTCAAATCCACAATCTACAACCTAACGCTCCCAACATAGTTGACGAGCTCGGCCCAGGCGCTGATCTTTTGCAAAGATGGCAAGTGCATGTGGTCGATGAGGCTGATTTTGGAGAGCCACACCAGCCGTTTAATGAAAAAATAGAGGCCCTCACTGCCGTAGGCAAAGAAGGAAAGGAGGGAGGTGGGGTAGTGGGCGCGGAGGGCATAAAGGTCCTAGATGAATTTGCCGATGCAAAAGGCCTTGCGAGAAAGGTGGATGCTAGATTAGAAGGATTTGACGCAAGGGTGGTGGGTGCGAAGGTTTTGTGGAGGGGGAGGAAAAAGGAGGAAGGAGGAGAGGGCGATATTTGCAGCATAACGGGAGATCTCGAGGAGCTTGTCGACGCCGTCGCGTTTGGCAATGTAGGATTCAAGATAGGCTAGGAAGTCTCCGTCCTTGACTGGTCTTAGGATATGAGGGGAGACAACTTAGAAACATGGGTTTGTTTTTTGTAGACTTATAAGATTCATTATAGTTGGAAAATGATTCAGAGCCCTGTTCTTCATTTTCTTTTAATTACACTGCAGTCATTTTTTATGGTGTTTTTATTGTTGTCTTATAATAGGCGATCGATGAAGTGAAAATTTAAGCATGTGGCTAGTGATCAATATGAACATGTTGTCATGCAATAGGTGATTAATTTGTAGCCATCTTAATTACTGAACATGATAGAATTGTCGATATTGACCATCACAACCTAACCATGATTGTTGGTATTGACCAATTTGCCAATCAAATTCCTCAAGCATGTAGCGGTCTTATTTGCTGAATAAGACAGAATGATTGATATTGACTATAACGCAAAACAATAAAAATGAAAAAAGTAACTAAAGGACCTTCCTCCTTCGCAAAACTTTATCGAGTCCTTTACTGTGTACCGACTACCCATGTAATTTTTTCCTGTAAATTCCTCTTAAAAAACCCAATAGTTGTACATGTCAAAGTGCCATAAATATCAAACATTTCAATGATATTGTAATATCTATTAGAAACATTTTTAGATGTCTCAAAAATAATTTGTGAGGATAACACAACAAAAAATTTGGTAACATGGAGCTGTTTATTTACATTACAATTCATAAGAATTAGCTACACGGGGGTAATTAAAAATGGAGATTAAAAAGCGAGTTTAAAAAAACAAAAATCAAATAACAATTTTTAGGAAAATAGTTTTAGAAGAAGACGCTATTTGATGTTTATGTTTCAAAATTTCACATTTAATATTTATTTTTAACCACCCTATGTATTTAATTCTTATATATTTAAATAAGAATAAATAAAAATAATTCATAAAAATAGAAAGAATAAAAGTTTCTAAAACCCTATTATTGACAAATTTGCACGTACTACTAATATTTGATAACTTTTGGGAGGATGAATATCTTTTTATTCTGATTGAATTAAAAGTCCACTTGCAGAAACATCTACTTGAAATAGCACTTAAAAATTCAAATAGATTCTATAGAATTGCCAAAATACTCCTCTCATCGAGACCTATCATACTTCTTTATATAAATACTCGTTTCCTCTTCATAGAGTCCCCCTCTTTTCCTCAGCTTCCTAGGGTTTCTGTCTTTTTTAGGGTTTTCCAATCCTCTTTATCTTCTCTCCCTGCAAAAGAATCAAATGGCTGTTTCATTCTCCGATCTCCACACGGAAGCAGGCATCAAATCCCTCGATCAATTCCTCGCGGGGAAAACCTATATTTCTGGGTAGTTTCTAAATCTCTGTTCTCACCCATTTCAGTTCAGTTTCTCACTTTTTTCTTCGCACCTTGATATGTTATTACGTTTCATCTTGAGTTTGTGTCCGTAGATTTCGCAGTTTTTTCATCGATCTGATGAATTGGAGAGATCTGATCCTACCTTTTTATCTGGCTTTTATGTACTGGTTTGGATACTGAAGTGAAAGATCTTATAACATAGTTTGTCTAGTTGTTTGATCTGTTATCTTTGGGTCTTTTGTGTGTATTTGTCTTTTGAGATGTTAAGAATCGTGTCTTTGAACTGGATTTCTGCATGGTGGATTTGAGAATTCTTATAGTAAAACCTGTGCATCTTTCTTGTTTGGTTGGTTATTTGGTTCTTGATACAGATTCTTGAATGTGGTATTGAATCAGAAGTAGTGTTTTTTGTTGATTCAGATGCTTGCAGCGACCTTTTCTTACCTGTACAAGTTTTTAGTAATTTTGAATTTTAAGCTACAACTGATTTTTTTCCCTGTTCTGTTCTATGGGTTATTGAGTTTGTTTCCATGGGTTTTCTTATTTTGAGCTAGAAATCATATTTCTTGTTGCATTGAAGTTTTAGGGAGATATCTTTTTGCTGTGTTTCTTCTAATGTGAACTTCAAATTTCTTTTCAGTCTTTCCACAATGATTAGTTATTGCAAAATTTTCTCTGGTCTTTCATGTGGGCTCTTTTTGTTAAGCTTAAAATATTTTCCATTGTAGATCTGTCCACTTGGTGAAGTTCTTTGGGTACTTGTGCACATAGGAGATTGCATTAACCGTCCTTTTTTTTTTCTTTCAGATTTTGATATTTCGTTGATTTTTTTTTCTTGGATATTGGATTTAGAATCTGGTCTTCTGTGCTATAATACATGTATTCTGTTGACATGCACCCTGCTGAAGTAGTGGACTTCTATATATTTACTTTGAGATGATCTTGGTTTCTACTTTTAGCTGAATATAGTTTCTTCTTGTGGACTTTGGGATGTTCAGTGATATCACAAAAGATGATATCAAGGTATATGGAGCTCTGGTAGAGAAGCCCAGTGGAGGGTTCGCAAATGCATGTCGTTGGTATGAGACTGTTGCTTCACATCTGGCTGCAAGGTTTGTGGTCTTGCCACTTTGTTATTTTCTGACATTTTTAGAGTCTCTAAATCATGACCGATCAGATAATGAAGTACAAATGCCAAATCTGAGGATGATAATCAAACCCATTTACCTGTGACCTGATGACTCGGCCTGATAGATTCGGTTATGGGTCATGATGACAGTGGGTTTGGGTCCGGGTCCATAGTCATGAGTATGAACCCACTGGTTTCTGGTTCAATTGAGCCCATTTACCAGGTACACTAGTATATATTATGTGTATATGTATAACTTTAATCTAATATATTACCAAAATACTTGATGTATATCACAGTATATTATATATGATATCTTGTGAGGGGAGTGGGAACATAAGGTTAACCTTTACTCTAAAGTCAAAACTGTTCACTTGACACTTAAGCCCATTTCTGTCCAAGTGGACCCATAATCTGCTTTCATTGGAGTAATATTCACCATTGGGTTGAGAAAATAGTAATCAATAGTAATAATCAATGATAATTTTGATATTTTCAATGAAAACACATTTTTTTTTAATACAGTAGGGCCTATTTGTTAGGGATCCAAACCTTCCATTTTGATATGTGGTTAGTTCATCCATCACTACATAAAGTTTCGCTTTGTTTGGTGTGATATTTGTCATTGTATTGGGTCATTATGTTTTAATTTTTTTAATTGCTTTCAATCAAACAATCAATATTTCACATTCACCAAACTGGAGATGATGGTCTGAATGGATTATCTGGTAGCCCATCACTGTGGAATATATTCAAAATTTTCAAAAAAAAAAAGAAAAAGTCATGCATTGTGAGGATAATTACCTGTCCAAATTTTCAAGAAACAGTAATGCATTTATTGTGCATATTAATTTCTACTTTAAAGTAAACATCTATTTTGATTCATTTTAGATATCATGCTGAATTGATGAATCTTATATTTTTTAGATTTGCTGAATTGGATGCCTTGTATGGGTATCGCCGTATCAGATTCCAATGCATGTACCACACCCCTGCATTGTAGTTGCTAAGACTGGTTGTGTCCATCTTTCTAAACTTAGTTGGGCCTGGTTTTGTTTTCTTCCTGGACCTAACCCTAACCTTACTTATTTACTCCAAGAATTTAAAAATCGACCAATTTTGAGTCAACTTAGGATCCCGTTGGGTCGCACTAACTTAACCTAGTCTCACTACTTGATTGAGTCAAGTCAGACTTGGCGCTTACCTTGTCCATCACCAATATCAAGATTTAACTCCATATTTACTACTCCTAATTAAACCATTAAGTTAGAGTGGTTTAATTTGGATATTTAGAAGTGTGCAAATGCAAGGGCCCCAGATTAAAATCAATTACTTGATTTAGTACCATGTTCCAATAGATGGTTTATGTGCAGATACTGATACCAGGTTTTATAAACATGTTTTTTATTTCCTGAGCAATTTGTAACTGATCGTGTTTGTGTTTTTACTCCATCTTTACCTGTATTGATATTTTCTTTTAATGTATTTTTGTCAGATTCCCTGGACAAGCAGTTGGTGTGAGATTTGCTGGCCAAGCATCTTCTGCTGCAGCTACTCCAGCTGTGGAAGTTAAAAAGGTCTTCTTCTTTAGCTTACTTGGGTAATGGTTGAGAAAGGCTTGATGTGTTTCAACCTTCAAGTCTTCCATTGTGAAACAGTAAGGGGCAATTTCCTGAACTGAAATCATGGGCTGCTTGTTGGGTTTTCATTAGATCCAGGTCTGGCCTGAATATGCATTGGCCTATGTCCTATAATTGACGATTTAGACTGTTCAACAGGCCCAACCTGTTGTGCCTAGACCCAGGTTTATGGTCTAGCGAAACTAGGTTATAAGGTGCGGGGTTCGGCCTACCATATTTCTTATCCGGCAGACTCAGTACCTAAGGTGTAGGGTTCATATCGGACCCAGATTTGCACTTGGGCCCTCAATCCTTATTGTGCCTGGAGTTTTGCCAAAGTATGTCCTGCCCACTGATAGCCCTTTCCTTGTGTCTTGGTAGTGTGGAAATATATATTTTATATGTTTTAACTGCTGACGAAATGTTTTTACGCAAACCAAAATGTAACCACTGACCTAATCATCCTTGCTTCCTAGCATTCTGCTGTTGCAGTTTGCAATAATTTTACTCCATCGTTCTCCTTTCTTGCATGGCCTTGGACATTACTTTTTTTTTTTTCCTTTTTCCAAAATACATTTAGTATTTCTCAAGACAGTTGATATTGCTTTGGTATGTTGCCCATATGAATCAGGGGTCTTTTTGTCCCATCACTGGTCATGGCGGCCTGGACAAGTGGAGCCAAGATTTTTTCTTCAGTCTGTTTGACAACTGGGTCTAACATTTCGTCATCTATTCAGCTCCTAGGTCAAAAGCTCGGTCTATATGTTGAAAACTAGACTGGTCCGTCTCTATCCATTCCGCCTATAGATTGAAAGCTAGGCCTTGTCCTTCCCAATTGCAAAATTTTATGGAGCCAGCCTCTTCAGCTATTGGAGGAGAAAATTAGTCTTGGTTCCTTCTTCAGCTATTGGGCCGCAGTTTTTTGTACACCAGTAGACATGGGTGGCCTGGCCTGGGAGCTGGCCAAGAAAAACTCTATAATAGTCTATTAGGTAATGGGTCTAACACTTGGGTGTTTATATGTAGAAATTTGGGCCTGGACCTCTTATGCAAAAATTTGTGTACCTGTGTGTTAAATGTATTGGATTGAGCCAGAGCTTCAGACCTATTGTTGGACCTTTAAGTGTATTAAAAATCGCAATCAAACCTCTTCAGATATGGGTGAGAAAATTTGTCCTGGCTCCAGCCTGTAGGCTTAGAAATAGCCCACAATGGGCCAGGCTCGGCTGGGTCCCAGTCTGATTATCCTACTTTTATATTTCTACTAAAATCCTTTACACCTGGCAGGATGCTCCAGAGGGAGACGATGATGATGATTTGGATCTCTTTGGTGATGAGACAGAGGAGGAAAAGAAGGCAGCAGAGGAGAGGGAGGCTGCTGTCAAGGCATCTTCCAAAAAGAAAGAGAGTAAGCTTTTTTAGATTTGTTATTTGGTCATCAACTCGGTTGTTTATCTTTTCGTACATGCAGTTTGCATATCTTCTGTCCATTAACACAACAGTATCCTTCTTTATCCACCCCCCCATCCCACCCAAAAGAAAAGGAAAAAACATATTCAAAATGATTTACCATGTCTGTGAGGGATGTTGGCTAATATGCATCTCTATGCTCAGAAATCCCCACATTTTGCCACTTTAAATGCATGGGCATCAGGTGGGAGGACCCAAGATTCATATGGTATGCTAATTAGATAGGCTGTAAATGTACATTGGATGCGGACTATTGGAGACTTTTCTGAATTTTCTTTATCTTATAGCTCTGGCTCACCTCTTGAATGTATCTTACCTGTTTCTGAAAGAGGTCACATCTGCAGTGTGCCTTCCATTTGATGCCAAATTTGGATGTTGCACACGTATGTCTTTTCCACATGCATATTACACATTTTGAGTTGTCAATGATATTACAAACATCTCTAACCCGGTTGGCACAAAATATTATAAATCCTGGAAGAGAAAACTACGAGTAACCATATGTGCGCGTTAGGCTCCTCATGCCATTAGTTTTTATAGATAAGAAATTCGGTCGAACTCAGTGCAATTCCTCGTTCCAACTAAAAATGTGATTTAATTTGTGAAAGTGTGTTCTCTGGTTATGGTTTTGGAGCCAGTTTGCACTGTACTCCATCTAGCTGGTTATTAATTTTCAGAACCTCCAATTGAGGTCTTGAGGACCATGGCTAAAATTTGTGCTGTTCAAGGATTTGTGATTATGATTTTGATTTATCATTTTGTTTTGGACAGTTATATGTTTAGATCAGTAAAGAACAATAATTCAGTAGTTAGAAACTAATAAGTTGCTATTTTTTCTTCTCTTTAAGTCACTGCCCCATTTGCTTCAGTTTGATTAAGGTTGCCAATTTCTCAAGGGTCAACTCTAGTTAGTAGTACTAGGCAATTGTTTCCACCCTTTTTAAGCTTTTTTTTTTTTCCAATTCTCTCTCTCTCTCTCTCTCTCACATTGAAATGGAGCCTTTTTCTATTGTTAAGTTTTTAACACTGATGTAAATGTGAGTATTATTTCAGGTGGAAAATCTTCCGTTCTTTTGGATGTGAAGCCTTGGGATGATGAGACCGACATGAAAAAGCTGGAAGAGGTAGTTCGCAGTGTTGAAATGCCAGGCCTCCACTGGGGTGCATGTAAGTGAACATCTAATTTTTATTTTATTTGTTGCTATATTGGATACTCAAACTCACGCTCATTAACACACCCATGTCCTAACTCAGTAACTCCTAACTAGGCAGCTGAACTGCCAGCTGCGGGCTTTGGCCTCCATAATTTGGAAATTTGTCTGTTATCCTTTTTCCTTTACACTTACTAGACCCCACTGATCTTTGAAATTGTATTGCAGCAAAACTTGTCCCTGTTGGTTATGGCATAAAGAAACTTGTGATCATGATGACCATAGAAGATGACCTTGTCTCTGTTGACAATCTCATTGAGGATTGCCTCACGGTGGAGCCTGCAAATGAATACATACAGAGTTGTGACATTGCTGCCTTCAACAAAATCTAAGATCTGTTTACCTGCCATCTCCCTAATTTTTTTTTACCTTACCTAAACACTGTTTGCTAGTTGCTTTCCCATGGCATTTTAGTGTTTTTGTAGTTGTTTTTCCATCGAGTGTCAGTGGATGTAAGCGTCAGTAGGTAATGGGTGCTAAGAGCACCTTCTTGAGATATTACTATCAAAGTTAATTGTTATTTTAAGTTCTTGCGGTAAAGTTTTTGGATTATGGTGTGTGTCCTGCAAAACAGGTTTCCGAAAATGAATTACGCCACAAGCGAATATCTCAAAATTTTGTTTTTTGTTTTTTGTTTTTTTTTATTTTATATCATGATAACCCTAGGGCATGTTTGTGTCGCGAAAAGTGGATAATTTTCCGTGGAAAACCTGTCTCAGGCGTTTGATGTGGAACAATTCAATTGAAACGCTTTCTTGCCTCAGTATTTTTCTTGATAATGGTGGAAATGAGTTTCCTATAGGGGGCATGGGAAATAGATTTTCTCGAAAAAAATTTCCCTCTTTTCCTCACTTGTCTATTTAAATCCAAAATCCTAAAACTCTTCGCCTTTTGTTTCTTTAAATAAATTATTATCTGATGATAAATAAATAATATATATGGTATGTTATTTTTTTTCAAAAAATTGTTTCACCAAATAAATTTTTTTTTGATTTTCTATTAGAAATCTACAGCTGCACCAATTCAATTAGGAATTTTTTTCCGAGATTTTCATTTCAATGGAATTTGTTAATATGACGATTTTCCCTTTTCAAGAAAATGGTGTGTTCACATACGTCCCCAGGAGCAATAGTGGTTCGGAAACCCATTTTTGTGAAAGGTTCCAACAATTTTAATCTACTCTTTCATATTGAGTCATGTAGTCTGATTCAGATCCAAGTGAATTTTCTACTGGGTTGTTATTTTATATTTTGAATGATCCTTCAGTCTTGCTACTTTTTGGTACCCCATCCAGGGTACTGGGACGAGGGTAGCCTTACACAAGTGGGAAGGAGAGCTCACACGCAGTAAGAGGAGCCCATGTATTCATCTTAGTGACACAGTTGAGCTCATGAGGCTGTGAGTCCACCCTAGATGAAAGGTTTTTGGGCATAGATGTGTCCTCTAGATCCACCTTGCTTTTTAAGAAAGGTTATTCTCTGGTTTGTGTTAGATTATGGGTATCAATTACTCTCCCATTATCTGAATATCCAAAGTCTCTCCACTGAG
Organism: Cinnamomum chago; assembly: GCA_038049695.1. Classification (NCBI taxonomy): domain Eukaryota; kingdom Viridiplantae; phylum Streptophyta; class Magnoliopsida; order Laurales; family Lauraceae; genus Cinnamomum; species Cinnamomum chago. The sequence goes on from CP142451.1 coordinate 120,217,371, forward strand.
GAAATGACCAGACCCAAAAGCCATTTTTGGATCGAGAAGAAATTGTTATCCAATGTGTATTCCAATCCAAAATCCTGATATGGTATCATGAATTCATGATACGATATTGGACACTTCTACCTTTTATAAATAGAATTTCTGTTCGTGTCATGTCCATGACGTGTCTTTCTAGTAAGGGGATAGTAGGTGTAGAGTGTGTAGGATCATCATTAAAGTGGGTGTGAATGAGTTGTGACCGTGTGCCCCAAACAAAAGGCCTGACCAGTAAGATGGGGAGATGATATGTATATGTTGACTGAAAAATAATTAAAATAAGAGGCCAAAGCCAGGAAAGAAGACCATGGCCACAATCTTCTAGAGTTTTGAACCTTTTTTCTTATTGCTTTGCCCTACCAATTCACTTTTGCAGTATAGAAAAGATGATGGATTGAAAGATTGAAGACCCATTCCAAGCAACCTCCTAGGAAATAACACCTTTTCATTCCGGATAGGATTTTTGGGCAAAAGATCTGCTCAATCTGATCATCACGACCATTGTTTTACGAATTTTTAAGTTTAATGATTTCCTAAGCTATATTCTTGTATGAAATTCAATCCAATGGTTAGTATTACTGGTGAGTGCTCTTGGGAGAATATTGACGAGTAAAGTGTGAGGGAGGTGGATTGATGATATTTGGTCCCACGAGATGCTAAAATTGTTTCATTTCATACAAGTCGTGCGAGGTACCTCTCATGAGAAGGAAATCAATATTTATGTGTGTATACACATATACACTCATAATACTATATGAAACCATTCCTAATGGATGGTTGAGTTAGCATGCATTCCCTACGAAGCCAAAGCTTTTGTTTTGGTGAAATGGACACACTGATTTTCTATTAACAAGACGGGCAAGACTCATTCAGAGTCATCCAATTAACTCAGACCCAAGTGAATTTTCTACCGGGTTTTGGGGTTTTTATACCATGCGGTGGGGTCAAATTTCTACTGAATTGGGATCATCTAAGGATTTTTCCTATGGTGACCGTGAATAGACCAATCACGGTCCGCCACGTCACCGTGGGCAGCCCCTATCCTGGTACATGACAGGCTGCCTACAGTGACGTGACGTACCTTGATTGGTCCACTCGTGGTCACAGTGGGGGGAATCCTCAAAGGATCTATACTCACTTGACAGAGGCTTTCTTATGTGTTTATATTATTAGGTTTTGAGGGCATGATGGGGGTCCTCCGGATCCACCTTGCTAATTAAGAAAGGTCGTTCTCTGGTTTGTGTAGGTTTACTGGTACCAATCAGTGTCCCTTTATCTGAATAACACAAGTCTCCATTATGGAAAAAAAAAAAAAAGAAGTTCTAAAATCTGTTTTGGGTCGAGAAGAAATCCAGGTCTAATCCAAATGAAAGCTTATTCCAATCCAAAGTTCCTGATCTGAACCAGCTATAGCCATCTATTATAAAAGATATGTTTTGAGGGTCTTCAAAGAGTTTGGATCAATGCCACATAGGATGTATCAAGGGGCTAAAGAGAGCTTGGTTCATGTGTGGGGATCGTCCCATGGACCGAAGCCCACCTTGATTTCGGCAAGCAGCAAGAAGAGCCGACCTGGGTCTCGGCCACGGGCGTGGATCCAACATGCTCGCCCCCGCGCCCTTTCGGTCTCGGCATCTCTTTTCCGCTGGTTTCGGTAAAAGCTCGTTTCTCACTTCGGCTATACCAAAGCCATGCCCATTTCGGTATCGGTTGTGCATTTGTAGCTGCGCCGTAAGCCACCCAACCAAGGCAGGGCCTGACTAGCACGGTCCATATAGGGACACATGGCGGGGTGCGAGCACATGCTGACGGGACATATACATCATCCTAGCCGTCCGCCCATGCCAAGTTCCTGACAGGGTCACATCCATTGGCTACACCCCCATCAGGACACAGCCCAAGAAGGGGATCTGATAGGACTTTAGCCGCCAACAAGTCAGGGCAAGATCAGGCCCAATGTGACTGGCTTTTAATGCAGTATGGGCTGATCGAACCCTCATTAAATGCAATATGGGCTGTGATAGACCCTAATTAATGACTCTATTGGGCTGATAAGACCCCAGCAGTCACTCCTTTAGGCCCACGGACACGGGCACCAAGGAATTTTCCCATATAAGGTAATCGACCACCCAAAGATGAGGTACGCATTCTCTTACATGCAACCAGACACCTCTTTCTTCTCCGATCAATTACCAGCACTAACTTAAGCATCGGAGAGCCCTGTGCTGCACCCAGCCAGGGTCCTTTGACTGTTCTCTTCTCCCTTTTCAGGTCCCTTAAACACGCAGTTCCTCCTCGAGTTCTTTGAATAAGTCCTTGAAGGCATCCCAACCTTGTGAGTATATTTTTTGCACTTATAATTGGCGCCGTCTGTGGGAACACGATTTGCATAATCTTCCCTATCACCATGACGAGGAGAGCTGCGAAAGGCGGAGAAACTTCCAAGACAAAACGTACAGGACCGTCCTCTGACCTCCTTCCTGCCCAGAAGAGGACTGGGAAGAAACCAGTCACATAGGCCTACGTCGAGCGTGATCTCGTCCGAATCGACGTTCAGGACTTCGCTCAGAGTCTGCTCTCCGGAGGGGAGACGCTCATCAGCAGCCTGGGGGAGGTCTCCTGATGGGTCGGGATCAGCAGAGCAAGTTTCCAGTGGTCGACGGATCACATCCCTCTGATCAGATGGAGGATGCTGAGGACGAAGACTACAATTCTGATGATGACTTTGACTCCACCCTTGAAGAGATTAGAGCACAGAATGATACCATCAAAGAGAAGAACGCTCTGATCCGCCAGCTCCAGCAGCAGCTGGAAAGAGCTACGAGTTCAGCAAGGCATCAGCAGCAGTCGCGGCAGCAGTAGCAGTCACGGCAGCAGTAGCGGTCGCAGCGACAGCAGCAGTAGCAGTCACGGCAGCAGTAGCGGTCGCAGCGACAGCAGCAGTCGCAGCGATAGCACGAGAAGAAGGTTTCTAGTGGCAGGCGCACTTTTTCCCTCGAGGAAGACTTGAGGGATCTTCTGAATGAGAAAAGGTGTGACCGAACTCGAGATGAAGGCTCAAGTACCAGCCATAGCTATTCGAGGAAGGCGTCAGAAACCATTCCGGAGAGCCAGTATCACGACCAAGAGTGGCTGGACGAGCGCATAAGGGGAACGGTCCAGCGCAATCTAGAGGTGGCTGGCCTCGGCTGAGACCAATGGGATGCTTACTGCGACTCCATTGATCTCGGCGCGTCCCCCTTCTCTCGCGACATCAGGAGATATCCCCTGCCAAAGAAGTTCACCGTACCGAGGTTCGTCACTTATGACGGGACCTCGGATCCAGCTACACATCTCAGGCACTTCTCTCAGAGGATGTCTGTTTGGGGGGACGAGAGTCATCTGAACTGTCGAGTCTTTTCCTCCAGTTTGGGTGACCTCCCTTTGAAGTGGTTCTGTGCTCTCCCGGAGGGGTCCATTTCTAGTTGGCAGCAACTCCAGTAGTCCTTCATGAAGAAGTTTCAGGCCTATAGAATATTGCTGAAAACGGATGCGGATATTATGGCCCTGAAGATGAAGCAAGGGGAGAACGTCACTCAGTTCGCGAAGCGGTTCTGGACGGTCTACAGCCAGATCGAGAACTCCAAGGACGAGGTGGCCATCTTCGCATTTCAGAACGCCTTGCTGCCAGACAGCGACCTTCGCAAAGATCTGGCTAGGAACTCGGTATCTTCCATAGCGACGCTCATGTCCATAGTCAACCGCTACATCGCCCAAGAGGACGACCGGGTCCGGGCTCGGGAAAACCATGGGGCCGTGCAGAAAGACCGAGGTGAAAAGCCCTCGAAGAAAGATAAGGGGCCGTCCCGAAGAGATGAGCCAGACAGACGCTGGGCATTAGCTAGCTCGGCAAGGGCTCAGGCATTCACCTCGGCAAGAAGCAAAAGGCCTAGGATGTCTGAGGATGCATACCGGGTAGTTAACAGGATCTTTAAGGAGCCCATCCACAGGATCATGTACAAGATCAAATCAAGGCCGTACTTCAGCTAGCCCGAGCCCATGCGAGACGATCCCTCTTCCCGGGATCAGACCTGGTTTTGCGCGTATCACAAGGAGAGCGGCCACAAAACTGAGGAATGCAGGATATTGCGGTCACATTTGGAAAAGCTTGTCCAAGAAGGACACATGCAGGAGTTCGTCAAGGCAGACACAAGGGCCGACACCCGGGTTTCGCGCCGAGACGAGAGGGGCCACGACAGAGACGGATCGGAGAAGATTATTATTGTCATCCATTTAGCTCCCCCACGCAAGGGTAGTAACCGAGCGCGTGCCGAGGCCAGACGTTCCTCCCACAGTGAGCAGGTCATGGCCGCCGAACTCAACTCGGCTCCGAAGAATGCTCGGAGGGAGAGGCCCGAAATCAGGTTCTCAGATGCGAACTTGGAAGGGGTCCAGCTCCCCCACAACGACCCGCTGATTGTCTCTCTGAAACTGGATTACTCTGAGCAAGGTGTGAAGGATTGCACCGTGCAGAGGGTCCTCGTTGACCCCGGTAGTTCATCCGAGGTCCTCTATTTCGATGGTTTCCGAAGGATGGGCCTGGCGGAGAAGGATTTGCAGGAGGCCCGGATCCCCCTCATCGGCTTCAGCGCCAAGCCAGTGTACCCCAAGGGAAAGGTGACGTTCAGGTTCGAAGTCGGTGGCGCATCCGTCGTGACAACCTTCTTGGTGGTCGACGCACCCTCACCCTATAATGCTATAGTGGGCAGGTCTTGGCTCCATAGTCTGGAGGCAGTCCCTTCCACTCTCCACCAGAAGCTGAATTTTCCATTGGAAAGGAAGAATGGTAGAATAGAAATCGTCACGGTCCGAGGAGATCAGCAGATAGCCAAGCAGTGTTTGACAGCCGTGGTGTCTGGAGAGCGAGAGCCCAAGGAGGTCAACATGGCCGAGATGGAGAAGAAGCTAAACGAGGTCGGTCAGGACCCGAAAACGAAGAACGTGGAGGACCTGACCGAAGTCAGGATCGACTCAAAAGATCCGGAACGGGCCTTCCTGCTCGGCAGTCAGCTCAGGGAGCCAGAGAAGTCCGAGTTGGTCCAGTTCCTGGTGCAGAATAAAGATGCCTTCGCCTGGACGCCTCAAGAGATGCCCGGCATTGACCCAGAGGTAATATGCCATAAACTGAATGTGGACCCTAACCATAAACCTGTGATGCAGAGAGCTCGCAGGACTGGGGTACCACAAACCTAGGCCGTGGTCGAGGAGGTGGACAAACTGCTCGAGGCCGGCGTCATTAGAGAGGTCCAGTACCCGACCTGGCTAGCTAATACTGTGGTCGTCAAGAAGAAAACTGGCAAATGGAGGGTGTGCGTCGACTTTACCGACCTCAACAAGGCTTGCCCTAAGGACAACTTCCCTCTGCCTAAGATCGACAAGATGATCTACGCCACTGCCGGGCACGACAGAATGAGCTTCCTTGACGCTTACCGCGGTTATCACCAGATACCGCTGTATGGGCCGGATGAAGAGAAGACATCTTTCATAACACCCAGGGGCACCTACTGTTATAAGGTGATGCCGTTTGGGTTGAAGAACGCAGGAGCCACCTATCAGAGACTTGTCACCAAGATGTTCCATAATCAGCTCGGCAAGACTGTTGAAGTCTACATCGACGATATGGTGGTCAAGTCCAAGCAAGCGCAGAGTCATTTGAAAGACCTGGCCCAGGTTTTCGATGTCTTGAAGCTGTTTAAGCTCAAACTCAATGCATCTAAATGCGCTTTTGGTGTTGGCTCCGGGAAGTTCCTGGGGAGTTTGGTCACACGCAGAGGGATAGAGGCCAATCCGGACCAGATTTCGGCTATCGTCAGGCTCCAAAATCCCACTTCGGCAAAGGAGGTCCAAAAGCTAACCGGAATGGCAGCTGCACTGAATCGATTCATCAGCCGATCTTCAAATAAGTGTCGGCCCTTCTTTTAGCTTCTTAGAAAAAATTTAAAATTCCAATGGACTCCGGAATGTGACCAGGCCTTGCAGGAACTCAACGCCTATTTTTCCTCATCGCCTCTACTATCAACTCCGATCCACGGAGAATTTTTGTATTTGTATCTTGCGGTCTCGGATCATGCGGTGAGTTCGGTCATTGTCCGAGAAGAGGACAAGGTCCAAAAACCAATCTATTATACGAGCAAGACTCTCATTGATGCCGAGACCAGATACTTGCTACTAGAGAAGCTCGCGCTGGCACTCGTTAGTGCCTCACGAAAGCTCTCTCATTACTTCCAAACTCACACCATAGTGGTTGTTACGGAACATCCACTCAAGTCTATTTTCAAAAAAGCTGACTTTTCAGGAAGAATCTCCCGATAGGCCGTCGAACTGGGGCAGTATGAAATTCACTATCAGCCCAGGACAGCGATCAAAGCCCAAGTGCTGACAGATTTTCTCGTTGAGTTTTCTTCGAGTTCGGCACCTATCCAACTTGGCACCGCACTGGGGGGCAAGGGACATGAGGCGCCCACGGGCTCCGAACAATCACAAGACCAAGCCCCCACTCTAGTTTGGAGAATCTTCATCGACGGGTCCTCCACCTCGAGAAGAGCCGGTGCAGGAGTTGTCCTCCAATCTCCAGAAGGGCTGGTCATCGAGCAGGCCTTGACCCTGGATTTCAAGGCGTCGAACAACGAAGCTAAGTTCGAAGCCCCATTAGCCGGACTAAACAGCGCCAAAATCCTCGGAACTCAACAGCTGGTGGTCTTCAGTGATTCACAATTGGTGGCAAACCATCTGAATGAGGACTATCAGGCTCGCGACGATCGGATGGCCGCGTATTTAGCCCTGACAAAGAAGCTGCTCTCACAGTTCCAGACGGCCGAAATCAAACATATAGGCAGAGAATCAAATTCTCACGTGGATGCTCTTGCAAATTTGGCATCGACTGTCGAAGCAGGAAGAAAAAGAACCATCGAAGTGGAATCATTGGCCGTGCCCAGCATTGAGCTCCATCCACCTCGGGAAGTGGTGTGTCTGAACCTCGGCCCGAGTTGGATGGACCCCATTATAGTCTACCTCAAGGACGACAAACTTCCCGAAGACAGTGGCGAGGCCCATCGAATCAAACTCAAAGCAGCCCGGTTTTGGTTGTCTCCCGAAGTCAAGCTCTACAGGAAGTCATTCACGGGTCCGTACCTCTAGTGTGTCCATCCAAGCAAAGTTGAAGATTTCCTATTCGAAATACATGAAGGGATATGCGGGAGCCACATTGGAGGGAGATCCTTGGCTTACCGAGCCATCAGCCAAGGCTACTGGTGGCCATATATGCAGAAGGACGAGCAAGTCTACGCTAGAAAGTGCGAAAAGTGTTAGAAATTCTCCCACTCCGTCCATCAACCAGCGCAAGATCTCAGTCCGCTCTCCATCCCATGACCATTCGCTCAATGGGGGCTCGACATTGTGGGACCACTTCACCTAACTCCGGGGAACAGAAGATGGCTGATAGTGGCCACCGACTACTTCACCAAGTGGATCGAGGCAGAGCCATTGTCCTCCATCACGGAGCATGATTCTAAGAATTTCGTATGGAAAAATATCATCACGAGGTTTGGCATCCCTAGAACTTTGATCTCGGACAACGGGACTCAGTTCGATTCCAACCTCTTCAGGACCTTCTGTCAGGAGCTCGGCATCCGAAACCACTACTCAACCCCGGCTTATCCACAGTGCAATGGCCAGGCAGAAATTTCTAATAAGGTGATGCTCGACGGACTGAAGAAGCGACTTGACAGAGCAAAGGGGAGGTGGGTAGAAGAACTTCCGAGCGTCCTATGGGCTTATAGGACGACCCCGAGGCGTTCCACCTCGGCAACACCCTTTTCCTTAGCTTACGGGATGGAGGCTGTTATTCCCTTGGAGATCGGCCTCCCTACTTTGAGGACCGAGCTCTTTGACCAAGGTCGGAACGAGACACACTTAGCTCTGGAACTGGACTTGGCCGACGAGCGGAGAGAAGCAGCTGCGATCCGGCTGGTCGCGTATCAGCAGCAGCTGGCCAGAGGGTATAACCAGAATGTCAGAGAGAGGAAATTCTCAGTAGGAGAGCTGGTTCTTAAGAAGGCGCTCTCAAGGGACAAGGATCCAAATCAAGGCAAGCTGGCACCGAATTGGCACGGACCATTCAAAGTGATTTCCATTGCCAGGCAATCAGCTTATAGACTCGAAGATATGGAGGGCCGACAGTTACCGAGACCATGGAACGCGTCTCACCTCAAGAAGTTCTACTTCTGAAACCTGTACTTTTTATACTTTGAAGAATTCAATGAGAATTTCACATTCATTCGCACTCAAATAGCAGAGCATCCTGTACCAGCACTTCGCTACGGCCAATGATGAGATCGCCTCGGGTCGGCTACGGGCCGCCCAGGCGTGAAGCCTTTATGGTCAATGATGAGATCGCCTCGGGTCGGCTACGGGCCGCTCGGGCGTGAAGCCTTTATGACCGATTATGAAATCGTCTCGGGTCGGTGTAAACCACCCAGGCATGGAGCCATTTCGGCCGCTGCCGAGATCGCCTCAAGAAGGTTGACGCCACTCCGGCGCGGATCCACTTCGGCCCGATCACCTATGGATTCACCCCAATTGTCGAAGTGAATAAGATCAATAGGGTTAACGAGGGCCTTAAGGTTTAAGCGTCACACTAAGTCCTAAACTGGCCAGTCTACTCCTACCGAACTCATGTACTTGTGAAAAGTGAAAAGTGTGAATGCAGAAACATAACAAGATGCAAATAGAATTCAAAAGAGAGATCTGAGGCAAATTGAGAAATTTTATTTACAATGGCATATTTGTACATTCTGGAGTCAAATTCATAACAAAGCAAAATGAAAGAAAATTACATATCATAAGAAAGGAAACGAAAACAGAAATCAACATGTCCCGTCCCCGGCATCTTCGATTATAACTATTGTAGCATCGCCCGTCGAAGCGGCTTCGGAAGGGTCCGGTGTCGGCTCAACAGGAGTCTTTGGTGGAGGGGGAGCAGGAGTCTCAGCAGGGGGCTGGGTCGCGGGAGCGGCTTGTCCGAACTCAGGAGGGTTCAGATACAACGGATGATCTTCTTGATACCCCAACTCCTTGAGTACAGCACGATGGCCGAGCTGAAATATTTTCGGACTCAGCCTATGGATCTGCTCAGTGTAGTTCCGGCCCGCATCCGCGACCCCTTCTAAGAAAGCGGCGTTGACCTCGGCTTGGGTCGACGTTAGAAGTTCTTCCCTCGCTTTCTTCTCTGCCTCAAGATCGGCCACCAGCCCCGCCGATCTCTTTTCCTCGGTGTTGAGCTTTCCTTGCAGTTCGTAAGTGTCAGCCTTCAGTTTGCAAAGCTCGCTCACCATCAAGTTGGCCTGCTCGTCAAGCTCGGCCTTCTTGACTTCCATCACCCTCAGCTCCCCGTTCTTCGCCTGCAGCTCGACTTCGGCCCTCTGTTTTTCCTCTGCAAGGCGATTGAGCCGACCATCTTCTTCGAGGATCTTATTTACGACCACTTGAAGCCTCTGGACGCTCTGTAAAGAATAAGATGATGAGTTAGTACCGCGTGCAAAACAGTGCGAAAAATCCAAAGGCCATTACTTATTTTTCAGAGGCCATTACTTAAGCCCAACACTCACCGCGAGGGCGTGCTGTATTGTCCTCATGAGCAGCTGGGGGTTGTCCTCCGCGTTGTGCCTCTCCATGTCTTTGGGGAGCGCACAAGCCCTGCTGAGGGACGCGATGACGGCAGGGTTCCCCACCAGCCTGTCCTCGACATTCAGCGGCATCCCTCGCCGCAGCTTGAGGTCCGGTTTGAAGATTGCCGGCTCGGCCGAGGTTGTGGGGCGGGGATATTCGAGACGTCGTTCCACCAGGGGCCCTGCCTGGGCCGGCGCCTCTCCCGTGGCCCTCTCCCTTGTAGACTGGAAGGGCCGTGGCCGGTCCTCTTGGACGGGCTCCTTCCCCCTGGCCCTTTTTCTAGGCCTATCCCGCCCGGCATTGACGGCGGGCTGGGTCTCGGGGCTGGGGATGACGGCGGTGGCAGAAGGAGTGGGTTCGGCACTAGAAGCAGCAGCCTGCTCGCCAAAGAGCGCGTCCTCCAAGTTAAGCGGCTGATAGGCTGGCCTGCGTCTATCCATATCTTCGGCGCTGGGGGAAGAATAATTCTCGACCTCCCTTATGGGGTCGCTCTCGGCTACGGCTGCCGATGTGGAAGCCTCGACGCCCGAAACAGCCCCGCTTGCTGCTTCCGCTAGGGCAAGGACGATGTCCCTGGGACGGCCCGACTTCCGTGTATAAGACACGTACTTTGGCTCGTATCCTAGGAGAGAATATGCGGCCCTGGTGTGATGGCCCCGGTATCGGTACACCGTGTTTAACCAGGTCGCGTTCTTCCTCCAACCGTCTAGCTGGGCGTCTCGCCTACGCTGGAAGAGACCTGCAAAGAAGCATTAAGTAAAAAACAAAGCAAGGAGACGAAGTAAAAGGAATTCGAAACCCAAGAGGGATCAGTGTTTTACTCGGTGGAGTCCCGAAGAATTGCGGGACCTGGATCCTCCTTGCCGCCTCGGTCTCGGTCGCGTCGAACTCCCAGTTTCCTTAGACGAACAGGCGATCATCTTCGGCATACTTGTTGGAGTCCTCCAACGCCGTAACGAGGGGCTGGCACTTCGCTTTGACGCGAAGGTAGTATGTGCCGCCCTCTCTGGACTTGCAGATATCATATATGTCCTCAATATCATGGACGCCGAGATTGATGCCCAAAATTCTATTCAGTTTGGCGGCGCCCATGATAATTTTGAAGCCATTGGGCATCAATTGGCACGGACATAGGTTCCAAGTTTGGAGGCAAGATCTGAGGAGGGGATGAAGGGGGAACCTGACCCCACCTTCGATGATGGCAATCAGAGGAAAGGGCATCCAGCCGTCGCAAAAAACATAGCCGGACGGGCTGGATGAATCGGTGGCCCTCACCTGGACATCCTCATGGATCATATAGGCCACCTTAAGCTCTGCCAGAGCCGTGGGGGTGTCTACCCAATAACTATAAGCCCCCATTTCTAAATCTAAAAGAAAAGAAAACCCTAACGAAGCCCTAAGGGGTAGGTACAATGCAGAAGATGAACAGGGGAGAAACCCTAGGAACCAAATGAAGGGTGTAAACAGGAAAAGGGGAATCAGGGAAGAAATGCACTCACTGATTCGACAGGAGCGAGACTGGACTACAGTGAGTAACGCAGGGCTAGACCACTTCGATGGGTGACCACAGGAAGACGAGACGAAGGCCCTTTACTGGTTCCAGATCTGTTTCTACTTCCAGCGGCTTGGTTCTAGTTCAGATTCTGTTTCTGTTTCTGGTTATGGCAAAAATGGCGAAAAGGCAGGCTGAATCGAATTTAAAGGGAAGGGATAGGCGCCATCCCGAAATTCGAAGGCGAGGCGTGCGCGGTGTCGTCTCGATTCCCTCCACATGCCGCCTCGAAGTGGCGGGAAGCCGTTTAGATGGTGACGCATGGCGCAATCGGTCCGCCTCCCCACGCTAGTCATGGTCTCCGCATTTATAATTCTCTTGATTGCCTCGAGTAGGCAAAGTGATGGCGGCACGTTAAACCGAACCATCAAGATCCTTAATTGGGAGCTGACCCTGGGGTAATTATCAAACGACTTCGGGAGCTAGCTCAGCTCTCAACCTCAAGACTTGGGGAGCCCTAGAGGTCAAGAGCTGGGGGACAATTGTGTGGGGATCGTCTCATGGACCGAAGCCCACCTTGATTTCGGCAAGCTGCAAGAAGAGCCGACCTGGGTCTCGGCCACGGGCGTGGATCCAACATGCTCGCCCCCGCGCCCTTTCGGTCTCGGCATCTCTTTTCCGCTGGTTTCGGTAAAAGCTCGCTTCTCACTTCGGCTATACCAAAGCCATGCCTATTTCGGTATCGGTTGTGCATTTGTAGCTGCGCCGTAAGCCACCCAACCAAGGCAGGGCCTGACCAGCACGGTCCATATAGGGACACATGGCGGGGTGCGAGCACATGCTGACGGGACATATACATCATCCTAGCCGTCCGCCCATGCCAAGTTCCTGACAGGGTCACATCCATTGGCTACACCCCCATCAGGACACAACCCAAGAAGGGGATCCGATGGGACTTCAGCCGCCAACAAGTCAGGGCAAGATCAAGCCCAATGTGACTGGCTTTTAATGCAGTATGGGCTGATCGAACCCTCATTAAATGCAATGTGGGCTGTGATAGACCCACATTAATGACTCTATTGGGTTGATAGGACCCCAGCAATCACTCCTTTAGGCCCACGGACACGGGCACCAAGGAATTTTCCCATATAAGGTAATCGACCACCCAAAGATGAGGTACGCATTCTCTTACATGCAACCAGACACCTCTCTCTTCTCCGAACAATTACCTGCACTAACTTAAGCATCGGAGAGCCCTGTGCTGCACCCAGCCAGGGTCCTTTGACTGTTCTCTTCTCTCCTTTCAGGTCCCTTAAACACGCAGTTCCTCCTCGAGTTCTTTGAATAAGTCCTTGAAGGCATCCTAACATTGTGAGTATATTTTTTGCACTTATAGTTCATATTTCTGCTTTGAATGTCTACATAGCTTAAACCATATTGCCATTTTGAATGCCCGATTATATACCAAACAAATTTATTTTCAAGGACCTCAATAGGTGTGTAAGAGGTGTTCATTAGGTGTTGAAGGGTGTATTTCAAAATAAGCAAATAATCGGATTTGGCACTATATTTTTTATTTTTGAGGAACTTACAGCATAGGACCCCATAGGATCCCATGCCACTTTTGAGGTCCCAAAAACAACGTATATATGGATAAAGTCTTCAACCGTTGTTTATATATATATATATATATATATTTATGGGGGGTATTCAAGTGAGAGACTCTTTTTGTGAAGGTTTCAAGTATAAAATGGTGTACTCCATTCAAGTACAAAAGTCTTTTTGTACTTGAAACCTCTAAAAAAGGAGAGTTCTACACCACACATGATGAGGAAATTCCTATCTTAAATATTTATATATATATATATTTTTTATCGTACAGTGATAGGTCAATATCTATCATTATCATCCATACAATTTGTACCTGTCCCTGTGGAGTGTGAAGGATGATCAACAATGTGGGTTGGTAGTTGGTACAATGAAAAGGCCAAGTCAGGGGAGAAGACTTTTATTTTGTTTTGAATTCCTTACCATTACATTATATTTTGTTGCTTTGCCTAGTCACTTGTGCAGTACAAAAAGATGATGGGTGGAATGATGGAGGAGGACCCAGATCCCTGTTTGATCTTCCCCAGTTTCCAAGCAACCTCCAAGACCCAACACTTTTTTTTTAATCTTTCCTTCTGTGTTGCATATGGTTGCTGACATAAACATGATGCATACTTCATAGTTCCAATGGTTTTTGAGTCTCAAGAGTCAGGCCTAACCCACCCAACCAGGGTTTAAAACCTTGCCACCAAACTTGATTCCTGGGGTTGACTCGGACGGACTCAGGTCGAGTCAAGTTTCCTGAGTTATTGAATTATGTTCATTTGTTGAGATTGGTAACTCGGGGATTGGGGGGGGGCGGGGGAGAAGTGTTTTGTGTTCCGGTATGAGATAAATCATGTGAACTATATGGATGCCCTTAGATCTATTTGATGATCAAGTAATGATTCTCATCTCCTTTATATAGAATTATCATGACTACTATGGATGTTATCCCTCTTGGAATCCCACATTTCTAGACTATCGCGGAAATTTTGCCAAATTGGAAGTCTAAACCTGATCTAAACTCTACCAACAAGAATTTTATTCTTATTTGACTCAACTAGATTAAGACTTATTAGGAATTCATTCGTGCACACTATCGGATATGATCTGGCATGGGCCCCATGACAGTCTTGCCACACAATTTTCCAACAGGCCTATTCTCATTGGTTTACTTTTTAAAATTGGCCCACCTATGATCAATCATTCCATTCCCTCACTTAACCTTTCAACAGGTACACATCACTGGATTCAATTAAAAACAAAACAAAATAAACCAAAAGTACGCTTCCCTTTTCCATAGAAAAGTGAGTCCGCCGAAATGGCTTTTCGCGGAAAAGTAAAATTTATATTTAGTGCAACCGTTTTCCCACAATGAATAACACAAAAATGAGTTTTATTTGTCATGTTCCATGGAAAAGATTTTCTTATTGGGGATGGGAAAAAAAATCTCCATAGAGGAGGAAAAAGTCCACCAAAGTGGTTCCGAACATACAAAAAAGTGAGGTGAAACTTCCGTTGATTTCCTCCACCAATGCCTCTTTTTCCTACTATACGTCCTATCCATGGGTAGATAATGAAATGCAACTCCAAACTAAACGCCTTTATTCTACACGATGATTTAACTGTGAAAAAAATCAAAGAAATTTGCACCATCCAATCAATATATAAATACAATACAATGATGGAGTAGTATAAAGTAGGATCATATTTGTGGAGGGACGTTTCCACACAAGCAAAACCCCTATTTAAGCTCTATATTATTACTTCTTATTCAGTGCAACATGAGTTGGTGTGGAAAATCGAAATACTAAAACGATATTTACTTCCGAGAGAGAAGAGCGGAGTCGGATCCTCCCCCTTTAAAATCCCTTTTAGTGGAAGAGGAAATAAACCTTGTTTCAAGCATTTGACTTGCTAGGAACACTAAGATGTATTTCATTTAAATGGTTATAAATGATGAATCAAAAGGGAAAATTCAAAATGACCACCAAATAACCTCCACTCTAGTGGAAATCAAGGGAAGATATATATATATATATATATATTTTGCCAACGGAGGGTTTCCAACCCTTCGGACTAGACTAATCCCTCTGGGCCTAAAAAGATGCAAGGTAAAACCTCTGTGACCCTCAGGTGATAGCACTAGTGGACTCAACCTTCTATTCCTGAATATGGGGAATCGATGATCAATACTGGGACCTCTAGCTCCGGAAAAGAGAGGAACCGTAGTCCTGACCACTCGACCAACCCCTTGGGGTTGAAATTGAGGGTAGAGATTCACATCTTCTGCAATTGAGTAACGCAATTTCTGCAATTACTAAAAATTAAGGGAAGATGAAAAATGAATATGAACAATCATCACTCTAGTAATTCAATTCTTAGAAAAGCTGACATCAACATCTACGCCTGCATTGCTCATTTGACAAAAAACTCCTATGCTTTATGTACAAATAAACAAGGAAAATGTTTTCCCATGAGTAGACTACATGTGCAATCCAACTCTATGGGGGCCTACTTGGGCCCACCTTTGATCAGTGCATTCCCTTTGATAACCTTGTCATCCCTTGATCTGGTATGAGACATAGTTTTACATCCATTAAACCTTCACTCGCTATTGGATTTAATATATATATATATAACTATGGTTAGAAAGACACCATTAAACATTAAAGCTATTAAATAAAAAAGGTACGATAATCTGGTATGGCTGGTCATTTGGCTCCTCCTTGTCCGCAAGAAGGCATTTCCATCTTTGCTCACAGAACATTTTTTTAACAAATAAGCAATTGGGTAAATGAGGAAATCCATATGAGTTTGAATTCTCAAAACAAAATGTTTTTACTTTTATAGAAATCACGAGTTAAAGAAGAAGTGGACCTTCACGGTGGGCCCACCTATTGAAAATTCAAGTCAAATCAAGATAAATGCCTCACGTTGTATGGCATATCTTTACATTTGACTCCGAGATGATCTTGGTCCCAACAAAGATTGACCATTTGATTGACAACGTGATTTTTATATCAAACGTTTACAATATGTCAAATTTCTATTGAAGTAAAATTTGGAAATACCATATACACTAGCAAAGTATTTATTTTGAACGGCTAGGATATTGAAGTTCCACTCCTTTATCTTGAGATTTCTAAATCAAAGCCTTAAAAGGATCAAAAAACTCGATCTATGTTCCCAGCAATTTTATCAACAGACCTTGATTTTGAAAATCTAAACAATTCAAAATCATACTTCTTCTAAGATGTATTTATGTGACTAGAGGAATCCATATTAGAGAAGAAAATTGTTTTCATTTTTTTGTACAATCTCCTTCTCAGTTGTTTGGTTAAATAAAAAAATAAACTAATTTTCCTCGACAAAGAGAATTTTGATTTTTTCCCCTCTCCCCCTTCTCATAGAAACAACAGGGGTATTGACCGTACAATCCCCTTGGCCCTAACATTTGCTCCAAATTAAATTTTTTTCACAAACCAGTTCATACAATAATAGTATAATATCACACTGTCCCCAAAAAATCACATAAACATCTTTTATAGAAAATGGGAGAGAAGAGAATCACATCTACTAAAAAGATAACAAAAGAAAATCATGTGATGAACATAGTGGTGTCTCCAACTCCAATTTAACCCAACATAAGCACAGGACAAAAAAAAAAAAAAAACAGTGATTTTGAGCCATTAGATTGCAAAGGAGTGCCCTAGTATAGTTTCCAACTACTGCTATTATTGGTCATGATAATGACATGCACCACTTTCTAATACTGGGTCCCAACAACAACAAAACAAGAGCAATCATCATCATATATATAGGAAAAGCTACCATACAGCAGCGTTGCATCTTACTAAGATGAAGCGCCCGGCATATGCAGGTGGTGGATCTCACCCTTAAGAAATCCAATCCCTTCATTGGTTCTAACAACCACTGTGAAATATACATATAAAATATTATTCAAATCAACAATATGCACACAGTTGGATTAACTAAATCATGAACACATGATTCAACTTTTTTAATTTTCTCTCTCCTTTCTTATGGAAATAGAAGTTGGGCATATATTTAAAATCAACAGATCAATCTAACAGTAGGTCCTACGAAATACACTTTGAATTTATATATATAAAAAATAGGATGTGTGTAAAAGACGATGGACGAATTGGATTTCTTAAGAGTGGGCCCCACCTACTTGCATATGCCAGACGCTGCATCATACAAAAATGGAGCGCGGCTGTATGGTATGCTTGCCAATATATATATATTTATAGTAAATGAGGCAGTTGAGTTGTGGAAATATCAATCTCTCATTTCTCAACCCTCCTAAAAAAAATATATAATTAAAAGTTAGGTAAATAAATGCTTTATGGAAAAGGTTAACACTTTATATCTACAAAAAGTGGGCCCCACTTGAATGGACCGGTGCATGATACGGACATGGCGCATCTTAAGAAACCTCTATAATTTCCAAGTCTTACACACGCTTTCTTCCCTGGCCTTTTCCCAACCCCTAAAATCTAGGGTTTTGGATCAGCGATTCTTCTGCAATTCGGCCATGGATGGAAGCTTCCTTCTTCTTCCTTTCGTGTAGGTACCGATGCGTTTTTCCCCTTCTCAAGATCTCCTTTTTTTTTTTTCTCTTCAGATTGTTCTTATCTGTATTATTAATCTGCTGTTGCAATCATCCTGTTTGTGCTCAGATCTTCCGATCTGGAGCGATCTTGGCGTTTTTCGTTTCGATCTAGTAGAATTGAATCTCTTTATCATCTGAGGTTGAGAATTCGGTGATGTATGGATGTCGATCTATATTTGATTTATTTGTTTGATTGTTTTTTTGCTGTAGTTTTGGATAATTGATCTATTTGAGTTGGGTTTTTCGTGATCTTTTGCTCGAAGTTTGGGTTTTAGGGTTTTCAGTTTGGTTTTGCTTGCATTTAGGGTTTTCAGTGGGATACTGAGGTAAGTAGGTTTGTTTTCTTTGATGTGGATATGTAATTCAAGATTCTTTTTTTTTGCATAGACACACAAACACACACAAAAGGCTGTGATGGCCTCATGATAAGTGAATGGGTTAGTTACATCAATGTTTGGAATTTATGGATTTTTGCTTACTAGACCCTAAAACATGACAATTGTCTATTGCACAGAGGTTTTTGGACTTTGGATCATTTGGCAAATAGCAAAAGGTTTATTGATGGATTGATGTTTGCTTCTTTTAACTGTTTTACCTCTTGTTTAGCATATGGTTTTCATTTACTTGTTTCGTCATTTGCATTGTTAGCTTTTGAGTGGACTTCAGGTTGGGAATAAACTATAAAGGAAGAAGCTGAGGATTCCAGGTTTTGGTTCTTTGGGTGCATCTTGTCTGCTGGATTCTAGTGGTTCATAGAGAAGAAAAAGAATGTCTAGCATTGGAAATACACATTGGTGTTACAGATGCAGGCGCATGGTCTCCCTCCGGGGGCGAGGTGTGGTCTGCCCTCATTGTGATGGAGGTTTTGTGCAAGAGCTGAATGAGATGGAAGGCATTAGCCCTCTTGATTATCTTGGGTTTGATCCTGACTTTGATAGGCAACAGAATTTTGGAAGATTATTGGAAGCTCTCTCTGCACTGATGAGGCATCCATTGTCGGGAAGAAGGCGTGAGTTTGATGTTAGAGGAAGACCCAATGTGGATCCTGAACAGGGGCTTGAATCTGGTTCCAGTCCTGGGCTTAATTTCCGCAGTGGTGCAACCCTTATTCGGATTCCTAACAGTGGTGGGATTGAAGTTGTTATCAATGGGGGTCCAGGCGTTGGAACGAGGCGTGCTAATATCAGTGATTACTTCACGGGCCATGGATTGGAGGAACTGATTGAACATCTTGCTCTGAATAATAATCATCAAGGACCTCCTCCAGCTCCAAGGTCTGCAATTGATGCCATGCCAACAATAAATATCACTTACGGACATATGCGCAAAGACTCTCATTGTCCAGTTTGTAAAGAGAGATTTGAATTGGGGTCTGAAGCACGGGAAATGCCATGTAACCATATTTATCACTCTGATTGTATTGTTCCATGGTTGGTGCAACACAATTCATGCCCTGTTTGTCGCCATGAGTTACCACCCCATTACTCTGGTGTTGTTCAGAGGTCTAGTGCTCATAGTTCTAGCGGCGGCGGCAGCAGCAGCAGAAGCAGTGGAGAGGAGAGTCATGTAAGAACCAATCCACGCACCTTGTGGCCACCTCGTTCGTCGAGTGAAGCAGGTAGATTTCGTTGGTCGAGTGAACGAGGTAGAAGCAGCTCAGATTCTGTTGGGGAATACGATAATTTACATTCTGAAGGCTGGCCCTTTGATTACTAAGGTTTGTTTTGGCCTTGTTCAGTTCAGTTTTTGGTTGTATGATTAATTTCAATCCGGATATTATAGCTTGCTTGGTTTTGTGACTGCTGTTGTTTAATGGGTGGGCCAGTGCCTATGTAGTGTCAAGTATGAATGGTAAATTATGTTCTGTTGCATCTGTAGTGTTGCCAACAAATTAATTGGTTTTTACTCCCCAACACACTCATGGTTTAGTGGAATGGTGTTGGGACACTTGGGCACCTAATTTCACACATGCCCAGGGATGGATCACTGGGTCCTCAAATTAAAGTATCACTCCTGTACCATTAGCCGCCCCCGCGCCCCGCCCCGCCCTGCGGCAATGAAGCAACACGTGGAGAGAAATGGTCCATCCATCAAGCAGGCCCCACCCACCATTAGAATATGGTTTTGTGCCCGCCGGATCCAATTTGATGGCCTATGTTGAGATTTAATGTACGGTGCATGACCAACGTACCAAGGTGGAAGGGCCCACATGTCCTAAAGCTTAGGATCATATGCCCTCAGATTTAAAGCATAAGGGCACATGATAATAGGGAAAGCCCTGATGATTATTATGATGTCTTAGTCGTTTTTTTTTCCCCTTTCTTTGTTTCTTTTTTATGCTAACAGATAGTTGCAATCCTTTGGGCTGTATTTATACCTCCGGGCCCATTAAGAAGCTGGATAAAATCCTTGTGTCCACCAAGAAGTAGCACTAGTGGACTCAACCTTCCGCTCCTGAAGAGGGGCTTAAAATTTTTTTTCTTTCTTTCCAAACAAAACATAGATTTACTAAGCCCAAAAAGCTATTACAGGGAAAATATTTACTAGATAATTCCTTAAAATCATTTTTGAATGTTTGTTTGGCTCCAAATCATTCCTCTCACTATGAGATGAGAAGCTCGGTAAATCCTTCCACTAGTATAGAACATACAACGATACATATACTGGGGATTTCAACACTTGGAAAAAGACACAATACAAGTCGTCAATCCAGTAGAATCATATATATATATATATATATATATATATAAATTAGTCATTAAAAACTGTTTTAACACTTCTTTTTTAAAGAGATTGGGATAAAATTACTGCTTTATGTCATCTGCATGTCAAGAGGGCCCATTGACGCATACTGATACATGTTTCATCGAAACTCAATCCTAAAACATTGATGCCTAAAATTCTTGCACAAATGCACGACGACTGTTGGGCTTAGGCTGTGTCATAGATAGTCTCGCATATGCGCATTGGAAAATGAATCCTCCAATGAAAGACCGACCATACGTCTCATTCCATGATTTGGACCGTTATTCGTTCAGATTCAGGTGCAGAATAGGGATATAGCAATAGCGAGCTCGGACAACTATACTAAACCGGCCCTAATAGGAGTGGGTTAGAGTAGGTCTCCATTGAAACCCAACCCATGCCATCCGTAGTCCAAATATAGTGGAGATGTCTCTCGCTTTCATACAATTTCATTTTAGAATGATCAAAGATAGCTGTTTAGTCATTCCTCCCAACACCAAAACTATTGGCTGGTCATTTGTGGACCTCTTGCTTTTTCAGATTTTTTTCACCCACTCTGAAGGAATCCATTGATTAGAAATCCTACAAAATCAATATTAAGCTAACAGATGGCCCCAAGTACATTATATATGCACAAGCATTAAGATCCAAGTCCACGACCTCCTACAGACTGGACGGGTACCTGTGTTCGGTCCAGGCCTGGGTCGCCTTTCAACAAAGAGGTTGGAGTTAGGGTCTGGATCTTCCCATGAACCCAAACTGTTTTCGTCCCGAACAATGCAAAAGATCGCATGAATCATTCCTCCATAACATATAGCCACCAAATAAGTAGGACAAAGATTCGCCAAACACAAAAAAAGAATTTAAGCAAAACAAAGCATAACATATTGCACTCTCCTTGTAATACTGAAAAGGGAACTCATCAAACCATGAACAGTACATCACTAGTACACCACATTGAGAGAACTTCTTACTAGTTTGTCAGCTCCATGATGGCAGAGACAATGTCACCATCTGCAGCCTTGAGTGCCTTCACGGCCTTGCTCCTGGAAACTCCAGCCTGAGTCATAACCAACTCTATGTCCTTTGGCTCAACACCTGTCTCGTCCACGTCTTCTTCCTCCTGAGCCATGGCAGAAGATTCGGGTTTTGAGATCACATGGCTGAGATCAGGGGCCTTGAACTGTTCTGCAGCCTGTGTCTGCAGCTGTGAGCTCAAGTCCTCAATCTTTGCCTCACCAAATACAACGTATGTGTCTGATGCTGGGCTCTTAAAGACGTCTGGTTTTGAGATGACAAAGAGTATCTGAAAGGAAAAAATAAGTGTAAATACATCTGGTTTTGAGATGACAGAGCACATACATATGTATGTTATATATATATATATATGGGGCGAACTGGATTTCACGGGTTAGTAAGGCTGACAAAGGGCTTCGCCTAGTTGGTAGAAGCCTGGACTTCTAATGGGTTGAGCAGGGAATTCTGAAAATTTTATTTTACTAGACCAAGGACCCGCCAATTGCCAGCCATACCCATTGTTTCTACAGTTTTGGGCCTATGGAATTCAGAAGAAGCTCCCATCACTTTCTATACAGTATACCAACTGCTTGTAGAGGAAAAGCAAACGACATTTTGGATCTCTGCTCACTTTGCATTTTGCAAGGAGGAAATTATGTTAGCCATTAACTCAAAAATCTAATTGACTGAACAATACCAGCTCTTTTTTAAGAGGATCTTTCTCAAATCAAAGAAAAGGTGAATGCCAGATAGCACTTTTGTTGACCTTTTTTCCTCGGCCATCTATATTCAAAATTCCTCTAACAAATAGTTAGATAATTACTCAAGTCCTCTAGGCAAGGCCAATCATCTGCCAGACATCTAGCTCAGGTTCAGTAATGCATTATTCATATTGAAATAAGCAGACAAGAGTGCAGTCCTCAATTCGCATCTGTATAAAATCTGTTCAGCAGTTGGGTTCCATCTTGAGTGGGAAAAAAATCAGACTGTAACCTCAAATGGAATATAGCATATTGTATGCCATTGACTGTCACCTGTTGGTATGACTTCTAGTCCAACCATCCATTAATAGTATCAAAGTATCAAGTCTGCCAACCAATAACTACCCACCAGCAAGACTTTTGCTAATTCATCCACAATAGGCTTCCAAAAGTAACAGAATAGTTATCTTGATTCTTGAATGGGTGTTGTATGCATGGATACATAAGAATTGGATGCAAAGGCAAGAAGAAGAACATACATTCTTACTCTTTTTAACAGTAACACGACTGACACCAGGAATGGGCTTCATTCCAAGCTTTAGCATAGCCTTACGACTCTTCTTCTCGCTTCGGCTCTGCTTCGACCTTCCATCACCTTCTTGTTGCCCTGAAATTCAAGCAGTTCACATCACAAAGCACAGAAATTCCAATTGGCAGCTGTTATGAACAAATGAACTGGAACCAGAACAGTTTTATTCTGAAGTTATCCATCTTCAGAGCATGCAGCTCACACACATGCAGATGGCAATTTAGTATATTTGGAGACACACATTAGTAGGTGATGATGGCACAATTTACAAGAAGTCAAGCATTAAAGACATGGATGCATATGTAAATTAATACTTATGCATCCACACACATAATGCTCCTACCACCTAGATCTGCATTTAAGCATGCACATGCAACAACCATGATAATGTTGAGAAACATATGCATGAAAGCTGATTTCTGAAGTTGATGCCTTCATGGAGATTTACCTTCAGCGTCATCTTCATCTTTGTCATCATCATCGTCATCATCACCTTCATCGTCTTCATCTTCAACCAATGGCTCATCAAGCTGCAAAGTGTCCATGAAATTGTTACACATCACTTTCAATAACTCTCAAAGAGTCCATAAAACTTGTACACCGGTCATTTAAGAGGGTCCATTTTATCAGAATATATTTTGTTTCTACTCTACCTATGAGTTGGGAATCAGGTATCCTTCAATATCTTCTCGTTTGTGAGATTCCAGTTAGGCTCTTTTATATCATCATCTTCATTTTATCCTTTTTAATCGTAGCTCCAATAACATTTTAAGAAAAGGGTCTCAATAGGAGATCCCAACATATAAAGAATGTGCCCCAAACTGCAGTTAATTTTATTTTTCCCCTGATGCAATCCTAGGGTTAGGATGCAAGTGCCAGGGCACAATTAGGGTTCCAGGGAGCAATCTCATGTGGAAGACACTCTCCAACGATAAACCACTACTTGAGATCATTTAACTCAAAAAAATGATATTTTATTAACTCAAAAATCACTACTTGAGATCATTGATCTCTACAATATTTATAATGAAAGAAACTTAATGGCTAAGAAAGCATTTCTAATCAAACTAGGAAACAAGAATAAAATCCTATCCAAATTAGAAACTAATTCTAAATACAATTACTTGAATAAAATTAGAAGCTACTAATAATTAATAAAAAATTCCTAAACTTCCTTGGGTCCCACATGTGGCCCATGAGTTGAGTATATGGCAACTGTATGCTACTGCATCAATCCCCCTAAAACAGCTGTAGTAAAATATAAATGCTATTTATTTGTGAGCTTTATGCCTATGTATTTGAACTTTGAAAACCCTACACTAAGCATTTTCCAACAACTCTACCCTAAGTCCTAATCAATAACAGGGAAACTTGCTTCATCACTTGGGGTCGGTATCTGATGTCAGTAGTTTCTGATTTCATCTGAGCCACAATCACAATCTATCTCCAGTGAAGAAGTGGAGCTGCAAAAACTTTGCTAGTAGGCTGCTTCCATTTGCCTTCGCCTCCCAAAGCACGATAAAGGCAATAACCAAAGAACCAGCCATGTCTTAACAAAAGCATATACTTTTTTGGAAGGACAATGCAATTAAGTGGCGACTGCTAAACTCAAGGTCAAAGAATGCATCCCATGAGAAAGATCTATAGGCATTAGGCAATGCATTATTGTAAATTAAGCAGAAGCCTCTCTCTCTCTCTCTCTCTCTCTCTCTCTCTCTCTCTCTCTCTCTCTCTCTCTCTATATATATATATATATATATATATATATATATATATAGAAATATCCCTCACTACATTATGATGAGGGACAACATAGTGGGGCCACTTTACGATTCATCCAAATCATCCACACACATGGAACCCCCTAAACTACAATGGATCAATTGAGTTTTCATTAATCCGATTGGATTGGACCGTTGGATTGAAGGTCAAAATTTCTATTTAATATAAAGTCGTTAAATTTGTGGGTCACGGATGAATGGGTTAGAGATTTGGGATTGACCTCAAACTTGATATATGGTCTCATCTCATATGACTCTTTCCATCCCCTCCAAGTCCCATGATCAATGGGGCCCGCACCATATGGTGAGGGAAGGATGCACATGGATATTGCCCATATATATAATCATAATGATATCATCTATAAAAGAAATGATTGCACAGTTTAAGAGAAATATACTCTAACGAATGCACAAGCAAAGGGTGAGATGAAGGCCAAAGGACCCAAAAAAACAATGAAAGAGAGGATACGATCAGGCTCAAACTCCACCAAAATTGTACAGAATCCACAATGCTTAAATATAAAGAAGATGAAGACAAAGAAGGAATAAAACTGGGAGCCCGCCCACTACTGGCAAGACCAAAGGCTGCAAAATCCAAGGTTGCAGTTAAACAAACAAATGGAATCCTTTGGGTACTCAACCCCTTGCTAGAATCCCATCATCACAAGCACAACACAGCAACAGAATTCATGCACTCAGAGGATATCATTGCAACACTGAACAAAATCACAGCCAAGGACAACATAATCCACCAACTCCACACTCTCCAAGCAGTGGAATCCACAATTTCTTTTAATTCTAGCATTAGATAAGATTAACAAAAGAACCCACAGATCCAGACATCATAAATTTCACACCAAACATCATATTTGCAACATATCCTTGAAAAAAAAATGTGAATATGAACTTTACATCTTAAAAATCACTAAAAAGATATGCCCTAAAACAATTACAGGAAGCTGCCCCTTTCACTTTATTGATTGAAGCAATCATTTCAATATGAATCAGTAGTTCATCCAAATCAGTAGTAACCTTTCTAAATTCTAATGCCAGATTCAGGTTCTAAAGATGGCATAAATGCAAGAAACTCAAGATCTGATTACATCCAAACACGAAAGGAAAAAAACAAAAGAAATGAATCTGTGAGGGAGAGACAAAGTTGATATTACATCGATTTTCTGTTCTTCGAGATGGGCGGCGAGAAGCTCTTCTTGTGTCTGAGCAGTCATGGTGGTGTCGGAAGAAGAAAAGAGGAGCTTTGTCAAACAAGAAAACCCTAAACCCTAGGATTTGGCTCCAGGTGTTGGCCGCAGTGGTGGGGATGGTGTTAAATAGAGAATGTTTTACAAACAACCCCCTATAGTTTTGATGATGTGCATTTTTGGACATGCTTGGAAACCCAAGCTGTCCGTTTAAACTGTCAACCTGGCCGTCCAAAGGCCGGGCTAGGGTCAGCCTGGGCCTGCCCTTATACATGCGGGCTAGGATTAGGTTCAGCTAAAGCCCTCGATGAGCTTATAATCCCTAAATTTACCGTTTGGTAATTTTACTTATCAAGTAAAATCGAGTATAGTAAAGTTAAGCAGCAAATCAAAAATACTTTATTTCAAAACTCATTTCATCTTTTCATAAAAAAGTAAAAAAGCAAACAACTCCATTTCCCTATACAAAAAGTTAAAAATATTTCATCCCAAATAACTAAAAACAAAATACCATTATAATCCACCTATATTTTATTCCGTCTCTTTAGTTCACTTCACTACACTTTATTTTAAAAGTAAAATTACCAAATGGTATCTATCTTCTTGGGCAAGTGTATAAAAGAAGAATAATTTTTTTTACTCATTTTCAAAGAAAAGTATATAAAGATTTGAATATTTCAAAAAAAAAAATAAAAACTTTCCATAATAAAATAGATCGAGTCCTCTTCATAAATTTTTTAAAGATAAAGTATACATCTTTCCAAATTGTTTCACTTGGTTGAATTAGACAAAAAATAGCACAACCAAAAACAATGGCAGACCTAGGATTTTCATTTGGACGGTGCAGAGAATGATCAAGTAAAGAAGTTAAATAATAAAATCAAGTTTATAAAGTCTTATATAATGGGTTTCTCAAATCTCATGGGTGCAATCACACCTACGTGTTAACACTTGGGCTCATCCCTTACCAAAACCAGAAGTAGAGTAAAAGACACTAGTTATGCTGCGTGGAAGTGGAAGTTTACTTCATGCTTCCTTTTTCCAAATAAACAACAATGAAGTAGCAGTAATATCATTACTTTTTGCCTTCCTACTTCAGAAAATTTTCTACTCCTCCTTTACTCTCTTTTATACTATATAGGCTCTCATATCACTGCTCATAGGCTTGAATATATAACTTGGCCCTGTTTAATATTTGGGTCAGGCTGGGACCCGAAGCCCGACTCAAATAAACAGTACTTGTAGTTTAGTGATAATTTGTCTAAATAATTTCTAGAAAGCTTGCTTGTAAAGATAATAAATACTTAGTTCAGAATCCACTTCAATTGAGGCTTAGGCGTGGCATTTACGGGCCATATCAGACTTGGCTTGAATACATGCCGGCATTTCTAAAGTCGGACTGAGTTCAGATATACTCGAGCCTAGCCCGACCTCACAATCTTATCGTCACATATGCCTTAAGTTAATGCCCTAACAACACTTGCACCATATAAACTTAGGTTGTGTTTGGCAAATCTGATTCTTGCCTCTTATTGTCTAAAAACTGTATGAAACAGTTTTTAGATTGTTTGGAAACATATGTTGCAACCTCTATTTCAAATGATGTTTAGATGATTTGCCTCTATTTCAAATGGGCTAGAAATTGGGGAGATTTGAATCAGAGGAAACGGGCGTCATTTTTTTACAGTCCTTTTTTTATTTATTTTTTTCAATTTCTGGGACCCTCGTTGATGATCCAATCCGTTGAAAATATTAAAAAGGCCAAAAACGGCTAGAGGTTCAAATTTCAACCGTTGATCTATCTCGGATCTCGAGATATGTGTAAAACAATGTAAACAATTTGGTCTCAATTTTTTATCATTGTGGAATCCATAATCACGATCAGAACCATTGCTCCTCTTTACAAGGCCCACAGCAGCAATGAGACTAAAAATTACTCTCTAATTCCATGTGGATCTCAAGAAACATGCTAAAACGTCTTCCACCGTTGACATACTATGCATGGGTTGACTGGGTTTTGAAATGGCCACAGGCAGTCCGATTTTTGTGTTTTTTAATAAATTTTGGGACCATAAACCATGATCCAAACCATTGGATATATTAATAAGATCAATAATGACCACGAGTCCAAATTCTAGCCGTTGGATCATCATAGATATTGAAATATTTGCAAAAAAAATACAAACATTTATATCTATTTTTCAACACCCGTGGGCCCCAAATGTAAGATCCATACCGATCATTAAAATGTGGAACACGTGTTTGAGATAAAATCTCAACTTATGGATGGTCGCAGATCTTGAGATATTTGCAAAATGCCCAGACCATTAGATCTATTTTTACATGTGTCTTACCAAACAGTCTATTTTTAAAATATCAATGTCTTACCAAACAGTCTATTTGTAAAACATCAATTTCAAACCGCTCCATTTGATATAGATCTATATCATACAGATCTGTTTCGTAAAGATAAGATTTGACAAACAAGCCCTTAATCTAGATTTTTAATCATAAATAAATATATATTATATTTTATATTTGGGGCATGTCGATTCCGTCAACAAAACCCAAATCCGTTCCGTCCCAAGAAAACCACTGCGAAACCCGCTCTGATAGTTGCGGGGCGGGTCGAGTCCCATTTAAACCCGACCCATTGCCATCCCTCTTTTACTTCATCTCTGCCTCTCCTGTTGCCTTCTCCAGAGAAACCCCCATCCTAAAACCCTCTCGCTCTACCGTTGCCCTCTCGAGAGAATTTTCTCTCTCTCTCTCTCTCTCTCTCTCTCTCTCTCTCTCTCTCTCTCTCTCGAATAGCACTGCTCTTTCTCAGGTATCTATGGTTTCTTGACGTTTTCAAACACTTATCTATCTCCCATACACACACAATGGTTTAAAAATTCAATCTTTCAATACAATTGTTAATCAGATATGTGATGCGTTTGTTGGGTTCATTGCAATATTCATTTTTTTACATCTATTCTGTTGCAGGCAGGGCAAGATTCATATTAATCCCATGCCCATTAATCACTGGATGTGTACTATCTCTCTAATGGAAAAAGCACTAACCTTTAGAAAATCCAATTGTTCCATTGCTCCATTCACCTCCTCTTTGTTCCTCTTACTCTACAATGGCCATTGCAATATCACCCAAATCTCCCATTACCGCTCTCTGACCCACTTTGGCCACAACCCTTGTGGTAATTTCCCCTACAGGATCTTAGAAAAGTGCCCAGTTTCAAAAAACTGCGATTCGGGTATTGCCCGCAATTCCTTTCCTTTTTTCTCCTCAATGGCTGAAACGATTTTAGTTCAGGCTAGAAACCCGGCTCAACTGGGCGTCGAATTGGTGAATGCCATCGACGAAATGAGATTCGAAGATGGTTGGAGGTTATATGAGCAGTACACGCATATGGATGGATTTCCGCGGAAATCCATTCTCAACAAGGTCATAACTGCCTTTGCAGAAAGTCAGGTTCACTACTGGCTTGATAAAGCTTATGGCTTGGTGGAGATGGTTTTTAGTGAGAATAAATATGAGTTGTTGGAAAAGGAATCTCTCATCTACCTCTCATATGTTCTTGCAAGGTGTGGATTTCCGGTCCCTGCATCGACAATTCTGAGAAAGATGGTAGAAATGGAGGACTTTGTACCTGTATCTGTGTGGTCGGGGATCATAGCCCATATGTCGCAAACTGCTACTGGTGCATATCTTGCCGCGGAGTTAATATTTGAGATTGGTTATATATTCCAGAATAACAGAGTTGACCCGCGGAAGAAGTGTAACAGACCATTGCTTTCGATGAAACCGGATACTACTGCTTTTAACATTGCTTTGACTGGCTGCCTATTGTCTGGGACTACCAAGAAAGCTGAACAGCTCCTTGAATTTATGCCTCGAGTAGGGGTGAAAACGGATGTCGGTTTGTTGATTGTAATGGCACATATATATGAAAGGAACGGACATAGAGAAGAAGTCAAGAAATTGAGGCGGTTTATTGATGAAGCATGCAGTTTGAATAGTTCTCAGATTCAGCAATTTCACAACTGTTTGCTCTCATGCCATTTGAAATTCGGGGATTTGGATTCTGCATCGGAGATGGTCTTGGAAATGCTTCAGAAGTCGAAAGAGGCACGGCGCTCTCTGTCTGCAGTGACATTGGTAACGGAAGCTGCTGGGACTACGAAATCTTCTCATTTTGAACCAGATTCTATGCAGCCTTCTGACCAAGAAAACTCAACCTTTTCAGTTAAGTTTAAATTAACTGATAGCAAAGCCCCATTGTTTGTAGAATTTTCTGCTGATAGGAATTTTTCGAGACTTGAGGTCGAGACAAAGGAACTTCTTGATCTGTTATCAGCTAAACTGCATAAACATGTTGAACTGGTTACATCCGAACGCGGTATTCTCCAGCCTACGGAGAAAATGTATGCAAAGCTAGTTAGGACATTCTTAGAAGCAGGCAAGATCAGTGATCTGGCTGCATTTTTAATAAAGGCAGATAAGGAAAATGTTCCTGTCTCCACTGAGAATTCTGCATTTGTTCATGTCATAAATGCTTGTATTTCCCTTGGGTGGTTAGACCAGGCATATGATCTGCTTGATGAGATGCGACTTGCAGGGGTGAGAACCGGTTCCTCAGTCTACTCATCCCTCCTAAAAGCCTATTGCAAAGAGAACCGGCCTAGGGAGATCACATCTCTTTTGAGGGATGCTCGAAAGGATGGAATTCAGCTGGATTCAAGCTGCTACGAGGCTCTGATCCAATCACGGGTGCTTCAGAATGACAACAGTGGTGCTCTTCATCTATTCAAAGAGATGAAAGAGGCCAAGATACCAAAAACAGGCCAGCACCAATTTGAGATGTTGGTAAGGGAGTGTGCTGACAGTGGTGAAGCGGGTTTGATGGCTAAGCTTCTGGAGGAAATTAAGGAAGAGCAGAGGGTGGATTGTGGTGTTAATGATTGGAATAATGTGATCCATTTCTTTTGTAAGAGAAGGTTGATGCAAGATGCTCAGAAGGCTCTGAAGAAAATGATGGGTTTGGGTCATCAACCAAATGCACAGACGTTCCATTCTCTTGTCACTGGGTATGCTGCTTTGGGAGGGAAATATTTGGAGATAACAGAGCTGTGGGGCGAAATGAAAGTACTTGCTTCATCCTCTTCAATGAAGTTTGATCAGGAGCTCCTGGATTCCTTGTTGTATAGCTTTGTGAGAGGTGGGTTCTTTTTAAGAGCTAATGAAGTCGTGGAGATGATGGAGCGAGAGGACTTGTTCATTGACAAGTACAAGTACAGAACCCTCTTCTTGAAATATCACAGGACACTCTACAAGGGTAAGGCTCCCAAGTTCCAGACAGAAGCTCAGTGCAAAAGGAGAGAAGCGGTTTTGACCTTCAAAAAATGGGTTGGTCTCAACTGAAGAAAAAATTAAAAATTGGTTGGGATAAGGTGAAGAAAATTTGGCCAGCCAATGACTATGATCCTGTGTGACTTTGATGGCAGTGGTCTTTTAAGTCCTGAACGACAGGCCCATAAACCAAAGCTTAAACCAGTCTTTTCCTTTGTCCTTATGTTGGCTACCAGTGTATCAAGGAAGGTATGAAAATCTCACAGAAGTTACTAGGGAATGATAGTGAAACATACACCTATTTAGAATCTGTTAATTGTTTGAATTTGTTAGTTAAGAGGAATTGTGTTCGGTGGAGTTCTTCAACCCAAAGGATACCCATGGTATCTTGTTCCTTTAGCATGCGTGTTTGGTGTCCATGCCTGGTTATTTAGACCATTGATCTGACGGGCGTTGCTATGATTATAGGCCCAAGGGTATATCCACACTTAGGCCTTGAGCATGTATGTGTGGCTTCCATGATCTGTTGATCTGACAGGCCTTTCTGCAGAGACCATGCCCCAAGAATGCCCCACAACTAGCCATAAAATGTATTTCCCTTCTTTCTTCTGTGAAATGTATATTTTTCCCAGCAGTTCATAGGGTCAGGGGTGTTCCATCATAACTATTGTCTAGCATAGTCTATTGGTGATGAGTGTGACCCATCAAGAGGCTGTCACCAAATCATTGCCCACATGCATACCCAAGGCCCAATCATGCATATCCTTGACCATCATAGAATTCCCATCATTTTAGATAAATGATAAAGTCCAGCCGGTATGACTGTGATTGTAGCTGAACCTATCTTTGCAGGGGCCTTTTTTTTTTTTTCTACCACCTGTATACATGGTTGATGGTTGGATAGGAAGGACATTTTATGGAGTGTATGGCCTAAAAAAATAGCTTCATTTAATTATCATAATTCATAACCATCATGATGAGCATATAAGATAAATAACTAGAGCAGACGTACCATTCATTTTGCATGTATTGGTTATGACAGCAGAGTCAAGTTATAATTTTGGCTTCATCCAATCAACATTTTCCCACCCCTCATTATAGACTCAGGTGGTTGCGGGAGGCCCTATGAAGTGGGTTGTACTTGTAGTATTTATTTCTCATTATGCTGGTAATACTTAAATGAAATACATGAATTTACGATTGCAGGACTGACAGTGCTATAGTTGAAGTGGAAATTGAGAGGTTGGCTCAGGATGTCATTTAGCTTCCTTATACCAAGCCTCTTTTGCTGAGCAAAAATATTGCATACTAGTCACTGCAGTCAACTATGAATGCCATATATTTATTGGAGCTTTGATGGATGCTACATTTAGAGGGAAGTTTTTTCAGCATCACGTTCACTCGTTAGTGCCAATGCTAGTATGATCAACTGATGATATCAAGTGTAGTGGAGACTCAAAGGTTTGGCAGTATATATTTGAGCTGCTTCCTTGAGCCACTCATTGCTGAGGCAGTTCTCCCACTATCATCTAACGGGGTTGGACTTGGAGAGCACTTCTGTCTGCCCTAGAGAATTTCTTCTTCTAGAAATATTGTATCAATAGCCCACCTCTATGACCAGGCCAATGGTGGAGCCCTTATTTTGCAGCCCAAAGAAGGTATGTAGCCTCATTAACATGGCATAACTCTTGAACAACATGTTATCAATGGTCCTTTCAATTTGGACCATCCTCGTACTGATAATGTTGCAAATGAGAATCACTTGTTATTGGATTCACTTTAGCCCTTGGTTTGGGTTTCAAACAGTTATTGAGGACTGTGGAATTGCTAGGAGCCTGATAGTAAATCAGGCAATGGAGGAGCCAGGAACCTGTGCTTGAGAGGGCCGCAATGTTTATTCCTTGGGGTCTACCTTATCATTTGGCTAAGAATATAAAGGAGCCTGTCCAGTGATTGGCAGCATTGTTGTCAAGAAGCCTCATGTTTCTCCTCATCATGTGAGAGAACTTATTACTGCAATATGACAGTTTCGCAGTTTGTACAGTTCTGCCACTGAACGTTGGGTTCAAGCTTCAACTTGCCTCATTACAGGAAATGAGGACCAGGGGAATGAGAAAGCGATCTGGGTTGAGCAACATGTATCAGACCGCAGAAAACGATCAAGGTCAAGCAACATGATTCAAGCCTCGTTTAATATGACTGAGGCATTATTGTTATTGATGAATTTTTCTTTATTAATACAAAGTAGTAGGTTGTGCCAGTGTTTTGAGACTATTGATCAATTGACCTGATGCAGCATTTACTGATTACGTCTATATTGAATTCAACGATATCCATAGTAGGTTGTGCCACTGTTTGAGACTCCAACGATCAATTAACCTGATGCAGCATTTACTGATCATAACTATATAGGATTTATTAACAATTCTTGATGTATAGTAGGTTGTACAACCCAAGGGCCTAAAAAACAGAGGCCAGATTCTACTCAGGCCATGCTCGGGTGGGGCTCAGAAAGGCTTAACCTTTTGATTCACCTAGAACCAGTATGCAGATTTCTACCTAGAGAACCAGTATGCAGACCTAAGACCTACTTAGGTCTGAGTAACATGATACATACCAACACCCCAGACCTGGACTCACCTAGTCTATAACCCAGCTGCTTAAACAATGAACTTGGTTTTTTTTTGTATGTCAAATATGGCAGCCTGACAGGATTAAGCTCATTATAGTACAAATGAATTGGACCCATGCCCAATCATTTCAATTTAGGTTATTTGATACCCATCATTAGAACCAACTTCATCCGGGCTCACTCGGTTGGGAACACTGCATGTCACCTGGCTACACAGGGATAGAGCCCTGGCACGCCTCTCTTCCCACGTGTGGTGGCTATCCTAAACACTTTATGGCCTTCTTGTGTGGGCTCCCAGTCCAGCACCACTACTTTCTAGTGTGACATAGTACCCTGCTAAAACTGCTCAAATTTCTCATACGTGTCCATCCACTTTCAATAGGCAAAATAACTATGAAGGGCTTTATCACCGTTTTAATGAAAATTTTCCTCCGCTTAGAGAGGAGGAAAAGTTACAAATACGACTTTACCACCTCTAATAGCAACGTTAAAGCTGCATTAATGATTATATCAACAGACGCAACTTTTCCTCCGCTCAGAAAGGAGCAAATGCTGCGACGCTACATCATTGCCCATAGAAACATTTCCGTTATATATAATCCGTCTCTAAGTTAATGTCATGTATCTCTTTTCAACCTTATTCTCACACACGTTCTATGTCTATGGGGCCTGGGGCCCTTTTCTAATCAAATGTATTTCATCAATGAATAGCCTATAGCATTTGTCAGTTAAGGCCCACGCCAAATGGGTAAGCAACAAAGATTAGCACATGATTCAAAGATCTAAATCATTTGTCAGAAAATATTAAGGCTAAAGGACCCATCTTTTGATTGAGTTTTGAGCTATCTTTAAATTTTAAATCTACCACTCTATCATTTAAGATTTATTTCATTCTCATTCTCACAAGATTGTTTTGGTTGTTGGAAAACCGAATCCTTGAGTTGTGATTAGTGGTTCCACGTTCTGATGATTTGAACCGCTGAAGAGATGATGTCTTGATAATTTTAGAGGAATAAAGTAATCTTAACCATCTCTAGAAGATTTTTTTAATAATGCCATATAAGTGTTTAGTAGCTAAGTTAATGGCCCACATGTAATTCCTTGAATCAGCAAGGATGACTTAATCTGAACATGCAATAAGTACTTATAATCATAGATAATATATTTGGTATTTTAGATTTTTCTTTTTTAAGAATATTTTTAAAAAGTTAAATTTGATGTGTTTAGATTCATAGTTTTTGTTTTTAAACATCATTGTAAATATTTTATTAGTTTCTTTTGGGATTTAAGTAGGAACAATGAAATAAATCTACTTGCATGAGTTTCACGGTTGCATTTACTTCTATGTCTAGAAAATTAAAAATTAATTTTCACTGTTGTGTTAATCATTTCATAAAATACATAGATAAATATATATGTGATTATGTTAATCACATTTTTATGAAAAGGTTAAGTCAATCGAACGGTCGGATTAATTCTGATTGTCGATAAAATAAACATCTTAAGGCATTCTTTTTATAGGGCTCATATTTCCATAATTGGGTTCCACTGTAATATTCTACTCTTTTTTCTCAATAATTGCCCAAGTGTCTATGAAAAGCTCAATGTTGCTCAAATTAAGACAAGTTAAGATTTATAAGAATACCCAGAGTTAAGATATATAGCAACACCCAACCTAGGACACTGGGTTTTCTCCCTAAAGGTCTTGGCAGTGTGGGTGCAGGCATGGGGCCTACGGATCAATCCCACCAAAGGTAGGGATGCCCTGAGACGGTGTTTTGGATGCTTTACACACAATTCAATTAAACGACATTAGCTATTCAATTTCATTAATCTACCTTTTACGTATACAAAAATTATAGAAATTGATTTTTAACTACTTATTTCCTTTTCTTTTTTTAATTGCAACAAATCTTCTTTTTCACTATTTGTTAATGTGGAAAAATGTCTAACAAAGTCTCGAAAAATCTAGCCCCACCTAAACAAAGTTCTTAGGTCCTCCACTCTCTCAAAAAAACAGAGATATAAGAGTCGCAAACAGAATGCTTCCAGATCGGAAGCGTAGTCGGCCCCATTTTTAAATAACGATTCCAGCTCCAGATCCAATTGAATTTAACCTTGAAACCTATTTGTAGATTCAGTTTTAACTTGAAACCTATTTGTTGGTTCTAGACCTGATTCATTCTGTTAAGGAAAACATAAATCCAGACCTAAAGGACTCTTATCTAGTTCCGAAACCGATTCTAATTTTTTTTTTATTCTTCATTTTTCTTAAAATAAGTATTTCATTCAACTTATAATAATGCATCAAATCTACTACATCGAATATTATATATAAAAATTTCAGGATTAAAAGAAACAAAGCTGATTTTGAGGCACAATTTACAATATTAAATGCTCAAATGCCGGGACCCGGGTCCACTGGTCAAAACCTATATGGACCCAAAACCTGACCCATCTATGGTTGGTCCACACCATCTAGAATAGATAGGGAATCTGCATTTCGGTCTGCATAGGAACAGATTAGAAGCAAATGCAGAATCTCGGCTCCTTTAATTGCGTGAGTAAGCATTAAGTGCCCCGCTTGGAACAACCACAGAGAGAGAGAGTGGAAAGTACTGCTTCAGAAATAAGAGCGACTACCTAAAGAGTATTTAGAAAAATATACAGCTTAAAAAGGTAGTGGCCTCGAGAGCCAATCTCAAAACAAAACATGAGACAGCATCTCTTTCTTTACCCTGGCAATGATGATCGATCAGTCCATTACTCCATTCGAAACCATCACCGCCCCCACGATTCCAAACCCACTGGGAATACCCATTTCTGCCTTCAGGCCGCTCTCGACTCCCCACCCCTCTCAGAACATACCAACTGAACTGTATTTTCTGCACCCAGATCCGTAGGCCAGGCTCCCAACACTACTAACTACCCCAACCACCATCACCACCACTGCTGCCACCCCCCCATCTGCCACTTGCACCTCCACCTCTACCAGTGTCACCCCATCCGCCACTACGACCACCACCCCGACCACTCCTGCCACCACCATCACCTCGACCACTCCTGCCGCCGCCGTCTCGACCACTCCTGCCGCCGCCGCCGCCTCGACCACTCCTGCCACCACCACCTCTCCAACCAGTACCGCCAGTGCCGCCACCACTACCTCCCCAGCCACCATTACTATCACCGCCGCCACTGCCTCCCCAGCCATCATTGCTATTGCCGGCCCCACTGCCGCCCCAGCCATCATTGCTACTGCCGCCACCGCCGCCCCCACCCCAGCCGCCATTGCTATTGCTATTGCCGCCGCCGCCCCAGCCATCATTGATATTGCCACCCCCACTGCCACCCCAGCCACCATTGCTATTGCCACTGCCGCCGTTGCCACTGCTGCCCCAGCCACCGTTGCTATTGCCACTGCCACTGCCACCAGTACCACTTCCACCATCACCCCAACCACCAGGAAAAGCTTCTTTACCAGGTGAATTCTGGACCTTTGCACCAGGGAAACTGCTCCACTCATCATCGCCGTCCTTTGAACCAGAGCCCCAGTTGGTAGAACCGTAATTAGAATCACGTCCCTCATTTCCGCCGTCGTTTCCTCTTTCATGGTATCCACCACGTCCTCGACCGCGGCCGTGTGGCCTAGGCACACCACTGGGATGCCCGCCCCGACCACCACTATTACTGTAGTCACTTCTACCTGTTCAACAAAGAGAAAAAAAATTAAAATAAACTCATCCATATACCATTTACGAACTGCCTTAACAAGCAAAGATAATGTTCTGTGCATACACTACTTGTCAAGAGAGGAACAAGGACTTCATAGCAAGATATCATCTAGGGCCTTTTTTTTCTTTTATGGTAAACTAATATATTATGGTAGTTGGGGCAACGTTCTGCTAAGAGCTCTACGATATTTGCACGAGTAACTTTTTTACTACCGCACGGGACACCCCACGAAAAATCAACCCCTCACTAACCACCCATGAATTAGCACTAAGCCCAGTTTGTCAATAATATGAATAATAATCACTGTTGAATTAAATTTCATGAAACATGTAACCTAAAAAAACAAATGAATTTAATCGGCCAGTGATTATAATTCAATTTAGTGCCAAATTAAAGTGAGTTCTAAATCATGAGGGGGTTGGGTTAGTGAGTGAGGGGGTTGTGTTTGTCATGGGGTGTCCCGTGTAGTGGTAAAAAGGTTACATTTCACTCATATGTGAGAGGTACCTCTTAGAAGAACATTGCCAATGGTAGTTGATCAGAAGGATAATTCCTCCCTCAACAATACTCAGCAATCAAGTGAAGTTTTTTGTTTGGGACTGTTTTTCAATGGGGGATATAACCTATGAAGGGAGTTGGTCAAATTGTTTGTTTGGCGACTGTTTACTGACTCTCAATTTGTTAACTGTCTTAGAAATTCTGTGAAGGCAGTAGGTCAAATTGTCTAAACCATCTCAAACAGTAAAGATCATCTCCCATCTTTTGAAAATATGGAAACAAGAGAGACGACACTAGTTTTTAGCACCTCTTGGATAAATAGAGAGGCCAAGCAATCTCCCTAGCATGATCCTACAAATACTGCCAATAAACGATATATGCACCTTCATGCTCAGTACCTAGCAAGGTGGCTAGTGGTGCAAGTCTCAATGATTAGACATGCTGGTCCTGCACCTACGCATGTATGAAGGCCTGGAACTAACATACAATATATATATATATAGACACATACACATTTGCGAATGGGTTGGGACTGAGTCCGACTTTCCAGCCCAGGGGTTGCACCTGAGCCAGAATTTAACGCCCTATAGCTTAAAAAGACTGGATTTGGGCAAAGCTTCGGCACAGCCTGACAGGTCCATGAACCCCTAAAGGTGGCCTTCTGACACGATAACACTAACCTTATTACTAGCCACTAGGGCGGCATCATCTCAAATTTCAAATATCTACAATGGTATAATATTTATGATAAGCCTCAATGTTTCAAAATTAAATAATATAGTTACATGTTTTTTTTTTTTTTTGGATGGCTATGCTCCAGCAAGAACATCTCTCACAGTACCATGAGAGGTAGCTGGATGGACCAACTAGAAGCGGTCCACCTGGGGCTCCACGGATCATGGGACCAGAGGAATGAAAAGATCCAAAAGATAGGCCCCATATATCAGATTTGGGATCAATCCAATGCCCGCAACCCCTTGATCCGTGGCCCACAAGTTTAACGGACTTATATTAAAAAAAAAATTGACACTCAATCCAACAGTCCAGTCAATTCAGTGGGTGAAAAGCCCAGGGGCCATGACTATCAGCGAGGGTCCCGTGTGTATGAATGGTTCGGATGAATCATAAGGTCAGCCCACTGGATGTTCTCACAGATCCCCTTCGTGAGAGATGTTCTCACAGGAGCAGATGCCCTTTTTTTTCAAAGAGAGTACAATATTAAGTATATGATGAATCCAGTTTTTTTATATCCAAATCAGAGGTTGAACCATTTCAAGGGAGTGACTGTAATTTCGAATGTCATAAAAATAAATAAATAAACCTTATAGGGCCCATTTGTTAGCATGGAATTGAATTCCTCAAAATTCATGGTAAAATGTCAACAAATGAATATTAAAGAGGTGAAGAATGAAAGATATGAGGTGGAGATATAGAAGGGAGTTTGACTTCCCTAGGGTTTGATTTACTAGGGTCATGGCTGGATCTTCACTTTGTTTCTTCAATTCTAACTACATTTAGGAACACATTTCTTAGAATTCAGTTCCAAGTTTATTACCATGGAATGGTACAGTTGGGACTAACTGTCCAGGGCAACAGTTCCAGTCAAAGGCAAGTCTGATCTTCAAAGAAGCACAACAAAATTACTTTCTAGAATGCAACTGAATTTCCCAACTTCAGGAACACAATTGTAGTTGCATCCGTGTTAAGTGTAGACAGTAGGTTATAGTTTGCTTACCTGTTCTCGACACGGGCGTGTCTGAATTTGTCTGGCCACTCCAAACCCCATCACTGCTGTTGGCTGTGGAACCACCCCAACCACTGCCAACAGATCCGCCTCCAGAAGAACCCCCAGTTGCAGGGCTTCTCATGGGTACCATTGCAGCAACTGAACGGAGTGACTGTGTGGAATCATGCTGCAGATCGTTGATATGTCTCTGAAAATGTGACACAAGCCGGTCAATGCTGTCAAAGAATATCTTCCGAAACTTGAAGCCGTTGGGATATAGGCTGACATACTCATGGTGCGGATTGGTACTACGTATATATGATAAAATGAAAGTTCCTGGATGCTCATGAGAAATGCCAAAGCAGTAAACTATCCGCATTGGATGCTCTGACTTCTCAATTCTCAACAGGTCATCAACTTCTGCTTTTGTGCCCTTCTTTAATTTCCGGTACCCAAGCATGGCCTTCAGATTAATCACCAGTGGATCCACATACCGATCCATAACCTAGAAAGGTTTGAAGGATTAGTTCGAGAATGTGTCTGTTTCAGAACAAAAATGAATGCAGTAAATAGCAATACTGAAATCTATGTCTAAGGTTACTAAGATGTCAAATCTATGATTCGACACATTCTTATGCACCTAACTTGCAATAACTATAGCAATAAGTCCCTGTTAATGTCGATGGAGCAAGCATTTTAGAAAACCAAAACCAAAGTTAAAAAATGAGGTATTACTATTTAAATGCAGAAACATGAGACTGTGAATCACTCCATCATTAGTTTATAATTTGTATGGGTATTAACATATACTGGAAGGAAACAGAGCATTTGGATGCATTCTCCATGCTTCAAGACACTATGAACCTATGATGCCAAGGTACGGCATCGATACGGCAAGGACAAGCCATGGATAAGGCAGGGACAGAGATTTTACACATAAATAGGGAAGTATCAGATATGATACGGCACAAAATGTTGCCTCTTTTGAAGTATCCAAGGTGTCATAGCTATGAGAAGTATATATCATTGTGCATCTAACTTGCAAGAATCCAAGCAATACATATATGAGAAGTCCCATTTTGTGCCAATGGGGTACCCATTATTTGTTGATGTTCCACATTAGATTGTGTGTGTGGCAGTGACAACTGCAACATGACATTACTGAAACAACCTCCCACGGCTTTTTTGCCAACTTCGTTTGTAACTATCAGATGTTTCTTGTCGGTCCCCAATAGATAGGAAGCCACTCCATTTGTAAATGAAACAACTTTCATTCACCCACTAGTTGAGATGAAGCTCTCTATTATTTAAAGAGTACAATAGAAATTTGAAGTACTGACTCAGTTTTGGTCATCAAAAGGATATTAACTGCTTTAGATAAATTCAAAGTGTCACCAAATTATAAAAAATGGACAGATCACTAGAGGTAAAAGTAAAACAAAACCATTTATAATGGAACGAAAGTCTTTTGAATGAGAAATAAAATGAAACCACCTCATCCAGATCCTCATAAGTGTCTTCTCCTATTTTTAATGTTTTCCCAAGACGAAGCAAGCTTGTGATGTCCTTATGATCCTTATCGCCCTCCGCTATGTCTTTGTGAGCATAAACACCATCATACACTTTCAGTGTTAACGTCAAATAAGAAGGGCCTCTGGAACTTGGACGGATAATGCTTTCACCTGGATCCTTGTCCGACAGAAACTGTCCAACATAACAACCACCAAGAACAAGCTTCAGTGCTATAGAAATGTTTTGGTATCTCAAACGATGGAACAGAATCATCTGAGCCATAATTATGGATTAGAATAATATGGAAAATCCTTTTGCTACAGAGAACTTACCTCCATTGCTTCATCAGCTGTCAAATTCTGAAACCGGGGATGAACTATCATCCTTGGCTCAAAATGCTTCTTTGCAAGGTCCTTCTTTTTCTGAGCTTTCTCTTGCTCGCTCTGTATATTGCTCTTTTCTTCATGATAGTAAGGATCCACTTCCTCCTCCTGCAAATCCTTTTCAATTTTTTTGGAAGTGAGCAACACCTGGCATCTGTTCTTTTGAATTGCTTTAATGTAGCAAGTAATTATACTTCCCTCATTCACTTTATCAGCTATTTCAAAGTCGTCAGAGTTCCTGTCATCTGAAAGATCTTCCTTGAAGATTAAAGCTGTCAACCCAGATTCAAGTGCACAAATCGCACGTTGAGGTAACACCTTGCGAACGGTTGCCTGAACAATTTTTCCTTCAGCCAGAGTCACTTCGGTTTCACCAGAAAGCATATAAAATTCCTCATCTGGATTTGGTTCTCTGTACAGACTACGCCAGTCTTGAAATCCACGAGACAACTCCATCTTTATATCACCAAGTGTCTCTCTCTTTCTGCTCCCAAGTTGTGCCTCGACGCTCTTAGCGTATTCCTCAATGTTAAGAGTTTCAAGCAATTCTGGCTTCTCCCTAACATGTTCAATGGCCATTTCCTGTACATCATCATCCATTTCACTTGGTTTATCCTGAAAATATTGATCATAAACAACCTTCGCAATATTCTTTGCTAAATCGTAAGACTCTGGATGTATTCGCGTATCATCCAACAAGTCTATAATATGGCTGCTAGTAGTGGCCAGCCCACTTCGACGGACTCGCATGAAACCAACAGCATTAATGAAAACCTTCTTTTTAATAATACCATTCATTGGAATCTCTTTCCGACTGAAAACAACTCCAGCTCTTACCAGTGCTCTCTGTAAAGCAGATGCTTTTCTGGGCCCTAGTCCAGAAACAAACTGCAGAGGAGCAAAATGCCATTCATGGCTAGCAGCCAAATTTATGTCAACGCCTACTTGGTTAGTAGCATCTATCATCACCTGTTCAACCATCTCATACTTTTCATCTGGGTTGAGGAAGTTCTCCAAAGGGCTAAGTTTCCATGATAGTATCTCCCTCCCTGGTCCACAGAGTGTTGCAATCATGGACAATGGACTTTGAATGTAATGGCCAAGAGCCACTGCACGCTTAACAATGCCTGTATTCATAGGAAACATGATTAGATTAAACAAATGATAAAAACTAATAAGTTAGCAGCAATAGACACTTGTGCTAACCCGGTTGCGTAGGTAGTTGATCTGAAGAAATCCGTGAATTTTCATAGAGTCGAGGGAGAGATTCATCCCCATATATAACACTTAACTCATCCACATTTTGATTCACTTCTTTAGCATGAACCTCGAACATATCAAAAATTGCCTGATTGAGAAAAGAAATTGTCAGTTAGTTAATGTGTACTGATGCAACATAAAAACTGGACAAGTTATCTTACACAAGCTACCCCAAAAGCATATTTATAGCCCCTTTTACGTTGTCATTATCAGGGCCTTGACCTAACTATGTTGGGGTTGGCTACATGAACTATGTTTCTCCATTATGATCGATCCTGGGCCAAAGATTCTCAGATAGGTTGCATTTCTTCAGATCAAACCTTACACCCCCTTTTACATACAAAACAATTATAACTTCTTACCCAAAAAGAAGTATAATGACAATTAACACCTCAAAGGCAGCATACTGTAACTGTAACCTCATGAGTCATGACAACTAGACATTGAAAAGAGAACGTGCAAAAGATCATCCTCGAAAGTAACAAAAAATCCACATCTAATGATGCTGCACAAAATAGAATGAATGCCACAAAATACATTGATTAGTAAGATGAAAACAGACAAGCCAGCAGGGTACAACAAGTATGCGAATATGTACCAGAAAATGCCACATGA
Organism: Cinnamomum chago; assembly: GCA_038049695.1. Taxonomy (NCBI): domain Eukaryota; kingdom Viridiplantae; phylum Streptophyta; class Magnoliopsida; order Laurales; family Lauraceae; genus Cinnamomum; species Cinnamomum chago. The sequence continues at coordinate 120,260,573 of CP142451.1, forward strand.
TTCATGAAACAAAGAAAGAGAAATTCTAAAACTTTATGCAGAGTGCTTACAGAAACATCTAATTGATGGTTGACCTTAACTATTTCTTCATTAGTGAAGATGAAACTAAATCAACCCATAATCCTTTTCATCATCAACAAGATTAGCTAAACATAACACTTGTAAAAAGGCAGTAATAGCTGTCCAGCATAAAAAAAATAAATCCCATCAGCTGTCCAACAATTGGCACTCCTGCTTCGAGATCTTGTGTGATTCCTGAGCACATGAGAATTAAGAATACCAGTCTTTAAGATGTCCTTCCTACTTGTGGACTTTTCCACTAAGGTTTATATATATATATATATATATATATATAAAACTGACAAAGGGCATGTTCTCAGTAGATTCTTGGGAAAGACCTAGTTACAAGCTCTTCCATATTTTACGAGCACACTCTATGAACAAGGCAAGAGACCAAAACAGTTTCCATTCATTTCTAGCAATTGCCCAAAAAAAAAAAAAAGGTTTGCTTCAATTTAGTCCGTACTATGCTCATCATGATGGGGGCATCTCACAAGAAATTAGTCAACTGGGTACTCCTTGACTATTACGGGAGTGAATTAATATGGACCTTACTTTTAATGTTGGCAATCTGTCCAAAAAAATATGCAAGTAACAGAAAATTGCATTTTGATACTACCTTCACCTAATTAGCTTCTGCACTTCCAGATTAAATTCGTCGTCATCATCACTGCCACGGGACCAACACCATCATTATTTTTGTCATTGTCTCATTGAAGCTCTTAAACTTTTATTCTAGGTTATTATCCAAAAAAAATTCTAATTCAAGGTGCACTTTGTAAGTTCTTCTCTCCCAAGTCATGCCTGTTCAGGCCTAAATTCTATCACTTCTCAATTTGTTCATTTACGTCTTTCTTCACCTTTCTTCTAGCTCCTTGTACTTGGAACTTTTGAAGTGGGATATATTTTTGTTTGTTCTCAATCTAAATACGCAGCAGACTAGTGGATATTGTTCAAGGACTCTCAATATAACCAGGAAGAAGTCGAGCAACATTCAAAAATATTGAAACCATACATTCATGCGAGCAGATAGAGATTTCTCGTATGGGTGGGTGGGTGTTGAGGGGTGATTTCTTCTTCCTCCAATAGGCATACAATTTTTGAAAAATATGAGCTTCTTGGTTCCGTTCATCCAAACACTCTCCCGAATCTATTGAGCGAATTAATAATGTACAAGATTACAGATCTTCTCCATATTAGTAGTTTAAGTGCAGCGCCCAAATTTCGAATGCCTATAACATCTATATTTGTTTTTTTTCAAATAGTTACCATTCCAGTCCTCTGCAATCAAAGACAGTATGCACATGGTTACAGACCCAAATATCGTGTGAAATCAGTTCTACTTCCATTGTAATCTATAATCTATATAGTTACTGGTAAATGAAATAAAAATGCTCACCTCATAAATAGCATCCTTCAAACGTGGACAAGACAGATTTGCAGCCCCAAGAACAACAACATCGGGCTGATGGTCCACCATGAACTTGAGGAGACGTTGGTGGTCATTTTTCTTTCGCTGCAGATCATTAACACTCTGAGAGCGAATGCTAAGTGACCCTGCATACAACACATCCACAACTTCTCCTGCTGAATCCAACATTACAAATGTGGTTGCTGGCTTCCCAGGGCCCCAACAGCAAGCCATGACCCTTGGTGCAGTCCCATCATCAGAGGCAGCACCATCCTTCCGCTGGTATGGTGCAACAGAGACTTTATCCCACAAATGTTTTCCATAATCCAAAAGCAGCCAGTTCTTGGCACTTGCAGTCAATAGGGTCCGAGCTTCTTTTTCCATTGAAGGAAGGAGAAAACTAAAAAAAGCATCATCCAATATCAATTTGCGTTGCTCATTCCACAGCTGAGCAGATCTACTAACACCATCACTAACATAACAGTCATTAGAGTCACTTATTAATTTAGTTTGCACACTTTCAGGCAGTTTTATGTTGACTTGAAGAAGCTTCTCTTCTTCAGCTTTTTGCACAAGAAGCCACTGTGAATCCTTGAATTCAGATAGTGGTTTGTCACGCAGCCACTTCACTTTTGAAAATTGATGAGAATCATCAATAACTGCATTTCCATCAGAAGTAGGACACGTTGAAACAACAGCATTTTCCATGAAGATACTACGAACATGTTTCCTGACACATGGCTCACAACCGATCTCTACTGCTGCCTGAGGAACACGAAAATAATAATGAATGAGTGCATTAATATGACATGCGTCATGTCATAAATACCAGATCTCATCGAGTAAATACCATGTGCCTGGCACCTTTGAGCACATCTTGAGGCGTCTCAAACATTGCGCATGTAAAATTTGCAGCAATTTCCTCCGGAGTTTCCTTGGCATCCTCTAATTCATCCACCCGCTGAAATTAGGAGAAGGTGAACATAAGTAAATCTTAATATCAACAGAACAGAAGGTAAAATATTGATCAACATACCATCTTTTCCAAATTCAGGAGCAATCCAAATTGCTCTGAACTAAATCCAAACTTGTTGGCAACCTCCCATAGACCAGCCTTGCAACAAGTACTATAGAATGATTTTCGCTTTGGCCTCTTAAACTGTCCTTCTTCGACACCCACTTCTCCGGGTGGGAAATGTAAATTAAACTTTGAGTCAATGTCATCAACCTCTCTTTCAGATTCTGCAGCCTTAAGTGACTTCATGATGGATTTGAACAGCTGCTGATTCAATGCAAGCCTTGTTTCATCATCAAGCTGTCGAGTTTCTTCTTGAAAACGCTTTCTGTAATATAACTGAAGAGCATTCTTCCGCTTTTGAAGTAGCAGCCACTTTCTATCCAAGTTCTGGATGGCCCAGAGTTTCTGTTTAAAGATGAAGAAAAATCAAGGCCCTTCAGCAACACATCAGTCACAATAGCATGCTCCAACAGTTACATTTAGGGGCCACTTGGAAACTCTAGCCTAATTAATAAGAGCTAGTTCGATTAAGGTCTAAATAAAAGCTCTAATTTTTAAATTCTAAGTTACAATTAGTATTTTTGGTAAACTTATTAAATAAAGTTCTTATTTTATTTCATGAGGTACTCAGGGCCCACCTTTAGGGCCTGTTTGACACTTTACTAGATTAGTAAAAGTCAAGTAAAGCCTTCATTTTTCAGACAAGGGGTCATGTCAATAGCACTTTAATTCAAAATTCCCTCCATCTTTTTAAAAAAATAAAAAAGCAACCTCCTATTCTATACAAAAAAAACTCCACTTTCCTATACAAAAAGTCAAAAAGATTCCATACCAAACAACTAAAAACAAAATACCATCATAACCCCATTATATTTTATTCTCTCTTGATTTGATGCTTTACTACACTTTATTTTACATGTAAAATTACAAAACGGTGGGAATTATGGTAATTGGGGACCACCTTTTAAATATTACAATATAAAACACACAATTTACATCATTTTAAAAATTTTATGAGGTCATTTTTGTCCAAAACATATAAATTTTGTAGTGTCCACCTCCATCTGCTGTAGATAAGAAAGGTCTAAAAAACAATAAAAAGCAGCCCCTTTAGCTTTTTTGTTCTTAGAGGCAACAGCTCTAATTTGTAAATAAGCTCTTATTTTTAGAGTTTCCAAATTCCCCTTTACAGTTTGTGCAGAACTACCAAACTCAGCACGCTTATTCCTATAAGAAAAAGAAATACCTTATGCCACTTCATTCTAGGAGTGCTCTTAGTGCTATCTTCACTTTCTGGCAAATCTTGTTCTGGATCGTTCAATAAGGTAAGGCATAGCTCCTTTCGATACATAGCAATAAAAGGAATCTACAATAGAGAAGACAAGTAAAATATAACTCACTCAAAAGAAGGTTTCTGATGTCAAATTTATTCTGTAACAAAAAAGAAAGAACAAATACTTACATCTAATTTCTGCACATGTAGCATCCCCAACACATTTCCAATATCGTCCTTGTTGATTTCCCCAATACGATGCATATTGCTAAAAAGTGGCGGCAAATCAGAGGCAGTAAGTTGATTATATATCCAGGAAGTCTCTTCCTCTATGCTTTTATCGTCAGTTGGAACATGGCCAGTAAATTCTTCAGATAACTGGCAAAAAAAACACAACAGCCAGTTAAAATAGAATAATCATAACAGCCATCATATTCATAACAAAAGTAGGGTTAAAACCCAAATCAGATTGTTAAAGCGTATTTATTAGAAGCATGAAGCACAATCTGCACATGTACTGTTAAGAGCATTGGAGAAAAACGGAGCATGTTGTGTGTAGCAGTCAATCTGACCTGGATTCTCTCCGGAACATCCATCTCCCGAACCCGATCATCCTTTTCAGTCATATATTTCTCCGAAAGAATGAAAGGCTCAAATTCATCTTCAAGTTTCTTCTCCTTCCACTCAATAGAATCATCATAAGTGCCACCCTTTGCAAGGTCTTGCTTGCGGATCATTAGGAGTTCATCAACATCCCCGAATATTTCATGAGCTTCCTGTAATGCAGATGAGGAAATGCCAGGTGCTTGCCTGGGCCCCTTCTTTCTGGGAGGTTTCCTCCGCCTATAGAAGTTCCACAATTAAGAAAGAAGGTTTCAACCAGTAATATGCAGTGTAGAAACTACTATTGAACACTTACAATGTGAAACATACCTCACAGGGGCACCAGTCTCATCAACATCTTCTTCCACTATAAAGTCTGCCATTTCATCATCTTCTCCCATATCCCCATCCTCTTCTTCTTCGGGCTGTTCTTCTTCAGCAATATCCTCAAGAGCTGTTCCTGGAAACATTTCAGTAGATTTTTTTCATCCAATAATAAAGTGGCATATAAGGGGAAACTAATTGAATAGACTATATAGTAAACAACCTTCGTCATCACCAAATAAACTTCGCTTTAGTTTTTCCTCAGCAATCCGCCGACTTCGATCACTTTTATCCACTTCCTCTTCATCAGAAAACCCAGACCTCTCTTCCTGCTCACTGTTTCTCCCAGCTTTCTTCAAACGCTTGAATTTCTTGCTCCCCTGCTCACAGTTTTTTAGCAAAAGGTCAACAAATGTTTAACAAGAACAAAAAAATTCCCTAATCAAACAATGAAATAAATTGGATAAGTGCTTAAAAGCTCACAGGTTTCGGTCTTCGGAAGCCCGTAATGTTGTTGTCCTGAAGCAATTCATAGTCATCTTCGTCAAGAACGTAATTCTTCTCAGATTCTCTGGAGTGCATAAAATCAAAGAGGTGCTACCCGGTAAAAATTTAAATTAAACAATCATTCATCACTCAAGGAAAAATTAAGCTCACCACTACCTTTTCCTCCTCTTCTTTTTCTTATGTCTTTCCTTGTCACTGTCCCCTTCCTCATCTTGCTCTTCTTCTTCTTCTACGTCATCAACTATAAACCCATCCTTCTCATACTCATCCTGCCCTTCTTCTTCTCGCAAACAAACATAATAATGCAGCATAAGAAGAAAATCATAATAGCACAACACCATTCTGGAAGCAAATAAACTATAACTAGGAACACTTGTAAAGTGGAATTGAAATTCATAGCATCATGCAGACTTGAGTTTTTCCACCTGCAGACTTCCACATTTCCACAAAGAACATCTTATGCACTGTGATTTTGCATTGTAACCCATTGTGGTTGATTACAGAAATCGATTGAGGGCTAGTTGGGAACTTAAGATAGGATTTGACTATAACTTAAAATCTACATCTGGCCATGACCCAAATCAAAAACGAGAAAAACCTCAGAGAAGAATGCAGACAAACAAGAATCCCCAAACAAACAATTGAAACATTGTCAGTTACGCGATCATGTTATCATAAAACATTTCAAAAAAAAAAAACACTTCATTCTTGTGGTTGCAACAAAGAACACCTAGAAACCCTAATCATCCATCGAGAAACCTGAAAACCCTTCAAGGGAAGAAAGAAGATGAAAGCCCTAACCTCCTTCCTCATCATCATCATCCCCTTCGTCGACAGCCACCGTATCTCGAACTTCTCGCGCGTCTTCCTCCTCTTCGACCTCATCTGCGAGATAGCAGAAGATTACAGAAATCGATGAACATTTCGAAAAAAACGAAATGGAAATTACGGCCAAGTCGAAGCGATTCTCGATCATACCTTCGTCGTCTGATATCACAGCTCTTCCGCCCATAGCTTCAAACGAGAAACTAGGGCAAAAACCCTAACCCTGGCTTCAAGTGGATCGAGGGAAATGCAAGAGAGAAAACCAAAAAAAAAAAGGCCTGGCTTGGCAATTGGCATGCAGATAGAAATCGGAGGGGAATCCTGGGGTTTCTGGCTTTCTGCTGTTTGGTTTCCGATTCTGGGGTTTTATGCTAGAATGCGCGGTAAGGACAGGGGTTGAGCCTGACTAGAAAGTACAGACCACAACCGCCTCCTGTGCGGGCCATCTCTGGACTTGGATTGATCCTGGCCGTCGATGTCAGGGCCTTATAATTCCGAGTTCCGACCCTGCTGCAAGGGTATTCGGCCCGCAAAAAAGTATGAGGACCGATGGATTAAAATCCTAATAAAATTATACCTTCTAGGGTCGCCATTGATCAAGGTATTTGGACGAACTAATGGAGTTTGAACTTTTAAATTTGAGTAGGTCTTGTCCGGATCTTTCCATTCAATGACCTTTTGTGATTATTATGCATCTAAATAGGCCCAAGTGAATGGGTTTTTTTTTATTATCATTACACATAATTTATTATATAAAAAGCAAAGAGTGGTACCTCAGTTGGACAAGGGCTCTACGCCTCAAGAAGCGGAGATGTCTTGTATTTGACACCTACCTTCGTTGGCCACCTGCATAGTTTTATCTGGTGCATGTGGATAAGAGGGTTTGCTTGTGCCCCTAGGATTGGTTATCGGTTGTCCAAAATCAACTGTCCATTGGGCTCAAAACCAAAGGCAGCTGGGCGGGAGATACCCTCAGTTATCAAGAAAAAAATATATATATGATATAAAATATATGAAAAAAAAAAAAAAAAAACAAGATTTTAATGGGCCTCCAATTTTAAATTATAATTCAATCTAAGATTGAGCCCTAAATTGGCTAAACATGCACTATGTTTGTATTACCTACTTCATTTATATGTCCAAGCCTATCTAAATTGAATCAGATTCCATCGGAGTTTATGTCTAAACAAATATTGGGGCATTATCATAATAATATAAAGGGGATTTAACTAGAAAAAAAGTAAATTAGGTAACCACCGTATCGAAAAGGTTATTTTAAATACCCTTGCACTAAATTAGCCATTTTGTCTGAATTTTTTTTTTTTTTTAAACATTCTTTACTTGGGTCCCTATCGACCTTTATTTACAATATTAAGGGTCGACTAAGACCCTTTAACTACCATGTACTTTATTTATAGGGTATTGATTGACATTTATTTGTGAAGTTAAGGGTCTCTTTACCTTAAGGTGTACGCTTGTAAATGCACGAAACTCATTCCTCATTCCTCGTTTTTGGAAAAAAAAAAAAAAAACATGCACAACTTGCTTCCCCTTCGTAGGATATTCTCATTTCGATGGAGGACCACTAAGAACCATTGTAAATACGCCTGACAGCTGATGTGGAGTCGCAATCGACGTTGAAAAAGAAAAAGGAAACAAACAAAAGAGAAAAATCGGGATTCTAAACCCTAAAATACATGAGCGAGTCAAATGCAGGATCACTAGGGACCTTTAACATTAAAAAAAAAAAAAAAAAAAGGTCCATATGGAGCCTAGTAGAGAATGTAAAAAAAAAAAACACTTAAAATTATTTTTTGGTACAGTGACCACATAATCTATTTTTCTCCGGAAAATTCCTCTAATATAAATTAATAAAATAAAATATTATTGGGAGGCTATTTCTCACCCCGCCCGTATGAATACTCTAGCCCCGCCACGGATTAGAAGTCTATTACTCTATTCACGTCTACCTATATATGGAACAGTAATAGGCGTGGCCAGGACTGATATTCATTGATGGATCTAAACAGTGCAGGATCCTAAAAATTTGAACCACATCATCTTTACTGCTTAAATATAATGGTGAACATCATTTTGATCAAAGTGTAATGGGGCATATTCCTAGAGAGATGTCCATCCCATACGTTGCATTAAGTCGAGTGAGCACTAAAATGTTGTTTTTTTTCAGATACCAGACAAACAATGGATTAATTATGCATGCTTTCTTGTGCCCTTCCGCCTTCCCCTTCCTTGACAGGTATGAATTTGAGTGCCCCCGCCATCAAAAGAAAGGGATGGGAGAATGAAAAGGCATGAGAATTGAATGCCTACAGATGGTCGAACCCAAAAGGCCTTCTCATTAATAATTTATAAACATTTCAAATTGAACTGCATTCCTGTGAGTGACATAACTCATGTCCTACTTAAATAGCAGTGGATTTCACCCATTTTTTTTTATTTTTTATGGACTACTAGCTAAGAATGATACTTCAATTTAAAGATTTGGAAATTGATGAGTACAAGCTTATATATTATTACTATATTTAATAATTACACTATTAATCATGTACTTATATATTTAAATAAAATTATAGCACATGTCATTGGAACGGATGGAATTCATTTTGAATATATTGGATTGCACTCATGTGAAATTCCACATATCCCACTCACATGAAGGGGATTTTATGGTCAAATGAGCTTTAACAAAATGACTCTATCTAAGAGGATGTTTGGTTGCAAGCATTTGAATTTTTTTTACGTATGTGGAGCATTTGCAGTTTTCAATAGCCATCCACTAAATGGAATTAAAAGATGCTTAGGTTGATAGCATTCAAAATGTTAGATTTATAATAACTCTGCACAACAAATGTGATATCTATGAGCTGTTTCTTTACTAGAATTTCGACAATAGTTTGAAGTGTCATTTTTTTTTCTGCATGATGCGATGACTAGCCTCCCAATGTTTGCAAACGTCAGATTTCTTTATAAGAATTTCAAAATCCTAGCTGCCTAAAGGTCTTATATGTTTTGACATAAATTCAAAATTTCAACCCATTTTTCTTATTTTTTTGATGGAATTCTAAATGCTCAATCACAAAAGAACGTATAAGAATTCTATTATGTCTTGAAATTTAGAAATTCTTTATATTTTGATAATCAAAATGCTTGATTTATGAATTATCTCGAGGCAAACAAAGAAATTGGAATCATCAACGAGGGAAATTCTTATCAGAAACAACCCTAAACAACCGGACTCTAAGAATTAAATTATCTAGGAAATGATAGGCATTCATTCATTTACCATTTCCTAGGTGGCATATTCAAGCCAGACATTATAAGTTTAGATAACGACCCGACCCGACCCAATTCATATCGGTCAACGACAGATGTTCATCACTGCATGAAGTCACGTGAACGGACTCGATGTCTCTCATGCTTTTGGGAACTCGCTGCGTGGACCCTCCATTCCGTTCCGTCGCGTCATGCGACGACCCTACCAAGACTGTCGGTGGGAAGGAAGTGGGAGTTCGCTTTCTCTCCAACACGACCAATGGCATAATCGCGAATCTCATGAAAAGAGCGCCTCAAAATCAAACCGAACTTGCACAGGCTTTTTTCCTCTCGCTGCCTTTTTCTCCACGATATCAAAAGAAAGCCGAGGCGACGCGTGTGACAGAAATTAATAGAGATAGCCGTAGCTCGCGTACCATCCAAAATTATGATCCGCTCCAACCACCGAGCCCCTGTTTGGCTGCTTCGAACATCAGGTGGTGGGTGCACTTCAATCTGCACCGTCTAGACATTATAATTATTTTTTATTTTCATTACACAGCCAAAGCTAGCTGGGACCCATGAACACCTAACAATAGGAAGGACTGTCGGCTGCTGGGAAAAAAAAAGTGTCCACAAAGTAAGGTGGTAAACGGGTCGGTTCCGTTAAGGAAAAGGTGAAACCAGATTCGGATCCGGAATCGATTTAGAATCAGTTTTTTGGATCTGAAACCGGATGTATAACCATATATGAGACAGGTCTGGATCCGGGTATAAGTAGAGAATCATATGAAAGAACATGATTTTTAAGATAAATTTTTAAAACTTAATGTAACACGTTGGGTTTTAGGTCCACTGGTCCAAACCAAGGTGAAAGCGGATCCAGACCCATTTACTTATCAAGACCTAAATAAAGACCTAGACCCAGTTTTTAACGAGTCAAAACTTCCTGCTAATAAAAAAATTAGGCACCAATTTACATCTCTACCACAAAAGAATTAAAGTAGGGATCCATCTTGGCAGCCCATGAGAAATATGATATATTTCTAGCCAACTGTACTGCCTCTAGTTCTCTTGTCTACACATTTTTGAAAGAAAATTATGAGTTAATACTTCATTTGGGTCCGGTGAATTTAAATGAGAGTTGTGTAGAGTGTGATTGTTGACTGTGATCGCCGATCGGATACCTTATCCACCATGGCCCATTCAATTAATACCAAATTAGGGAGGGACCACAAAGATAACATGTCATTACGGTTCAGCGGTGGAAGGGGTTTTTTTTTTTTTTTTTCATGAAAGTGTACTTTTTCCTTTGTCGTACTTTTAGTCCTTATCCGTTTATTGTGTAGCTGTTCTTTTTTTTTTTTTTTTTTGGGTTAAATGAATAATAACCTTTATTTTATGAAAATAAGTAAATAGTCAAAACTCCTAACATCAAACACCACCAAATAGTTGGATTAAGTCTTTATTAATGTCAACTACCAAAATTAACTTAACTCTTATTTTTGTTACCAGACATACTTGTATTTTAAAAAATAGTCTAAGCCTAAATATGCCTCGGCCTGACCTATAAACACCTTCAAGTAAGACTGTGAAATGCCGAAGGCTTGGTAGTGTAAATTATTTTTAAAATTTTCATAATTATCACTTTTTACTTTTTTTGTTGCTTTCTACCAAGGTGCAACAGCGCAAGCGGGATTTTCATTTAGGTAGTGCGGACAATAATCAAGTTAAAAAATTAATTAATAAAATAAAAAATTTAAAATATTATTTAAGGACTTTATCGAATCTCACGCGTGAGGTTGCAGCATTACCCAGCCCATTGATAAACGAGTTAAATTCGAGTTCATGCTTTTCTGACGTGCAGACAGACCCAACCCAACCCAACCCAGCAGAACTAATTCCCACCGTTGATCTGCTTTATATTAGGACCGTTGAAAAGGTAGGTAAAATCCACGGGTGCTCCCGCGGTCCACACTTTCCTTTTCCGCCCAATGAAAAGTACGCGAAAACTCCAACTTCAACTAATTTTAAAATTTTAAAACAGGGTAGAGATAAAGCTCACATAACTCAAAAGCTTACTTACATCTAAAGAGAACAAAAAAGAGAAACCAGTACTTGTGAGAATCTCTCTCTCTATCTCTGTCTCTCGCGCTGAAAACCCTAAAACTAGATCAACGAAGAACACTCTCTCTCTCTCAGTTCTTAAAAATGGAAGCTTTTTCAGCGAATCAAGATCCGAAATCCGAAAATGGCGATTAGAGAGCGATCGATCGATGGGGAAGATCGAGGGAGAGCAGTCGGTTTCCGCTCCTGTGGTTGCCGAGATCTCGGAGGAGAATGCCGGAAATCGGTGTCGGATCGGGAAATTCGTCGGGTTACGATGCGTTGTGGCGCTGGTTTTCGGCGTTGCGGTCTTGCTCTCGGCGATCTTCTGGCTGCCGCCGTTTTTGAAAGGAGATCGAGGAGATCTGGATCTGGACGGTCAGGTCGGAGGTGAGATTTGGAAATTCGAGTGTGATTTAGTGGTTTTTTGTTTTTTGCAGTAGTTTTGGATTGGTTGTTGGCGGCATTGGTATTGAGTTGATGGATCTTGGCTTCTGTTGTGGTGAATTTTTATTTTTTCTTGTTTGATTTGAGGTAGTAGGGGAATCTGGTTAGTTTCAAGGATTTTGCAGCTTGTAGGTAGCGTAGAAATGGGGGATATTTGATTCTGATGCTTCCTTTCAGCCTTTTGATTTTGTTTTAAAAAGAAAAAAACATCAGAATCTTACAGAACTCTGTTAGGAACTCAAAATTCCACCAATGCAAAGCAATGCTGTTGCTTCAGACCCAAGATTGATCGCCAGAATTCCATAAAAAAGGTTAAAGTTCTACCTACAGACTTTAAAATCTCCAAAGACTTTGAAGCATAAAAACCGTTGCGATTTAACAAATCCAGACAGCAATTCATCGGCTTAAAACAGTTTGCGGTTGGATCTTTTTAAGTCATTCTTACAAACCCAAAATGAACCCCAAATTTTCTGCCATTTTGTAGCAATGTCATCACCTACAGGCACCAAATCATTCCAATTGCACCAAAGAAGAACCTTAGAATTAACCCAAACCCCAAATTCAAGTAAATCAAGCTGGATCCAATCGTTTACAGCTATGCCAGTTCCTGTAATTTGATACCATTTCTTTCTTATTTGTGATTCAAAAACCTGTTTTTGTATTTCTATGTCCATTTGTAGTCTCTTCTTTCACATGTAAGGTGTTTGAGAAGCTGATTAAAAATTTCTATTTCAGCTCCTATAGCGGCAAGTTTTAGATTGCAAAAGCCAATTTCTCTGCTGAAATCTAATATTTCGAGGCTTGAGTATGACATATTTGAAGAATTTGGTGTTATCCCCTCCGTGGTACTCTCTCTCTCTCTCTCTCTCTCAATGCAGCTATGTATACCTTTGCTAACTCTTTAACAATGAAACAGGTGCTAGTTGCATCTCTGAAGCCTGTAGCTGGGTCAAACTGGACGGATGTGGTGTTTGTGGTCTGGCCTTATGATAAAAATTCAACCTTGTATTCAGCTCGGCTAACCCTACTGAGGGATTCCTTTGTATCCTTGGTTATACAGCAGTCAACTCTCCATTTGACTCCGTCTTTGTTCGGGGATCCATCTTTCTTTCAGGTGCTGAAATTTACAGGAGGGATTACTGTGATCCCTCCGCAGAGTGGATTTCTTCTGCAAAAAGTACAGATCCTTTTCAATTTCACGCTGAATTCTTCTATTTATCACATACAAGAGATTTTCAACGAGTTGAAAATCCAGCTGGAGTCGGGCTTACATCTTACTTCACAGGAGGTTTGTCCAATTTGTAGTTATCCTATTCTTTTGTTCATAGTAATCTAATTAAATCAACTCTTTTTCTGGAGTGTATTTTTTTTCAGAGGCAACAATTAGTTTGCACAATTTTAGTATTGCACTTTGGTTTTTTTTTTTTTTTTTGCGAGGGTCTTAGTGTTTTTTTCTTTAATTTTTTGCAAGGGTGGTGTCTATCACTTGTTTCTTTTTATCAGTAACTCATAAATGAGCCACAAGAGAACAAGTCTGAACTGTTCATCTAATATATCTGCTGAATTTGGACACTGTTTGAAGTTCTTTCCTGAAGACATTTCCTTTTTTAATCAGTTCATAACCATTTTTATACAGGTCATTAATTATAGGGTTGTTAGGATTGTCCAAATTGCTCCACTTTTGGGGCACAGAGTATAACAGTGGGTCCATATATTGAAACAGTCCGGATCGGATTCACAGATCATGGGTCTCACATCCACAATCTCAAGGTGGATACAGTTTCATATCTTTTGGTTGGAAACATATGATGCTTAGAATATGATATCATAGGGGGAAAAAAAAACAGTAAAGCAAGTTTATGTTGGAAAATTTCAAAATCGTAAAGAACCTTTTGGACTTAATTACTAGAATCCCACATCAGATATGATTGAAAATACAATGTAATTTATTCATGCTTCTTGGTGTAACTCTATTGAGTTGGAATGGAAGGGCATGAGCTTGGCTTGGGCTTGGAGCTTTAGGAGTTGGGACTCATTGAGAAATGAGGAACCCTATCTTTTGTCATTTATTGAACCTGACTTGGGTTAACCTATTATCTATTTGAGTTGGGTTGTTTTGAGCCTAACTTGGGCTGATCCAGTTCCTATTTTGCTTGGGTGGGCTTGCTTTTGGGTCAAGAAGGAATAATAGACCGGGTAGCCAATATAGGCTTGAAAGTTGGCATGATAGTTATTGTCTTTAACCACCATAATAATTATGTACTTATGTCCAGTGCCCATTGTCCAAAGAGTTTATCTCACCAATTCAAATCTCCAATGGTCATTTGTTCATGCAAATCACAATCGGGAATAACACATTAAGACAACATGCATCAATCATGTATTGATAACATCGTCTTTTGGTTGGGGACCATTGGTGTTCAAGGTGGGTCATCGGGCCTTCTAATCAAGTCCAACACAGGATCTGGGTCTGTTTTATCTTGGAGGAAAACTTGCCGGGAACCTTCTTTTTTTATTTTATTTTTAATATTAATCTAGTAACTTGGTTGCAAACACCGATCTGGTGTGGGGCTTTTATAGTCTTAAGGAAAGCGTGACCTGCGACTCAAGCGATCCATCTCAACTATATATTGTAATTAATATTTTTTCTAATAGTTTACCGACTGATATGTATTCACTTATATTTTTTGGTATAAATGTCGTGTAGTTGTAGAGTCAGAGTCATGCAATCATGTATCATCAATAGTATGAATAGTTTGGATCTCCTACACGTGCTGCGCATTAGTTATCAAACCAGTCCAAAGTGGCTGCATTTGATTTGCTTTTTTCATTTTAATCTCAATCCTACTAGTTGCACCTTTGAAATATGGAGTATGGACTGTGGTAGTTCAAATTAATTTTTGGGCATTTGATATGCTAAGTGCAACTGATTGACTGTATTCTGTTGTGTGCAGAATTTATATATCAGATTGACGAATTCATACGGTTCGACATTGGCACCTCCTGTTATTGTTCAGTCATCTGTGTTACTTGCAGTTGGCAATCGTCCTCCATCGTTACCAAGGTTGAAGCAATTGGCTCAAGCTATTACGAGTTCTCACGCAAGAAATCTCGGCCTCAATCATACTGTTTTCGGAAAAGTCAAGCAAATTCAGCTCTCTTCAGTGCTGCAACACTCCCTAAATAGCAGCAATGGCAGCAACGCATTCTCGCCACCCAGTCCAGCTCCCCTGCCTCGTCCAAACCACCAAAATCGCCCCCACAACCATCACCACCACCGCCATCACCGCCCTGATGTCAATATAATTCCTGCGCCTGCACCTCAGCATAGTGATCGTACTTCATATCGCAGCAACTGTCCATACCAAAACTTACCGAAGTCTACACGGTCAGTACCTACTGTTGCGCCAGTGGTTTCTCCACACCCTTCAGCTGCACCACATCTGCATGGAGATCCACCTGCTCCTTCCCTGCCCTCGCCCTCGCGCAGACACACACCCCATCCATCTTCTCCTTTGCCAGCTGTGTTCTTTGCTCGTGTTCAACCTCCCAGTAATAGTGCAGCACATACACAGCCTCCTGATAAAAATTTGGCAGAATCTCCGACAGCATCTTCATGTGAGTTCTTTCTTCATGACCACCATGTAAAGAGTGATTTAAGATTCTGTTGCCTTGATTGCTTTTTTGTCTGGTAAGTTTTATGATTGTAATGGATGCTGCCTCACACACACATAAATGTGTGTGTGAGAGAGAGGGTGTGGGGGCGCTCAACTGCCATCAATTTGGACTTTTTACTTGATTTGCTTGACCATATCCCTGTTTATGCAAGGGATACTGCCTTGACAAACCAACCCCCCCCCCCCCCCCACCCACCACACACACACACACACACTAGATGCTTGTGCTTGGCCATCCTACATGATGTCAGCATTACCTGAATGGTTCATCCAGTGACTCCTTCAGTGGAGATGCTGCAACATAGATTTTTTGGCATCAATCTATTTGAGTGGAATGTTAGCTCCACTTGCCTCCTTTTCTCCCCAATGGCAGAAAATGTCTTTCTCCAAAAAAACCAAGGGTGAAAGTACAATTTCACCAGTAAAATCTTCTCCTTTTTCTTGAAAGTACATTGTCTTTTGAAAACTTTTCTCCTACCAAATTATTCTCCAAAAAGAACCGAACATGATTAAAAGGTGGCAATCTAAATTCTAAACACCAGAGGATTTTGCCACCTTTGGTTTCTGCATTCTTTCTCCACCTAGTGGGGAACCACCATTTTTATAACTTCACCACATCAAGATGCCCTCTAAGCTCTAACTGTTTCATGGCTCTGGCCTAGAAGGTTGAAAAGAAATTGAGCAATAAGCTTGCATTCATGTTCTCCAACCAGATATTCCTCTGATGAGGATGAATTTTATTATACAGTAGCTCCATTGGAGATCAATGCATGTTTGACAGAATCAGGTTCATGCTTAATCAATGGGTGCGTCCAATCACAGGTTCTCAGGTTCTCATCATTCTCATGGATGAGTGCCTCGTTTTATATTTACTTGCAGGAGATTTTTCTTCTAATAGGCCCCTACCCACTCGACTGCTGACTTGGCACTCACTCAATTAATTACTCATTTGACCTATATTCACTGTTGGATGGAATTTAAAAAACGGCATACTCAATAAACTGTTAAATTTGAGCCCATTAAATCAGGGGTTACATGGCCTGATGGGTGATGAAGCTCGCTTTTTGCCCAACTGTTATCTAGATGACAAGGCCTTTCCTCCCCCCTACTCTTGATGACCGGCATGCATCAATGGGGGCCCCACAGGATGGCCAAGCATATAAGCAGCATTCAGACTGCTTGCAGGGGAACAAAACTCTCCTTGATATACACAAATTATCCAAAACAGTTTTGCATTTTAATAAAAAAAAAAAGGTCAACATTAAACAAACAGTCAACCTTGTGGGGTTCACATGCTCCCTTCTCCCAATGATCAATCCCACCCCTTTGCACTTACTACCTAACAGGAATTGTTACCAGACCGAATTTGACACTATCCAAATTTTGGTTCCCCTTGTTTTGGTCATGGAGAAAGTGTGAAATTTATAATCAGTCTAATGGTTAAAATATTGCAACTTTGAGGGCCTTAATGTTAGAATGATCATATGGTCACACACACTGCAGACACCTAGGTGAGACAAACCTTCCAACACCGACTCCTCCACTCATTTGCGGAGACTTAGGTGGCCTCCAGGAGGGACCTTTTTCGCTCCATAACTGCCAGATGTTCTGGAGTATGTTGAGAGACTATTTTGGCCAAGCTAGAGCTAAACATATACTGGAAACTTGTGTGTCTTAGCCTAGCATCTTAGTTGGAGATTGTTGAACATTTTCCAGAATAGATTTGCCTAAATCAGCAGGAAATCTTAAGGTCTCCAAAACTCAGTTTGTGCATGTTGAGTTGAAACTCTAGACGATCTTGTTAATCATTCATTAAACACAAAATAAACACCATTGAGGTTCTAAATTAAGGCAACATCCAAATCAAATTTTGTGTTCAGCCACTTCTTTCTTCTACCTGTTTAAATTCCACCAAACATGTTTTATGACACTTGAATTTCATGTTGTGCAGCATTTGGTGGAGTCCTTTCTACTGTTAAGTGGTTCCAATGGGCATTTCCACTGCTCCTCTGTCTTCTAATTTGTGCATGAATTATTATAGCATGTGAATGGTTTTTCTAGTTACAGACCGCCTCTCCAATTTATGACGAAGTGGCTTGTGTTTGTCTCCCCAATAATGCAAAAGACTGGAGATTTGGGTGCAGGAGCAATCGAGAGGCATAACTTCACATTGGAACCCAAATGGTATTTTTATGTGTAAATATGGATATAATTCAGTCAGCAGATGTGTTCCTGGTCGAAGTCACAGAGGTGGCAGGCCCTTGTTAACATGTATTGCTGCTATTGCTATGTCAGACTTCTTTTGCAAAAATTAAGAGGAAAAAGAAAAAAGAGTCACCCAAAAACAGGGGTGTTTGTTATATGTTACTCTGAGCTGTTCTTGCAAGAATCCTTTTCTGTTCTCAGGAATCCAAGGTTACAAATGGCACTCTCCATGGTTGAAGTGGATCTTGTTAGGGGAGAATGAAATGGGGCTCAGACTTATCTAAAAAGGTAACGGGGCCTGCCTAAATGAGTGGCTTCAATTTCTCACACATGTTAAATGCAACTAGGAGATTCAGGCGAGTCAGGCAGGCTTATCTGAAACTATTCTCTGAGCTTTGAGCGGTCTATAGGATAAGGAGAAGCTTTGCAACTAACTGAACACAAGCTTGTACAGCATCCAATCAGGATAGCTCCCAAGAAAGCAGCAAAACTGAGGTATGTTATTTCATATTTATTCAAAACACACTTTGAGAGAACAAATCTTCATGCATAAATGCTGCTTTGAGTGATCAAAGCTGTTATAACCAAAATGATTGCTCTCTTAATTTCTTCAAAGGTTTCAATCCAATTTAACTGATTTTAGATCTACAGACATATCAAATCGCTAATCTTTTATCTGTTTTTCTATCATTTGTTTAAAATAATAAAATTTCACATTTTATGTCCAACTACCCTGAAAGTTAATTAGACTGAAGTTAATCCCAAGATCTGCTTTTATAGTGGGAGATGCTTAATCAGATTGCTGGTCATGATGTTGGCTAGAACAATTACAACTTAATCTCTCTAAAGTCCAAAGGTAAAAAAAAAAAAAAAAAAACTCTGAACACAGTGCAAAACTTTCCACAGGGTTTGAAACTCTTACTTTGCCCACTCTCTATTTTCTCTGGCAGTGAAATATTGGTTTTTGTTCTGTTTAGTTTTTATGTCTGAAACCCCTCGATCTTAACGAAGAACTTTATGTTTTCCTCACCATAATATGGTGAGGGATGGGTGTGCATGAATATTTTCTGTATATAATATATATATATATATTAATTTTGTTTCTAGAAGGATGGGGATGAAGCAGGCTGATGTAACCATTCATAATGGATGATAATGGTTGTTGTCTTTGTTGCAGTCTGAAACTGAGTTCTAAAACCGCACATAATGGCCAGTATATCAAGTAAGCAACCATATGTGTATCCTAATCAAACATTTTTTTAAACCTCAAAAACCAAAGCAGACAATCAAACAGATTGCACATTGTTAAATGTTGCTCAGTCAAAATGTTCAGTTCTCCTTCACACTTTCCTTACTAAGTTTAGTTCTCTGAGAAGTAGCAGCAATTCTATATTCTCCCAACACTATACATCTCATAAACAAGTGATAACTGATAGACCAAAAGGCCCCCTTCTATTTCTTGATCAGCGACACTGCAACTTGAAGAGAAAAGAGATTGACCAACTTTGTTGTTTTCCCTTGTAGAAAGTTCGAAGAAAAGCAACTTCCTCCAGCAAATGAGGAAACACCAAACTACTAGTCACCTATGGTTCAAAATGTCACTGATATTTTGTAATTATGTCTGTATAGAACATTTACATTGTAGCGGCCAATATGGTCAACAGAATCGATCAAAATGACTTTTTTTTTTATGTCCCGTACATACCCATATCCTATGTGCCAACACAGTAAAGCATTATAATATGATACGATATTCAGTTCTTTTTTTTTTTTTTTTTTTTGCAGGATTTAAAATTTCCCACAGATCTGTTTGATAGTATCCAATAACTGATACATGTTGATATCTTCCCCTGATTGATATGCTAACTACAACCACTGTGTCGAACCATGCTCTTATCTTTCCTTCTAAGTTCCAAATGGCTATCGAATATTGTGCATGGTTGCACCTTGAGAGAGTGATGTATACTAGGGATGTCAAAATGCCACACGATCCGATAATACGACACGAATCCACACAATATTAATGGGTTCGGGTCATTAACGGGTCAAACCCGTTAACACGTTAAGTTAACGGGTTGTGTACGAATTAAACCATTAACTTGTTAACAATCTGCTTAATCCGTTAAATTTTTTTTAATCCTTAAGTGTAGTTAGAATTTGTATGCCTCGAGGAAAACAGGGTTCCTAATTTCCAGCAATTTCCTCTGGTTGAAAAGCTAATTCTACACTCGGCATTAAGAGTTGAACGAACATATTTTGTGGGCATGGACCATGGCCTAGAAAAACCTGTTTGGATCTGATCGTTACTTACAAGCCATAGTAAGGCAGATTTAAATGATCTACAATGAGGCCATATTTAATTGGTGTAGAATTCCTAATATTTTGAATCAAATCCTTTGTGTAAAAGGGATTAAATGTGAAGCTTAAAGATGAAAATCCAGAACGGACCTTCAAATAATCTTCTATTTTGATAATTGTATGAAATGATTACCCACCTGTTACCATAGAAAATTTAAGTAGTAGAGAAGTGATAGTTCCTTCTATATATCCATCCACCTTGGACACTTTAGTTCTCTTTAATTTCACTTGGATAAAATCACTTTTCCAATAAATTCGTAGGTCCAAGGGGGCCTCTGGCGTTTCTGACTTCTGATATATGGCATTTAAACCAAAATTAAGAGTATGTATATGGGGCGGTGTAGGAGGTCTCAGTGAGTGTCTATTTTTTATTTTATTATTATTAGAGTTTCTAGCACACAATGTGTATTCAAAATTTTTTTTTAGGGATATTGCCGATGCAACTGTCGTTAGACATGACATTTGTTTATTAAAGGTGCAAGTTTTAAGTATTTCCTCTAAACTTGTTCGTGTGATATTGTGCCTATTGCCTTCTGTTATTATATGAATAGCCGTGTGAAAAATATTTAAACTTCACGAAAAAAGAGCCTCATATCTTATGAAAAAATATCCTACAAGTGTACTGGAATTTAAATTTTTTTTTTTTTTTTTTACTATAAGAGGTTCCCAATCCTTTAGGCTGGACTAATCCCTTCGGGCTCAGAGGAAAGCCGGATAAATTGGACTAATCCTTCTGGGCCTAGAGGGATGCCGGGTAAATTCCCCGGTGGGCGGTGACCCTAGTGTGGTAATGTCTCTGGATGCAAACCGTAGTCCTATGCCAACTAAGCTACCCCTTGGGCTAAGTCCCTAAAGGAAAATTTCCTCCTGTTTTTGCCACTGCAGGCAACCTATGCTAACAACTCGTTGAGGAAAGTTCAGCTATAAACGAGGGATCCCTCTATGCTGTCTATATGGAACAATATCCAATAATAGGTTGAGGATGGGATTATAAGATCGTAGCTTGGTTTGAAGCAAAATATCTCATCTATTTTAAGGGCATCAAACTTTAGATACCCTTCTATGATTACATCACCAAATCTTTCTGGCCCACGTTCAGTTCATATGAAAAGCTTGCAATCCTAGCTTAACCATGATTATAGTGCATCAAGATGGGATCCACAAAAGGTTCAATAGCACCATCCGGAGCTGAATTTCTCTCAAGCTTGATTGGTTCCTTTTGAATTTTCAACACACAGCTAGAAAATTTCAAATCCTCATCAAGCCTTCTTTTGAATTCTCCAAATTCTCCTTTCAAAGGAGAAAACCGGACTTTGCTACAATAATGTGGCTGAAATAGCCCTTAGAATTCTATAATTCTAAATGCAAGCAGCAGCGAGAAACTCCACTGGCTGAGATTCTGACAAGAAATTGAGGAATTTTCAAATTCTCTAGACAATTCCCAAAATTCTTGCTATCAACCAAGCCCTAAAACAAAGATAAATAAATCATTGTGAGGATAATTTCAAGGGGAGATGAAATTGGGACTTCTTATCCTGACACTGTCTGTAGAACATTTATGAACAAAATTAAAAGTTCATTAAATTTACAAGAAGGGCAGAGACTTCTTCCACTATAGAATGAACAGATCTTCCATATCATTACTCATTTAGCATGCAAAATAAACATAGGATGATAGCCCTTGACAAATACTTGCCAGTAAATGTCCATTGAATCTTTCTTATTAAGTTAAATCACAAGTTCACAACACATGGTCTAGCCTCACAATTGGGCTTTGATTCTTTTGACAGCCTCAAAACAAAACTGTAATTTCAAGTAACCAAC
The DNA here is from genome assembly GCA_038049695.1 of Cinnamomum chago. Classification (NCBI taxonomy): domain Eukaryota; kingdom Viridiplantae; phylum Streptophyta; class Magnoliopsida; order Laurales; family Lauraceae; genus Cinnamomum; species Cinnamomum chago. Next base: position 120,282,484 of record CP142451.1, read on the forward strand.
TCAAAAGTGCAGATTTAGTTTGTCTTCATACAACTTGAGGATATTCATGAAGTTCCACAAAAATGATAGTCGGTTTGAATATCAATACTATAAAATATACAAGTAACAGAACAAACCTATGCACATGCCAGAGCATAGAAAATTAGATAAAAATCTTTGCAAATAGTTGGTTTGAAAATCTTGTAGTAGTTATGGAGAACCATTAAATGAATCCAAAAAAAATAAAAATGAGAGAAACAAAAACTATTTGCAAGGGGAAACACTGTGGAGTACGAAATGGGTTAAGGCTTTAGATCAGGTAGACAACAATGTGATGAAACAAAGTACCGGTCAAAGGTACGAGAAGACCAGAAACAGAAACCGTTTTCAAAGTAGAAAATTCCAAAGATTGATAAACATAAATTTATTTGCACAAAAGGAGTATTCTATGATATTTTTATAACAATTGATCATAAAAATGTTACACATTACCTTTAAAATCAGCTTTTCTGAGCATTTTGGCTTCATTTTCAATTTATCCTCTTCTTTAAGCTAAAATGCTTGTAAAGTGACTCTAGCCTTCCATTGCTCTACTGCACCATTGTATCAATTGACTTTTCATGAGTGTATAAAATTCTCGACTATTTCTGAAAGAATGATGCCAGTTGCCCCTCCCATCACAAGCAAGAGTGTGAGTCTTCCGCCAGGAACAAGTGGGGGGACCTTAAAAGATTGGGTGTCACCTGAGTATTGCTCAGACCATGACATTGCAGCAGGAAGAATGCCAAACAGCACCAATACTGTGAACAATTTTATCGAAAGTTAGGTCTGAGTGCAGAAAATGAGAAGATCATGAGCGTGGATGCCTAAGTTTATAGTAACTTCACTATAATGAATGCTGTCATGGCTGCACACATGGCGATCAGGGATCAGGGGAAAACAAAATTTATGTTGCGGAAATATAGCCCTTGCTTCATTGGAAACATTGTTTAATGTGTCTCTGCTTCATGTTCAGTACATGTGATAACCATTTGAAGATCCAGAATGTTGTGCAATGTGCACTATGATAGATGGCGCCATAGATCTCTGAGATCAGAAGATCCCGGCCATCTGTTCCTTCAACAGTTTTACTTGACAGCAGCCATTAACCAATTCTCAACCATTTACTTGGAGGCACCTCATTGAAAAGTGGAATCTTTAGTAGGAGATCTTTAAGATGTGAGAACATGCAATAGAAAAATAAAAATTTAGGATGTGAGCCCATCTATGATGCATGGATACGGCAAGGACACGGCAGGGACACTGATTTTACACATAGAAAGTGAAGTATCGGATACGATACGATACGTTGCCCATTTTGAAGTATCCGTGCATCATAGGAGCCCATAACATTGGTGATCTGAACTAGTGCATGAAAAATATACTAAACTATGGACTTACTTTTCTCCCTGCATGTACTTATTTGCATACATACAGGGGTGCCAGCATTGTGGGTTGGGTTCGCAGGAAGAAGGGAGCTAGTGGGATAAATTCTTATTCTTCTTCTTCTTCTTATTTTTTTTTATAACTGGGATAAATTATTCTTCTTCTTCTTAAAAAAAATAAAATAATAGATGTCTGGCACACTTCAGTTTTAGAGGTCGTCCTGTAATTTCGCTCAATGGGCAGGCAGCTATTTGAAGGCTTGTTCAATGGAGAAAAGTACATCATACATATGTTCTGCTGAGTTAGAAAAGGGGTTATATAGTCATGTCCAAAAAAAGTATGGGCAAATTCATTGATAAACCTAACAAAAGAAACCTGAAAGAGAGTTAGGGGTCAGCTATCTGCTAGAAGGCATTGCTGCTGGTTGAGTAAAAGGGTCAAAGGCACTCTGAGAGGGACTTTGTCACTTCACATTAGGGTTCTTTAGAGGGTATTTCCCTCATTGATTCTCCCATCCTCCTCCTAGTCATCTACCACATGGATTGGAAATATTAAGTCAATGAGCAAAAGATCTATATCTCCAGACCTCTCACAATAGGAATCTGACAGAACCTTTCTTCCTCTTTGCTCGATGTCTTGCAGTCTAATGCAATATTAGAACCCAACTGGGATTCCAGGAGAATGGAACCCATTTTCTCCAAGCATGAAGTGTGACCCCAGAAGTCTAGTCCACATGGTATAGGGCCCTTCCCAATATCTCCGTCAATCGCTCGAGAACGAGAAATAGAGATTCTACCCAGTCCATGTAGAAATAACATATTGCATTATTGGTTTAGTAGAATAAAAAAATGTCTCAATTCCTATGTTATTTTCAGATTTTAATATTTGTTTCATATTTTTCTACATATAAATATTTCTTATATATTTTTTTGAAACGTAACTCCAAAATGTTTTGCCAAAATTCCGAATTGGCTAAAACATTTTGGTTTTGAGGATAAACCAAAAAGGGGTTCAAAACGAAATTCTCAACTATTAGTAAAATCAGGAGGTAGTGACATCATTAGGGACCATCTTGTTGCTTCTTATGGTTTTGTAAAAGCTCCGCAGGCACACAAGTCTCCAAAGAAGTTGAAATGAAGTGGGTGGCCAAGAGGTTACCTATAGTCTTTCCATTATTGTTCCGCAAGTCTAGTGGAGGAGTGCTCTAGAAATGTTGCCCTGGCATCTCTCCAAAAGGGTGGAAGGGGTACTGATGGTAAAGTGTTATCGGAATGCCTTATTCTTTTCATCTTGTTCATGATGTTCAATTGGATGTGGATCCTCGACTAAAGTTGGAGTCTAAAGGGAGTCCCTTGTTATCACTTCACACACACACACACACACACACACACACACACATCAGTATACTAATAAAGAAAAAGAAAGAAAATGTAAACGTGCCCAACATTTTTACACAGCTGAATGAAAGTCATAAGAGAATCAAGGAGATGCAAATGGAAAGACAGTGTACCTCCATAAGTTCCTGCAAAGTCCAAGGCTTTGAAGAATATCTCAGGATCAAGCAATGCTAATACTAGAGGTGGAAAAAGAGTCAAAAGGTACGGCAGAGGCTTGCTTTGTCCAGTTGGTAGCTTCAGAACTTAAAAATTCCCAAGACAGCAAAGGGAAGATTGAAAGTCAGATAAAAAAAATCTATTCCGGTCCTCAATCAAGAAAAGAAAGTGATGTCTCTGGTACACAAGATTAGTTCAAGGGTATATTTATAGTAATCAGTACCTGTAATTTTTTTCTAAAATAAATAAATAAATTACAGTCACTGATTATTGATCAATCTTTCATCTTGCAGACCTTACTTTGGATCAAGCTATAGCCAAAGTGCCAAATGGATTCTGCAACCCTGACTCTTCTGCTGCAGGATTTCTGAGGAAATGGGCCATGTTTGAATATTGTTTTTCTATGGTTTTGTTTTCGCCAAGCCATCCATTTTATTGCCTGAAAATGTCTCTGAAACATAGACTATATGATTCTAATTGTGGGCTATTGCTCAAATAGGATCAGGCTTGCAGAAGAATGAACTAGATCAAAAGGTTGCGGATGAATTGTGAAGAAAAAAAGTAATAGGATGCATACATGCATGTCCTTTTCCTGTATAAGTTGCTGACAATTTATTTTCCTGAAGTCATTGCCAGGAATGTTTGACTTCTAGTGCTAAAATGAATACAGGGAAATGACCTACCACAACTAATTTGCACCATATCATGGTGATACTCAAATTACTTGAGCATTGAAAGTTTGGCATCAAAATGTACAGTCCATCCTACAAACCATCCTTCGACACTGTTTATGAGCCAATCTTATAAAACAACTGGACAACCTTTGTTATCTGAACAGTAGAGAGCAATAGCAAATGGGATAATAGAATAAAATGAGCCCTTTTTTTTTGTTACAACTGCATTTTTCAGGCTATAGATTGCGGCTGTTACATTTTTTCCATAAAATTATTTCTAGTCATCAGTCAGCAATTGAAAGTTGGGCCCAGTGTGATGATTGCCTATGGTCTGACAGTATCAGTTGTGACATAATATGGTGTAGATGAGCTGCAGCAGATCATTACCCTTAAGCTTAACTACATTAACGTGAATCACAATATTTAAGACTGAAGTAGGAGAGAGGCTAACTTACGGTCTGAAATGAAGTCCGTGAGGCCTAAAACAAAACCAATATATGATGTTGCAATTGCAAGAAATGAGAAGACTTCTACTATTGGCTGCAGCAAATTAAAACAACAGGTAATCAGTCAACTCTCTCTCTTTCTTCACTTCAGCTGTCCCATTCCCTCGAACACATGCTAGGAGATGTCAAGAGCTTACACCAACTATTCCGTTGTTAGAGCGCAACAGTTCTAATGGATCTGTGATCTTATTACCACTCATGTCAAGATTTGGAATGGTACCGAGAATGACGGCATCCCAAATGAGAAACAAAGCAAGTGGAACAGCTGTCCCTACAATAATTGCTGTCCTGCAAAACCCATGTAAAAGGAAATCCATTGCAACATAAATTCTGATAAATTGATAATAATTTGCAAAAAAACGTTACATGGATTGTCACCTTACTTTTGACAGATCTCCCTCGAGATTTGTACAAAGAACTGGTACTACATTCTGAAATATGGAACATAGAAATGTCATTCAGTTCTAGTTTTTAAGTGTTTATAAACATCATGAAGCTTACCTGGTATACAAATGCGAGTGCTATTATGGGTATGCTAAGTGGAACGGCTTCAAAGTTGGCTTGCAGAAGAGAGTTCCATTGCAGATCTCCACTGGCCACTCCCTAAAATATACATTTATCTACTATTTACAAAGTGCAACATTGAACTTACTAGGCAAGACATTAGAGATGGAGCAAGGAATACATGTGCATGAAGTAAATTTTTTTTTTTCTTGTTAAAATTTGAGTCAGTTAATAAGAAATAATTTTTAGTACATAACAAGGACTTTGCAGTTGCAAAAATTTGCTGCATTAATTAGTATCAACACCAACACACATTGATAAACTGGATACAAGAAAAAAAATGATTAGTTTAAATTGTTGTTTACCTTTTTTAGTTGTTGCATGTGAATTTTACTTGGTACTACAAAATACTAAAATAAACTTGTATGGACATATCCAAACTTTTTTCCCCAGGTAGTATGGACATATCAGCATATTGGGCAGTTTCAAAATTTCAGGTTTGACACTCCACTATAAATGCAATGCATATGCATATATCAATGTCCAAGTAATAGGCATAAATCTATTATAGTAAGATTGTTAAATTTCTGTGCATATGAGTTTGCTAGTTAATTTTGAATTTTTCTTAGTGTTTGAAAGATGGAATTAGAGAATGTGAAGGATAGTTTGTCATTTTCTTTGGCATTTCAGTCAAAGGTGTTAAAGTACTCAGGTGGAAACAGTTGAAGTTAAATGTAATTTATTGGGTGTGCAGACGCACAATGTAGAGGCAAATAATAGCCTCAAAAAGGTTTTTTCATCCCATAAGCATGAGGTTAGCACTGCTCATGAATCACATCTCATCATCATACAACCCAAGAACCCCTAATGAGTCTCCTAATGAGAGGAGAAGAAACACTTTTGTTCTGTCTTCTAGCCCGTTAAGAGTCCAATGCTCGCCAGATGATGCTAAGTAAGGACGTAATATCTGGTTATTTTTTGTAGCCAGGTTCAAATGCTCCAAATTACACATTGCAGGGCTTACTTTTAATGGCAGCAAACCATTAAATCTCAATCTCCCCCTGACAGCCACCGGTGATGGTCCAATCCATGAATTCAAGACAAAGGAAAGGGTATAAAACCCCTCAAGCCAAAGGAAAAGATTCAATAAAGCATAGAAATGGAAAAAAAAAAAAAAAACTTCCTTTACAAGGGAATAAGCTGAGCACTTGTCCTGAGAAGAAGCTGAAAGGTGGCATAAGCCATTTCCAACACCTCATTGATGTCCAAATAAAGCCTCCAAATCTCAACCAACACACTTGATGGTTAGAAGTTGACACTCGTAAGACTGGAAAAAACAAGCCTTCTATTGCATCTGCAGTCTCTAATACAGTCAAGCCTAATATTGCATTTATAGTGCCTAAAATTGATCAAAGCGACTTACAATTTTTAACAGGAAAGAAATCCCCAATTGTATAATATTACTTTTGAATGGCAGAAATTCCAAGATATCAGCTCAGACACTCGAGCATAAACTTCAGTCACTAGTTTGAAATGCAGTGACCAAAAACTGAGAAGCAAAAAAGTATCAATGTGATCGAGGAAGAGAATTACCACAAGAGCAGCAAAAGAAGCAACAATGCCAAATAGTAGAAGTCCATTAACTGCACCAATGAAGCGCTGGCTACAATAAAACATCAGTTCAAACTTCAAAGTCAATTTTCTTCTGTTAACCTGGCATTTAGGAAAGAGAGATGAATTACAGAGAATGCAGAAGTGAGGGTAAAGTATAGATTTTCCCTTTTTATAATAAAATAAACCAGCTGCTTTTTGAGAAATTGCTTGCTCCCAACAAATTTCTGAAAGCAAGGTACTAAATGTAATGATATTTTACCAATCAGAAAGAGGAAATTCTTGATACCCATCATTTTGTTTTGGAATGGTTATTGATACTTGCCATTTCTCCCTAAGATTTTTATTTCCTGGACTGGCCAGATTCATCAGGACCAGATTTCATAATTTGGTGAATATTGAGTCAATGGATTTTCATTCTTTACAGAGGCCAAGAAGAGTTTAAAGAATCAAATGCTAATTTCCTTTTCTGTGATATGTAATCTAGAAACAATTTTTTTTGTGTGCGCGCGCGTGCCCCATCTACCGTGCATCAATTGTTAAAACATGGACCCACACAGGCCCCAAATGTATAGAAATAAAGCTTTGGGAACTGTATATTTCCTGAAACTCAGGACCCTATAATTCCTAATAATTGAATAGTAAGAAAAGGAGGGTGAATCAGTTACCAACGGAAACAAAGTAAAAAAAAAAGTACCATAAATGGCCACCTCAACTTGCCAAAATAAGGTACTCAGGACTTGAGGCATATATTTGGATTTCATATTTGTTCAGATTGGCACATTGGAAATAATTGCATTGCCTTCGTTCCATGATATAAAAATCAGCATAGAATGGATAACTGACCTTCCGCATATATTTGGATGAGTTTTTTTTTTTTTTTTCAAAACTCCCAATTTTGATCGAATCCTGTGCAAAATGTTTTTATCATTCCAGTTTTATTGACAACAATGCTTTCCATTAGGGTAAAAAGTCAGGTTTTTTTTTTTTTTCCTTTTTTTTCCCTCCTGTGAATGGGAAAGGAAATTTAGCCCCAAAAAAATCACATGTTCACATAGTTTATATCAAAACAATTTACTTTACATGAGTGACAGTCTATTTTTTTTTCTTTAAATATATAGTTTGCTTGACTTTTTACTATTTATCAAATATATGTGTATTTAAAATTGCTAGTATTCTTCTGAAACAAAACTCTGAAATGAAACACCGAAATGCCAGACCATCCAAAATGTTTCAACCCAAAAGTCAAGTCAAAACAATGTCTGAAATGAAATTGACAACTATATGAACTGAGCTTCTCTTCTGAAAGAGAGCAGCACCTAACCTTCCAAAGTAGCATAAGCCTCCAAAGACCAATGAAAACAAGATTGCACTTTCCCATCTGCAACAGTAACACCATGCATGAACAACAAAAGACATTCAGAAAAAATTATAATAGAATTGCCTGCCTATCTGCTTGTGAATGTAGGTGCAAAAAACAAGACAAGAGGCATCTTAGATATGTTTGATAGAACAAAAACAAAGAGGGGAGATAATGTAAAGTAAAAGAACTATACTTGAGTAATTAAATTCATTTTAACAACGGGAACTCATATATTCAGCCCAACACAATCAATTTCCAATTTGAAAAGATAGAATCCATCCCTTCCAGTCAAGCAGTGAACACTATACTATTATCAGGCTATATTCAACAAATGAACTCCAAAGAGGGGAGATAATGTAGGTGCAAAAAACAAGACGAGGCATCTTAGATATGTTTGATAGAACAAAATCAAAGAGGGGAGATAATGTAGGTGCAAAAAACAAGACAAGAGGCATCTTAGATATGTTTGATAGAACAAAATCAAAGAGGGGAGATAATGTAAAGTAAAAGAACTATACTTGAGTAATTAAATTCATTTTAACAACGGGAACTCATATATTCAGCCCAACACAATCAATTTCCAATTTGAAAAGATAGAATCCATCCCTTCCAGTCAAGCAGTGAACACTATTCTATTATCAGGCTATATTCAACAAATGAACTCCAACCCTTTGCTACATATTGGACCATATGTTTCAAATGTTCTGATGGTAAACAGCATATCCCAATCCCATGTGGATAGGTGCGCTAGGACGGGACAATCATCCTAGCGTATCCATTCCTCGGGCCATCCAAGGCGCCAAGCCCCTAACAAAATCTGAATTTGAATAAACCCAGCATGTCAAGCCCTGCCTGTTGGAGTTAGTTTGTTATTACTCCAATTTAGAAGATGTTACCTACTTTAGAGCTCTTCCTTTGTCCCCATCAGAATATCATAATAACAGAGAAGGGGTTTATAAGGACTTCCTTCTTTAAAATCTCACTTTAAGCATACAAGAAAAGCTCCTAGACATTGAACTTTGACCACAATGTTGCGCACAAATAGTCAACACAATGGGCAAAAAACATTTGGTAGAAGTGTAGAACCCTTTTACCATTGAAATTAAAGTCAAATCAAGGTTTCATTTTGAGTGTTGAAAAGTTAGATCTGGTTTTTGCGCTCACGCTGCTTCGTTCTCAGGACTGGTGGTTAGTCCGGAACACATGGTGATAATCAGTAGCAAGTTAAGCTGGTGCATTCAGCTGTCATCAAAATACCACTGATAATAGTTAATTGCAACACAATTTGCAAAAATTGAAAGTGATAAGCACAAACTAGACAAAAAAAAAAAAAGACGTATCTCATATCTCTATGCTCGTAACCAGTAAAGGACAAGGCACAGTTCATTCAGTGGAATGTCTCTCACTCAGAAGAAAACAAAAATAAAAAAGGCAATAAGCATGAAAGGATTGCCTCTGCCTTTAAAAATGAATCCAGTAAAAGGACACAGTTCATACAGTGGAATGCAGAATTCTAGAGAACATGTCAGAAAAACAGAAAGAATAGACTCATCTGTCTCTATAACTGAAAAACAGTAACAGAAGAGTTGTAATTCGTACAGTGGGATGCCAAGAAAATTTGTTAGAATATCAGAAGAACGGGCCACATAAGCAACTAGAAGGGCATAGTGTATAAAAATATATGACCAGCTGCAACAAAGGAAAAAAACCATCATGAGGATAAAACTGCATGAAGGTTCGAATAAAATGTGAAAAAAAAGAAGAAGGAACTGTACGAGTATAAAAGAATTAGCTATCACAGGTTTAAATAATGCATGAAAAGAGGACAATAATTTATCTTCTTAAGGAACAACATAATTATATATAAATTTGACTTTCAGCCACACAAAAAATTATCCTCAGACGTAGCAGGTCAACTCATGAATCCTTATTTTACATGATTTCTAACATCACCATCCATTGCATAATGAGAATACACAACAGTACCGTTGGAGCTACGGTCCATGCTGAACTGACAATGAGGTTTTAACCAACAGCCAACCTTGTTATCCAACATATGGTAAAAGATCCTTTTTTTAATAAATATAGCAAAAGTAAAAGCGTAACTTCTTTTGGTAAGCTATTGCAAAATGACAATACTCTCACATGCCTACATCCTTGGAAGAGTCGTGCATAAGCTGTAAGACTGGTTATTCTAGAAATAAATAAAAAAAAATTATTTTATGGACACTGGTTTTGCACTAGTGCTATTGATAGTTTGAATAGAATGAAACAAGAAAAAGTGTAATGGGAAATAAAAAAATAATGCCCAGATATAAGCTTTGGCAACTAAAGAGTTTTAGAACATGTGGACATTTAAAGGGTGCAGGTAGAGTATGTCTGTTGAGATGGAAAAAAAGTACAAGTTGATTGGGTTCCACCACGAACATGATGTTTTAAGCTTGAAATTGAAAGGAGTTTAATGGGGAACATGAGGCCTGCAAATGTTGGGGGTATTATTAAAGACCAAGAAGGGGTATGGATTAAAGGGTTTTCAAGTACAGGGGAGTATGCGATCTGGAAAGGCTAAGAGTCGAACTGTGTTGATAGAATGTTAAACGCTCAGCAATTTGCTGGTTACAGATGCTATAGTAGAGGGTGATTTTGCAAACACTATTGGTTAGACTAAATGAAATGATGATTCTCCTCAGAGAAGATCAAATGGCACTTAAAAAATCCAGGTTTTGGGAAAACAGATGCAGTTATCTTGAAGTATATTCTAAAAGATCAGGCAATGGAGTTGGTGCTGACTTGCAACAGACGGTGTTAATCAAATTTTTGGTTTCAGTAGCATCTTTCGTAGTATAGTGTAGCTGCCTTTTCACTTTTTAATCTCAGGTGCTGGATGATTTGTAATTCTTAATAATTAAGCAATTAATTGAATTCATAACAGTCACCATCAGTTGGTATAATAATGAAATTCTTTGTATTAGTACTTTCTTGAGCCCATCAATGATCACCCACCATTCAGTCTCCCAGGGCAGGGTGAGGTTGTCCTTGTTATTTGGATTTTCTTAATAAAATTAGCCCACACATCAAATTTGACCTCTTAGGTTTTCATTAAAAGCAAATTTGTAAGCATAGGATGCAATGTCAACACTTAAAGCATTTATTTATTTATTTTTGGGTGAGATATGTTAAATGTACATAGTCAGTCATATGTAGAAAGTTTTGACACTAATCTACTAATGGCATGCAATGCACAAAAGCAAAAACATAAAGCACAAAGTTACACATGATGCATCCATTAATAATGTGAACATGCATGCACATGCAAATTAGCCATGACAGAATAAAAACGATGAGAAATTAACATTTGCTTGTAAATCCAGCTTCCACATGGCAAATATTACAGTTGCAAATGAAACAAACTTGACTCGAGTTCCTTTTATTTAAAAAAAATGTGATAGATTAACGCTATCCATCAAATCAACCTTGGCAGTTCTATATATTGTTCATTAAAGAGTAGAGTAGCTTATCTCTATGTCCCGTACACTTACCAAGCGACCTGCACTCCAAGTTTTCCAAGAGTTCTCATGGCCATTGATACCTGAAAATAGGCCCAGGACCAAATTTTATTATTATCAGCCATTCTCCAAGAGCGTCAATTTTGGTTTAAAAAAAAGGGAAGAAAAAGGGCATCCAATTTTCTCGTAAATCATATAATGAGAGCTGGAAGTCTAGATAGTAGATAACAGACGCTGATTAATGAAGTTTCATCTAGAATTGCCGGTGGCAAAAAGTTCTGCCACCAGATGGATACATCTGGGGTAACAAAATCAATCATCACCATCATGAAATTATTAACTGACAGAAAAATCATGCCAATCCCACAAATATAAGTAAGCCCTGTATCCAGAAAAGGATAAATGCATTACCAATGAGACACCACCAGAACCAAGTTCACACATGGTATTGACATTTACTTCTGCAACCAACAATCCTGTCACGACCTGCATCGAATTCAATGATCCAAGGATTTCACAGAAAAAGAAAATTCAGTCATACACAAGATTTACTTTAAAAAACCTCCCCAAACCCAATGAAATTATACAGGTTACTCTACTATGCATAAGTGAGAAAAACATACCATATGAAACAATATATAACCATATTGTTTCATGGAGAAACATTCTGCACTTAAGAACATAATTTGATCATTTGTGGGATTGTTTTGATCAATTAAAGGGTAAAAAAAAAAGAAAAAAGAGGCACTGTTCTGCTAATTTTTACCAAAATATGATCCCTTAGTAATGGGCCCAAACTCTGATTGTTACCATATACATCCAGCAAAGAATGCATGTGATTGCAGAGGCTAGAAATCCAGCTTCTTGTGTAACAGCAGGGATGGCAAGTATGCCTGCACCAATCTATCCAGTATAACAACAATTGAGGTAAAAATGGTAAGAGTAACTAAACATATTACATGATTGAATTGCTATACATAGTATAAACTGAGTATGTACACATTGTAGTCATGCAAAGACAAAAAAAAAAAACACACATGATCATTTAACCCATGTGGGGCCCACATTTTATCCACCAAATCAGCTCAAATCACTCACACAGCACCCTCCATATAGGAACCCAGATAATGCACTCCAGGTGGGGTCCACATTTATTGGGTCATCTCCAATTCGGGCCGTTGGATAAGGATAGGGTGGGCCCCACTCAGCATGTGATCATCACTCTACATACACCGTATGCAGCTACTATACGTATATACTGCGCTTTTGCACTTGGACTAGGAGATGATGAACACCTACCGTGGTGCCAGCAACAAGAAAAATCGCACTGCTGAGGCTTCCTGAAGACAAAACAATCAAAACCCTAATTACACCAAATCGAGATGAGGAACGTGAAATTGAGGCGAAATGCGAGTGGAATTTGAGGAGAATTGAGTTCACCTGGTTCTCTCTTCAAGGTGGCTTGATTTAGGTTAGAGAAGAGCCTCTCGAACTGTTGGGTGGATTGTCTCTGAGCGAAGCATTTTAGGGTTTTTGAAGGGGAAGAGCTGCGAAGAGAAGGAAGGGACGAGCGAGAATCGGAAAGCTTGAGTTGGTGCCTGGGGAAGGAAATGTTGAAAGGAGGAGGGGCTTTTTTGAGAGGAATTTGAAGGAGAGGGAGTTGAAGACAAAATGCCATTTTCTCTGTGGCTGTTGAGTATTGAATTCTGACTATCTCTGCTGTTGCAGAGTGGAAATGAAAGCTTGGGATCGTGAAGAAGTTGTCCATATCTTATATGCAACTGATGGGGGCGCTTCATTTTTTGATATTTACTCTATGAACCTTGTCTTTTATTCAAACTGTTATTTAGTCCCTAAGTGTTTTTTTTTTTTTGCCTCTCCTTGGTAAAGGAAAAGAAAAGAAGATGATGATAATTAAAGCTAATTAAATAACCTTTTTCTCCTAAAAAGCTTCTTAGATGCGGCTAGTAAGTAAGCATTTTTTTTATGGGTGATTCTATATGCACGCACCCCCTTTATGTTTTCACTGTTCTTATAAAGGGGATGTGGGTGTGCACAACATTATGGGAGGGTGCATATAGAATCATCCTTTTTTGATGCACGTTTGGAACTGGTGCGAAGTTCATGAGGAATCATGTGTATCCGTTACGCGTGTAATTTCATTACATAGGTAAATGAAAAAAAAAAGACCCCTTTAAGTACTCCTCATTGTCCATCCACCTTGAATTCCACATATTTGAATTGCTAGGGATTTTAATCACTATTAAATTCTAAACTATAAGCTACCTGCTACAGGAATAATTTGGTATCACATATAAATGACATGTCACAAAGCTTCTGTTAATGTTGTCATCACTATATACAGGGCCTTCACTTTCTTTGAATTTGATTTAGTAACAACTAGCTAATTATTTTTAAGTGCAGACAGACTACCAGGCAAACAAGTAGCCAAAGAAAAAAAAATTATACCAGGCAAACAAGTAGCCAAAGAAAAAAAATTATAATATGTTTGTGATTCACATATGTTATGATTATGTATTATCATGTTTGTTTGTGGTCATTTACGTACGTAGGTATGAAAATGATTCACATTCTCTTAAAAAATGATGCTAGTGTAGCGTCTCACATGATGTTTTTTTTCTTCTAAGCCCCCATCAATCATCTTTATTTTTCATTTCCATGGGCCGCCACATATTATTTGTAATTTAAACTATTTAATTTATTTATTGAATTAATAAATCAAAAGACTTTAAAGTTGATTATGCAAAATCTTCAATGATTTTAAGTAATTTGTGAAAAGTTCTCAATATGCAAGTATAATTTTTTGCATTTTTTTGTGGCCGGGCTCTCATTTCTTTATCCGAACCGTTCAATATTATCATATTAATAATAAACATCCAAAAGTTTAGATTCATATGTTGAAATTTTATGAATTTTGAAAAATTTGTGAAAAATATCCAAAACATCTAAATAGATCTAAAACCACCGGATGTACTTATTTTACTCATATGAAAATGGTTATTTTGACGAACTTGGTAATATATTTCACATTGTAACATCTTATGTGGAATATTACACTTACATATGAAACACGGGCACGTGTCTGAAGCTCATTTTTCCAATCCCATGCATAAAAGGGCAAACTGCACATGTAGTAGTAATCAACTACAATATTTACCCTCAATAAAGTTTTGATTTGTACCAACTGATTAATCAACAAATCCATAATCAACCATTAATTAAAAAGAACAAATTACCGACAAAGAAGGAAAAGACAAGTCTTCCCTGCAGCGGGTATAACGGATCTGAGCCAGTCAACCGGTAATCGTGGACCACAAATTTAAAGCTGAGCAAGTGAAAAAGGCTTTTTGGTTGACCGACGAAAAAGGCTCCTCTCCCTCTCCTTCGCAAGTGCAGGCAGATGGGAAGGGAGAAGAAGAAGAAGAAGCAGCAGACAGAGTTATATGTAAGAGGCTCTGGGCCCCACTGACGGGGTTCCCTAGAGGCAGTCGTAGGAAATTTGGTGGTCACGCGACAGGGTTCTCTCTCTCCCACTCTCGCTTCCTTTGCTGCTGGCTTCCCTGAATGCTTTCACAAGAGTGTTCAGGGTTTCGGCTTCATATGGTAGGCAACTGTAAGCACATCCAAACATACCCATCTCTATCTCTGTCTCTCTCTCTGCAACTTATCATGTGGGGCCCACATTTGATGATGATTTGATCAGAACCATCATCTACTAGGTTGGTGCCATGCCATCATGGATATGGATGGGCCAATTTCAAGAATTAGTCTCAGCCCTCTATTTCAATCTAGATGATCCTTTATCATCCGGTGACCACTGAAAAATGGACCCATGTAGACGTATGAAGGCAAAACAAAGATGATCGAAGAGTATGATCATCTGGTTAACACTCTAGGTGGGTGCCCAACCAGATGATAATCATGTATATGGATCAACTCGGTGTTGTGACTTGTGAATGGAAAAGGAGAGTTGTTTTCAAGAAAGGATATGGGTCCTGCTATTTTTTGTTTTTTTATTTTTCTCTTTAGATGTGTCGTACAAGGCGTGTGCAAGTGTGCAACCATGTATGCATGGTATCGAAAATGAATGTACAAGTGTTTACGTGTTTATATACAAATGAAAGTTGGAGATGATTCCCTTTAAAAGAAAAAAAAAGGTGGGAGATGGGTATTACACTAGTATATAGTATAAATGATCTCTCTCTCTCTCTCTCAAAATAACTTTGAGCTGTTTTGCAGTAAGTAGTGAAGATCTTGAAGCGGAGGTGCGAGGGATTATCTGTATGGTGTGTATTATTTCCTCTCTCTCTCTCTCTCACAGAGCATGCATGTCTGATTGTGTTCTTCCCTTTGTTTTTAAACATTTTTTGTTAGGATATAGTGAAGATCTTGAAAGGAAGGTACGAGGGATTGCAGGTTGGTTGATGCCTTTTCAATTTGCAATTACTCATCTACATTTTGGGTTATAGGACCTTATTCCATCCCTCAAAATTTAGACTGGGGCATGCCCAAAAAAACTCCTTCCCGCATCGGAAAATGATGATTAATAATAGAACGACCCTAATGTCCATTTTGGATGATGGGAGATTTTCAAATAAGGCCTCTAAAGTTTTTACCTTATTTCAAAAAAGGATAAAAGTTTCAATGTTTTTCAAATTAGTCCCTAAATTTTTCAAAAAGTCAAATAAAGACATTAGTCCATTTAAAGCTATTATCCAATAACTTTTTTCCTCGAGTTTTTAAAATACCAAACTACCCTATATTGAAATAAAACTCATTCATTTCCTTTCTATTCTCCTCATTTTCTTCGCCTGTTTCCTCACAATGATCAAGGACAAACAGCATCCCCATAGCGATTAATTGGCTACATATGTAGTGGCTATCGGAGCCATGTCATGGCTTTAAATAAAAGTTAATTTGGGTATTTTAAAAAACTGTGAAAAAAAGTTGCCAGAAAACACCATTAAATGACTGAATATCCTTAATTGAAAATTTATTGGAAAACTTATAGACTAATTTGAAAAGTTTTTAGACTTATGTCCTTTTTTGAAATAAGGTAAAAAACTTAAAGCTTATTTGAATTTTTTCCTAAAATGATAAACACCCTAATGTCAATCTAGACAATCATTTTATACATATATATATATATATATATATATAATGGTCGTTACACATGGAGACACAACTAAATAAATTTGATTGTTGAATTAATTTCTTTATTGTCAAATTTCTCTTATTTTTCTAATGCAATGAGATGAACGTTAGAATAGCTTTAACGTGTCCTGAAGTCCAATAAGTTCGTCAAAGAGGCAAATTGAATTAAACCGAGTTGAAACTCTAACTTGGTGTCCTTGTAGCTCAGATTAGATACTATTTAGTTACCGAGTTGACTCGTTGAGGTACATACTATGTATTAGAAGTTAGAATATATATATATATATATATATATATATAGGGAGATGCTCCTATGAGAGCATCTCTAACAATAATATGAGAAATAAAGTGTGGGCACTCACATCGATATTCAATGTCAACAACTTAAATGTGAGGGCCGCCACATTTATGTCTCATAGTAAGGTAAGAGATGCTCTCATAGCAGCATTTCTCTCATATATATATATATATATATTGCTCTCATGGTACTGTAAGAGCAATGAGTGAAGGCCCTTGAATTTAGGCTTATAACATTGGATATGCATGTGGGAGCCCCACCCTTACTCTCGTAGTATCGAAAGTTACTTTCAAATGAGCATTTTCATATATATACATATATAGGGGGTATTCAAGTGAGGGATTCCCTCATCATGTGTGGTGAATGATTTCCGTTTTGAAGAGGTTTCAAGTAGAAAGGGGTGTACTCCATTCAAGTATAAAAGCCTTTTTGTACTTAAAATCTCTCAAAAAAGGGGAGTTCCTCACCATGTGTGGTGAGGGAATCCCTCACTTGAATATTTCTAATATATATAATGGGACATGCTCACACAGGCTTTTCCCTGTATATATATATATATAATTTCTAATATATATAATGTGTGAGCTTTTCCCTACATATATATATAAATATATATATATGGGGAATATTCATATGCATCTATCCCTCACCATAGGGTGAGGGATGCTTCCATAAATGGGGGGTTTCAAGTACTCCCTATGTACTTGAAATCCTTTTTTTGTACTTGAAACCCCTCATTTATGGAAGCATCCCTCACCCTATGGTGAGGGATAGATGCATATGAACATTCCTCTATATATATATACATCTTTTAATAGCCGGTGAAAAGAAAACTTTAGCTCCATTGAATTGGGAGAGTCGTTGGAGCACTTGATTTTGATTTGACGGTTTTTGTATATATGGCTTTCATGCAGATAGTGATGGCCAATTCCCCAGGCTTCCTCTGATGGAAACATGCATGCCAACAAAACCAACTTGCATGACAATGGCTGTAGCGATCGATCACCACCATGGATTCAAGCCGTTCACTCGAACCAAGCGATGCAAGCTCCGATCCTTCACCCACCTCGACTTCGCCCGGCTCGAGCTCGATTGGACCAATGCCACACCCACCACCTGCTTCTTCAACACCCCCTCGCCAACAACCACCACCTTCCACCGCAGCTTCTCCACCCCTTGCCTCTCCAACGCCACCAAGCCACCCATCCAAACCCCCAGAATTGAAATACTAGCAGGCCGCAGAGTCCCCGGTGTCCGAGCCCTCGTAGTTGAAGCCAGCATTGCCATGGCCTCCGGGATCGATCCGGTTCCAGCCTCTAGTGGCCTTGGAGGTGCCTACTACTTGATCAACCCCCGTGGAGAGAGCATTGCCGTCGTTAAGCCCATGACAGAAGACCCAACACCATCACTTAACAATCCCACCATCGGCTATGCGGGCAGGTCGGTTCGTGCTGGTGAGACCGGGGTGCGCGAGGTGGCTGCATACCTCCTAGACCACAATAGCTTTGTTGGGGTGCTACCAACTGCCCTCATTAGACTATCCCACTTCAATGGTTCAACCAAAACGGCATCAATCCAACGGTTCATACCTCATGATTTTGACGCAGGGGAGCTTGGTCCATCCGGGTTCTCTGTGGCTTCTGTTCATCGGATAGGAATTCTAGATGTGAGGCTCCTCAATATCGATCGGCATGCAGGGAACATGCTAGTGAAGAAGATGAACCCATGTAGTTATGTTGGTGCAGCCGAATTGGTGCCTATAGACCATGGGCTTTGCCTACCGGAATCAATCAATGACCCTTACTTTGAATGGCTACATTGGCCACAGGCCTCAGTGCCTTTCTCAGAATCAGAGACTGAATACATTAACAAGCTTGATCCTTTCAAAGACGCGGAGCTCCTTAGAAATGAGCTGCCTCTGTTGAGAGAGTCTTCTATTCGAATTCTGCTGCTCTGCACTATCTTCTTGAAGAGGGCGGCGAGTGCGGGTCTTTGCCTAGCTGACATTGGAGACATGATGACGAGGGGGTTTCGAGGAACAGAGGAAGAGCCGAGTGTGCTAGAGAACTTATGCATCCAGGCCAATGATAGTTTTGATGGGGTACTAGATTTTGATACAGAAGGAGAAGATAAAGAAGAAGAAGAAGAAGAAGCTAATGAAAGGTTTCAATTTGATATGGAGTGCAATGAACAAGACCATGTTGTTGATGTTATAGATCTTCCACAACTTCTACGGGGTCGTCCTAAAGTGCCATTAAAAATCCCATCTGCAAGGTCCATGACTGAGTACCCACATGCTGTCTTGTCTCCTTTACATGAGGGAGACAATGATGATGATGAAGGGAGTGATGAGGAAGAAGATGATGATGAAGATGATGGAGAAGAAAAAGATGGTGGTGGTGGGAAAGGGGCAGAACTCAAGGTGAGTTATCTTCCAAAGAGTGTAAGCTTCTCTGTTATGGAACATAACCATGAGTGTAATGACATCTCATTCAAAGACATGGGTGAGGAAGAATGGGAGCTCTTCTTAGAGAGATTTGAGGAGCTATTGCCCGAGGCGTTTGAGTCAAGGAAGAACATGGGATTGAAGCAGAGGTTGGGAACTTCATGCCAGTTTTGAGAGCTTGGAGACTAACCTGATGAGAGGATCTCTTTACAAGCTTTCCATTTTTGTGTGTAGAGCATGTTTTGCTGTACATTGAACAAAAAACAAAAAGAAATTCTAGTCAGTGTAAGGCTGGTAGAACAGTAGAGAAGGCATGAATGCAATTGTGTGCCACTGTGCCCCTTTTACTTCTTCTTCTTCCCTCTTGTACACTTATTATAATAGACATTTTCGTATGTGTTAGTTTCGAGAGACGGTCTTATGTAAGTTCTGGATTTTGTATCAATATAAAAGTGCATTGTTCCATTGCATGTCATTGGAACTCTTTCTATCAACCACTTCTTTGGAACCATTTCATCATCCCCTTGGTTTTCTTAATGGTGGAGAATGCTGAAAGTATGAAGTAGAAGAGCATTCAATCATATTGATTTTAATCTAAATATATACTGTACGATGCGCATGTCAGTGATAAATCATATCTGGCAAATATACGTTCGACATAAGAGAGATGCTAAAAAAAAAATTTGCCAGGGAGACTAGTGGCAACTGGCAAGCCTAGAGAGGAAAACGAATATACTACGAATATACTCCCTTTTTTACTCTATTGTATGTAGTCCGATTACATCACTATGGCACTTACTCTTTCCGTGACACATCCGTAAAAAAGGAGACCTTTCCACTTCCCCACCTCATTGATAGGCATGTATCTGGGTGCGTCACGAACGGTGAGTGCCAACCCTCTGATCTAGGTGGACCACAAGCGCTGGACCCCATTTGTGTTTTTCTCCATGTACAATGTTCTGGGTATATTTGAGGAGTGGAGATTATCGTCTTCTTGATAAGTAGCAGAAAGAGGGAAGATGGGTTTCATGACTAGGCATCTCTGTTTCATGTAAGCTCATGGAAATATTCATTGGGGTCCGTGCTAAAATAGATTTCAACAAAGGATTATTAATAAAAAGGGTCAAAGGATAAAAGGTTGAGATTCTTGATTGGACCCCAACTTTCATTTTAACAGCGTAATGATTCACGGGGGCGAGTAATCATCACCCCTTGCAACAATTTATGGATCTTCTTCGCCTTGCTTTTCCATGCTTGGACGTCCAATTAGAATCTAAGCGTGCTCGTATGTACGTTAGACGACTTCCTAGTATATAAGCAACCAACCTCAATAATTTTTGGACTGCAAGTGTTCTCTGATGCCATGTCTTCTCCCAGGCCCAAAAAATAAAATAAAATAAAATGAAATGAAATGAAAAACCGTCCATTTATGTCAAGAGTTTCTTTGAGAAAGAAATGAAAATTTCTGCCACGAGCCTTTGATCGGGTTGCTCACAGAGTCTAGACCTTTCCGCATCATTGAATTGAATCTCAAAAGGCCTACAGTTAAAATACTTCTGAACTCCAGGTTATTTAGATCAGGGGTTTGGATATTCTTTGATCTGCTAATTTTTTGCTTGACCCTTTCCAAGATTGTGATCTTTCTGCGCCACAACCCCCAAAACACATGAACCCTCAAGCTACCAAAAGACAGACCCCATGGCTGAGTTCATCTTTTCAGGTATATTAGAATAGGCATTTTCAGGATGGCCTCTTGATCATAGAGAACCACCAACTCGCTACCTGCATGCCGGGACACGAATACAGAATAAAGATCGCCCATTTAGCGGACCTATTTGGTTCATAGGCCACAGTAAAGGTCGCATTTGATGACAGTGACAACATCATATTAATCGAAAAGGCTTGAATCGAACAACTTGGTGCAGACCTTGTGCCAAGTGGATGGATGGGATGGAACCAGATCCACGAGTCCAAGGCCTACCCTTCAGTTGCGTGTTGCTCCACCGGTATCCAAGGCTATAGAAGGATAAAAGACAAAGGGAGTCAAACAAAAGAAAACTATATTAGAAGCAGGCAATATCATAAAAGCACCAAACGTCAACAGCAAATCCAATCATCTTGTCCCATTTTTTTTTTCCAACCTCCCTTCCCAACACTACTGAGATGGGGATGTTACAAACTGCCTAGGCAGGGTGAAGATATCCCTCAAAGCAAACGGGGAAGTCCATTCATGCGAGCCTGAAGATGACACATCAGGCACAGCACCCTTAGCAGCTGCTGTGGAGACTGAACACCCATCGTACATCCGACTAGTCTTGACGCACGATGTGAGACCCATCCACAAATCACTCTGCCTCGAGGATGTCGCTTCCAAACTCCAGTCTATGTTGTTGTAGTCACACTGAGGCATCAAACCCCCTGTACTCCAATCAACCGGTGAAGATGAACCAGATGTCCCTGCTGAGCTCCAGCCTGTGAAGAGCCCTAAGGATGACGGCACAGAAAGAGACCCTGATGAGTTTGTTCCTGATTGGCTCCATGAGGTCCCCCACCCCGCTGGGGCTGGTTCCACTGAACTTGAAGTAAAAGGATGGTGATACTGCTGCTGCTGAAGAATCTGCTGCGTATTGACATTGCTAGAGGTCAAGTTCGCAATCGGGATATGACCTGTACCCCCGTTTGACTTCATGATCTCAACACTGGCAATGCTGCCAGGATACCATCCAGCCGTTGTAGGAGTGGAATTGGGACCAGTGGCAGGGCTCTGCTTCATGCTTGCTGTTTGTGGGCGCTGCATCATGATCACCGGCTCTCTTACTGATCCTGCCGGCAAGCTCTTGCCTTCGCTTCCCAAAACCACATACCGAGTTTCTCCCTTTGCTGGTGGTGGTGTGACCTGCAAAGGCGATGCTAGGGAATAAGAAACAGGGGGGCTGGAACTCATATTCGGCCACCTCTTATCGACCGGCATCGACAATCCTTGTGTTTTGGCCCATTCTGACTTGGGCTGCCGACTCCTCAAAGGCTGCAAGTTCCTGGTTCCAGATTCAGCCGGCACCACTGCAGGTGCCGCTTTTGTGTAGTTAAAATCCCTTTCATCTTTTCTAGGTTGGATTGTCACCGAAGCAACAGATTTCACTAACGTTCTCATAGGGGTCTGTGCATCACTGACTGCCTGCTTACCACCATCAATGGCTGGTGGATCACCGGTTCCTTCCATCTTCAGCAGAGCTGAAGCGGGTTCTTGCTTTTGCAATCTTAAGATCTCTGCAGCCTTGTCCAAATCACCCTCACACGACACTACAAACCTTTCAACCTCCTGCTTTGTGCACCTGTACTTCGTCTCTATTTCTTTGATTCGAGCAAGCTCTTCTGTGATATCAATTTTCAGATTACCACCGGTGTGGAGGCTTGGATCCTTCTGCTGTGCCCCTTCTTCGCCTGCTTCAAAGAGCCATGCAACTGACTCCTCAACCCGGCCTTCATTTAAGATGAGAGCCATTGTTGCCCGTTCAGAAGAGAAGCCCATTGCCACAAGCTGTTGAGCAAGTGCTTCTAGTTTTCGGGACATAAGGTACCCACTGCATCGTTCATGCAACTCTTGGGCCCGTTTCTCCCTTTGACGCTGGTGTTTCCTCTCATTCTTCTGCCGAATCTTATCGCGCTTGTCATTGTCAGAACCAGGTATTGCTTCTGGCCGCGGAGTAACACTGGCAGCCTTCTCTTTTTGGTCTTCTGACTCACCCGAGCAGCTGTCATTGTTGGAAACTGAGTCATACTCCGCTCCTGTACCAAGTGAGGAGCCTGAATGCACATCTGTTTCATCTATGTTTCGGAACCGACCATTAAGGGGTGGAGAAGAGGCCATTGGTGCGGTTTCAAGTGTGTGGAATGTGCCTGAAACAGGATTGTATGCATTTGCCGGAGTGCCATTCCCCGAATTGGAAGGTGCGGCTGCCGGCTTTGTAGAAGCTTTCTGTTCCTTTGCTGCCCTAGCAGAAGACTTAGCCTTGGATTTTGATGAAGACATTTCCCTGGACCTTTCCTGTTGTAAAATGTCAAAGTGATTTAGTTTTTGAAAAAATGTTTATAATATGTATAATGGGTGCAATAATTCTGAACAAATAAGGAAAAGAAAGCACTTCAAAGAAAAATAAAAAAATGGAAAAGGCTAATTAGTCAACCATATTGAATGGAGTTTAATTACCTATGAAGATTAAGAAATTGTTGGAACCTCCTCACCATAGTTAGAAGTGACCAGACTTCAAGAGGATCTCCTCCATTCAATTTTCAAGAGGTTTAGGATAAAAAAACAAACCATTGCTAGGATAAAAAGACCCTGTTGTTTTTCCCTAATTAGTTTAAAACAAATAGTTTTGTGTAGACAATTTTGTGATGCTAGGAGTATTAATGAAAATTGTTGTTATTTAAATTTTAATGCAATAATGGTTTACATTTAACAAGAATGGTTTGTAATCTACTATATATCCATAGATGTTAATTAACACACACACACACACGTTTTGAAGTCTCCCTCAACAATTACCGAACCTGATAAAAGATTTTGATTTTAAAAACTCCAGAGTTTCTTCTATGAGATTTTCCATCCTATTAGAATAACTGAAGCCATAAAAAAACTGAAAAATGACATCTCGTTATCATTTAAGGTCCCATAATTGAGATGCCACAAACATTACAATGGTGAAGGTGACCTTCCTATATAATTGCTTACACAGCAAGTTGATTCCATTTATGGACACCAGCTACTGCCAGTTGTCATCACAGAGATAGGAGCATAGAGATTATTACCAAAGTTACCAAACATTAACTTCACATTAGATAAAACCACAATTTCTGTTCTGGCCCTCGACCCTTGTGGAAAACCCATAATCAGACTTGGTTCTGGTATCATTGGCGGAGAGTCCATAGCATCAATATCCACTACTGGTGAAAGATGGATTCTTCGTTCTAATAACTCAATATTAATAGCTTTTCCGACACCTAGGACCCAGAATTGAGCTGCCATCAGCACTAACTTTATAAGATTCACTGGAGGGGGTGATCTTCCTCTATGAAGAATACTTGATACCCGTCAACAGATACCATCAACTGCTCATTGAGATCACAGAGATAGGCATACCTTTCAACCTATGATGCCCACAGTTAGGATACAACATAGACATGGCAAGGACACGGATTTTACAAATAAAAAGTGAAGTATCATATACGATACGACACGATACGTTGCTCATTTCGAAGTATCCATGCATCATAGCTTTCAACCATTAACATGCAAAGAGATTGTTGCCAAACTTAGAAACCATCAAATTTGGCGATATAGATGTTTCTACAAATTTCTGTTCTGGTCCACAACCCTTGTGACAACTCCATAATCAAACCAGGTTTGGCATCAATGGCGAAAAGTCCATTGTCAGTCCACTATGGGCAAAAGATGGATCCTTCTTGCTCAAACCTCAAATCAGCTGCAAGAAGCTTGGATCTCAGAAGAATTATATTTGCTGACTACCGAATACCCGGCCATTATTCAACAAATTGCAAAATGGTAGCAGTTTATGCCCCTTCTGTTTTACATGGCCTTTAGTTTGCACTTTGGACTCAATGTAGATGGGCAAAACGCATTTGGCATAAAACCACATCCAAAACATTGATTTTAAAACAGGAAGTCCACTTTGGGAAACTTAAAACAACTGAAAAACATTGCATCTTATTCGTCTTTATAAGCACCAATAAAATTTATTAAACTTGAAAAGGTGAACAAGACATTAGCACAACGAAATGAAGGGGCTGAAGTAACCCACATCATCAATAAAGAAAAAAAGATTTTAACACTAATGAAACAGTGCTACCAACACACACATATCACATGAAATCAAGCTCTGAATGATACTGATATCAGAAAGCACCCTTCAACAAGATGACCCAAGAAGCAAATCACTACAAACTTTTTCAGTTATAGTTCTCTAAGTGAGCTGCTCCTGAGATTTCTTCTATTCCTACCTAGCCATAGTTCACAGAGACAACATGGAGAATCAAATTTCACAATATTTTATCTTTGAACTTGGAGACAGAAGAACACAATAAACAGGGTACCACCTTCTTCAGGAACAGCATAATGTAGCAAACAGAGTTTAAAAAACAAAACTAAATCAGTCACCCATTATTCTGAAAAACAGAATCTTATTGCAAATCGACCAAGGGGATGAATCGAATCGTATCACAAATTGTAGGTTTTTTTATTATTTATCTTACCAAAAGAAAAAACGAAAAAAGGAAAAAGTAATAATCCATCTATTTTCCATACATAGCGACATATACAAAGACAAATAAGATTATGATACAATTCTATGAAGAACATCATTGACAAATGTAAATATCATAAATTATGCGTAAATAAGTAAATATGTTTAATGTTTAAGATATCAATGTACTAGGAAAAACAAACAAGTCGCATTTTTTTTTTTGTTATCTTTAAACAAGAGATAAAAATAAAATCAAAACCATCCATCTTACAAGTTAGGATGCCTCCTGAAGTTAAAAAAAAAAAAAAAGTGTTCATGAACAAAACCAAAAACTATTTTAAAAAAATGTAGTAGTAAAGATAGATATGAACAAGTGCAACCCATCCAAGAATTTGGCTTAGGATAAAATGGAATGGCAAAACATAATCCAGGCAGCAGACCCAACATAGTTGGGACAAGGCTTTGATGATGATGGATTTAAAAAAGTGGATACATGACAAAACTCCATACATACAATCGAATGCTTGCTTCTTATTTATTTTTAAAACTTTTACAAAATCGTAAAAAGTCTTAAGAAAAGTGTTCATGAAGAAAACCAAAAACTATTTTAAAAAATGTAGTAGTAAAGATAAATATGAACAATAGTAAAGATAGAAATGAACAAGTGCAACCCATCCAAGGATTTGGCTTAGGATAAAATGGAATGACAAAACAGAATTCATGCAGCAGACCCAACATAGTTGGGACAAGGCTTTGGTAATGATGAAGGATTTAAAAAAGTGGATACATGACAAAACTGAATACATACAATAGAATGCTTGTTTCTTATTTATTTCTAAAACTTTTCCAAAATCATAAAAAAGTCTTAAGAAAAGTGTTCATGAAGAAAACCAAAAACTATTTTAAAAAAAATGTAGTAGTAAAGATAGATATGAACACGTGCAACCCATCCAAGGATTTGGCTTAGAATAAAATGGAATGGCAAAACAAAATTCATGCAGCAGACCCAACATAGTTGGGACAAGGCTTTGATGATGATGATGGATTTTAAAAAGTGGATACATGACAAAACTCCATACATACAATCGAATGATTGTTTCTTATTTATTTCCAAAACTTTTCCAAAAACATAAAAAGTCTTAAGAGGCTTCATTAAGAATTAAATAGCCTTTAAACAATAGAAATGTTTAAAAAAGAAAGAAAAAAAAGAAGAGAAAAGTAAAAGATTATTAATATTAACCTCTTGGTTGTGGCTATTCTCACCGAACCGAATTGCTTGAATTATAAGATTCAATTAAACAAGTATCAACTTGCAAGATTTACTCCTAGATCCTAATATCAACCAGCAAAAGGGATTTGTTACATTTATACGAATCATTTTCCTCAGGATTCAATACGTTCGGAATACAAATTACGGGATTCTAGCATACTGCAACCACCCTTCATAGTGCAATATAAGGTGGTTGACCACCTGTTCCTCCCTTCTACACATAGAGCACATATATGCTGGTCCAAATTGCTTGCCTAGTTGCCTTTGAGATGATTTTTGTGAAGATGTCATTTAGGGCTATAGACGAGCCAGATTTCCACAGGATCCCAATGGCTTTAGAACTATTTATACAGGTTGGGATCAAATTGAGATTTGATTCAGATCCTATTACCTGAACCTGAAAAGCTGCCTCGGGAATTTGGCAATCTTACACAGGAAAGGCATTTTTTTATTGAAGAAAATAGCACAAAAGAAAGGTCAGAATGCGATGATATGCTACATAATAACAGTGCACGAGAAAACAAAAGGTTAACACTGTGCAACAGTACTACCACCTTTGTAATGTAACTACTACAGTTTACAATTGATATAAAAGCAATGTTCTGGTATGTCTTACTGACATAGTTGTCATCATTTATCAATTCCGCTGCAATGGGCAATTTGTTTTACTGCTGGATTTAGGCCATTTCTGTGTTCCTCTTCGTAAAGGCAGAACAAATCATTAAAAATACAAATTCTCAGTCAGAGTAACCATTTCTAACCATGTATAGCACCCAAGCAAAGATCACTTAAAACGGCATAAATATCACACACCAGCCTAGGAAAACAGGAGATTTCCTCTTTTCTCTGAAAGGATTTTTTTTAATCTCCCACAGGTTGGCTTTCATTTTTCCTATAATAACCCCAATGGCATTAAAAAAAAATCAAACTAGACAAAAAATGGAAAATACTATCTCATGGGCTTATACGGAAACTGATTGTTGTAGAAATAATAGATTCCCATCAAAGCAGGCTGGAAAAGAAATAATGTTCCTGAAATTTACCATGATAGAAAAGGAATCGCCCAACCAAAACAACTGATTTTTTCAGTGTCAATGGAAAGCATAGAACCAAAAGAATTGATGTCATGGAAATAGAAATATTCACCTAATACATAATATGATTTATACCTGCATTATTCCCAATCAACATTAAGGCTAGCATAATATAATTTTTTGCCATCTATGCTAGCGTATCATACGACAGAGGTCTTAAACCATGAACAACAACACAGACCCATTGTTTCTCTAACATTGAGCAATCCAATCTATCAAACCTGCAAACATCATTTCTTAACATCCAAACACATAAATCTACAACTATCAAACATTCCCTGATCCAAAAAAACACATTCGAATCGCCACAACAGTTGAACGCCCTTCGAAATCGAACTCTTATTTCCTGTATACCTTCCCCATCCATAATAAAACAAGGAACCCATCAAAACCCTAACCAAATCACCAAAAATTTGACCAGATCTCTCAAAGCGATCCACAAAAAGGAGAAAACCGAGGAAAATAACACAAAATCGAGCAATTAGACCGCAAAAGCTAACACCTTTCAGATTCCAAACAAAAAGATGAGAAACCTAACACGGACCTGAAAAAAAAAAAACAAGACATTTTCAACGGATCCGACACAGAATCACCAAACCGAGATCCCGACGATGATTAAAAACGAAATCCTTCCCGATTTCATCATCCGAAGCGGAGAAAAAACAGATCAATCGATTGGAATGGATGAAATCGAGATCCTAGAAGGAAAAAAAATACCTGATCAGAAAATCTGCGATCTGCGATTGGTGTATTGTTCGGAGATCGAAATCGAAGGAATTCTAGGGTTTTGGAAGATGGAAGAAGTGGGAAATGAAGGCGTCGAACCTCGATCTCTCGTTCCTCGGTCGCTCTTGTCGATGTCTCTCTATGCGCAAAAGCTGAGATTGAGACGAATTTAAATGGGGCTTGAGATCCGTAATCTTCTGTGTCTATAAATGGTGGGGTTTCGTGCGGGCGAGTTACCAAACGAACCTCTTCTTTTCCGAAAACGAGTGGAACGTGAGTGCCCGACACAGAGGAATGCAAAGGCCATGTAAAGCTCGTCACGTGCGAAGCATCAGAGCCGTTCGTGAATTTGCCATCTGCCCATCTGGGAGAAGCGGAGATGGAGGAAAATAATCTACCGCTGAGATTTATCGTCGTCGTTGTTGTTCATGAACCTATGCGTTTTCTGCGGAGCTCACGCACGTGTGTGGCTCCTGGTTGTGGTGATCTTTTTTATGATTTGGATGAGTCCAACATGGATGCATATGGCCGGATTCCTACGGTGTGTGTTTGGACAGGAGGATTCCTTGCCATAGTGGAATTCCATTTCAATTAGAGAGAGGAATCCATTATTTCTACTCATTGCATGGAAATTAAAATCCTCTCCGTTTAGGAGACATCCACATAAAAAATATGTTGCACCATATGAACGATAATGGGCTGCACATAAAATCAAAATTATTTTTCTCTCTATCAGAACGAGAGGGTTCTCAAATAAAATGAACAATTCTTCTTATTTTTCATGCAACTCATTTTTTTAGCTCTATTGGTATGCACATTTTCCTCTAAAAAGGGGAAAAAATGAACCTTTTTTTAATCAAAAGAGAGGATGTTGACTTCCTATTTGAGGAATAGAAATGCAAAATTCTGCTTTCTCACGAAAATAGGAATCCGCATAGAGCGGAATCTCCTTGCTATATATAAACAACTCAATGTTGGTGCATTTGGTTTTCTACATGAAAAGTTAGGATTGTGAAAATGGTTTTCTACGTTGTAATAAAATTCATGTTTAGTGCATCTGCTTTTTTCTAATGAAAAAGAACAAGAATTAGCTAGATTTATCGTGAATCCTTGAAAAATAGATTCATTCATATGTGGAGAGGTGGTAAAAAGATTTCCACGAATAGGAAAATTTCCACGGAGCCAATTTTCCGCGTCATGTACACAAACATAAAATGTTACCTTTGGCAATAAGGAGAGCAATCCGCAACCCCTAAATAGAGCTTTCCTCACTAGAGATTTATATAATTGAGCATATATTGGCGTTTGGTAATCGAAAAAATCATCGGTTGAGGATCTTGAGCCCTTCCTCCTTTTGCTGGGGAATTCCATATCTTATAGGGACGGACCTAAGAATCTTAAAAATTGGAAAACCTCATATGTGGCCCAAATATTTGGGGATTTACAATTTTCAATCATGGGTTTTTCGACGACTCCGTGAAAATACAAAAATCTTTTTCATAATGATTTGGTTGTCAAACGTGACATAAAAAATCTTACCTCTTACATGATTATATGTTATTGTCCAACTTCCATTTCCATGCCAACAAAACATCTAACATTGAGGCTAAATGTAGCATTTATGCATGTATTTGATCATTAAAGAGAAACTCATGCATTGTTTTGGAGATAATTTTTTGTTTCATACAGCAGTGTTGATCGATAGTCTAACTCTATATAGCCAATTTGGGCTTTGCCTTTTATTATTGCAGCTCCTTTTATACTCTTGCTCCCATGATCCGACATCATGCTTAATTTTATGCTTATCAATTTTTTTCTCATTGTTTGGTTGAATATAAAAAAAAAATCATTAAAAGATCACTAAATAAAGAAATGTTCATGTGCATCCATCCATCACCATATGGTGCGAAACACTGATATAATTGAAAATATCCGCTTGCAAAAGAGAAAAATTTATCTATGATTATATACAGAAAAAAAATGTTCATATGCAAAGAGGAAAAATTGCATAAATATCGCTCACTCTATGGTGAGCTCTACCAACCGGTTCGCATGATCGCATATAGGGTCGGGCTGCTAACAAGTGAAAATCTTCCATGTTATAATTTACGTGGTCATTTTATTATTAGCAAAATGCTCCCGTGCTTAGCACGGACAATTGAAGTCATAAAAAAAATCATTTAATCTTATGATAGAAATAAGAAGAATTGATTTTGATCTCATACGTTTATATTATAGAAAGTCTAAAATAAAAATATTTTTAAAAAATAAAAAATTATATGCTTATAATTATAATCACCGATAGAGAGGATGCCATGTCCCGTGTCCTAATCATGAAACATAGAATAATTAATAGGCTTTCTTAGAAATCACACGATTTAAAACTTAAATAAATAATTAATATAAGAATTTTGAAATTTAAGTAGAAACTTGAATTATAATATTTTTGTATATATTATATTGAGATGAGATTAAGAAATTTAGAAGAAATTCAAAATATGATATTTTACAATTAGAAGCGGATTTTGTAGTTGGGTTCAAGGTACGTCGTTATAAATTTCTGGATTTCGACTCAAGGCATGTGGTTTTAGTTTGCTTGACTTACCTTTTAATTAATAATATTGATAAAATCCTCACCACTTATCTTTCTTCATCGCAAGCTTTATGCTGAAAAGTTATTATATCTTAGTTAAGTTGGAAAATAAATTAATATATTTATAAGTTTTAAAAACTTATTTAAGTTGAAAAATATAATAGATAGATTCAAATTTAGGATTTTTCCATTATTTGGATCTGCCTTGGTCCTTGGGCATCATAGATCGAATAGCACGTTATCATTCATTGCAACAATAAATGACATTTTTATTGAATTTAATTAGATTAAAAGAGAATTATGTATTGGGATTAATGATGGTCCCTCGGTAAATATTACATAGGATGGTCAAAATCAATTGGAGTTGATTTCAAATTGAAATTAGTCTCTTTCTTATATAAGAATGGTTGTCCAGCACTAATTATACAATTTACACCATCACCAATTGTTAGGGCAGGAATTCTAGCAAATGGAATAAAGCAAGCAAAGTACAGCTGGCATTAACTATTAGAGACAATAACATGAATAGGTGCGTCTTAAATAGCTAGTGTCGGAAGAAGTCTTGAATCCATTTGGATTCAGCAAAGCATATTGAAAGGAAACAAAGATTTATCTCACTTCTTCGTAATCGTGTTAAAGGGGTGTTCATGGACCGGGCTGCACCCGAGCCAGATTTGGGCCGGGACTGGGACGTTTGTTTTATACTCGGGCTGGGATTGGGCTACTTACTTCAGCCCGTTTAATAGCCGGGCAGGGCTTGGACTCAGTTGTAGTGAGCCAAAAGCCCGACCTGGCTCGATTAGTAAAATCTAAATAGGTAAAATGTAGAGAGGGGGTTTCGAACAGTGGCCCTACGCTTAACACAGTGTAAATTGAGTGGTGCTACACACCCCGATGGGGAGCCCCGACTTGGAGCCCGGGCTCCCAGTCGGGGTGCCTGGACTTTTACGTGTAAATTTGCTCTCTTTTTTAATTATATAGGGCTTACACATTCCCAAGCGGGCTGGGCTTGGGCCAACTCCTTAGAGCCCATATTTGGGCCCGGGCCGGGCTTGGACAAACCGTTTAAAACCAAGGCCGGGCCTAGATATTCCTTAGCCTGGCCCATGAACACCCCCATTCGTGTATCCAAATAGGGAAGATTTTCACCTACAAGCAGTCTAGCTCGTGGGTCCACACTTGGATGCATTTCTATCACCCCGGTACAATATATGCAAAGGTATTTTTATGGAAGAGAGTAATGCAAAAAATCATACCCGTAGATCACCTTGACCCTTGATAGAACAGACTTAGGGTCTGTTTGTTTGCCATGAAATCAAATAAAAAAAAACTATCATTATCTGCAACTCGTAATCTCCGCAAACACATTTTCGTTAGATTTCATTTCATTCTATTTTTATTCAATTCTATGGCAAACAAACAGATCTTTAAAATTTTAATGGTCTTTTAATAACATATTTATTCATTTATTGTGTGATATTCAATTCATCCGTGAGTAAAAGTTCGATCCTGCCAAATCATAACCGTTAATAATGTGAAAAGAGTTTCCCTAATCAAAAGCAGGCCCAAGTGAGCCCCATAGAGTTGGACCATAAATGCAATCCGTTCATGGGAGAAAATTCTCCATGCAAATAGATGGCATCAATTCTATTATAGGAGAAAATTCCCCATCCAAATAGATTGGATCAATTACAAGTAAACAAACAAATATATAATAGAATAAGGAACATATAATGAATTCTTTTGAATATAAGTCACTTATTGAACATCGTACCAAGTGGGCCCCTCAAGAAAGTTCTAAAATATAAAGCAAGAAACTTACATTTCATAATATTTAGAAAATGGAGGTTGAATTGGATTTTTGACAGGTGAGCGTACCATAATATTAATAATACAAAAAAAAAAAAAAAAAACAATAATTTAATATTGAAATCTAATTGATGATGGACATATTGGATTCCCATAACATATGGACATGGGTAAACATCCAAGTTCGCAACATATATAGAATTCTAATGGCAGGCTTTAATTTATTAGCCTCCAAAATCAATAAGTTCTTTTGGAGCTAATCTATTTAGCATGTTCCAGGGAATGTTCCTGTAACAAATATAAGTTAATGATACAGTGCTTGGAAACGTCTGTCTTCAATCATTTGAAAAAAAAAAAATATGCTTTGAGGTCTCAGTGAATTACAGAGGGGTTTACTGTTGTTATCAGGAGTATAGACCCTTTACCTCGCACTGTTGCTAAATCAAAGGCTTAAAATAAGAAAAAATTCAGACTGTTGTTGCTAAACCAAAGGCATAAACAATGTTCTTGATATGGAATCTCTCTCTCTCTCTCATACACAAATTAGTCACTTGTGAAAGAGATTTTTTTCCCTACATTGGGGATTTGAGTCCCACAAACTTTCACACATGCATCTATAGAGGTGGATGTGTTATCTTTTGATGTGTTTTGCTTATCATCAAACTACCAATGGCCATTACTTAGATTGAGATGGAAATTTAGTTTATTACACAGACAAGATTAACCATTTTTAACTTGGACACATCTGATTTTTAATTTTGACATTATGTGGACCTTGCACAAATGTGGCTGACTTCAAAGCCCATTATCAGGGTAATTACGAGCTGGATTTGGAGCGGATCATGCTACACTGGAACCCACATGAACAAAATCTAAAATAAATAACATACAAAGATTTAAACATGACCCCTCACTTCTTAGAGTTGCTATAGGGAGATTAAAATCCAATTCGTGTTAGGGCTTCTACAAGGCAACATGCATCATGTTATTTGCATATTTTCTTATGTGACCAAGAGCTACGACTTCATTTTATTCTATAGTTTTTATTTATTTATTTATTCTAGAGGATTTTATGGAAAAAAAACCTCTTAGATGACTCATGGGTGAAAAGGACCCATAGTTTGATGCACAAAGAAACGGGTGATCCCGCTAGATTTTTATTTTTTTGGCTTGTTTGGTAGAGTGACGTTATCGTCCCCCAAATACTTGCCGCTCCCCTATATCTTTTGACCCGATCTCATCACCATCCGATTAATCTGAGGTCTCAACCTATCTAATTGGAGTTGGCTTTAGAATTTATCAATTTTTTATATTCTATTTTAACTATATTTATATTTCAATATTTATTATTTTTACTCTCTTTTATGTAGTTTAATTGCATTTTATAATAAATCATTTAAATGGTGGGCCCAATAGGAATTAAAACTAAAGTTCTTTAAAACATTTTTTAGCAACGTTACAAATATATGCCATTAGTCTTTACTTTTATGCATATTTCAGTGACAATAGACTTCTATTATTTATTCTTGAAACCTATCATTATTGGAAGTTGCAAATACTTTCTCCTTTCTAATATATGGTACCCATTCTTAAATATGTAACTAATACCTTTTTAATTTTAATAACTTTCATTCTAAATCTATATCAACCTTTTGTTTTATATAAGATTTAATCTGAACTTTGTTGGGATTCTTACTAAAAAATTTATAGAGTCCCACTAAAAGCCAAATAATATAAGGATTTGAGATTTTGTCAAAAAGAAATAACTTAATTTTAGAAAAGTGTTATGATATCATGACTTATGTTTTCAATCTAACTTTTTAGTTAACCTTAATGGATAACTCAGTTGTCGTAAGACTACAGTTTGCGGAGGTTATAGATTCGAGACTGTACTACCACACTGGGATAAGGGAAATTTAACCGGCTTTTCTCTGAGTCCGGAGGAATTAGTCAAGACTAATGGATTAGGAACCCTCCAATAATGCCAGGAAAAAAAAATCTAACTTTTAGCTGCACCCACCATTTTACCCTTTACTAAAAAAAAAAACCCCCTAACCCTTCGGTTATCTTTTTATAGTTATACTCAAACATAAGTGACAATTGAAAATGGGTGAATGATTAAATGTCGTTATTATTATTATTTTTATGTGTTTTTGTTTCCTAGTCATTGGGTAGTTTATATGAATAGCTCTTAATAATAAGACAAAAATTATTTATCTTTTGAGTAGGGTTAGGCATGTTTCTTTCTTACTACTTTTTTTTACAAGAATTTGGTGCCTTGAGTGTTCTTCCCATGTGATGTGATGGCTAATGTTTTTATCTTTTGTCATGAGGATGCCTGCCCATCTTAAACCAAAGAAAATAAGAAAAGGCCAAAAAGTATGACGCGTGTTGCACACGTGCCATTCTCAAGAAAGAAATTCGCATCAGATTATTCTGTGATTTCCTCCTACAACTACTTGTATTCTGGTCTCTCCTTTTTCCTCCATTGCATCCCCTGTCAGATTGATTTGATTTGAGTTCTGTGGTAGTAATAAGGAATAAGAGGGGATTCATATTCATACAAAAAACAGTTGGCCACACCCACACTGGGAGGAATTTCAGATTCTTCTTCAAATCACAACAGTTCATAGAAAGAAGACCTTGCTAGATTTGCTGTCCAAGAGCACAACATGGAGGTGCCTTTTCTCTTCTCTCTTCTCTTTAGTGAAAAAAGTGGAAGATAATTTTATTTCTTTTTCATATTTAAGTTTTGCTTATGTTGAAGAAAAAAGCAAAGTTTTTTTTTTTAAATATATATATATTAGTATATTTTAATTTTTAATTGGTCCTTCTGCTATTGGGTTTTGGTTTTTGGGTTGGAATTTTTCCTTGCTGATATACTCTGTTCTATTTGGGGTGTTATATTCTGAAATTTTGGACTAGTCATGATTTTATTTGTCTTTTTTGGTGGCTTTTATTAAGTCTTCTTCCATGTTAGACTAACTACACTACTACATCTCAAATGGGCTCACATGAGTGCTGGAGGAAGCAGGGGGGAATGAATAGATTGGGATGTGGATAAGGGGTGGGCTTAGAATCAGTTCTGCAAATTTCTTGTGATTTTATCTGTACTTAAGCATCCTATCTGTGCCCATAGCTACTAATATGCTCTTAAAATTCTTGAAACTTTTTAAATATTTTTTCCTTTTTTATTGTAAAAAACACATCCACAAAGTCTCAAGAAGCCTTCAATGAAAATAAGAATGTAATGTTTTATTCACTTATCTGTTTTTACCAAATTGACACCTAACACAAACAGTGCCTCCACAAATTTCTAAGGGTGTGAAAGGCCATAATTTTTAGGTAGTAATATGAACATGAGCAAGACACTGATGCCATAATTCCAGCATCTGATTACAATGAGCTTTTTTATTATAGATAGTCCTGCAATATAGATTTTATAGGGTCTCCATCCTCCTTTCATGCATTATTGCGTTGCCAAATACCTGCACTTTGTCAATTACCTTAACATTACTCATTTACTTGTTCCAAATATCATATATCTACATGCGAATTTGATTTCACATTAGTACCAAGTTGTTTGTCATACCATGAACATGATACATATTTTCTAAGTTGCTATCCCCATTCCCATATCATGGGGTGACCTTCACATTGCCAAAATCCTTCACGGTGCGAATGAAACTATCTGCTATGAGCACTGCACGATTTCCATTATACTTTCCCAACTGCCTGGACTTACTTCGGTCGCGAGTAGTCGTATGATGCTAGCTTCTAGTGTCCTTTTTTTTTTTTTTTTTTAATGACAGAGGGTGTCCTTTGGGCCAGACAAATCCTTACGCCTCATGGGCCGAGTAAATTCCCTGTGGCCCTAGCGTGGTAGCGTAGTTTTGAACCCTCAACCTTTGGGAGCAAACCGTCGTCTTAGGACAACTAAGCTACCCATCGGGGTTAAGCTTATAGAGTCAATTGATCAGTCATTTTCGTAGTCAATGGTATTTCTTTTTCCTAGAGGACTTTGCCATCCATGCGTCGATCTGGTTGTCTCGACTCTTGTTCGGCGGTACATCATATACACCAAGACATCTCCCTCTCAAAAGCATTATTTGTAGTGATCTTATTCATCGCCCCCTCATATGCAAATGATGCTTACTTAGCCCATTATCCATCATTTGCATCTTCCTTGCTCCTAGGAATCAGTAATAGCATTTCCATTGTCTATCTTAATTTTAACTCTTAACAATTTCTTTTAATTGTCCTAGTTTGCCACAACTGTAACAATGAAAATTATGTTTCTCATTGTATGATTTCGTGGGATTTCTATTGATATCATTTTGAGGAATTGGAGGGACGTGGTCTTCCCTTAAAGTTTCTGGTTGCTACAGTTGTTAGTGTTCCTCTCTTTCTATATATGGCTCGTGTTTGTGGGTCTAATTTTGGTGGTGTTGGTTCGTTTTTCTCTTTTCTTGTGGGTCTAATTTTGGTGGTGTTGGTTCGTTTTTCTCTTTTCTCTTCTTTTTGGCTTTTCAGTATTCCCCTCATGTATTGTTTAAGTTTGTTCAATGAAGGTTAACATTAAAAAAAAGAAAAAAAGAGATTCATTGTCATTATTGAGCCAATCATCTTTTTTAGTCATTATCTTGCTTCTTTTTCTATTTTTGGTTTCGTTGCTTGTTCGTCGTGCAAGCATACCTCACTCTTTTTTCAAAGATACAGTAGTCATCTGCTTAAGTATTTCCTAATTTATAAGACATAATTCTCCAATGCAACGAGAGTCAGTTGTTTCAGTTAACCATGAATTGTAATGCTGAATTCTCTTAAATTAGATTGTATATTGTGGATATGCAAACTTTGCATCTGCATTTTCACTAATCTTAGACTCTAAGCCTAAATGAAAAATCTCATTGCATAAATTTTTAGCCTTCATAAGATATTGAGAGAGAGAGAGAGAGATGAGGTACATTTTGACAATGATCCAATTTCGTTTTTCAGCAACTATAATCGAGTATCATTTTCTTGTGGGGGAAGAGTCGACAATGCATGTTACACTTTGCAAGTTTTAACTTCTCTGATATGCTATGTCTACTACTCCTGGGTTGACAGCTTTAAATGTAAAGTGCTTTTTATGCTCTAGTTTTCATTTCCACAAGCATTTAATTTTGTATCGTCCGGTCAGGCAATGTCATTGTCATTAACGGTTTCTCACAAGTCTTGGCTTGCAAGTATGACTCCATGCAACAGTTCAGATACACACAATTTGTATCAATAAGCTTTTTAATTCCAGCCAACAATCCATCATTCTCTGTCAGTTTGTCACAAACTTCTTTTCCATCATAAATTAAGCACTAAAAGAAAAACTCTGGATTCGAACCATCCCAGTATAATACCAATTGATAATTTGAATAGAAAAAAAAGAAGAAAAAAGAAGTAAAAATGAAGAGAGAAACGTTGGAGTGAATCAGTAAAAAAAGAGAAAATTTGGGACAGAACTTGCACTTAATTGAGTCACACACTGGGATACTTTTACATTGAGAGCTATTTATTGATTTTCAATTGAAGAAGATGAGCTCTACAAAATTCAGATAAATTTTCAAAAGCAAATAAATAATCCTTATATTCCTTAAATCTTATCACTTAAACTAAGTTCTTACCAAGATATTTTTATCTCATCACTAGAAATTAAATTTGAAAATAAAATACCCCATCTTATCAAAATACCAATCATCTCCATCTTAATTTAAATTAAAAAAAAAAATTCTATCTCAACATTGGTTCTCAACAAGGGGCAGGTTGGTGGGAAGGGATTGGATTTATCACAGGTGAAACCCTTTTGTGGAAACAGAAAAATGGGTGTCAAGGAGGGCTTCAGTTGGAACTATAGTGGGGCTCCTAACAAATAGATGGTCAAATGACCATGATTCACATTCAACGGGCACAACCTAGTTGATGGGGTGATCACTTGATTCATGCACTCATGGCTGCAGTTTGATACGGTCCCCATGTGTTTATGTTGCTAAATTGATATGACTTTCATGAAAATGTGGTTCCATGTGTGTTTGATACGATTCCCACATAGTCGAGATAAGGCTTTGATGATGATTATTACTTATTTGATTCAACATCTTTCAGAATGCGAGTCTTGAGTTTGCACGATTAGTAGAGGCAGAAGAGCAAGTTGTTGCTGGTACTCTCCACCATCTTACAGTGGAGGCGATCGATACTGGCAAGAAGAAGCTCTATGAAGCAAAGGTCTGGGTCAAACCGTGGTTGAACTTCAAGGAACTGCAGGAATTCAAGCATGTGGGTGATAGCTCATGTACCTCTTCCGATCTTGGTGCTAAGCAAGGTAATGATTCTAAAACATGTGTGTATGGTTTACCTATGATACCATTGATTAGAATTTTAGGGCTTATCTGTTTCCAAAGATTGCATGCCTGTTGAATTCTCATGTTTGAACAATTTATATTTATTGGTTTATACATTGCATTCTTTCTGTGGACACTAGAAGATGATACTCATAAAAATATATTAGAATATGATATTTTCAGTTAATCCATCTTACTAGGTAAGGAGAAAGATACTGTATTAAAGAGGGGGTCACTGAAAAAAAAATGATGATCTTCAACTAAAAGGTACAGGTACAACTGATCTCCTTTTTTTTTTTTTTTATTATTGAGAATGTACATCTATGATCTTCCAGGGGGCAGAAAAAGGGAAAGGGAAAAGGGAAGAAGGGGACATGGAACAGACAGCAATAGATTAGTTGTATCAATTACATGAAATACATCTTGACACAATATTGTTAGTATCATCCATAGTCCACTGGAGTCAAGCATTTCTTATATATAACTCATTCCATGTTTCAGTGATCCAAATTAGTCATACCAAGGGGACCCAAAATGGTAGGCAATGAGGAAAAAGAAAAAGAAAAATATCTTGAGTACATGTATAGGAAATATATGAAGAAAGCTGTATCTGTGGATTTTTTCAATTGAAGAATGAATCAGTAATTATATTTTGCTTTTAGAATCAGCTGCTATCCAAAAATCAGGTGGCCGTGTGACTGGACACGGCTGGAGATATTTTATATGAATGTTCCCGATCACTGTAAATGGCCCTACCTGCATCCAAGCAGAAATTTTTAATTATCTTGAGCTAGAGGTATCATTTCCTCAACCACCCCACTTCCTCTTCTGGCACCTCAACAAATATAAAAGTTTTCCTTATATTATTCTCCGAGTTGCTGCACTTCCATAGAAGATGGAAATGTTTTCCGCTTTGTGTATTTCCATTTGGTAATGCTACCTGTGATAGTGTGATGTGCATGCAAGTATAATTTGCCATGGGTGAAGGAAGCACAGCGACATGTTTTTGAATTCAGCAATTTCTGTCAAAATTTTGACCCTCAGATGATATTCACATTCATGCAAATCAGGTGACCATGAACCGAGATGGCGAATGGTTCCATCACATGATCCCCTAGTCCAAGATGCAGCAAATCATGCTGTGAAAAACATCCAGCAGAGGTCCAACTCACTGGCCCCTTATGAAAAACATGTTTTTGAATTCAGCAATTTCTGTCAAAATTTTGACCCTCAGATGATATTCACATTCATGCAAATCAGGTGACCATGAACCGGGATGGCGAATGGTTCCATCACATGATCCCGTAGTCCAAGATGCAGCAAATCATGCTGTGAAAAACATCCAGCAGAGGTCCAACTCACTAGCCCCTTATGAACTACTTGAAGTCCTTCATGCGAAGGCTGAGGTTCGACACTTTATTCTTTGTGGAACATCCCCACCCCCCGCATGAAGGCTGAGGTTCGACACTTTATTCTTTGTGGAACATCCCCCCCCCCCCCCCCCCCCCCCCCCCCCCCCCCCTCCTCAATTTGCACAACTTTGGCACAGGCCTTTCTGTTTGTCATGACATTTTCAGGTGATTGAAGATTTTGCGAAGTTTGACATGCTCCTAAAGCTCAAGAGGGGGAGCGAGGAGGAGAAATTCAAGGTGGAAGTGCATAAGAACATTGAAGGTACCTTTCATTTGAATCAGATGGAACATGATCGCTAGGAAGCTGCCAGCAATTGGTGTTTACATATGCTTCTGGAAGGAAAGGGTAAATGACTTGTTAATTGTTATAATGATCCTCAGCTTCACTGCTTTCCTAAAACTGAAAATGTAGGAAAACACAATACTAAGTCTATTGTATGGTTCACACAAGGCTAAGTGATGAAATAAATTTTACTTTTTCTTAAAGAGGATTTTTTTTTTTTTTTTTGGTTTTTTGTTTTATGGGTCAATTATCAAAGACAAGATCATCGAATCCCTGAATGTTCAATATTGCCCGGTGTGAATGACACTGCACATTGAGTGTTGTTGGGCAAGATCTCCCTTTTATATTGCTTTTGGAGAATGGTGTTGCTGTGGGCTCCTTTCCCTTCATGGCTCTTATTTTGTGTTGTGAATTGATTAATGTTTCGCTGTATGGTGGGTGTCTTATTCAGACCGTAAGATAGTTTGTTGGATGCTAATGAGACCAAAAGCACTTGGTCCTGGGTTCCATTTAAAGGCCTGACTGATACAGTACAAACCAACTGCACTGTTATTAAGTTGCAGTCTGGTCGCAGGGCACACTAAAAATAGCCTTGACGATGTAGGGTTGTGGGTTGATCAATCGAGCATTGGACTTGTTCGAGTGGTGGGTTCTTGATCCCTCTCAGCTCATCGCTTATAAAGTTCTTCATTTGCATGTCACATTCTATCATAACAGTCAATTACTGGAAATTTCTACGTGTTCTGTTTTTCCTACCGGAATGGAATGCCTCAGTGTTTCCATCTGGATTTTGAAGTTGTTTCATGGTATAAAAATTGTTGACCACCCCAACCTACCCAACTTGTTGAAATTGCCCACCACCAACCCTAGAAAAAAAAAAGAAAAAAGCAGCCTATGGTTCTTAGACATTATATTAATTGACAATACTGTTTAAACTAGTTTATTATTCTGTTTTACGGGTCATATGTGGGTGGGAGTGGGACATGGGTCTAGTTGTAGGTATGGGTCTAGTTGTAGGTTAGGCAAGATTTTCACACCCCTAGCACTAACCTCAACTTGATGGGACAGGGATAAGATGTTGACTGTACTTGAGCATATATATTCCTCATTTTTTAAGCACAGTAGGATGCATTAAGTGACAAAACCAAATAACCAGAATGGTCCGGCATTTGATTGGACCAGGGATTAGAATATTTTTATTTGTCAGTGCCCAACAACTTCGTATGATGGATAGCAAATTTACTGCGTGGATGCACAGGAAGTGCCCGCGAGCACCATTATCAAGTCAAGTATGACATGCATTAAGTTACTCAAAATCTATCAGGGAGGTCAATCGTGAGGTGTTAATGAAAGGATGAATGAATTCGTGTTAAAATCACTTTAATTCGTACACGATCCGTTAATTTAATGGATCAAAAAATTTAATTCGAATTTGACCCGTTAATTTAACGAGTTACACGACCTAACCTATTAACACTAGGGCTGCACAAAATCGGACCGCAGACCGAACCGGACCGCAAAACCGGACCGATTTTGAAAAACCGGTTATATCCGGTCCGGTCCGGACCTTTTAAAAACCGATCTGGACTGGACCGGACCGGATTAATAATAAATATTTTTTTTTAATTTTTTTAATATAAAACTTTAAGTATATAAAATTCCAAAGTCAAATACTATAGTGAAATCGAAGATCTGACTTCTTACATCTGGAAAAAGAGGTAGGAAATGGGCTGAAAATGAAAAAAAAAAAAAGAACTTAGAAAAAAAAAAAAAACTAATGAAACCGGTCCGGACCACTTATAAGTGGTCCGGTCCGGTCCTCTCATTTAAGCCGGACCGGAAATCCGGTTCGACCGGATTCCGGTCCAAAAATCGGACCGGATTTCCGGTTGGGCAGCCCTAGTTAACACGTTAAGTAATTAAGTCATTTCAAAAATTAAAAGAAAATTCATATAAACATATATAAGGAAAAAATATATATAAGGCACACGAAACTGTAAATGAGTATCTCGAGTATATCCCACCTAAAACCCCACTATAAAATAATAAATTTCAAATTTTTTTTTATGAACATAAATTAATTGTAGCGATACTTAGGGACTAAAAATTTTTTAACGAGTTAAGCGGGTTGTTAAAGGGTTATTGGTTTAATTCGTACACAATCTGTTAACTTAACGTGTTAACGGATTTAACCCGTTAATGGCCCGAACCCGTTAATATCGTGTGGGTTCCTGTCGTATTAAAGGGTCATGTGACATTTTGATAGCCCTAAAAAAATATAGGACCATAGTAAGAAAAAAAATGTTATCAATGCACATACAACATCTCTTTTCAGTGAAACTTTTTAAGTCGACCCCTAATTGATGGGTTAAAGCTAGAGATGTAACTGG
This sequence comes from Cinnamomum chago, assembly GCA_038049695.1. NCBI lineage: Eukaryota > Viridiplantae > Streptophyta > Magnoliopsida > Laurales > Lauraceae > Cinnamomum > Cinnamomum chago. Next base: position 120,325,729 of record CP142451.1, read on the forward strand.
GTACATGATTCTCCGATTACCTGGATGTTCCTACCTGTTAAAAATCGGATTTGAGTCCTTATTTATGTCCCGATAAGCAAATGGGTCAAGGTCCAGTTCCACTTTGGTTCGGACCCGTGGACCAAACATGTTACCTCAATTTTTTAAAATCTATCCTAAAAACCATGTTATTTTAATATGATTTTCTACCTAGATCCGGATCCGGATCCAAATCCATCTCATATATAGTTCTGATTCCGGTTCTAGAGCCAAGAAACATGTTCCGAAATGGTTCCAGGTCCGGATCCGGTTCCACCTTCTCTTTAACGGTTCTTGTTCCGGGTCCACCATGGACCTGGACCGGAACCGACCCTTTTACCACCCTACTTAAAAGCGATGATGATGATGATGGTAATGATCAAGACCCACATGATCAGTAGAACCCCTCTTGGATGAGCCACAACCCCAAAAGGTCATGGCAATGGAAGTCTAGAACCTTTCACTTGATTACCATTTACTGGGTGGTACAGAGATGAAGAAAGAGTTGACCAGAAACACTCATCCATTGCTGGTGATATAGAGTGTGGCTTACTGAATGCTGCAATGCCCTCAGTGAAACATGTTACTCAGTAGTACCTGGGATAAACATTGCGTATTTCCTCTGATTTACTATGGAAAACTCACGTATTTCTGATTGACGAAGCTACACGCATAGATATTGGTGAAGGTAATTGACTGAGAAATTAGAAAAGTGAAACACATCACAAAGCACAAGAGAATTGTTGATTACACGATAAAAGTGAATCTAAATTCTTGTTAGTGAGTATGCAACATAATATACAACTACCAGAAAGGCAGGAAAGCCTTCCATCCTTTTCTAGAATTTCATCCCCAGGGGACTTTGTCTGTGTAGTTTGTTTTGATTCTGCCTAAAGCTCCTATTAATTGTCTCAAGAAGAGAAAATAGTATCTATATATCAGAATGTATCAACATGAGATGAAGCCCAGTAGAGAACAAATTTTGGCCTGTATGGTTTCTCATCCTTCCTCATCGTAATCTTCGTCATCGTCCATCTGCTTGCTGAGTTGTGCTAGCTGAATTGGGTCGATGGTCATATTGTCAATCTCAGATAATGACCAGCCTGGATATTCTTCGTGCTTAATCTCAGGCTCGGGTGCAGGTAAAGATTTGACCTTATTGTTCCCATTCTCATTCAAGTCCACGTTCAGATCGAAGTTGCGAACTACAGCATTTGGGCTACTTACAATGTTTGTTTTTGATTCTTTGGTCTCAATGCCATCTTCTGCTCTTTCAGGATTTGGGTTCAGCTTGTGTTGAGGAGAAATGTCTGGATCTTCTTCACATTTTTCGAAATGCACAATTTCCCTTTCAGATGCTCGACTCCCTCGCCCACGGCCCCTTCCTCGGCCTCGACCACGTCCTCTTCCACTGCTGCTTTGGCCAGTCTCATGCTGCATCAGAAATAGTATCTCTTAAGACGGTTAATGATGAGCCTATTATGTAACTACATGACAAATTCTGTGTGTGTTTTTTTTTTTTTGGTAAAAAACATGACAAATTGTGTTAGTGTCAATCATGGACCTCTTTTGCACCAATTTTTACAATGACCATATACTAGCTAGTCACCTACTCAGATTAGTCTTATCCCATCTACTAATTCTGCTAACTATAATATAAGTTCTGATCTCTTAAAAAAAAAAAAAAAACTAATTTGATCTAATACGTATAGAAAAAGAATTCCAATTTTAATTGAACATAACAAACTACATGTCTGAGATGATTCAGAATATGAAAAGCATCCGTGCCTCGAAAACCTCTGAATGGTTTAGTTCATTTTATGAAATCGAACAAGTAATGACTTTCTCTGGAAAATATGGACTAAGTGATGAACACCCCAATTAAAATATGGAAGATACATTTGCAGAAAGTGACGCTACCCCAAAGCGCTTTGTTTGGTGCAGCATTGAAACAAGAGAAACAAATTGGGTGGGATACATATTTCCTGCATTGCCTAAAATCATCATCCATATGTTTCAGTTCAGACCTAAAACATAGCTGGGTGTGGAATCATGAAACTAAGGTATAGGGTGCACTCAGGAAACTACTGCAGATTTGTGTCAGTTGAAGTGTTTGAGTAGAATCGATGGCTATCAGTTCTGTGCATTTGGTACAGCATGGTAAGCATTCTTGCACTGCATTAGATGCTTTTTTCTGGAGTGCCTGCTTAATTAAGACGGGTGGTGATTTTTTAGTAGAAAGAAAAATAGTAACCCAAGTGATTTTGTGATCCTCGCCCAAATGCATAATGGAATGATGCCAACTGTTTTGCTAAAATAATCAAACTGCTTCTGATTTGGGCAGAAAAAAAAGATAAGGAAAATAAAAGGGGCTCTGTCATAGACAAATACGATGGAAAAATATGGGAGATCTTACAGTCCTACTCCTCTTTGACTCCTCGTCACTTTCATTGTCATCATCTTCAACAGCTTTCCTTTAGGGTAAAAAAGAAAGAAAAAGAAAAGAGCTAGTCAATTTACCAACTCGAACTTATCAGGTCCTCTACTGTAGTTCAATGACACAAAATATTGATTAGAACCCAAGTAGTTGTTTTTTCCTAACCTTCTCCTTGCAACGGGTCTCTCCTCTCCGGCGGCATCAGAACAACCATAGTCTGGAACTTTGCTGACGATTTCCCTTAGGAAATCAAATACATTAAAGCTTTGTACACACTGTTTTCTGAAAATCCATGCGGAATAATTAGTTACACTTTCCATATTAGGAAAAAAATGCAAATACAAATACATCTATTAAAACGAGTGCAAAATATCGTCATCTAAGATTCAAGCTCAATACAAAATAGCACTACTGCATTGCACAGGAAATAATAGGTGTGAAGAAGCACAGTTTTACACTCTTCATTTCTATGTTCTATGACAGATTGTATGACCGTTGCAATGCAATAGAGGTGCAAAGATGATTGGGGTACTGAAAAAGATAAAATCCAGTAACAACATTGAAGAGAAATCATTTATTAAAACAGCAACTATGTAGATCTGATTCACTAATAATAAGTCAACAAAATCTATGCCTGAGCTAGAGGCAATTAAGATTTCAAAGCCCAATGCCCAAGTCCACTCGTTCAATGGATAATGAGGTCCCAGGTCTGCGTGCTAAGGACGTGAATCTGAATCAGATAGTCCACTCATTCAATGGATAATGAGGTCCCAGGTCTGCGTGCTAAGGACGCGAATCTGAATTGGATCCAAAACTATATGATGGTCACCAATTGAATGGTGGTCACTGTGTCATCAATCTGAATCTCATGATGCATGGATACTCAACAACCAAAAAGAGAAGGAAAGGATAAGAACACAAAGGAGAGATGAGTGGAGAAAAAAGTTGACAGGAGAAAGAGGACAGGAGAAGACTAACTAGAGAAATTATATCTCACTGGTTATTCTTGATGCCAGCTATAGCAATTGCCAGCTTTGCAGCCACTAAGGCCCATGGAGAGATGGTTTCAAAAGAGTGGAGCAAAAAGGAGAAAAGTGAGTGTCAGGATATAGAACCTAGCAGCAGTAGCAGTAGTGGTTCCATTCTGCATATATATATATATATATATATATTATTTATTGAATGGGTCCTTCTATACTTGTCCTACCTTTAACAAGTAAAGTAGCATACAAGAGAGATTCAATTTATGTAATATCTTGCAAAATATACTGCCTAATTTGGCTAATTTGAAAGGATAGGGCATTGACATCCACCACACAGGGTAGGACCAACAAATCAACAGTAAGGGATCAATGAACTATGTGCGTGACATACACAGAACAAACCACATTTGCAGACCTTGGGCCCTACAATTTTTCAAACAATATTTTTTTTTCTCCCCTCCACAAAGAAATACCAAGATCTCATGAGAGAGAACATGAAGCATTCAAATCATTTTAGGTCCATGACATCAATAAAGGAAGAAACTCAATAGTCAGACCAAATTAAATGCTCAACTTACAGATGCAGAGAGCTCATTGTCTTTGCTCCTCTTCGGAGAGTTATGTCATACGTCCGATCACACAAATCTTGCAGAAACAGTTCCAGTGCTTTAGCTGCAAGAACGTAATTCTGTGAGAAAATTTGACATCACTATACTAAACTCAGGAAACATGAAATGCAAGGGCCAACAAAAAAGAAAGTCACCAAGAATTTGGCTAAGCTGCCAGACGAAAAAAACGAAAAGAAAAAGAAAACATGAACATCATTATAATTTAGTGGAAAATCAGACCCCCCAACAATTCAATTAAGTAAAATACATGTCACAATGACACAACCAAGAGAGTATGTGTAAAACCACTCACATACTAAAAGAGGCACAGCCATTGCAATCTTCCCAACATCCTCATCTGCTTGCATAATCTTTTTAATCCGAGACTGTAAAACAAATGCATTTTATAGGGATAAGTAAGAAATACTTATGTACATAGCATTAAACAAATGCATAAATGAATCCATAAAATGACAACTCCTATGAAACACATACATCACAATCTATCAGTAAGCACCATACAAGAGAAAATGGGTACATAGCAGGAACCATGGGAAACATTAACTGGAGAAAATCTACAGCAATTGATAGCTTTAGGTCTCAGAAAATGATATTGTTCTGTATTTTAGGGTGGGCAAGTAATCGAAATTAGAGCCATTTTTCTGCCTTTTCTACTAATAAATGATTATCAGCAGAAAGAATCTTGAGTGATTTTCTAATTATGTATTAATCCAAAAGATATATAAAAAAGGTCCAACCAGGTGAGGGATAGAAAGCAAACAGGAGTTCTCTCCCTCAAAATATATATAGGGGAAGGAGAACAGAGTCATATGCATGAGCCCTAACTAAAAAAAGTAATCAATAACCAAATAAAACTCCATTGCATTGTGAACTCCACCTAAAAATAATTACAAATACTCCAAAACCAATAAAAATCGTAACTTCCCTTTGCCCTATCAATTAATGGGCCGTGACTCACGTATCTGGATCATGTGATCTTGGGCTGTTAGGATGGTATTGACAAAACCTACCAAATCTGACATTTTTGTGTTGTGTAGGCATCATTTGACATATGTTAACCACTTACACTAATTAAAAGCATCAACTACACCACAAAAATGCCTATATATATAATAAAGCCCTAAATTTTGACACTAACGGTCTCTAGCTCCTTGTGTGTGCATGGGTGCATAAGTTGAGTCTCTTGAAAAAAGAGAAAAAAAAACCTACATTAATAAATCCTGCCATAAAAAAAAGAAATCTTCTTAATCAATGTTAAAAGAATTAGGAATAGATTGAAACCTTGCCTTGTGTGGGTAAGCTTAAATGACATTTTATTGAACCGGACGATTTGAACCAAATAGTTAAAATCCAGGCAAGGTTTAGATAACGAGTTCATATCAGGTTTCCATTGATATGGTTGAGCATTGAAGTTGAGTCACCAAGAAACCTGACAGGTTTTTAATATGGTTACAAGTTGAGATGTACTTGGTGCAACTTATAAGAATAAAAGATACCAATTAGAAAAAACTGTATAAGGAGAAGGTAGTTAGTCATAGTGGCTTAGTGCAAGGTTGGGATCAGAAAACAAGTCGGATCTATGAATCAACCCAAGGTATTTCTTAACCTTTTACATATTAATTTTTCATAAGAGAAACAAGGTATACTATCCAAAAAAAAACTCTTGGTGAATCATAATCCCATCTAATCACTTTTAGGAATTTTGGCTCAAGTAATGCAACCTTATATGTCCAATGTACTAAAACAAGTATTCACACCTTAATGTTGATCATATTTAGAGGAAAATTCAGCTTTGTATGGCAAAGGAAATAACCATTTCCTATAAAAAAAGGTATAATAGTATTAAATTTCTTTAGCTAGCCATTCCTACCAAAACCTCGAGGCGTTAGTAGAGACAGCGGAAATACTTTTCAATATTCCCCCTTGGGTGGAGCCCACTACTCCCCCTTAGGTGGAACCCAGCACTTTTGGCGACACGCATTTTTTTTTTGTGCCAAGTCGTTCCTTCTTGGGATTCGAACTCACGATCGGTTGGCTCTGATACCATATTAAATTTCTTTAGCTAGTCATTCCTACCAAAACCTCAAGGCGTTAGTAGAGGCAGCGGAAATACTTTTCAATATTCCCCCTTGGGTGGAGCCCACTTCTCAATAAATAGAGGGAAAGAAATAAACACATTAAGCTGGTTAGGCACATCAATCCCCACCCTTAGGGGGGCGAGGTCCATATGGATTATGTTCTATGCAAAAAAAATTTAAAACGCTTGGTCCAAACGTCTAATGGAATCAATCAAAAGACACTTTTTTGGACAGCGAGAAGTATCCACCAACCCTATGTTTATGCCAATTTTTGTATCTTTATGCCCACCTTGTAGGTCTTTAAAGATTTGAGTTCACCAAGATTCCATTGGATTCCTTATTGGTAGAAACTAGAAACACATATCTTTATGGATCCTGCCTTCTATTAAAGATAAGAAGAAAAAAAAGGTTCCACAAACCAACACTTGCACTCTCTCCCACAACACACACCCACCCACCCACCCACCCACGCACCCACACCCAGAACTCCTTTACATCTCTTAAGGAACTAAGCAATAGATTAACAAAGAACAATTAAAACATGTTGAGCAAAAAGAAATTCAAGGCACATACTAAGTTTAAAGTCCATAAATGGTTGCATAAAATGGCTATCAGAAGTGCTATAATTCAATAAATTTTACAAAACACAATGGCGCTTATCTATAGTAGAAAGCCCTACTAATTCAACCCTATATGAACATATCATAAATATAATCTTCCATTCTCCCTTTCATGTATTACTAAAGTTTTCCTACAACTGCATGAAAAAAGTTGTGTAAACTCAATTCAGATCACTTCACCCCCCAAACAAAAAACATTCCACACACATAACCCTTATTTGGGTGGCTGCACATACTACTCCCAAAAGTGTCATAATTGGCAAACTCCCCAAGGAAGATATCATAGTCTTCAGGCGAAACCGATGCAATTTTAACCCAAACTAAAGGATTCCCCCCCCCCCCCATGGAACTTCCTATCACTAACTGAAAGTTCAGCTAAATTATATGCTATGCGCACTCCATTTTTTTGGAAGTTTCATTGAAATCAATCTAATTCCGTGCAAACATCTAGACAAAAATTCCAGAACACAAATCAAAATATGAAAAGACAGACTAAACTAATAGACTAGAAAAAGCAACCCCTTTCTCTTAGCCAAAACCCTAATCAAATCCACCCCTTTAGAAACCAGTCCCAAAACCCACTCACCAATCAAAACAAACCCAGTTACAGATATCAACAAACAAACCCCCCCCCCCCCCCCAAAACCCAAATCCCCCAACAAACCCTCAAAAACCATCAAAAAGCCAAAAGAGAAAAAAGATTCATCACCAAAATCATAAAGAAAGAGAACCCATAAGGCAACAAGATCCCAGCTTTCAAACGATCAATCAGATAAACAAAAAAAACAGAGAGATAGCAAGAGAACATACGGCTGGAAAACGGGTATCGAGCTTCTTCCTCATGGCATCAGAGTCCGGTCATCAGGCAACCAAAAAAACCCGGTTCGAGTCCGAATCGAATCCGACCCCTCAATCTCTTACATCAAGAGCAGAAAACCCACTTCGAATCGAGAGAAGATTGCAACAGAAAATCCGAAATCTTTGGGCTCCCTCTCTCTCTCCTCCGCGTTGAAGAGGAGGCTATTTTCGTCCTTCTGTTTTTTTTTAATGTTTCCGTACTTTTCGTCAATCTATCGGAGATTTTGATTTGATTTCGTGACGCTTTTTCTGGTTATCGTATCGTACCCACTGTTTTAGGCCCACAGATTCTGCTATTTTGTTAATTGACCGATCTTATGTTCTACGGATCGGCGATTTGTTGGAGCGGGTAAAATGGCAGATACGCCGTCGGAGTACCTCAAAATGGTAGATCGAGGGAGGGTAATATCTAGGGTTGCAAATGTTCCCAATTTTTGAATTTTTTGAAGGTTTTTATCTGTTAGGTTTCTGGTCTGGGTTTTTATTTTAGTTTCGATAAGCAAATGGTTTTGGTGTCGGATCCTTTTTTTAGAACCGATACCTAAACAAGTCCGGTTCCGGATCCACAGTGGCTCAGACCCGTGGACTCGAGACCCGACCTAATATACACTAACTTAAGGTAACTTTCGTATATGAAAACAGAATCCTTTTTACTTTCTACTTTCTGAGTTTTTTCGTTAAAAGTGCATGTTATTGATAGATAAAAGTCACATTAGTGTTTTTAGCTAATCCAATTGAAATATGGAAAAAGCATAATTTTTTTAAAAGGAAAAACACATGTATTAGTCTAGAATTGAAACTATATCCGGAACCGGAACCGGACCCGCCTCACAAATGGTTTCGGTTCCGGTTCTAGTTCCCATTAATATTATCGGTTCCGGTTCCCCCTCTTAGAAAACGGTTCTGGTTCCGGTTCCACTTTGGACCCGGATCGAAACTAACCCGTTTACAACCCTAGTCATATATTGGGATTAAAATGGGTCCCGAAAATTCTTAAATTATCATAAGAAGGTTTTGACTCGCAAAAAAATTAGATTTGGATCTTTATTTAGGTCTCCGTAAGTAAAGGGTTTAGTTTCACATTGGTTCCAACTTGTGAATAACAGACCGGACATATTACCTCATTTTTTTAAATCCCTCCTAAAATCTTTTTTTTATATATATTATTCTCTATCTAGATTAGAACCCGTCATGTATACGGAATGTATTTCAATTGTGGTTTCATTTTCTCATTAATGATTTTGGTTCCCGATCCACCCTCTCTTTAATAGTTTTGATTTTGGGTCTACCATGAATTCAAAAGGGCTTGGGCTTGAACTTGAGCTTGGCAAGGATATTATCAGTGCTCAAGTTCACCCACATGCAACTCGGGCTAAACTTAAGCTTGGTCATACTCAGCTTGGCTTGCCCATGTTGCGTTCAATTCAAACAAGGTAAATGATTTGATCAAGCACTCCGACTAAGCTTGCCCAAGTCATGGGGCTTACAGACCTGCTGAGCTGAGTAGAGTAGAGTTCTCAAGGTTTTTAACATATGCTAGCTAACTAAGGCTTCATACTTGTCACAAAGTTTCTCCTAATCAGAGTTCACATAAGGAGTGGTGCAGTGGTGCATGATTTTTAATTCCTCGTGTCCATAAAAGCAGACCCGGCAGAATTAAAAGCACCCACTGAAATGTGATACAGCTTGCATGCAGGATTTTGCAGGAGAAAGCCCCTTATTATTGTGGGTCTGAATTTAGAATTGACTGTCAAGAGGTTCTAAAAGTTAGTAGTTGTAACCTAGTTCTTTTGAGAAAATTGTTTGGATGGTCATCAACTAAACCGAGACGTGGTTCAATCTTAGGTTGTCAATCCCAAAAGCCCAATTATGTATATAAGAGTACCACTGTACCACATAGGGCTGCACAACCGGAAATCCGGTCCGGCTTAAATGAGAGGACCGGACTGGTCCAAAACGGTCCGGTTGGACCACTTAAATGGTCCGGACCGGTTTCATTAGTTTTTTTTTTTTTTTCTAAGTTCTTTTTTTTTTTTTTTTCATTTTCAGCCCATTATGCAAGTGAAAGAAGAAAAATATGACTTAGAAATTCTTATTTTATTTTATATTTTCATTTTCACTATGGTATTTGACTTAAAAATTTTATATACTTAAAGTTTTATATTAAAAAAATTAAAAAATATATATTTATTATTAATCCGGTCCGGTCCGGTCCGGACCGGTTTTTAAAAGGTCCGGACCGGACCGGACCGGATATAACCGGTTTTTCAAATCCGGTCCGGTTTTGCTGTCCGGTCCGGTCTGCGGTCCGGTTCTGTGCAGCCCTAGTACCACAGAACAAACATCAAACAGACATACTTTGGGTTGTAACTCGGTCAGGGACACCACCGTCCCTTTGAGGGCAAGAGTGTTGAGTGCAGGGCTCCAAGCTCATTGGGGCCCAAAGTAACACATAGCATGGCTCAATTTGCTCTTGCGCCATTTAGTCTGACATCTCCACACCTTGAGGGGACTTTTTCCATCTGATTTTCCATTAACATTACTAATTAATATAGATATTGAATAGTAGCATCTGTAATAAACCATATACTAACACAAAAGCTTAGACTAATAGGTGGCCTATTTTCAGCTAGCATTACTAATTAATATAGATATTGAATAAGAGCATTTGTCAAAGCTTAAACTGATAGGTGGAAGGCCAGGCCCAAACAGACTTAGACGAGATATGGGATGTGGGGCTTTACTTTTTCAATAATCCCCCTCTCACATGCAGGCCAAACATATTTCATGGACGGACCTGTCACGTGGGCTACACAAGAACAATGGGATCAGAACCCGCTTTTGATATCATGTAATAAATCATGTACCGATTCAAAAGCTTAAACTAACAAGTGGAAGGCTCATACAGGTATATTAAAACATATCAAACATATTACTTACGCGATGCGGGATGTAGGACTTCCCAATAACATCCACATCAGAGTAGGTGAGGAATTTGAGGTGGTTGAAAAAAAAAAGGCCCTTCCATTAAAATCATTTTCATTTTCAACCACCACTACCTAAAAAGATATTGGTTCTCGATCTCTTTCACATTTGTAATTGATCCAACTTTCAAAGAATAAGAGCTCTTCACCATTTAAAACACAGCTAAGCATGACTGAATAATATTGTCGAGAGACATTTCCATTGCTATGAAAAGTAATCTCCATTATAATATATTAAGTTAGGAGGTTTTGGCTTTGATTTTGACCGTCGATTGTGCAACTACCCACTAATTTTTTTCATTAAACCACTCATGTTTTAATTGTTCCTATATAACTATATCCTTTTTGGTCGGTTATAATTTTGAGGGACAGTTATGTAACTACTCATGCAACTATCCATTCATTTTTCTATCAAACCACTCATGTTTTACTTGTTCGTAGTAACTATACCCTTTTTTACTTCAATTTCTCAATTTCTATTTTATCCAACTTGTCTATTGAAAGAGGATTTTTTTTTTTAATATGTGATTATTTATTTTGCAGTGTAGGGAGATACCGTGCTTAGCACGGGTTATTGCGCTAGTTCTTCTATTATATTCCACAGCTTCATGCAAATTTTCATTTCCTCACCATGTCATTTTCTTAGATTTCTTTGTTATCACTACAGAAACTCATGTATTCAGAAAAAAAAAAGGTCCCACGCCAAATTTAAAACCATAGGACAGAACAAAAAAAAAGATCACATATCGACGGCCACACGTTTGTACAAGTGTGTTGGCAACCTAGGCGTGGGCACTGCCTCCAGTGGGGTCCGCATAAATGTGACCAATCCCGGGTTCTCTGACATGTCAATCTCCTCAGCCTTGACCCCATCTGGTGGGGTCCAACGGAAGTGGTGCAAGAGGTGAACAAGCATGGACTGGACCAAGTTGATGCCTAGCTGGGCTCCAGGGCAGACTCGCCGGCCCGCCCCAAAAGGTAGAAGCCTGAAATCATGACCCTTGATATCAACATCCTCCTCCATGAAGCGTTCTGGGCGAAATTCCAATGGATCTTTCCATACAGCTGGGTCTCGCGCAATGGCCCACACATTAACAAGGACATTTGATCCCTTGGGGATGTCATAGCCCCCTACCTTAACATTGGATGTGGCCTTGTGGGGCAGCATCAGTGGGGTTGGAGGGTGCAACCGGAGAGCCTCCTTGGCCACACATTGTAGGTAGGGAAGGTTGGGGAAGTCAGGCTCGGTCACGACTCGCTCGAACCCGATGACCCGGTCCAGCTCCTCTTGGACCTTCTCCTGCACTCTTGGGTTCTTGATCAGCTCAGCCATAGCCCATTCCACAGATATAGCTGTAGTGTCCATGCCTGCAGTGATCATGTCCTGCAATTGAACAACACAAATTTGTCTCACATGCACAAAACATTAGAGAAATTAAGCTAGCTAGCTTGACCAAAGCAGAATAATTTTACGCACCCAAAGCAGACCAATTATGGTGTCTTCACTGAGATCATACTTCTCCTGAAGAGTGAGTAGCGCGTCGACAAAGTGTTGCTTTGCACCACTCTTCTGGCGGGCAAGTGTGTGCTCGTCCATGATCGCCTTGGTGAGTCGGTCCCGACGTGCACCGTGCTTGGCGAACGCCTCCTCCTCAAGTGGGAACATCCACCGGAGCCAAGGGATGTGCTCTGCCATGGCGAGTGAGGCACCGAGTTTCAAACCATTGGCCGTAATCGCCTTGAACTCCACCCCTTGCTCGTCGGTGATGCCCTCCGCGCTCACAAACCGCTTTCCAAATGCAAGTCTTGTGATGTTGTTGAATGCTACTGCTGCAAGAAAGTTCTTCACCACCACACTCTTCCCCAGCTTATCTGTTGAAAAATCAATGTGTACATGGGCAAAGATCAATATAAAAATCTGGGTTGAGCTTCTTTGGATTTGAGTCAGGCTTAGGCCTAAAAATAAAAATGAGGTCCAGCTCGGGTTGGACCTTTGGATACCTGAATTCAACCCGGATACTGGAGCTATCTATAAGCATGTGTGTGTGTCTATATATATATATACATATATACATATTGTACGATTACATAGTCTAGGCATGAGATATGTACATTTCGTAAACTTTGCACCCATTGAGAAGGAAGCCAAAACAAAAAAGTTGAATGCGGTTTAACAGTTTTGGCCTGTTTTAGGTTGGGGATGTTTGGGTTTCATTCCAGTTGGATTTGGGTTTACCTGCATGAAGCTCAGATCTGGTTTGGATTGAGCAATACAGCCTGTCTGAATTGCACCCTGGGGTCGACTACTTTGAAATTAGGGTCCGTTTGGATTGGGACAAGTCAGGTTCAAAAACAGGCTTTGGTTGGCCCAAGACCTGACCCAAACCGCCCGAGATTTGCCCATGCCATCTATATGCAGCTATTGTAGATGGTTCATCAGTGGGACCCACTTAATTATTGGTTCTGGTCTAGTCCAAATGTGTGTTACAAATTCAGATCAAGAAAACAGGGAGCATTCTCACATACACACAATTGCCAAAAGAGTTGGACCCTCCCAATCTCAGCAGTTTCCCTTTGACTCAAAGCAGCTTAAAGAGAGTCTCCATTGCTTTTTAAAAGAGATAAGTTCAGCAGTCACACCCAAAACTCATTGTCCTCACCCACAATTCCAGTGGGTCCCACTTCTCCTATCATTACCTGAACTGGCAGCTCAACAGCTGCACCAACCCTATGATTTATATTCCATAGTCAACACCAAACATGGTCCCACTTGGGGCTCTACTAACACAAGGGTGGCCCAAATATTGAATATTGTAATTTGACTCAGTAACACTAGATGGTAGAAAAGCTATTACTTTCAGTGAAAAAAAAAATGCTATTGTGAGCCCTATATATGCTTATAAAGAAGATTCTAAAATCTAAAAAAAGAGAGTATTTCAAAATGATTAAAAGATAAAAGAAAAAAAAATCATCTGTTGCAAACAAAATGTGAATCATACAAAAACTAAGAAACAACAAAAAAATAAAATATTCAAATAAACAAAAAGTGGAAAGAAAAAGGCGGATTGTATGAATATTTTTAATTTAAAATATTTAAAAATCATGATATTTTTCATACCTTACCACTAAACCATCAACCATCAGTAAAAATGTGAAAATCTCGCCTTCTTCGAGAAACTGCTTTCTTGCGGTGAAAATAAATTTTTGTATAATTATTTTACATACGTTTTCAAAAGTATTGAAACCAAGAGAGTCGATTATTTAACGGGCTCCACATGCATCAATCTCATGATAATATGGACATAGGAATTTTCGCCCTCTTTTCTGCAAGAGATATACATACACGCGCAGATAAAAGAGAGTCTCCCTTTCCTCACATGAAATTCAACACTCGAATCATTTTCGTGCTTGTCTCGCATATAACACAGAGAGAGGGAAAGACAATACTAATCCATCCCAAAGCTTTTGACCATTTTTATCAGTGAATTCCAATGATCAGAGCCGTCCATCGGGTCCAACCAACCGGCCACCCATCCTACTAAAATCAGACCCATCACATGATCGTCACGACCCGAACTAGGGTGGGCCATCATCCAATAGGCCCAATCGATTTGATCAAGTTGAGAGAAAAAAAGAAAGAAAGGTACCTGGATTGGCGCAATCTCTGAAGATGGATTCAACCATGGCAGTGACCTCATCCTCTCTGATGGGCCTGAGGGATTCAAGCCTCTTAGGAGAGAAGAGCTCCAACGTGCAAACCTTCCTGACCTTGACGTAGTGGGGCCCATAATCAGCCCAGATCAGATCCTTCCCATCTCGGCTAAATCTAGCGGCTGATCTGCTCCTGGGCCTATCAGCCAGCTGCTGATCGTTCTCCTTGAGCACTTCCTTGGCCAGCTCCGAGCTGGAAACGATCACGTTCAGGGTCGATCCGAACCACACAGACATGATCGGACCGTATGTTTGGGACCACTCGGAGAAGCAGCGGAATCGGACGGGCTTGATGTCGTAGAGATTGCCAACGATGGGCCATGGACGTGGGCCAGGGGGGAGGCGGAGTCTGAGCCGTTGGTAGAGATAGAGGGCAAGGAAGGTGAAGGTGAAGGTGATGAGTAGGAGGATGAGAGGGAGAGCCATGGAGTAGGAGAGAGAGGTTTGTGGGTGGGAGTTATGAGAGAAGAGTATATATTGACATCTTGATAAATATGAGAGAGGGAGGAGTTGGTGAGGGTGGGGACGTGGGGTGGGTTCATTAGATAAAACGTCAGATTTGCCTGTTTTATTATGTAGTTAACGGAAATGTTTCTGTTTTCTTTCATTTTATGAGAGAGAGAGAGAGAGAGAGAGAGAGAGAGAGATTTTTAGGGGTTTGGTTGGTGAGACATTGGGAAGTGGTGGAATCAAATGGCAGGGATTGGGACCTTTTTTTAATTTTATGAATTTGGTGGGTGAGACTACTACTGTGTACTCCTTGAGCCCACAGCTTTTTGAATCAAATGGTAGGAGACGTGTGAACTTCTTTTGCCCACGGTTTTTTGTATGAAGATTATTTTAAAAAATCTAATAGGTAACCACATAAATATTTGCAAGGTACACACCATGCTATTCATTGGTTAGGTCCTGTCTAGAGGGATATCATATGGTCCAGCCCCCTTGTGAGGGAGTTCTCCAATGAGGGGAGTAAAGCTCGGGTGAGGTGAGGAAATCCTTTGGGGGAGATGACCTTTTAGTGAGGTGGCACAACCTCGGATGACAAAAGATATCTGTCAGAGGTTCAAACCTTGGACGGAAAGGTAAGAATAGACACCTTTTACCACTAGGGTAAGAGGCCTTTCTTTGTTTTTAAATGTTTGAAATGACTTTGTATATTGTACTTCTATGACAAAAATTAAAATTTGATAATTCTGATGGGCTTTACATAAATTTAGATGAGTATCAAATTCAGGTTGATATAAGAGTGGGAGGAAAGAGTAATTAAGAACAAAGGTTATCAATTGATTATAGGAGGGAAAATGGACCCCAAGATTGAGACATCATTCAAGAAATCTTGCAACTTCTATAGTCAAATAACCATTTTATCTTTTGATTTTTTGTATAATTGATTCTACAGTCGAAGAATTGGATACAATCAACCTAGAGACTTGGGAGAGTTATGGTTTTTCTAATAAATAATCTCAAAAATATTTAAAAATAAATTCATTACTTATAAAATATAAAAATATATTTATTTACATGCATTCATGACAATCAATTCAAATTACTAAATTTATAATGCAAGAAAAGTACTATAATAAGGGGAATAAAAGAAAAAAAATTGCATATTACATAATCTACTAGTTGCAATATCGAATTTAAAAGAACGAATATATGTTTCAAATTACATTACAATCATCATTTTTAAATTTTTGACTCCAAATCTTGTGCATAATCATTTAAAAATAAATATTAATTGTTTAAAATTAGATCTACAGATCAAATGGTTGAGAATGCAAATATTTTATTAAGATGAGATGACTTGACCGAGTCTCCCTATATTTGACTCAATCCTTCATCAAAATGTGATGATTCGGGCGAGTCAAGAGTCAACTTAAAAAGTTTTCCAACCATGTTTATGATAAAAAAAAAAAAAAGAGCACAACTAAGTAGATAAACTTAAGATGTGGACATAGGTAAACCCAATAACAGATGGATCAAATGATGCCCAGACTCATAGTCAAAAGGCCTCAAGTTTTAAAGGCATTATATTAGAGCAAATAGATAACAATAAGACAATGTAACAATGATAAAACTAACAGTGAGCACACTAGGGAAATTTTATGGGTGGAATTTAGGATGAGCTTATAAGATAATATAAATATATGAAAATTAAAATATTGCGAGTACAATGAACTAGAAGATAAAGGGTGTTGAAGACTTAAAATGATTTTAAGTTTTTTTTTCTTTTTTTTTCTTTTTGTAAGATGGAAATGGTTTAGTTAAAATGTGACATGTGATGTTATATTGATAGAGTACATTACAGTAAATTGAGAGGAGCAAATAAGCAGAAAACACACACACATATATATATATATGTAGAGAGAGAGAGAGAGAGAGAGAGAGCTCATACTTTGATGATGATTATTTTGTTGTTCTAATGCACATTAATCTAGCAATAGGGCCACCGAATCAGTGGTTTAAATCAAAGAATCATAGAGTCCTGCTTTCATATACTTGCCACTTAAGCTCATATATATAGCTACTTTAATGAAAGGTGCATTGGATGACGGCCATGATCTTAGAGAATAGAGACCAATGTTTTTTTTCAGAAGAATGTCAGATAAGAGCATAAATTTATCTAAAGAAGTCTTAGAAAAGCACTCATAGAAGCATCTTTCATATATATATATATATAAATATTTTTAAGAATTTTAATGTTGAATCAATATAAATCTAAGATATCGTAGAGCTTATAATACTTTTATACAGACAATGTACTTATCTGAATCTATAACCTTAAGATTGCAGCAGCCAACAAACTTTCCACTTAATATATCACTGTTTCTTGTTAGATGTGTTAGAGCTATGACTCCAGCATTAAAAAAAATTCTGAGAATTACCACCTAACCCGATTGCATTCAATTACCGAGCCCTTGTTAAAAATTTCTGAGACTACCACCAAAGCCGACCCATTTCTAATCTGATTAATAAATCTTTTGGGCTCAAATTGACTCTAATATCTTACTATTGAATCCAGATTGAGCTGAAAATTGAGATTAGTATTTCTAATGAATTTTAAAATAACTCTCATTGGAGGTCAACCCAACCCGATGGCTTTGGTACAGGGCTCAGGACCCAATGATATATCTGGCTTTTATGGGTGGTTGTTCTATTTTGGTGGGTTGTGGTCAGCCATCTTGATTGGCTAGGGTTGGTGGGTGGGCCCCAGATGAGTTGGTGTGGTAGGTGAGACTAGGAAAGCTGAGATGGTGGAAGGCATGATCCCTGCTAAATGGATTGAGTATAAGAAGGTTCGTGACTCGGTAGTCGGTCCCCTGATTTTTTAGTCTCTTTCGGGTGACAAAGCATGACAACAAAGTTTGGCTCTTACTTCAGAGACGACTAATTCATATATTCTGTTTTTCGCAAGAAATGGAGCTTCATAATCTGTTTGGCATTAAGTAGAAAATGTTTGACTTATGGTGAAAGTTTCGAGGATTTTATTTAGGATGTATCTGCGTATCTGATTCTTCAATTATTTAGAAGTTACGATCGGTTAAAAACAGAGCATGAGTGTCCAGATGAGTAAATGGGCCCGAGTCCAGGTTCGCCTTGGTTCGGATCTAAAGACCTGAGACCTAACATATTACCTTAATTTTTGAAAATCTTTCTTAAAAATCATATTTTTTTTAATATCATTCTCTACATAAACTTAGACCCGGATCTAGATCCCTCCCATGTATGGTTCTGGTTTCAGTTCTGAAGCCAAAAAATTTGTTCCAAAACGATTCCGGGTCCAGATCCAGTTCTACCTTCTCCTTACTAGTTTTAGTTCCGGGTCCACTATGGACCTGGACCAAAACCTACTCATTCACAGCCCTAGTTTTGTCAGGGATGCTCACGGGCAGTATAAAAATTTGGGTCATTTGAGTTTTAGGCCAAACTCGGATTAAGCGGTAGAAAGTCTCAAGAGTTTAGCTCCCACATAGGAATTTAGGGTTTCTAAGCATACTGGTGCATTCTTAATCATAGATGCATTCATAATTTCTATATTAGCATTCACCCATGCACGCATGCATGATATTGTCTGTTTTAGCCCACGTGCCTCAAGCTCTACATATAATTTCATTCACTTTTCTCTCTATAGTCAATGCGGGACTCCGAGACGTCACAGTGATTCTTTTTTCCAACCAATAAAAAAGTTGCTAGCATCTTTGCCCACAAATTTATATTATGACAACCAATTATCAGTGCCAAACCTGGCCCATCACAAGACACAGTAGACATTGTGACATATTCTAAAGCTTATCACATGGGAGGGTAGGTTTTAGACTAGTTAAATATAAGACGAGTATAAATTTACTGGAGAGAGACCAAATCATCAAAGTCTCTGCATTTGGAATAATATATGTGGGTTGGAGATCAGTTTGACACCCCCTCAATATAATAATTGCAATGCGCCAATGCCCCCATATATCCGAAAATAACACCCTCTAAATTGTAGATTAACCATTCTCTAAATTTTAGTTTCATTGGACACTCTTAGCTATATGATATGATGCTAGCCTTTGAAATAGCGATCAACGTAAAAAGAAGATTATAGTTCACAATCAATACCTTAGATTGGATGGCAAGCAATGTTTGATGAAGATCGTTGGTGCGAGCATATTGATTCAGTTGTGAGGGGCTTGATCCATCTTGAAACCTAGATCGACACAGTTCGAATGGGTTGGGCTTGGATCGGACGCCTAGAGCTATCCAGAGTTCCAGGCCTTGTGTAGAACTATTATCCAGGCCAGGACTCAAACATGAAAAAAATCTGTAATCTTTTAATTCGTGTTGCAATTGAAGATCCACATAACCTGACCCTGATTCGGCAATTAAAGGTTTAGTTGAGCCCTTTTTAAATTGGTTGGGGTCCGGATTGACAACCAGTCCAATTAATATATATGTTGGATTATTAGTGGCTCCATATATATATATATATATATTTAATGCACCAACCCGACCCAAATTCAATCCAGCCTAACTAAATATACTCTTAACCTTAAAGATTTGACTGGGTAATTTAGTTTTATGGTTGACCCACCTGCACTTTAATCAAGTGTTCTGAACAAATATCTTAGATCCTTATCTGATTAGCTATTGGGTCCATGAGCTTTTGCTTTTCATTCGATGGAAGAAATGTAAAAGTGAATGGGGCCCTTGTTTTCTTGAATACCACTTAATCTAGTGGCATGTTAGTAATTTTGTAGGTAATTTGCACCTTTGGTAGGACAGCTAATACCAACCAATAAATAAATGACTTCCAATAAATTGAAAATGATAAAAATAACAGTTGAGGCTTATTAACAGTGGAGTTACAAACAGAAGATTTTTTTAAAAAAAAAGGAAAGAAAAAATCATTTTCTCTATTGATTGGAAAGTACCTCCAAAAATTAAAAAAAGAATAATATATTTAAATCTTAAATATATAATTTCATAAAACATAGAAGTTTTTGAGAAATATCAAGATATTATCAATGATAATATCTATCCTGATATGGGTTACTAATGTTTCATGAATAATAGTATTTTTACAAAATTATTTTCAAAAGTACTAGAGGTATTTGTGACAATGCTAAGAAAGAAATGATGATTCCTCTGATGATCCTCAGCCCTTTCTTTCTTTAAACCCATAGCTTCAATCATATTATTATTACTATATCATATTAGTTCTAATCATATATTATTATATACCGAACATCAGGTAGGTCAATTTTACTTTTATGCAAAAATAGATTAAAATTGTGGTGACAAAATTATTTTTGATCCACAATCATGTTAGTCACTTCAAACTTGATGATATGATAATAGTAATGATGGTGGGCCCACACATGATTTTATAACTAGATGAGTGAGATCTGCCATCACCACTTAAGTAGGCCCACTGAGAGGTAGCCAGGTCGGTGGATTCTTCACCTATTATCACGGTGCACACGTGTGACTTACACAGAGACATGTGAAAAGAAAGAGACAGCTCATCATCTATAATGCCACAAAACAAAGTTTGTTACAAAAATCTCATTATAAAAAAATATTGTTTAATTTTTTCTGCCTTCAATAAATCAATAAGCATTAATTATTACTAAAAATGATAGGGAAAAGAAAGTAAAGAGAAACAAAAAACCAAACTCAAACTCATCAAAGCCTTGTCTCGACTAAATTGAGTCGGTTACATAAATTCTATTTTTCCATTTCTATTTATTTTGAGCATAATTCAAAGATAAGTTACACTGGTTCATATCCATCTTAACCACCTCCATCCATATCCTCTTTGGCCTACCCATTCTCCTTAATGGGCCATTAACCTAAATACCAGGAACCCTAAATTTCCTATTACCATACTATCAAGATTTAATATGAACTATATTCAAATAAACAGGTTTACTATTTTTTCGATGGGAAAAGTAAGATGTCTTCCTCATCAATGCCTTGTCTCAATAATGTTTTTTTTTTCCCATAGAGTCAAGAAGTGGATGAAAGAAATTTTTTTCTTAAAAAGAAAAAAAAAAAAACCCTCTCTTCCTCTTCGGCGATGCGCATCCATATCCATAATTGGTGGGGACCGCCACAGAAAGGCAGTGGCTGTGGACCTCCACGAGAGATTATCCACGTCTTCATTTCTCCATACATAGTCAGAATTCTCACTCGTCATTTTCTTATCATCCAAACGGGCCCGAAGTTGTTTGTTGGCTTGGAAAAGCAAGCAAGCCTCCGTTTTTAACACATTTCCACGTGGGTGTGGGTGGTTAAAAATCCTCAAGCAAAGTGGAATCTTACTTACCAACAGAAAATATGGAAATTTGTTGTGAGCTAGCTAGCTGGCGGTGGCCAACGAGCTGTCCAATGGTTATTAGGATGAGAACAGGTGGAGAAAAATGGATATATGAAGAAAACTGTCCACATTCCAAATTTATACTGGAAAAACTTTCTCCACCTGACCACTGCATCCAAACAATGACCAAGACAACCTGGTAAGAACAGCAGAGGCCCAACGAGCTCTTGATTGCCGCCACAGTGCACCTAATCAGAAGGTTGATTCTCAACCTCCAGTTGCCAGGCAGTAGCATATATGAGTACTATCAACCACGAATATATGATACAGCAACACAGCAATCACCATTTAATTACCCACTATACAGTAACAAGTAACACCAGCTGAAGTCATAGAGATTACATCAAACTCCATTGGGAGGAAAAAAAAAAAAAAAGAGAGAGAGAGAGAACGAAAAACAGAAGATTGTTTCAAAAAAAAAAAAAAACAGAAAAGACACACAGCTCCACTGATTCTCATGGCACTGCAGACAGCAGACACTTGAGCCATAACAACAGGGAGGAAAAAGAGTAGAAGACAGCTGAAAAAAACCCCAACTTCTGCCATTAAAACTGGGTGAAGTTGGGTCTTTTGCACCCATATCCTGGCAATCAGCACCAGTAAAAAAAAGGCCCCCATCTGTCTATTATTAGTTCCCTTTTCTTTTCGAAGTTTCAAGTGTCTCTTTTTACAAACACAATCTTTGGGCTTGGAAGAAGCTGGAGGACGCAGTCGTTCATCATTGGCTTTGGATCGTTCCCAGAACCCGGCTGAAGATTTACCTGCAAAACATTGTCCATATTGAACAAGATCCATTGGCAGGTAGCAAAAGAAACTAATCACAATAGGTATTTGTCATATTGATGTGATCTTGAGAGTATAAAGGATTAAGAGTGATTGTTCTGAAAACTAGAATCGTATCGCAAATTGTTCATCCCATGAATCAAATCGTGAATCACAAGATTCTAATAAAAATGAAATACAATTAAAAAGTAGAAAAGAAAAGGAAAATAAAGTAGTTATTCTATTCATAATCCATCCATTTTCTCATTCATAGGATTATAAATACAAAGACAAATAAGTCTATCATGCAATCATATCAAGAACATCATGACATATATTAGTATACAATAAATGGTGTAAATAGTTAAATAAGTTTAAGGTATTAATATATATTTATTTTTTGTCATCTTTAAATCAAAATATAAAGGTAAAAATAAAATCCAAACCATCAATCTTACATAGTAGAATATCACTTAAAGTTAAGAAAATGTTCATGAAGGAAAAAAATAAAAAAATATTAATGAAAGAAGAAGAAGAAGAAGATATAGACAAGCCACATACATATAGTGCAACGCTCCACATACATATAGTGCAACGCTTTAATCAAATGCATGTCCTTTATTTGCCTCAACCCCCAAAAATTCTTAAGATCTTTCCTTGACTACTAAATAACCTTTTAAAAGTAAAAACACTAAAAGAAAGAAATATATATATATATAAAATATTATTAATATTAACTTATTGATCGTAGTGATTGTAGCTAATCTTGCTCTACTGAAGTGCTTGAATCATTAAATTCAAAAAATACGAGTATCAGATCATAAGATTCAGATTTGAATTCTAAGATTCATCGGTAAATGAGATACGAATCATTTTCCTTGGAATTCATGATACAATTGGGATTCGGGATACGAATCATAGCCTTCAATTAACACAATCAGAAAAAAAAAAAAAAAAAAGCCATTCTAGTTCGTGGTTATCACTTTCCAATTTGAGTAATTTAGAAGCTCAACAATCAGGAATTAAAAACTGTGGAACTGAAGACCCAAGCATACTGTACATCTCTTGATCAAAGACCATCTAACCGCTACCGCATTATATATTATACAAAAGACAATTAACAATGACTTCCTATTGGAGCAGTTATTAGGGAGCCTAAATGAAAAAAAAAAAAAGCTTAGGCAAGAGAGAACTCTCTATAGCTCATTTATGTCATTCATTTGTTCAGCAAGATGCAAGTTAATAATTTCTCTCTGACAATCAATAAGTTTTTAAATGAATAGTGATGTACATATATACTGAGCAGTGTCTCAAAATTTCATCAGTACAATGAATTTATCATAATATTATTATGATACTTTAATATATATATATATAGAGGAATGTTCAAGTGCATCCTTCCCTCACCATAGGGTGAGGGATGCTTCCATAAATGGAACTTTTCAAGTACAAAAGGTGTTTCAAGTACATAAGGTGAAGTACAAAAGGGGGATTCATGTGCAAAAAAGGAAAGCGTGAGGGATGGATGCACTTGAACATTTCCTCTATATATATATCCTGCTCTCCTAAGCTTAAACTTAGGATAAGATTTCGTAAGCTAACGCTTCTGGGTAGGGATGGCAATTTTGCCCCGCCCCGCCCCACCCCGCACGGGTTTTCCCCGCCCCGATCCTTAGGTGGGGCGGGGATGGGGAATAAAACTATGCCCCGAAGGCGGGGCGGGGCGGGGATGGGTTTGCTCTTTTCCCCGCCCCGCCCCGTTGCCCCGCCCCGTTGCCCCACCCCATTGATTAATAATCCTCTTAAATATATATTTTAGATTTTTTTTATAATAAATAAACATATTTATATGTAAATGTATAGATTGATTTTATGTTGTTATTAAGGGTTAAGTAGATTGATTGAAGACTTTTTTTAAAGTTAAACATATAATTAATTGAACCCTATACATTATAAAAGCATATAATAAGATCACATTCCTTCTAATTCAAATTTAATGAAATTAAAGTTGTTAAAAAATCTATCTAAGCTTATTTGACTTTAATCATATATAATGTTAAATTGTGACATTATAAATCATATTAAATAAAACGAATATAATAGAATGATAGATCATGCTTTAAGCTTATTATAATGTAGATGATTAGAGATAGCAAGGTAAATTATAATCGGTATGATTCTAATCATACTAATAACAATATAAATTATACTAATTTGATATAATATTACAAAATATATCATGCTATACGCTTATAATAACTTATATGATTAGAAATGGCAAGGTAAATTATAGTTAGTAACTTAATATGATTCTAATTATACTAACAATACTATAAATTATACTAATTTTAATTATATGTAATCAACCTTAGTATGATTAGAATCATTGTACTAATGATTTAACATTGCAAGTTAAGTGTCACATAAATAAGTAATTATTTACCTAAGCTAATATGATCCACATGCTTGGAAAGTCAAAGCGGCTGAAGTTGTTTGACACTACAATAACCATATCCACATATTGATAGGTCATTTCTCTTATCTTTGTTTTGAGGGTTTTTTTTTTTTTTTTTTTTTTGAGTGATTTGCAACTTGCAAATAAATTGCAAACCCACGATTACCTCTTTATTAGTGAGTGGAGTTCAACACCAGAAATGAAGTGAAACCATATATTGATGGAGATCATGATATTTTAGAGAGAAATTGTCTTTTTTATAAAGAATGTCTCAAAGCATATATGATATTTTCAAGTGTATAAATATGTATGTGTGTATATATATGTATATGTATGTGTGTAACAATCTTGAATATATGAATATATTTTAAATAAGGTAAAGCATTACAACAAATGAAGTTTGGTCTAGTGGTAAGACAAACCTCTAGTTACTTTCCCACCCAAGTTCGAATCCCAACTCCTGCATATTTAAAATTTTTATAATTGCGGGGCGGGGAACCCGTGGGTGTGGCAGGGCGGGGACGGGGCACAATTTTGTGCCCCAGAAGGCGGGGCGGGGTCGGGGCGGGGTAAAAGACGGGCGGGGACGGGGGACCCCAATTCCGTCCCCGCCCCGCCCCGTTGCCATCCCTACTTCTGGGACCCATCCTTAGTCCATCCAAATGGATATATATATATAGGGAAATATTCAAGTGAGGGATTCCCTCACCATGTGTGGTGAGGGACTCCCCTTTTTGGGGAGGTTTCAAGCACAAAAGGGCTTTTGTACTCGGAAGGGAGTACACCCTTTTGTACTTGAAACCTCCCCAAAAAGGGAGTCCCTCACCACACATGGTGAGGAAAATCCCTCACTTGAATACCCCTATATATATATATATATATATATATATATATATATATATATATGGGGAGATGCTCCTATGAGAGGTATGGTGGGGGCCCTCACACTTAAGTTATTGGCATTGGATATAGATGTGAGGGCCCCCACCTCATCTCTCATAGTAAGATGAGAGATGCTCTCATAGAAGCATCTCCCATATATATAAATATATATTCCACAATAATTCACGATACATTGAATTTATTATTGAAATTAATACTTCCCACGATAATCAACAAAGGGAAGGTGGGCAGGTTTTTTGTGGTGGTGGTTGTGACTTCTGTTCTACTTTCAAGCCTAAAATCACTTCTTTGCTGTTCTAACACCACTGTTCTCACAATAAGGTACATTAATTAAATACAAACCAGATGTTCTGTAGCAGACTAATAAAGCTACAATTCCTAACAGTTCTGGTCTAAACTAGAAATGTAACCAGAAAAAAGCAATAGTTAGCAAGCACAAACCTCATAGTGTTGAAGCAGAGATGCAAGCAAAGAGGTAATTCCAAGAATGGCGAATCTCTGCCCCACACATGCCCTTGTACCAGAACCGAAAGGAAGAAATGCTGCATTTTCATTTGGATCGTGCAACACAAATGTGTTGCTTTCAAAATCTGCAAAAAATATATATATATATATAATTATTATTTATTCTAATAAAAATGGAGCATGTCATTTTGAACATCACAATTGAACATTAAGATAATGTCAAAACTTGGTCAGGATCTGAGAGTGAAACATTTTGATTAAAATTTAAGCAAAAGAAAAAGTGCTTGGGAAAGAGAAATTACAATGGATTCTTTGTTCTGTCCACAGAATACAAATAACAACACTACCACTAATAATAAAACATGGAGCATGTTTATTTCAAACATGATAATAAAGTAAAGTTAACAAGGATCGGCATGCATCACTTCAGTAAAATATGCGACGGAAAAGGGTCAGTCTTTACACTGATCAATACCACTAAAAAGCTTAGGAAGAGAAATTACAGCAGATATTTTGTTCTGTGTTTAACAGAATCCAAATAAGATGCTCCGATCTGCTAGTCCCCCACTGTAGCTCAGCTGGTTGGGACATGGGCGTGAGTTTGTGTGTGTGAATTCAAATCCTCCATGTAGCAGGGGGGAATACAAAAAAATAAAAAAGAAAAAGAAAAAAAGAGAGGACAAAATGCACAGATCTGTTGATGCATAATGATTATTTGATGCATAATGATTAGAGATGCTGAGATGCTAAGAGCAGATAATCCAAAAGAAGACTGCAGCTCAACATTTTAGTTGGCTAGTGTGCTGCAATCAACTTATGGAATGTGGTATCATGGTTAGTGGTCAGAAGCATTCCACGGGATAGCTCTTACAAGAAAATTCTAACAACCATCTAATCAGTAACATACCAATGAACTACAAAAAGGAGATGACTGTTAACTGGACTCGGAGAATAGCCTCATCATGTGATTGATGACCAGTGGTCCAACCATGGAACACATGATGCACGCATATGATCAAATTAATCAGAATGTGTCTCAATCTAAGTCCCTTGGTAGCATTGAAATCTTTATAACACTCAATTACCAATGTAACCAGAAACAAAGGTGGCCGCAAGAGACGATGTTTGAAATGAAAACAATTTTATCAGGTATAGAATATGTGAAATACATGCTAGGAATCTCTAAGTGTGTTTTCATTTTTCTCTTTCCTTTTCTTCCTGCTTTGATAAATACTCTCACTCTGTACACTCAAAAACAACTATGCAATCAGAAAACATCAACATATGCAAAGATGCAAGAATGACTTGATCAAATGCACAAGACAGAGATTAAGAGTTGCACTAGGAACAATTGATCCTGATGTTACAATGATGAACAAGACATCTCACCAGTATGTCCTTGTTGCATGGCCTCTGACAAGAAACGATATGGATTGAACTGGCTTGCATCACTTCCCCAACTAGAACCATCCGTCTGCACCAGCTGGACAGGAACAACCATAATTGCTCCAGCAGGCACAGTTATCCCACCTTTCAGATTCAAGTCTGCAAACAAAGAAAATCAGCATGGCTGAACAATGGTACACAAAAAAAATAAAATCAGGAGCCACTATGACGCATAAGAATCATCCGGGCACTATTAGCACATTTAAACCAGTCAATGATGCTACTAGAGAACTGGCTGAAGCATCTTTTCAAAGATATTTAGGTGCACAGCCATAAGTTCACAACAAATATATGGAGCTCCCAGAATGCAATAACAATTTTTATTCATGGAAAACAAAGCCATACCGTGTTTTAAAGAACATCTTTGAAGTAATGGTCCTGCTGGCAAGAGACGAGCTGATTCATACACAGTTGCTAACAAGAAATGCATCTTTTGAACATCATCAGCCTCTATCTCATTCTTATCTGATCCTTTGCGCACCCTAACTATCTCCAAGTAGATCTAAAACAATCAATAAAGGAGGGGTCACAAACAATGTGTAAACAGTAATGTCAAGCATCAAAGAAAATGCAAATGCATACACATGAGTTCAAGTCTCTTGCAATATATATATATATATATAAATAAATTACGTTTAAACACAGACCATATGGTCCTGACAATGCCTTTGGGCCCTTCCATAAGTACATGTATATACCTTTTAAACCAATAAGCTGTCTGTTTTAAAAGGATGTCATATGTAGAAACTCAGACAAATACTTGACGCTCTTACTGAGTTACCTCAATCAGACTCAGTCCTACATAGATCTATTCCCGACCAGAACTGTTTTGACACTCAAGGGACCACTAGAAACTCTCACTAATCAAAGTTTCTCAATCAAGATTCAGGTTAACATAGAGTGGAACCAGTTGTTATCTAAAACACAAGGCAATAATGGATTGACTATACTGAAGATCTGAGACTCTATTGAGTACTCAATCAAGAAATTAAATTCTTTTATAGGTAACATAATTCCAAACTGCCAACCTTGTGATCACAAAAATGAACACGTTCCAACTGTCCAATGTGCTCATCTCAATAGAGTCCTCAACTAAAAATAGTTCAAATACAGAATTTCATGTAGTTTGATCAAGTATTGAATGTCAGAAGCTTATAAGAAAAGTGGATGATTTAGATATTTAATATTACAACACTGAGGAAGTAACTGCTTTTGGTGCCACACTAGCTTTCATTTTTCTATGTTGACAACATTGAAGCTTTAAGAGAGAGAGAGAGAGAGAGAGTAGAACCATGAGATTTAAAAACTCAAAATTTAACTTGAAAACTCAAGGACGCCTAGTCCCTGACTAAAATAATTCAAAACACAATCAAGAACATATTAAATCCAAGGAAAAAACTACCTTTTCCTGTATTTCAGGATGCATAACAAGCCGTGTCAAGATGCTACCAATCAATCCAGCAGTTGTTAGGCAACCATGAAACATCACACCCATGATATTGCCACATGGCTCTTCTACTGGATTCAGATGACCATTAAAATCTTCTAAGAACAATCCGCCAGTGATAACATCATTGGGGGAGAATGTCGAATCGATCTCAACTTCCCTTCCAATATCTGTTCCTTTGTTCTGAGAACTATGGCCAATTTCACCCAAGAATTTGTAATTTTGTCCGCACAACTGAATAATATCTTGAGTTAAGCGTTTCAACCTTGCACACAAGAATCTGTACCTCCAAAATCCTTTTTTCCAGAAAGGAAGTACATTATAGGATGCCCAAAAGCAAGCATCCTTCGCAATCATCATAAGGAGTTCTTCATAGTCAGTTGCGCTGGACCACTCCAAAAACGAATCTCCAAAGAGAGTGGCTCCAAGAATGGAAAAGGCCATATGCTGGGATACTGATCTGCAATCAAGAATTCCCTTGGCCATGATGGAATCAATTCTTCCCATAACACAGTCCACGACCTTAAAAGAAATTGCATTTGCTCTCTCAAGCAATTTTCCATTCAACTGCGTTGCCAAGGATTCCCTCCTTTTTTGCACCTAGATTTGATGAAAAAGAAAATGTGAGATAACAAGAGGTATGCTAAAAGCAAAACCATTCAGAACTATTACCTTAAGCATGTTACCATATTTTTACTATAGAACAACTAATTACCCCATGTAAACATCTTTGAATCCTAGAATTGAACCAGCAGTAGCATGGATTGTCCATTGAAACAGCTATGCCATTTTATATGAGCAACTGCAAAGAGAGATTTTACCTAAGGCATCTATATATTACTAAATTAATAAATAAACAAACAAACAAAGAGTAGACAGCATGAGACTTTTGTGTTTCAGAGAAAGAAGAGGACAGTCAACACGAGAAGGTCAAAATTTAATTAAAAAAACACACACACACACAGCTATACATCTACGTAGCCCAAGAAAGCTGTAAAAGAGAGATCCCGAGGGCAATAACTCTGACAGAGACCCGTACCTATCCAAAAGAAGAGGTGGCCGACCTGGCATGTAAAACTGCCCATGGAAGTCGTAAATGACACGTATCAATGCTAGCACAAATGCTCTAGCATCACAAATTGATGTCTCCAGTTTGTATTTACTCTGATATTTTTCTTTTGTTTTATGATTTAGGTTTTTTGTGTTGTTTTCCTAATGAAATTTACAATTGGATTTTTTTTTTTTTACTTTCTTTTTTTTCCGATGGTTACAAGGTACAACCTATTGTTTAGTAATAGGTATGGCAACGAGTCTGGTTAGATGGGTAACCCAGCCCATCTTGCTTCTACCAGGCATGAATTTGGTAGTGGGTTTGTCCAGTTCGGGGCACGCATGGGATTTTAGGTTATGACCCAAGGTACGTTCGGTGCAGGTTCAGGGTTTGGTTCCAGACCCACCCCACATAGATTGTGATTCATTTATATGTTTTTTAGTAAAACTGTATACGCAAAAGTTCTGCAGCACGAGCGGTAATGGTTAAAATGTAAGATTTGAAGGGTGCGGGCTCATCTCCTCCTGTCCTCCATCAAACAAGTTCCATTTTTACAATTTCAAATAAAGAAACTAACCAGTATAAACCAGACCCGCACCTATCACAGGGCAGGTCTGTTATCATAATCATATACAATAAATCCATAATGGTCGGGTCAGGAATTGATGCGAGCCTCTGTTAGTCAGGCCCAGGCTTGGGGTTAGGCTGATCCGCACCAAACCCAACCCACTGCCAGTCCTAGTTAACAAGATATCTCTTATGCAAAAATCTCCCTTCAAACATCATCCAAGCCCTTAGAAAATTATACTTTTGACATAAATGAGCAAGCAAATTAGCATGGATTATCATCCAAGTAAAAAACTGCATCAACAAAAGATCATCCACATAAAAAAACCAATTGCATACACTATCATTCATTGACATTTCCTAGAGAAATTTTTTATTCTCAAAGTGTTTACCTTCTCAAAAGATGGAACAAATAGACTGGATTGGCCAAAAGCCAGGTGGAATGCTTTCCCTGTCAGTGGCAATTTGTCTTTGGCCTTTATAAGCATCTCCTTGATTAGTATCGGATCTTTTACAGACACAAGAAGCTGAGTAGGACCTAACCATAACCTAACAATCGATCCATATTTCTCATGCGATTTCGACAAGTAATCTGAAAATCAAAAACAGATATATACAGTAAAAATGAACAAGGGCACAAAAGAAAAATTGTCCAATGCTCCAATTTAGTAAATAGAAAAAGGGTTAAAAGAGGAAAAAAACTGAATAAGGATGGAAGCTTGACATTGAGATATTTTTCTTCCAGACTCAGAATTTTAGGAGTTTCTCAAAATCACAAAAATCAGCAGAAATCTTAGTCAACTCCCGAAATCTAAAGAAACCAATATATATCTAATAAATTAGTGTAAATTACAAATAGGACTAAACTACTGAAGTGGCCAGAAAATATATGGTTGAATAAACGAAAAAAAAACACACACATTTATTTTCCTTTCCAACAATCCAATACCCATTACCATCAACTTGAACAGCACAATTGACATAGAAAACTCCCCCAAAAGAAAGAAACATCATCAAAGCTCGAAACTTTACGAAGCAATCAAACAAAAACAGCTCAAATCCTACAAAACAACACGCCCTAAAAACTAGAAACGTTCTACTACAGTAATGAAATCCATAACAAACTATATAAAAAGCAAAGATCAAAACTTTAAAAACTTAAAAGAACAGCTAAATCCACCCAAATCGACGTGAAAACCTCCCCAAAAGAAATAAACATCATTTAAGCTCCAAACTTTATTAAGCAATCAAACTAGACAGCTCAGTTTCCACAAAACTTCACACCCCCAGAACAAGAAATAATTCAAAAGCACGCTTGGGTCCAGTTCTGAACTGAATTGCAAATGACCAGACCATGACTACCAAATCAAGCAACAATCCTCAAAACAAAAATCACTATTGCAGGCCAAAACCCCAACTCCAAAACCAGATCTATCGATAAACTTACTGATGAGTGACTCTCCAGATCCGTCTCCTGAGATCAGCTTCGAGTGCCCGTAGAAAGAGGGGCACGGAGGGCCCGGAATCTGACGCCCCTTGGCCCATAATCTGAGCAAGACGAAGATCCTCCGGAGCAGAAGTGCAGTGACGGCGATGAGAAAGATCCAGAGAAGAGCATTAATTTCTCGAACGAAGTAGTCTTTGAAGTTGAAGAGCTGGGATTGGTCATCGCCATGGCCGATGCTGCAAGATCTGGAACTCGATTGAGAGGGCTGCAGGAGAAACCCTAGGAGAGAGAAAGAGGTCTGATCACAGGGAGAAGAAGAAGTAGTCATTTGTCAGACGAGTCTGACCGGATTTCGCATCACATCGGAGATGCTTTAAATGGATTTGGGAAGAGACGTGTGTTGTTTTGCTAGTTATAGAGAGAGGGATGCGGATTGGAGTATGTGGCATCTCAACAGTACACGTGGCTGCGTTTGGATTAATGCGACGATTCCGAGTTTTGTAGTGGTGGGTCACCCGCTGAATGTGTGTCCGGATCGGCTGAGTGGATTAGTGGAAGGTCTCTCATGGGAGATATCTGTGGAGCCCCTGTGTTTTTAACACATGGGGCTTGGAACTTGGAGCAATCCCACGGCCTTGTTAAGGAATTCAAGTTAAGGGATAACCAACTCAAATTAAAATTATTTCAAGCTAAACCTATTCACCCCCCGTTTATTTAATAGGTCAAAAAAATCCAATTGGAACACTATCTATTAAATTAACGGGTTACACGATCCAATCCGTTAACCCATTAAGTAATTAAGTCATTTCAAATATTAAAAGAAAATCCATACAAAAATATATAAGCCACGCGAAATTGTAAATGAGGATATCGAGTGGATCTCACCTAAAATCTCACTATAAAACAATAAATTTTAATTTATTCTTTATGAATATAAATTAAATTTAACTACACTTGTGAACTAAAAAAATTTAACAGGTTAAACGGGTTGTTAACAAGTTACTGGTTTAATTCGTACACGACCCGTTAACTTAACGTGTTAATGAGTTTGACCCGTTAACGACCCGAACCAATTAAGAGCCCACCCGAACATGTTAATATCATGTGGGTTCGTGTCGTGTTAACCGGTCGTGTGGCATTTTGACAACCTTAAGTAATCCAACCTCTCTCGCAATCACTGGTCACTAAACTTCGTTAAATTGACAATACTCAATGTGGAGGGGTTGGAGTAAAAATAATTAAACTTTCAGGGCCATGATTCGAGGGTTAGATGATCTAACAAAGTTGAAATTTTTGCACACACACTCAATGGGCCCTAAAAGGGAGTCTGACTACACGGATGATACATAAAGGGCATGTTTTTTTGCTGGAATTCCAGGAATTTTTGTATAGGAAATTCCTAAATTCCCAGACATAGTAAAATTCCTAGATACTCCTTTGGCTTTAACATCGAGGAATTTCACAAAAATACAAAGGGAGTGGAATTCCTGAATTTTCAAAGGTCAAAAGAGACCTTTCATGTTGCTAGAATCCATAAATACTCGTGAGAAAACATGAAATTCAAAAATTCCAAGAAACAACATGTCATATCATGTCCAGAAATTCCTAGACACGGTGAATTCCACAAAATAAATAGGGCTTAAGATTTACTCTTGCATACATACCATCATCAAAGGTGGGATCCCCTAAAATTCAACAACTCCCACATCAACATGATGAATGGCACGGATACACACGAAAAATTTATCCATATATATACATAGAGAGAGAGAGAGCCCCTTCCATGAAGAAAAAAAGGAGAGTAGTGCATGTATAGTTTCTAGGCCAGGTTTCCATAACTTCCTTCAAGTCCTTCTTTAAAGGTTGGTGCCGCTGTGGCGAGACAACTTGTCTTTCTCTCTCAAATATCGTTGAGTCGTTTGGCATCATTCTCGTGTTGTTCCTAATTTTATACTGAAATCAGGTTGTGCTTGAGACAATACTCTACGGATATTGTTTGACAACATTATATTAAATTATTCTGTTGAGAATGTGCTGAACAAGACTTGTTTAGTAACATTATAAAGGTTTTGCTCCAAAGAACGGAAGCAAGATAATCATATGATTTATAATGTGGGACCCACTTTTTATTATTTGTGGCACTCTATTATTGTCATGTATGGGACCCACCTATAAAATTATAACGTGGTACCTACTTTTAAAAATTAAAACATGGGGCCCATATTCAAATGATTTGCAAAATGAGCATACTTTATAGGAATTATAATATGGGGCCACCTTTTTGTGAATGTAATCATGTGGCCCATTTTTACAAATTACAACATCATACACACCTTTAGAAATTAAAATATGGGCCCAAATTCATAGGATTTACAATGTGGATTCACCTTTTGTGATCATGACCATGTGGCCCACATTTAAGAATGACAAAGTAGAGCCACGTTTTTTGTTATAGTGGACACAAGACCCGCATTTAGAAATTACAATGTGGTGCTCAAATTTAGAAATTAGAATATAGGGGCACATTCATAGGATTTACAATGTGTGCCTACCTTTATAGAAATTATAATATAGGTCATATTTTGATTAATTGTGAATACTTGACCCACCTTTAAAAATTATAAGTAGTATCCACCTTTAGAAATTAGAACATGGGTCATATTCATATGATTCACAATATGGGCCTACATTCATTGGATACAATGTAACTCCACCTTTTGCGATTGTGATCATATGACATACCTTTAAGAATTATAAAGTGGAACCACCTCTTTTGTGATTGTGGACACTGGACCAATATTTTGAAATTACAATGTGATGCCCACCTAGGGCCTTATAACGTGGTCCCACCATTATAGAAATTAGAATATGGGCCCACCATTTGTGGTTGTGACCATATGACCCACCTTTAGCAATTATAAAGTGTGGTCGGTCATCTTCTTTAAAATTGTGAAGATGGGGCCTACCTTTAAAATAAGTGAAATGACTTTAAATGACCTCTTTAAAAGATTAACAACTATACTAGCAAGTTGTTTCTTAAAAATATAAAAAAAAATTATTCCAACTTTCTTGTGCCATAGGGTTAATATCTTGGATTTCTTCTCGTGAAAACAAAATTGGGAACAACAACTTACACTAACCAAACATGTTTTTTTTGTATCTTCATCTCTTGAGAAAATAG
Organism: Cinnamomum chago; assembly: GCA_038049695.1. Classification (NCBI taxonomy): domain Eukaryota; kingdom Viridiplantae; phylum Streptophyta; class Magnoliopsida; order Laurales; family Lauraceae; genus Cinnamomum; species Cinnamomum chago. The sequence continues at coordinate 120,360,633 of CP142451.1, forward strand.
GAACATCCGAATGGCATGGTCCCAAACACACCCCAAAGAGTATCAATCTTGAAATTTCAAAATCCAGGGTCCTTGCTTCCTATTGAAAAGAATAAGAATGACCCACCAATCATTGAAAAGAGAGCTTACAATTGTAGGAAATTGAGATTTTAATGAGTAAGAGATCTATCTAAGTGCAAATTTATCGTAAGAATGACCAAATCAGTAACCCCACTTGAATGCACCGAGTCATCAGGTACATAAACTGACAAATGTTAAACTGACAAATGTTACAGGCAGAACCGAAAATGATTTTTTTTTAAACGTGTTGAAACTTATCCCCAACACTTGTACATTTTGATTCCATAGGTTTGTTTGCGTCTTAAATACTTTAAATTCAGAAGCAATCAAAACATTAAGATTATATATTTTTTATTTCTTAGTTTGAAAAATCTTTTCATTTCTATTAAAGGGAGCCAAATCAATCATTCATGCCTTTTTCTAACCAATTTGCACGGAAGTTGCTTAATTTATATATATATATATGAAAAATATTTATATGAGAGATATCTCTCACATTATATGAGAGATAAGGATCGGAACTATCACATTTAAGTTGTTGGCATTAGATATAGATGTGAGAGACTCCACTCATATAAGAGATAGGAGTAGGGCTCTCACCTTATATGAGAGATAAGAGTGGGGGCCCTCACATCTAAGTTATTTGACATTGGATATAGATGTGAGGGCCCTCACATTATCTCTTATAGTAAAGTAAGAGCATCTATATATATATATATATATATATATATAGGAAGTTTCAAATGCATATATCTCTCACCATAGGGTGGGGGCACTTTTCCTTTTTGCACATGAAGACAAGGAAGTATACATCACCCTATGTACTTAAAAATTCATTTTTGTACTTGAAAATTTTCATTTATGGAAGCATCCTCGACCCTATGGTGAGAGATGGACGCGCTTGAAACTTCCCATATATATATATATGTCGAGCAATATTCAAGTGAGGGATTCCCTCACCATGTGTGGTGAGGGACTCCCCTTTTTGGGGTGAGAGTACACACTTTTGTACTTAAAACCTTCAAAAAAAGGGAGTCTCTCACCACACATTCCCTCACTTGAATACCCTATATATATGTCAGCTCTCCTAAGCTCAAGCTTACGATAAAGTAAGCTTAAGTGTGTGGTGGGGCCCACTTGGAGACCCGCATGAGGATGGAGATGGGGGATTTCAAAGACTCCCTTGGATCCTCCTTTATACAAAAAAAATAAGGAACAACCGTGATTTCTATCATCTTCATATGGGCCAAAAAGTTTAATGGTCAATAGTCCAATCGAATCGATACATAATCAATCCAACGGTCTAGTAAATTCGGATTTGACCGAAAGTTGTTGGAGATGTGCAATTTAGTGGGGTCATGTGTTTGGTTCATTTAGATAAACCAAAGATGAGCCCCACAAGCATGAGCTTACGAAATTTTTTCCTAAACTTGAGCTTAGGAGAACCTTGCTCATATATATGGGGGGTGTTTTCCCCTCCTTAACGGGCTCAGGGGGAGCCTTGTAAATGCCTTGTGGTCCTAGTGTGGCAGTGCAATTTCAATCCTTCAATCTTTAGGAGCAAATTATGGTCATAGGCCAACTAAGCTACCCATCGGGATTAACTCGTTGAAACCTTATTCTCGCCCGCAACCATATATACCACATTCGTTACATTTAGAGGGCCTATTCAATTGATTAAAATGATCAAAATGAGATATTACCTAAAATTGCAATGTCATGTGTCAATTGTAAGAGGGATTTTCTCCTTGCGGAAAACTCTCCTGTTGTAGGTTTTTGTGCAAGTGCATTTGAGTTTCACTCTTCTTAACTCGAAATTCTCTAAGCCGAAGCCTTAAGAGGATCCGGACTCCCTAACTGGACAGCAGGGTCTCTCTCTTGCATGCGAGACACATGTGCTAAAATATATGTTCGCTATCTGGTCGTCACAACAATCTAATATTCCTAATACCATGACTGAAGGCGTCAAATACGCAGAAAGCTAAACTTGCCCATTGTAATCTTATCACCATCAATCAAAATTGATTGGGATGGGTGAGGCCCACTGTCTTTGAAATCTAGTAAATATCAAGGATACGTTTAAACTTCATAATACTCGTTCACTGGCTCTTGTGTGTAAGAGGAAGCTTACAACCACACAATTTACAGGCAATTCAATTCAAACAAAACCTGCCCTAGGAGGAGCCGGTTTTCGAAGGAGTGGATTCCGGGAGGGGGAGAGCACACAGATTCTCAGCATGGTTATAATTCCCATCCGTGTGTTGAAATCTGAATCTTAGAAATTAATGTCTCATCATGCATTGTCATCAAGTAAAGTTTCACGTCATTGTAATTGGATGGGCATTTGAAATCGAAACCAGTAAAAGAAAAGGTTTCATCTTGAGCTATTATTAACTACGGTCCTTTTTGTCTTTTTCCTTTTTCTTTTTTTCTTATGGGAGGGTTTCCAATTCTCTGGGTTGAACTAATCCCTCTGTTCAGAGGAAAGCCCCAATGTGGTAGTACAGTTTCGAACCTACAACCTTCTCGTACAAACCGTGGTCTCAAGTCAATTGAGCTATCCGTTGGGCTTTGGAGCTATTATTAAGTAAGGTTTTACTCTAATCATAGTTATGCTCACCGTTACATTCATCAATAAGTTTTGCCCCCTTTCAAATAGATCACTTCACATGATTAGTCAGTCCATATTTTACTCTGTAAGTACATGGTTCTAGACAACCTTTTTCTTTAATTTATTTATTTTTCATTTTTGAAGTGGATTAAAGCTTGTGGCGAGGTATTCACCTATTCAAATGTACAGCTAGATATGAATTCCGAGGTATGTTGGATGGAGACTTGAATAGTGTAATTGATTTAAGGTGTGCATGTACATATCACAACAAATAAATAAATTGGTTGATTATGGGCATATTGCACTTTGTTAACTTGATCTAATAGCTAAAGATGGATAATTTTAAGACCCCAAAATCAATATTTCCTATATGGGCACTATGGTTAGGTGGTTCTCAGGTACACATCCCACACCAGGATTGTCATGCTTTCAATTCAAACCCATTTAACCCCTACGCATATTTGGATGTATGGTGAGGGAAGCATCAAATTAAGAGAGAATAAAATATAAGGGGTTATAGTGATATTTTATTTTTATTTTTTTAGTATAGAATCTTTTTGACTTTTTTTTTTATAGAAAAGTTGAGGTTTTTTTTTTAGTGGAGAGAGGAGGTTTTTTTTTTTTTTTTTTTTTTTTTTTTTACTTTTAAAAAATTAGAGGGAATTTTAAAATTATGTAATTTTGATATGACCCCTTGTAATTTCTTGTATGGATTCACTTTACTTGAACTTAACTAGTTAATTGCCAAACACATTTGGTCGAGTAGTCAGGACCACGGTTCTTTTCTCTTTTGGAGTTAAAACAACTGGTATCGATCTCCGATTCCCCATTCTTAAAAAACAGAAGGTTGAGTTCACTTGTGCTACCACCTGGGGGGCATAAGGGTTTTATCCGGCTTCTTTCTGGGGGCCCGGAGGGATTAGTCCATTCCAAAAGGTCGGGAACCCTCCGCTAGCCCAAAAAAAAAAAAAAAAAACCTAGGGCCATGCATTCCATAGAGACATCTTATCACCACACGAAAATGACCATGTTATAAAATAAGTTCATATAATGGGGATTTTTTCATATGGGAATTCATGCATGACGATAAAAACCTTTACTTTGTTTGGTAAATTCACTTTACTAGTGAAGTGGGGTAAAAGATTATTTCAAGAGACAATAAAAGAAATCAAATAAAATAGTAACATATTAAAAAAATTACCTTTATTTTTTACCAAAAAAACTAAATAAATTACTTTCTCATGCCACTAATAGAAAAATTATCATTTTTTATTAAAAAAAAGTCAAAAGGTCTCATTCTCATCTCCCTAAATGACAAAACCCATCACTATTTTATTTGGCCAGTTTTATTTGGACTCTTCTCCTCACTTCACTTTATCAGTGAAGCAGCCAAATATATCCTTGAGTCACCTCCTATGATGATGGAAATTAGAAATCCCGGACACCACTCACAGTCACGGAGAGTAGTTGAAAATTCTGCATTCATATAATCCAACTGTTAATAAACATGCAATGGTGACTTCTTTGAACTTGTGCGAATTGGACTGGAGCAAAATATCCACTTTGATCGCTCATCGTCCATGAGCCATACCCATTCATTGGTGAGGTCACATGGAATGCTTGGACTTTTTTCAAATGTTTGGCTGCAATTAATTGTGAGCCAATCAAAAAGTAGTGGTCAGAATGAGACAGATCTTATTTGATAATGTAAGGACCACCATTTGGATGCCTTGTAACCTGTTTTACACGTTTTCGATCCTATCTGATCCATGATGAATTTATAATTTGCCTTGTTCATATGGTTCCCTTTTATAATTATCTTAAAATGTTAAAGACAAAATTCTATATTTTCTATTTTATGTTGAGGATCTAAGGCCTACTGGTCATTTTCATCACAGAAAGGTCAAAGTCATCACCCAGTGCAGTCCCGCTGAAGCATAATTCAAACTGAAGGCAAACCTGATCACCTTTAATAATTTTATATAAAGTGGCTGCTCATAGATTTTGATTATGCATTATCATATAAGACAGACTTTTATTATTGCACGAAAGCAATGATCATCGTCTAGACAAATAAATTAGTAATTATCGTAAAATCATGAACTACTATGAAACCTGCCTCTAATAAGAGCGGGTAAATATCGGATAAATATAAGTCAACCATTTAACTTGACCTATGCCTGTGGATAGCGTGGGTTAGCAGTCATTAACAATTATTTTGTAATATGCTACAATCACGCAAACATAGTTGCAACTTGCAAGTAATGAAATTAATAAGTTAATTGGTTTAAGATCAATCAAGCTATAAGAATCCAAACGAGGCCTTTGTCGTTTCATCTGCCGTATATAGATGGGCGAGGCATGGACTGTTATTTGTTTTGTCTTGTATGTGGCCCACCTTGTGATCGATTCTCATTTATGGCATTTGTGAGGGAGTAGAACCACTAAGGTGGTCGCTGAAGTAGAGCCCGTGAAGCTTTTCTGCTTCTAGCGATTCCCCGTGGTGGATCACATGATCGATGTCCATAGCCCAAAAGGTGCACGGTGCACCCTCTCTCTGTGGATTATATTAGAATGTGACACGCCCTAGCATGCACGTGACAATCACAATCCCAAACCACAAAAAGTGCCATGGATATTCAAATTGAAATTTAACATATTGAACATACTGTAATTTTTTTTATCGGAGGATTTCCAACTCTTTGAACTGGACTAATTCTTCCGAGCTCAGAGGGAAGGCAGGTAAACTCCCCTGTAGTTCCAATGTAGTAGTGCAGTTTCCAACCTACAACCTATAACCTATGGGTGCAAATTGTGGTCCGAAGCCATCTGAACTACCCATTGGGAGTGAACATATATACTTTAATTAAATGTTAAGGTTTTGTTTGTTTGTTTGTTTGTTTTTTAAGAGAGGACACACCAATTAATTCCACTTTAGTCCATCTACAATGATTGAGGAGCTTGAATAATCGTCTCAATTTACAAACTACTTATTTATTTGTTCTTTCATTTCAAACTGCTAATTTAATCTCACTATGCGAGTACCTCCGAGATTGTTTGGGAGGTAAAACTTTAGGCCTCTTGTGGGACCCAATTGGATGCATACTAATTATAAAAGGAGAGTATGATGGAAATATCTCATTGTGGATATGATTTTAGACGAAGATCATTCAACAAGATCATCACAATATGGGTATTAAAGCGTGGTTAGTGAACATTGGGGGTGTTGTGTTTATCATTACGGTCCCTTGTAGTAGCAAAAGGGTTATCCTCATGCAATCCATGAGAGCACTCTTAGGAGAACGTGAATAAAATCATCAAATGAGCATTATCTCGTGAGCACCATCTAAGTACCCCCCATATTTCCTAGCACGCCTCATTGTCAATTCAACCTTTTCGTATTCACTACCCCCACTCCAAAACCCAAGTTTGATGCTTATCCAATTGTTACACGCCGATGGATTAACACCATAAAAACGATATCTTTTAAAACCAAAAAAATTAGAGGGCCATTGTGGAAGGGTCCGGACAATCTAATATGGTTGGTGTTTGTGCACCTCTAGGTCTTATTTAGATATTTCGATCCTCCACCTCTCTCGTGATTGACAAGTCTACAATAGGCCCAATGAGAGGGCGCTCACGAACTGCCCTTGTGAGAAGGTAAACTTATATATGTATGTAGTTGGTCAAGAAGTGGTCCTTCCAATATGAGGACAGGGATCAGTCCCTGCTTGGTAATGTATGACTCAAGAGTGTCTGGCTAGCCCCTTTCTCTTACATTGTATTTGTGACTGATTACTCCATAGCCATGTGCCATGCCTTGCTGTCTTGGAACTGAATAATAGATGGCACCGCCTAAAGTCAAAGTTATAAAAACATCTTTAATTGTGTGTAGCTTAGCAAATACCTAAAAGAAAGGATAACCACTCACCTGGTCACAAGATTTAAAACAAGCATGAAAATACTTTTCAATGCATGCCTTGTGGATGGCAAGCAATTAAACAACCAAGCAATAACTCATTTCCATGATAAGGAGGCATTTATTTGGTTTGCTGGAGAAGGCATAAATGGGCCATGCTTGGAGGTAGAAAATGAGGCATGGATGAGGGAAATGACAAGGAGCCCATTTCCATGATTTCTTTATTGGAACCTAGCTACTTATTTTTTTTCTCTCCCTTCTAGGTTCATGAGAGAGGTAAGGAGGAGAAAGAGATACGGACCTGTTACATCAATGCCAAGGGCTGCTGCCATACACATGGAATCTATTTCTATCCAGGCCAGCTAATCTTGATAGGTCCATTGGTCTTGTGATTGGTGGATTTATAGTAGTCAATAATCAACAGTACACCTGTGCTCTCTGACTTTCTAACCAATCTATTCCTTCTGTTTGGTTGGTTGGTGTGATGTCATGATAATTGTTTGAGTCTCTGTGTGAGGGATCCGTTTCCATGTAATGTATGAGTTGTTACTTATAGAGTCTCGTTGGATATTTTCTAACATGGAAATAATATTCTATAATATTTCTAGCTTAATTAATTACTTTAGGAATGCATATGTTATATGTTATGAAGAGTGACTATTATCTTTTAGAATATATAAAGTGTCTTTTTTTTTCACTCAAATGGGATTAGTGGTCAAGAGTGATACTTTAACTTGAGGATCCAACTTTCTCGGCGTGTATATGATATTAAGGTGTCAACATCATTCAACGATTAGATTGTTATTAACTAGAGTTTAATTAACTTGTCATTTTACATATAAAGGCATTAATGTATATGAAGAAGATGGTTTTTTAATGATGCCAACTGCACGTTGGAAATCACTAGTTTAATAATGATACCCTGCAATTGCCCTTTTCTTCTATCAATAAACAATTTAGGAAAGTGCTTAGGTGGTGAGCTTCCTCCCCTTCTTCGTCTTTCAATTGCACATGGACACAATTTCCCCAACATGGATCACACTTGTGTAGGTTTCTTGTTGGGTAATTGTTGATCGCTCCTTTTCCAAAGTATCGGTCCAGTTGATCACATAGTGGGCCATCTCAATTAAGGGTGTTGATCTCACACCTCTTATACCTCTCCATGTTATCTTTGCCTTTTTTTCTCCACCATCTCCCCTTCTTCAATATGTTTATGAGGACAGTAAGCGCACGAATGTCTAACACGTACTTTCAGACTTGAAGAGGAAAACCTACTTTATTTTTCTGCGGTCGTGAGTATAATTTTGGTACGCCCTCACGAGGTTTAAGTTCGTTGAAGTGAGAGAAGTTTTGAAGTAGTAAAGTAACTGCTTTACTTGACTAGTACAGTAAAAAATAAAATTTCTGACGACTGGGACTTTACTTTCCCACTTGTCACAACCAGTAAAACATGGTTCAAGTAAAATTTATGACGACTAGCTAGGATCATTTACCTTATTGACTTTATTTTACTTTATTTACTTTTGAGTGGAGAAAACTATAAGACAGAATAAGTGGAGTAAACTATCAGCAATGCATAATTGAACTTTGGACCAGACCTTAGACTTGTTCGGCAACTCTACTATTAGAGTCAAGTAAGATAAAGAAACCACATTTCAAAAAAAAAAAAAAATCTCATCAAAAGTATCTTAATTTAAATTTTCTACTAAATTTTTCAAAAAAAGTCAACAAGTAACCTCATTTATCAACTAAAAGACAAAAAAACTCCACAATCAATACAAAAAGTCAAAACGATTCCATAATAAACAACTAAAAATAAAATATCATCATAACCCACTTATATTTTATTTTTCTTCAAAATAATCTTTACTCCACTCAACTCCATTAGTAAAGCCCCCAACTCCATTAGTAATTTTACTTTATCCACGTTTCTTCTCGTACGAAGAGGACCATAATCATGCAGAGCAAATACGTTGTCCTCAAAGATACATATCACACTTAGGTTGAACAGGCAGAGACCTTGGATTGGTGAAATAAATCATTGCTTTGATAGATCCTAATTCCTAAACGTGATCAAACCATATAAGAGACGCATCTGTCGGGGAAAACTAGAAAAACCAATAATCCTTAAATTGATTGGCAACTTCTAGGGCTGAGGGTGGATGGAATTATGGAAATGGTTTGAAATCTAACCCAGACTCGGCTCATTGGTTGATGAGCAGGCCCATATGCTTACCTTATTTTTGAGTTTCTAGAGATTTATAGTAGAAGAGGCTCTTTTTTTTTTCTTGCTTGATGGAGAGGAGATTCAAACTCAGAGAGATTTTTTCCCTCACTTCTTTAAAATGAAAGACATTAATAGAGGTTTTATCGAAGGAGAATTGAAGAAAAAGAGAGAGTGAAATGTCAGGGATAGAGAAGTATATCAATATGAGACCATCAATTTCCCAATTTCCTGTGATTTGATTTACTAAACTGACAGGTGGTCGATCATTTCTTGGCAAAGGTGATATTATTTGATCTCTCTCTAATCTCCATCTATAACTAGCAAAATGGGTCCTTTCTCAAATTTTGTTTTAATTCAATTTGTGTCCACCATAACAACTTCTAAGATATCTGGTTTTAAAAATTATTCAGAAATCATCAAACAGATTTCTTAAATAAATTCTGAGCTGTTAAAAAGCATTGTATCCCCTAGTTTTCTTCATTCAAATTCATTACAAGAATTCCTTATAGGAATTTACAATTTTTTTTTTTAACACCATGTGGCCCTTGACATTTGTAAATGATATGTTTCCGTAAAAGAACTAAAAAATTCTGACTATCTAAAAGGTCTCAAATGACCTTTGAAATTCATGAAATTCCAGCCCCTTTATTTTATCTTTTTTTCGTTTTTTGAAATTTCAGGATACTTAAATACAATGGAACGGTTAGAAATTCCATAATGCTGGAAAATTTCAAAATTCTCTAGACAAAAATTTCAGTAAAGAAACATGCCCTTAAAGTGACTATAAATTGTGCTCGATTTGTCAATCACCATAAAACTATTAAAATTCATTAATTGTTAAATCCTAAAAAAATAACATCTCATCTTTCTTTCAGAAATGAACATAAATAGAGAGGGGAGATTGTTTTTTAGTATATTATTCATATGATAAAAGTCTTGCAAAGATAATTAATGATTTAAAGTTATAGAAAATATAGAAGTATCAGAGAACACTTTAGAAATATGGACGCCTTATAGGTTTTGCAAGACTTCATGTTGGCAGTAGGAATGATAGCAGGTCAGCTAAGAGAGTGATTTGCCCCAACCTGCATTAGGGGTGGGTTTGATAGTTGTCCTTTAAGAGTTTGGAGCGAGTTGACCAAGGTGAACAAGTTTCAGGAGAGTCCGTGCTCTGGATCCCCCTTATATATAACTACTTTAAATATATTGCTAATAAATCTTAATATAAAGAAGAGAAAACTATGGAAAAAATCCTCATAGAACGCCATTAAAATTCCCTTAGTATTTAAAACCCATGTGTGTTTATATCTAACATTGTAAAGTATTTAAAACCCATGTGTGTTTATATCTAACATTGTAAATAAATCATTGATCTCTAATCTTTTTTTACTTCCTCTTTAATAAAAGATGCCTGTGAGATACAATTAAGATGCCTCTTACGAAACCTTTTTGTTGTTAATATATCAGAAACATATTTTTTTATGGTAACAATTTGAAATCCATAATTCTATGGAAAAACTATATATAGTTTTCATTACCTTACTATTTGCCGTTTAGATTGTAATTTAATACATCTAAAGAACTCTAAAAATAATTAGGAATAAATATTTCTGATTTTTTGTTTGACTTTTAAGCAATGATTTATTGCTCTTTTATTTTTCAGTAAAGTGGTTTTTTTTTCTTTTGGCCCTCAGATCTTCCATACAAGCAGTCCATCTCTTTTTTCCATGTGATACATGTATGACCCTCTTAGAACAGCAAAGGCATTGTCTTTCTTTTTACTTGGATTTTAGTACTTGGATTCCTGTATGTAGCTTGTGGGGCCGACTTAGATGCCTTCTTATTATTGGAATGGGGTATATGGAAATGTCTCCTTGTGGATAAAGGGTTAACAATAAAATCAGCCCAATTGAATCATCTAATAGCCCTTAATGTTTAGTCTTCTTTTATATTTCTTTTGAGATTCAATCCAACGGGGCAACGATAGATAAGGGTTTGTTGAGAGTGAAATTGGGCCCGATGTGAGATCAAGGGGAATGAGAGTGTGAATGGGCCTGCACTGGTCAAAGGATAAAGCCTATTCAAGATGACATGTATCAAATAATGTGGGACCCTTATAATCAATTCTCTTCCCTATAGGAATCCAAATCCTTAATATATGCCCTCCTCTAATATCTCTCTCAAACTTCTCTCCATGGGAGAATCCATTTTTGTAAAGAGGTTTCTAAAGATACTGGACTCTCCATAATAATATCAATAGGACCTTCCATATGAAGGTGGAGCCTACAGAAGTTTTGAATTTGAACTCACCAATTCCATGAAGAGGTGTGAGTTTTTTTTTATTATTGGGAGATTAGTGTATGTGACAAGTTTACAAACTCAATCACAGTTACTAATGATTTGGACTCTTTTGAATTTGCATAAAACATGGACTCTTGAAAAAGTTTCCTCAATTGCATTCATTACACGGTTTGTAGAGTAGGACTTTTTGAAAAAAGTTTCCATATGACAAGGATTCCATCCATGAGATGATACACATCCCTAAAATCTCTCACCCTTCAACTAATTAGATTTCCAATCTTTTGTTTTCTACCAAACAATTTAGGAGACCCTTTGACTATACTTGGTTTTGGATTGTTGGAGAGGTGATGTTAGACTATATGATCTATGTAAAATGGAAGTTGTGGGGGTTGTGGGGGTTGTGGAGAATACCTCTTTCTGTGCAGTTAATGCAATTAGTTTATCTAGGTATAGTTTCAAGTTTCTTTCTTTGTATTGTACAATCTTGGGCCGGACAAATATTTTCATCATCATCATCATCATCATCATCATCATCATCATCATCATCATCATCATCATCATATTTAAAAGTCCATTAGTATTTGAAACCCAATTTGGCGCACAAGCGGCCTACAAACCCCCTCTCCTTCCATATGATTTCATAAAATTGTTGATGATGGTTTAATGACGGCATTAAATATTAAGGAATCCATGGCGGTACTTGTTGTCCAGCATTTAGATTCATAAGCAACAAAGATTTTTGCTAATCATCTGAAAATTTTCAATTGGGAAACAACTGTTCTAAATAATTCAATTTCCGTTCCGAATTGTAAGAAGTTGCTTCATCTAGTACTAGTATGCTAAGTTTTGCTGATTTTATTTGCTTAACATACAGGAATATGGATCATATTCCATCTGAAGCGAGAAAGGGAGCTTGCAAAGTGTATGAAGAGAAAAAGGACCTTCTTTTATCACAGATCTTTCATGTAGTTTCTAATTACTCAAGCTTAGAAGCTGAGATAGAGGGGCTAGTTAGAGCTTTCCAAGAAACTTTTGGTGCAGAGAGATATGAGGATGTTTCTGTAGCTCAGCATGAGAAAACAGAGGCTGAAAATAGATTCATTCATTGGATGGAGGGAAAGAATGCCATTGAGAAGGAACTGAACCAGGCCAAAGAGGACCTCAATGACCTCAAGTTGATGTATTCACAAATTTGCTCCTACTAGACAGTTAAGAAAACTTGAGACAAAATCCCATAACTGGATCATGATCCATCTGAAAGGGGCCACAGAATCAATGGTTTAGATAATTCAGATCCAGAAAATACGGTATGATAAATAAATTAAGGGATAAACACAGTCCGATTTGTTTGTGTCAAATTTGTTGGGTTGGACCTCACCATATATTCCCAGCTCATTCACTGTGAATGTCGTAAACTAAACTCGACTCGACTCGGATGGTTGTTGAGTTGAGTCAATCTCAGATAACTCATCTGAGTCACTTGAATCCCCGACTTGCTAAGCAGGGTTGGGCAAAGGTGATCATGATGTTTATCCCTTAATTCTGGGCAAAGGTGATCATGATGTTTCTTATTTCTGGGCAAAGGTGGTTAATGTATGAAAAGCTATTGTTATCCTCAAGGGGTCAATTTTTCAATGGCGGTGATCATGATGTTATTGTTGATTGGCGATCTTGGTCTGTTGATGGCCAGATTGGAGGATACTCAAGAACATTTGCCATCATCATCTCTTTTGCATCTTTATAGGGAAGAAGGCCACTCTGCTCCAGAATTCAAGCCCAAGGATGGTTTTGCTATGTTCCTAAGGTTGCCAATTCTTATAGCCAGTGTATCTTCTCCGGTCCTTGGATCTTTTTGAATAGAGGATCTGTTTCCCAGCTGATCAAATTTTGTCTTGGTCTTTAAGGCTCTGCTCCCTGCATGGCAATCTCTGCTTCTCTCTCTAGAAGCCTTCTTTTTGGCAGCCTGCATCGTAGCTCCTTTCTCAGTCCTATGATCATCTCAGGTCACTGATCTCAGGTTCTCTCTTGGTAGCTTGTTCTGGCTATTTCCAGCATTGTCTTTCTGTTTTGGTAATGCTGTTTCTGTTTTTTCCTTTTCTTTTTGGTTCACCTCCAATGTTTGAGGTCTATTCTTTGTATTCTTTTTTTCCTCTTCAATACAATTACCCTTATATCAAAAAAAAAAAAAAGCAGGGTTGGCTCGGTGATTCTTTTAAACTATAATACCAGTATGGGGCACATGTAAACCAATTGTCTTTGGCCCATCAATGTCCTGAACCAAAATTTAGCTCGGTGACTCATTGCACGAGTGATGAGTCTCATAGATCAGCTGTACCAAAATTCCCAACCTTGTTTGTCCTGTCTCTCATTTTTTTTTTTTCATTGGCATTTGATGTGTAGATCAACTTTGTTTGGATTGAAATGACCCTGGCCTTTCTGCTCAGACCATTGAATAAAAGGAGTCATTTGTCATGTTTCAGGCCATTCTTTGATTCCTGAACCCTGAATCACAAGTGTCCACCGATCAGACTTGAAGGGTCATTGATGCAAATGAGGGTTGAAAAACCCATTGAGATTTATGGCCAAACAGCCCCATACAAAATAATTCTCAAGGCTGTCCCATTCATCTCATTATTCAATGAAAACTGTGATAGAAGTTTAAATTGAGAATTGATTAAATAGAGCTTGCCTCTATTCACTATTTAATGGATAGAACTTTAATTGCTCGCACAGAACTAGCCTTTAGAAAATGAGCATTCAATAAAATATCTAATCATGCAACAGCTGCGATGATAGAACTTTCCAGCAAACCTAAACCCAAGAATCAGATTTGGGTGTGGGTATAGGACTAGGATAATCAGATTTGGATTTGGGTGTGGGTGTGGGTATGGGACTAGGAGCCTACTGCTCTAGGAAATTATACTATGGGCTTGTTTGACAATTCTACTATTAGGGCATGTTTGTGTAGCCCATTTCCGTAGAAAAGGTTGTAGTTTTCTGCGGAAAACTTTTTTTTTCATGCATTTGGTTCGGCAGTTTTCCGTGGAAATGTTTTTTCGCCACGTCAGCTTTTTCCTTTATAGTTATGGAAATAGACTTCCTCTGTGTGTGTGTGTGTGGGGGGGGGGGGGGGGGGGGGGGGGGGTATGAGAAGTCTATTTCTACGGAAAACCGACCCCCCAATTTCCTCTCTCTCACCCTCACTCCACCAGCCACCCTCTTTCTTCTTCTTCCCCTCCCAACCCCACCCACCCACCCACCCAATAGTTTTCACTAAAAAGTGGTTCTCACTAAAGAAATCCATAGTTGCACCAAACAACATTAGCACTAATTCATCGAGGAAAACATTTTTTGCACCAAACATAAAATTTTGACTTCCACAGAAAAACTTTTTCAAAGAATTTGAAATCTATGGATTTTGCTGATGTGGCAATTTCCAGTTTCCACGAAAATTATATGTACACAAACGTAGAGTCAAGTAAGTAGGGTTGTAAACGAGTCAATTTCGATACGGGTCCATGGTGGACCCGGAACCGGAACTGTAACGCCCCAATTCCGGATACCGATATAATCGTTCGAATACCGGAAGTTGGCGCGTTACTTCCCGGAAAATCCGAGAACTTCCAAGATCGTAGGCCGCAGTGAGGTCCAATTTAAAACTTTTGGAACCATGTAATAATAACAGTTAAATTGCGGAAACGTAAGAAATAAGCGGAAGCAATAGGTATCGATATATATTAAGTATGAGCAGAACATTTGTCTAATTAAAAGATTCAATGTTAATCAAAGTTTATACATTCTTGATTCTACCCAACTCGCTACAAAAATGTCTCTCAAAACCCAAAATAATACGAGACCCTCAAAACCCTGGTAAGTACTCCTCGCCCTCCGGCTCGACATCCGTGTCGGCCGGGCCCCACGCGTACTCTCCTGCGACAGGTGACTCCACTACAGCTAGTGCATCGTCAGGGATCTCTGGGTCAAGGCCTAAGCACCAATGAATGGGTCAGATCTAAAAGATCTGGCAAGTTACAGCATACTACTAACATAGATCATATATATCGAAAGAAATAAAGACAGGTATAAATTAAAAGAATAACAAGGGAAATGAACTAGGCAGTTGTGCATTTAATCATAAGGAATCAGTATAAAGATAAACATCTAAACTACTATAACGAAAGTGGCACACTCACACGAGCTGGAATACCGCGGGATATTATGCCGCGGCCCTCCCATACTGAACACAGTTGCGGCGGGGAAATCTCATCGGTGCTGGGAATTACTAATCCCGCAAATCATCTCATCAACTCATCATCTCAACACTCCAGACCGACACGGTATCACACCGTCCGTCCTAACCATACAGCTCATCATGATAGCTCCTCAATACTCAACTAGCTCCTACCGGGGATGATCAGTCCACAGGCTGAGCTTAAATCAACCGAGTGAATGTTCATGCCGACTCGAGAATAACTCTAAGGGTCTGTGTCTGTCTAGGCTTTGCCTTGCGTGAACAAGGTCCTATCCAAGTCTCTAGAGGTTTATACATCTCAATACAGTCTCTGGATCTCATTCAAGGTCCAGGCCCACTCGTTGGATCCATACCAAGGCCCATCAGTACGTGGCCTGGTCTAAAACTGTCCATACGAGGCAACGAATCCACTCATACTGATAAACAGTTCCATTTCAATCCATATAACTTAACAGTCTAATAAAAACTACCTCTTCAAGCTAAAGGGTTCACATCTCCATACTTAGGCCCAATAAGGGCCCGCCTAGACACAGACACGGGTCAATGTTCTCCGAAATCACACTATGGGGTCACCTCTAGATACCCTAGGTTCAGGTCTTCCATTTATGTTCAATTAATAGTAAACAGCTACACTAAAGATCTAAGAATGACAATAAATGATAACAGTGAAGTATAAACTTCAATTAGAGAATCAACGGGGAAAAGCAACGGTCCAATCCTAGGTAATGGGCCACTTTAGGTTCAGGCCTATCTCCGGTAATTCGATCTCTAAACGAAGTCATGGATGCCAAATAATACTATGTTTGGTGCTTAGGTGGTTACGGGCATCTTTGACAACTCTTAGAGGTCGAATCATCTTAGATTAACAACCTAAACCCTAGACAGTGGTCTCCGCGAGTCACGGTTGAGCCACACCGTTGACTCGGGCTTAGAACACTGATAAATGCTCATTTGGATGGTCAATGGGCCCCACAACTGATCAATCTTCTAAATGTTGAAAACTGGAACAATCAGGGTTTTCCAGGTGAACCTGATGTGTTGTGAGCTCGGTTGATCTCCTGGCCGGGAGGATCAACCGAGTGCACTAACTAATCTGAATCAGGCTTCCTGGACAACTCAATTCGTTTCTAAAGGCTTACAGCGTGTCCGGTCAAACAACCTGGCCTAGGTGATTGACCGCATACTCTAAAAACCTTAGAAAGATTGATGTTCCAGCTTTGAACACTTTCTAAATGTTAATTCTAAGTATCAGGTCATCTTTTCCATGAAATTCCAGTCACTGAGCTCGGTCCAGCACTGAGCTCGGCCAACACTGGTCTCGGCCATGCACTGAGCTCGGTCCTGGACTGAGCTCGGCCAACACTGGTCTCGGCCATGCACTGGTCTCGGTCCTGCACTGAGCTCGGCCAACACTGGTCTCGGCCATGCACTGAGCTCGGTCCTGCACTGAGCTCGGCCATGCATTGAGCTCGGTCCAGCACTGAGCTCGACCAACACTGGTCTCGGCCATGCACTGAGCTCGGTCCTGCATTGGTCTCGGCCATGCAATGCACTGCACTGGTCTCGGCCATGCACCGCACTATACTGGTCTCGGCCAAGCACTGCACTGCACTGGTCTCGGCCATGCACTGAGTTCGGCCATGCACTGGTCTCGGCCATGTACTGAGACCAGTTTCAGGTTTTCTCCATTTCAACCCGTTTTTCCACCAAATCACTTCCAATCAGTCCCAAACTTCACCAAATCATCTCCAAACATCAAATAACTCTAATGCCCATCAATCCATCACCATATGGACCCATTGATCTTCCAAATGGGGGGTGAAACCCCCATTCATCAATGGCCAATCCATCCAACACAAAACAGCTGAGCTCAAGTAATTTTTCTAAGACTTCATCAATAACATTCATGAACTGAAACTACAGAAATCAAGAAATGAAACACATGTTCTAAGCTAGGAGTAAGTGCACTTGCCTTTGATAATAAAGAGAGGGTTTGTAGAGAGAACAAGATCAATAGAAGAGAAGAGAGAGCCCAGTTCCAGCAGAACAGAGGAGAGGAAGAAGAAGAAGATGACTGCTGCTCCCAGCTGTAACGAAGAAGAAGAATACCCAGCAGCAGTGGCAGTAGTTGTTCTGTCCCAGCACAATTAGTCCGGCTCCAATACACAGTGACAGCAGCTCAAGGGGAGGAAATGAGGGAAAAGAGAAGATAAGGTAGCAGCTGCTGTAGCTCCAAGCACAGAAACGTAACTGTTGTAGTGGCTTGGAGGAAGAAGAATGAAAGAGGAAGAAGGAAGATGAAGCAACAGTAGCAATATGGGGTTTTCCAGCAATGTAACAGGTGAGATTTCAGCTCAACGTGGGAAGGGAAATTGAAATGGAAGTTGAGAGTTGCAATGAACAAGGGCTGGAGGTTTTCTTGGGAAAGGGGCTGGGCTTGAAGTTTAGGGTTTTTGCTTTGGGATAAGAGCCATTATATAGGTTTAGAAAAGAGATTAATGACCAGATTAGCCTTAGGGTTTCCATGTGATTAGGGTTAGGGTTAGGGGTAGGCTGGTCTTTGGCTGGAAGCTTCTAGAAGATGCGCTCTCTTAACACTAAACCTACTCTAATTAATTAAAACCCTATTAAGGACCTAACTAACACCAATAGCCTAGGTTTAACACAAACACCCAACTAATTTAAAATACTCACCCAACTAAGCAAATCTAACAAAAAACTTAGGAGATCAACTAATCTCTCTATCAATCCCCTAATTAGCCCAATTAAATAGTAATTAACAATAATTAGCAAAGATTAGCAATAATTAACATAATTAACCAATAATTAACATAAATTAGAATTAATTAGTCTATAAAATAGCAATTTGAGGGCCCACCAAGGGCGGGACCTCACAGGAACCGTTATGGAGAAGGTGGAACCGGATCCGAACCCGGAACCGCTTCGGAACCAGTTTCTTGGCTCCGGAACCAGAACCAGAAACATATATGGGACGGGTCTAGATCCTAGTCTAGGTAGAGCATGATATTAAAAAAATATGATTTTTAGGAGATATTTTCTAAAATTGAGGTAATATGTCAGGTCTCGGGTCCACGGGTTCGAACTAAGGTGGAACCGGACCTGGACCCATTTACTTATCGGGGCCTAAATAAGGACGCAGACCCGGTTTTTAAAGGGTCGGAACCTCCCGGTAATCAGAGAATCGGGTACCCATTTACATCCCTACAAGTAAAGTAAAGCCCCATTTCTAAAAAAAAATCCCACCAAAAACACTTTAATTCAAATTTCTCACTATATTTCTTTAAAAAAATAAAAAAGTAACCTCATTTCTCAGTAAAAGACAAAAAAACTCCACTTTTCAATAAAAAAGTAAAAAATATTTCATCATAAACAACTAAAAATAAAATACCATCATAATCCATTTATATTTTATTATTTCTTCAAAATAACATTTACTCCACTCAACTCCAATAATAAAGCCCCCATACAAGCCCTAAGCTCTTATTTGAATGGTTATCATACATTTATTATATAAAATAAGAGAATTTTAAAATAATTTTATCAAACAAACTAATTATAAATTAGAATTTAAAAATTAAAACTTTTATTTTACACCTTAATTTAATTATATTAGAGTTACCAAATGTGACCTAACCTTTTTTTTATCCCGATTTAAAATCTGCACACAACCTGAGCCCATTTTAACATTTTCGACTTTGGAAACACGCTTACTACCAAAACCTAGAGCTGCCTCCCAAACGGATAAAGACTGAACCAAGCCAGAAGATAAAATTGGAAGGCAGAGAATCAATTGAGAGAGAAGAAAGAAGATGCCTCTAGTTCTCACAACCCCTCTCCAAACGCTGACTACCAAAACCTAGAGCTGCCTCCCAAACGGATAAAGACTCACCCAAGCCAGAAGATAAAATTGGAAGCCAGAGAATCTATTGAGAGAGAAGAAAGAAGATGGCTCTAGTTCTCACAACCCCTCTCCAAAAAGCCCCCTCCCAGACCTCAAAGCAGTCTCCTCTATCAGCCCAATTCTCCCCAGCCCTCAACAACAAGGTCAGTAATAAGTATACCCCAAATCCCCTCTCTCTTTCTCTCTAAATAAAATATTTAGCAATCCCCTCTCTCTTTCTCTTGCGATTTTAGCAGCTGGGTCGATGGAGCTGCAGGAAGAAGGACATCCACCCCAACTTCTACGAGGACGCGAAGGTATACTGCAAGGGTGAGCTTGTGATGACGACTGGTGGGACCCAGAAGGAGTATGTGGTCGACGTCTGGTCTGGGAACCACCCCTTCTACCTGGGCAACCGCTCGGCTCTGGTGGTGGACGCCGACCAGGTGGAGAAATTTCGCAAGAAGTTTGGCGAGCTCTCTTTCCTCATGGATATTCCTCCCATCAAGAAAGGTGATGCTGTCCTACCCAGGAAGCCTATTTCAATTAGTGGAAAGGGCAAAGCCAAGAAGAAATAGGACACTTGTTACTTCTTATCTTCTTCATCATCTCTGTACTTCTTCTGATTTAGGATAAGATTAAACAAAACAAATCCATGAATGAATTTGGAGTTTTGGGTTGTTTACTTTATTTCATTTCAGTTTTAAAAATATAGTCTGATGTTTGATTTTTGTTGGGTATTGAATTTATGTCCAGTGGATTTAATGAATGTTGTTGAAAGCTGTTGATAATACATGTGAATGGATGAATTGTCATCATTTGTTCAGTTTCTGATGAGGACAAGATTAAGGAGTTTTAAACCACAAAAACAAACTATTGATGAATTTGGACTTTTGTGGTGTTTACTTTATTTCATTTCTTAGGAATCTAGTCTAATGTCAATTCTTCTTGGAATATTGAGTTTATGGTTGATGGGTATGATGGATGTGTTGGATGCTGTTGATAATATATTTAACTCGATGAATTAACGTCATTTGTTCAGCTTCCCTTGGTTCGTAAGATTGAGGAAACTAAGGGGGAAACAACTAATGAGTTGGGGTGTAGGGGTAACTTTTTTTTTTTCTTTTAAACAGTAATGTGGTGTAGGGGTAACTCAATTGTGTTTCAATTTCTAACCTCTTGTTGTTGTTACTTATGTTAAATTATTGGGTGGCATTGATCTAAGATGTTTTATATAATGAACTCTTTCATGTGTTCTAATTTTCAAACCATAGTGCATGAACTAAAGTCAAAAGTCATGAATTTGGATGAACAGTTTCTAGTGGCTAATTTTTACAGAAAAGCTATCACCATTGTGGAAGGGGATAATGGGACCTCCTTAAAGCACAAACATGAAGATGAAGTTGGAACATCTCATATTTCATATTTCCATTGAAGAAGAGGTGAGAACTCTTGATGTAAAGGTTAGGCGGTGAGAACTCATGCAAACGCTAAGAGAGAGCTCTTTATCCAATCTAGGATTCTGGACATTTTGACCCTATTGGATCTCTCCTGAAGGGCTCCACTGGCTTAAGAGCTTGACTTGGGAAGCCCAATGCCCACCTTCTTCCTGCATTCAATGTAAGGAGGTTGAAGGTGCTGCATAGTGCACAGTAGGTTGTTTTTGCAGTCTGAGTCATAGCTTACATTTGATGTGAATTAATTCCAAAAGAAAGCCAAGGTTGTTGGAGAGTGATTCAGCAGAGGGAGGTTTTCCTCATAAGGATAATTGGAGACTGTTACATGGTAACTTCGGTTGCTAGCTGATATCGTTATACCTAGGAAGGAAGGAAATGAAATCAGATGCATTGCACTTGTGAGGTTTTGGAATGGAGAAGAAGCCAAAGAAGATGTGGATTTGAATGATGGTGAATTTCAATTTTCAAGGGAAGAAATTGAATATAATTATCGAAATGACCCTGTGGAGTCTAATGGAAGACAAATTAGAATTACTGTTGTTCATGACAGAAGGAGACAACCGGTATAGGAAAATAAATAAAATTATACTATCTTAAATCCAAAATGAATCCAAAAGCTATAAGCTAGCACTTGTCTTGTCTATAGCGAACACTAATGTGGGAATGATTGATGTCAAAGGCAGGTAATGAATGATTGATGTCATTAATGTGCCTGTGATTCACGTGAGAGAGGAGTATATTCGTCAAAGAATGAATGGTTGAGCAGGTCAGTTGTGGGGAGATCAAATGATTATGAAATGAATGCTAGGAATCTGATTCTACGGTTCCAAATGACTGTCCACAGGTTTGGAGAATGGAAGGTAGAAAATTTGGGGAAAAGGAAATTTTCATCACTTTTTTTTCTCTGAGATAGCAATCGATTATTCTCTGAGCTCTGGAGTACGGAAGGGAGGGCCTGCAACTTGAGACAAGTGGTGGGGGTAGCAAATGGAAGGAGTGGATGTCATGGGTGAAAGTAATGGGATTACCAGGAAGTAATGAGATGCTACTGTTGGCATGGGGTGAAAATGTTGTTCATGACATGTTCCAAAGTTTGGTGACATTTTGGCAGTTGATAGAATATCCATCATTGGTGAAGCAATGATACTTATCAATTTGTTCATTTCTGGTAAGGAGGTGCTGAATGCTAGAGCAATTTTGATGGTGACTGATGAGAGATTTGAAATTTGGTGGTTAGAAGTTCAAATTGAAGATACTGAAAATGTTGCATAGAAAGATCAAATGGGAGAAAGATGAAAGTCACTGTCACTTCAAGTCAGTCTTTAGGCAGAGATTTTCAATATGTAATCAGACAATCAGACACTTCAGGTCAGTCTTTAGGCAAAGACTACATTTTCAGTATGTAATCAGACAATCAGAAGAAATAAAAAGGGAAATTTTCTTGATGGTTCTGTCACTTCAGGTCAGTCTTTAGGCAGAGATTTTCAATATGTAATCAGACAATCAGACACTTCAGGTCAATCTTTAGGTAGAGACTACATTTTCAGTATGTAATCAGACAATCAGAAGAAATAAAAAGGGAAATTTTCTTGATGGTCTAAGTCCGTTGTATGGATCAACCATGAATATATAATGGGCAAAATACCAATTAGTGGCTACAATCAGGGATTACACCATAATTATTATTGACTCAATAAAAGCAACTATCTAAATATCGCTAAAAATTCTCCTAAATATGGTATCTTTATGATGTTTGACTTGGATCATGGGAGAATATTTATGACATGTTTGACCAACGAGTGTGTGAATCATGTGGGATCATGTGGCTTTGGGCTTAATTTTGATGGGCTTATCACACTATTGCACTCTCCCTCAAATTGATGTAGATTCTGTTGGAGCATCACTTTGGTATTGAGAACATCATGCCGAGGATGGAGCACAACTTGGGTGTAAGAGGTTGGCCTGCTGATTGTAAGAGGTGACATGTGGAAGATGGATCACTTCAGATAAAACTTGCTAGGGGTAAAATGATAGTTGACTTCAATGTGCTTGGATTGTTTGTGAAAAATAGGATTATTGGCAACATAGATGGCATTAATATTGTCTATATTGAGTGGAGTAGGACCAATTACAAGAACACCAAGTTCACGGAAACCAAAACACCTCATTGCTTGTAAAGAACATAGATCTGTACTTAGCCTTTGCAGAAGATTTGGAGACTGTAGTCTGCTTCTTATACTTCAAGTAACATACACTACCTAGTGGTGGACCTTCTAGTATCATGGCATCAAGCTCAATTAGCATCTGCATAACCTTGGAGATGTAAAGAGGAAGCCGAGGAGTTGAAGAGTCCATTATTGAGAGTAACCCGAATATGACGAAGAATCTGATGCACAGCTCTGAGATGCTGTTTAAGAGGATTACTCACAAATTGACCGACAATCTGGAATTTGATGTATCGAGACGTGTCATTGTAAGATATAACTAGCGAAGAAGACCCGTGCTCAAGCAACCGACGATAATTGCATCTCAAAACTTGAAATGCAATAAAAACTTGTGAAGAGAGATGCAAATTTTTTCCAATCCTTGTTGTTAACAGAGGAACATCTCTGAGATTATTAGAATAGCAATTTCATATTTGTAATTCATTTCTTTCGGAAAATGAGCAATGAAAGCACAAAAGCCGGTGTAAAAGAAACTATTCATAACTCGTTTCTTTATGCAGTCCAATATTGTTATAATACCGAAAAAAATGTCAGCTTTTATCATAATTAATATTGCGTAGCTAGCATCCAATATTCATCAACATTTCATCTATCGTTTATCATATATCATGCTCAATGCATTATCAATTTGAAAAATCTTAATAAACACCTGTCTGCATAGCTTTATCCAAACAATAACCGGCTCATTTTGATACCATCTACTCAGTACCCAATTTACTCTCATTAGTTGTTAAGTTTTTACGGCAATTCCGGGGTTTTTAGAACAATTGTTTGCTAGTCCAGCAATTTAGATAAAAGATATTGCGTATGTATAGGTTGTTATGTTTAACTACTTTAGGATTGAATGCACATCGTAGTCTTGCCAAGTGATTGCTTGGAAGAGCTTTTGTCGAGTACTGACATCAACAACTCCTCAAATGAACATGAACAGTAGAGTTTACGAGACATACAAAAGAGGCCAAGAGATTCTACACCTCATTTGGGCTTAAATTATACGGAGGAAAACATATTTCATTGTGCCTCATTATTCATCTATGGAGCCCTTATGCATAGTATAAAGAGTAAAAATCTTTGTAAATGTATAAATTCCAACCAGATTGTTTATAAAATTACGATAACACTTCCATGCATCGTGTTAAGTACAACATTTACACTAAAATCAAAACAAAAAATGAGAATAAACCTTCTTTCAAAGTACATGGCGAAATAGCATGAAAAATAACATATTCAATTAGTGACCCTCTTGTTGGCTCTTGGATGCATTAAGCTGTTTTAAATATGATTTTGCAGGAAGCATAAACGTATTTCAAACATAAGATTTCTATGAAAAAAAAATGATCACTTTTTGTAAGAGCAACATGTCATTTTCTATAACCTTTCTACTGCTTCAAAGACGAGAGTGCAATGGCAAATAGTGGTGATAATCACTATTCAAACCCTGTGATAGGTTTGCTTTCGCAAAGTTGACTAATTCAAAGTCTTTGTCTGTGATTGGAGATTGGTGTTGGAGTGGTAATGTGTGGACCATTCTTGCTTTGAGTAAGAACCAGTTAGAAAAGAAGCCAGTTGTTGTTGCTAGTTGGGTGATGCTGCACAATAGCAGCATTGACTTAAGAGACGTTTGGTGGCATAGAAGACAGTTTGTGGGAAAAATCCTACCTTTTGGATGGTTTTAGAAGGCAACATGTTGAGTGGCAGCATGGAAAGGAAGTATGGTTCGTGTGAAAATTTATACTATGAAGTGTTGTCAAGATTTATTGCTTAGCAAAGAATACACTTTAAAAATAAAAAACTTCTCATCATGAATTAGAATATTTTGCTAAAAATAAAAAAGATAGATATTTTATTATTTTAAATTGTCTTTGTCAAAAGGATTATATTCAATATGAAAAGGTAATCAGAGAAGATGAAATTATTTGGAATCTCAGTTGATATAGATATTGAAAGAGTTGGACTTTAAAAGTCCAAAATGCAAGCCAATATATATATATATATAGTCCTATGCAACATTTGTGCAAAGTGTGCACCCATAGTGGCACCCACTTGATGGCGCATCGGACAGGACCACATGCACACACCTCCCCTAAAATATACGTCCCCTAGTTTTGCACCATCCAAATGGATTGGGCCATTGGATCGACTGTGCAACCATCTGGGCCGTGGACCGTGGATGACAATCTTCTCTTGAGAGCTCAAATTCATAACCAACCTGTAAAGGTAATAACAATAGAAAAAAATGTCACTCCTTTTCAATACTTCAAAAGTAACTTTACATAATTATGCAATGCGAAGCATATTAAAAAAAATAAAATAGAATTAGTCTATGAAACAACTAATTTACTAATATTGTATGTTGCAACAAACTTCCACTACAACTACATGTATCATAATTGTAGCATACATTACCCATCACCATGTCATGAACCATTTGTTATCGAGACAAGAATTTCTTGTTATTGGAATGTAGGAAACATCCTATCCTTTCCATTGCCTCTGCTTCTTTCAAGAGCTCAAATTCAGATCCAACCTATAGAAGGTATTAACAATATTAGAAAAAACAAATACAAAGAGTCTTGACATAAATAAATTTAAATTATTACATGATGTTGATCAACTGAAATGATAATGACAATGACAGTAAATCCTATTGTATTGGCTCTTAACAAAACTTCTAAAATGTCAACATGATCTGAAGTCAAAGTAATAGCAGGGTGTTTATAGTCACTTTCATTGAAAAAAAAAATGTGAGGACTGATAGATAGGCATATCCTCATGAAAAGTGAGTGTAAAACCCTATTGACTGATTGGAACTTCTCCTCACCTAGCCAAGGAAAACACAAATAATACAAAACCTACAATCATTCATATATAATAGATAGCCCAAATACATATTTAAACAAACAGGAAGGGCAATCCACATAACCCAAACAATATCTCACATACAAACACATAACATAAATATAAACTGCATAATCCCTTCTTTCTTTTATTACTATAAAGATATCAAACAATATATTTGGAGTGGAAATGCTGTTACTTAAATCTAACTTAAAACTTGTCACTCCCTTTTAGATTACAACATAAAACTTGTCACCCACTCATTTGTATTTCATTCCACCTAATCCACTACAAATAAATACAAAAACCTTAAGTATTTACCAACACAATTTTTCATGGCATGACGTGAGTTGGATACTAAGAGATTCCTCAAGGGGGGCATTCATAACTTTGAGAGTTTCTAAAACTTTCACTCTCAAGGATGGAGCAAACTAAAAAAATATTTAGCGAACATCACTGATACCTTTGTGAAAACCTTGCAATTGTAAACTCTAGGTTCCAAGGACATGATCATGCAAAACAACAGGACCCTAGGTTGGAACTTCAAATTCCTGGTTCTTAAATTACCAAATATTCTATAAATGTACACCCGTCTTGTATCTTCAACTCTTCAAGAAAGAGTGGGGAAATCATTGTTGTAGCAATAATAAACATTCTAAACTAAGTTGATCCAATTTTTTAAGAGAAAAGATCCTTTCTCTAATCAAATGGTTGCAAAAAGCCAAAGAATGACAGGACCTCTATTTTATTCCACTGCATCCATTAGCAATGATCTCAAGAAAATGCCAAACAATGTCTACTTTCTGTTTAAAAATCAGAAGGTTTATGTGGCAAGAAACGTGTAGGTGTCTGTTAGGCTCCGTCCCGAGTTAATCACGCTTAACTCTAATGAATTGAGCTTAAGACTAATTAAGCCGGTTTTAATGGATTAAAGGCCGTGAATTATCACCAAATGGAAGTTGAATTAGCCTAATGGGATTAATTTAGGCTTAATGAAATAGTAACTATGATTAGGAAATGAATTGAATGGAAAATTAAGCTCAAGTGAGCAAACCAAGGATTTATTCGGAAATACGAATTTTCCCGTATTTTGTCGAATACGGAAACTCTTGATACCCGCATGTGTATCTCGACGAGTACGATGATTTTCATAAAAGGCTTGAAGTTATTCGATGAATATCGAATCAAATAGACCTTTAATTGACTCAAAATGTAATTAAAAGAGTGAAAGGGGGGTGAAATGCAATTTGGGAGCTTATATAAGCAAATGAATGAAATCATCTCCAGAGAAACCCTAGGCAACTTCTTCTTCCCTCCGTTTCTTCTTCTTTCTTTGATTTATTCTTCATTCTTGAGGGTGTTTGAGGTAAATTAAGTGAAGGAGAATCCACCTTCTTCATCTTCTTCACCATCTTCTTGAGTTTTCATTGAAGTTGGAGCTCCAAGGGGAGAAAGTTCAACTCAACATCAAGCTAATCAAAGAATAGACTTCACTTGAGGCAAGTTTATACATATGCTTATGCTTGTTAAGGAGTTTTCATTGATTTTAATGGAAAGAAATGATGAATCAGATATTAGGGTGATTTATGGGGTGATTTATGGATTTTAAAACCCTAATTAGGTTATGCAATTAATGTAATGGATTAAGATAAGTATGGTTAAGTTGGGTAGATTATTAATCTTGGATTTCTTTGTTAAGTTCATGTTTTAATTGTTAATTAGGTTCAGTAGACATCAGGGAGGATAAGGGCTGAAAAGCCCTTCACTGCACTGCGGGTAACAAAACCTGTGTTCTGTTACTGCAGTGTGGCCGGTCGACCTGGCCCACTGTGAAATGTTGGAAAACGTCCGATTAATTCCAAATTTCCGGAATTCAAAGTCTAAACATGTAGATTAATGTTAATTATGTTTAAACCTTCTTAAGTGCTATGAGGGTTAGTGTAATGCATAAATTTCACTAAAAGTAATGTCATCGACAGTAATACGTGCATTAATAACCACCGTTCACTTAATGGTTGGTTCGAGGATTGGTTTAGGATTGGAATGAGATTAATATGGGAATGGTTAACAGGGCTGGCACTGCCTAGTGGTTTCCGAACTCATTATTGAATTGAACTGAATGAGTTGATAAATGAAAAGACTATTCCTACTGCAGTAGATGAGATTGAGGTGTTCCGGAGCCCGTGGTGACACCAATGATCTCTGATCAAGACACTGGGAGATCCTACCTTATTGGACCGAAAGGTCATTGACTGAAAAGTCATACATTAAAAAGCCATTAATAACTATTGAATATAATGAATGAATGAATATGAAATGCTTCTTTTGGGAAGAACTGAATGGAGTTGGAACCAATACTAATGTAGTTGCCAATGTTATTGTCATTATTACTTGTGTTTATAATTACACAAGGATTGTATATTGGAATTGTGTAGAATTGTTAAATCAATGAATTGTTAGGAATTGTCAAACATGCTATCATCATATATATATATATATATATATATCTTGTTGAACCGTCGTGTTCATGGTATTACTGATGATATTACAGGCTCAGTTGCCCGTGCCGGTCCCTCCAAGACCATCCCGCCAGCGGAGGAGGCCCATTCGATACCTCCAGGAGATCTAACCGAATGGACGTGATCCGAGAGCGTATACATGGAATATTTTGGAAACATTTTAGATAGTGTTTTATACATTCATTTTGGTATTGTAAGTATTGTAAGTAGCGTCCCCATGCATTGTATTTTGAATATGCAGTGGTTGACAGTAGGAGAACTGAAACGATGTAAAGTAACTTTACTGTTCAAAGTAAAGTATATGATTTGTTTTGTTAAATGGTTGTCAATGTATATTATTGTATATTCCGCACTGTACATTGACAGGTACATATGCAAGATCCCTTGTAGACTTCATTTAACTTCGGTTAATTTGGGGTTTACGGGAGTAAGTATGATTACATCGCGACCCAGGGGTTAACCCGAATGACTCTGATCTCGGGTCCGGGTCGTGACAGTGTCTGCCACAAACCATTTTGGGCTATGATTTTCTAGTGGAGATCAGATCATGAAGAATTAGAGAGAAGAATAAAAAAAAAGAAAAAGAAAACCATTGCAAAGACACATTCTTTCTACAAGTTTTCTAACTTAAGTAACCATCTCCAGAACTTGAGAGTATATTATTTTGGATAGGGCTTGTGAGGTCCCACCCTTGGTGGGCCCTCTAAGGGCTATTTTATAGACTAATTATCCCTAATCTATGTTAATTATTGTTTAATTATGTTAATCTTCGCTAATCTTCGCTAATCTTTGCTAATTACTACTAATTATTGCTAATCTTTGTTAATCTTGGTTAATTACTCCTTATTTTGTGCTAATTAGGATTTTGATAGAGAGGTGAGTTAGATTCTCCTAGTTTCTAGTTAGATTAGCTTAGTTGTGTAGAATTTTCAATTAAGTTGGGTGTTGTGTTAATCTTAGGCTTAGTTAGTAGAGTCTAATTAATTAAGTTAATTAAGAGGGTTAGTGTAAGCTAAAGGTGCTCTCTAGAAGCTTCTCCCCTAATGACCCAACTACCCTCAAACCCTAACCCTAATCCCACTAAACCCTAAGGGTATCTTGGTCCTTTCTTCATCTCTCTCATCCGCCATTGCTGGAATTTCCCTGGACTGTGCTGCAGCCGCTTCTTCTCTGCTACTATTTCTGCTGGAATCCCATCTGAGAAGACTCCTGCAGCCACTTCAACATCTTCTCATTTTCCCCTGCTGCTAGAACTTCCACCTGTAGCTGCTGTATTCCACTTCACCATCTCAGCTGGGATTTATTACTCTTCTTCTTCACTGCTGGCTTGGGCTTTCTCTCCACAAACTCTCTCCTTCTCAAGCTAAAAGAGGCAAGTGCATCTTACTGCTAATTTAGAATATATATACTGTCTTTCTCCTGATTGCTGTAGTTTCATTTCGTGGTTGGTGATTAATTAAGTCTTAGATTCCTACCTGAGCTTGATGTGTGTTTTAGATGGACTATTGGGCATTGATGGATGGGAGAAATTTACTTTCCATATGCTATGATTTGTGGAATTTTATAGAATCAAATGGATTAGAAGATGGGTGGAGAAAAGTGACTATTACAGTCACTGTAATGGAAGACAGGGATGTTCTTGGGTTCTTTTTCTTTTTTTTGTATTGTAGTCAGTGGGCCCAGGTGGGCCACCTATGGAGATCTGGGCCCCACATCATGTGGGGCCACCTTGGACGACCAGGGTGATGGAGGCTGATCGTGGGCCCTTGATCAGTGGGGCCCACGATCTTGCTCTCTTTATGCATCAGGCGGGCAAGGTCTCTGTTGCAGCAAGTTGTTCTGTTACAGGACTTGTTTGTGCTGTGTTGAGTGAAGAGAAGAAGATGACATGGGGTGGGGTAGAAATCAAAGATAGTTGGATGGTGACATGTGGATCCTAAGGGATTAATAAAAAGAAGTGGGGTAGGTGAGAAAGGTGAGTAATAGGAATGACCTGATGGAGGTAGTGTGTGCACGTGGATTTGGGCTTGGGGTCTGTTGTGAGTTTGGGCTTGGGTTTTGTTTGGGGCTTTGGGCCCAGTGGGGCCCACTAATCTTTAAACCATTAGTCTCTCTACTAATTAATTAAGCCCCTTAGTTTTAATACTTTCTATTAGCACCATTAATTTTCACAAATTAGAAATTTAGACCCTTTAATCTTTGTGGACTAAATCGGGGCGGGGCCCACTATTTTCCATAACCCATTAGCCTCATTAATTAAGTGAAACCCTTAGTTTCTCATATACTATGGGACCATTAGCCTTAGAAAATTTAAAGAGTAGGACCCTTAGCCTCCGTGGAACCCCATTAGAATAAATTAACTTATTAACCTTAAATTAATATTTCCAGACCCTAGTGTAAAAGTTGAGATTTGGCCTGGAGTCTGTTGACTTAGGTACACCTGTGTACCAGATCGACCGGCTGGCCACCTGGTCAATCGGGTACACTGGAAATTCTAGAATCCAAACCAAGTCCCAACTTGATTTCCAGTGGAGCAGATCGACCCGACCCTTGCCAGGTCGACCTGCCACACTGTCAACTCTAGGGTGTGAGTTTAGCATTGTTTTATAATTAATCGATTGTGGGACCCATTAACCATCCAAATGAACTTCCATCAATGTGCCAAGCACGAGTCAATGGCGTGGCTCGACCTTGACTCGTGGGGACCACTGTTTAGTGTTTTGGTTGATAAATCTAAGATGATTCGACCCCTAAAAGTTGTCAACAATGCCCTTAACCAACTAAGCACCAAATACATTATTTTACGGCATTAATGACATCGTTTAGAGATCGAATTACCGGAGATAGACCCGAACCTAAAGTGGCCCATTTACCTAGGATTGGACCGTTGCTTTTCCCGTTGATTCTCTGATTGAAGTTTATACTTCACTGTTATTTTATTCTGTCATTCTTAGATCTTTAGATTAGCTGTTGCTATTAATTAAACATAATTGGAAGACCTGAACCTAGGGTATCTAGAGGTGACCCGATGGTGTGTTTTCGGAGATCATTGACCCGTGTCTGTGTCTAGGCGGGCCCTTATTGGGCCTAAGTGTGGTGATGTGAACCCTTTAGCTTGAAGAGATAGTTTCTATTGGACTTTTAAGTTATATGGATTATAATGGAACTGTTTGTCAGTAGTAGATGGATTGGTTGCCTCGTTTGGACGGTTTTAGACCAGGCCATGTACTGATGGGCCTCGGTATGGATCCAACGAGTGGGCCTGGACCTTGAATGAGATCCAGAGACTGTATTGAGATGTGTAGACCTCTTAGAGATATTGTTAGGACCTTGTTCACGCAAGGCAAAGCCTAGACAGACACAGACCTTAGAGTTATTCTCGAGTCGGCATGAACATTCACTCGGTTGATTCAAGCTCAGCCTGTGGACTGATCATCCCCGGTAGGAGCTAGTTGAGTGTTGTGGAGCTATCATGATGAGCTGTGTGGTTAAGACGGCAAGGTGTCATACCGTGCCGATCTGGAATGATGAGATGATGAGTTGATGAGTGATATTCGGGATTAGTTATTCCCTGGTGAGATTCCCCACCGCGACTGTGTTCAGTATGGGAGGGCCGCGGCATAATATCCCGCGGTATTCCAGCTCGTGTGAATGTGCCACCCTGTTTGTAGTAGTGCGGATGTTTTCTATTTATACTGATTCCTTATGATTTAAATGCACGATTGCCTAGTTCTTTTCCCTTGCTATTCATTTAACTTATGTACCCGTCTTTAATTCCTTTGATATATATATGCTATGTTAGTAGTATGCTGTATCTTGCCAGATCGTTTAGATCTGACCCATTCTATGGTGCTTAGGCCTTGACCCCGAGATTTCCGACGACGCATTAGCCCTAGTGGAGGCACCCGTTGCAGGAGAGTACGCATGGGGCCCGGCCGACACGGACGTCGAGCCGGAGGGCGAGGAGTACATTCCAGGGTTCTGAGAGTTTATGTTATTTTGGGTTTTGAGTGATAATTGTAGTGAGAAGGGTAGAATGAAAAATGTATAACTTTAAATTTACATTGAATCATTTTAATTAGACCACTGTTCTGCTTTCCTTTAATATACATGATACCTATTGCTTCCGCTCTACTTAAATGTTATGCTTCCGCAAGTTTTAACCATTGAATATTATTCGGTTCAAAAAGTTTTAAATTGGACCTCACTGCGGCCTACGATCTTGGAAGTTCTCGGATTTTCCGGGAAGTAGCGCGCCAATTTCGGGTGATCGAACGAGTATATCGGTATCCGGAATTGGGGCGTTACAGGGCTGCACATGGGGTGGTTCGGATCGGTTTAACACTAAAACCAACAACCAAACTGAATCTGTCGATTTTTTAATTAATCGATCCAATCCGACCGATGGAGAGGGCTTAAACCGAACCAAACGGTTCGGTTTGATTCAGTCGGTTAAACTGTTGTTTTTTATTTTATTTTTTTGAAAATCAGACTTTGAAATTTTGAAAATGATGATACCCCGTCCTTTGCATTTATCCCAATGTTTAGTGCAAACATAAAAATCTAACATTCCAGACTAGATTAAACGCATATA
This sequence comes from Cinnamomum chago, assembly GCA_038049695.1. NCBI lineage: Eukaryota > Viridiplantae > Streptophyta > Magnoliopsida > Laurales > Lauraceae > Cinnamomum > Cinnamomum chago. The sequence goes on from CP142451.1 coordinate 120,393,537, forward strand.
AAAAATAATTCTACTTCAAAAAGAGAGTTTGGACTAAACGCAAGCGCACAAAAAAAAAAAAAAAACGATAACCAGCTTGCAGTGAAACATTCATTCCACATGATACCATTTGAAATTACAATAGAATAATAGTTCATGTCAAGAAAAGTTACACATAAACTAAATCTGTATCATAACCCATTGTATTTTTCAAAAATGAAGGTTTCTTAACACATTGGTCAGGTGAGACTAAAACCAACCATCAAAAGGCTAGGCTCTCTTAGCTTTTCTAGCATTCTCAAGAGTGCAACCTTCTAATTAAAACTTCATTGAAATGAGGTAGGAATTATGATGGTAGGAAAACACCCTGTACAGTAATCCTTCTATCTACAATGAAGTATAAAAAATCATTTGAGAGATTAGAGGAGGGATGCACTGAGGCAATGTTGACGGTTGAGTTCATGTGAGAATAGTGTTGTGGAACGTAACTTTGAAAGTAGTAAAAAACGAAACCCTAAGGCTAAAATAGTAAAAAAGCAACACTTAAGTTACTACATACGGTCGGTTCTGTTTAAGCAGTTAATCGTTGGCTCAAACTGATAATCGACCGATGTAAGCCGTTTTTATGATTTTCAAACCGTTAACCGAACCAATCTACTATAAACCGATTTGAACCGCCCAGTTTGGTCAGTTCGATTCGGTTTTGCGGTGATACCGGATTTTTTGTACGACACTAATTTTGGAGGCAACAAAACGGAGAAGTTAAAAAAAGAGAAACATCGGAGAAGATGACATAGAAAAGATACCTATATTCATCTTGATCTTTGAATCGAGAGTACAGCTGCATGTCAATGAGACCTACAGGGATGTCCTTATTACATGTTTCACTACAAAACGAATGGAGATTATCCTTCATTACCCCCAAACGATAAAAAAATTGCATTTGCTCCAAAACCTAATAATAAAAGATAAAAATCTGCGATTTCTTTTAATTTGGGAGAACACAAAATCAAGTGCAATCCCACAAACAAAATAGAGGGGAAAATCAAATGGCAAAAGATTACCGTCCGTTGAAAGTGCTTCCACCCCTTGTGTGTTTGAGCAAGTTGGTCTCGACTTCGAATCACTTTAGAGTCCTTGGAGGGTTCAATTTCAAAGAAGCTGCCGGATTTGGAGATTGATGTCCATGATTTGGAGTAGCTGGTGGATTTCGCAGGGATTCCAATTCCGATGTCTCCACGCAGAGAGAGACGAAGAGATGAAGATGAGAGGAGTTATGCTGCTTCAATTTCAAGTGGAAAGCCTTGGGTCGAATTGAAGTTTTCGGTTACAGGAGGGGTGGTGGAGGACATTTAAAATGAACAGTTACTGTAGAGCTTGGGGAGAACATTTAAAACAATCAAATTGTAGTCATGGTCATTAAATCAATGGATTAGATGGTCATTAGATCAAGGATTATTGCAATGTAAGGTCTACAGGTCTAAAATGTGAAAAGGGTCAAAATCAATTGGAAAAAATTGGAATTGATTCTGAAATGAAGCCAGTTCGCTACATATATAATAATAGATTGCCAACAAGTCGTTGGTACAAAGTTGGATTAGGCAACAGAGTTATCAATTTCGTTTCGTTTCAGCCAAAACGGATGAAAGTTTTCGTTTCGGCCATAAAGCCGAAACAAAATGCGTAGTGTACATTTTCGGTTTGACTTTCAGTTAATTTTAGCCAAAAACATAGATTTCGGCCGAAATTGAACGAAATGGCTGAAACTTCCGAAATGGCCAAAATGTTGGGGGGGATTGTGTCAAAACTTCAATGTTAAAGATTGTTAACTTTTATTATTATGAAAACTTTATTTGAAACTTTATTGTGGTAAAGAATGTGCTTAAATTTTATACTTATATATTATAATATTGTTTTATCATAATGAATTAAATGAAAAAAAAATCTATTTTATATTGAATATTATATTTTTCTAGCATATATGCCTATCATGGTCTTATTTGTTTTTCCGAAACATAACTCCAAAACGTTTCACTAAAATTTCGAATTGGCCAAAACCTTTCATTTTGGAGGCTAGACTGAAATGGGGTCTGCAACAAAATTAACAACTATGTTAGGAAGAAAGCTACCTTCCTCTCTTCGAATTTTGGCATCTAGTTCTAATCGAGTACAGTAACCTTTAAGACTGTTAGATGTGCCTATGAGAGTAATTCCTCTACATTTTTCTTTGATGGATGCAAATTCCATCTTGTGTGCTAGAAATCTCAAGTGCGACAAAGTAAGTTAGGGACCCTAGATCTTTCATTTTGAAATTGCATAGAAAGTATGTCTTGAGAGCATAAAGCCAGAAGTATCATTCCCACTAATGATCATATCATCGATGTAAAGAAGCAAGAATGTGCAAGCATGTGCAATTCGCTGAATAAACATCGAATTATCATTAATAAAAGCCTATTAGAAGAATATAACCTCTAAATTTATTGAATCTACGTGGAGCTTGTTTGAGTAGAGTTATTTACACTGACAACGAACATGATTTGAAGGAAATGCATATCCAGGAGGTGGCTGAGTAAAACTCTTTCTCGGAGCTCACCATATAGGAGGAAAGCATTTTTTATACCCATTTGCCAAAGAGTCTAGCTTCGTTAGCAGCAACTTCTATCAAGAAAAATGGATCTGGTTAAGGGGAAATGGAATTGAGGGTGGTTGAAAGCACACGTGATGCAGGCCAGACAATAGGTCGGCCAACCGATTGGGTCCGTCCATAGGTCCAAGGGGACATCCATTTAGTTAGGAAATATTGTTTAGTAGTTAGGTTTGTTTATGATTAATATTAGTTAGTTTCCTTTTTATTTTAGATATGATTCATATATTTGGAAATATTGTTAAATATTGTTGCTTAGGGATCAAGCAAACTCCTTTATAAAAGGATGTTAGGCCTCATTGTAATGACATGCTTATTATCAATTAATCTTTTGAGTTATGAGAGTTTTCTCTTCAATTGTGGTGTTTTCTCTCCTTATGAGGTTGCCTTAGTGGCTTGAATCCATCTTTGGATTCGATCAATCCTTCAAGAGATTGATCTATTGTTCAATCGTGGATCTTGGCTGCGTCAATTGGTATCAGAGCCGAAGAGCGATCGCCGAAGAGACGTCTGTCCTTCCCGGAATTTCCTCCCGTCCCCTCTCTACATCCTCCATCCATCATCATCATGTCCACCGAACCTCACCATCCCCATCATTGACCCACCATCCATCATTATTGAAAACCAACAACAAAACCGCTTTCACCCCAGCCGATCCACTCTCCTCCCCTGCCAAACTCCAAATTCCCAATCGACAGCACCCACCCATCGCTTCATCACAAGGGAACCCACCTCTGCCCATTCCCATCGAATCCCCTTCAACCTAAACCATAAAAAAACACCCATCCCAGCCATCCTCAACAGGTCCTCTTCTTGATTTGGCCAACTTTTCCTATTCCATAATCCTCTTGCCACCCTATCCCTTTGTTCCATCGTCATATTCCCAAACCGACACCCAATAACCACCCAATTCATCCATCGTTCAACCCACCAGTCCTTCGATTCCTAAATCCAACATTCCCACCTCCCAGTACCCTAAACCCTTTCATTGAACCATTCTGAACCACAACTTCCCCATCGGTAGCCATTGCTCCCCATTCGAGTCATTCCCAATCCATTCCATCAAACCAGTCTCTCACCCAAACCCGGGCCTGTTTGGGGGCTTTACTAATAGAGTTGAGTGAAGTAAATGTTATTTTGAAGAAATAACAAAATATAAGTAGGTTATGATGGTATTTTTTTTTTAGTTGTTTGTAATGGAATCTTTTTTACTTTTTTTTATCGAAAAGTGGAGGTTTTTTTGTCTTTTAGTGGAGAAATGATGTTACTTTTTTACTTTTTTTTAGAAATATGGTGGGAAATTTGAATTAAAGTGCTTTTGGTGGGATTTTTTTTTGAGAAATGGAGCTTTACCTTACTTGACTCTAATAGTAGAATTGCCAAACAAGCCCTATGGATTCCCGTATCAGAAGGAAAAAAAAAGGCTTCTCAGTTCGTTCTCATCCTTGTCAACTATTCGTGATTGACAATAAAAGGATTTCTTCGGTTGGTTGATGACCCCGCATGTTATTGCCCAAAAGGATCCACCTCTTCCCACTTTGTGTAATGCCCCAAGATCCGGGCGCCTCGAATCTCGGGATGCTACAAGAAAGTATCCAAGAGATGCGGAAAATCCAACAATATAATCATGTGTAAATCTCATATGAGCAAGTAAATGGACGGAGCCCTAAAATTTCTAGTTCACTTTAAGGGATTACAAGATACTTTCTGAAATTAAACTAACTATTCAATCTTAGGCCGGCACGACCAGCTACAAGAAAAAGGAAAGAATAGAGATCTAAATGTCAGACGCCTCTCGATGCACCAACTGCATCATTCTCTGAACCCCGCGGCAGCGGATCAGCCGCCAAGCAATTCTACCAATCAAAGGAAGTGGAAGAGAAGATACCTGAAAACACCAAGGATTGGGTCAGGCTCAATGAGCCAGGCAAATATGCATGTTTAGATGACAATACATTATATTAATAGATAAGGAAGAAGGTCATACCTGATCCTAGTTGAACCTGCGTGATTATTATAACCAAAGAAATATAGAATATCAAAGTGCAATGGAAAACATCGTGGAGTGTAGTGCATGAACGATAATCAAGATATTGATATAACAGATGTTTGATACAGCATATCAGGTAGATAAGAGAAGCCATCATCATTAAGACATCATATAAATCATATAAGCACATCAGAGTCACAAGTAGCATAGATAACCTGAGGAAGTAACCTTACCATATACGTACCTATCGCATCAAGATCCAATCGTAACAATGTCGACAATGAAAGACAATAAATAACAGCATCCACGATACATAATAATCATACATTCAATATACATTCATATGAGCATATAAAGGTACGTCCACAGTTGAAGTACAAGGGGCGTGAGGGGTCAGAGCCAGCTCATCGTCGTTGTCCCAACAACTGTCGATGGACATTAGCCATGGGGGTCATAACCACTCATCGCTACCGTCACATCGAATAGGAGCGTACAAGAGTCCATCAATAACCATAGCCACTGCCAAGTCTCAACCATTGGTCTTACGTGCTAGCTCTACCTCAATACTCATCCATAGCCACGACTAAGTCCCAGTCATTGGTCTTACGTGCTAGATCTCTCTCAACACTCAATATCCATCCACATATACCCGGTCCGAATGTCGGCGGTCTCGGTATCCGATCACTCATCGATACCTACTGTACTCAATAACTCAACATCCATCCACATGTACTCGATCCGAATGCCGGCGGTCTTGGTACCTGATCACTCATCGGTACCTACTGTACTCAATCACTCAACACTCAATATCCATGTCCATGCCGGCATCATAACCCTTGGCAGACCAATCGTACATCCATGTATCATACGGATCACTAGGTGGGGGTACTCCGAACTGGATAGCCTTATTATCCTTATTATGAGATGATAGTAGTCAAGGGTACGAGGCACGGAGTTCAAGTATAGTTAATCCATCCTTGTGATTCTCAACAGCTAATAATACATACCCTTGTAAATCCCGCTTCTCTATACGCTTAATTAGTATTATCTCATTATATGGTTCATTCATCAATATCTACCGTTAAGTTCCCATTATTACAGGTCAGGACTTCAAGTGCCATGTCCCGACATTTCATCCAATATGGACCGTGATCGTGGATCAGAGCCTAAGTGCAATGCCCTAATTTATAATATCTCTCGAGGCCTACATCCAAGGTTCGGACTCACCAGCCAGCCTTAGTGTCCGTTACCAAATACCACATATCACAAATACATCGGTAGTCGCTGCCCCTCTCTTCAGGTCCAGGGTCCCACTTCACCTAAAACAATGATCACGGAGCCCCAGATGCTTAATAAGTATCCTTGGTGCTCTTGTAGGTGTTTAGCATCTTAAGACATCCATAACCATTGAATCGGGTTCCGTTTACAACCCAAGACCCTACTTAGGTGGCTACGCGGGTCAAGGTTAAGCCCGACCCTTGACTCGTGTCTCGCGTATCTCAAACAGTCCAAATGGAAGATCAACGGGGCCCACACATGGTCAAATCATAAGAGGATCCAAATCTGGAAAAATGGACATCTTCAGTGTACCAGGTCGACATCATGGTCCTCAGGTCGACCTATTACACTATAGGGGAGGACAGCTATCTGGGAGACAGAAAAACACTGTCTGCAGTGTCCCCGGTCGACTTGGAGGGTCACCCGGTCGACCGGGTACACTGGGGGAATTTCCACAAACATTTGGCAGGTGGGGATCCTGTAGTGTGGCCGGTCGACCGGGTGCACTGAGTTCTGCACCCTGAGACCATTTTCTACTCCCAGTTGAGGAGAAGTCCCCTGTGTGCCTGGTCGACCGCGTGAGTGACCAGGTCGATCGGGTACACACGAAACCCTAAAAATCAAGATTCTACCCTCTTCCATTTTCCATCAAAACTACATCAAATGGGTCCCAGATCTTCACCAAAAAATTCCAAACATTAAACACACCTCCCTCTTCATAATCTCATCACAAATGGGCCATTGATCTTCCAAATGGGGGATTCCCATCCATCAATGGCCACATAAGAAAAGGCTTAGAACAATAATCCATGCATAACACCATCTAATCAATCATCTAAATACAAAAATCATGCCAAATAACCATAAAAGACATTAATTAACAATCTAAGCATGTTAATAAATTTAATTAAAGAATCTAAACATGTCTACTTGCCTAAATAGGAAGAAAACTCCTCAAATAGCTTGTGCTCCACTCCAATAGCTCTAAGATCACCCCAATGGTTGAATCTACAATCTCTTAACTTGGAGAGGGAAGAGAGGTCTAGGAGATGAGAGACCCTAATCTCTAATTTAGAAAGAGAGGGAGAGATGGGAGGGAATTGTAGTGAAATGAGGGGAAGAGATAAGTGGGGTTTCTTTTATAGGGGTTGGTTGGATTATAGTCCAAAATGCCCTCTCTTGCTAAAGTAAGTTTAGGATAAGGATGAGGGTATTTGGGGAATGCTAAAATAGAATGACCAAAGGGTCCTTGGTTGCCAATAGAAATAAAGGATAAGGACAAGGGTAATTTAGGTATTCACATATAATGACTAAAGTATCCTCAAATGAGTGGTTGTGAATAAAGAAGCCTAAGGGCAATAAAGGTAGGCTATTTATTATGACAAAAGTGCTCATGTTTACTTGGTAGAGAATAAAGGAGCCAAGGTCATTTATGGTATTGAGATTTCTAAAAAGGAGGAAAAATGTGTGGTAATAAGGACTAGAGTACCCCTCATATGATAAATGGGCTAATGAGTTGGGCCATAGGTAGTTGAGTCATTCTAAGGTCAATTGCACAACTCTCTAAGGGAAACCCATCTATAATTAGGATTACAACTAAGGCCTCTAATTGGTTAATTAAATCTAAGAAAAGTACTATTAATCTTATAAGGGTCTCAATCCTATAAATTAGACTTAATTAATAGGAAATTACTAACTATTCATGCTAATCACCTATTAAATAGGATAACCTATGGTTGACTTGGTCAAATTGGATCCCACTAGGTATTTCTAGGAATGGGTCCTTACTCTTTGTGTGCTCTCTTTCCCAGGTGTGGTCTTCCTCTTTCCACTTGCGTGGGATCTCTTGGGTCCCAACCCCTAAGCTGGGGCAGGGAAAAAATAAACAGTCATATGATCAAAGATTTTCTATGCCAACCCTAAGTCTTAAAACAATTCAATTGCAAAAATTACCTCAGTTGATTGTTCAATAAACTTATTTTAAGTTCTCTCTCGAAGAAGAAGAGTAAAAAATAATCTTCAAATTAATAAAAAAGGTGTTTAACTCAAAACAACAAAAATGACCTAACTACCTTTAAATCTAATAATAAAATTGTGAATAAGCTAAACTTCAAAAGCAGAGGAAAATTTGGCATCCCAATGTTATGCATAGTTGAGCTCACATATTGATGATTTTTTGTTGACGAAATCGTAAGTTTGTTACTATTATTAGGACTGTTAAGGACATATTAGGTAGGTGAGAAAGATTGGCTTAATTTGAATTTTAAATAATATTTTATTCTTCTTGTATAAAGTGACACGATTTTCTCTCAAGATAATTACGCTAATTTTCTAACTTTGTAGGAATGTCTTGATTATTGAAATTATATATGGTATCAGAGGCCAATCTATATGGTATCCCCGTCAATTTTTTATATTTCAATAAACAAAAACTGATAATCATCTCCTATAAATCTATCCATATTAACGTACGACACGATCAAAGCTTTTGAAATAAATCAGACAAATCTAATACAGTGGGGCATCAACAAACTCAAGAAGAGTAGGTTGCGATGGTGATGGATCTACGGACAGACGGTGATCACTAAGAAGACATGAAGATCGTTTTCATCAAGATATTTTATCATCTATTTTCCAAAGGTCAAATGGAACAAACACTAATCAAGATGAAGTCAAATGTGATTGAGGGAATGGTTGAAGAGGAAATTGTGTGTTTGTTAGTACTAATAGGATTGGATTGTTAAGCAGACATGAGGTACGTGGGAAAATTAGATTTATTTGAATCTTTAATAATATTCCACTTGGTTATTTTTGTTGTATAGATTGAGAGTATTTCCTCTCAAGATAATTAGGGTGATTTTATGGGAATGCTTTGATTTGTGAAATTCTATGGTCCTTGATGTACAATACATGCTAACCCATTGATTTTGTCCTGTAACCTTGATTTTGTCCCGTTTTGATTGCAGTGAACTATAAACACGTTACCATATTAGGAGATACCATATTAGGAGATTTAGTATTGATTGTAGTGAACTATAAACACTTTACCATATTAGGAGATTTTTTTTATGGTCACGCATCGCTTCATATTCTTTCGGGCATCTCAAATTCATCTCAAATAATCAATGCTTAGTAGTCAACTTGTGTATAAATTGTGTTCATTAATCATTGCTCAAAGTGCAGAGTTTTGATTGTGGTAATAAACTGGTGAGACCAGGTTAATCTTTAGAAATAACGCTTTGTCACCTGCCCTAAATAAAATCTAACTTTAGCCTAAAATATAGAGAGGTGCATTATCATTCGTACTTTAAATAACTAAATACATTCCCAAGATAAAAATTTCTAAATCTAAAATCCTAATGAAAAAGAAACTTCAAATCACTTCAAAAGAAAACACAAATTAGAACATCACATTCGAAACATACTAAAAATAAAAAGTTTCTAAGATTAAACTTAAAAATTTACAAATAAATAAAACACATATGGAAACAAATCTACATTAGATCTAAATAAAGTTAGAAATAGTCAAAATCAATCAAATCTACCTACTTTCTAAAAGTAAAAACCTAGGTTTAAGAACTTTCCTAAGTTAGAATAAAATTAGAAACTTGGTTAAACGACTAAGTTAGATTTACTTGTCTAAATTAATGAACTAAGTTGATCAACTTCCTAAAGTCAAGAACTTTTCAAAAATAAAGATTTCAAATCACCACAATTTAGAAAGCATGAAGTTACATACTTAACTATGTTAGAATTTCCAAATCTTAAGAAACTTTCCAATTTTAAAATCTCCAATTAAAACAAGTTTTTGAGGATCTTTTAGGGGGGGTCTGTAGGGTTGAAAATGGGCCGGTGGTGGACCCAGAACCGGAACCATTAAGGACAGGTGGAACTGGTTCCGAACTCGGAACTGTTTTGGAACCAGTTTCTTTGCTTTGGAACCAGAACCAGAACCATATATGGAACGGCTCTGGATCCATGTCTAGGTTTAGGTAGAGAATGATATGAAAAAAAATGGTTTTTAGGGGAGATTTTCTAAAATTGAGGTAATATGTCGGGTCTCGGGTCCATGGGTCCGAACCAAGGTGGACCCGGACCCATTTACTTATCGGGGCCTAAATAAGGACAACGGGTCGAAACCTTTAGGCAATCGGAGAATCGGGTACCCATTTACATCCCTAGGTGTTTGGATAAGTGCATAGTATAATATCAACAAGTTTAAATTTTGTAAGATTTCATTATCATAAAATAAAATAGTGTCATATTATTATATTATGTCACTTATGGTGTTTGGCAATCATCATAGATTTTAATAAACCTTTGAAGTGTTTGACAATATATAAAAAACTCACAGGATGATGTACCAAATAAGAAATGGAGAGATTTTAATCAATTAACCCAACACAGGACCCACTAATTAGTAATCGCAGGTGTTAATAATCATGGTAGGAGCCATCTATTGTAAAAAAAATTAGATTAAATTTAAATCATGAGATCCAAGTAATGTTGTTTAATTAAGGTGGAGGGTCCACCAAACGTCGGTAACTATACTATAATACATATGATGGTGATTATCACAAATGACCATATCTAGCTTTTTTCATGAGAAGTCATTGTGAGACTCATTTGATGTTGATAGTCATATTAACACTAGGAGAGCTATCAAATGGTGGGACTCATTTAATGATGGCAAACTGATAATTACAATCACACAATTCAATATTGGTAATTATGGGACCCAGCTAATTTTGGTTGTATGAGATCCACAGAATGTTGGTAATCACAATAAAAGCTCTAATCATGACATTTGTAGGACCCACCTAATATTGATAATTAAAAAGAGCTATGTAGTCGTGATATGGCTATAAGACCCCACATTAAATTTGTAAGTATTGTGAGGCCAATCTAATAGTGGGACTCATCAATGTTAAAACTTATAGTGTGCCATTATAATTAATGGTTGCTCATGAACTCTCCAACAATTTTTACTCAAACTTTCCACTCGCATTTAGAAAAGATTTTTTAAAGATTATTTTATGTAGCATATCCTTGAATAATGTAATTTAAAGGTTTTTGGAAGAAAGTGGGATATTGTAAGGTACTTTCTAAGTTATCCAAACACCTCATTTTTAAGTGTATACAATACATTCTAAACTAGTAGATAATATAATAAAATCTCTTAAAATATATCGTTTCCAAAAACCCCCTTAATTCTGGAAATTATCTAAAACAAGCAAAAACACAAATAAAGAAACTAATCCTAATGTTGGAAAGTTAGTATACTTAGTAATGTAATGTATGCTATATGCTATGTAGAAAATTCCTAAAAATATCTAGAATGCAGTGCTGAAAGTATGCATGATTTTCACCTATTCTAATGAAATCTAAAACTAAGTTTAATGGCTAGAATCTAAACTAGAATGATGTATGAATTAAACAAAACAACTGAAGTGAAAAATACTTAAAATGAAAAAGTTATGCATGAATGAACAAGACCTATATACTAAGACTCTGCATAATTTCTGCACAAAGGTGGGTTTGACCAATAATTTTCAACCAATTGATTCACCTTCTTCCCAAAATTATTTTTACTTGAAATTCTGGGACATGGAACTGCACTCATTAAACTTCAATTTCTCTAAGTTTCATCGAAAAATACAGAGATTTGGTTTGGTTTCAACATGCAAACTTTGGACAAAAAACCTATCATGCACTTTCTGCAAAAAGTACATTCCCTTATGCTTTCTTATTTGGATCTGAATTTTGAAAAAATATTTGGCCAAGATTCTTGACTCAAATCTTTAATTTTTCTTATTTTTTCCAATTTAAAACTCTTATTCCAATTTTAATTAAATCTACCACAAGCAAAAAGTATAAAAAATATTGATTTTTTCACCCGTATGCATATGTAATGAAAACTATTACAATTTCCAACCATAAACTATGCAAACATAAAATTGTATTGAACATAGAAATAAAGAAAACAAAAGTGCGAGGAATTCAATGTGTGGAATTGCAAGGAATTTAAATGTATGAATTTGCATAAAAGTAAATGTGTGGAAGCGCATTATTTTTACAAAATCCTTCTCTTAAACTGGAATTAATAATACTTGAATCACGTTCTTTGGCTTTATGGGTTGTCAATCCAAGAACAATGGGGTTAAAAGCACACAAAAAAAAATCCATCATCACAAGAACAAGAAGAAGAAGATAACGAAAAAGAACAATGACATTTTTACTAGAATGTAAAGTTCTTTATATAAAACATGAAGAATTAAATCAAAGAGAACATTACATCTAGGATGAAAGAACCTCTCGGAGAATAAAGCTTCAAGTTGGAGAGAGCCTTCTTGAGAGAGAGACTATTTAGGGGAGAGAAGGAGAATGGAGGAGATTCCTTAGAGAGCGGGGTCTTTTCTTTCATGAGGGTGGAGGACGTCCAAGGGGTCATTAAATAGGCCTCTTGGCCTCCTTAAATCCAAAACTCTCTCCTTGAGATCCTATTTCTCCTCGTAGAATTTTTATCTTTGGTAAGTCTTACCTCCTTTCCCTCCAATTTTTGGAAATTCATGATCAAAGAACTTTGGCTTCTAATTTGAGAATTCCTCTGTGCACACACTTTCCAAAAATACTTTTCATCACACCAACACAACCGTTAAAAATCACTTTCTTATAAGGGGTTAGATCCTTGCTCTGCAACAAAACAAAAGGCAGGAAACTCATTCGAGGGTTGGAGGACGCTCTGTGGCTGGCCCTATATAAACCCCTCACGGGTCATGCCAATCAAAGTTGTGTCCCACCATCAACACTACGGGCACGTTTGGTAACGGGGGAGGATTCCTCTCTTTGGATGAATCCGTGGTGCCATGGATTATGACTTTCTTTAGAAAGGATTTATGAGGGAGAGGATTCTTCACGTTCCACTTTTGGCTAGCACAGAGGAATTGCATATGATTCCTTCAAACCCACGTTTGGTAAGCGAGAGAAATCCGTGGAAAAAAAAAAGCAATGATAAATAAGTACGATTATCTCCATCTCAAATTCATTAACACCAACCATCATATCTTATATCCTAAATCACCATCTCTAATTTAACCTACCCTATATCCTAAAAATGATGAAAAATATAAACTTTCCGAAGTTGAAAAAATATTTTTTGAAAATTCTAACATAGTCCCCCTTTGACGGGAGAGCATTTCTATTTTTTCCAACTTATTAAGTACTTTATAAATCAATATTGATATAAATGCTCCTGGGCTGAACCAACTAGTAGTTATCTCACCAAATGGAGGATTCTTTCTCACTAGATAAATGCTCTTGCCTCTACAAAATTTTCTACATCATCTCCCTCATGACCCAAACAACAAGGCGTAGGACTCTATTTATTTATTTTATAACGACTGCTATTATAGAGAGAGACAAATATATCACATTTGAATTGAATCTTGAAAGAGATCATATTTCAAAGCGGATTACATAATGCTCGGACCATATTATTGTCATCAAATTAAAATAATGAGAAAGTATTACATTTCAGATGAATATTAAAAAAGAACATATTTTAAACAAGAATTATACAATGCTGGTCCAATATTTATCATTTTCATTCCGGTGAGCGCATAGATGGCCCCTATTTTTCAGAGGTTCAAACCATTTTGCCAGCTATGCATGGGACATGACAAAGAGCTGTTATGAGTTTTATAAGCTTCTCAGGCAAAATTTTGGTATGATGTCTTTTCTTCGAGGCAAGCTTTTGTGTATTTCTTCAGTAAAACAAGCTTCCCATGTACAGGTTTCACCATGTATAATTTGTCATAGAATTATCTCAATTGTCTTCCACTACCAGTAGTCCAAACTCGAACACTCCCCATCTTTAAAATGGTGCAATCTAACCTGATGACGTAGATCTTTGATATCAACTTAGTAACAGTATGACAGTCATTACAAACACAAAGATTCTTTATAATCCTAATAGTTGTCCCAGCAGCTGTGTTGAGGCCAAACCCAATTCACAACTTCTCACTATGATGCCCAAGCACTTGTTATTTCCCTTCCTCGTCTATGTCGTAAAATACCACCTCCATTCCTCCAAATATCCAATAGCAGCCATCTTCCCCTAGTTCATCCAATTTGTCATTAATCTCTGCATATCTTGGATGAGACTTGTTACTTGAGATGAACTCATATGGATGTTGTTCTCTACGACAATCGAACTACAAACAAGTATATTTTAAATTCCCTGGCCCTTCATCATCTTCCTCAGTTTCTCAACATTATCCCATCTTCCAATAGAAGCATGTAAGTTAGACAAAAGCACTTTGTCCCCTCTATCACGAGCTTTCGTTTCAGAAACAACCCTCTCTACCAATTCAACGTCTTTGTGAAGTCTGCATCATTCAACCAAAGCCCTTCAAACGGCAACATTAGGCACCACTGCCATATTTCTTATAACATGTTCAGCTTCCTTTAAAAGCCCATACCTCCTAAGAAGATCAATCATACAAGCATAGTGCTCCACCAATGGGTTAACTCCATACTCTCTCAAAAGTATAATAAAAATGCTTCTTTCCTTACTCCAAGAATCTTCCATATCTGCATCCCAAAAGCCCCCAACAAATGTAACTTCATCAGGTCTTACACTTCTATCAACCTGCATTTTGCTAAACAAGTCATACATATACAAAAAAAAGAAAGAAAAGAAAGCAGAAGCCAACATTTTCTGAGAGTAAATTTAGCACGAAAACTTCAAAGTGTATTAACACCACAATTTGACACTCACCTGCAGCTAATATTATTATAAGTGATTCATTTTTATTAATAATAAAGAATTGGAAACAGGGTAAATTGGCTAAATTAGAACTAGTTTGTGCATATATTAAGTTTCCTGCCTCATGTTGTTCAGAGCTATTCAAACTATCACTATGTGATTCAAAGGCAACCTACAATCTCCAATAATATAGTCTCCATCTAGATATAGAATCAACAGCCCACAAATAAGAATTCAAAATCTTACCAAAAGTGGAATTGGATTTCCTAATCTGCATTGATACAGTGTAAGCTGTTCATCGATTAGAAGGGTCAAACAACACCCAAACCTGCATTGTGTAGTTCGAAATTACCCACATCCAAATAAGAAAGAAGCTTGCAAAAGCCCAGTAACAGAGCAAGAGAATGAGAAAATCCAGCCTAATAGAGCTACCATACTATGGAGGTGATCAATTTCTCAAAACCTTTACCCAATCAGAACAACTCAGCACAATCATGTCTGGTCCAAATATATCAATACAAATAGATGTTAATAGAATCTAAAGTAGAAACTCTTACGCCCACATGAGCTTCATGGGGATACATTTAATAAGATCCATATTTAGATAAAAGAAGATGAATTCATAAGCTAGCCAGAATCACCAGCAGAAAGGATAAAAGATCATACAAAACTCATACCATATCATAGTTCATTCACTACAGGATAATGAGAAATGACACTTTGCAATGGCCATACACAGAAAAAAATAACCTGTAAAGTACAGAATCTCATAGAATTATAAGGACAACTTAGTCCATTTATGAGTTTTCTCAAGGCAGCATTTTGCTATAGCCTAAACCCAAGCATGAGGAATGAGGTGAACTAATATGCTTTGGAACATCAATCAACTTCTACTTTTGCAACTACCAGGTCATTCATGGTTGGAGTGTATGGAAAATGAAAATGCAACCAATCCATTAACATAAAGTTGAAAGCTGACCTTTGGATGAAAAATAAGTATATATTTCCATAGTTAGGGGCTGAATTTACAAAATAATGAGGAGCAGCTCCAACCCAATTGCACTCATATCATAGAGACACAACCAAGGTGGAGTTGTACCTCCCAAAAAATTATGCCCACAGGCTGCCAGCCATAAAACCCAAAAGATGTACACAAAAGCAACCCAAAATAAGAGAAACCCATAAAAGCAACCCAAAATAGTGTCATGAAAACAACCATTTTCTTGGTTCCAGGACAAGGCAAGACAACAAGGTGATTTTGAATCTATCCATTGAGACATAATGGTTGGTTTTAGCACATGAGACTTTGATCCCTTGGATCTCAGCAATCCATTCCCTCACAAGGGATCTGTCCACATGCTACAGTAGAGTAGATGCATATGGTTGAGAGATGGAGATAGAAACAGATAGAGATTGAAAGATATCATCCCAAAAGGAAATTTGCCCCCTCTTTAGATTCGGCAGATCCAACCAATGATTAGAAAAAAATATTGAAACAACACCAATGGCTCAGCTAGTATCTAATAGAGAGAGAACCTTCTTAATAATCCCACTCACAGTCATACCTGCCCCAAAACAACACGACATGGAAGATGAGAAAGATTGAGGGATCTTGGACAACCTGAAGGGTTACACAAACATGAGAAAGACCGTATACTGTGATGCATGAAAAATAATTTTTTTTTTTTGCAGAAAACCATCCCCTTTCCTGTGAAAAATGGTGACACAAACATGCCCTAAAAAAAAAAACCCTCTTTGACAGTTTTCTACAACCAGTGGATTAACCAAATGAGATCAGATCCCCTTCTCAGTCTCTAATCAAGAGAGAGGTTGAAGAAATTGCTGTAGATAACCCAACGACAAGCTGATTGGAGTTTGTCCGTCAAATAAGAAGAAAGAGAGAGGGAGAGGAAGAGACCAGGGGAGAGGGAGACATACCTGTTTAGAGAAAATAGCTGGCCGAAGAGAGACTTTTCCGATGCTTCCCAAGTTGCAAGCGCTGGAGATGGACGTCCAGGGCAAAGCAAGAAGAGAGGAGAGGAAGAATCACCTGTGAATAGATTGCTTTTATACTGCCTCCTTTTTTTAGTTCATTCGTTCCTATGGTGGGAGGTCAGACCGGGAGAATCCACGCTATAGTTGATTCTGAAAATCATCAGACCCAAAAATCCTTTGTAAAAAAAATTACCCAAACATGGGTTTTCCTCTATTCCAAGGAAACTGGAAGATGATTCCTCTGAGTGGCTGCTTACCAAACATGCTGGTACCATTTCCTCTGAGTGTTTCAAAATTTTCTACTATAGGAGTAGGCATGGTAAACTATTTTAGTAGGAATGGTAAACTATCTGGGGCCTATTTAGCTGTAATTCCAAATGCTTGTTCCCTACGTAGAATTCCAAAATCCTCAATGTGGACATCAGCTTTTCATCACGTGCCAGCTCATCTAATGCTCATTACTCAAACCAAATCAAACTAGGATTTTAAGATTCCTAGTGGCATCCACTCTATTTCTTTTAGGAATTTTCAATAAGGGAAATCCCATAAAAAATACTCTCAACCAGACATGCCCTTAATCCATTAGCTCAGGATCATCTATGAGGTGCTCAATGCGCTGTCTGCTCTTAGTTGATACTCTACCATGGAATGTTTTGCATCCATGCTTTGCCCTTAGTTAGGCCATGCTTATTTGCATTGAAATAATACATAGGAATTAATTAATAAGGTAGTTAAAAAATGAAGATCAAAGATATTCTTAAAAAAATTGAGCATCACAGAACCTCTTATTTTGATTCTATTTACCTAATAGAAATTTTTATTTGACGTTCATTTTTTAAAATTTACCTTTAATTTTCATTTTTAACCACCCCTTGTGTTTTAGTGCAAACTACCAAGCCCCATGTTTTGCCTAGGTACACTATGTCTATTTTATGAAGGGTCAATCTCTGACTACGCTTGTGACCAACTAGGCTATCTTGCATTCTCCACAAAATCAACCTTCTATTTTAATCAAGGTTGGAAGAATCTACTAGGATTTGACTTGTCCAATATAAAAAGATATTTGACTTGGATAAAATCAACATGGAGGCTTGAAAGAGTCATGTTTTTTTAAAATAATTTTGAAAATATAAACAAATGGACCAAAAACTTATAAAAACATAAATATTCATTTATTTACAAGAATTCATGACAATAAATTTATATATGTAAGAAAAATGCTATAATAAGAGAATTATAAGAAAAATATTTTATATTAAATAATTTATTAGCAAAATATCGAATGTAAAAGATCAAATATAAGTTTCAAATTACATTATAGTCACCATTTTTGAATTGTTGACTCCAAATATTGTGCATAATTACTTAAAGGGCCCCGCTTTGTTGAGCACACTTTCAAGAGGGCCCCCACTTCGGGATGGGGTCAGGGGGATGGAAAGATCTCTACCCTCAACCTGTCTATGTATGATGACAGAGGCTTGCATCATCATCATAACCACTTAATCTAATATCTGATAAATTTTCACCATCCAGAATAAGTGCAAAGTCGATCTAACTTGGAATCAGTGACTATTAGGGAGTGTCTCTATTTTTTGTTCCACTCAAATGAATTATAAGATAGGTCCCAAGTTGGTGTTTTATCGGATGCGGTCCTTAAAACTCGATTTGAAAATGCCCACTTAAAAATAAATAATAATTATTTAAAATCAATGACTCTACTGAGTCTCCCATGTATTTGTCTCCATAATTCATCAAAATTATATATGAATCCATAGAATCCAGAGTCAAGAAAGCTAATCATACACTTAGGGCATGTTTGTGCAACACTTTTCTGCAGAAAAGTGGACGGTTTTCCACCAAAAATCCATTTTCCGGCGTTTGGTGCAGAACAATTTCGTGGAAATGCTTTCATACCTCGTTAGCATTTTCCTTGATAATGATAGAAATGGATTTCTTCGGAAAACTTCTCCATCTTTTCCTCACTCTTGTCCATTTCAATCCAAAAACACTACAACTCTTTTATTTTTTATTTCTTTGTATAAATTATTATTTAATAAATAATATACATCTTATATTATTTTTCTTCAAAAAATTATATCACTAAATAAAAAAATTTAAGTTTATATAAGAAATTCACAGTCGCACCAAACAACATTAGTACTAATTAAATGATGAAATTCTTTTTGCACTAAATATGAATTTTTAAATTCTTTGATAACCCTTTTATTTGGTTCTCCTTTTTGTGGAATTTGTTTACATAACAATTACTTCTCTCCGCGAAAAGATGTGTATACAACGTGCTACACTTATCAATTGAACAGTGGGGCCGATTCATGCCAAAACAAGGGCCACATAAAAAACGTCGTCTAGTAGGATATCGAGCCGTTATTTCATGTGGGTCCAGTGATGGGGCCGAGGGGCATCTAAACTCCTAGAACCCTCGGAGTTTCAGCCTGGTCTTAGTGGTCCACCGGACTACTAAACTAATTAAAGACCAAAACGACGACCGCCTTGCGGCTTAAAGGCCTTCGATTTTGGCGCCTTCTTTCAAATCACACCCAAATCCACATTAAAAACACTCTCTCTCTCTCTCTCTCTCTCTTGACTCTCTTCACGCAGCAGATCTCTCTCGTCCTTTTTTACGTTCCAACCCTCGAGATTTCTTAAATTACACTTCTCCCCGTTTTCATCTCTGCTGCAACTTGCCAAATCCCCAAATGAGAGGGAGGTCCTTTTCTTGATTCCTAGGGTTTCGCACTTGTTCTCGGAATGTCGCATCTTCGAATTCCTTCTCCTACTCCTGTAGAGAATACTAGATGCGGCTCTCTCCTTTTCGAGTTACAGGTCGTCTTCTTCTTCTTCTTCCTACTGAAACATCTCATTCTGCAGAAATGATGCAATTTTTGATTTTCACATTGCTGGCGTTCGTTAGATCTTTGATTTATATTACATTGGAATTCACTTACTTTGTCTTTTGCTTTTCCACTTTTCATAGATCTATGTACTTTGGAATTCTTAGTTTTTCCTTTTTTTTTTCTCCTACTTGGTATAGTATTTTTGGTAGTGTGGCGGAAATGGCGGCTGATTAGTTCTAGGGTTTGAGTTTGATACTGATTAGTTGTTAGGGTTTTGGTGATTTTATGGGAATTCTGCATTGTATGGATGAATTATATAGTTTTTGAGTATTTGTGGTTCTTATCTTTTCTTTTGATTTCTCTTTTAAAGTTTTTTCTTTTTTTTTATATTGATTATGTTGTACTGCTGTTCATTTCTTTGCCTTTTTCTTTTTGTTCTTGCCTTTTCCCCCTATTCT
The DNA here is from genome assembly GCA_038049695.1 of Cinnamomum chago. Classification (NCBI taxonomy): domain Eukaryota; kingdom Viridiplantae; phylum Streptophyta; class Magnoliopsida; order Laurales; family Lauraceae; genus Cinnamomum; species Cinnamomum chago. The sequence goes on from CP142451.1 coordinate 120,413,503, forward strand.
TCTTCTTCTTTTTGAATTTTGTAATGATGATGTTTGTGCATGTGGAAAGGTTTCTAGGATTTTGAATTTTCTTTTCTTTATTTCTGACCTGGTTCTTCTTTTGAACTTTTTAATCATAATGTTGTGTAATTTATGTCCTGTGTAAAGGTTTACAGTGGTTTGAATGTTAGTTTTTTCATGAACGCTGTTTGAATTTTTTTTTTTTTTTTTTATGCAATGTTGAAATTCTGTATATGATGAATTCTTGGGCTTTGGGTTTTTTTTTTTTTAGTTTAGATAGGAAGGCATTGCAGCTTCCTGTAAAGTTTGGGACATTGTTACTGGATTTGGAATTTGATGGTGTTCATTTTACTTGTGAAGATAATGCCCTTTTCCTTTGCTTCTTTCTTTCCCCTGTAGTTGTTGTTATTGTGTTTACTAAAGTTTTTCTTTCTTTAGACTTATGATTTGGTGTGGTAATTAATGTAGAAAATATGGGATGAAATTGGAGAGAGTGACAATGAAAGAGACAAGATGCTACTGCAATTGGAACAAGAATGCCTTGATGTGTACAGAAGGAAGGTAGACCATGCTAGCAAGCACAAGGCCGAATTGCATCAGTTGTTGGCCGATGCTGAAGCTGAAGCTGCCAATTTAGTGGCTGCCCTTGGTGAACGTGCATTGAATGCTTGGGTGTGTTTCTTGATTTCTGTTACTTTCATGTTGTTCCGGAAATATTCTAGCACAAATTGAAATAGCTCTGTGCTTTTTTATGCCATAATATTGTACAGTCTACGGATAATACCCATATGACTCATATTAGTCATCTGGCGCACCTCAGTGTGGAGAGACGTCATGGCATGAATCTGCCATCAAAATCAAATATAGCTAGTCATTTGATTTTACCATGCAGATCATAAAAAGAACTAGATACAGAGGAGCTCCAGGATTGGGAAGATTGGGACATGTGAAGATGATTTTGTTTCCATTGTTGAATCCCCATGGGAACAAATGAATGACATAGTACACCAAAGAGATGTACCCACCTGTACAAAATACTGACTGAATTAAAACGTGGTTATATTTCCCTACTATTTCTCTTACTTCATATTTTCCCCCTAATTTTGGGTTGCTTGTGTTGTCAGAGAAGCCAAAGGGCACACTGAAGGAGGAGATATCCATAATAAAACCAGTTTCCATTGTTGAATCCCCATAGGAATGAATGAATGACATAGTACACCAAACTCCAAAGAGATAATACTGACTGAATTAAACTGTGGTTATATTTCCGCAGTATTTCTCTTACTTATCCTTATTTCCACCCCTAATTTTGGGTTTCTCGTGTAGTCAGAGAAGCCAAAGGGCACACTCAAGGAGCTGATATCCATAATAAAACCAGTTTCCATTGTTGAATCCCCACAGGAACAAATGAATGACATAGTACACCAAAGAGATGGACCCACCTGTACAAAATACTATCTGAATTAAAATGTGGTTAAATTTCTGTAGTATTTTTCTTCTCCTTATTTTTCCCTAATTTTGGTTTACTTGTGCAGTCAGAGAAGCCAAAGGGCACACTCAAGGAGCAAATATCCATAATAAAACCAGTTTTGGAAGACTTGAGGCGGAGAAGAGAAGAAAGGGTAAAGGAATTTTCTGATGTTCAGTCACATATTGTCCGGATATGTGCAGAAATTGCTGGTAATGCCCAACTCAGCAACACGACAGACTCCCAGGTAGATGAGCGAGACTTAACAGTTAAGAAGCTTGGAGAGCTGAAATCACACCTCCAGGAGCTTTTGAAAGAGAAGGTTTACTCTCTCTCTGTCTCTGGTGCCTTTTGCTTTAGACTTACCAAAATTTTATTTCGCTGCTTTATTTGCTTTTATTTTGCAGAATCTCCGTTTGCATAAGGTCGATGGCCAGCTCAATTCTATACATGAGCTTTCAACTGTGATGCTGATTGATTTCTATGAGATAATGAGTGAAATTCATCCTAGCTTGGTTGATAGTACCAAGTCAAAGAGCATAAGCAATGACACACTAGCTAGGTTGGCTGGAAAGGTTCATTCTCTAAAGCAGGAGAAACAACAAAGACTACAAAAGGTAATATTAATGAGCATATCCGGTAAAATTGGAACAAAATTGTTTTTCGTAACCCGCATATTTTCTGTTAATCACTGTTTGAGTTACATGAGATGTTGTATATTTGGTTCTGTTTGAGTTAACCAGAAGCGTGGTGCAGTTACCAAATGGAAAAAGGACAAAGTAAAAGAAAATCTTTTGAGGGGTTGTGATTTAAGACATGCCATTTGGAACATCCTCTGGATGTGCTTTAAGCATGTATGATTGGAAAAAACATGAAGGATGCAACATGGACTGATGTGTTTATTTATTATATAGATCGGCCTGATCGGGCTATGATAAATCTCTGGGGGCTGTCTGCGTTTTGTCAGTTTAGTCACTTTCATGCTGATCTACAGTATAGGACTTCAAATTGGCCATCCTCAGGCTGTTGTATGCAAGTTCTGTATTTTTATTATGCATTCCAAGAAAGTACCTATCCTTTTCTCTTGAACCCCTTGAATCTCATATGCTTGTTGCCATTGCTTGTTTACATGCTCTTTTACCTTCTACTGGCATAAGATCAATTCAACCAGTAAAAAATTGTAGTACCAATACATACAAATATACATGCATTATTAACCAAGCATTTTCTGCAAGGGTTTATGAAAGCATGGAATTACTGCTCAGATGATTGTATAATTTTAACATTCGAAGTTCGAACAAGATCAAGTGTCCCATAGTCCTATTAGCGTTTTGTTATGCTGAAAGTGATTTTTTTCAGAATCCATGTTGAAACGTTTCATGATCTCCAAATATAATTTAGTTGATCAAACAGACACACAAAAAGGATGTTCAATCTTCTTGATTTAACACGCCCATTGCCTCTTGATCTCTCCTGCTTTTTTCTCTTCAATCTACCATGGTGTGGGGAAGATAAGAAATCACTTGAGGATCCTTTATTTGAATGCCTTGAAAAGGGGAACTGACCTGAGGAGAAGAAAACTTCCTTTTCATTTCCTGTCTTGTTCTATCCTTTTGTATTGCTTCCTTCACTTATGATACGGATACCCCTTGCTGGCCCCCCTATTTGAGAATTTTATCTTGGTCCCAAAAATCCAAGAGAACTGGGTTTGGGTGTGGGATCTGAAGTTGCTATTTATTTTACTGCCGCATAATTCTCATGCCATGCACAAACTATGGCATTCACCTGATCATCCAAATTTCTTATTGGGAACTCTTAAGTGTCATGCTCCTTTGTTTGTCCCAACTTCTAATCCTTCCAGATAAAGATACCCTTCATCTACCGGTATTACTGATCTCGTGAATAATACAACCAAAATCCATCCTTTGTTTTGAGTTTTTCTCATTTAAAAGCTTGTACCGCCTACACTGTAATGGTGAAAGTTGTCCCGCACTCTGGTGCTTGGATGACAAATATTGAGGTAATGAGGAAATAGAATAATACATGTAAGACAAAGATGAGATTAATAAGTAAGCTGTATCTCTAAGGAAGGTTTGTGCAATTTGTAAAGTTGCACACTTTGGGTAGTAGTATTGATTATGAATTTCCAAGATTTAGACAATTTCTTTTACTTGATTTTCTTGGAAAATTTGGGTTTAGTTTTTGAGCTAAAAGGCATTATATCATTAATAGGTCTCAAAACTATTATTGTTTCTGATTGCTAAAGACCTATTGTCTCCATTTTAGATTCAAGAGCTAGGGAGTACGCTCGTAGAATTGTGGAACCTTATGGACATGCCATTGGATGAACAAAAAAGATTTGACTGTGTTACCTGCTTGATTTCTGCCTCTGTTGATGAGGTCTCTGGACAAGGATACCTTGCTCTCGATGTCATTGAGCAGGTTCTCAATCTTCTTCTTTCTTTTTCTTTATTATATTTAACTTCTTGTATAGTAATAGTTTCATTGATAATGTGTGCTACTGATTTTCTTCCTGGCTTCTTTTCTTCTCTCTCTCTCTCTCCCTCCCTCCTCTTGATCTTCTTTTCTTGCTGCTAGACCGAAATTGAAGTTGGGAGGTTGAATATTTTGAAAGCCAGCAAGATGAAGGAGCTGATTTTAAAGAAGCAAAATGAGCTTGAAGAAATCTATAAGGCTGTTCACATTGATGTGGACAGTGATACAGCTCGGCAGATTCTTCTGAGTCTCATTGATTCTGGTTCGTCATAGTTTTAGATTTTTATTATTGCTTTTGCTTCCTGAGAAATATAGTAAAAATCATCATTCTGCAATCTGGCACGAGATCTTGTGATTTTGTTGCATGCACTTATAAATTTCTTAAATGGGTGTAATCTTGCTTTTGATTATGCTACCTAATGGTTACCACTAGGGTGTTCCAGTTTTATTTCCTTTTTTATTCCAATTTTATTTCCATTATCCTTAATGTGCACTAGGGTTCCATTCAACCTTAATATGCTGGTCTCAAAATACTGACTCTACAAGTTTTAGTAATTTCTGATTTGTTTAAATTACTTTGTAGGGAATGTGGATCTTTCTGAACTACTTGGAGGCATGGATGACCAGATTACAAAGGCTAAAGAGCAGGCCCTCAGCAGAAAGGAGATCTTGGACAAAGTGGAGAAATGGAGATTTGCTTGTGAGGAGGAGAGCTGGCTTGATGACTATGAAATGGTAACTTAGTCTATTGGAATTTATAGATATCTGGAAGCTATCAAATCTCCCATAATTTCCTAGGTTGTCTATACTACTAGTGTTCTTTCAGAAACAAATTGGAATTCTTCCTATCTCAAAGAAAATCTGAAGTCATATATTGGATGTTGCTTATTGGCCTGCTTTCAGCTCTCTGCTTGCAGGCAGGGTGCCAACATGTGTGAGATCCAAGCTGCTCACAAGTGGTTTGCCATTTAGATTTATGTGATCCGGTTCCCTAATCAAATGGCCACACATGTACCACAAAATGGCCATTTGTAGAGATGCAGATTGACACATTCAGTGCATGATTTTGGTCTCATCTGACGATTGGGCAAGACTTTTGGGCCCTTGAGTCTGTGAAATCTCATATTCTCTCCTCTCTCTGTGGGAAGATTTTAGATTTTTTTTCAACTTGTACAATTTCTTTCACTTGGATTCACTGACAGTTCAATCAAAGAATTTCTGATCTCTGAGAATCTATTGGGGCTTGTGATTGTTGTCCTAAACTGCTGACTTTCATGAGTTCTAATAGCTGAGGGAGGATTCTTTGGAATGTGAAAATCTCTAATATTGGAAGTTCTTAACCCTTTGTCAGTATCCAAGAAATGGATGATGGAGAAGAGATCAAGAGAAACAGTTACTTTATTGAAAATAAGGCCAAATATTTAGTGCCATTTTTTTCTCTTCTAAATTTGGAAAATTTTGAATTCAGATCTTATCATTGTCGAGTTCTGATCGTGACAGCTGTCTTGATTGCAAAGCTTAATTTACCTGGAATGGGTGCAGAAGGTTATAGTGTAGATTTGATAATCTGTTTGAATCTAGTGACACATCAGTAACTTTTTTTTTTTTTTTTTCTACAGGACCAAAACCGCTATAGTGCGGGCAGAGGAGTACATAAAAATCTGAAGCGTGCAGAGAAAGCACGAATACTGGTCAACAAAATACCATGTGAGCTTATATTGGGGGGTTTCGTAAGAAATATTTTAAGCGTTCTTTTTTTGCATTATCAACTTCAGATTATTTCTTTCTTGCAAACTCCTGTCGACCACAAAATTGAAGCAATTAAGAAATTTTGTCTGAAAGATCACTTGTATACAAAATGTCTAAGTCTGTTTGATCATTCTAACCTCTTGATCTCTGGCCCTCAAGTTTTCTGGTTTTAGAACATATCATTTTTTCTCTCAATCCAACGGTTAGTCGCATTCACATCGGTGTAAAACGTGGGGCCCATGGCATTCAGGGTAGGGTGGCAAACAGGTTGGGTCGGGTTGACAAGGCATATCTACAGGTTGAAGTCCAACCCATATCCGACCTGTTTTTAAAATGGGTCAAGTAACTTCAACTTACACCCATTTGGGTCAAGTTGACCCTACCCAATGGGCCAAGTAACTTCAACCTGCATAATCTGCATTCAATGCTGGTCAACCAGTTTAACCCAACACAACTTGTAAAAGCATGTCCGAAGCCCCATCCATTTCAAAGATTATGGCTATATTTGAGTTAAATTGAGGCTAAGAAGCTCAACTCATTTCCATATAAAAGTAACTATTCTAAGTTTTAAAGTATTAAACCACCAAAGTGTTTAAATGGGTTATGTCTGCGGGTCGGATCTAAACACACCCATTTAAATGGGTTATGCGGGTAGTGCAGAGATGGATTGTAACCTGACCCATTTTTATTGCAGGTCTGGTCCTCTTAACATGACGAACTTGTATATATTGTTGGTCAAATATGATTCGGGTGAAATTTGTCACCTATAATTCGGGGTTGGGGGTGGGGGGGTGGTTTGGATTGATTATAGGGGACCCACTGGTTGTCCCGCATTGTACGAGATAGTTGAACCTGAACAGTATATATAGGCCCCTCTTCTTCTGCTAGGTTCCACACGTGCACACACATCTATCTATCTATATCTGCGAGTCTGTATCATTCAGAAAAAGAAAATGTGTGTATATGTATATAGTGAGTGATAACAGAAGTCTAACCTTATCAGCAAGGTTGAGTGTGCTCAAGTTTTATACTCGCACTCTCAGTGTAGCTTATGAAAGTCCAACTGTCCAAAACATGCATTCACCTGTGTTTATTTGTATCGATCTAAGTTTGAGTTTGATTATGCTCAGTTTCCCACTGAATTGAGCTGGTAAAATAATAATAATAATAATAATAATAAAAAGTAAACAGTTATTGAACAATACTTAGCTGAATTTTGAATTTTTTTTTGTGATTATCCAATCCACTGAAGAATATCATGTCGTTCAAAGCTAAACATCATACTGTGATGGATGATCCAACTGCGCATCAAGTGGAAGCTTTTAATCCCTAAAAGTGGGGACTAATGTAAAAAAATATGATTTATTAATAATAACAATTGATTATTAGTTTGATCATGTTTTTCCCAATCCACTGGTGAATGTTGCTCTCTTGATAAGGATATGGGTCCGCGAGTGAAGAAATGTGTTGGGAGTATCACGTGAATGGTTTAGATCATGGAAAGGTGGCATCACAAATATAGATTTAATTTGAATCACTTAACCTTATCAATAAGGGTTTCCAAGTATTATCCAACCTAGAGTAGTTCTTTTTAATTGTCTCTAGTTTTGTTCATACAGCTTGTATAAACTCTGTTGTAAATATCAACTGGCCTGACTGACTTAAGGGGCATTGAGCTGAGTGACTCATCGAGTCTGACAAACTTAGTATGCTTGGTCAGTGTTATTTAATTTGTTTCCTTTTCAGTCAAGTTAACCTGACTGAGATCAGGGTCATTTGAGTTGAGTTCTCGGAAGTCCTAAAACCATGCAGTTTTGTCATTAAGCTTGTTTGCATGCATATGCATATGCTCATGTTAATGTGAGGTTCATGCAGTGTTTTTTTTGGGGGGGCAATATATAGTCATCACTTTCAAAAAAAAAAAGAACAGAAAAAAAGTGAGGTTCATGCAGTTGATGGTTCTGTGAAATCTATGAACAAAAAAGTGATGGTTCGGTGAAATCTATGTAAGGACCTCGGAAAATGCAATTCCTTTTCAATGAAATCAATCTTCTAGTTTCAAGCTTACAAGTTAGGTTTCAGCATGTTAGTAGATCGGCAAATGAAATGGCAAGATTTGTCTAGCTTAGCAAGGGGTAGATTGGTCTTGTTTAGTGCTCCTGTAATGTAGTTGTGGTTCATGACTGGTATATTTCTTTTGTACTGGTGCACCTTTGATAGGTCTTTTTGTTTCACTTTTCTGAGTTCGTCCCTTCATTCTCTTTAATGAAATTTTACTATTACCGATAAAAAAAAAGAGATTCTGTGTTTATTTATTTAGTTATTTTTTGAGATGGAGGTGGGTGCTATGGCATGTTGTAGGTTTTTATTTTATTTATTTTATTTGTATGTGCTTTAGTGTTGTGGTGTTACTGTGTTTGGCTTTATTCATGTTGTGGTGTTTGGGCTGTTGTTTTTAATTCTTTTGAACTGCTGTTGTGTAGCTCTTGTGGAAAACCTTAGAGGGAAAGTCAGAGCGTGGGAGGAGGAGAAAAGAATGCCATTTTTATATGACAAGGTGGAAACTTGACTAATTTGCTTTGTAATTGATAATAGGGCAGCAAATGGGCCTGCTATGGTTTTGAGGATTTTGATCGAAATCTATTTACTCTTTCTAGGATATATATTTGAATTCTTATTGGTATTTATCCTTGAGAGAAGAAGGGTCTTTCTAATTCTTCTCCTCTCTCTCTCTCTCTCTCTCATACACACACACACACTCTCATGTTGCCATTAGAGTTCAACTGGTTGCAGATCCATGATCCAAGTCTCATCTGTGTGAGATTCAGGCTCTGAAAATGGATCTATTTCTGGCATGTCAGTCCCAAATCTGTCCATCTGCCCACAATTGGACCCAGACTCAGTAGGATCCTCTTTTGGATCCACGCTGTTGAAAACTTGTATTTGTAATGAAAGATGTGGAGTTTCACAAAGCCTGCATGCTTAGATTTCAGCAACTAGTGTGCATACATTTTATCACCATGTTGTTTGTGGGAAGTTGTCCATCCAGGTTAGGTCCTGTGGTTTCTGCCTTGGCCAAACAATTTTGGCCACACTACTTGTTAGGTATACCGCCTTGTACTTTAAATTTGACCTCTAACAATTCTATTTCCCATCCTTTTGGAAACCAACACTTGAGGAGTGAATTGTCCTGATAATTTTGTCAAGATTCACAGGCATACTTGATGGGATTCCCCTGGTGGACAGCATGAAGCCCACACATGCCCACTTCGGCATGTGGGCGTGTAGCTACATGTGTTGGGGTCTGCATAGCAAAAATTTTAGGTCTTGTTTGTTTGCTTATAATTGAATACTTGGGAATTCTAGGAAATGTGTTTCTAAAAGTGGCTAAAATTGAAAAAATAAAGGTGAACATCCATAAATGGCTGTCAAATGCACTCCTTTAATGAAAAATGTCTTAATGGGAGATGGTAAACGAATACCCTGCCATCACCTAGTAAATCACTTTCCATCTCCCTATAATTCATTTTCCATTAATGATTATTTGATAGCCATTTATGGATATTCATCTTTTTTTTTAATGATGTGGGCATCCCCTTGGTATTTTTACTTGACAGGACTATTCCCAAGCACACTCACACCCCACAACACACGTGCACCACCTAAGTCTAGAGTGGGACTCAAACACAACATGTGGGGAGAAAACCCACGCCTTATGCGAGTGAACCATCACCCAGGCTGGTTGGATATTCACCTTTATTTCTTCAGATTTAGCCAAACTTAGAAATACATCTTCAAATTCCTATGTATTCAATTGTATTCAATTCCATTTAAACAAAATGTTGCTTGTATTAATGACGGGTAATTGTATATCATATATGCATTAGGTGCCTCTATTGGAGACCTTGGAGGAATACACTGTTCTCCGGCAAGAGAGAGAGGAGGAGAAACGGAGATCTCGGGTGAGTTCATGGTTGTTATTTTCCTTTTCCTTTTATGGTTTTATTTGCTCTTGATGATGTTTATTTTTTATTTTTTTAATCTATTTTTCCAATCTCTAGGTGAAGCTTTAATATGTATATATATATAAAATTTATCTGCCCATTCTTTTTCTCTCCAAGTCCTTATTTAATAATCTTTACAAATAGGGAGTCTTATTATTATTATTATTATTATTATTATTGTAAAGATTATCCTTGTTTCAAAAATTGTATGCACAGTTGTATTGAAATGGCAGATTTTGTGTTCTGTAGAACTCCACCAGTTATCACTTTGCCAATTCCAAGCCTTAGTAAAAGAGGGCTGTGCCAGGAAAGGAAGGCAATTGGTTGTAAAACTCTGTCAATCCTTTTTTTGAACATATATATCTAGTGTACTTAAGGGGGTTCCATGTGTGTGGATGGTTCGGACGTGTTATGAAGTCAACCCTGTCATGTTGTCCCTCACCACACATGAATATTTCCCATATATATATATATTTTATGATATGGAGTATTTTTACTTTGCCAATTCCAAGCCTGAGTAAAAGGTTCTGTTGTAGTGGGGATACAAATTCACAAGAGTTTTTTCTTAGGATATAAGCAGACAACTTGCCAAAACAATAAGATAGCTAATTTTTTTTGCATGTATACACATATATTAGTGGCTTTATAAATTCGAGTTTGTTAGAATCTATGACTGATATTTTCGGGAAAGATTTCATGCTGTATTCATTTCCTTCAGGAAAGATTTCATGCTGTATTCATTTCCTTCTTTGGTCATGGATTTAGTTGTCTATTTGACTACTTTTTTTAATGGAAACTTCATTTTTGGATTATTTGAGAGATAAGAATTTGCTCATGGATTTTGCGCTCCACAGATATTCAAGTGGGTGCGGAATAGTGGTCCTGAATGTTACGCAGAAAAGCACTGTATTGTGGTCCATGGAAGAGTTGCACCTGCAGTAAATTGTTGCATTTTATGCAGCACTGTGAAATCTTCAGTGTGACAAAAACATCGCCTAAGAGGTCTTTGAACATGTGATTCTCTCTGTTAAGAGCAGGGTTTCAAATTGGGCTGAGTCCCAGTCGATTCCCAGGCTACTCGCCTGAGTCACCCTATAAAAGCTAAAACCCTTTTGCTACCTCTTCAAGCTTGAGAAACCTTTCCCCACAATTTTTTTTGCCCTAAAAAACTTTTTTTTTTTTGAAGATTAAGAGATCAAGTTTGACAAAAAAAAAAAAAAAAAGAGGTTGAAGAATGATGGGCAAATTTCCCTGTAAAAGCTGAAAACCCTAACCTTTTCTACTTCTTCAAGCTTGAGGCACCTTCCCCCACCATTTTCTTGTCCTAAAAACCTTTTTTTTTTTGGAGATTAACTGATTAAGAGTTCCATTTCAGACAAAAAATAAAATAAAAAAATAAAAAATAAAAATAGAAAGAGGTTGAAGAAGGATGAGTTGAAAAGAAGGGTTTTGGAAGCCATCACTTTCTACATTGTTTCTTTCATTTCTTGCTTGGGAAGTTCTCCTTTTCATTTTCTACGAACATCTTGATACATCACTATTGATGTGTAAAAAAAAGAAAAGAAAAAAAGAAAAGAATGTGACTCCAATTTGACTCTGCTTGGCTCAGGCCCAGACCGAGTCCTGTTTCAGTATTTTAAACCCTGTTGAAGATTAATTTTTCATGTCATACAATATGAGATGCTCTTTTATACAATAGACTGTTTAGAGATCTTTAGATTTAACATGCGCACCACACATGATTATAATCTCTTGTGCTCTCTTTGTTGCATTGTATCTTCCCTCTTCTTTGCCTAAAGATTTAGCCCTAGGTGAACCACTAAACTTTATCCTTGTGTGGTTGCTTATCCTCGTGTCCCCATACACACACACCTAGGTCCGGTCTGTGGCGTTGCTTGTATTTGCTGTGCAGGCCTTACAAGTTTCTCGTTATCATCATATTCACTTATTTTGCTTTGTAACCTTGCTTATCAGGAGCAAAAGCGGCTGCAAGAGCAGCTGGCTACGGAGCAAGAGACGCTGTTTGGGTCAAAGCCTAGCCCATTGAGGCTGCTCAACATGAAGAAGCAACCTATTCAGGGTGCAAATGCTGGTACTCCTACTGGCCGGCGTGTATCAACGCCTACTCCGCGTCATGGGGTTTTGGCTGGTAAAGAGAGGAAAGATGGTGGTAGAACTGCTATGGTAATACCTGTGAACTATGTTGCTCTTCCAAAAGATGACTCTCTGTCTCGGAACAATTCAGAACTTGTATCTCCTTGACCCTCTCTTTCTGTGATTTTGTTACTAAGTTATCCGAGGATGAGGAAAGAGTAGCATTTGGAAGGTCCAATCCAAAGTTGCTTTGGATTCTGATTTCCTCTTTTGATTACCTTTTCTTTTTATTATTATAAAAAAAACGAATGAAATGATTTTGTCCTGGTTTAGTGTGCCCTAAAAAAATGCACCATGCTTAGCCTGATTTGGACGTGTGAAATGCTGGGATCTATAGGATTTTGAAGGACTATAACCCTTTTTTTTTTAATGATAGAAAAGACCTGAACGGCAACGAGGGCTCAAGTTTGAGCCATGGTTAACACATTTTAAAGACATTCCCAACTTTAACTTGATCGCAATCCTAGTTTATCCCAAGTTGAATCCAACCTGAATTTGGATCGGGTTTCGATTTTTAGCCTGAGCCCAATCCAAACCTGAAAATGCTACTGCTGTTGGGTTTTGATCAGATTGGTTCTAGATGAGCTTAGCACAAGTGGCACCTATAGTATAAAAAATCCTACAAAAATTATCTTGACATTTGAATGATAATCACTTTTCTCATCTATGTATATTGCATAATTTTTTCGGGATTTATTTTGGGGAAATACCTCAACCTTCACCTATTGGTAGTGGAAGTTTATTATTATTGTTAATATTATTATTATTTATGACGAGGGTTTCTCACCTTGAAAACTATTACCCCCGAATGCATGCATGAAATCCATGCTCGTTCACTGCATTAGCCTGTGGTGAAGTTTGAGCACACAGCGTGGGGAATACCCACCCTATGCCACAACCCAACACCCACGCCTGTTGCCATGCTTTTCCTTTTTATAATATAGTCTCTCTGATTCATGAGGCTTTTTACTTACGGTGAGTGGACTAATCACGGTCCGTCCGCCTCCTTACTGTCATTGTGTGTCAAAAGCCTCAGAGGATCCCATTTCTTTGTACTGCTGCTTGACACAAGAAAATGTGAACTAGCTACGCGGCACTTCTACATGTGGTTCTCGAAGCGAATTCTTTAACCTTGTTTGGATTCTTCATCCGTCATGTTTTCATCCTAGTGGGCCCGTAGTGAACACTATTCTAACTGCGTTTTCAACACTTTTTCTAGGAGTAATTTGGTCTTCTCATTGAGGCCTAATTGAGTCACATTAAAGCTCAAATCTATGTTCGCTGTGTCCATTCTTCCAAGGAAAAAAAAGCATAAAAAAAAGCCAAATTAAGTGACTATGAAGAAAAGCTTTTCCCACAAAGGGTTTTGAAAATTTCCCCACTCTGAAAGAGGAAGAAAAGAAGTCTGTGGAACTGGTTTTCATGCAAGCATGCCATGCACGTAAAGCTCACCCACCTAATAGACGGTTTAGATCGTGACATTATATTATTGCCGCCATTTCTTTTCTTAATTAAGATGAACGTGAAAACTCTCAACTTTTGCCATGCACGTAAAGCTCATATCAACAATCCACCTCCCAAAACGTCTCTACCAGAAGCTCTTCTTCCTCTCTTACTCCACAACACCAAAACACCAACCCAACCTTGTCTCCCACCACTTCCATCTCCTCCACTCCTCCCCAAACGCCTCACATCTCCAACATCTCCACGCCCAATTGCTCAGAAACGGCCTCTACAGCGACGTCGTCTTGAGCTCCAAGCTCATGCTCATGTACTCCAAGCACAACAAACTCCTCCCTCATTCCTTCTCCGTATTCCTCCACATGCCCCACAGAAACACCTTCTCTTGGAACATCATCATTGGCGAGTTCTCTCGCTCGGGCCTCCCCCACATGTCCCTCCAACTGTTTGTTGAAATGCTCCGCTCGGGTGCATCCGCTCCTGATCCCTTCAATCTCCCTCTCGTTCTAAGGGCTTGCGCGTGCTTGGGAGATGGTGAGATGGGTTCTTCTGTACATGGGTTTTGCTTGAAATTGGGTTTTGAGAAGAATGTCTTTGTTGCATCGGCTTTGGTGTACTTTTATGTTGCGGCTGTGAAGGTTTGTGACGCACGGAAAGTGTTTGATGAAATGTCTGATAGGGATGCGGTTCTTTGGACGTCGATGTTGGGTGGGTACGCGCAGAATGGGGAGCCTGTGTTGGCTTTGGAGGTGTTTAGGGAGATGGTTGGGGCAGGGATTGAGCTGGATGGGGTGGTCATGGTTAGCTTGCTTTTGGTCTGTAGCCAGCTGGGGTGGCCCAAGCCAGGGAAGAGCGTCCATGGGTGGATTGTCAAGAGGCGGTTGGGTATGGGCTTGGGACTGAATTTGGGGAATGCCCTTGTTGATGTGTATGTGAAATGTGGGGAGTTTATATATGCACAGAGGGTGTTTGATAGAATGCGTGAGAGAGATGTGATTTCTTGGACTGCTCTGATAGTGGGATATGGATTCAATGGGCGGGTGGATTTTGCTTTCTATCTTTTTGATAGGATGATTAAGGAAGGTGTTAGGCCTAATTCAGTGACATTTCTTGGGGTTCTCTCTGCATGTTGTCATAATGGAATGGTGGAGAAGGCTTGGGGCTATTTCAATATGATCCAGTGCTATGAGGTGCTGCCTGGATTGAAGCATTATGCTTGCATGGTTGATGTTTTGGGGAGAGCAGGATTTTTGGTTGAGGCAGAGAGGTTTGTTGAAAAGATGCCAATGGAGCCTGATGGGGCTGTTTTGGGGGCTCTGTTGGGGGGTTGTCATGTTCATGGCAATGTTGAGGTTGGGGAAAGAGTTGCAAAGAGGTTACTTGCGTTAGAACCAGAGAGGAGCGGTTACTATGTGCTTTTGGCAAATATTTATGCTGCTGCAGGTAGGTTTGATGATGCGGAGAGGGTGAGGGGTTTTATGAAGGAAAGAAATGTGGGCAAGGTTCCTGGATGGAGCTTGATCGAAGGTGATGGTCATTCCAACGTTCTGCCTGAGAAAAAGTTGTCACATGGTCTTATGGTTAGCTGAAATGGTGGGAGAAGTTACATATTCATTAAAATGTTGACTTGTGAATCTGTTATTAAGAGAACTTCATCTTCAGATGCTGTAACCTGTCCACAGAAAATGAAGGATAATGGACACTACTTTCATACAGAAGTTGGCTCAACAACTAATTTTGCGAGTTTTTATTGTCGGCTGCATGCATGACACCAACCCTTCTCTCGTGACAACTACTTGGGGATCTGTACAGACCCAAAGTCTGAGTCATCTTGCGATGCACATGCTCATTTGGCATTATCATGCACAAGTTCTATATAGGGAATATGATGGTACCTGTATGTACCTTTTTTTGCCACAGAATGGGAATTGGTTGGTGTGGCCATTGATTCGGTTCCAAGGTATTCTCTGAAGGAGCGATATGGTCAGAAACAACAATGGCCAACCGTGACTGGTCACGGAACAGTAACTTACTAGAAAGGGAAAGTGAAAGGGAAATGTCATGTGAGCACCTTTGAAATGGCACAAATGTATCAACATTTCTGCCAAAGAAAGAGCTTTTGTGTGACTCATTGCATGCATATGAAGAAGCAGCATAAGCTTTGGTATGTATCATAAATCACATTGTATGCATCGTCCTACTATATGTGGTTTATTAATTGGAAAGTTTTCAGGAGTCGCTGCCAAAACTTAATATGAAGAAAACAAGTTAATTTTTTTGTATTCCTGTCTACTTCTATTTTCAGTTGTCTCTCTGGACTAGGCTTCAACGAATTTCATCCCTGTAGACATCATTGATTCTTTTTTTGCTTTGATGAACTTTCAGTTCCCAAAAATGAAGGTATATGACTAATTGCAACATGGCCATATGTGGCACCCCTAGACTTGTCAAGGCTTGGTAGTAGTACATTTACCATAGGCCCATACTCAGGCCTGTCCTACAAGCTAAGGCTTCAGGGGGAGGTCTGGCCCAGTCTCCCAGATCATTGATTAACTACTAATAGTTGCAACATGTTGAATACAAGGGCAGATGTAGGCACCAGTCTAAACAAGTTATATATTGGACTTAACATTACCCTGGAGTCGGCCCAAAGCAAGCAGAGTCTGGATCGCTCCAAAGTAAATACTTATTATGACCCTCTTGGTTAAAATAAAATCTTATATTGTAATTTTTTCTAGTTTGTTAATCTCCTTGCCCGTTCAGGTTTATAAGATGAGTAAAATATCATTTATTATATGAAATATATACTAATAAATAGCATACTAGCAATATCATATACAAAAAAAGTAAATAAATAAAAATAAAACTTCTAGGATCTTGTCATGCACAGCTGGTAGGAACCCTAAGTTGTGATCTTGAGGTTTCTGTTTTAAATGTTGCTTCCATTTAGTTATTGGGAAATTCTAAAAAACACCCAATTTTAAAAATGCCTCCTTTTGCACCCTTTTTTTTTTTTTCTGGTCATAGGGCCCATGTTGTATCAATCAAGTCTTTACACACACGCTACCTCCCAATGAATAGTCATAAGTTCAAGTTTGAAGTTCATCCAATTTTGCCTCACCATTGAATTGAAATCATAACAAAATGATGCATCTAAATCCTTAAATTTTATGGCCATGGATCAAAAAGTTAGGATGATCTTTTGGGCTCTAGATTTTGCATGTAGGTATGTCTTATATGGATCTTTCCATCCAATATACTTTCATGATCATCATACATCTTCATAGGCCGCCCGGGCGGTGTGTAGCGCTCCCCTTATTTATTTGTTGCTAATAAATGCTGCTACTATTACTTTATATAAAAACAAATGTATATTGAGTTGGGTGGTTCAGCATGAACCCAAACCCGGCCTGAGTAGAAACCAGAGAGAGGGAGTGTGTGTTGAGAGGCTTTGCATGAAAAAAGAGGAAAATCTATTTGGCTCCTTGGGGCCCACCTCATTTAAGTGGTAGTCTTCCTGTAATTTAATAATAATCATAAAAAAACAAGGTTGGACCCATTGGTAATACATTTTTGGCCCACCTCATTTAAGTGGTAGTATTCCTATGAGTCAATAATAATCATAAAAAAAACCAGGGTCGACCCATTGCGAATATGTTTTGGGGGATTGAGCCAACTATGATTGCATTGATCTGATAATGTAGAACCCAAACCATTTGTCAGGTAGACCCCAGAAGGGGTGAAAAATAAAAGAGTAAAATGACATGATTGATTTTTACTTACATACAGTGACTCTGATTCGTATAGGACCTAAGAAGTACTTTGAATGCATGTGAGAACTTGAAAAATGTCGATTTTCCCATTGAAGTCATTTCAAATTAAAATCAGTTTCAATTGATTTTCATTCATCCAATTTATCAGTTTAATTTAGTTTGTTCCTAATAAACGAGTTGGATCGAAATAAATTAGGTCGTGCCAGAGATAAAGCACATTTTTTGGACCCAACCTGACCCGTGTATTTTTATTGACATGGTAAAAATTAATCTGGTTTATGCCGATACTTTAACTCAGGACAACATGGTTTTCAAAAAAGCGACCCGGCCACTACACCATAGAGCATCTTTTTATTAATAGTTATTAACAAAAACTTAAAATTAGTTAATGAGAAAGGGACCTGGCCTCACTTCGGAATATTGACTGTGAGTTTGAATTTATCTACGATGTATTTATAAAAATAGAGGCATTTACGGCGTAGGTCCCTGTAGGACCCCATACCACTCTTGAGGTCCCAGACACACCGTATTTATGGATATGGTCCTCAAGGTGCGTTTTTGTATTTTTTTTTTTTGGTTTAGCGAATGGTCGATATCGACCATTCTGCGGGAACCTAAATAAAAATTGGGTTTTCAGGAAGAAGAAGAGGGAAGGGGAGGAGGAGGGGCAAGAGGGGATGAGTCCTTTCACGACCCCTTCTTCCTCATTGCCACTGTTGAAGGCTATCTCCTCTTTTTCAAGATTCCTTATCTTACATTCTTCAATATCTACATCCTTTCCCTCATCATCATTTTCTTCTTCTTTTTCATCATTGTCGTCGTCGTCTTCATCTTCTTCACTGCTCGAAGAAGAAGAATCACTGCAATCATTAGTGTTAGCACCGCCACCATCACTCTCATCCTCATGTACTACTATCTCGGCACTTTATGCATAACTTTTACTAGTGGCATTACTCTACATATTCACCATTGTATTAGCAACATTAACTTCACTCCCTCCACTGTCGTTTTCTCTTGAAGTCACGATTTGCTCACTCTTCATCATCAAACAACCATCTCCTCCACCAGAAGGAACATCATAATCTACAGAAGTTCCATCGCAAGCCGCAACTAAGCTAACATTCTCCATCTCCTTTTCTATAGCGACACGCAAAACCCTAAATTCCACCTCTTTACAATCAGTTCCATTTTGGGAACCAATTTCACGTGAGAACCTTTGCTCCACAAGTTTCAAATCAGACCCATTCGAACCCAACACGTCCTTTCCGCAATTTTCCTGATGAGTTTCTCCTGAAATCCCAAAAATCCCAACTTAGGTTATTTTCAAATCAAGTTTAGAACCAAACCCATCAGAGTATGTAATCTCAGTGCTAATATCTTGATGGGTTTGTTGAGAAAATCCACATTCAACCCCATTTGGAACAGACCCACCTGGGTATGGATTCTCATTTTGAACAAATTCACCTGGCCATGGAGCAGAACCAGCAACCAAGGGAGAAAACCCAGATTCGTTTTTTTTTTTTTTCTTTTTTGTTATTTCGTAATATGGTCGATATCGACCATTCTGTTGTATTCAGTAAATAAGATAATTACATGTTGAAGAAAGTCTGACTGATAGAATGGTTGATATCGACCATGCAAGGAAAAATGCCTTTCAGTTATATGGTCGATATCGACCATGCAGGAAAAAATGCATTTCAATTACATGGTCGATATCGACTGTTCCAATGGTCGATATCGACCATATCGCAAAACGATAAAAAAAAGGAAAAAAAGGCCATATGAGGATCCCTCCCGTATCAAACATGGAACTAGGTCCTGCTGGGACATATGCGGTCCTACAGGGATTTTATTCGTAAATTCCTTATAAAAATAACTATATTTTTATAATATTGACCCCTATAAATACTGTTGTTATTATTTTCATACTTATGCATGTACTTTAAGCATAGATGATCAAACTTTTGAAATAACTATTTTATATGATTTCCTATATAGTCATTAATTTTCTATAACAACCATTTTACAATAAAGCTAAACTTAAATGAATATCTAATATATGGAATTGATCAACAAAAATAATAAGTTTCATAATTAAAAAGAAATTGACAATATTATTCAAAAAAGAAAAACTCGTGACAACAGCATGGAGCTAAAGATCGAGGAGGCGGAAAACTTTCCATGTAACTGATATGCTACCATGCACGCTTGTCGAGTGAGAAAGGGTGGAGTCTGGGT
This sequence comes from Cinnamomum chago, assembly GCA_038049695.1. Classification (NCBI taxonomy): domain Eukaryota; kingdom Viridiplantae; phylum Streptophyta; class Magnoliopsida; order Laurales; family Lauraceae; genus Cinnamomum; species Cinnamomum chago. The sequence goes on from CP142451.1 coordinate 120,432,846, forward strand.
TTTTTCTTTTTTGCGTGTGCTACTTTAACTTTTATAAATCGTCATGTAAATGAAATGGAACACTACGATAGACCCCATCTATTAAAAATTACAATCAGTTACATGAAAACTTTTCATGTAACTATTGTGCTACCATGCACGCTTGCCGAGGGAGAAAGGGTGGAGTCTGGGTTCTTTTTTTTTGCGTGTGGCTTTAAATTTTATAAATCGTAATGTAACTGGAGTGGAACACTACGATAGACCTCATCTATTAAAAATCATAGTTATTAAGGCAAATATCATTGCTATTTATGGGATACCTCAAATTCTCACTTCATTCTGGGTTATTTCCACGGTCAAATTGATTCTCTAATAAAAAAATACAAAATACTGGAGCTTTCTAGATGCAGTTTTTTTTTTTTTTTTACTATCCATCATGCCTTTTGTCTATTAAGAAACTCTAAATTTCATCATATTTTTATTAAGGCAATAGCATTTGAGTGTTAATGGGTCATAGTGTCTATAAGTGCCAGTAATCTAAGGAATTTCAAGTATTTTTGTTTCTTCTGATTATATGATTTTTTTTCTTTTTGTTTCGAATGTGAAATGCCGATTTCTAGGCTGTCTGGTTTATTTAATCCTTAGTCTTTTTTATTTAATCCACTCTGGGTTCTGGGTTGTCTGTTTTCTTTTTTATCTATTGATTTTGATTGTACACTTTTTTTTAAGAATACAGAACTAATGGTAAAAGGAATCTCCAATAATATTGGTCCATCTAAATAAAGAATTAATCTAATTCTTATTATCATAATTTTCTACTTTATCAAATGTAATTCTATTTCTCTATGTCAACAAAAAGAACTTTCTTTTTCTCTATTCATTTACTTTTAAGTTCATTGTATTTTTTGAGAACAACTTCAATTTTTTTTCTTTCTTTGTATCTCTTTTTAGTACCGTCTCATGTCTTATTTGCATGCTTAGTTTAGACCACTGTTTAACTCATTTTAAAATGTGAGCATTGTGAGACAATTGGTGCAATTATTAAATATCTCAATTTGAGAGGTAAACCTTTTTTAATTCATTTACTTTTGAGTTCATCATATTTTATTTGAGCAATTTTAGTTATGTCATTTGAATATGATTTATGCAAAAGAATCGTCATTTTAAAATTTCTATAGATTTGCAATATTTTTATGGTTTGAATTTGTATGATTTTCATAGATTGTGAGTTTCTTTTTTTTACCCTTTTTTGTTTTAACTTTTGGGTATTGGATTTTCCTTGGTTTTTTTTTCTTTTAAATCACTTTTTATTAGGGGATTTTCTGTGAATTCTCATTTTTCTGTGCTCTTTTTAAATTTTTTTAATGCTTATCATTATGAGTTAATTATTTATTTTACTTCTATTGGATTCTTTAAGTTCTCGTTGTGAAATCTTTTTATGGATTTTTCTTATTTCTTTTGTGGCTTCAAATTTCCATTTTTGAGTATTAGATCATCATAAGTTGGTTTGATTATTCTAAATTTCTTTTATCATTGTATTGTCAATGAATATTTATTTATATATTTTTTATAGCCTTTTCAATAAAATTTATTTCGTTTTATTTTGTATTTTTCACACTTGTGATAGGCTTTAGATTTTTTTTATGATGGTTTTTCATGAATTTGTCGGTTCTTTTGTCTTTGCCCTTCTGTGCTCCATTTTTTAGCTTTTTTTTTTTCCTCATTAGTGTTTAATTCTTTTAAATTGCTTATGTTATTGAGTTGATTATGGATTTTCATTTTTATGTTTTCGTTCTATGTGTCTTTCAAATTTCATTGGATTTTATTCATAGTTTATATTGTTTGTTTTGATTTTGTTTTTTAGTTTTCTTGATCACTAATCTTCAATTTTCATGGACTTCTGTTTTTTTTTTTAAATTATATGGCATTTAGTGTTAAATTCTTATGAACTTCTTTTCTTTTTTTTTTCCTCTCTCAGACTAAAACCTTTTGCATTTAATTTTAAAAAAAATAATCATAATTTTTTTTTTAATTTAATATGATTATATTAGCACGGGCGTGTTTTTCTAGTGAACTTTTGAAGATAAGCTGACAATGTAAGGTGTTTCTCCCACCTTTTAAAGCTCTCAAATTTATCTCATCAAGTGTGGAAAAGCTCTTTTTCTTTGCAAAATGCATTAAAGTGAAAAACCAATTACGAACAACATATATCACTGAATATAGACAGCAAAGAAGCTTATAGCCGAGATTTTAGTCTCTCTTTTTTCTTTTCTTTTTATTATTATTTTTTAAATAAAAGCACCAGTGTAAGACATGGACCTAACAGAAGGTGCTCATTTTGACAACCTTGAGGGATGTCAATGCGAATCCAATTTAGTCCAACAGCCAGCATCTCTAGTCTCTATTATTATGTTATAAAAAAAAATACGAGTGCCTACAAAGGATGATTCATACTTGATTGAAGAATTTTCGACTCTTGATAGAAATTTTTGGGTCCATTGCTCCAACAAGTGTATAAATGAGAGCACACTTCCTGTCACAAATTGAGATCCGAAATCAAATCTATGGCCATTTAATTAGTTGACGTTGGATTTGATTTTGACACGCATAAACAAGTCCAAATTCAAATACTCCATGGCCAGCGGTAATTGAAATATATAGCAGAGAATATTCGGATCTTATCTGCAGGAAGGACACCCTTTGATCTGTTTGGGACGTTCAAGCGTCTTGTCATGGGATTACTATATACTTAGCAACAAACGCCTGTGCTGTGTTCGGGCCAAAAAAATAAAATAATAAATTATTATAATGATTAAAACTAAAAAAGAAAAATTCACTATTATTATTTTAAAGAATTTTTAGAAGAAAATAAAGTAGAAAAAGACCTTAAGATTTTATGGTAAAAGAAAGAAATTATCGTGAAAAATAATAATAAAAATCTTGTAATATCACACCTATAAAATCTTTGTAAATTGAAAAATGCATGAGTTGAAATTCTCCACTAAAAAAGAGAAAATTCTAGATGGAAGCAAAAAGAAAAAATGATACCATTCAAAGAAGGAAAAAAAAATTAGAAAAGAAAAAAAAAATGAGTCCATTAATATTAGTCATAAGAAATGCATTCAAATTTTTGTTATCCATTGCTAATTTCAAAGCCCAATGAATTCAACTCCTTTGATGATAGGATCATCGAGACCTCATAAATGGAGTTCTTGTTGCCGTGAAATTGATTATGTCTGAAATACATATAAAAATAAAGAAAATAGTAAAAGAAATTTCAATCTTTATGGTGGATAGTACTCTCAAACCCATCATAAAACGCAAGCAAGACGAATTATTTAATCAAAGAAATTTCAAATGTCATCGGTAATCAAAGAACATGGGACCATTGCCCACTTTTTTCATCCCAATGAAAATCGATGCCATGTGCTGCTGTGCCCACGGGGCCCGTCGGGCCAATTTAGTAAGCATGTGCAAGGCTCAAAACTTTTTAATTTATTTGAAATTAGTTGAGCATTTTACTTCAAACATTCTCTTAAAATTAGAAGAATAAACCCATAATAAAAAAAAAAAAATTAAGAAAAACACCACAAAAATACAGCATGAAAACATAAGTGCATAGACAATCCAATGATAGAAATACTTTAGAAGAAACAAAAAAATCATGGAAACTCAATGCCTGAAAATCAAACATTGAAACCAAGAAATAAAAGAAAAACCATAAATCCATGAAAACCTATCAAAATAGAAAGAAAAATAAAATAGGACTACGATAAAAGGAAACAAAATCATTAAACACCAAAAAATACATAAAAAAAAGGAAATGTATAGAAATTGTACATTTAGTGTTTTTAAACTTATGACATTTGATTATATAGGCCTCATACATATAACATTGATTGCATCATTAGATATTCTTTACATTTAGATGAGACTCATGGTATGTGAGCTCTGCAATTTTAATTTGTTAGATGGATAAGTAACATGTGCTATTTTCTAAGTGATTTTTCTAAAAGGAGAATAATTGGGTGCGGACGTGGCACCCTCCACAGCCCACCTCCCCGTTTGCTTTAATATATATAACTAGCAGCAACCATGGTTTAAAATCTCGGTCTCGGTCGCGGTATCGGCCGGGCCGAAAAACCGATATGATATCGGTATCGGTCGCGGATATCGGTCCGTCGCGGTCATCGCGGTGTGAATTTTTTTTTTAATCCAAAAAAATTCGCAAAAATATCCAAAAAATCCAGAATATTAGAAAATGCTGGAAAACTATATTTGTTTCCATTAGTAACAACAATAAATCAAAATCTCGGTCACCTTAAGTTATGAGTCCTGTCTGTGTTACAGACTCGCAGTTCACTGTCTTTTTTCCAGTATTTCATATAATGCAAACATTATTTATGACTATGAGTAGATGTAGATATATCATCTACATACTATTAATAAGCCTTTGGTATCACAAATATCCTAACAAGTAACAACAATTATTTTTTGCAAAACAAAAATTAATAATATCATTTTCAAAATCTAAATATATAGATCTAACATAAAAGTATGTAGATCTATCATTTACACACCATACAATGATCATAAATCATTAAAACAACATATTTATGATGAAATCCCCAAAAAATGATATATTATAATTCAAATATTAAAAAATCCGAAAATAAAAAAAATTGAAAAAAAATTTCAAAATCATGTGTATGAGTAGATCTAGCATGAAAGTATATAGATCTAACTTATAAATGAAGAAAACAACACAATTACACAAGTGAGTAAGTGACAAACCTCTATGCTTCATCTATTAAAAAAAAAAAAAAAAAAGAAAACCGAGATAGTGGTCATCTCGGCCAATATATCGGCCGAGATATTCAAAAAAACGAGATAATGGTCATCTCGGCCGAGATGGGCCGAGATGACTGTGAAACTGGGCCGAGACCGATATCTCAGTGAGATATCGGCCCGGTCTCGGCCGATTTTTTAAACCATGGCAGCAACGCCCAGTGCTTAGCCCGGAACAAAAAGTAAGATATTGCATTTTGAAGTTATAAGATATCAAAATTAATTATAAATATATAAGTATATATTCATGCATATTTATATAAAAAACAGTCCACATCTTCAATCACAAATACAATTGGTCAACATCAACAATAAATTATTATAAAGATAAAGCTAAGAAAAATACATTCAACAACAACATAAAAATAATAATAACAGCAATAATTACTAAAGAAGATATAGAAAAGCGGATTTTGTTAATATATATAACATTAGTAATAAGAAATGCATTCAAGTTTTTGTTACCCATTGATAATTTCAAAGCCCAATAAAACAAAGTCATCCCATTTCGACTTGTTTGTGCAACAAGATGATTCTAATTTATGTAGATTTTTATTTCCTCATGAGAATGGAATTTTGTATTTTTCTAAAAAAAATCCATTCGGATCGGTACACAGTCGATCCAACGATTCAGTAAATCCGGATCTGACCAAAAGCTAGAACCCTTATACTATTAGTTCTAGCAACAACACCCTGTGCTTATCCCCGCCAATCATTATTTTTCTTCAGCACAGAAAAATAGTATATATGAAATAGTATCCTATGTTAAATATAGTTTTTTGGATTGAGATAAATGAGTCCACTATAGATTTCTAGTGGGGATACACTTGCTCATTTCTCTTCATCTTAGGGATGCAGTTGGGGATCAAACCCGGTTAGTAAAAATCAAAAGTACCAGGGAATGAGGAGTAGCACTCATCCATGGTGTGGCCCATAATTTAGAAGGTGTGGATTGATTGCAATTATTTTTTATTTGGATTGGTGGATGTTGGGTACATTCACAATACCATGGTATGAAGTTACACTAATAAAGAAAGTGAAGGGAAGAGAGAAGAAGAGAAAAAACAATATTTGATTTTTCTACATTTGAGTTTCTTCCAATTTATTTTCTTTTTATAAAATGATCAGAAGAGGATATCTAATATATCTCTCTCCTGACCAAATCTCCATCATGGATTCATTTCACAAGAGTAAGAGAAAGTACATAGTGATTTCTGTAAATAAATACGCCCGTGATTGTGATTGATAAATGTAGTCTTTTATAAATATAAAAAAACAAGTGTTTTATCTTCATTTAGGGGGGCGGGGGGGAGGGGACACTTGAGATTTGATATGATATGATGCTAATCTAAATGAGAGATTTTTTAGGGAAGATGGGAGGGGATGGAGAGATTTTAGAAGATTTGTGGAGATTGAGAAGGCCCCACTTCAAAAGGCAAAGGCTCCCTTCCTTTTTTTTCTTTTGTATTTTTCTGAAAGGAGAATAATTGGGTGCTGAGGTGGCACCCCTCACAACCACTTCCCCCTTTGCTTTAATATATATATAATGTTTGTGGAATTGGTTAAGAACGAAAGCAAGTACATGTATGGTTGGCAAAAACATGAAAAAAGAAAACAAGTACATGTTTATATACTCTGGAATACTGTTGACCATTTTGCCGTTAGCCTGTCACTCATCCATTTAATGATTTTAGATTCAGAGACAATTACCGTACGGACGGTAATAAAGCTGACAATAGCCCTAGAACAACCCAAAAATATATATTTACCACAGAGCTGTTCGATTCGTAGCTTGCGATATCCTAGGGATGTAGAATATCTCACAATCACTTGAACAGTCCATGTATTTATTTTTTATCTTTACTGTGGACCACCAAACTACCATCCAAACCGTTGGATAGCTGTATGAGTATAAGAACTAATATCGTACCAAATTTGAATCGTTGATCTATCACGGTTTGCAAATTTCTCGATAACCGTGATAGATCAACGATTTAAATTTGGTGCGATATTAGTTCTTACACTCATACACTCATCCAATGATTTATATGGTGGTTTGGTAGTCCACAATCAAGGGAAAAAAAATGAATTGTTCAAGTCTTCTCGCTTTTGATGGTGGGGTATCCTACATCCCTAAGATATCACAGCTTGCAATATCTTACATCCTGCAATATCCTACGGATCGAACATCTCTACAGTAAATATGCATTTCTAGACTATTTTGGGGCTATTGTTAGCTTTATGATTGTCCGTACAGTAATTGTCCCTTAAATTTAAGACACCGAAATCCAAATCATCAAATGAAATATTACCTCTTGTAATAGTAAATTCCAGTTCAACAAAAATTATTTACACGGTTGTATTAATCATGTTTCAGAAAACATGATTTATACTTAGAAAACCAAACTGGAGCTATAATGACCAATAATTTTTTATTTTTTATTTTTCCCTGAATGGGTGAGTGGTATAAGTTTTTTGAGGCAACCTACCTGTGTAGAATCGATTACTAAGCATGTGTGTGAGATGGTATGCCCAGTCTTGTCGTTCGCATTACTACAAGTATTCTACTCATGAAAAAGGACAAAAAAATATATAACTGTCGATCAAAGTGAGTCTTCCAGATTTGGATTTGACATTGGTAGCGCCCACCATTTGGGAAGGGTTAGGGCGATCAACGAATTCATTTCATTGAGAGCTCTGGAATGGGAAGGTCAGAACTCGTTATCAGGAACACGTGGTGTTGACAAATTAATAGGGTAAGCAAAAGAAGAAGAAGGATGATTTTGTTTCTATATATCATGCATTTATAGAGGATGGAATGGCTATTTATTGTGCGAACTAGATTTGAATCAGCCCTTGTATTCATATCACCAATGAATAGTCCCTATACTGTTTAGCTAAACTATTTGACGACAAAGGCGCGCATCAACAGTTTTGAATTGATAATGTAGGTGTGCATTGATTTGTTTGTTACTCTTTTCATTGTATTAAAGACTCTCAGCTAACATTTTTAACATTTGGGTGATGCGGAGCAATGAGCAGATGTGGACAATATAAAAAAAAATATATGTATATATATATATTAGAAGAAAAGAGCCCTGCGAAAATTTCAAAACCACGCATTTGGTGCTATCTACATTGTAATTATTAAAAAAAGGGTCCTAGTTACTACAATTCCTAATGGTGAGCTCAATTACCTCATTTCCTTCTTATAATTCTACCAAATAGACTAACTTAAAAATTAGAAATTTTATTTTTGGGACATTGCCCACAGAGTTATCCTTAGACTTTTTTTTGAAGAGAATTTTTTTTTTTTGAAGACTTGAGATTCGCCAGAGAGAAGTCAAAATTTAAGTATTTTCCTCGTGCGATATCGCACACATCATTCTATGTGATATCGTATATAGGGCGGTACGATACCTCACATGCGATACCGTAGGGCCGTGCGATATCGCACCATTATTGTACGAACAGTTTTGCGGGAATTGTATAAACTTCAACTATTGTTGGGCAAATGTCAGATGTAAATAAAAACAATCGTATGGTTAATATTTATTTTGTTTTAGAACTTAGTTTGATTAGCTCTTATTAATTAGAGTAGAGTTTCCAAACAACCCCACATTTAACTTTAAATTAAGTATAGCATAATAAAAGGGTGTGCCATTGATCAATTACTTTCTCTTGTATTAAAGGCTCTCAGGTCTCAGCCAATATTTAGCTCTGGAATAATGAGATGATGTAGGGGAAGAAAGATCTTTTTCCCAACTAACACTTTTTTTGGGCCGGGACACTGAGAGACTTGTACATGTAAGGAGAAAACTATACATGCATGGAGAGAGAACTCGCACACAAAAGAAGTAAGAACTTACACATTCGAGGAGTGGAAGAGACCAGCGTCAATCTCATCAAGGTGAGAGGCCTGGTTGCCAACTAACGCCTGCTTTAACGTAGACAATGAGTGGCGCAAAGAATTTAATAGTTATTGCTAAAGTTGGAGAAACATCTACCAAGCATCGGCCCACTCAGTGGTTAAATATCCATTTATTATGTGGTGAAACATCTCAAAGAAAATTGAACAGTTGCTAATGTTATTACTTTCAGCTATCATTAAAGGGTGTTTTATATATATATTCCTCACTTCTTTGTTCTAACCATCCCAACTTTCCAAGAGCTCCCATTTTCAAATGGTATTGTCAAAAACACTCCCTGTAACATCCTCAAGAGAACCCCTTCAACTGATGATAAATGGAATGACTGATTGGGTTTTTTTTGCCATTTTACCCTAATCTAAACCAAATTTTTTATTGTTACATTACACATGATTCAAACACTGGTTGAATGGAATGGAATAGGCTATATGAGTGAATGTCATGAATATTGATGGTGTTTTTTTTTTTTTTTTTTTTTATAAAATAGTTCTGACAGCATATTTATTTTGTACAGGTCGGTTTTAATCATTTAATAATAGAATCCTATTAAGTTTTAAGTATAATATGTTAAGTAGTTGGTTTGCCCTATCTTTAACGTCTATGCACTTTTGCTTTATTGACCACTTGAGGTGGTATTAGATTCAGCACGTCCGAAGTTTGGATCCACAAAGGGCTAAAAAGGCCCCATGCCATGAATGGTGTCCCGCCCGCGAGAGGTATTAAGTAGTTGGCTTGCTGGTCCTTTACACCTAGGCATGTTAGCAACTTGGTCTGAAGAAATTCATTGATTTATCTCTCTAAACTAAAACCAAAACTCCACCCTACCAGATTCTAGCTTATCAACAGAGATGGGACCTCTGGATATAACCTATCTACCTGTTGTAGAATGATAAAAGATCCAACCATTTACCCATCTAGATGGGACTTACCTTTCACCAGTACCTATCAATCGTGGAGATGCACAGCACGTAGGACCTATAAGTACCGATCCATTCATTTACATGGGGCGTAATTGACTAAAGGTTAGATCTATCAATCTGTGTTTATAATATGCTATAGATAATTTCAAGGGCAGTTCAGTTAGCTTAGGATCACGGTTTGCACCTAGAGGTTGTAGGTTTCAAACTGTATGTGTGGGGTTTTCTCTAATGGCAATAATTATGCTGATCATGGTAACGGTACTAGTTCGGATCGTCTTGATCTCGACCTGTACATCTCCACCTCGACACCGCCCAGTTCGGCTTCGGTAAGAAAGCCCACCTCGGCTAAGTGTTTTACCTCGGCCAAGTACTTCACCTCAGGCAAGTGCTTCATCTAGGTAGCAGTGCCAGTACGTTCTTGTAAAGGTCATACATGATCTCGGTAAAAGTGTCAGATGATAAGACAGCTACGCTGCAGTACGAATTGACAGATAGGATAAACGCCGAATGGTCACATCCGTCAGAGATTGAGGTATGGGCAGATGGGACATCCCCTTTCCACCTACCTCCGCTAAGGAAGCTTCCAATTGGATTTCTCCCTGCATATATAGAGGCAAGAGGTAAAACCCAAATATATGCTTTATGCTGAAACACAAGGGAGAGGTTCATAGACACAAGGACCCCCTTTACTCTAAACTCTCTCTCTTCTTTTCCACCTCACTCCATCATTTGTTCAGTGACAACACTAACTCAAGCGTCAGAGGGCCTTGCGCTAACTGCAATTAGGGTCTCTAACCGTTGCTTCTCCTCTCCTTTCGGGTTTTCAGGCAGCTAATCCTTCCCAAAAATTATACATTCATCTAAGTAAGTCCGTGAGATTTTTGCACTTACACTGTACTACCACACTGGGACTACATGAGAGTTTAACCAACTTACTTTTAAAGCTTGAAGGAATTAGACCAGCTTAAAAAATTGAAAACCCTCCCATGGAGGGGAAAAACAAAAAGGGGGTACCCTCTGGATGAATAGCACATGCATACACTTGGATGACAAGGCAGCCCACTTACATGAGGTGCAAGAGTCAAGCCACTGCTTTTGACAATTTTATATCGCTGTCATTGCTCATCAGTTAGTGCGTCGTGTAAAACGTTGAGACGTTGCGGAGGCGAAACGTTTATTTGAAAGATCAAAATCAATCACAGGGTTGGCCTGCCTTTTATGGTCGCGTAAGGCATGACGTGTAATCAACGTGGGTTTCACCTGGGCACTTTGTAGAGGTGAATATTTTTCATCCATAACAATTAAGTTACTAATATCAATAATTTCTTTTAATTATCTTCGTGAGTTGATTCTTATTTGAGCATTTATCTGGACCCAATGCCATGTAGAATCAGAATTAATTAATAATAATGAAGCTGCATTGGTGATATATGATGATCAGGGGGTTTAAATGCTGGTGGTTATTGGAAACGAAGGAATTGAAGGCTATCTATAGGTACCATTATTTTTTATATTCTATGTCTAGCTCCGACTTTTTAAGTTTTTATTAAAATTAGTTAGCGGAGAAAACTTAATATGTCATTCGAGTAGGAAGATAAAATACACAATACGTGTGAAAGATCTTTGAAGTAGATCTTTGTGCATCAATCTCTCCAGATGATTCCATATGTACGGATTGAGTGTGTGAGGTGTCACTCTTTTTACTTTTATGTTTGGGTGTTGGTAAATACACCCACCATAGCGGGGTGGGTGTACGGCCTATTTGTTAAATTCCTGATGTGCATGTAGTCTTTTCACTGGAGTCTTTTTGCTATTGACTGTAGTCATTTCACTGCAAACCCCTAACCCTCACGTTTCCTCAAGCAACAACTCTGGGGTCTCAGCTGATTCCTCTATGAATGTTCGAGCTAAGGAATTAGGCGTATCGGTTTCTGGAATCCGAAGCAATGGTGAGAGGATTTCTGGGGAAGAAGCTGAGAATCGTGTCGTAGGACTGGAGAAAGGGGATAAGAGTGTGATTTTTGGTGGTTGGAAAGATGGGGTTTCTTTGTTGAGTTGAAGAAATAGGTGTTTTGGAAGTGGAATCAGAGGTTTTGGCGGGAAAGAACGGTAAGGAAGGCAGTGGGTCTGTGAAAGGAGCTGTTTTGGTTGGTGGGGTTGTTGCAATGGATAGCAGATTGAAAGTAGATGGTCCTTTTGCGTCCAATACAGTAATTCAAGATAAGGCTGAGGGAATTGCGGGGTTGGGCGCTTTGGAGGGGGAGAGTGCTAACTTTGCATTGGAGAAGGTTCTGAAACTCGGGTTTGGCGATTCGGTTGTCTCTGCAGGAGATGGCGATGGAAAGGCGGTGAGTGGAGTAGTCAAGGAGGCAGTAGGAGGTGAAGTTGCAGCAGGGCAGGTTTTAGCGCGGGAGAGGGAGAGAAATCAGGAAATCACAGTTGGTGATGCGAGTTTAGCTCGTCAGTGAGAAGCAACATGCTGCTTCCAATGCCACAAATGCCCACATTCCTTTGATGGATATTGGGGAGAAACTGGTATCATCCAAAGCAGTATCTACAAGTGTCCATGGGGAACATGTTGGAGAGAGATAGCCTTCTAGAAAGAGGTGCTTTGAGTGTGGGGAATCCCAGTGTGGGAGTTCAGGGGAATGAGCTTTCGGTGGCTGGTATTAAAGGGGTGGAACAAGAAGAGCAAGACGGGGAGCAAATTGATGCACAAAAAAGCCGTTTTAAAGTGGGCGATTTCGTATGGGGTAAAGTTAAGGGTCACTCTTGGTGGCCTGGGCAGATCTATGACCACTCGGATGCATCAGAGTATGCTGCAAAGCACTCCTGGAGGATTGCTTCCTGGTGGTGTATTTTGCGAAATAAAACGTTTGGTTGGTGCTATCCATCTCAGTTAAGGTCCTTCCATGAGGGCTTTCAACTGTTGTGGAGGCAGAGCTGCTCTAAAAGCTTTCTTAGTGCGATGGAAGCGGCTTTGAATGAGCTTGGTAGATGTGTCAAGTTGGAGATGATCTGTTCCTGTGTGCCAGTGGAAGATGGGAAGTCTTTTTACTGTTGACTGATGTGTAGTCAATATTTTAATAGGCATCTAGAATGGGTTTAAATAGTAAGTAGCATGTGATGGAGATGGGACAGTGCATAGGGTGTAGGGTGGAGATGGGACAGTGCATAGGGTGGGTGTGCTTACTTAATAGAGTGGGTGTATTTACCATGACCCGTATGTTTTCCTTTGTTTGGTTGCTGGTTTAATATATAACGTTCTTTCTACCGACATAAAAAGGCTGGCCTCTCAACCAATGACAAGAGACGTAATCATATAAAAAACCCATCTCATAATTATGTGACATTCTAGGTAAATTTTCATGCTCTTTTATCATCTCATATGTTCTGTTACTGGGGAAGAAAGAAGCCAATCTATCCAACCTCTTTATGGGGCTCTTCCACTTCTTCCACTTCTATATAAGCAATGAAAACCAGCTCATGGTTGCATCTCAATTCTCACATCCTAACACTAAGCAGCTGCCATGGATTCTGGGAAGAAGGTTGTAGAAAATGTGTCGGGTTGGCTCCGGATCTTCGACGATGGCTCTGCCGATCGTTCCTGGACCGGGCCCAAAGAAGTCAAGTTCTTAGCAACCCCAGTGCCCCCATCGGGTGACCAATTCGTTGATGGGGTCGCAACCCGGGATGTCATGATTGACCCGAAATCTTCCCTCTCCGTCCGAATCTATGTACCCGAAAAGCAACCCGGCGACGACCCGAAGCTCCCCATCCTCCTCCACTTCCATGGGGGTGGCTTCTGCATTAGCCGAGCCAGCTGGTACATGTACTACCATTTCTACACCCGGCTCATCAAGTCGGCTCGGGCCATCTGCGTCTCGGTCGAGATGCGGCTGGCTCCAGAGCATCGGCTACCGGCTGCAGTCGATGACTGCTACGCTGCCCTTATGTGGCTACGCTCACTGGCTCGAGGCGAGCTGACCGAGCCGTGGCTCGGTGATAATTCGGACTTTAGTCGGGTCTTCCTAATCGGGGACTCGTCGGGTGGGAATCTCGTGCAAGAGGTAGCTGCGCGTGCGGGACCCGAAGAGTGGGCCCCGCTAAGGTTGGCTGGAGCAGTGCCAATACATCCCGGGTTTGTTCGGGCGGAGCGGAGCGAATCTGAGTTGCGGGTCGAGTACGAGACGCCCTTACTGACGTTAGAAATGTTGGACAAGTTCTTGGCCCTGGCGCTGCCACCTGGCAGCACTAAGGACCATCCGATCACTTGCCCGATGGGACCAGGGGGCCCATCACTTGCTGATCTACGGCTGCCACCTTTTCTGGTTGTGGTGGCAGAGAATGATCTGATGAGAGACACGGAGATGGAGTACATTGAAGAGATGAAGAAGGCCAGGAAAGATGTTGAGGTGGCATATCATCGGGGGGTGGGCCACAGCTTCTACCTTAACAAGATAGCAGTTGACTTGGACCCCATCACAGCCGTTCAAACTGAGTCACTAATATCCGCAATCTCGGATTTTGTCAGGAGGCACTAAAGTGAGGCTCTATTATGTATAATTTAGCAAACTATACGTGATATTGTCACAGCTCACGGCAAAGCTGCATGGAACGGTTTAGTTTGCCCACCTTTTGCTTAATCTATCCTGGTTCACATCACATGTGCTAATTATATATTATAACTGTGTTTTAGGACCTCTTTGATATGTGTGATGAGTAGGTCAAGATCAAATAAAGGGCCTGTTTGGATCTTAGTAGTTCCTTGAATCCGCATTCATGAGCCTGAACGACTAAAGTTCACGAACCTACTGATAGATTAGTGATAAGACATCTTGCTTTTCACAGGACAATCGCTTTCTTCGATGGGGAGGGACATTTTGAGTGCGTGTGTGTGTGACAATTAATTATTTTTGTTCTTTGAGACAAGTAGTTGGATATTATGGTTGTTAAAAATTAACGACAGCATTTATTATACCACAGGCCAAATGAAGTTAGCCATAGCTAGCTCAGACCTTCTATAGACAGGCTGGGAAATTAAGCTGAACCCATACAAATCCTGCAGATTAGATGTATGTCCCAAGCTCAGCTCTTGTAATTTGAACGTAGGGTTAAGCCCAGTCCTGATACCTTGCCTAAGCTTTACTGCTTTTTCGCTAAATATAGGTTAATTATCTTTTTTTATCGAAACCATCCCTTTTGTGCCAACTGATTAGGTTAAAAAGGATCCTCAACCCATGTGATTTTTGGGCCTTACGCTGTCTACAGCATAAAGTGCAGGAGAAGGTTAAGATCACAAACAGAAAAGAAACATAAAAGTCATGCGATTATGCTTACTCTAAAGAAGTGAAAGTGCAAGGGGCCCAAACAGGTTGATCTGAGCTCATTGTGGGTATTGAAATAAAAGCCAACCTTGGGGCTCATATTAAATATGCGTCACGTTCAGGCTTACCTTTGGCCCAAGGACCTGTAAATCTCTGTTCATGTTTGGTGGGTTAAAACGCCAAACAGACCCGGCCATGCAGCCAAACAGACCCACATATGATTCTAGCGGGGGAAACAAAGGAGTCGGCCTATACCTGAATTCTCCCCTCGCATGTGCCCTGTCTCATAGTCAGCTTGATCCGTGACAGTCCTATAATTTATGAGACCGAACCCAATCTGTGTGGGAGCCATCTCGCGAGCCCACTCCCTATTCGGTTTCGGTAAGGCGGATCGTTATCGGCCTCGGACGTTGGCCCGGCGTTGCTTCGGTTTCGACACTAGTAGCTGATGTCGGTAAGTGGTGGCCAGGTCGGCCACGCCACCCCGCCCAGTCTCGGCTACACAGACTATAACTGCATCCCTTGGCTACAGCCCCCATAAAGGAGGGGCCCAAGAAAGGGGTCCGATGGGACCTCAGCCGCCAACAGATCAGGGCAAGATCATGCCCAATGTGACTGGCATTAAATGCAATGTCGGCTGATCGCACCCTCATTAAATGCAATGAGGGTTGTGATGGACCCTCATTAATGACTATGTGGGCTGATGAGACTCTGGTCGCATCACGAGGCCCGCTGGCACAAGCACCAATGCAATCTCTCATATAAAGCATGGGACGACTCAAGAAGGAGGTATGCACTCTCTCTTACATGCAACCCAGACCTCCCTTCTTTCTTCTTCTTCTCCGATCACTGCTAACTTGAGCGTCGGAGAGCCCTGCGCTGCCCCAGCCAGGGTCCTTTGACCGTTCTCTTCTCCCCTTTCAGGTTCAACAGACACGCAGCTCCTTCTCTGGTACTCTGAGTAAGTCCTTGAAGGCATCCTGATCTTGTGAGTATATTTTTCTACACTTACACAATCCATGACAAATATAGGTCAGGTCAAGAATGACACTTTTTTTTTTGTATTTTTTTATTTCACTACATAAAAAAAATATTATTAAAAGTGTGATGCAAAGGATTGAGAAATTTCAGCTTGATTTTCATTGGAATGATATATAATAGAGAGAAGGAAATATCATTTGGTAAGGTGGGATATATTTTGTAAGCCAATTGCTCAAGGTGGTCTCGCCGTACGTCTGCTTTGTAGGGGAAAGTGGTTGGGGAGATTGGGGGACCGTGATTCTGGTATATGGAGGACTATTTTGCTCAATAAATATAAAATAGATAAGAATGGTTGGCACGTTCCTGGGCAAGATTATAAGGCTTCAGGCAAATGGAAGTCTATTTTATTTGTGAAGGTTGAATTTGATAAGTGGATTCGGTATAAAGATCATAATGGTCTTCGGATTAGATTTTGGCTTGATGAGTGGTGTTGTGGGCAGGGGGTTTGGCATCATCAATTTCCAAATCTGTATTCTCTTGATAGACGTCCTCAGGCATTTGTAGGTGAGAATTTTACCATCATAAGAGAATCTATTGTTTGAGACTTGTGTCTTCGAAGGAACTTGACCGACAATGAAATAGTAGATCTTTGTATTTTACTTGGCTTACTGAATAAGGTCTATTTATGAGTGGGTAAATTAGATGTTCGGTTGTGGAAACCTGATGTTTAAAGGTAACTTTACAGTGATCATAACTTATTACTTGATATGTAAATTGGCCATAAATGAGGAAGGGTGAGTCGGGAGCAGCCAAAAACCTAACTCACCCTAAATTTGACTAAAGTCAAAATGTTAAAACCCAGACTTGTCTCGAACTCAACAAACGCACTAGCAACCGTAACCTTGTGTACGATCCCAAAAGAAACCGGAAATGTTGTATTTCAAATAAAGTTCGGATGTAGATTGGGTCTAACATACTGTTTCCAAGTATTTTCGGACCAGTATCAGGGTCAATACCCATGCAAACCCAAGGACCCAAATTTATGTTGAGTCCATTTGCTTCCCTAGAATAAATTCATCTATAAGCTTATAAATAGGATTTAATGATCATTAGCCCTTTTTCAAAACAGTACAAAGTCTAGAGTTGTAAATGAGTCGGTTCTGTTTCGGGTCCATCAACCAAAACCGTTAAGGAGAAGGTGGAACCAAATCCGGTTCCAGAACCGTTTCGGAACCGGTTTTTCAAAACCGGAACTAAAACTATATATGAGACGAGTCTGGACCTTGGTCCGAATTTAGGTAGAGAATCATATTAAAAAAAACACGGTTTTGAGGAGAAATTTTTGAAAATTAAGGTAATATATCTGATCTCGGGTCCACGGGTCCGAACCAAGGTGGAACCCGACCCGGACCCATTTACTTATCAGGATCTAAATAAGGACCCATGCCCGATTTTTAACAGGTCGGAACCTCAGGGTAATCGGAGAATCGGGTACCCATTTACATCCCTAGTACAAACTCAAGTCCTGCCTTTGGGTATGAACTTGCTTCTTATCTCTGCCTTCCATTACTCCGATCTGGGTTCACTAGTGCTATTCCAAAGGATTGATCGAGTGGTTAGGATCACGATTCCTCCCTCTTCCGGAATTAGAAGTTTTGGTATCGACCATCGGTTCACCCTTCTTTAGGAATCGAATGTTGAGTCTACTAATGCTACCACTTTGGGGCCACATGGGTGTTAATCCGGCTTTTCTCTGAGCCCGGAATGATTATTCCAGCCCAAAGGATTGAAATCCTCCGATAGCATATATATATATATATATTGGAGAAGTTTCAAGTGCATCCATCTTTCACCATAGGGTGACTATTTGGACCAATCAGGAGATGTCACATGTAAGAGATGTCACATCCCTTCCTAAAAAAAAGTTTCCTTTCCCATATGGCACCGCATGCGGCCCCGCCGGATTGGACAAAACAGGGTTTCCTGTTGGGTCCAAACAGGAGATCTGGATCCGGATGGGGGTTGTGAGACTTCCCCAAGACCGACTTCCCCAAGACCGAGTACGTCTTTGGTCAAAGTCATTGCGGAGGGCCCCTCTGAGATCCACCACAAGTCTCACTTTAACAGAAAAAAAAAAAAAAAATCCCATCTAGACTGACCTCAAAAGATCCTGTTTCATTTCTGTATTCCATTGTAAGTGGCCGACACGCAATGTAGCGTATTCTCATCTATTCACTATAAAAGTTGGGGCAGGAAAGACCAAACCAAGCCATTGTGGCCTCTTCACCTCTCTCACTCACTCACAAACTCCTCACATTATAAGGAGTGGTTACTGTGTTAATATGGCCTCTGCAAACAGGGCTGTCGTGGAAGATGTATCGGGCTGGCTTCGGGTTTTCGATGATGGCTCCGTGGACCGCTCATGGACCGGGCCCAAAGAAGTCGAGTTCTTAACGAGCCCAGCTCCCCCATCCGACGGTGAATTCGTCGACGGAGTTGCGACCCGGGACATCGTCATCGACTCCGAATCCAACCTCTCCGTCCGAATCTACCTACCCGAAAAGCTACCCGACGATGACCCGAAACTTCCTGTCATCCTTCACTTTCATGGGGCGGCTTTTGCATCACCCGAGCCAATTTCTACATGTACTACCTATTCTACACCCGGCTCGTTAAGTCTGCTCGAGCCATATGTGTCTCGGTTGAGATGCGGCTTGCGCCCGAGCATCGGCTCCCAGCGGCTATTGACGATTGTTATGCGGCCCTTCTTTGGCTCCTGGCTCTGGCTCGAGCCGAGCTGACCGAGCCATGGCTCGGGCCCAATGCGGACTTTAGTCGGGTATTTATGGTGGGGGACTCAACCGGGGGGACCACTGTGCACCATGTGTCCGCACGTGCGGGCTCAGAGGAGTGGAGCCCACTACGGTTGGCTGGGGGTGTACTCTTACATCCGGGTTTCCATCGGACCGAATTGAGCCGGTCCGAGATGGAGGCCCAGTTTGAGACACCCTTCCTGACATTGGATATGATCAACCGGTTCATGGCCCTTGCGTTGCCACTTGGCAGCACCAAGGACCATCCGATTATGTGTCCGATGGGGCCCGCGGCCCCTCCTCTCGCTGATCTGCGTCTGCCACCGTTTTTGGTTGTGGTGGCAGAGAGGGACCTGCTTCATGATAGAGAGTTGGAGTATGTTGATGAGATGAAGAAGGCTGGGAAGGATGTGGAGCTGATGGTGAACCGGGGGGTGGGCCACTGCTTCTACCTCAACAAAGTAGCTATCGACTCGGACCCAGTCACGGCCACCCAGACCGAGTTGTTGATTGAGTCCATCTCGAACTTCATTAGGAACCACTAAAGGGAGCACACTGTGCACTAGGGTGTGACACATAAGAATAATTAAACTGTTAGCTTTTATGGCCTTATGTTACTCTTTTTTGTTTAACCTACTTATTAGATTGCGGCCTCTTTTGTATTCTCTTTAGGATTTTGTACTTTAATGTCAGGATCCATGGATTTAACTAAACAGGGGTTTGAATGTAAATGTAAATGGAAATGTGAATGTGAATGTACATGTGAAGTACATTTCCGGTCATGTTATCTTGCCGCTTGTTTTAATGGTTGATTTTCCTTCTCCTCCAAAGTAAAGTTGACGGAAATATACTTTTTAGCCATAGGTTAGGAGGAATGTACCTTATTTTGCGGTAATACATTTCCATGGTCCATATCTCAACCAGCTAGTAAGAGACGTGAATGTAGTAGTTAGAGTGCGTGAGTTTAAATATCCATAGCAGCAAAAGCATAATAATAATGATAATAGAAAATACACTTCCATGGAAATCCAAGCATTTAAACACATCCTTAAGACATGACTGTGTAATGCTCAAATTTGATACTCCCTTGAAAATTCATTTGCAAAGCTCCACACTAAATCACCACAACAAATAGTGCTCTACAAGCGGATTGAGGATGTGCTCAAATCACACTCATTTCATAGTGTGCTAACTTGTGAATTGTAGTTAGAAATTGTATACATGCAGTTTTCTTTTTCATCCTAATCAATTGGGGGCAATGATATTTTTTTTACGACCCATATGAATAGATACTGCATTCGGCTAGTGGTATTCGGTCGACAATGATGCTTTGATCAAAATTCTTTGGTAGCTTCACTCACCATCTTCTCTATAGCTATTCTCCTCCTCTCCATCGTCCGATATTCGTGTGATGTTCTTACATTGAGAGTGAAAACTTTGGGTCATTTGACCCCTATTGGTCTTTGTTTTGTCCCATAAAAGGGGGGACATTCTAAATACACCCACCCTATTGAATATTTACACCCACCCTAGGCTAAGACCTGATCTGACCTGACCTGACATTTAATATTTACACACACCCTTTTATGAGTGGCCTGCAGACTGGTTATACCGTTTGATTGGACACTACAAAAATTAAAGAGTATATTTAAAAAGGAGAGAGAGGAGAAGAAAGAGAAAAAAAAATGACATTGAAACCTCTCCTGGGAAAATAACTAAAGACAGTCTCTCTCTCTCTAGATATCTCCATGTCTTGTGAGAAGGCTGCAGAGGGAGAGTGGAGTTTTGCAGTGAGGGAGAGAGGACAAGTAAGGGAGAGTGGAGCCCACTTAAGCATTGTATCTGTGTTTTGGGACTATGGGACCCAGGTGGGCCCCTGATATTAGATTTGATCCATGGATCCGAAGGAGGACTCACGGACGACCGTAGAAGGGCCGGTCTCATAGGCAGTAGACACCCCTGGCCCACCATCCATTAGGTTGATAAGAGAAGGTGTGACTAAGGGAAAAATAATTAGTTTTGGACATTAGGCCGTTGTGGACCCCTTGATTGATCTGATCGTAAATCTGGTCCGTCCATCGGACCGGACATGGTGGGGCGACGTTGAAAATGTGGACTCGTGTGAAGTGGGCTCTATTTGGTCCACCATCCAAAGACCCAAAGGGGGTATGACAGTAGTGAAGAAGAAAAGGGAATAATTCTGTTTTTGGAGACAGGGGGGTCCAGGTGGGTCACCAATGACAATCTGAACCATACATCTTGTAGAGGGGACGTGGGTGACCATCTTGATGAAGGCTGATCGTGGCTTTTGATCAGTGGGCCGCTATCCAAAATTGCACGGAGGTTGGGATGCTAGACTCCATTCCAGAACTGAGTTATCTGATGAGAAGAAGAGAGGATGGAGATAGGGATAGGGTAGGTGTAAATATGCCATCGGAATGTCCACTCGGCCTGACCCGGGGGACCGAATGCAGCCCGGTCCCCCGGTCAGGCCGAATAGCACGACTCATATGCCATACTCCCACCCTTTATAGGGTGGGTGCAAATAGCAACACCCTAAAAGGGGGAATAGTTCATAGATCTACTATTATAGGAGTCTACTAACAGTTGGACTACGGTCTATGGGCTTCTGTGATACCCGTGACTGCATCAGTGGCCAAGTATAGTGGATGGTGACTCAAGGCTGAGAAAAAACGAAATATGTCATCAAAACGAGTCATGGAAAGCGCAATTGGCAAAAGATACATAGCCACAGTTCCACAGGTAGTAATACTTCCATGTGTTCCATGATGCCTCTCTACGCTTTACACGTCACAAGGGTAGTCTTCATTCTCATCAGTACCCTCCCTCCCTCCCTCCCTCCCTCCCTCCCTCCCCCCCTCTCCCCTCTTTTTAGGTTGGTTGGCCTTTTCTCTTTTTAGGTTGGTTGGCCTAGTGGCCCTGTGGGAGCAGGCCTGCTATCCACAGCTCCAACCCCATGAATATTCCCCATTCTCATCAGTACTTGGTCGTCCCATTACCCATGTGAAATGGCACAGCATGTGACCTCTGGTCTCTTGATGATGACACCACTGACCATCTTTCAATAGGGGTGCAGCCGAGTCAGGTGGGCTCACCCCAATCTGGGTTAGATGGGTCATTAGACTGCAGTACAAGATTTTGGGTCATGGTCCAGCTCATCTAAATTAATGACCAAGATTTTTTATTTACAAATGAGGGCAGACATTGGATCTAAGATTTCAAGCCACTGATAGATTATTGGCCCCTGTTTAAGTCTATTTGCAAACTGGACATTATTCTAAGTTCTAACCCATTGACGAATTGATTGCTGAACAAAAATCAAGTAAATCATTTAATATCATGTGGTAAACATAGCCAAGTTGTAACCTAAATCAGGTGTGATTTGAGTAGGAGAGATTTCTAGTAAATATCATCTATCCTCTTAACGGATACACGATTTTATTCTTCGCGTAGATCAGCCTCTTTTGTTGCAGCGGACTTGTGTTTTTTTATCTGAAACTTCTACGTTGATCTCCGACTGACACTTACAACCTGTACTGTTCTTCTTCATCTCAAATCCAACACGATTACACGTGACCCCAATCAATCTTAAACTTCTAAATATCAGGTTAGGGTGGGTCAAACTGTAAGACTTGAAAACAAAAACACAAAAGCAAGTATTTTCGGACCAGTATCCGGGTCAATACCCATGCAAACCCAAGGACCCAAATCTATGTCGAGTCCATTTGCTTCCCTAGAATAAATTCATCTATAAGCTTATAAATAGGATTTAATGATCATTGGCCCTTTTCAAAACAGTACAAAGTCTAGGGTTGTAAACGAGTCGGTTCCGTTCCGGGTCCATGGTGAACCCGGAACCGGAACCGTTAAGGAGAAGGTGGAACTAAATCCGGATCCGGAACCGTTTCGAAACCGGTTTTTCAAAACCGGAACTAGAACCATATATGAGACGAGTCTGGATCTTGGTCCGGATTTAGGTAGAGAATGATATTAAAAAAAAAATATGTAGAGAATGATATTAAAAAAAAATATGGAGGAGAAATTTTTGAAAATTGAGGTAATATATCGGGTCTCGGGTCTACGAGTCCGAACCAAGGTGGAACCGGACCCGGATCCATTTACTTATCGGGGTCTAAATAAGGACCCAGACCCGGTTTTTAATCGGACGGAACCTCAGGGTAATAGGAGAATCGGGTATCCATTTACATCCCCAGTACAAACCCAAGTCCTGCCTTTGGGTATGAACTTGCTTCTTATCTCTGCCTTTCATTACTCCGGTCTGGGTTCACTAGTGCTACTCCAAGGGATTGGCCGAGTGGTTAGAACCACGATTCCTCCCTCTTCCGGAATTAGAAGTTTTGGTATCGACCATCGGTTCCCCCTTCTTTAGGAATTGAAGGTTGAGTCTACTAATGCTACCACTTTGGGGCCACATGGGTGTTAATCCGGCTTTTCTCTGAGCCCGGAAGGATTATTCCAGCTCAAAGGATTGAAACCCTCCGATAGCATATATATATATATATATATATATATATATATATATCGGAAAAATTTCAAGTGCATCCATCTTTCACCATAGGATGACTGTTTGGACCAATTAGGAGATACCACATGGAAGAGATGTCACATCCCTCCTTAAAAAAAAATTCATTTCCCATATGGCACCGCATGCGGCACCCCCTTATTGGACCAAACAGGGTTTTCTGTTTGGTCCAAACAGGAGATCTGGATCTGGATGGGGGTTGTGAGACTTCCCCAAGACCGAGTAGGCACGTCTTTGGTCAAAGTCATTGCTGAGGGCCCCTCTGAGACCCACCGCAAGTCTCACTTTAACAGAAAAAAAAAAAAAAAATTCTCATCTAGACTGACCTCAAAAGATCCTGTTTCATTTCTGTATTCTATTGTAAGTGGCCGACACGCAATGTAGCGTATTCTCATCTATTCACTATAAAAGGTGCGGGAGGAAAGACCAAACCAAGCCATTGTGGCCTCTTCACCTCTCTCACTCACAAACTCCTCACATTATAAGGAGTGGTTACTGTGTTAATATGGCCTCTGCAAACAGGGCTGTCGTGGAAGATGTATCGGGCTGGCTTCGGGTTTTCGATGATGGCTCCGTGGACCGCTCATGGACCGGGCCCAAAGAAGTCGAGTTCTTAACGAGCCCAGCTCCCCCATCCGACGGTGAATTCGTCGACGGAGTTGCGACCCGGGACATCGTCATCGACCCCGAATCCAACCTCTCCGTCCGAATCTACCTACCCGAAAAGCTACCCGACGATGACCCGAAACTTCCTGTCATCCTTCACTTTCATGGGGGCGGCTTTTGCATCACCCGAGCCAATTTCTACATGTACTACCTATTCTACACCCGGCTCGTTAAGTCTGCTCGAGCCATATGTGTCTCGGTTGAGATGCGGCTTGCGCCCGAGCATCGGCTCCCAGCGGCTATTGACGATTGTTATGCGGCCCTTCTTTGGCTCCGGGCTCTGGCTCGAGCCGAGCTGACCGAGCCATGGCTCGGGCCCAATGCGGACTTTAGTCGGGTATTTATGGTGGGGGACTCAACCGGGGGGACCACTGTGCACCATGTGTCCGCACGTGCGGGCTCGGAGGAGTGGAGCCCACTACGGTTGGCTGGGGGTGTACTCTTACATCCGGGTTTCCATCGGACCGAATTGAGCCGGTCCGAGATGGAGGCCCAGTTTGAGACACCCTTCCTGACATTGGATATGATCAACCGGTTCATGGCCCTTGCGTTGCCACTTGGCAGCACCAAGGACCATCCGATTATGTGTCCGATGGGGCCCGCGGCCCCTCCTCTCGCTGATCTGCGTCTGCCACCGTTTTTGGTTGTGGTGGCAGAGTGGGACCTGCTTCATGATAGAGAGTTGGAGTATGTTGATGAGATGAAGAAGGCTGGGAAGGATGTGGAGCTGATGGTGAACCGCGGGGTGGGCCACTGCTTCTACCTCAACAAAGTAGCTATCGACTCGGACCCAGTCACGGCCACCCAGACCGAGTTGCTGATTGAGTCCATCTCGAACTTCATTAGGAACCACTAAAGGGAGCACACTGTGCACTAGGGTGTGACACATAAGAATAATTAAACTGTTAGCTTGTATGGCCTTATGTTACTCTTTTTTGTTTAACCTATTTATTAGATTGCGGCCTCTCTTGTATTCTCTTTAGGGCATGTTTGGATGTATGGTGAATTAAAGTATAGTGAGGTGAAGCATCAAATCAAGATATAAAAAAATATAAGGTTTATAATAGTGTTTTGTTTTTAGTTGTTTGGTATGGAATCTTTTTTACTTTTTATATAAAAAAGTTAAGTTTTTTTGTCTTTTAGTGAAGAAATGAGGATACTTTTTTTACTTTTTTTGAAAAAGATGGAGAAAATTTTGAAATTGTATACTTTTAATATGACCCATTGTCTTTTCTTGTTTGGATAATGGAGGCATTACCTCATCTCACCTTACTTCACCACACATCCAAACACGCCCAGGATTTTGTACTTTGATATCAGGATCCATGGATTTAAATAAATAGGGGTTTGAATGTAAATGTGAATGTGAATGTACATGTGAAGTACATTTCCGGTCATGTTATCTTGCCACTTGTTTTGATGGTTGATTTTCCTTCTCCTCCAAAATAAAGTTGAAGGAAATATACCTTTTAGCCATAGGTTTGGAGGAATGTACCTTATTTTGCGGTAATGCATTTCCATGGTCCATATCTCAACCAGAACGTTAATGTAGTAGTTAGAGTGCGTGAGTTTAAGCATCCACAGCAGCAAAAGCATAATAATAATGAAAATAGAAAATACACTTCCATGGAAATCCAAGCATTTAAACACATCCTTTAGACATGACTGTGTAATGCTCAAATTTGATACTCCCTTGAAAATTCATTTGCAAAGCTCCACACTAAATCACCACAACAAATAGTGCTCTACAAGCGGATTGAGGATGTGCTCAAATCACACTCATTTCATAGTGTGCTAACTTGTGAATTGTAGTTAGAAATTGTATACATGCAGTTTTCTTTTTCATCCTAATCAATTGGGGGCAATGATATTTTTTTTAGGGGTTTTAACGGGAAAAACCCCTTTAAACATACTATTAATGAATTTAGACCCAATAAAATCTTACAGACAGAAGTGGCCCTAAAGTTACGTTTCACTTTTTTTTTTTGTCTTTTAGCGCTATAGTCGATATCGACGCTCATTCATAAGTTACATACCCAGTTTCGCATCTTGTTTTCCCCTTTTCATCGTTCGTCTCACGTCTGCAAGCCTGGCGATGAACAAGAGTTGCAGCTCTTTATTCACTCCATTAAGGGTGGTGGTTGCACTCCTTTAAGAGGTAGGTACACACTTGAATCTTTATTATTAGTTTTGATAGTTTCCCCAAAACTTTTCATTCACCCAACTTGTTGATTCATATTCTTCCTTTTATATGTTACCAGCCCTAGACAAGTAATGAACGATCTTGCTCTGTCCAAGAAGATGGCACCCAAGTGCATCTAGAGTTGTGAACGGTGGATATTTGCTCCGAAAAAAACACATCCACCTTTGATTTTCCATACGTTTTTGGGTTTAGGGTTTTAAATGTGCAATTTTTTTACTATCCCAGAAAATGGCACCCAAGTGCATCTAGAGTTTTGAACGGTGGATATTTGCTCCTAAAGTGACACTACCATCTTTAATTTGTACATACGTTTTTGGGTTTAGGGTTTTAAATTTACATGTATTTGACAATAAAGAAATCACTTCTCTTCTTCACTGTATTATTTATCCTAACCCAAACTAAAACATAACATTTATGCCCCATGTTAATTCATTTTCATCTATTTCCTTTTACAAGTTTTAGATATTGTAACAGCACATTTGCCTTGTCCCATGAAATTGTTATAAAAGGTGGATATGCTCCAACAGTTACACTATCTTATTTAGTTTTCATAATCCCTTTTTGGTTGAGGGTTTAAAATGCGCATAATCTCTGTATGGCATTGTTTAACAATACAATTAGTACACCCTTATAATATCACAATGCATTTACTTTAAACATACATTTGGCCTTTCACCATGGGCACTGTTTATGTATACAATTTACCTTTCATTCCTATCACTATTATAAACTAATTTTATATTTATAAACAGCATGTCAGATTGCGAGGTTCTAATCATATTCCACTACGATGGAAACTTTGAATTTGATATTATGCGTCCCGTCTATAACGGAGGAAAGCAGAAGATGAGGTATTTATCAACTGGCATAACATATGGGTCATTGGTTGGCGAAGCAATTAAAGCATCTAATTGGGATTCATCTACTAAAAGTTTAAGCATACAATACCTTCATCACAATGGACGTGCATTTTCACTGGCTAGCATTGAAGATGATAATGATGTGAACAGAATGATCAAAGCATCGGGTCAGGATACAAATGGGATCTACTTATATGTTTCTAAGAGTCCGAACAATGGACAATGTAAAGGAAGAGAACAATATGGGTATGTCAATTTGTTGTATTCTAAATTATACTTTGTCAATTTGTTGTATTCTTGGATTATACTTTATCAAATATTAATCCCAATCCCTTATATGTTGATGCACTGTAGGTTTCAGAGGAATGAAAAGCATCAATGTTTACTTCGAAAATCAAAGAGTGTATTGATAAATTGCAAGGGAAAAGAAGTGCAAGATAGGACAGTCGTTCCAGAGCTTCCTACAGTTGATCTCCAAGAAGATAATGACATGCATTTTTCGATTGTTCGAAACATTACAAGTCCGCATCATACCTTAGGTCAAGAAATAGATGTTGATAATATAGACGATGGGGCAGAGTATGGTGATGAGAATTATTTTGATGAAAATATTTTCACCGGACAAATTCCAGTGATTGTGATGGGCTCGCACAAAAGCAACGTTGCCGGGGCTAATCCAATCAACAATGCATGTCCTTCAAGTGAACATTCAGGTGTTAATTTCATCGACAACATGGTACCTGAAAAATCGAATGTAGACATTGGAAACAATTCAGCACGTGAAATGTGGGTTGGCCGTGAATTCCCTGATCGTGACACATTCCGGAAGACTGTGGCTAAGTTCGCAATTTATGGAAACTTTACTCTGAAGCACTTGAAGACAAACATGTACAAGGTGACAGCATGCTGTAAAGATCAGAATTGCCCTTGGCGCATTCATGCCTCTATCGTGGAATCAGGACCACAATTCAAAGTGCGTACGTATAATCCTGTCCATAGATGCTCGAAGCCAATGATGGGAATGGCACATAAACAGGCGTCAGCATTGCTAATTTCGGAGTTCATCATGGATAGAGTCCGACAAAATGTCAATCTTAAACCAAAAGAGATCATGAACGACTACCAAATGGAATATGGGACAACTATTAGTTATAGGAAGGCACATGTAGCAAAGGAGATAGCCCTGCGTGCAGTGCGAGGCTCTTACGAAGAGTCATTTCAAATGCTGCCTAGTTACTGTATTGAACTGCAGAGGACCAATCCAGGCACAATAACGAACATAGACACCACATCTGAGGACCGTTTCAGAAGATTTTTTTGGGCATTCGGAGTTTGTCTAAGGTCTTTCATTAGTACGTGCAGACCAATGATTGCTATAGATGGGACACATCTCCGAGGGAAGTATCCCGGTGTCTTGCTCGTTGCTGTTACACACGATGCCAATCATAAGCTTCTCCCCATCGCTTTTGCCTTCGCGGAAGCAGAACGACGTGATAGTTGGGAGTGGTTCCTTGCAAACCTACATATAGCGCTGGGTGAGCCTAATAATTTGACTATTGTGTCGGACCGTCAAAAGGGTCTTATTCCGGCGCTCTTGAACACCATACCCTCCGCAAGGCATTGTTATTGTTGCCGTCACATTGCCGAGAATATTAGGGTAACTTTCAGTGATGCGGCAATTGTTATGAAATTTTGGCGTGCTGCCAAAGCAAACAGGCCGTTTGAGTATGATGCATATATGACCGATATTCGGGCAGTCAGCCAAGAGGCATTCACTTACATTGATTCAATTGGAAGGCAACGTTGGGCTAATGCACATGTAGAAGGACGGCGGTATGACATGCTCACTAGTAACGCTGCAGAATGCACAAATGGCCTCTTAAAGGATACAAGGGTCCTTCCTATTACAAAACAGGTCGAGGAAATACGGGCCAAGCTAATGGAATTTTACCAGAAGCGTCATCTTGAGTCGGAAGCAATTACAAGCCGTCTAACACCTTATGCGGAGAAAGTTTTGGAAAAAGAAAGTGAAGAAGCGCGACGATTGCATGTTCGTGTGGCTGGTCTAGTCGAGTTTCAGGTACAATCTGCGGAGTATGTGGACGTCGTCGATCTTGAACGCAAGACTTGCACATGTCGAAAATGGGAGATTTTGGGGATCCCGTGTTCTCATGCATTGGCTTCAATGCGAGTTCGAAACTATGATCCATATGAATTCTGCGAACATTGGTACCTATCAAGTGTGTATCGTACGACATATAGTGAAGTGTTGCATGCTACCCGAGACAGTAAACAATGGGAGCACACATCTGATGAACGAGTTTTGCCACCACGAGCTACTAAACAGCCAGGGCGGCCAAAGAAGAATAGGATTCGGTCCGAGGATTGTGGCCGCCAACGGAAGGTAGTCACCTGTGGTAACTGTAAGGAGAGGGGGCATAATCGACAAAGTTGCCGCAATCCACCTGCGCAAATTTGAAGATGGAAGGGGAATGCAAGAGTCAACGTGAACTCCTTTTTTGTTGGTGTTGGTATTTTGTATAACAGCAATCTGGACAGTGTATAGTCTACTGAAGCATTGAAGATGGAAGGGGAATGCAAGAGTCAACGTGAACTCCTTTTTGGTTGGTGTTGGTATTTTGTATAACAGCAATCTGGACAGTGTATAGTCTACTGAAGCATTGAAGATGGAAGGGGAATGCAAGAGTCAACGTGAACTCCTTTTTGGTTGGTGTTGGTATTTTGTATAACAACAATCTGGACAGTGTATAGTCTACTGATGGGGATTTTTTGGAAGGGGAATGCAAGAGTCAAGGGACGGTGTTAGTATTTTGTATAAATGTGATAGAAGATGTTGCCGTGAAGGGCCTTGTACATTTTGTTGAAGCATTTTTTGGAAGGGCATAATTGTGTTGTATTGCACATGTCTTTTTTTTTGTAAGGATGCACTCCCTTTTTGGGGTTAATATATGTTGAAAACTCTCTTAATTTCTTGGGGATGCAAATGGTTTAATTTTTTCCAGCCTTATTGAGATATTATTCGCTAAATATTCGCCAAAAAAACGTAGTTGTTTTGTTTCATCATATGACTGTTTTTCTAAGTTCCAGTGACTATGACTGTTTTTTCAGCTTATAGTCAGTTAAATAGTCGATATCGACTATTACTATAGTCGATATCGACTATGACTGTGTTTTTCATGTTTCAGTTAAATAGTCGATATCGACTATTACTATAGTCGATATCGACTATGACTGTGTTTTTCATGTTCCAGTTAAATAGTCGATAGCGACTATAGTGATAATCGATATCGACTATGACTGTTTTTCATGTTTCAGTTAAATAGTCGATATCGACTATGACTGTGTTTTTCATGTTTCAGTTAAATAGTCGATATCGACTATAATGATAGTCGATATCGACTATGACTGTATTTTTTATGTTTCAGTTAAATAGTCGATATCGACTATAGTAATAGTCGATATCGACTATAGTAATAGTCGATATCGACTATTACTGTGTTTTTTTTTTTATTGTGATTCAATTTACATAATCAATATTCAAGCACACATCCTGCATACCATATCACAACCACATTTCAATAAACACATGTTCCATTCAATTTCAAATTATGTGAAATGGAGGTCCACAATATGAAAATCATGGTCATAATCAATCTTATATATACTCAAGCACACATTCTGCACAAACCACAATATCACAACCACATTCAATAAACACATGTTCCATACCCATTCAATTTCAAATTATGTAAAAATCAAAATCATATAAGAAGAACCATATGAGTTCCACAACCAGTGCTTCTTACAAGTTCCACAAATTCATACAAAAAGTATTTGTAATGGCCTCTCCGTCTACTGCCCAATACCTTCACAAAACTTCTATTAAACTAATAAAATCACATCAAGCCGGTAGGTTCAACAGCTCAGGAAGATTCAACCTATTAGCATTCACTTGCCAACTTCTCTTGAATAACTCAATGACAATTTTGCTGCGGAAATAAGGGATATCGTTTTGGGTAAATGTGATAGGACGACGGTGAACACAATGCTCTGCGAATGCCACAGCGAAGACCCCGCAGTCATTACCATTGTTTTGATGAGGAATGTCTTCCTTGAACACGATCGTCCATAAAAATGGATCCGTCCATCCAAAATGCATATACATCTTGTTTAACCAGCTGATCTGCAAAAAATGAGAAATTGCACAAGGGGGGTAGCTGTTACATAAGTGATGTCCTGAAACAATGTACTCGGATTGCAATATAGAATCCCAAACCATACTTACAAACTGTTCCGCTTTATTCTGTGTCAAACGATCACCAGCCAAACTGTTATAGAATTCCCACCTTTTTTCATCAACGTATCCCACAACGAGCGTGAAATGGTTCCTGTAGTGGACGACAAACACAAGTGTATGTGCCTCCCTTGCTTCCCAGACTCTGTGGCCGTGCTTACCGAAGGCAGCTTCAACACTGGCATCAGATCCATCCTGCCACCAACTCTGCGAATAGTAATGTCACCAGAATATAAATGGTTAACGAATAAAGATGACTCATAAGCCTATGGTAACTAAGATAGGACAGTTCAGCGCAGACTTACAGATATGCTTGGGTCGGCGATGAAAGCGGTTGGACATCCTTCTCTCATGATCTCAAAGTAATAATACATTAGATTGGTGTCCAGCCAAGTTCCCTCGTCCAGTGCTTTCTTTAAGTCGTTGCTGGATATCATGGTACAAATACTGGCCAGTTCATCCTCTCTACATGGAATAGATGTTTGTTAATAAAAAACACTTGAGCACAAGATATTAATGAAGATGGATACAAATTGAAAGTAATGGGAGAAATATTATTGTGCTTACTTTGTCTCATAGTATTCCTTGAAACCCCTAAGAAAGAATTGCTCCTGATCATTTAATACATAGCCCGAATGCACCATAGAATGAGAATAATCAGAGAACTTTACGGGCACTTTACGCATACGGGGCAAGCGCTTGATTCTCCAAATCAAAGAGACTACGGTAGCCATAGGTGCTGCAGCAACAATTGCGGAACCACTAGTAACTGTCACAGGAGTGTCAAACAGTGTCCTGGCTATTGGGGGGGTTGAGAGCACTTCTTCGGTTGGTGGTAAGCCTGCTTTACGTTCATTCCTTGGTGAATGATCGGGACGTACTGGTCCCGCCTTTTTTAACCTTTTTGCCCTTGGACTTTTAATAGCAGCTTTCTTTACTCTCGTGTGAGAGACTCCAACCTGGCTGCTTGTCTGATGGAAAACAGTGTGAGATGGACCAGGTTGAGAGGGAACAATGCTTGTCTGATGGAAAACAGTGTGAGATGGACCAGGTTGAGAGGGAACAATGCTTGTCTGATGGAAAACAGTGTGAGATGGACCAGTTTGAGAGGGAACACTGCTTGTCTGATTGAAAACAGAAAGAACATAGTCAGATTGCACATTATAGAATTTAACTCAATGACAGAGTCAGATTGCACAAGAAAAAATTTAATGGAGGGTGGGACAGTTTACCTTTTCTGCATCCTCATCGGATTGTGAGCTATTGCAGTCTTCCATAGAGAAGTGCACAAATGTTGTCCCAATAGCTGCCTTAAATGTCTTTAGTTTTTTCCGAATCGACTCCGCAAGTTTGGACACGTTTTTTTTCCTCCTGTCTGCCCGATCACACGACCGCTCTAAGCGAGCAACAAGTTCATCAACCTGAAAACAGCGGACAAGCAATTAACCAGAATAAGTAAAGTTACTACGATAGATAGAAATATAAATGATCGTCCGGACTAATTAGCATTCAATACTTACATATTTTTGTGGGACAGATGGCTCAGCCTGCTGAGCGGGGGCTTCTGCCTCGGGCCTCTCCACGTGCTCAACCTTGCCAATGTGTCGGACTGTGTTGGCACCATACCATAGCAGGTACTCTTCTGAATGAACCGGCTGGGTGCACTTCTCTCCGCGTAAACCCAGCTGCTTTCTTGCAGCCCACAGTGCTGTTACCTCTTCATCCATACGCGAGCTATAATCAATCACCATCCTCTCTATACGTTCTCCACGGAAGTATGGCATATTGAAAAGAGGGGGGACCAATTGCTTGAGTCCAAACTGCTTCATGACTCGCCATGTATTATGCCGCTCAACAATCCAGTACCATACTAGGACGGTTGATGACGAAAACAGATCGCGATCCCCTTTGGGTACGCTCGTCTTGAACTTTTTGCCATACCCAGAATATGGCTGCCAAGTGAACTATATATATGCACATATAAGAAGACATTAAAACATATACATCAGGTAACCTAAGTAAAAATATCATAAAATTTACTTGGATGACACATGTGTATTTACCCCATCAGCCGGCAAGCTGTTTAGTTGGTGCCTGACTTCTTTGACCGTTGCGAGGGCTTGGGGGTGATCCACCAACCTCTTATGCCATGTCTTGAAAAGTGGAAATTGTATGTCTTTTTTCCAACTAGGATCTTGCCGAGGGATCCGTCCAAGAGACATTCTCGAGTAAGCCCATATCTGCGATGGAAAACATAAAAACGCAACTGTTAGTTAACATTAAAATAATGCACCCAAAAATGTTAAGTTTGAGGATTATCCACCTGTAGCAACTGCAAAGGCCCTGTGGGTGTCCTGCAGGACTTGCTGTCATTTATATGTTGATTTTTTTCCTTTCCTTCAGCCTCCTTCGTCTCATGGCCCCACCAAGTTGCCTTTGCCAACATTCTATAAAGATTTGCAAGGCATGCTGGGGCCCATGCATAAGGCTTGAAATCTTTAAACAATTCAAGTAGAAAAGCAGGCCCCCTCGCACCAGATGTCTGTGTGAAGATCTGCCCGGCCACCAAAAAGAACAAATATGCTCGGGTGGCTCTTATCTCGGCATCATTGGTTTTCTTCTTTTTCTTATCCTGCCAGGCGGAGGGTTTGAAGTTGTCTTCAAGCCACTTAAATTTTATTGTTATGCCAACATAGTCTAGCTTCTTCTGTGGCGTGATCCCAAGCAACTCTTCACAAACCGGTTCTACAAATCTACCGGAGAAAGTTCGTCCGGTTACCACCGGGCCATCGACTGGCAGGCCATAGATATAAGCAACGTCTTCGAGTGTTATAGTTGCTTCCCCGGATGGAAAATGGAATGAATTTGTTTCTGGGCGCCACCGCTCAACCAAAGCTGTTATTAAGGCATGGTCTATGACCATACGATCTATGTCGGCCAAGTGGTGTAGACATGTTTGCCGTACATATTGCTTTTGAACATCTGTAAGCACCCATATATCTTTATCGGGGTTTGTTGGGATGCATCTCATCCGTCCGAGTTCCTTGTAAAAACAACAATTATTGAGGTGACTCCATGAACAATAGAACAAAACTAAGAAATTTCAATTGTAAATACAAACTTGAATTATGTTTTTGGTATACCTCTCCGTGACCGATACCCTCCGATATATGATTGTTTTGGTTAAAGAGGAGTATGCTTGGAGTTTCAACGGGTTTCTCTTCATTGACCTGCAAAATTTAAACGAGTTTTTTAGACAATTTATCAGGACTTGGCAGCATTGAAGATCATTGATTTCACTACATAAGAGGTTCAGGTCAAATACAAAAAACAAAAAAAATTAACAATGGATAATCCCCCTCTTGAACTCTAGATAGGTTGGCAACGATAAAAAGTTGCAGTAGACCAATAGACAGGTTAACAGATTTACCAATGCAGTCCATTTTGTTGTAGCAACTAAATTTGGACTATCACAGAAAAGTATAGGGAATGTATGGTCCTATCTGGATTAATTATCACTGGAGCCATCCAATAGTTTTGCATTCCTTTTAGTTTAACAAAAAATTATTGATACGATTTAAGCTTTTGTGCACTTAGTTCTGGGTTTTTCATTTCTTTTTATAAGTTCTCTGGTCTAGGTTTTGGGTTCATTTTGTCCTTCTCATTATTTTGTTTGCATTTGGTTGAGCAGGTTCATGCCTACTACAGATTTGGACCCCTGAGTGCATACTTATCTGTAAATTACTTGGACAGATTCCTTTCAGCCTGTGAACTTTCTGTAAGTTGTGGAGAAGAACCCAACATGCATTTCACAAAAATGATTTTGCATTTCTCCTTGAGTTTTTGGAATGATTCAGGATCTATCATTGATTCTCTCTTGCCTGTTTCTGCCTTAATCTGTTTCTAGCAAGGTAAGCCCTGGATGATGCAGCTGTTATCTGTGGCCTGCTTGTCTCTGGCTGCCAAGATGGAGGAAACTGAAGTACCCCTGTCTCTGGATTTACAGGTAAAGTGACATTGGATTTAATGTTATCAGATGCAATTGTCTGATTTGGTTTGGGGATGGTTGGAAGCCTGTTTCACAGAAAATGCATTGGTTTTTTCCATTTTTGTTTTCTGATTGTTGAAATGATGTGTGCTTTATCAGGTTGGGGAATCAAAATTTGTCTTTGAATCTAGGACTATACTGAGAATGGAACTTCTGGTCCTGAGTACTTTGAAATGGAGGATGCAAGCTGTGACTCCATTTTCCTTTATAGATCACTTTCTTCAGAAGATTAATGATGACAAACCTCCACCAAAATCATCACTTCTCCGATCTGTTGAACTGATCTTAGGCACAATCAGAGGTATGCTTTTCTTTTTCTCAAGTTTATATTTGTGTATTTACCAAAATAAAAGTTTTTTTTTTTTTTTTGTGTGTGTGTGTGTGTATAGTGCGTATGCATTCCTTGTCGTGTGAAATTGAATTGAATTCTTTGAATTATAACTCTGAAGAGAAACACAATGCAAGGGTTGATTTCTGGAATTCAAGCCTTGTGAGGTTGCTGCAGTAGTGGCAATATCTGTATCAGTAGAAGCCCAAACAGTGGATTTCAACAAGGCACTAACTTCTTGCATTCATGTATAAAAGGTAAAAAAGTGGGGTAGAACCTAGAGGGAATTTCCCTTTCTTCTCTTTTTCTTTTTCTCTTTTTTCCCCTGTTACAAAAACAGGCTTGAATAACACAATTGATGAAGTGTGTGTTCTGTTTTGGATTGCAGGGGAGAGTAATTAAGTGTTATGAACTGATCCAAGAGATGATATTGGTAAGTAGTGGTCCAGTTAAAGGAGCTCATGGGTCAGTCATATCTGTGCCACAGAGCCCCATTGGGGTGTTGGATGCTTCATGCCTAACCTATAAAAGTGATGATACAACTGTTGGGTCATGTGCAAGTTCTCATAGCACTCCAGCTGCTAAGAGGAGGAAGCTAAACAGATTATCTGAAATGGACATGAAATCATAATCTGTTATAGAGTTTTGGGATTTTTCAGACAAATCAATTTGTTGGTTGGATGAGAGTTTTGGTGTGGTTAGAAGGTGCCAAAATAACATGAAATTGGAGGGAAAAAAAAAGAGGGAAAATGTAAAAATGAAGGTGGGGGAATCAATCAGCTCTCATGCTTTTAACATGCATGAAAGTGTTAGGGAAATCAAAGTGTAGGGATGTCGTTCACTGACTGATTTGATCACATTTATGGAGGGAATTAGGGAAAAGGGTGATTTGATTGTGACTGACTCGATCACATTCACATTTATGCTTTTGTTTCTTCTTTTAGTTGTGATTTTTTTTTATTTGATTTGATTTTATTTGGGTAAATGAGATAAGGAGATGCATGTGAATATGTGATGTTCTCAGTTCTATAGCACATCTTTTATTTTTCCACTTTGGACTGATGAAAAATTTTTGCGTCTATTTACATGGAATATATTATTTCTTTTGTTATTGTTGATGTGAAAAAATTCTAGCAAAAAGTTCCGCCCCACCTAAATTAAAATCCTGGGTCTGCCTCTGTACATAGATAACCCACTTTCTTAAATGATCTACTCCACTATACTCCTACAGTTACAACCAACTGCTACGTGGGAAGTGGCTTGCTGATTCAAACTAGCAAAAGAGAGTAACAAGCTAAAGAAATATCTATACTAGAGTGACGACCCACTACGAGATAGGACCCTCAATCATGCATTCGTAGCCCAAGCATCCTGATGAGAAAATATCACATATCAACTGCATGTTAAGAGAACTGATATGTGGTTTAGATGAATGTGATTGTGTCCAATTAGCAGTTTCTTTAGAAGAGTAAACTGCACTTGCTACATTTGCTTCTTAAAAGAGGATAAATCACTGGAAAAAAAATCCATTAATCCTATGAATCAAACAAGCAAAATTTCATCCTCAGACCAAAGAGAGGGGATCCACTTCTAGTTTGTTGTTAGGGATCTTGACGGTAATTTCATGAAATTATTACCGTTCTTCAAAACCAATTTACTATGATTTCAGAAAACCCTGTACATTTGCCAAGAACATGTAACTTAGTTAATGTCATAAACAGGATGATACAATAACGTATGCAAACGGCAATGCCCATAGTTGAATAATCCCTTCTAAATGGGTAAACTAGAAAATGTAAAGAAGATTGCAGGTCTTTCCATTCTAAACGATCAAAACCATCAAAAAACGCTAACTCCCTTCTAAATTTAGGACACAAAAACAAGAAGAAAAATAAAATACCTCCATGTGCGTCAAACTATGGAGAATGTTTGAAGAGTTGGCGCGAATCTTTCTCTGGGACCACCGATTGGGACCACCGTTGAGGGGATGAAAGGGAAAAGGTGATGAAGACAGAGTGAAAAAATGAAAAGGTGAAGAAGACGGTGAGAAAAAGGGGCTTTTTACCCTTTTGTATAACGACGGGATAGTCGATATCGACTATTACAAAAAAAACCTTAAAAAAAAACGCAAGTGGCCCATGGGACCACTTCTGTCTGCCAGGATTTATTGGGTCTCAATCAATGAAATGCCCATGTACGGGGGTTTTTCCCGTTAAAACCCCTTTTTTTTACGACCCATATTAATAGATACTGCATTCGGCTAGTGGTATTCGGTCGACAATGATGCTTTGATCAAAATTCTTTGGTAGCTTCACTCACCATCTTCTCTATAGCTATTCTCCTCCTCTCCATCGTCCGATATTCGTGTGATGTTCTTACATTGAGAGTGAAAACTTTGGGTCATTTGACCCCTATTGGTCTTTGTTTTGTCCCATAAAAGGGGGAACATTCTAAATACACCCACCCTATTGAATATTTACACCCACCCTAGGCTAAGACCTGATATGACCTGACCTGACATTTAATATTTACACACACCCTTTTATGAGTGGCCTGCAGACTGGTTATACCGTTTGATTGGACACTACAAAAATTAAAGAGTATATTTAAAAAGGAGAGAGAGGAGAAGAAAGAGAAAAAAAAATGACATTGAAACCTCTCCTCGGAAAAGAACTAAAGACAGTCTCTCTCTCTAGATATCTCCATGTCTTGTGAGAAGGCTGCAGAGGGAGAGTGGAGTTTTGCAGTGAGGGAGAGAGGACAAGTAAGGGAGAGTGGAGCCCACTTAAGTATTGTATCTGTGTTTTGGGACTATGGGACCCAGGTGGGCCCCTGATATTAGATTTGATCCATGGATCTGAAGGAGGACTCACGGACGACCGTAGAAGGGCCGGTCTCATAGGCAGTAGACACCCCTGGCCCACCATCCATTAGGTTGATAAGAGAAGGTGTGATTAAGGGGAAAATAATTAGTTTTGGACATTAGGCGGTTGTGGGACCCACTGATTGATCTGATCGCAAATCTGGTCCGTCCATCGGACCGGACATGGTGGGGCGATGTTGAGAATGTGGACTCGTATGAAGTGGGCTCTATTTGGTCCACCATCCAAAGACCCAAAGGGGGTATGACAGTAGTGAAGAAGAAAAGGGAATAATTCTGTTTTTGGAGACAGGGGGGCCCAGGTGGGTCACCAATGACAATCTGAACCATACATCTTGTAGAGGGGACCTGGGCGGCCATCTTGATGAAGGCTGATCGTGGCTTTTGATCAGTGGACCGCTATCCAAAATTGCACAGAGGCTGGGATGCTAGACTCCATTCCAGAACTAAGTTATCTGATGAGAAGAAGAGAGGATGGAGATAGGGATAGGGATAGGGATAGGGATAGGGTGGGTGTAAATATGCCATCGGAATGTCCACTCGGCCTGACCTGGGGGACCGAATGCAGGCCCGGTCCCCCAGTCAGGCCGAGTAGCACGACTCATATGCCATACTCCCACCCTTTATAGGGTGGGTGCAAATGAGTAATGCTACATGGACAAACTTTTTGGCCAGAATTTTGGCCAAACCCCATGGTTTGCATTGAATATCATAGTGATATTCAATGCAAACCATGGGGGTTGGCCAAAATTCTGGCCAAAAAGTTTGTCCAAGTAGACTTTTTGGGGTGCAAATAGCAACACCCTAAAAGGGGGAATAGTTCATAGATCTACTATTACAGGAGTCTACTAACAGTTGGACTACTGTCTATGGGCTTCTGTGATACCCGTGACTGCATCAGTGGCCAAGTATAGTGGATGGTGACTCAAGGCTGAGAAAAAACGAAATATGTCATCAAAACGAGTCATGGAAAGCGCAATTGACAAAAGATACATAGCCACAGTTCCACAGGTAGTAATACTTCCATGTGTTCCACGATGCCTCTCTACGCTTTACACGTCACAAGGGTAGTCTTCATTCTCATCAGTACTCTCCCTCCCTCCCTCCCTCCCTCCCTCCCTCTCTCTCCCCTCTTTTTAGGTTGGTTGGCCTTTTCTCTTTTTAGGTTGGTTGGCCTAGTGGCCCTGTGGGAGCAGGCCTGCTATCCACAGCTCCAACCCCATGAATATTCCCCATTCTCATCAGTACTTGGTCGTCCCATTACCCATGTGAAATGGCACAGCATGTGAGCTCTGGTCTCTTGATGATGACACCACTGACCATCTTTCAATAGGGGTGCAGCCGAGTCAGGTGGGCTCACCCCAATCTGGGTTAGATGGGTCATTAGACTGCAGTACAAGATTTTGGGTCATGGTCCAGCTCATCTAAATGACCAAGATTTTTAATTTACAAATGAGGGCAGACATTGGATCTAAGATTTCAAGCCACTGATAGATTATTGGCCCCTGTTTAAGTCTATTTGCAAACTGGACATTATTCTAAGTTCTAACCCATTGACGAATTGATTGCTGAACAAAAATCAAGTAAATCATTTAATATCATGTGGTAAGCATAGCCAAGTTGTAACCTAAATCAGGTGTGATTTGAGTAGGAGAGATTTCTAGTAAATATCATCTATCCTCTTAACGGATACACGATTTTATTCTTCGCGTAGATCAGCCTCTTTTGTTGCAGCGGACTTGTGTTTTTTTATCTGAAACTTCTACGTTGATCTCTGACTGACACTTACAAACTGTACTGTTCTTCTTCATCTCAAATCCAACACGATTACACGTGACCCCAATCAATCTTTTACTTATAAAAATCAGGTTAGGGTGGGTCAAACTGTAAGACTTGAAAACAAAAACACAAAAGCAAGGACGAATGAGGTTCACAGGACATGAGACACGAGTCTGAAACATTTGATTAATTCCAATCAACTTTTTTTTTTCCTTCTTTTGAATCAACGTGCATACTGATAAATGAAAAGTCTTCAGTTCAGACCCCACACATTGAGTAAATGCCCAATCAGTTTATTGGTCGCCAACTCGGTGGTGGAGACAAGTTAGCCTTGTAAGACCAGGATGGGCGACTAATGTGGATTTTCCAAAATAGACAGACAGACGAGCTTTCAACAGGAATTGTTTGTGCTTAGGCCTCTTCAAAACATGTTTCAAAGGCTTCTCTAATTTTCTTGGAGTTGGGGCCCACGTGCCCACCTACACCTCAATGAATTTTTTAGGTAGAAGAGAACACGTTAATTAAACAGAACAAAGGAAATAAGAACAAGACGACAACAACGACTAACTGATCAGCCACCGGATGGGAGCATCTTAGCCAAATCGCTCAAAATTGGCTCCTGCTGGCCAAACCAACTTTAGCTAACCTGTGAGCCACCACGTTTGTAGTATAATTGAAATTTATATATACAACTCAAGTCACAAGAGGATTCAATAATGTCCAACACAATTGAATTAATTAACCAATCCATATCTCCCTTTGAATGCACTGGTAACTTCTTTCACTTCAGACAAAACATGAATTTTGGGTTATCACTTGTCCTTAGCTTTCATCATTGCATGAAGGATTGCTCTCCCTCCTGCCTCTTTGGGAGAGAATAACTTCGTTACACCTGTAAAAAGATAGCACCGACCTTCATGACTTGACCGTGGACACTCACTCAGACACTGATAAGACCATTGACCCTGTGGGATTTACAGCATTATCTGGTTAGGGCATAACTACCGTGCAGCAGGCTGCATCATACTATAGTGTAGAGCCCTTTTTAATGCATGACGGGGCCATCTAATGAAATTATAAGCCGGTTATCAGCCTCAACACCCTATGTAGTGATCATCTTGTAAATTATTATTCAAATATGTAAGATGTCCACCATTGAATTTGACTTGATCCGAAATGCGTGATAGGAACTTACTTTTCTTTTGTTGGAATAAAAAATGTAGGGAATCCCTATGTGTGATCAATTTAATAGGTGGTCCATTGGATATTTCTTTAAAAGTTTAGATACAACAAATATAATTGGTGCTAAAGCTGATGAACGGCTTGAATTTAAAAAAGGTGGGCCCCGCCATGTATGGAAGAAGGGCAATGCACCACAGTACGATGCAACGTTGCTGCATTGTATTTCAACCCTAACTGGTTAGGGTAATATTTGGCCTGATAATATTTAAATGGTTGATTAGAGTAATATTTGGCCCAATAATTAAGGCACTCAAATTTATGGCCTATGTGTGATCAATTTGGAAAGCTTCAATATTTTTCTTATTGTGCTTCATAGTGTGTTTCTAATGTGCTTTGATTTGATGTGTCCAGGTCCTCTTGAGGCTTAGATATGAGAATTCTTTAGTTAAAGGAGTGGAACTCACAGTAGGGCCTATAAATTGAAAATCCAAGTTACATAGGATGATTCCAAATTTTACTCTAATATTAGTTGGTCTCACTTTATGATTGACCAAATGATGAATAACGTGATAAATAAATGTGAATAATAATGCTTTAGATTGTGTTAATAACATTATTCACCATATGATCAATCTCATGATAGGGCGAACTCCTGAAGTAAAATTTAGAAATACCCCATACATGATAATTGTGATTTTTTTTTAATGGCATGGGTATCTTGAGGGCTTTGACCTAAGGGGGCTATTCCCCTAAGTGATACCTACTAAACCCATACAAACCAGCAAATTTGGGGTGGTTTCCAGCACACAAGATGTGGTAGCAAACCCACACCACCAACTCCTAGGTGCATGGGAGTGTGGGGTAAGGGATTTTTCATTTTTCGCTTGGTATTTCAATAGATGAGCACACTCATTCAACTCAAAATGTATCTAGTTCATCTTTTTTTTGTTATAAAACAAAAGGTAGCACTTCTTAAAAAGTAGTGTTGTCCCACAGGTAGGCCAGTAGAAGAGGGAGTACTTAAAAATCAGAACAACCTGTTTGCGGCACATTGTCATTTAA
The DNA here is from genome assembly GCA_038049695.1 of Cinnamomum chago. NCBI lineage: Eukaryota > Viridiplantae > Streptophyta > Magnoliopsida > Laurales > Lauraceae > Cinnamomum > Cinnamomum chago. Next base: position 120,475,531 of record CP142451.1, read on the forward strand.
CTACAACAGGACTTCCCCAATGCCATTTCATCATGTTTTGATGAGAAATTTGAGCTCGTGAAACTTCACAGGGGTAGGCATGTGATGTGGGGATGACCCAAGGAATAAGATGAGGAAGTCCACATGGACCGAATGGGGGACCAGTAAGGACCGTTGGATCCCAGGGCGGTCCCCCATTCGGTCCAGGTAACAGGGCTCGAATAAGATAGGCTGAACCTAAAAACCGTGTGGACAGTTCCCATCTGCATATTCCTATGTGATGACAATCAATTAAATAAGGGAAAATTTCAACTAAGGCCTCAAGTTTTTACCTAATTTCAAAAAAGGACACAAGTTTTTTTCAAGTTAGTCCCTAATTTTTTCAAGGAATTTTCAATTAAGAACATCCATCTATTTTAAGATGTTTTTCTTCAAAAACTTTCCTCAATTTTTTTAAAACCACCCAAAATACTCTTCCTTGAAATAAAACTCTCATTCACTTTTTCTCTATATTTTCCTCATTTTCTTCCCCGGCTTCCCCACGGTGATCAATGATAATCAACGACCCCATGACGATCGGCTGCATGTAGTGGGTAGCGAAACCATGTCATAGCTTTTAATGAAAGATAGTTTGGGTATTTTAAAATAATTGAGAATTTTTTTCCATAAAATACCTTTAAATGACCGGATGTCCTTAATTGAAAAGTTTACTGAAAAACTTAAAGGACTAATTTGAAAAGTATTGAACCTTATGTCCTTTTTTGAAATAAGGTAAAAACTTAAGTTATTATTTGAAAACTTCCCATTAAATAATTAGCATCTGCTCCATGGTATTTGGTATCACCTGACCTGCATGTCATGATAAAGGAAGCCTTTTCATGCAAGAGTTCATCTGTCTCCCAAGTCCCAAATCCCATATCATATATAACTACAATACTATTCTAAAACCAACTCGCATCTCCTATGTTTTACAGATCAACTTATTATTCTCCCTACTGAACTAGCCTGTTAAAGAATCAGTATACAGGCCAAGCAAAAGGGCAAGCTTAGTTTGGAAGGAAAACTAGGGACATTGGCATTCTGTCTAACCGTGAAATTGCTACCTGAAATATCCCTTTTCAGAAGGAAGCAACTCCTACAGGGAATAGGGCATAGGAAACGGACTGCCAGCAAAATAAGGGGATTTAGTAGGAGCTTGGTTTATTCGTCGACTGAGCTTGCCCTCAAGACATTCTCACCTTCTACAGCGGCTCTTAATGCATGCAAGCACCTCAACCTCTCACCTACCTACCATGAAGGCCTCCCTCTCTCTCACCGCATTTTTGCTGCAGAGAAGATTCTACGCCTTAATTTTGAAGCTTCAAAGTAAGATGGCTTTTAAATGTAGTTCTCTGCGATTTATTCCAACAAAAGAAAACGACCAGATCAGTATCAAATTGAGTCAAGTGCTATTTCCAGGAGTACGTGTGAAGCGTTAAAGAAAGATCATAAGTGGGCCGCACATCGAGTATGTGTAAAGAATTAAAGACTGATGATAAGTGGACTGCATATCATCATCAAAGCCCTATCCCAAATATGTGAAGCCCACCTGAATGCATCACGATCAAGGGAAGCAGGGGCCCATGGGGTTAGACATGGATTTGAGGTGCATCAGTCCAATCAAATTATCTAGCAATTAATTTCAGGCCTCAAAGTAATGTATCATGCAGGTTTATTGTGATAAAATGGCCACTAACTAATGTCCAAATCAACTCAAATTGGGACTGGCACTAATTCACCGGTAAAAGTGATGTGCAATGAATGCATTGATCATAAGCAGGCCCTCAATATGAACAAACGAAAGGAACATTTGGGAGAACATGCCCACAAATGATCCAGTGCAACATGTAAACATCAACCAATGACAGGCCCACTTGCCATGCAAAAGATTTTCTGAACCCAGTGTTGGAAGTGATTCTCAAGGTTGCTGTAGACTGATTCCTTGGATATCAATCAGAACACCATGTGTTATATGGGCAGATTTATTTTCTCTAATCCTATTGAAGACAATTTAGGGTATCCGATGGATTGGATTCTGTAATCAGAGAGCGCTTTCTAAAGCGAGTAATTCTTGACAAGGCCCACTAGTTGGACCAGTCTATTTGTCACTAACCATTCAACACCCATGTGTATTTTGGAGTCAAAAGTACAGTCTGGTCAATTTCACAAGAAGATCTGAACTCATCAACTAAGATTACAAGAGAACATTTACCCTCAAAAAAATTGCTAAAATTACAGATTTGAGAAACTTCATCAAACTAAACAACCCAATATTGAAAAAGAAGAAGAAAACTAGTACGACTTTCCCAACCGAGTACTACTTTCCCAAGATAAACCAAAGGAATATGGGAGGGTAGCAAACCCATATCTGGCACCAATGATTACCAAAGAAGCAAGTTTTTCCTATGGTTTCTCTCCATGAACACTTCAAATGAGGGGAGATCCATTTCATGCCTAGGCAGTAAAAGAGAGATGAATCGGCGGAAAAACTTACTGAGAAGAGGATTTTTCTGACCTTGCCAAGGACTCTGCCTTGTGCTCACTGCCGGCGGTAACAACAAAACCCGCTCCTACCTGTAGTCAAAAGGAGGAAAGAGAAGCCAAGTGGCAAAAAATTTAAAATATATAAGGCCTTCATAATGGTGGTGAGTTTGGGACACCCTGAAAGCATTGAATTGAATTAAACTGGTTGATTTCTACTATTAGCACCTTTTCTGCCCATAACTATTGGCATGTGCATTTTTGCTGAGACCAGACAAACAAAACAATATATCCATTTGGATGGGCAAACAGGGATCTTGTACGAATGCTATTTTTGACACAAGTAAGTGTACCCTAGAACAAATAAACAAGAGTTTACCTGACAGTAATTAAGAACTGCACGCTGTTGCAGATGAGCAATGCTACAAATAATAGAACCTTTTACAAGACATCCATCCTCAATAGTGACATGGTTCATCACAACAGAATTCTCAATCTGTAGATAGAACCAAAAATACAGTTTCAACTGTTAAAGCTAAAAGAGTTACCTGATTATTGTGTATTCTCGCTATAGGAAGCTACAAAATAACTATTATTAGACAGAACCTGCTAGCTGAAGATGCAGGCTCACCTTTGGTGATCCAAACCATTCATATGATGGCCCTGGCATGGATGCCCCAAAATTACCTACCGTTGAACAGCTTAGATAACCAAAAAAATGAACCAAAACAGTATCATTGTCGGTAAGAAAAAATAAAAAATAAAAAAATGAAAACCTTTTCCCTCCCTCCCTCTGAGCGGCTTCACATTATATAAACCCAAGCACATTTATAGTACTTTTAGGACCAGTACATGCACGCTGTACAAGTGGAGGCATGTTTAGGTGATGCCATGCCCCTTGATATCATGCGGTTTCTATGTAAATAAACCATACCCCAAAAATCTAATTAATGGGGCAATTCTAATGTATTGACCAAGAAAACTCAAGAAGCAAGGATTCTATCCACATCCTGCGGTTGAGGATCCTAAAATTCCTCTTCTGTAACATTATACATGGACCTTGCAGCAAGACAGTACATCACATTATATAGTGTACTCAACCCAAGCACGCGATAGTATTTTGGCACCAGCACAAGCACACTCATCACGTTATAGAATAAGTCACAGTATATTGCATAATATGGTCTACTCAAACCAAGCACACTTATAGTTAGGACCGGTACATGCACGGTGTACAAATGGAGGCATGTTTAGGTGATCCATACCACTTGATTGGGTTCCCATGGGAATAAACCATACCCCAAATATCTGATTGACGGTGCAATTGTGACTTAACGACCAAGAAAACAAAAGGAGCAAGGATTCTATGCACTTCCTTCGGTTGGGGATCCAAAAGTTCATCTGCATTACAACAGATGAACATTGGCCAAAGAAACTCAAACCACAGTACATGAACTTGCAGCATGACAGCCATAGGAGTTTTCAACTTGCTATGAGGAAAACTAGATGTCAACACTCAATAAATAAATATATACATACATACACATGTATGTATCCCTTCTACTGTGGGAATATTACCTTCACATTGGAACCTATTCTGCAATGCCGGCCAATGACAGATCGTTTCACACTACATTTGTCACCCAGCTGTGAACCTTCTCCAAGCATGCAGTGTGGCCCCACCTAAATCATCAAAAGACTTGATGAATATATTAAGGATATGAAGCTTAGTGACGCTAAAAGTGATAAGAGTAGGTTTTTTTAATTACAATGTTCAAAAACTCAAATCATCAACTCAGACCTAGGCCGAATTCACTTGTGTTGGCCAGATTCTGGGATTAACATTCCTTGAATTAATCAGGTTCCAAATTCAAGCCTTTTCTTTAAAAGAAGTGGCCAATTCAGCCTAGTTTCTATATGACGGATTGTTTCATCATTTTATCCAAGTAATACATAGCTTTTAAAATATTGGCTTCTGACTTGACCTTGAGTGTAGATATATGTTAATTAGTCTCATCATAATAACCAAAACCTTGGGTTGCCGTTAAACTACATAAAACTCAGATCAATTTATAGAAAGAAACAAATGAAATTAGTTGGAGAATGAAAGCAGATACTAGACTGTATAGATGAGAAAATGGAAATTAGAAAAAACGAAGATGATCAAAAATTCAAAATTCAAGTATAATGCAAAAAAACACAAAACTATGATGTTTGCTAAGGATAAGGAATTCACAATAAAACAACGTGATAAAGCCAACTAGAAAAAATAAGAAATGCCTGACAACGCAAAATGCTATTAGATTCATAGAGAGATGCAGCAGTTGAACCCTGGAGGCTGGAACACTACACAATATTCCTAACTAGCTGAGATACAATCAGTTAAAAGCAATTAGTTTTGGGGCATTTATCCTCACAATTTGGTTTTCTTCTAGGAAATTTCATAGGTACGGTGCTTAATCCTACATAAGCAATTAATCACTTCCTGCAGAGCCACGGAGAGAATATGACCTTGGATCTCTTTACAGTAGATAGTAGGGAAAAAAAAACTTGCAAACAAACTTGCATTTGACAAAGACGTGATGCTAAATGTGGGAGCCTGAAAAAAAATGGAAACCGTGACAAATGTACAAAACTTGGATGCGTACATGTTGAACTGAGTGTTCGACAAAGATATGGACTGTACAACACAGGTATATCAAGAAGCTGACAAGACCCAGTGATAGATGGACTCTTTACAGATTTACAATGGATGCCCAGACTTTGGAGTCATCTTGGCAAACCAAGGAGTCTTCACACAAGGAGATAGAGAAACACTTGCTCAGATTCACAATAATAAGAAGGAAAGAGAATTTTCATTGAATTATTACATGAGAGATTACAAGGGCATTTGTAGAAGATGGGAAGACAATCCTGCCTATTACAGATCTTAGATAGTATTTCCTTTTTCTCCATGAAATGATTACATGTCAATCTATGTACACTGAAAACTTATTCATCATCAAAGCCTAATCTTATCCATCCAACAGTCTACAATGTAATTTATACTTCCTATATTCCAGGCTGCTTAGTTCATGAATACGTGTGACTTAAATCAATATATCTGTGGGAATATTTAATAATTTGAGAAATAACTGCTCAAAAAACATTCTGAGAAACTAGATTGTTGTTAAAAAGGAATATAGGGATAATTCATACAGCTTATCATTTCATGTCAATCTGTCAAGGGAAACAGAAAAGGTAAACCTAAATAGACACAGCTTCAACCAAAATAAAATAAAATAAATAAATATACACCACTAAGTAGCAAGCGGAGGGGGGGCGGGGGGGCGCGGGCGCGAAGATAACTTACAATTTTATACAGCATGTATGTTAAAATGTATCTAATAAAGCTCATGACGCCAAGAATATACATTATCTTCATGGAGCATGCTTGTCACAAAGAACAATAGAGAAGAAACAAAACGTAAGAGTAAGGCTTACAGTAGTTTTCAATCCAAGTTCTGCTGATGGATGAATGAAATTGTTTTGAGCTGAGAAAGAATATCCGGACAGGTGACTTGCTTCCCCTGTTACCTACATGTGAGATTCGGTGTCAGTTTGCCACTTTGACCAATTAAATTGACAAAGGCTCAGCAAATGAAGTGGCATGCCAACAACCAATAGATGCAAACAGCCGCACACACAAATATATTAAAGAAGTATGGTGATTGCAGATACTCACATCTCGATTGATGTCGCTGAATGCTTGGATGGAATTTAAGCGTGCACAGTACTTGCTTGGGCTGGCAATATAAGCACAACATTTATGTGTTCTTACTGGAGCAGATCTTGAACCATTAGGACCCAAAGCAAAGAGCTCATGAAAGCTAGTGGTGGAATGAGTTAAGTGCTGAGAGATCCATGCTTGATTGTTTTGTGAAGCAACTTTCCCCTCTAAACCTTCTTCCACGTGAGATACACCATTGGTTGCTAGTTCAGACCTCTTAAGTAAAAATATAAAAGAACAATAATAAGATAATATCTTTTTTTTTTTAAGAAATAAGATAATAACTTTTACAGCAGTATATAATAATGGTGATGAAAACTGACCCTTTGATCAGTGGCCTACTAAAAGACTGAGAAAAAAAAGTACAGAAATTGAAAAAAGGGAAAGAATGGACAGTATGCTTCCAATTTGGAAGGGCTTCTAGAGCATCCAAAACACACCATGGAATCCACTACACAGACTGGATGCATACCCAGTAATTCTTCAAGAATCAAGTAGAAACTTTACTAATTAATTGAGCTCAACTAACCATCTGGGATCTCACAAGATATGGTATTACATCCTGCTTTAGGCTACTAAATGAAGTCTGCTGATCCAAGACCTCTTGTAGAACAGACCTGATAGATGAAAATAACAAACACACTTAATATTCAATTTGTCAGTTTTAGAAGCAAAGAAAACAATAAAAAATGAAAGCAAATTCTCAAACCTCTTAAATGCATATAAATGAGCATCCATGAGATCAGATCGAATTTCCATCTAGATGAACAACATGAGAAAGGAAAAAGGTCAGTCTAAGCTAACATGTCAAACCAATTAACAGAAAATGAATTTTATGGCACACACACAATACAAGCATACAAAACATGTTAAAAATGGTGAATTTAACCAAATAATATTTACTGATTGAAAACACATTAATATTTATCAAGCAACAAGTTTGAAAGCTTTTTTCTTTCTTTTTTGGTCTTAGAATTTGGAAGCATATTACATGTTTATAAATAATTATTGTTTGGAAAAGGCCCAACTTGAGAGCAAATGTCCATGATGAAGTCTTTTCCTTCTTTTTTTTTTTTTCTTTTTTGGCTAAATCATTTGGTGCTAATTGGTCAAACAAGAAAGCAATTGCATGATAAGGTAGACCTTTGATAAAGGTTTTTGGTATGAGAATTAATAAAACAAAGACAATATCTGAAATACAAGTGTCGGATAATTTGCTTGGTATGATCATGAATACCACAATAGATTCAGATGGAACGGATATGTTAATAAGGCAGCAAAGACAATATCTTAAATACAAAAGTTTGAAGATTTGCTTGGTATGGTCCATAATACCACAATAGTTTCCGATGGAAGGGATATGTAAATATGGCAGCCAGATTAGAGAGAGCACCCCTCGTCTACCATCAGTCTGCTAGTCATTTGGTCACACTTCTGTCTTTCCTATTTGGGGTCCCATGGGTGATGCCCTTCTCAGTGAAATGTCTATCTGAAAGGTGGTTATGAACTTCTAGTAAGAGGCATTTGTTGTAAAATGGTCTGGTTGTAGCTGCGCCATGGCAATCTGGCTTAAACCAATAAGAGAATCTTTCAGAGCACATCTGCACTGCCTCATGATGTTGCTCAAAAAGGAGTAACGAATAATGATCAGGCATCTCTGGGGTTTCTTTATCCGAAGAGTTTGACACCTACTCTACAGATGACTTTTGGAGTAGTGTTTAGGGCCCTAAGTCCATGTTTTCTTAAGCTTGTATCCTCTGTTCTAGTTCGAACTTGGGCCTTCAGTAGACATTGTATTTTTCTGTGAAATATTAAGCATTGTATCTTTCTTACTCCAATGAATTAACATGTCAACCATCTCAAAAATAAAAAGGCATAGTGATTGTGAGCAACTAAAATCCTCAGCTTGTAAAAGTCCTAAATAATACCTAAGAGTTTGCTATTCAATTATTTTATTCACTTAGATTAAGCTTCCTACTTTACCAAGATAGTTATCTTGACGGCAGTTGTAGATCAAGGGTTACAATTGAAAATATGGTTTCTATGTTTCAAGTAAAACATATAAAGTCATTGTAGGGCTATCACCGAACTCAGTTCTTTCAGAGGATTTAAGTCTCTTTCATTATTTCAGATAGCGAGCTTCTACACGAAGCTTCCTATTGCATTCTATGTAAAAGTCTGGTGTAGGATGATCTTCATATTGGTTTGAAACCTAGCCCGGGCACAGGACCATGCTTTCCTTCATAAAAGGTCGTAACCATTCCCTATCATTGACAACACTGAAATTCTGAAAGAGATGAATGACCAGGCAGATAGCTAAGATTGTTGTTATGCATGGATTAATTTCTTGGGAACTTGACTGCTTTTATTTTCCTTTCAACTTGCTCCATCATCTTCTTGATTGGGGGGGCGGCAGGGAGCGGGCTGTGCATGTATCTATCTATCATATATATTGGAGCGCTACACAACGCCCGGGCATTTCTTAGGAAAAAAAGCCCCTCCTAGTTGGGGACACTAGGATGCATGATGATCATGGAAGTCCATTGGATGGAAAGATCTATATGAGGCATACCTAAATGTTAAATCTTGAGTTTATAACCCAACGGTGAGGAAAAGTTGGATGAGTGTCAAACTTGGACTTGTGACTACTCTGTGTGCGTGTGCGGGTGGGTGGGTTGGGGGGGTTGGGGGTGTTTTGACATGACTCAACATGGCCCCCATGACAAGGCCCCATGACAACACACACAAAAAAAAAAAAAAAAGAGGGGCCGAAAAGGGGGCGTTTTTTAGAATTTCCCATATAAATATATATAGTGAGAGAGAGAGAGATTCTCAAAAACTCCCCTATCTCAAAAGGGGAGTTTCTGCCCATATCTAATAGCCAATAATTTGTTAGTATTTTAAGAGAATATATAATAGATCCACCTTTGTAGGAGAATTTATAGGAGAGAAAATAGTATGCGTATCATTGATGACATGTGTTAAACTTTCATTGGCTAAAAAAAGGGGCTTTTTCTTTTGTAAAACGCCTAGGGAGTTTTGCAGTGTACGGTGTACCTCACACACACACACACACACATATATATGTGTGTTTATATATATATATGGGAGATGCTCCTATGAGAGCACCTCTCACCTTATTATGAGAGATAAGGTAGGGGCCCTCACATCCATATCCAATGCCAACAACTTAAATGTGAGGGCTCTTACCCTTATCTCTCATAATTAGGTGAGAGGTGCTCTCATAGGAGCATCTCCCTATATATATATATATATATATTTATATCGCCCAGCCCAGCCCAAGAGCCTTTGACCTTGAGCCCGAGGGACACTCAATTTTTTATAACCGAAAACTAATCCCTTGGGGACACATATGAACCCTCCTATCCACATGCACCGGGTAAAACTATGGGACGTGGCCAACAAAGGTAAGTGTCGAACACAAGACATCTCTGCTTCCTAAGGCGCAAGGTCCTTGGCCAACTGAGTGCAAGTATCTATTTTCTTCGATTCTTAATAAGATTTGCTTATTTCTCAATATATATGTATATCAGTTACATGTAAATCAAGCTCCAAAAATGAACTGTTTCACATTTGTTGGATTTTCAAAGGTTTTCTTTAAGTCATTTAAGTAGTAAAACCACCATTCACAAAAAGAGAAAGGTCAAATCCTAGCCTACCTAATTGACATTAGAAACCTAAAAGACCTGTTAAACCAGGCCTTCCAAGTTCTAACACAGGTTAACAAAACAAGCTAAAAATAAGACACTTTTAGCCTAGAGGAAACAGAAGATTCCATGCAAACAATGTGATTCATGAAGATTTCGTGACTTCAAGCTCTTCTTCTGATGAGCGGTGCCATGCATGCATACGCATCAAATAAGTCTTCCATGAGATGATGATGATGATGTAGAAATGCTATAGTATATTGTTGATCTGTGCTTAAGTTGTTACACAAGGTTTCTATGATTTTCTCATGTTTTCTTTATTTATTCTCAGTTTTATCTACTTTTCCTTATTTTCTAGATTACAAAATAAAGAGAAGAGGAAGAAAGTTGGGAAGTTATGTCAAAGGGCTTACATCTCAAGCCTCAATCTTACAACCCCCTCCCCCACGTCAGCTCGCACACCGAACTCCCTCCTCTCAAGCCCCTAAGAGACCTAGATGTCTCACCAGTCACCTCCCACACCTTATGCCCTCTTTTAAAATACTGAAAACAGTAACGACCCACAAGTTTCTGATGACAATGGCTACACAATTAAGCATAAACTCTGTTTAAGAAAATAGTATTTACATATAGGACTTAGTACAGTAATTCTAAATCTCAACATAACTAGATAAATAAATAAACGTTCCTTTGTAGACAATCAACTTTGTCATCAACCAATACACAGAGAATTTGTTCCCAAACTAGAGTGACTTTGGATCTATTAAAATTGTCAATGGTTTAAAAACAGGCGCTTCAAGTTTATCCATCTCTGGAATCTGTTTGAGGCCCACAGAAATTAGAAACTGAATTTGGCAGTATGTTGTTTTTTCCTTGCTTCCAACCTTAAAGAGATATCAATTGGGCCAGCAATGTCCATGGAGAAAAGGAGTCAGAAAAAAGACGGGAAAAAAACCCAGTTTATGTGATTATTATATCCAAAACGCACAGTAGAAAAGATAGCCACCATGTCAAAAATATTCAAATTGCCAGAAATATAGGAGTAAGTCCAAACACTACATAAAGTTGCTCCATGGGAACTGAAGCCCAAACACCATTCATGTTTCTCACCTTGCCTACTGCTCGAATTATGCTCTTTTGAACACGGATATCTTTCTCAACCTCAGCCCCTGTTAAAGATTTATTCAGTCTCCATAATAAGCATATCTAACATGTTAGATGCAAGATATCTTCTCAAAGCAAACCTGTTGCTACAAGTAGTAAGAACTGTCTTTTATGGTCCAGCCCTATAATATTGTGCCCCACTGGTTTTTTTGCCTTGTCTTTTCCCCCAGAAGATCCAGTTTCTGAAGGACCACTCACTGGAGCAGCACAAAGCAATGCAGTTACCACAGCACCGTGTCTCCTATGTGTAGCTGCCACAGCCCCAGGAGGCACATCACTAACAAGATCACCACTTACAACCTACAAAAAGATACAAACATAGGCAATGAAAAAAATGAAATGGGAGTTTGAATCCAGCGCTTCTAGAGAAAAAAATTATTTACCAATATGTCACTTGCAGAAAGGTGGTGGGACACAGCCCGAAGCGCTCCAGCAGTTCCAACATCCTCGGGGACTGCAGCTACCTAAAAAGAGTAAAGAGAGTTTATTTCTTAATGGCCAATGAGAAAACCAAGAGAAAACATCATTAGATAAATAGAGAAACTGTTTTTCAGAATGTTGAAGTAAATCAAAGTAACTCTAGGAATGACGAATCCATGGATTTGTCGCCAGCAACAATGGTTGTGGTGCTGTAGATGTGTGTCAAACAGTGTCTGCTGGGGGAGAAAAATAGATCATTCGATGAACGACTGGTTCTGTTGTGTCCCACATATCTTTTAAAAGGAAAATCTGCATGGTATTTGATCTCTAATTTCCATTTGTTGCTTTATGTTGTCCGTGCATAGATTCATCTCCTAGGAAGTCTTTCTCTTTTCTGTATATATTCAATCTCCTTTGCAGGTTTCTTCTTATGCCAGTTCATTGTGATTTTTGTGGGGCTATCTCCATAGAACATTTGTATTCCAGTTAACTCTTGGAAATATATTTCCTTTTAGCAGAAAAAAATGGTCGTTAAATTATATATTTTTAGGAAGTCTTTCATTTGTTGCTTTATGTTGTTCATCTCTAATTTCCATTTGTTGCTTTTTAGGAAGTCTTTCAGTTGATCTCTAATTTCCATTTGTTGCTTTATGTCGTTCGTGCATAGATTCATCTCCTAGGAAGTCTTTCTCTTTTCTGTATATATTCAGTCTCCTTTGCAGGTTTCTTCTTATGCCAGTTCATTGTGATTTTTGCGGGGCTATCTCCATAGAACATTTGTATTCCAGTTAACTCTTGGAAATATATTTCCCTTTAGCAGAAAAAAATGGTCGTTAAATTATATATTTTTAGGATACACGTGTTGAGCACTGGTTTTTGTGCTAGTCTTTAATTAACCCAGTATACCGGTTATTGGAATTCTGATCCTTTAATCAATCTCAACTAAAATGGACAGTTTTGATTGGTTACAACAATGAATGATCAATTATCAAACCATATCATTAAAACCATTTGATGAATGGTGATCAAAAGTGGAGATCTAAACTTATTATGACAACCACCACTTGGTTATAAGACAATCAATGGTGTGCCACTCTGTCCATGATGATTACAGTAACATGGGGTCACTATAAGCTATTTAGACCATCATTAATCGCGTGGACGCGTCTTTGATTGGTCATGATGCTCAAGCTTAGCGTTTTGATCAGATGATTGCATTTTCGGCTAATTAGCTTAAAAATGGATGGTTTAGATCAAATACAACAAAAATGGAACCTAGTGATGGAAACAGATCGAGTTAAACAGTGGCGCACCCCAACCTGCTCTTATTAGGGGGCAGGCCATTTAGACTAATTGCAACAACAATGGAATCCTAGTGATGGAAATTGGTCGGATTGGGATGGGTCGCACTTTGGTTTTGGTAGATTACAACAATGGATCCTACTAAATCAAAGCATATTCTTCAATTTTGTAGATCCAGGAGGCAGAAACTGAAACCAAATGCCTCATAAACTTCCGACAATCACAATTCAACTTGAAAAAAAACAAAACTTTCGCAACCGAAATAACAAGTAGAGACAGGAACCTCGACGTTAAGGCGATGAACATAGGCACTTGAAATCCATCCACCAACACGAAGAGCAGCTTGTGCGCCTTCAACCACCTGCAAGAACCATCAGACATCAAAACCCTAGAAAAAAAAAAAAAAAAAAAAAACCAGGAATCTTGATCAAACCAGGAGATTTCAGCAAGAACTAGTTCTACAGATTGGGGAAAGAAAAACAGGGAGAAGGAGATTGAAAAGGGAGAGAATACATACGACGATGAGATCTTTGAGATTGTTGGATTCCAAGAGCTCGAGAACGTAAGAAAGGACGGGTCTGTTTGCTACTGGAAGGAGTGCCTTTGGAACGTCCTGCATTTTTCATCATCATCTTGTTAGAAATGATTAATTGTGATTTGAAAAGGATTAGGAGAAGTTAGGTTTTGGAGAAATTGAGAGATTTTTGAGACCTTGGAAACGAGAGGGACGAGGTTTTTCGAAGTTCCGCCAGCGAGAACGACGACCTGGAAATCCATGTCGCGGACTTACTTGAGAGGAAAATCAAAAGCAAGGGGAATTATTGGAGCGGGATGAAGAAATAAATAGCCGGGAAGGGGGATTTGCAATCGGCTGGATCATTGGGTCCGGGTCAGGTTGAAGTGTTAAGGAAGATGAACTCCCTTCAAAATATCGGCTGCAGTGGCTGAGACCAATATGCAATTTTGAAAGAGCCCAGCTACACGGTCCGACTGGGGATCGATTCCTGGCCCGATCCCTCAGGGGGGCCGTTGATCCCAGTGAGATCCAACGGCAACGGCCCCCCGAGGGATCGGCCAGGATCGGCCAGGAATCGATCCCCCAGTTCGAGCCGTTTAGACTTTTACATTTTGAAAACAACGGTGCTACATTCTAAAATCTAATAAAGCCGAGCAATTCTAATTTTAAATATAATACTTTATATTATTTCTTCTCAATAACCTTTTTTTAAAGTTGTCTTTTATCCTTATATGGTTTCAAATAACAAAAATAGGCACAAGATTGACAGTTATGTAATATTAACTTTTTTTTTACCACTTAAAAAATTTATACCGCTATTATTGCAGCAAGCGCTATGTAGTATTTTGGCTTTGAATTGGAGTGATTTTAATTGATTGGAAAGGAAGAGTTGGCCTTAGCCCACTTGGAAGAAAAGAGGTTTAGGTAGACTAGGGTTAATTGATAGGACCGGTTTGGGATGGTTGGTGGTTCATCATGCAACTGGTCATGTGATGTTGGCTCAGGGTTCGAGTTAGATTGATGAGTTAAATAGGCAAAGATTAGGAATTTAGGGTCGACTCGAGCCAACCCCAACCTGTTGATTAGTCAACTCAGAAATGTCAGGTGGAACCCAACTCGAATTTGAAAAAGGTCCAGGGGTGTGAGCTAAGCACGAATGGTTTTTAAGGTTTACTAGTGGAGCCCCGCACGTGCAATGCACGTACAAGGAACATACTCTTTTAGTATGATAATCTGAAAAAATAAAGTCATTGAAAAACTTAAAATTAACTTTCTCAATGGAGAATGACCATGTAACAAATTACGTAATTTACAATCACTCATTGTTCTTGTGAAATTTAGTAAAAGCTTCATTAGAAAAAAGTACGAAGAAAATTGAATAACAAGATATATGGAAGGAAACTAATTTAAAAAAAAGGTTAAAACCCAACCTTTTCTTGACATACGTGATTAGGCAAAACACTCACTAATTTCAATACAGATCGATAGTCCGGCCTATTTCCCATTAAAATTTGTCTAAAACCTAGCGCCAAATACATACAAAATTCAATGAAACAAAATACTAACTAACTAAAACAGTACTCAACTCATACCTTTAAACGAATCAACAACAAATCACAAGGATTCCAATCAATCTTTGGCATTCTCATCTCTTCCTCTAACAAGCAAATTGTGTCTTTACAGGCATTGGGATCGAAGTTGAGATTTTCTACACATGAAAATCTCAACTGAAATTTTTCATTTGAGTTCTTGCAGCGAATGAACAAATTCTTCAAACACAACCCTTTTCATGATCATTTGAGCTAAGCATTTCATTGAAATATAATAATATTAAGTGGGGCCCACAGATGTGTAGAGAAAAAGCATGACAAGTTCTTCTACTAAGTGGTATAATATAATAATACTAAGTGGGGCCCACAGATGTGTAGTTCTCTTTTATTTTATTCATATATATAATATAATAATACGAAATGGGGCCCATAGATGTGTAGTTCTCTTGTATTATATATATAATATAATAATACTAAGTGGGGCCCACAGATGTCTAGATGTAGAGAAAAAGCATGACAAGTTCTTCTACTAAGTGGAGCCCACAGACGTGTAGTTCTCTTTTATTTTATATATATAATATAATATAATATAATAATACTAAGTGAGGCCCACAGATGTGTAGAGAAAAAGCATAACAAGTTCTTCTCTTTTATTGGGGCCCACATATGTGTAGTTCTCTTTTATTTTATATATATAATATTATAATACTAAGTGGGGCCCACAGATGTATAGAGAAAAAGTATAACACTTTTTTCTCTTTTATAATAAGGGCATAGATATTATATGATTATTATTATAATATAATAATAATATATTATTATATTATATTATATTATAATATTTGTGGGGGTGGAGCACAAAGGTGTAGTGAAAAAGTATGCAACTTCTCTTCTCTTTTATAATAAAATAAGGGTATAGATATAGATTTTATATTATTATTATAATATCATAATAATATATTATTATATTATATTATATTATATTATTTGGGAGTGGGCCTCACAATGGTGTAGTGAAAAAGTTTGCAATTTCTCATAATAATATATTATTATATTATATTATACTATTTGGGGGTAAGCCCCACAATGGTGTAGTGAAAAGTTTGCATTATAATATTTGAGGTTGGGCCCCACAAGGGTGTAGTGAAAAAGTTAGCAATTTCTCATAGTAATATATTGTTATATTATATTATAATATTTGGGGGTGGGCCACACAATGATGTAGTAAAAAAAGTTTGCAACTTTCCCTCTTTTATAATAGTATAATCTATAATATATATAATATAATAGATAATAGATAATAAATAGTAGATATTTGGGGGTGGGCCCTACAATGGCGTAGTGAAAAAGTTTGTAATTTCTAAAAATAATATATTATGATATTATATTATAATATTTGGGGGTGGGCCCCACAATGGTATAGTGAAAAAGTTTTTAATTTCTCATAATAATATATTCTTATAATATATTATACTATTTAGGGGTGGGCCACACAATAGTGTAGTGAAAAAACTTGCATTATAATATTTTGGGTTGGGCCCCCACAAAGGTGTAGTGAAAAAGTTTACAATTTCTCATAATAATATATTATGATATTATATTATAATATGTGGGGGTGGACCCCATAATGGTGTAGTGAAAAAGTTTACAGTATAATATTTTGGGGTGGGCCCCACAAAGGTGTAGTGAGAATTTTTGCAATTTTTCAAAATAATATATTATTCATTATATTATAATATTTTGGGGTGGGCCCCACAATGGTGTAGTGAAAAAGTTTGTATGAGATAGATAGATAATAAGGATATAGATATTATATTATTATTATTATTATTATTATATAATATATAATTATATTTTATTATAATATTTTGGGTGAGCCCCACAGTGGTGTGGTGAAAAAACCATGCAACATTGCTTCTTTTATAATAGTAGATAGAAATAATATATTATTATATTATATTATAATATTTTGGGGTGGGCCCCATAATGGCGTAGTGAAAAAGTTTGTATGAGATAGATAGATAATAAGGATATAGATATTATATTATTATTATTATAATATAATAATATATAATAATATTTTATTATAATATTTTGGGTGGGCCCCACAATGGTGTGGTGAAAAAACCATGCAACATTGCTTCTTTTATAATAGTAGATAGATATATTATGTGTGGGCAAAAGGTGTTCTTCTCCTTCCAAGATCCACATGGGATGTCCAGCAGCAAAGTTGGTACCCACCTTTAGCAAGATTCCTAACAGGAATTTATGAGTGATGCTAAAAGTTTTCTAAAAGTTTTCGATAGTTATGTGATAGTTGTCCCTTTGGCATTTTCAAAATTTATATTTCTTTATTTAAATCTTAAATTCTCAAATTTCAACGCCTTCGGGTATTTTCAGATTCTCCATTTAACAAAATGATTCAAAAAATTCCACCATAAGCGAAAGCTTATGAAGAACTGCAAAATCTCTAGATACGAATTCTTTATTTCCTGGCTTGATGCAACCTTTTCCGGGCCTGATATAGCCTTTTCTCCTCCCTTAGTGGAGGAAAGCCTTTGATTTAGGGATTATAGGCTGGATGTAACTTTTCCTCCTCTCTTGGTAGAGGAAAACCTGTGATATAAGGTTTTATGAGCTTGATGCAGCTTTTCCTTATCACTTAGTATAGGAAAACTTGTGATTTAGGCATTATGAGCCTATGCAGCTTTTCCTCCTCTCTTAGTGGAGGAAAACCTGCAATTTAAGGCATTATGAGCCCCATATAGCTTTTTGGGGCCTAATACAGCTTTTTCTCCTTTATAGTGGAGGAAAACCTGTGATTTAGGGATTTTAGGCATTATGGGAATGATGCGGCTCTTCCTCCTCTTTTAGTGGAGGAAAACCTGCAATTTAGGCAGTATAGGTATGGTGCAGCTTTTCCTCCACTCTTAGTGGAGGAAAACCTGCAATAATGAGGCATTATGGGCTTGATGTAACTTTTACGGGCCTGATGCAACTTTTCCTCCTCTTAGCAGAGGAAAACCCGTGTTTTAGGCATGATGGATGCACCTTTTCCTCCTCTCTTGGTGGAGGAAAACATGTGATTCAAAGCATTATAGGCTTGATGAATCTTTTTTATGAGCCTGAGCATCTTTTCCTCCTCTCTTAGTGGATGAAACCCTGTGATTTAGGCATTATGAGCCTGATGCAGTTTTTCCTCCTCTCTTAGTGGAGGAAAACCTGCCATTCACGCATTATGAGCGTGATGCAGCTTTCCTCCTCTTTTAGTAGAGGAAAACTTGTCATTTAAGGCATTATGGACCCGATGTAGCTTTTTGGGGCCTAATATAGCTTTTCATTCTCTCTAAGTGGAGGAAAACATGTGATTTAGGGATGCATTATGAAATTTATGCGACTTTTCCTCCTTTCTTAGTGGATGAAAGCCCCGTAAAAATACATCGGGCTCATAATGCCTTAAATCGCAGGTTTTCCTCCACTAAAAGAGGAGGAAAAGCTGCATCATGCCTATAATGCCAAAATTGTAAGTTTTCCTCCACGAAAAGAGGAGGAAAAGCTGCATCAAGCTCATAAAAAGATACATCAAGCCCATAATGCCTTAAATCGCAGGTTTTCCTCCACCAAAAGAGGAAGAAAATGTGCATCAAGCCTATCATGCCTAAATCATGGGTTTTCCTCTACTAAGAGGAGGAAAAGTTGCATCAAGCCCATAAAAGCTACATCAGGCCCATAATGCCTTATATCGTAGGTTTCCCTCCACTAAGAGTGAAGGAAAAGTTGCACCATACCCATAATCCCTAAATCACGGGTTTTCCTCTATTAAGAGACGAGGAAAAGCCGCATGAGGCTCATAATGCCTAAATCATATGTTTTCCTCTACTTAGGGAGGAGGACAAGTTGTATTAGGCCCGGAAAAATGCCATAAATCGCAGGTTTTCCTAAATCTTAAAAAAATAGATTTATATTTTTTAGTGATTTTCAGAAACAAAATTTAAATCTAACAATATTTTTATGTTTTTAAGAATTGATTACTTAATTTTAAATGGAGTAATATGAGGTTGGATTTGAGATAAATCAATCTGGAAAACTTATATTGTGTTTGACGGGAGTCGAACACATGGCCTTTAAAATAATATGTAACACATTTTACTAACTGTGCAATCTATTTCATATAATAAAAAATATATAAAAGTATAGCGAATGAGGAGGAAGTCTCATCAAGTTTTATTGATTGAGTCTTTTTTTTTCTCTTTTTGAGGGTGTGCTTGTAAGTTTGACACGAAGTGGTAAAAAAAAATTCTATTGTGATAAAAAAAAGAAAAAGATTCTAAAAACTATCATGAGTTTACCATTTGAGCTTAGGCATAGCAAAACTATTATGATAGGTATTGAGTTTACTATTCTTCTAATTCTACATATCTAAGTACACACTAATGTACATAAAATTGAACTATAGCCTTCTTTTTCTATAATTTTACATTTCTAGATATTCTTCATAACTTAAAATAATAATTATTATCATGCGCAATAAGACGCGTCTCTTAATAGTATGATAATAATAATGATAATCGGTAATAATATAATTATCATCTTATGGATTTATATATTAGATTGAATACCTATATATTAGATTAATTTATATATGTTATGTCCTTTTCATTTAAATATAATTTATATAGAATGTATCATATTTTTAATTATTTTTATAAAATTTAAAAGTTAATAGATTTTTTTTATATGAATTATGTTGCTTGTGCTAAACGCAGGCATGTTTTGCTAGTTTTTCTATTATCATTTACACTTACTAATTTAACTAGATAATAAATATGAAGAATCAAATAAACAATAAAATACGGCAAATAAAGGTGTTAGACCAAGTAATAGACAGTCTTTCAAGCATGAACAATTTTTATAAATTAATCCACTATTCATACCATCAACAACTCAACTAATTATTCTTTTATATGTTTTCTTCTTCGTTATATATTATATTATTCATAATTACTCTTCAGAATTTTCATTTTCTTTGACCCTTTATTTTATTTTTTGTAATTAAGACATTATTCCAGTATCATGTATTAGATAATTCAATTAGATTGTTTTACTTATTTTTTATTTTAAACTTTGATTTTTGAAGTTCAATTTTAATTGTGTTTGTATTATGAATTAAATGCTAATATTTATAAATATTATTAAAAAAAAATTTTTGGTCATGGACTGCATTGGGCGTAGGCGTGTTGCACTAGTTTATTTAAATGATGTTAGGATAAGTAGAAAGCATGGATTGGTTTGAAATCAAATTAAAAATTGAAGGGACAAAACATATATCTTTGATATTAGTAAAAAGTTTGTAATATCTTTGATATTAGTATAAGTTTTGTAATAAAATATCCAACAAGGGGATGTAGCTCAAATGGTAGAGCGCCCGCTTTGCATGCGGGAGGTACAGGGTTCGATCCCCTGCATCTCCATAAATTATCCTTTTTTCGAAATTTGGGGTTACTATTGCTCAATGCATTTCCAAATTATGTCTTTCTTTTCAAATTTTCAATGTGTAAGAATTTCTTGCCCTAATCAGGGCTAGTGCCCCATATCTGGTTTCAAGGAGAGGCCAATCAGGATCAATGCATCTCTATATTTTTTACCCTTTTTGTGTTCATCTACACATTTCATTTTAAAAACTAGAATGTTTTACACAATTTTTTATTAGTTACTTACCTTAGTTTTTTTTTTTTTTTTTTTATTCTTGGGTACCGCATCCAAGGGTGATGGGAGTTGGGACCAATGAGAGCACTCGCACAAACAATGAGAAGACACCCAGCATAAGAGGGGAGGGAGCACTTGCACAAACGAGGAAAAAGACACTCGCATACGTGGATAAGTAAGAATTACACATACAAGGAGAGGAGATTCGCACACGTGAGGATATAGAGACCCACAGATTAACCCTGTCCATTCACATTTTTTTCTAAGTTAAACTATTGGTGAAGAGTTGAAGTTAAACACGACGTCCAACAGATTGATCCGCAGGCAATGTGTGATGCCAAGGTGCCTTAACTCTATCAATTTCTAAAAATTGCCTGCCTTAACTTGGGCTAGGGCCCCATCTTTAGTTTCATAGTAGGGTCATGTATGATCAATGCATCTCCATATTCTTATTATTTTAAAATTTAAAACCCCCAATGCAATTTCTAAGTTTTACTTGCCTTGGAAGTCTGCTCATCTGGGCCTAATTTTCAGTTTTGTAGATTCTCTTTAACTCCATTTCACCTTTACCCAAAAAAAAAAAAAAGACTCCAGTTTACAATGCAATTACTCAACCTCCATGCTCTGTTCAATGACTATGATCAACACTTCAGTGTGCATACTGGCGGATTCAATGGGCACCACAAGGGGGGTTGAACTGCAAACGGTGGCGGATCTAGGATTCAAAATCACTGGGGGCACGATTAAGTAGTAGGGGGTCCGGGGGCAACGGCCCCGGGATTTTTTTTTTTGTTATTTATATGATTGCAAATGATTTTTTCTTCTTTTTTTCTTTATGCTTGAGAAAAGACAATACACAAAAAAAGTAGTGGACCTTTTACATACACTATCAGTAACTAATACACAGAAATGTGCATTCAAAGACAGATAGTTTGTAGATTTCCACTGCATTGCAAATCATGCCTAGCAAGGACAAATTGTGTGCAGATTTACCCCAAACCTTTTATATGGAACAAATAGTGTGTAGATTTACCCCAAACCTTTTCCCAAAAAGTCACTGGGGGGCCAGCCCCGCAGCGCCCCCGGAATATTTTTTTTGGTTATTTCTAAATGCACAAGGAGCAACCAGTGATGGCTACGACTCAGCGATGGCTGCTGTTGATTTTCCTTGGCATTAGCCCTTGCAGGAGACTGAGAACGCTGTGATGCTACAAGAAAATGATTAAAACAATCAAAATTGGGAAGGACAAGAATATGGAATACCTAAAGTTAATATTGGGCTACAAAAATCCATTGGGGGCCTAAAAAATTCATTGGGGGCCTTATGGAAAAAATTAGTGGGCCTCACTGAAATTTCAAGTAAAACTTAAAAATCCACTGGGGGCTTGGATACATGCTCCATCCGCCTCTGACTGCAAATGGAGTTCAATCTTTTTGGACTTCATTATTTCTATTTCATTACACGGTAGCAAACCACTCTTTATAGTTAGTTCTGCTTATTTTCATTGCTCTTCATGGTCTTTGAGCATCACGGGCACAAAATGAAATACTGCTAAATTTTTTATTAACAAAAAGTTTTTTTTCTTCAAAATTTCAACCGGGGCCTTGGCCACCGGCCCACCGTCACCGTCACCGCCACCACCACCGCCAGGGCCCCCTAATGGCCCCCTAATTCCACTCTCACCGCCACCGCCACTGCCAGGGCCCCCTAATTCCACCCTTACACATGGTACGACTTGACTAAAGTGAAATTCAGGTTGGGCTTATTAGTATTTGGCCGTGGATCGTTCGAGTTTTCAAACCCTGTATGAAATTGTAGTTGGATTTTGATGGACTTTAGTTACCCGAATAAGAAAAGGTTATCCAATTTACTATTAAAAGTATGTACATAATTTATTTATATCGTATATACACTGTATTATATACCTAAAGCAGATGCATTTCATAAATTGTATACCCTTTGAAAACCAAACTAAGCCAAGAAAAAAATAGGGTACCCAACCAGAGTCAACCCGGCTCAGCCCTTATTGCACTCGGGTAGGAAATTTACAAATTAGGTTGGATTCGGGTTGGAGATGTTTTGGTTACATTCGAGTCAGGTTTGAGTTTAGTGTTACCCACACTCAATTTGGGTTGGGCTTGAGTTGAGGCAATATCATATTCAACCCATCTGAATTGCACTCCACTGTTACACTGTAAAAGTTTATTCATGAGTCAAGACCGACCCCATTTGCAAAGTGTATGCTCCCCCTGTGGTGAAAACTTTACTTATTGCTAAGACCTGAAAAGTACACGGCCTATATCACACCAATACAGGCTATATAGGTTTAGCTCCAAGATTCAGGCAAGCTTTTAATAATCATTGTTATAAATGTCCCATTTTTTACATTTTGTCCCTATATATATTTTTTTCCATAACACTTTCAATTCTACTGATATTTACAGAATAAGGCCGATATTTGTGCCATGTAGAAGTAGAACAGGAGATGGTTAAATATTGGTAGTCTCTGTTACAAGAAAGTCTCATAAATACAGTGATTAAACGGTGTGGCCCAGCAAAGACTTAGCAATATTGATGGATAGGAGGTGGGCAGATCCATGACATGATTGCATCCGTGAAACACAGCAAATGATCCTTGCTTGCTCTGAAAGATAATGATGACCATTCATTGCATTCAATAACCACTTTCATCATCATTCACCCATCAGCCACTGCATTAAAACTATATGTTTAATGACCATTGATGAACATATAATACCATACATTGATACAGGAAGCAATAAACTTATTGTCGCCTGTTGACTGTTGTGTCTAGCTAGTACATGTGTCTACCATGCCCTAGGAGATTAATTGTGTACATCAGTGCATGCCTCTGTAAATTTCCCTTTTACTAGAGCAATCTATATGTAACCTCCTTTATATAATAGATCATTCAGTTCAGTTAGCAGTTTTGTAGAACATAAGATCAATATTAATCATTGCAATGTTTGAATCAGTTCAATGGTTGATTGCTTGTTAAAAGCAGACTTCCCTTTTTTTTTTTTTTCTAACTCGGGACAAAAGCACCAAAACACAATACATGGTGGAGGAGTTTTGAAGTTGGGATAGCATTGAAAAGTCATTAACCCATTATATAATATGAAGCGAAGTAAATCTAGTTGAGAAATCAGTTCAATTGATTTTGACTATTGCAATTTACCAATTTGACCCAAGCAAACGGGTCGGATCGGGCTAATTTTAGGTCGGGCCAGAGATAAAAGGACATTTTCATCTATACAATGAAACAAATTAACATTCTAACTGCATTTGTTGAAAAAAAAAATAGTGTCTACTCTACGTTACTTGGAAGGCAATTGTATTAATTAAGTTGCTTGTAGTCTGTAGACTATACCAGATACTTATTAGGTCTGATGGGGCGCTTTATGATATGAGGCGTATTGTGCGGGACTTCTTGTGGGGTCCAATTAGGTAGGCCAATTAAGGGAGATTAAGGAATGGAAACGGAAAGCCCCAATCGTGGATAATGGGCCTAGTTGACAACCCAACCTTTGATTTGTGGGCTTAAAATTTCATTGGACAAATTGGGATTAGTTGTACTTAAATTTCCTAGGAATTCACAGCTAAATAGGTTGCAACAAAAAAGATTAGAGGAAGGAGGTGATCAAGGTGAAGTTGCAGAAGACCCTGACTTTCTTAAGATTTGCTTTACAAGGAAAACTGCAAGGTATTCATTTACCACCTCCGGTGAATTCACCTTCCAAAGGAGAGAGAACTTAATGGGGTTTAATGAATCTTTATCTTTATTTTTTTCTATTTAACCACTTATATAAATATATTCCGTAAAATTTCTTGAAATTCAAATTCATGCGAACAAACACGCTGACACTCCTGACATCTGCAGGCAAACTAAATTTCTAAAGTTATAGTTTTTCCGAGATGCATGCAGTCAGAACCCCAGTTTTATCTGCTTGGATTCACTGATTAGATATGGGGCCTTTATTTGGAAAAGTTTATACTTTACAAGGTAGAAATCCACTTATCAAGGCAGTTTTACCAGTTGAAAAAAGTATTATCTCCCCCTTCTCTAACATTTAAAACTTCACCCACCCTTCGTCTAATCCCAGTCACACACTACATCCACATCCTCCCGTTTTTTTTTTCCCTCTTACGTCACCCTTACCTGTCTAACTTTACTGGTAAGAGAACAGCATGTGAGAATCCGAACTGAACACTAAAATTGTGATGGATACAAGCATTAAAATCCAAGACATAGCATTTGGACAGTCAGCCAGTCATTCAATACATTGCTTGATATTGATCATTTCCAAATGCATCTAACACCTTCCATTTTCATACAGCTTGTTCACACATCTCTCTCAGATCCTATATGATCCATCCAAACTAATCAATCCAACGTGGGACCCAAAAAGAAGATCATGAATCACCAACTTTGGTAACAACAAAAAATTTAAAATAAAATAATAATAATAATAATAATAATATAACAATAACAAATGAGGAAATTTACCGTTTTACCCCAAAACCGTGATATTAGTGTTCTTTGAAAGATTAAAGAAGTGAAAAGAAGAAGAAGAAGAAGAGAAGATTGAGAGAATTTTCACCTGGCATGAACTGCCAGAGGAATCAGCTCGGACAGCGGCGTCGCCAACGGCGTCGGCGCGGGGGAGGTCCGGCAGAGGGGACAGGTGGCGCTGACCAGGAGCCACTCGTCAATGCAGGCGACGTGGAAGCAGTGCCGGCAGTCGGGGATCAGGCGGAGAGTGTCGGAGGGGCGGTAGTCGGAGAGGCAGATGGGGCAGGTGGCGTCGGAGAGTCCGCCGGCGCCGGAGAAGAGGAACTTGGGGTAGGAGTCGATGGTGGGGCGGTCAAGGCCGCCGTTGATGACGATGACTGAGACGTCTGAACCCGGCAGGGTGGAGGAGGAGGAGATTCCGGCGGCGGGAGAGGGGTCTCGGCGGGGCCCGCCTTTGACGCGGACGCAGACGTAGGAGGCGAGCATGATGGTGGAGACAAGGACGAGAATGCCCACGGCTATGGCGATGCCGTAGCCCAGACCGACGCTTCCTGCGGCCTCTGGGAGAGGGGCAGGAATGGAATTTGACGACATGAAGGCATCAGATGCAGATCACATCACCAGCAGCTCACAGGAGAAAGAGAAAGAGAAAGAGAAAGAGAGAGAGGGGTTTAAGAGAGCTTGTGTTAGGAAGGAAGGAGATGGACAGAGGAGCGAAGGGCATGGGAATATTAAAGGCTTTGAATTTAATGAGAGTGGGATGAAATTACGGAAAAGTGTTTCGCTGACATTTTTTGTGGAAAGTGCAAAACCAAATTTCTTGATTTTACCCAATGGTAAAGTAGAAATCATCGCACGAGCTAAAAATAATAAATTTTTCATTGGGGCACGTTTGGTAAATACAAAAAAAACAGCGAGGAGGGTCACTCCTTATGACTCAGGCACGTTTTGCCACTCTGAATTTGCAACTTTTAACTTAGGTACTTTTTTGCCTATGTGAATTTGTAAAATTCGATAGTAGGGAGTTGGAAACCGAGCAGACAGTGGAAAAGAGGATTTTTCCTCTCTTCATCCAAATATAGGTTTTCCGCAGAATTGAGAAACCTCTTAGAGGATATTTTCAGTGGAAAATAGAAAACCCAATTTTGTGATTTTACCATAAAACAAGTGAGAATTTATATGACGAGTGGTGAGGAATATGCCCGTCATGGGCTTACAGAAGGGTTCTAAATATTCAACTTTGGGAATTAGTAAAAGGTTATGATCTCATAAACATAAGCATATAAAGTTAAGAAATGGTAAAAATCAAATTGAGGAAATATTTTTGAAACTGGTTACTTCCTTGCAAAAATAACAACAAATTAAAACAAATTTATGAAAATGCCAATTTTAGGATCGTGCCAACTACGAAGACTCATATTTATGGGACGCCACCAAATATCTTGTATGCAACAGCTTTCAAGTACCTCTATGGTCTTCAATTTTTTCTTAAATTTTGCAATGGACAGATTGTATAAAGCCTTTTAGATTAACAAGGACTACAAACTCTACTTAAATGTTCCTTTCTGTGTGTTTTTAGTGCTCTACTTCTTAGGGCATGTTTGTGTAGCCCATTTCCGCGGAAAAGGTTGTAGTTTTCTGCGGAAAACTTCTTTTTCATGTGTTTGGTGCAGCAGTTTTCCGCGGAAATGTTTTTTCGCCACGTCAGCTTTTTCCTTCCTAACCATGGAAATGGACTTCCTATGGGAGGGTATGGGAAGTCCATTTCCATGGAAAACCGACCCCCTAATTTTCTCTCTCTCACCCTCACACCACCCAACCACCCTCTTTCTTCCTCTTCCCCTCCCAACCCCACCCACCCCACACACATACCAACCCACCCACCCAATAGTTTTCACTAAAAAATGGTTTTCACTAAAGAAATCCATAGTTGCACCAAACAACATTAGCACTAATTCATCGAGGAAAACCTTTTTGCACCAAACATAAAATTTTGACTTCCGCGGAAAAACTTTTCTAAAGAATTTGAAACCCATGGATTTTGCTGATGTGGCAATTTCCAATTTCCACGGAAATTACATGTACACAAACGTGCCTAGTGTCTGTTTGGTTTTTTTTTTTTTTTTTTTTTGGTATTGTATTTTTCATTTTGCACTACTACGAATAAGCGGCCAATACACTCATGAATGAGTGGGATGTGGGTGCCTAAGTTTCACGTGGAGAGTGAAGAAGGGGAAAGCGGAGGTTGATACCAAGATCTCTAACTCCGGAAGAGGGAAAAACCGTGGTCTTGACTACTCGGCCAACCCTACTGGTGGAGCAGTTGGGAAATAGATTTTGTCTTCCTATAGTTTTATTTGTCCAAAATTTCACCAAATGATCTTTATCAAACATGCAAATAGGCCTAAAAGACTGTTTGGCTTTATTCATGCATTAGAGAAAATGTGATGGAAAGCTCCAGAGGATTTGGGAGAATTGGTCAGCAGCACATCAGATGAATATTGCAAGATGAAGGAGTTTTCTAAGGAGTTTTCTTCTTGGTGTAAACATCTTTGGCCATTCCATGATTGATCATTCTTATTTTCAATTAACTGGAGATCCTGCCCACCTGGGCATCGTAGATCTTTGTATCTGAAAGATTTTTTTAATATCATCACGATGGGGCCCACTAGATAATCATCTGGATCGTGGAATATACTTGTGCGTATGAAATAACAGGCATGCATTTCATATTCATTAAAACATTCAACTTTATACCTTGGGTGTTTCTAAGTGTGTGGAGGGTTTTCCTAAAAGCAGGATTAAGCTAGTCTCGGTAACAATACCGACTTAGTTTATCCTGATCTCGGTATCCAAACTCGGCAATAGTGCCGAGATACATCCAGCTCGACAATGGTGCCAGCTAGCGCCAACCTTGAGCTAGCTTTAGTAAGAGTACCGGCTATGATTACCTCGGTTTCGGTATAAGGTACCTCGGCAACAGTGCCAGGATGCGTCCGAATCTGGTCTCGGTACCATCTTCAGCTCAGTACGCCCACAGAGATGAGTACTAAACCATGATTGTACTTCCATAAAATTGCGGCTACGTTGCAGAACGTGCTGACAGACAAGATGTGCGCCGAATTATGATAAGGAGTCGTCTTTATTAGACGATCACATCGACATTGATACAAGAAGTCATCTCATGATCTGATTAGACAGTATCTTCACCTACCCCCACCGAGGGAGCTCCAGGTAAGACTTCAATCTATATATACAAGGGTATAATCCCTTCTCAGGCCATGCTACACACAACACAATGCAATACTAGCATATTTGTCTCTCTTCTCCATCCTTTGTTCAGTGATAGCACTAATTCAAGCATCGGAGAGCCTTCGGCTGACGACAGCGAGGGTTTCTGATCTCTATTTCTCATTCTCTTTTAGGTTTTAAGGCGATCCATCTTCTCCAAAGAAATTTTATAGCATTATTATGAGTTTTATACTCACCAAATTAAGTCCGTAATATTTAGGCACTTACACTAAGAATAAAACTGTCATGAAGGACTTGTTTGAAAGATGAATCATCTTCATACTGATCGAACTTGATCGGATGATTAAGTGAAGTGGGCCCCCCCACTGGCTCAAGATTTTAGGTGGTGGTGGGGGCGAAGTGGGTGTATAGCTCTTGTCACCAATCCATCTTAATGGAACAGTGTATATATATTTAAGAATAATGTCTTCCCCATTTATGTCTCTATAGTCGGGCAGCATAGCATGTGCGTTTTCCACTGGTTCATAATGTCAATTCCTCGGCAGGAAATGTGGTGTGCATGCGAGTGAATCCTGACTGTCCAAATTTACAGATGTGTTTGCTAGCCCTAAATGATAACAAGGGCACATCTTTGTTCCAATTAATCGAATTCCTAAGACTTTGTAAGTGGGCTAAGAATGAAAAATTAAAGGTGTATATTTAAAAATGACCCTCCTACAACCTCTCTAAATGAAAACTAAATTGATTTGAGATGTGAGTTATCACCCTTTAACTCAATCTAAGAAAGTAAAGGTCCCACATACATCGCTACCTTATTTTATTTACCCTTCACCTCACTTATTTCACCCATCAACTCTTTATTAATCCTTTCTTAAAAAGAAAAATTCTTCATTAATCCTTTTTGGAGCTCAATTGATTATGAATTCTTTTGTATTCGGTTTCTACGTAGTCTATGAAAACAAACTGGCCCTAATAGAAATCTATTTGTCACCTATTGATTCCCATTTCTTCCATCCAAGTCCATGGAAGATGTCATGTTGGCCGTGGTTTTAGATTAATGCTATCAATGGGCTAGATCAGGGGTGGACCCACATACATCCATGTGGGGGCGGACGCACCGGTTGGATCTCGGTCCACTTCTAAAACTATAATGAAAATTCCAACCCCGCTTTGAAAATCTACATAAAAATGCTGCACCTGCCCCCAAAACACACAAGAAAATTCAGAGTTAGTTCTAAAAAACCAATTGCCTGTTTGGACGCGCACCCTTCAAATGAAAATCCTGGGTCTGACACTGGGATGGATTCTTGCTACATCTACTTATGATATAGTTTGGGCCCAATAAGGATTGAAGGACCCTATTTGAACTTAATGCATGCACTTGAGCACAAACACCCATGTCCCATACCGCCTGAACTACAACTCGGAACAATCCAAAGTGAAAATCCTCATTTATCAAACCTTGCTCGGGCAGTTTCAACTTTCAAGCCATCTGGGTCCATTGACAACAGTACTCTAGATGGTGCGGATGGAAGTCCAACCTCCTGGGTTAAGTTACAGGGAGCTTCTTAAAAATGGGTGGTAAACTAACATTGATAAAGTAAGGGTTCAAACCTAATTTTTAATAGCGACAGAAAATGACCTTACTCTCAGTGGGGCTTGGGTTTGAAGTTTGAATAAATTGTGGGTAGGTATATACAGGTGAACAATTGTGGCAAGTTTGTTGTTGAAAAACAGTGCCCGCAAGTTGGAAGTCTCTGTTTTCTTCTTTTTTACCTTGTCATTTTGACCAAGATTAGAGTCATTTTTGTCATCTGAGATCTGATAGGTGTTTTGTGGTGTTTATAAAAATGTGGTTCAGTTTCCTTTCCACAGATGCATTTTACATTACAGTCCTGCTAGGTGGACAAACTCATGGGGACCGAACTTGGCCCGGTCCCCATGAGAACCACAGGGACCGGGCCAAGTTCGGTCCTCATGAGTTTGTCCAAGTGGACTTTTGCTTTACCTTATCTATCATTCCATGTATCCATGCATCTATCTGCAGTTGTTATTAATTTATTGTACAATTTAGAAAATATTAGAAAAAAGTGGTATGCATCATGCATGGTCACTCTTTTTGCCGTGGCTCCTGTGCTGGGCAGGTCACAGAGGACTTTCAGCACAAAAGAAGGTAAATGAATGCGCACATGTGGCTAGGCCTCAAAACGTTCTGTGGTCCACTATGAATTAATCAGCAGGGGCTAGCTTCAAAATTTAAATCAATCAAAATTATTATCCCATAGTGTAATGACCCTGGGCCAAACTTTACTCCAATCGAGTCTGGCACACTTTCTAATTGATCATAGTTAAAACACCCTATCATCATCATGGGAGCCAAATCTCATTAATCTTTTATATCATTTTCTTTGTTGTTTTATTTTAATCATGTGTTTTATAGAATCAATCTAATGGGGAATCCAACTATTAATATAGTGAAGTTCTGCCATTTTATTTTATTTTTTTTGGTATCCAAACCAAGGGGGCTGGAATCCATCAAACCCTCTCGTGAGGGAAGTAGACATTGGGTGAGGTAAGAGATTCCTCAAGTGAGGGAAGGAGACCTCGGGTGAGGTAAGAAAGCCCTAAGAATGCTCATGGGCAAGGGCAACTCGAGCTTGATCTGGCCCAACTCACTTTGGGTTTGGTCCAGGCCTTGGATTTAGTACTTGGTTCGGGCTTGGATTTAAGATTAGAGAGTTGTAATATTTGGTTCGGGCTTAGGTTAAGCAATATAAAACTCAAAAGCCTGATCGTCCCTACCTGAATATACCCTAGCAATATAAATCTTAGGAAAGTCGGAGTCTCATCATCATATCCACTTTATATTCTTCACCGCTCACCTCATTAATAATCTTTTGGTGGAGCCCATTTCACCTTGAATTTCAATCTATTTATTTCCATACAAACAAAAGTCTCTTGTGGGGATATTTTTAGGCTTGGAACCCTCTCCCTGTCCATACTTTCGAGCCTTGGTGGATCTATTGTAGCAGCCAGCAGGGTACAGCTCCAATCATCCAAGCCTTTCGTGTAAGAGCCTGTTTGGACTTGCCTTGACTCGGCCGAGTCAACTCAACTCCGGAAAAAGAAGTAAGGCAGTTGAATGGGTTTTTACAGAAGGATTGGGGTCAGATCATCATCCAGGCTATGCATCTTTACACGTCGAGGTAGCAAGTTTGAACCAACTCTTGGTAGCATCGTTGAATGGGTCACTCCGTAACCACCCGTAGGTCTCAGCATCGAAGTCTGCCAATGTGATGGGACTCTAGGCTATTTTTGCCCGATGCACCCGGTGAGTGGAAACAGGGGGAGACCACCACCCTGGGGAATTTAGTAAGGTGCCCCAAGAGACCTTGGATACCCCCGGTTAGAGAAAAAAAAAAAAGTTGTAAGTTTCCAAACATTGATCCAAACGTCTTTACATGTAGATCATGAATGACCCTAACGGCGGGCTAAAATCCTGAAATAACACTAGTTTGTCTCTGGGTCCATTTCCATCATGTTAGACGTTGGACTTATTCTATGCCCTGGCCCAGGTGTGACCTAAGATTGGACTAGGGCGTTTGAGTTCATACCGGCACAGCCCAGTTTAAAAGCCAATACAATGGAGCCCAAGTAAAGGGAGCCGGTTTACTAACTGAGATAGGGCTTGGGTCCGGTGGGGCTTTGGTTCACTCGCAATCCCTCTGGTATCAGAACGAGTCACGGTCCGCATACACCATGCACCAGACCAGTTTTCATCTCTAAGGGCACGTTTGTGTATGGTAAACAAAAACATAGAAATGTGCTGGGCAACCTGAGCCACTGACATCCCTCTTTCTGTGGGTCTCATGCTATTTTCTTTTTCTGTTCCCTGTAAGAAGGAATTGTATTGGGCCTCAGCAGATGTACATATTATATGATCCATTTCTGAAATCTTTGATCTATGCTGTGACCCAAATTCTTCGGGCGTTTTTACTGGACCATTACTATATCCACCATTCATTAATGGGGCACTGATCATTTGAGTTCTGGTATTCCATTGTGGAAGAAATTTAGGATATCCCTACTGTTTTAAACCACCATTTCTGATCCCTTAACGATCATATATGAAACCATTATTTCACAATGACAAAAGTAGGGTTCAGCACCCACAAAGGGGCGGACTTGGGCCGGATTTCTGCCCATTTAGCCCACCACACTCTGACCCCACAAATTTTCCCGCGCATTGATCATCTCCCATACACTAGGCATTCGCGGCAAGCTCCAAGTGTCCTCCATCCGCGGCGTCATCACTTCTCTGACATGGGTCATCTAGGCCCACCACCTTCAAGGGCTTATAAGTGTAAAACCCTGCACAGACCATAAAATACACAAGGTTCACCACCTGCACACCAGTCACAACCCAATAGTACCAGTCCAATCTCCCCCTGTTGATGTTCCTATCAGGAAGCCAATTCCTCTCATTTCCGGAATACTTGTGTATAAGGTATACAAGCAGTGTATTCAGATAATTTCCGGCTGAAATCGCCAGCCAGTACAGCGCGGCAGCCGTGCTTCTCATGCTCTCCGGCGCCTGATCATAGAGAAATTCGATTTGGCCCGCTTGCATGAATGCCTCAGCCACCCCATGAAGACTGTACTGTGGCACTAACCAGAACACACTCATGGGGATCACAGCTTCTGGGTGATCGATCAATCCATTATGGGCCGCGACGGCTTTCCGTTTAACTTCGACAGCTCCGGCGGCCAATGTCGACAGGACGGATACCGCTAGGCCAATGCCCATGCGCTGGAGGTAGGTGATCCCTGCTGGATTGCCGGTGAATCGGCGGGCCACCGGGACAAAAATGCGATCATATGCGACGACACTGATCAACATGGCGAGGACGTTGAAGACTGACATTGTGGCCGGAGGGATTTGGAAGGATGGAGACAGGTGTCTGTTCATGGTCTTTGCTTGTTGAATGGCAAATGTGTTTTGGCGGGCCGAGGCAGTGGCTAGTAAGATTCCTGTGGACCAGATGGGGAGCATCCGGATCATGGATTTCAGCTCTTCCACTCGATGGACGGTGGAGATCCTCCAGAGGTTGGGTGGGGTGGATTCTACTGGCCTTTCGCCTTCGGTTATGATGGCAGCTCGATCGAAGAATCTTCCATATATAATCTCACTTGGGATCAGTTTAAGCAATCAAATCCAGAATTGAGCTAACAGTTTAATTAACAAGAACCAGAACTTAAGTGATGAAACCATGGAAAAAATCTTATGAAATTATTGATGGGACACATTAATTGTCCCATCTACAGAACACAGAGACGATCTTAGCCATTTACCATATCAACTTCCCTCAGATTAGCTGATCTTTTTCTATTTTAACATGGGCTGTCTGCTTAAATGTCTTAGGTGGCCTTTGAATTAGAGCACAAAAAAAGTTGGATTCCTCTCTTGGGTGGAGAAACCCATGTTTTAGTGTACACTGGGGAAAAACTTGAGATTGCCCAATAAGAAAGTATGGGTCCTTTAATGGGCCTGGGCCACTGAAAGTTGACACATTTGTTATGACATATTTGGCTTAAATGAAATTGCATACTAATCAACTTTAAAAAAGTGAGATGCTTATGCAAGTGAAACACAACAGGTTGCTTACTTGAGTTGATTTGTGTGAATTAGGCTCCCAGAACAGGAAATGGCAGCATCAAGCTCTCTGTTCTCATACAATTCACCAGGATCACTGGGCACAACCGCATCCCTCTTCCTAATCGCCCCGACAATGACTTGGGCCACCCTCTTGAACGGGCTACCGGCCGGTTTCAAATTCCGATACAGTGGGTAACGAATCACAAAGGCGACAACAGAGAGGCCCATGGCAATGGTGGGCAAGCCCAGACCCCAACCCCAGCCCACATTGTCTTGTACATACACAACCACCACCAAGGCCAGTAGAGTAGCACACCCCCTAGTAAAATAGAACCAATTGAAGAACTTTGCACTTGTGAGTGCCTTTTTGGATCCAGTCATGTTGAATTGATCAGCCCCAAAGGCTACTACACACGGCCGGATTCCGCCCGAGCCAATAGCTGTGAGGAACATTGAGATGTAGAGGACCCAGAGATGCCAGGCTGAGGCTTCTTGACATGGTTGGTTAGGTTTACAAGGGTCTACCCGGAATGCAGGAAGGAATGCAGAGGTGGTAAGACAGATCATTCCCTGCAAGTACAGCTGGTTGTTATTATCAATTCATATGAGAGAGTGGTTTTATATTGATGCCTTGCGTATTGGTGTTACTTTGCGCGCATTTCAAAATATTGTTTGGTAAAATCAAGGTGTGAAGAGATCCAAGTTTGGACCAACAATGTTGTAAAGTAATTTTTCTTTATCGGTTGGAGCATCTAGTTTGGTAAATTGCTCCCAATGGCATATAGTTTTTATCTTCAATGAAATTCAGTGCCATGTCTCTCCATTGCATGGCAGGATGACAGTGGCATACCCAAGTAAATGGAGGTTTGGGGATTCTTGATGAAAGTCTGTTTGTTTGCTGGATATCTGAGTTCGCGCTGGTGGATATCTAAATTCCCCAAATGATGTTCCCAGCTAAATGGACTGATCACAAATGTTAAGTAGCTCTGCATTTTAGAAGATAGAATTTAGAAAATTCTCCACATCAATGGATTCTCTACATCAATGGATATTTAGAATCTCACAAATCAATCAAAAAATTTCAAATGTAGAGAGTTCTATTAACACATGAAATTTCTGTCACAGATTCTGCAAACAAATGCCCCACAGGAGTTGGGGGTTTGGGCTCGGGTTACTCAAGTGACAATGGCTGCTGAACTACAACCTATAGAAGAGAAAATGTAATTTTGATTTTTTACGAGAGAGTTCAGGGGTGAAGGTGACTACCATCTGATAGATGATGGAACCGACGGTTATCATCCAAAAGCGGCCGCAGTATGAATCGGCGATTAAGCCGCCGAGCACGGGCATAAAGCTGGAGGTGCCGGCGAAGTAGGTGAGGACGTTGGAGGCCTTCACAAGGGGCATGTGAAGCTCATCTGTTAAATACGTGATCATGTTTGCATTGAAACCAGTTGTTGCAAAGCTGCCACAGAATTCATTGGCTGGAACCATAATTTTTCAAGACAACAAAAACCCATGTAAGTTCTCCAAAATTTCTTACTGCAGACACACATGAAACACATTAAAACTTCACTCTGGCATCTTTCTGCCCATTTGTACTCCCTCTTTCTAAGAAAAATTGGATGAGATTTGGCTTACCGGAAAAACCATGAAAAGCAATAATCCAATATCCAAGAAGAGAAAATTCTGAATAGAGATAGCTCACCTAGAATAAATGGCAATGTTCTTAGCCCCCCAAGCTTCTTCTTCCTTCCATCCTCATTGCTCCTCCCTTCCTCGTTGCTAGCACCAGCCATTTCTCACAATACTAGGTTATTACACTACTTATGAGCTTGACTCCACTTAAAGCCATTTTTGTAGGGAGCAGCCGAGGGTGGCCTCTTTGTTTTTTTGTTCTATTTAATAATTAGAAGAGTATCCATCTGAATTGAGTCGTCCATCCTAGGGATGATGACAAGGAAATACCTCATGGCTCTCTAACCGTGGGTATGTTGTTTTTTTTTTGTTCTATTTAATAATGAGAAGAGTGTCCATCTGAATTGAGTCGTCCATCCTAGGGATGATGACAAGGAAATACCTCATGGCTCTCTAACCGTGGGTATGTATGGTATCACTGGCCATTGGGGCCTGCTTTGTAGTCATTAATACTCCAGTTAACGGGCAAGAACAAAATGATATTTGTACAAGGTTTGGCTCTTTGTCATGGTGACTGGATTAGTCCCAATGGGGTGTTTGTGTTTTGGAATTGTGATTGAAGAGGCTCGGAAGATTTGTTATTCCAGAACCCAACAAGTTTTTAAAGATTTGGCCATAGGGCGTTATTTGCAAGAATTTCTGAAGGAAATTTCATATGTGGGAAATATGTGTTGTCAAAGGAGATTTTTTTGTTTGGCTAGTGGAATTTAAAAATTCCCGCATTTTGAAATATCACTCTCCACGTTTCAGTGTCAAGAATGCTAGGATTGTGTGGGAATTGGAAAGTTTTAGAGAACTTGTTGTGGACAACATTTGGAGAACTTTATTTGAATTTTAGAAAATAGATACTCTCTCAAGGTTGTCGTAACTATGAAAACCTAGATACTTTCTTTAGTACTATCATTTCATTTTTTTTCTTCTAAAAAACTTATTTTTTGGTCCCACCCTTTTGATCCAATTATCCAAAAGTCCATATAATATTGACAACTATTTTTTAGTATCTAACTTTCTCAATTTATTTATAGTTCTTTTGATCAAATTACATTTAACAAATGACATAGATGCCCTTTTATGGTGAAAAATCTTAGTCCTTATTATTATTTAAAATCAAAGTCTTTAACCATGGACATTAGGTAATTACTTGATGAGCCAAATAAGGGTAGCATATTCAAATCCAACTTGCCAACCCAACTCAAACTTGATTGTTACTTCAAAGTTCAGCTCAATTCATTTTATTTTCAAGTTGAGCCTAAATTGAAAATTTTAACCGATTTAAAGGAGTTAGGCTTGTTATTGAATTCATTCCTAGTATTTAACATGCTAAGTTGCCAACTTAAAAAAATATGTATAGGCTTAGATGAACATGACCTTTAATTAATTGGATTACAAATGTTAACCTGAATTGAACCTATATGTTATAAATGTCAATTCAAATCCTAAATTAACAAGTTTAGTTTGAGTTAGGTTAAGGCCTACGAGTGGAATTGTTGGGTTGGGATGGAAGTGTAACTCCAATGGAATCTATTCACAAATCATATCAGAAAAGTTTGGTTGGCAGGTAGGGTCAAGAATTCTACATCGTTAATTGGCCCACTAGTGCAACATCGAAGTTGGGAATTATGATTCTTAAACTAAAAGAATTAAAAAGGACTAAACATTTTTACTAGATGCCATTTTTAAAATGAAGACAAAAGGCATTATTTTGATAAATTATAGAAGTTAAAGTGACTAAATCTTTACAGGGACTTCTTAATAATTGGGGGAGCAAGGCAGGGATTGTAGGATAAAACCTTTTTCTAATATTAAAGCCACCTCTCAAGTCTCATGCAGGCACGCAGATAGCTTAAGAAATGTTATTTAGGTGTTGACTTTTGGTCCCACATTTCATACCGGTTTCTGTCCGAAGTCTAGTATTTTATTATATTACACCCAATTAAGTATTCTGTACACACCAAATCTTGATGGGATTGTATTTGGAAAAGTCCACCCGCCGCAAAACAAGAATCATTTCATACCTGTTTGTGTCAGTATTTTAATATATTACACCCAATTAAGTATTCTGTACACACCAAATCTTGTGGGATTGCTGTCGGGTGTGGAGCCCACCACTTGAAGCCCAATATTGTGTGAGGCCCACTACCCAGTTGGGGCAACCCCATGTCGCAATATTGGACCAGTAGATCCTACATTTGCCCCAATTGCTTAAAAATGTAACAAGTGCAGGCCACTTGGGATTATGCCAATTCAAGGAGGATCATTGCCCAGGAAAAACCTTTATATCATAATTGTAACCCTCAATTTGAAGGCTTCATACAGTGTTAATCAAGGTTATTATCTAGATGGTTGGATTGGAATTGATTACTTGTTCCTGATTCGACATTCTTTCGAAATGATTCATGATTTGCTGATCAATTTGCTAGTTAGATATTGGATCATGAAATATATATGGGTGTGAAGAGAATCTAGATTCTAATCCATTGGACAGTTGAATCTTAAACTAGAATCATGCAAATATTTAATAATGCAACCTATAGAGAATCAACCCACGTTCATCTTGGTCAATGATTAAGAATGGATCATTCTTAATGAACAATGGAGAATGATGAAAATGATGAAAAAAAAAAAAAAAAAAAACTTAATCAATCAATTAATGATATAAGATTCTTTGAACTATAGAATAAGCAATCATACAGTGAGTCCTCATCATTCTTAGGCAGTTCTCTTGATCAAGATCTGAAATGCACATAGTGTCAGGATCCTTTGATATACATTTATGTTACTGTTCACTAACACCTTAACACAAAAATGTGTAGATCATAGACGGGGCTAATCCCGAGATTGAGAGATTCTCTGCATGCACGCACAGTATTTCTCGTGACAATGAAGAGGGGTTGTTAAAAGGATATGGGTCGGAAGCCACATTCAATATCAATGGCCAAAAATATCGTCATTGATGATGGTTTGTTGTTGGCTTGTAGCCTTTTTAAGGATAGAAAGCATTTGCAGTAATCACATCATCACCTGTTTAATTCTGCATATTTTTGTTTGGGCAGTTGCACGTAATGCCAATTCCTGGAGAGTGTCTCTATGCCCTTAGATTTATCTATAAATCCAACCACCTATAGAATAAAACAATGATTACGAACAAGTGGTTTCCAAAAGGTTCAGTCACGGTCAAGCCTAATCAAGTAGTATAAATGGAATCATGTTGCACTAATGGTAAAGGTCTAATGTTGAGCCCACTGAGCTTAGTTGCTCAAGCAGGCCTGGCCCAAGTTGAGAGATGGTTGATGATTCACTTTGCTTGGAGTTGGGGGCTTAACTTGTCCTTAAATAAGTCAAGCCCAACCATGGCTTGAGCTTGGTGTGTGACCTTCAACACTTGAGCTCAAGCTTGGCTCAGAATCATCCAGTCGGGATCGAGCAAAACCTCGAGCTCAGCTTGAATGTGAAACGACGCTGGCCCAAGTCAGCTCAAACTCTCATTTTAAAAATCATGCTTGTTAACAGAAGCTGGTACCGGGCTTCTTTGACCCAAGCCCAAACATGGATTTTCATTTGTAGGTTTCCTTCCGGTTACATTTGTGTAAAATTAGAAACGCTGTTTTCTGCTTTTTTTCATGAAGTTAAAAAGTTTTTACAAACCTTTCCATGTAAAAAATGGTTTTTCAGGGAATTGGAAAAAATAGCTTTTTTGCAACTTCTCCTGAAAAAATTATGAGGCATGCACCAAACAATGGAATACATGTGAGTGTGGAAAAGTGGTCTTCTATTGGTGAAAAAATTATGATGCCTTTTTCTTGTAGTGTGTTGGTGAAAGATAGACATTTTCGTTACGGACCCGGATCCCTGTTTGGTAATAAGCGGATGCCACATGGAATGGAAATTTTTTTGAGGAGATAGAATTTCTTTTTGAGAAATGAGATTTGACATCTCTTCCCATGTGACACCCCCTGATTGGTCCAAATAAGTTTTCTATTTGGTCCAAATCGGGAATCCATTTCCTTTGGTCACATGAGACTACCTAAAGGGAAAACTTTTTTAAACACTTTATATCACAATTAATGTTAGACACACGACAACAACAATACTAACAAATAGGTTTTGTAAACACAACCACCAGTTATTTTTAATGGTTTTCTGGTTGACCTTTCCAATAAAAAATTGGTTTTCAGGGAATTGCAAAAAATAGCCCTTTTTTTGCAACTTCTCGTAAAAAAATGTAGGAAGCACCAAACAACAGAAAACAAGTGACAGTGCACTGACGCTTTTTTTTTTTTCTGTTTTTTTTTTTTTTAAAGAAAGGCTTCTTACCCAACTGATTGACCAAAGCATCGGTTGCTTCCACTTGTTTGTGGCCTTCTACGACCGACAGACAAGGCCATCTTTAGGTTTTGAACAAGATTTTTCTGCAACCAACTTGAAAAAAAAAAAAAAAAAAAAAAGACCCTGTAGAATAAGGGCTTTGAAGCCGTAGCTTGCTGCACGTTTGCTGTCTATTAACTGCCCACCCGGCCCGTATCTTTAATATTAACGGTTGCCCAGGGTTTAAACCCTGGGTATGTCACTTCTTTCTACTTATGCGGGCTCCTTTTTAATTTGTATGGGCTTCTTTCCTATTGCCGTGTGTCTCTTGGGTCCTAGTCCCCTTGGCTGGGGTACAAAAAAAAAATACATTTTCTTTTGTAGAAACGATGTTACCCAAGCATTCTTTTGAAAGAGAGAACAATATATATATATATATATATATGTATGTATATATTTATGTATATATTTTGCTCAAATCGATCACTGGCATGTGTCTGAAATTAGGGTTGTCAATCGTATCTTGTTAAAAAATTAAAAGAAAATCCATGTAAAAATATATAAGCCACACAAAACTGTAAGTGAGGATCTCAAGTGGATCCCACCTAAAACTCCACTAGAAAATAATAAATTTTAATTTCCTCTTTATGAGTATAAATTAATTATAGCTACACTTAGGGACTAATTTTTTTTAACAGGTTAAGAGGATTGTTAACGAGTTACCGATTTAATTCGTACACGACACGTTAACTTAACGTGTTAACGGGTTTGACCCGTTAACGACCCAAACCCATTAAGAGCACACCTGAACCCGTTAATATTGTGTGGGTTCGTGTCGTGTTAACGGGTCGTGTGACATTTTGACAGCCCCATGTGCAGGGGCGGACCTAGGGGGTGCTAGCAGGGGCTTTGACCCCCCATGCATACATCTTGAAACCTCTCTTAAAATAATACTTTGGCCCCTCCGTTATTTAGAACTTTATTTAACATGGCTTTGATTCTTAAAACTCTTTTTTGCTGATTTTGGGCAAAACTTAAAATAATAAAAAAAAAAGGAAAAGAAAGGAAAGAAAATGAAGGAAAGGAGAAAAAGTAAGTAAGGTTTGATGGAGATTGGAGAAGAGAATTCTTAAATTTCATTCTAACCTTAAAATTAATGTCCGATTGCATTATATTATTACATTAATTTTTAGCTCAATTAGAGTTTTTATCATCCATCATGGTTAAAGAAATATAGTTGTATATATATATATAT
Source organism: Cinnamomum chago (assembly GCA_038049695.1). Classification (NCBI taxonomy): domain Eukaryota; kingdom Viridiplantae; phylum Streptophyta; class Magnoliopsida; order Laurales; family Lauraceae; genus Cinnamomum; species Cinnamomum chago. Next base: position 120,516,827 of record CP142451.1, read on the forward strand.
ATATATATATATATATATATATATATGGAGAATTCTCAAAAACTCCCCTATATCAAAAGGGGAGTTTCTGCCCCTACTAATAGCCAATAATTTGTTAGTATTTTAAGAGATCCACCTTTGTAGGAGAATATTTAGGAGAGAGAATCGGATATGTGTATCACTAATGACACGTGTCACACTTTTAATGGCTAAAAGAGGGGCCTATTTTTTTTTTTAGAAAAATGCCCGGGGAGTTTTGTAACGTAACTCATATATATTTATATATATATGTATATATATATTGCTTTGATTATTATTATCCATGTTAGAAAAATCCAGTTTAAGAGATTTATTTTAAAAAATAAAGACTAGCGGAACCATATATGCTTTTAAATGGTTTAGATCTTATAGCTATGAGATTCTGTTATTACTTTACCTTGTGGTTTTAAATTATAACTTATAGGTTACATACTTAAGAAAGGACCGGTATCTATCTCGAGATTTGTTTTGTGTACTTTAGTGTGTGTGTGTGTGTCTAAATATATATGGTTAGATATACTAATGCATTCTCAACCATGGAGATATTTAAAACTGCACTTCTCAAACAGAATGAAAGATATTTTTTTACGAACTCAACCATGAAGATTGTTAAAACTGCACTTCGTCGTATAATAAAATATGAATTTTTTATGGGTTATTTAATTGTATATATTGAAAAATAAATTGTATAAAAATTTAGTACTAAAACAATTATATATATGAAGCGAAGTAAATCTAATTGAGAAATCAAGCACTTCGCTCCAATTGATTTTGACTCATCCAATTTAATTTAGTTTGACCCTAGCAAATGGGTCAGGTCAAGGTAGATTAGGTCAGGTCATATATAAAGCACACTTTTTGGACCCAACTTGACCCGTGTATTTTTAATAATGTGGTAAAAATTAATCATGTTATGTGCCGAGAAAATATGGATTTCAAAGGGGCAACTCTACTATCACACCACAGACAATCTTTTTGTTAATACTTATCAACAAAAACTTAAAATTAGTTAATGAGGAAGGGACTCAACCCCACTTTGGAATATTGACTCGGAGTTGGAATTTATCTACGAGGTATTTATAAAAATAACTATATTTTTAGAATATTGACCCCTATAAATATTGTTGTTATTATTTTCATACTTATGCATTGTAACTTTTATAAATCGTAATGTAAAAGGAGTGGAACACTACAATAGACCCCATCTATTAAAAATCACAATCATTACGACAAACGTCCTTTCTGTTTATGGGATATCCCCGATTTCCACCTTAATCTGGGTTATTTTCACGGTCAAATTGATTCTCTGATAAAAAAATACAAAATACTGGAGTTTTCTCAATAAAGTTTTTTCTGTGATTTGGACTCTCCATCATGCCTTTTGTCTATTAAGAAACTCCCAATATCATCTAATTTCTATGAAGGCAATAGCATTTGAGTGTTAATGGGTCTCAGTGTCCAAGTGCCTTTACTCTAAGGAATTTCAAGTATTTTTGTTTGTTCTGACTATAAGAATTTTTATTATTTTTTTAAGAAGGTGGAATGCTGAGTTCTGGGTTGTCTGGTTTATTTAATCCTTAGTCTTTTTTATTTAATCCACTCTCAATTCTGGGTTGTCGGGTTTCTTGTTTATTCATTGATTTTGATTGTACACTTTTTTTTTGAAGAATCCATAACTAATGGTAAAAAGAATCTCCAATAATATTAGTCCATCTAAATAAAGAATTAAGGTCATTCTTATTATCATCATTTTCTACTTTCTCCAATATAATTTCATTTCTCTATGTCAACAAGAGAATTTTCATTTTTTCCATTTATTTGCTTTTTGAGCTCATTGTATTTGATTACAACAAGTTTAATATTTGTAACGTCCCAAGATCTGGGCGCCTCGAATCTCGGGGTGCTATAAGAAAGTACCTAAGAGATGCGAAAAATCCAATAATATAATCGAGTGTGAATCTCATATGAGCAAGTAATTGGACAAAGCCCTAAAAATTTTATTTTACTTTAAGGGGTTACAAGGTACTTTCCGTAATTAAACTAACTATTCAATCCTAGGCCGACACGGCCAGCTACAAGAAAAGGAAAGAATAGAGATCTAAGTGTCAGACGCCTCTCGATGTACCAACTACATCATTCTCTGAACCCCGCGGCAACGGATCAGCCGCCAAGTAATTCTACCAATCAAAGAAAGTGGAAGAGAAGATACCTGAAAACACCAAGGATTGGGTCAGGCTCGATGAGCCAGGCAAATGGGCATGTTTAGATGGCAATACATTATATTAATAGATAGGGAAGAAAGCCATACATGATCTAAGTTGTACCTGCATGATTAGTATAACAAAAGAAATATAGAATATCAAAGTGCAACGGAAAACAATGTGGAGTGTAGTGCATGAACGATAATCAAGATATTTATATAACAGATGTTTGATACAGCATATTAGGTAGATAAGAGAAGTCATCATCATCAAGACATCATATAAATCATATGAGCACATCAGAGTCACAAGTAGCATAGATAACCTGATGAAGTAACCTTACCATATACGTAACCATCGTATCAAGATCCAATCGTAATAATGTCGGCAATTAAAGACAATATATAACAGCATCCACGATATATAATAATCATACACTCAATATATATATATCCACAAAAGCATATAAAGGTACGTCCACAGTTGAAGTACAAGGGATGTGAGGGGTCAGAGCCAGCTCATCGTCGTTGTCCCAACAACTGTCGATGGACATTAGCCATGGGGGTCATAGCCACCCATCACTACCGTCACATCGAATAAGAGCGTACAAGAGTCCATCAATATCCATAGCCACAGCCAAGTCCCAGTCATTGGTCTTACGTGCTAGATCTACCTCAACACTCATCCATAGCCACTGTCAAGTCTCAGTCATTGGTCTTACGTGCTAGATCAACATCAACACTCATCCACATGTACCCGGTCCGAATGCCGGCGGTCTCGGTACCCGATCACTCATCGGTACCGACTGTACTCAATCACTCAACACTCAATATCAATGTCCATGCCGGCATCATAACCCTCGGCAGACCAATCGTACGTCCATAAATCCTACAGATCACTAGGTGGGGGTATTCCGAACTAGATAGCCTTGTTATCCTTAATATGAGATGATAATAGTCAAGGGTACGAGGCACGGAGTTCGAGTATAGTTAATCCATCCTTGTGATTCTCAACAGCTAATAATGCATACCCTTATAAACTCCGCTTCTCTATACGCTTAATTAGAATTATCTCATAATACAGTCCGTCTATCAGTATCTACCGTTAAGTTCTCAATATTACAGGTCAGGACTTCGAGTGCCATGTCCCGACATATCATCCAGTATGGACTGTGATCATAGATCAGAGTTTAAGTGCAATGCCTTGATTTGTAATATCTCTCGAAGCCTATATCCAAGGTTCGGACTTACCAGCCAACCTTAGTGTCTGTTTCACAATATAAGTACCACATATCACAAATACATTGGTAATCACTGCCCCTCTCTTCGGGTCCAGGGTCCCACTTCACCTAAGACAATGATCACGGAGCCCCAGATGCTTATTATATATCCTTGGTGCTCCTTTAGGTATTTAGCATCATAAGACATCCATAACCATTGAATCGGGTTCCGTTTACAACCCAAGACCCTACTTAGGTGGCTACATGGGTCAAGGTTAAGCCCAGCCTTTGACTCGTGTCTCGCGTATCCCAAACAATCCAAATGGAAGGTCAACGGGGCCCACACATGGTCAAATCATAAGAGGATCCAAATATGGGAAAATGGCCATCTGCAATGTGCCAGGTCGAATCATGGTCCCCGGGTCGACCTGTTACACTATAGGGGTGGACAACTAACTGGGAGACAGGAAAACACTGTCTGCAGTGTCCCCGGTCGACCTGGAGGGTCCCCCGGTCGACTGGGTAAACTGCAGGAATTTCTACAAACATCTGGCAGGTGGGGGTACTGCAATGCGGCCGGTCGACTGGGCCTCTTGGCCGGTCGACCGGGTACACTGAGTTCTGTACTCTGAGACCATTTTCTGCTCCCAGTTGAGGAGAAGTCCCCTGTGTGCCCGGTCAACATCCTGGGTGACCAGGTCGACCGGGTACACACGAAATCCATATTTTCAACATCCTGCCCTCTTTCATTTTCCATCAAAACTACATCAAATGGAACCCAGATCTTCACCAAACACACTTCCCTCATCATGATCTCATCACAAATGGGCCATTGATCTTCCAAATGGGGGATTCTCATCCATCAATGGCCAATAACACATAAGAAAGGGCTTAGAACAACTATCCATGCATAATACCATCTAATCAACCATCTAAATACAGAAATCATGCCAAATAACCATAAAAGATAGTAATTAACAATCTAAGCATATTAATCAATTTAATTAAAGAATCTAAGCATGTCTACTTGCCTAATTAGGAATAAATCTCCTCAAATAGCTTGGGCTTCACTCCAATAGCTCTAAGATCACCCCAATAGCTGAATGTACAATCTCTACACCCATTCTCAAAGAGAGAAATGCATAAGAAAGGGAACTTTAAGAGAAAGAGCTATACTACAAGGAAATTGGAAAGAGAGAAGGAGATTACCTTAACTTGGAGAGGGAAGAAAGATCTAGGAGATGAGATGAGCTCCTTAGCTTGTAAATGACAAGATGTAGATGAGGCCCTTGCTTCTAGTAATTGGAGGGCTAGGATCTAGAGAGAGAGACCCTAATCTCTAACTTAGAGAGAGAGAGAGATATGGGAGGGAATTGTAGTGAAATGAGAGGAAGAGATAAGAGGGGTTTCTTTTATAGGGGTTGGTTGGATTATAGTCCAAAATGCCCTCTCTTGCTAGAGTAAGTTTATGATAAGGATGAGGGTATTTGGGGAATGCTAAAATAGAATTACCAAAGGATCCTTGGTTGCCAATAGAAATAAAGGATAAGGACTAGGGTAATTTAGGTATTCACATATAATGACTAAAGTATCCTCAAATGTGTGGTTGTGAATAAAGGAGCCTAAGGGTAATAAATGTAGGCTATTTATTATGACAAAAGTGCTCATGTTTACTAGGTAGAGAATAAAGGAGCCAATGTCATTTATGGTATTGGGATTTCTAAAAAGGAGGAAAAAGTTGTGGTAGTAAAGACTAGAGTACCCACATATGATAAATGGGCTAATGAGTTGGGCCATAGGTAGTTGGGTCATTCTAAGGTCAATTGCACAACTCTCTAAGGGAAACCAATCTATAATTAGGATTACAACTAAGGCCTCTAATTGGTTAATTAATTCTAAGAAAACCACTATTAATCTTACAACAGTCTCAATCCTATAAACTAGGCTTAATTAATGGAAAATTACTAACTATTTATGCTAATCACCTATTAAATAGGATAACCTATTGTTGACTTGGTCAAATTGGGTCCCACTAGGTATTTCTAGGAACGGATCCTCACAATATTTCTTTTATTTCTTTGTCTCTTATTAGTATCATTTCAGGTCTCATTTACATCACTACAAGAAATTTAGGTTGTTGCGACGAAATTTGATGACGGATTTTTTTTTTTTTTTGTCTTAAAAGAACACCCAAAGGGGATGAAATATAAATTTTGTCGTCTGTTTTCATTTTTTTCAAAAGTATAGGAGACGAAAAAAAAATTTCGTCTACAAAAATATGGTGCCAACTTGTTTTGTGTTGGCGCCAATTATTTTAGCTCATTAGAGAAGAAAATTGTTGTCACAAAATATAAATTTGTTTTTTGCGACGAACGTAATTCGTCACCAATAAGGATAAGTTATGGAAGACGAACATATTTCGTCACCAAAATAAGGCGCCAATTTCATTTGCTTTGGCGCGGATTATTTTAGCTCATTAGAGACGAACATTTTTGTCACAAAATATAATTTGTTTTTGTGACGAACTTAATTCGTCACTAATAAGGATAAGTTATGGAAGACGAAAATATTTCGTCACTAGTATAACGTGCCAATTTCATTTGCGGGCGCGAATTATTTTAGCTCATTGGAGACAAAAAATTTTGTCACAAAATATAATTTTTTTTTTGCGACGAACGTAATTCGTCACCAATAAGGATAAGTTATAGACAACGAACATATTTCGTCACCAAAATAAGACGCCAATTTCATTTGCTTTTGCGCGAATTATTTTAGCTCATTGGAGACGAAAATTTTCGTCACAAAATATAATTTGTTTTTGTGACGAACATAATTCGTCACTATTAAGGATAAGTTATGGAAGACGAAAATATTTGGTCACCAAAATAAGGCGCCAATTTCATTTGCGGTGACACCAATTTCGTTCGCACTTGAGCCTATTCCTCTCATACAAGTATTGCTTTGGAAAAGCCTTTAAAATGACTAAAATGGGCCCCCCAAGGCCCTAACGTCCATCCCCCCCCCCCCCCACCCCAATCCAACGCCCCTTTTCCAAAACCCATTTCCCCCTTTGTCCCTCCATCTATCCCGGTCTCTCTTTTCCAAAACCCTTTTTTCCATTTTCTAAAACCCTTTTCCAGAAGAGGAGAGAAGAACCCTTTTCCCCATTTTCCAAAACCCTTTTCCAACATCTCCCACCCATCGTCTCAAGCAGCAGCCCCATGGCCCATTGGCCCCCATCAATCATCATCACCCTCCATCAACACACGCAGTGTAGACCCATCCCTGATCAGTGATCCCTCTCATCTCTACTTCTCTCAGTCTCTCTCGCCTAGAATTCCCAGACGCAGCCACCATCACCAATCACTATCATCTGTGCCCATCATCCTCCATCCAGGAGTCCGCCACCGCCAGCTACACCTACCTCTCTCAATCTCTGCTACTGTGAGAACTTGGTCCAGGCGGTACCCTTAACCACGAGGTGTAGCGTGTCAACCACGGGCTTCAAACGGTGAGTCTCCGTTAGCCGGCATCAGAAATATCCAAGTCCTGACCTTAGGCTTATAAGTCAAACCCCGTATTAACTTAGCATGAGGCTTTTTAAAACCATGCATCCCCGGAAATCGTAAGAACTCCGAAGTTAAGCATGTTCGGGCGGGAGCAGTATTAGGATGGGTGACCTCTCGGGAAGTCCGCGCGAGTGCACGTGGGCCAAAGCGAACAATTTCATGCTGGGTTGTGACAGTTGGTATCAGAGCCGATGACGACTCTATTTCTAGTGGGGGAGAATGTGAGATCTTGGTCCAGGCGGTACCCTTAACAACTGGGCGTAGCGTGTCAATCACGGGCTTCAAACGGCGAGTCTACGATAGTCCGCATAGGAAATATCCAAGTCCTGACCATGGGCTTATAAGTTAAACCCCATATTAACTTAGCATGAGGCTTTTTAAAACCTTGCGGCCCCGGAAATCGTAGGAACTCCGAAGTTAAGCGTGCTCGGGCAGGAGCAGTACTAGGATGAGTGACCTCCTGGGAAGTCCTCGCACGTACACGTGAGCCAAAGCGGACAATTTCATGCTAAGTTGGGCGAGGCTGTGACAATTGGTATCAGAGCCGAGGACGGCTCTATTTCTAGTGGGGGAGAATGTGAGATCTTGGTCCGGGGGGTACTCTTAACGACGGGGCGTAGCGTGTCAACCACGAGCTTCAAACGATGAGTCTCCGTTAGCCTGCATCGGAAATATCCAAGTCTTGACCATGGCTTATAAGTCAAACCCCGTATTAACTTCGCATGAAGTCTTCTAAAATCGTGCGGCTCCAAAAATTGTAAGAACTCCGAAGTTAAGCGTACTCGGGCGGGAGCAGTACTAGGATGTGTGACCTCTTGGGAAGTCCTTGAGTTGGTCGGGGTAAATGCGATAAAAAAATTTCGTCTCTATTTCTTATATTTATGACAAAATATTTTTTTCTCTAATTTCTTCCTTTAATGACAAAATATTTTGTCACTAATTACTTACAAGTATGTTTCCAACATAGTGTATTGGAGACGGAAAAAAAATTACGTGTTTCCAACAGTGTATTGGAGACAAAAAAAAATCGTCACAAATTTATCTTTTTCAAAGACGATTTTTTTTTTGTCTCCAATACCTTTTAGCGACAAGGCTTTGGCAACAAAACGGGTGACGAAAAATTTTCGTCTCAATTAGTTTCGGTGACGAAATATGTATATTTTGGGACAAATTTGTGTCGTCCTTAAACCCCAAATTTCTTGTAGTGCATGCTTTGGTTAGATTAGTGTTCAACCCATTTTAAAATACGAGCATCTTGAGACAATTTGTGCAATTATTAAACATTTCAAGTTCAGAAGTAAACCTATTTTGATTCATTTACTTTTGAGTTCATCATATTTTATTTAATAAATTTTAATTATGTCATTTTAATTTTATATGAAAACCATTTTACAATAAAACTAAACTCAAATGAATATATAATATATGGAATTGATCAACAAAAATAATAAGTTTCATAATTAATAAGAAAATGACAATATTATTGAAAAAAGAAAACTAGCGACAACAGCGTGGAGCTAAAGAGTAGGAGAGAAACTTTCCATGTAACTGATGTGCTACTATGCACGCTTGCCGAGGGAGAAAGGGTGGAGTTTGGTTTTTTTTTTTTTTGTGTGTGTGTGTGGTTTTAACTTTTATAAATTGTGATGTAAATGGAATAGAACACTACGATAGAGACCCCATCTATTAAAAATCACAATCATTAAGACCAACATCCTTGCTATTTATGGGATACCTCAAATTTGCACCTCATTCTGGGTTATTTCCACGGTCAAATTGATTCTCTGATAAAAAAAATACAAAGTACTGGAGTTTTTCAAATAAATTTTTTTTTGTGATTTGGACTCTCCATCATGCCTTTTGTCTATTAAGAAACTCTCAATATCATCATATTTCTATCAAGGCAATAGCATTTGAGTGCTAATGGGCTCCATTATTTAAGTGTCACTAATCTAAGGAATCTCAAGTATTTTTGTTTGTTCTGACTATATGATTTTTTTTTTTAGAATGTGAAATGCTGATTTCCGGGTTGTCTAGTTTATTTAATCCTTAGTCTTTTTTATTTAATCCACTCTCGGTTCTGGATTGTCTGGTTTCTTTTTTATCTATTGATTTTTATTATATATTTTTTGTTAAGAATGCGGAACTAATGGTAAAAAGAATCTCCAATAATATTAGTCCATCTAAATAAAGAATTAAGCTCATTCTTATTATCATCATTTTCTACTTTCTCCAATATAATTTTGTTTCTCTATGTCAAGAGAACTTTCATTTTTTTCATTCATTTACTTTTAAGTTCATTGTATTTTATTAGAGCAACTTCAAAAATTCTTTTGTTTCTCTTTTTAGTACCGTCTCATGTCTCATTTGCATGCTATGTTTAGATCAATGTTCAACCCATTTTAAAATGTGAGCATCTTGAGACAATTGGTGCAATTATTAAACGTTTCAATTTGAGAGGTGAACCTTTCTTAATTCATTTACTTTTGAGTTCATCATATTTTATTTGAGGAATTTTAATTATGTCATTTTAATATGATTTATACAAAAGAATCATCATTTTAAAATTTCTATAGATTTGCAATATTTTTAAGGTTTGTATTTGTATGGTTTTCATAAATTGTGAGTTTCTTTTTTTCCCCTTTTTTGTTTCAACTTTTGGGTATTGGGTTCTCCTTGGTTTTTTTTTTCTTTTAAATCACTTTTTATCATGGGATTTTCTGTGAATTCTCATTTTTATGTTGTATTTTTTTATTTTTTTAATGCTTATCATTATGAGTTAATTATTTATTTTACTTCCATTGGGTTCTTTAAGTTCTCTTTGTGAAAACATTTTATGGGTTTTTCTTATTTTTTTGTGGCTTTAGATTTTCATTTTTGAGTATTAGATTATCATAAGTTGGTTTGGTTCTTCTAAATTTCTTTTATCATTGTATTGTCTATAGATCTTCATTTATATATTTTTATAGCCTTTTTAATAAAATTTATTTCGTTTTATTTTGTATTTCTTTTTATATAATTTTTCACTTTTGATGGATTTTTATATTTTTTTTATGATAGTTTTTCATGAATTTGTGGGTTCTTTTGTCTTTGCCTTTTTATGCTCAATTTTTTAGGGTTTTTTTTTCTTATGCTTGTTTGATTCTTTTAAATTGCTTATGTTATTGAGTTGATTATGGATTTTCATTTCTATGTTTTATTTCTATGTGTCTTTCAAATTTCATTAGATTTTATTCATAGTTTATATTGTTTGTTTGTTTTGATTTTGTTTTTAGTTTTCTTGATCATTAATCTTCAATTTTCATGGGCTTGTGTTATTTTTAAATTATATGGTATTAGGTATTGAATTCTTTATGGACATTTTTTTTTCCTCTCTCTCAGACTAAAATCTTTTGCATTTAATTTTAAAGAAACTGTTCATAAACTTTTTTTTTATAAATCTAAGTATTATGATTATAGCCTATTTTTCTAGTTATCTATGATTTCAACTCAATAAAAGAACATGGAGCACAACTTCAATATTTTGATTATTACATATTTTATTACTAAATCATGCTATTTTGTTTAAAGTTTTTTTCTTTGGCCCCCGGTAAACAAAATCTCTGGCTCCGCCCCTGCCTATGTGAAACTAAGTTACCTACACCACTCAACCGAGTGTTAGAGAAAGAGAAAATACTTTGGTCACATAGACTACCTAAAGGGAAGACTTTTTTAAACACTTTATGTCATAGTGGGTGTTATAAGACTCATGACAACAACAAACCAAAGCAAACCAAACCAAACCAAGCCTTTTCCGACTAGGTGGGGTCCGCTATATGGATTTGACGACGCCAATCAAACCTGTTTAGGGCCATGTTCTCCGTTAGATCCATGAAGGCAAGGTCATGTTTAATAGTTTCTTTCCAACTTCTCTTAGGTCTCTCTCTCCCTCTCCTACTCCGAGCAATCTCTATGCTTTCACACATTTTAACAGGTGCCTCCGTTGGGCGCCTTCTAACATGGCCGAACCATCTCAGTCGATTTTCTCTCATTTTATCTTTAATCGGTGCTATTCCTACTTTGCCCCTAATCTCCTCATTCCTAATCTTATCTCTCCTTGTAATCCCGTACATCCATCTTAGCATTTTCATCTCCGCAACTTCCATCTTCTTAACATGATTATGCTTTACTGCCCAACAACAATAATAATAAAAATAAAATACGGTGTTAGACTCACGACAAAAATAATTAAAACAATAAATAGGTTTTGTAAACATAGTCATCAGTTATTTTTAATGGCTTTCTGGATGAGGATGAAAGTTGGTAGATAAAGCCAAATTTAAAATTTGTATTGCAGTAGTTTTTTTTACACCTAAAGCTGTTAGTGGGCTAGATTTGGGCTGGACTCTTGTGTCTCCAGGCTTGGGTTCATTTACAGTTGAGGAGTCCAAGCTGGGTTTGAGTCTGTTCTCAGCCAGTTTTGAAATCGGGTGGGCTCATATCTGCCTGTTTAAAGCCTGCTACTACATTCAAAGTTGGATATGTGCGGTTTGTTTGGCAACTCTATTTGCAGAGTCAAGTAAAATAAAACACTCATTTCTAAATAGAAAAAAAGAGTTACATTAAAAGCACTTTAATTTAAATTTCTCACTATATTTATAAAAAAAAAGAGTAAAAAAGCAACACCTTCTCTCCATTAAAAGACAGAAAAACTCAACTTTTCAATACAAAAAGTCAAAAAGATTCCATCACAAACAACTAAAAATAAAATACCATCATAACCCACTTATATTTTATTCTTTATTAAAAAAAAACTTTACTTCACTCAACTTCATTAGTAAAGCCCCGACTTCTACCAAGTTCTAAAATAAAAATATGAGAAAAATCATAAAAATCTCTTTTCCATATGATGTATGAATCATATTAATATCATTTATTTGGAATATACACAATATTTATAACATAAATAAAATACAAATGGGACTTATAAGAGTTTTTCTGTGTTTAGCTGGTGGGCTTGTGGGTTTCTCACAGTCGGTTTGGATTTTTGGTGGTTAGCTCATCTCTTTTGCATTTTTCAATTGAGAGTAGGTAAGCGGTCATGGGAGCTATATCTCGTTCTCTTGCTCTTCGCAATCTCTCTTTGGAAATAGAAGCTCTTAACTTTCCAAAAAAAAAAAAAAAAACTTAAGACTCTAGGTTTGGATCCATCCCAATATTACTGGTTCAAGGCCCTGAATATGGAGGGGTTCAAGCTCATCAGATCGGGAAACACGTCCAGGCCTGCTTAAATGAACCCTGATCTGGGCTGTGTGGGCCAAATTCAGGCCCATGGGCAGCCATATCCACTCCTGTTGCTTTACATCCAAATGGGTCCCAATAAAATTTTATAAATAGAGAAACGATCAGTTCCTGCCCCTACTGTAGTCCAACCTCCCTTCTGGGGTTGTCCACTACATTCGGCCTTGCATAGAAGATCAAGATTTCTCACATTGTTGCTGTTTTTTCATGTAAAGCTAGAACTCAAATTACTGGCAGAGGCCCATGAATATGGTTGAATCACCCATATGTGATAAATTTGGCTGGCCCAAAGTCCAAACAGGCTTTGTTTGATGTGACCCGATCTTAGGTTATGAAGGATTTCAAATAGGCCAGGCAAAAGCTTACCCAGGTTCAACTTGTTTAGTTACAAGGCCAAGTATTAGAGCCAAATCCAACGCTTAGGACTGACAATAAGGCTTAATAGAGGCAGGCCCATTTGTGTAAGATATTATAACCAGGCCTTTACGAAGATTGGTGGGGGAAAATTAATTATTGATCCTGAAAATAGGCCCTATCCCGACCCATAATTTTAAAGCTCAGCCCCAATCCATAGACCCAGAATGAAGCATGCTGGACCTGTCCATCTGGACCAAACAATTCACAAACTTGTCAACATCATCAGTTTTAATCTAGGCCTAATTACAAAGTGTGTTCACTGTTAGGAAAGTAAGAACAAAGATGAAACCAAACAACTTCAAAGAAAACATGGAGATTGAAGTACGTCCACGGAAAAGACATACAGATTTCCATGGTTCCCTCAAGATTGAGGTACGTTCACGGATCACACCGATTCCATTATGCTCCAAGGCAGAAGATGAGAATACAAGATACCAGATCTCTGTCGGCTATGCTAAAGGCGCAGGGGCCTGAGTTAACAATCTGATCGGGGTGTAATCATGCTCCACACATAACATTAACAGACTCTAAATTTGAACTTCATGTTCTAATAATATTCACCGGGGCACATTTGCTAAATACAAAAAAAAATAGCAAGGAGGGGTCACTCAAGCACATTTTTGCCTCTCTGGATTTGCAAAATCCGAAGGTGGGAGGCGGAGAAAAATAGCAAGGAGGAGTCACTGCTTTTAACTTAGGTACTTCTTTGCCTTTGTGAATTTGCAAAATTCGATAGTGGGGAGGTGGAAACCGAGCAATCAGTGGAAAAGAGGATTTTCCCTCTCTTCATCCAAACATAGGGTTTCCGCGGAATCGAGAAACCTCTTAGAGGATATTTTCAGTGGAAAATAGAAAACCCAATTTTGTGATTTTACCATAAAGCAAGTGAGAATTTATATGACGAGTGGTGAGGCATCTGCAAGTCATGGGCTTACAGAAGGGTTCTAAATATTCAACTTTGCGAATTAGTAAAAGGTTATGATCTCATAAACATAAGCATAAAGTTAATACATGATAAGGAGTCGTCTTTATTATGATAAGGAGTCGTTTTTATTAGACGATCACATCCACATTGATACAAGAAGTCATCTCATGATCCGACTAGACAGTATCTCCACCTCCCCCCACTGAAGGAGCGTCAGGTGATACTTCGATCTATATATACAAGGGTATAATCCCTTCTCAGGCCATGCTACACACAACGCAATACAATACTAGCATATTTGTCTCTCTTCTTCATCCTTTGTTCAGTGATAACACTAATTCAGGCATCGGAGAGCGTTCGACTGACGGCAGCTAGGGTCTCTGATCTCTATTTCTCATTCCCTTTCAGGGCAAACCATCTTCCCCAAAGAAACTTTACAGCATTATTATGAGTTTTATGCTCACCAAATCAAGTCCGTAATATTTAGGCACTTACACTAAGGATAAAGCTGTCATGAAGGACTTGTTTGAAAGATGAATCATCTTCATAATGATCGAACTTGATCGGATGATTAAGTGAAGTGGGCCCCACCGGCTCAAGATTTTAGGTGGTGGTGGGGGCGAAGTGGGTATATAGCTCTTGTCACCGATCCATCTTAATGGAACACTGTATATATATAAGAATAATGTCTTCCCCATTTATGTCTCTAATTCTCTATAGTCGGGCAGCATAGCATGTGCGTTTTCCACTGGTTCATAATGTCAATTCCTCGGCAGGAAATGTGGTGTGCATGCGAGTGAATCCTGACTGTCCAAATTTACAGATGTTTTTGCTAGCCCTAAATGATAACAAGGGCACATCTTTGTTCCAATTAATCGAATTCCTAAGACTTTGTAAGTGGGCTAAGAAAGAAAAATTAAAGGTTTATATTAAAAAATGACCCTCCTACAACCTCTCTAAATGAAAACTGAAATTGATTTGAGATGTGAGTTATCACCCTTTAACTCAATCTAAGAAAGTAAAGGTCCCATATACATCACTACCTTATTTTATTTACCCTTCACCACACTTTTTTCACCCATCAACTCTTTATTAATCCTTTCTTAAAAAGAAAAATTCTTCATTAATCCTTTTTGGAGCTCAATTGATTATGATTTCTTTTGTATTCAGTTTCTACGTAGTCTATGAAAACAAACAGGCCCTAATAGAAATCTATTTGTCACCTATTGATTCCCATTTCTTCCATCCAAGTCCATGGAAGATGTCATGTTGGCCGTGGTTTTAGATTAATGCTATCAATGGGCTAGATCTGGGGTGGACCCACATACATCCATGTGGGGCCAGATGCACCGGTTGGATCTTGGTCCACTTCTAAAACTATAATGAAAATTCCAACCCCGCTTTGAAAATTTACATAAAAATGCCGCACCTGCCCCCAAAACACACAAGAAAATTCAGAGCTAGTTTTAAAAAACCAATTGCTTGTTTGGACGCGCACCCCTCAAATGAAAATCCTGGGTCCGACACTGGGATGGATTCAGGCTACATCTACTTATGATAAAGTTTGGGCCCAATAAGGATTGAAGGACCCTATTTGAACTTAATGCATGCACTTGGGCACAAACACCCATGTCCCATACCGGCTTAACTACAACTCGGAACAATCCAAAGTGAAAATCCTCATTTATCAAACATTGCTCGGGCAGTTTCAACTTTCAGGCCATATCTGGGCCCATTGACAACAGTACTCTAGATGGTGCGGATTAGAGATGTCAAATGGGCCAGGCCGGGCCGAACCAGTCAACGGGCCGTGCTGGGCCGAGGAGGCTGGGCCCGTTTGGCTTGGGCCCGCCAGACCCGCTGGAATTGGCCCGCCAGCCCGCTAGCACGCCCGACGGCAGGCCCGCCCAACGTCTATATCCGCTTTTTTTTGAAAAAAAATCCATTTTATCCCCCCCCCCCAAACAGCCATAAAACGGTCTTATAAGGGGTATTTTGTATCATTTGTCATTTTACAAAATCTATAAATACCCTAACCCTCCCATTCTCATTCCTCACCAATTTACGCAACTTTTTCATTCTCTTTATACATTCTCTAGTTTTATCTCAAAGCATTCAACTCTTTCACTCTTTCTAAGAAGTTTTTGAAGGGCCCAAGATCAAGTCATCAAGAGACAAGATAAAGGGGCCTTCAAAGATTTAGAGGTATTTATATTATTTAAATTTGAGATTCCATATATATAAGTTTATATTATATTATATTAACTCTCATTTTCTCCCCTTTCTTATATTAATTATCACAAAAGAAGGCTATTAGAGCCTATTACTGTTATTATTTATAAAACTTATTTTTTGAAATATGGCTAAAAGACTTCCCACAGAATCTTCTTCAGTTAATTTAGGGGGGGAGCAAGAAATTTTTATTGAATTACAAGATGAAGTAGCTGATTTACCACCACTTCCTCAGAGAGTTCCCGTAAATCAACCAAGAGAAATAGAACTTCAGTAGTTTGAGAAATATTTACAAGGTTTGAGGTTATTGAAAATGAAAAAACGGTTGAAAAGGCAAAATGCAAATTTTGTAGTAAGATTTATAGTGCCTCGTCAAAAATGGGTACCGGTCATTTGACAAGATATAAGCAAAAATGTCTTGCCTTACATAAGCCGGCTGATGCAGGGACAGGGAGGCCTAGATCACAGACCCAAATTTCTAGTACTAGTGGTGGTAGTAGTAGTAGCAATTTAGGTCTTTTTTCTTTTAATGCACAAAGTTGTAGACAAAATCTTGTTAAAATGATTGTGTTATCCGAATTACCATTTTGTTTTGTTGAAAATGAGTTTTTTGAAAATTGGGTCCAGGAATACTATCAACCATAATTTCACAGTATTTCAAGAAATACAGCTAGAAATGATACTATTAGACTCTGGCAGGAAGAGAAAATAAATATAAAAAATTACCTTGCAGAAATTCCTGGCAGAATAGCCATAACTATAGATATGTGGATATCTCAAGGGGGTGACAGTTATCTTTGTATTACTGCACATAACATAGATTCAAAATGAATTATTAATAAACGTATAATTAGTTTTAGCACTCTTGAATGGCCACACAGTGGCACTAGAATAAGTACATTTATTTTGGAAAATCTAGATGAATATAATATTAAAGAAAAAGTTTTATCTGTAATTTTAGATAATGCCAGTAATAATACAGTGGCTATTGAATTAATGAGAATGCATATGTCACTTGCAACTTTGATAGATAGCTCTATCTTTCAAAATAGATGTGTATGTCACATCTTAAATCTCATTGTAAAGGTTGGTTTAAAGCATATTGTAACTTACACAGATTCCATTAAAGACATTGCTAGATTTATTTTCACATCCGCACAAAAAAGACAATTGTATGCCCAAATATGTGCGAGGCAAGGCGTATCAGCAATTAAAATACCCAAGGAGGTAGAATATAGATGGAATTCTATGTATGATTTGTTAAACAAGGCACTTGACCGGAGAACTGTTTTGAATGAATTTTGTGCTTTTCATGCACAACATTTGATGATTAGTGATGAACATTGGGAGTTATGTGCACATATAAGGGATTTATTAGAAGCTTTTTATACTTCAACATTATTTTTTTCCGGGATATATTATCCCACATCTAATGAAGCTTTTTAAAATTACTGTACAATTCTGTAGATTTAGAGATCATGATTTACTGAGTATCTTTATTAAAAACATGGAAGAAAATTTTAATAAATATTGGAAAGAGGCTCCAATGACATTTTCTTTAGCTGTCGTATTTGATCCTAGGTTAAAATTAAGTGGTGTATAATTTTTTATTGAAGAAATAAACAAAAATATGAATTATATAAATTTAAATACTTTTTCAACTATTAAGACAAATTTACAAGCACCTTTTCAATTTTACTATGAGCAAATGAGTATAAATGGGCTTAGTATGGGTAATTCAGAAGTCCAGCAAACAGGTGTTGGTGAGTGGGATGTGTGGTATTCTTCCCTGTCTACGGGCATGGCATCCAACTCAAGTTCAAGTAACACTGTGACGGAGTTATCATCGTATCTTGACGTCGATGTAATACGGATGCATGATGCATCTAGTTTTGACCTTTTAACTTGGTGGAAGCAATAAGAAAGTGTTTATCCGGTGTTAGCCGCCATGGCTCGTGATCTATTGACTATTCCAATGTCTTTTGTAGCATCAGAACAGGCTTTTAGTGCAGGTGGACGTGTGGTGGATGGCAAAAGAACCAATCTGAGTGAAGAAACGGTGGAGTGTTGTGTTTGCCTACGAGACTGGTATTTGGCGGATAAGAGGAAGCAACAGTTGACATCAATGGAAGATTATGATCCAGTAGAATACTTTAGTGGACTACATGTCTGATTTTTTACTTTTTCCTTCATTGTAATTTTTAAATTTATAAGTTTAACATTTTTTTTTTTTTTAATTTTCAAAAAAGATTGTAAGGTTTTGAAAGTAATCCTATTTAGACACTTTCCAGAAGTTAAGATCCAAATGGTTCTCTTTTCTCAGTGGAGTAGGTCGAGTTTGACCGAACCACTTAAATATCTTTGTCATTCTCCGTAATTGTATATTTGTGTTCTATTTTTTTTTTAATACTGAAAAAAAAAGCAGGCCCGCCAGCCCGCTTGGCCCGACCCGCTCCAGCCCTCCCCATGGCGGGCCGTGCCAGGGTTTTTCCCTGGCGGGCCAAGCCCGATTGACCCGCTAGTTGGGGCGGGTGGGCCGAAGCTGGAGGGGCCGGCACGGCCCGTTTGACATCTCTAGTACGGATGGAAGTCCAACCTCCTGGGTTAAGTTACAGGGAGCCTCTTAAAAATGGGTGGTTAACTAACGTTGATAAAGTAAGGGTTCAACCCTAATTTTTAATAGCGACAGAAAATGACCATACTCTCTGTGGGGCTCGGGTTTGAAGTTTGAATAAATTGTGGGTAGGTATATACAGGTGAACAATTGTGGCAAGTTTGTTGTTGAAAAAAGTGCCTGCAAGTTGGAAGTCTCTGTTTTCTTCTTTTTTTCCCTGTCATTTGGATCCAAGATTAGAGTCATTTTTGTCATCTGAGATCTGAAAGGTGTTTTGTGGTGTTTATAAAAATGTGGTTCAGATATCAATAAACACATTGCAGCTAAAAAAAGATTTGAAATTTTTTGACTATTTTGCCTTCCTTTCCTTTCCTTTCCACAGATGCATTTTACATTATCTATCATTCCATGTATCCATGCATCTATCTGCAGTTGTTATTAATTTATTGTACATTTTAATGTAATTGTCGATGGAATCCCACTAACTTATCAAAACAATGTCATAAATGCTAAGATTAAAATAAGGAAAATTAACATATAATCCCCTTCCTTTACTAATATTCACAAACAATAACCCCCATTTTTTCGATTTTATAAACAGCCACCAAGAACTCCATGAAAATATCAGTCAACCAACATAAGTACATAACAGACCGATGTGTTAACCATATATTTCTCCAAATTATAAAAACATCCTTATTTACAAGGCTTTATCATAAATTTAGGAATTGACCATCGATAGAATAACTAAGCTAACTAGAGTGTATTAGTATGGCAGTTAAATTATAATTTTTAATCTGCAATAGCTTACTTTCAAGGTTAAGATTAACCAAAACCTAACTGGGAAGGCCAATTACAGTTAAAGGGCATTTTAATCCTTTTTCATGTAGTTTTCAATTAAAATTCATTAGTAGTAGTAATATGCTATTTTTAGGTCAAAATGGCTGACTCTATTGTAAGAGAAGTATATGTAGCTGTATGTGAAAAACTAGTTGAACAGTGATTGCTCACTTGTAAATATTAGAAAAAAGTGGTATGCATCATGCATGGTCACTCTTTTTGGCGTGGTTCCTGTGGTGGGCAGGTCACACAGGACTTTCAGCACAAAAGAAGGTAAATGAATGCGCACATGTGGCTAGGCCTCAAAAAGTTCTGTGGTCCACTATGAATCAATCAGCAGGGCCTAGCTTCAAAATTTAAATCAATCAAAATTATTATCCCATAGTGTAATCACCCTGGACCAAACTTCACTCCAATTGAGTCTGGCACACTTTCTGATTGATCATAGTTAAAACACCCTATCATCATCATGGGAGCCATATCTCATTAATCTTTTATATCATTTTCTTTGTTGTTTTATTTTAATCATGTGTTTTATAGAATCAATCTAATGGGGAATCCAAGTATTAATATAGTGAAGTTCTGCCATTTTTATTTTTTATTTTTTTGGTATCCAAACCAAGGGGGCTGGAATCCATCAAACCCTCTCGTGAGGGAAGTAGACATTGGGTGAGGTAAGAGAGTCCTCAAGTGAGGAAAAGCCCTAGGAATGCTCATGGGTAAGGGCAACTCGAGCTTTATCTGGCCCAACTCACTTTGGGCTGGGTCCAGGCCTTGGATTTAGTACTTGGTTTGGGCTTGGATTTAAGATTAGAGAGTTGTAATATTTGGTCTGGGCTTAGATTAAGCAATATAAAACTCAAAAGCCTGATCGTCCCTACCTGAATATAGCCTAGCAATTTAAATCTTAGGAAAGTCGGAGTCTCATCATCATATCCACATTATATTCTTCACCGCTTACCTCATTAATAATCTTTTGGTGGAGCCCATTTCACATTGAATTCCAATCTATTTATTTCCATACAAACAAAATTCTCTTGTGGGGATATTTTTAGGCTTGGAACCCTCTCCCTGTCCATACTTTCGAGCCTTGGTGGATCTATTGTAGCAGCCAGCAGGGTACAGCTCCAATCATCCAAGCCTTTCGTGTAAGAGCCTGTTTGGACTTGCCTTGACTCAGCCGAGTCAACTCAACTCCGGAAAAAGAAGTAAGGCAGTTGAATGGGTTTTACTGAAGGATTGGGGTCAGATCATCATCCAGGCTATGCATCTTTACACGTCGAGATTGCAAGTTTGAACCAACTCTTGGTAGCACCATTGAATGGGTCACTCCGTAACCACCCGAAGGTCTCAGCATCGAAGTCTGCCAATGTGTTGGGACTCCAGGCTATTCTAGCCCGACGTACCCGGTGAGTGGAAACAGGGGGAGAACACCACCCAGGGGAATTTAGTAAGGTACCCCAAGAGACCTTGGATACCCCCAGTTAGAGAAAAAAAAAGTTGTAAGTTTGCAAACATTGATCCAAACGTCTTTTACATGTAGATCATGAATGACCCTAACGGCGGGCTAAAATCCTTAAATAACACTAGTTTGTCTCTGGGTCCATTTCCATCATGTTAGATATTGGACCTATTCTATGCCCTGGCCCAGGAGTGACCTAAGATTGGACTACGGCGTTTGAGTTCATTCCGGCACAGCCCAGTTTAAAAGCCAATACAATGGAGCCCAAGTAAAGTGAGCCGGTTTACTAACTGAGACAGGGCTTGGGTCCGGTGGGGCTCCGGTTCACTCGCAATCCCTCTGGTATCAGAACGAGTCACGGTCCGCATACACCATGCACCAGACCAGTTTTCATCTCCAAGGGCACGTTTGTGTATAGTAAACAAAAACATAGAAATGTGCTGGGCCACTGACATCCCTCCTTCTGTGGGACTCATGCTATTTTCTTTTTCTGTTCCCTGTAAGAAGGAATTGTATTGGGCCTCAGCAGATGTATATATTATATGATCCCTTTCTGAAATCTTTGATCTATGCTGTGACCCAAATTCTTTGGGCGTTTTTACTGGACCATTACTATATCCACCATTCATTAATGGGGCACTGATCATTTGAGTTCTGGTATTCCATTCTGGAAGAAATTTAGGACATCCCTACTGTTTTAAACCACCATTTCTGATCCCTTAACGATCATATATGAAACCATTAAATCACAATGACAAAAGTAGGGTTCAGCACCCACAAAGGGGCGGGCCTGGGCCGGATTTTTGCCCATTTAGCCCACCACACTCTGACCCCACAAATTTTCCCGCGCATTGATCAGCACCATCATCTCCCAGACACTTGTCATTCGCGGCAAGCTCCAAGTGTCCTCCATCCGCGGCGGCGTCATCACTTCTCTGACATGGGTCATCTAGGCCCACCACCTTCAAGGGCTTATAAGTGTAAAACCATGCACAAACCATATAATACACAAGGTTCACCACCTGCACACCAGTCACAACCCAATAGTACCAGTCCAATCTCCCCCTGTTGATGTTCCTATCAGGAAGCCAATTCCTCTCATTTCCGGAATACTTGTGTATAAGGTATACAAGCAGTGTATTCAGATAATTTCCTGCTGAAATCGCCAGCCAGTACAGCGCGGCAGCCGTGCTTCTCATGCTCTCCGGCGCCTGATCATAGAGAAATTCCATGTGGCCCACTTGCATGAATGCGTCAGCCACCCCATGAAGACTGTACTGTGGCACTAACCAGAACACACTCATGGGGATCACAGCTTCTGGGTGATCGATCAATCCATTATGGGCCGCGACGGCTTTCCGTTTAACTTCGACAGCTCCGGCGGCCAATGTCGACAGGACGGATACCGCTAGGCCAATGCCCATGCGCTGGAGGTAGGTGATCCCTGCTGGATTGCCGGTGAATCGGCGGGCCACCGGGACAAAAATGCGATCATATGCGACGACACTGATCAACATGGTGAGGACGTTGAAGATTGACATTGTGGCCGGAGGGATTTGGAAGGATGGAGAGAGGTGTCTGTTCATGGTCTTGGCTTGTTGAATGGCAAATGTGTTTTGGTGGGCCGAGGCAGTGACGAGTAAGATTCCTGTGGACCAGATGGGGAGCATCCGGATCATGGATTTCAGCTCTTCAACTCGATGGACGGTGGAGATCCTCCAGAGGTTTGGTGGGGTGGATTCTACTGGCCTTTCGCCTTCGGTTATGATGGCAGCTCGATCGAAGAATCTTCCATATATAAACTCACTTGGGATCAGTTTAAGCAATCAAATCCAGAATTGAGCTAACAGTTTAATTAACAAGAACCAGAACTCCAATACAGTGATGAAACCATGGAAAAAATCTTATGAAATTATTGATGGGACACATTAATTGTCCCATGCCATCTACACAACATAGAGACGATCTAAGCCATTTACCATATCAACTTCCCACAGATTAGCTGATCTTTTTCTATTTTAACATGGGCTGTCTGCTTAAATGTCTTAGGTGGCCTTTGAATATGAGCACAGTAAAAGTTGGATTCCTCTCTTGGGTGGAGAAACCAAAGAGAAATAAGTTGGTGGAGAAACCCATGTTTTGTGTTCACTTGGGAAAAACTTGAGATTGCCCAATAAGAAAGTATGGGTCCTTTTATGGGCATGGGCCACTGAAAGTTGACACATTTGTTATGACATATTTGGCTTAAATGAAATTACATACCAATCACGTTTGTGTACACACCCTTTATGCGGAAAAAGGAAATTGCCACGTCAGTAAATTCCATAAAAATGAAAACCTCGGAAAAAAATCAAAATTTCTTATTTGGTGATATAATTTTTTGAAGAAAAATAACATAACATGTAAATTATTTATTTAATATTGAATAACAATTTATATAAAAAAATAAAAAATGAAAGAGTTATAGGGTTTTTGGATTGAAATGGACAAGAGGAAATGAGGGACAAGTTTTCCGAGGAAATCCATTTCCCATACCCCCTATGGGAAACCCATTTCCACAATTATCAAGGAAAATGCTGACAAGGCAGGAAAATATTTCCGCCAAATTGTTCCGCACCAAACGCCGGAAAAATAAGTTTTCCGCTGAAAACCGTCCACTTTTCCACGGAAAAGTGTTACACAAACATGCCCTTAGTGTACACCAGGGAAAAACTTGAGATTGCCCAATAAGAAAGTATGGGTCCTTTTATAGGCCTGGGCCTCTGAAAGTTGACAGATTTGTTATGACATATTTGGCTTAAATGAAATTGCATACTAATCAACTTTAAAAAAGTGAGATGCTTATGCAAATGAAACACAACAGCTTGCTTACTTGAGTTGATTGGTGTGAATTAGGCTCCCAGAACTGGAAATGGCAGCATCAAGCTCTCTGTTCTCATACAATTCACCAGGATCACTGGGCACAACCACATCCCTCTTCCTAATCGCCCCGACAATGACTTGGGCCACCCTCTTGAACGGGCTACCGGCCGGTTTCAATTTCCGATACAGTGGGTAACCAATCACAAAGGCGACAACAGAGAGGCCCATGGCAATGGTGGGCAAGCCCAGACCCCAACCCCAGCCCACATTGTCTTGTACATACACAACCACCATCAAGGCCAGTAGACTAGCACACCCCATACTAAAATAGAACCAATTGAAGAACTTTGCACTTGTGAGGGCCTTTTTGGAACCAGTCATGTTGAATTGATCAGCCCCAAAGGCTACTACACACGGCCGGATTCCGCCCGAGCCAATAGCTGTGAGGAACATTGAGATGTAGAGGACCCAGAGATGCCAGGCTGAGGCTTCTTGACATGGTTGGTTAGGTTTACAAGGGTCTACCCGGAATGCAGGAAGGAATGCAGAGGTGGTAAGACAGATCATTCCCTACAAGTACAGCTGGTTGTTATTATCAATTCATATAAGAGAGTGGTTTTAAATTGATGCCTTGCCTATTGGTATTACTTTGCGCGCATTTCAAAATATTGTTTGGTAAAATCAAGGTGTGAAGAGATCCAAGGTTGTAAAGTAATTTTTCTTTATCGGTTGGAGCATCTGTGGCATTAATAAATTTCTCCCAATGGCATCTAGTTTTTATCTTCAATGAAATTCAGTGCCATGTCTCTCCAATGCATGGCAGGATGACAGTGGCATACCCAAGTAAATGGAGGTTTGGGGATTCTTAATGAAAGTCTGTTTGTTTGCTGGATATCTGAGTTCGCGCTGGTGGATATCTAAATTCCCCAAATAATGTTCCCAGCTAAATGGACTGATCACAAATGTTAAGTAGCTCTGCATTTTAGAAGATAGAATTTAGAAAATTCTCCACATCAATGGATATTTAGAATCTCACAAATCAATCAAAAAATTTCAAATGTAGAGAGTTCTATTAACACATGAAATTTCTGTCACAGATTCTGCAAACAAATGCCCCACAGGAGTTGGGGGTTTGGGCTCGGGTTACTCAAGTGACAATGGCAGCTGAACTACAACCTATAGAAGAGAAAATGTAATTTTGATTTTTTACGAGAGAGTTCAGGGGTGAAGGTGACTACCATCTGATAGATGATGGAACCGACGGTTATCATCCAAAAGCGGCCGGAATATGAATCGGCGATTAAGCCGCCGAGCACGGGCATAAAGCTGGAGGTGCCGGCGAAGTAGGTGAGGACGTTGGAGGCCTTCACAAGGGGCATGTGAAGCTCATCTGTTAAATAGGTGATCATGTTTGTATTGAAACCAGTTGTTGCAAATCTGTCACAGAATTCATTGGCTGGAACCATAATTTTTCAAGACAACAAAAACCCATGTAAGTTCTCCAAAACTTCTTACAGCAGACACACATGAAACACATTAAAACTTCACTCTGGCATGCCCATTTGTACTCCCTCTTTCTAAGAAAAATTGGATGAGATTTGGCTTACCGGAAAAACCATGAAAAGCAATAATCCAATATCCAAGAAGAGAAAATTCTGAATAGAGATAGCTCACCTAGAATAAATGGCATTGTTCTTAGCCCCCCAAGCTTCTTCTTCCTTCCTTCCTCATTGCTCCTCCCTTCCTCGTTGCTATCACCGGCCATTTCTCACAATACTAGGTTTTGGTTTTTCAAGGCCAAGGTTATTATACTACTGATGAGCTTTCTCACAATACTAGGTTTTGGTTTTCCAAGGCCAAGGTTATTATACTACTGATGAGCTTGACTCCACTTAAAGCCATTTTTGTAATAGACACATTTATAGTCTGAGCAGCCGAGGCTGGCCTCTTTGTTTTTTTGTTCTACTTAATAATGAGAAGAGTATCCTTCTGAATTGAGTCGTCCATCCTAGGGATGATGACAAGGAAATACCTCATGGCTCTCTAACCGTGGATATGTATGGTATCACTGACCATTGGGGCCTGCTTTGTAGTCATTAATACTCCAGTTAATGGGCAAGAACAAAATGATATTTGTACAAGGTTTGGCTCTTTGTCATGGTGACTGGATTAGTCCCAATGGGGTGTTTGTGTTTTGGAATTGTGATTGAAGAGGCTCGGAAGATTTGTTATTCCAGAACCCAACAAGTTTTTAAAGATTTGGCCATAGGGCGTTATATGCAAGAATTTCTGAAGGAAATTTCTTACGTGGGAAATATGTGTTGTCAAAGGAGATTTTTTTGTTTGGCTAGTGGAATTTAAGAATTCCCGCATTTTGAAATATCACTCTCCACGTTTCAGTGTCAAGAATGCTAGGATTGTGTGGGAATTGGAAAGTTTTAGAGAACTTATTGATGACAACATTTGGAGAACTCTATTTGAATTTTAGAAAATAGATACTCTCTCAAGGTTGTCGTAAGTATGAAAACCTAGATACTTTCTTTAATACTATCATTTCATTTTTTTTCTTCTAAAAAACTTATTTTTTGGTCCCACCCTTTTGATCCAATTATCCAAAAGTCCATATAATATTGACAACTATTTTTTAGTATCTAACTTTCTCAATTTATTTATAGTTCTTTTGATCAAATTACATTTAACAAATGACATAGTTGCCCCTTTATGGTGAAAAAGCTTAGTCCTTATTATTATTTAAAATCAAAATCTTTAACCATGGACATTAGGTAATTACTTGATGAGCCAAATAAGGGTAGCATATTCAAATCCAACTTGCCAACCCAACTCAAACTTGATTGTTACTTCAAAGTTCAGCTCAATTCATTTTATTTTCAAGTTGAGCTAAATTGAAAATTTTAACCGATTTAAAGGAATTAGGCTTGTTATTGAATTCATTCTTACTGTTTGACATGCTAAGTTGCCAACTTAAAAAAATATGTATAGGCTCAGATGAACATGACCTTTAATTAATTGGATTAAAAATGTCAACCTGAATTGAACCTATCGATTAGAAATGTCAATCCAAATCCTAAATTAACAAGTTTAGTTTGAGTTAGGTTAAGGCCTACGAGTGGAATTGTTGGGTTGGGATGGAAGTGTAACTCTAATGGAATCTATTCACAAATCATATCAGAAAAGTTTGGTTGGCAGGTTGGGTCAAGAATTCTCCATCGTTAATTGGCTCACTAGTGCAACATCGAAGTTGGGAATTATGATTCTTAAACTAAAAGAATTAAAAAGGACTAAGCATTTTTACTAGATGCCATTTTTAAAATGAAGACAAAAGGCTATATTTTGATAAATTATAGAAGTTAAAGTGACTAAATCTTTACAGGGACTTCTTAATAATTGGGGGAGAAAGGCAGGGATTGTAGGATAAAACCTTTTTTCTAATATTAAAGCTACCTCTCAAGTCTCATGCAGGCACGTAGATAGCTTAAGAAATGTTATTTAGGTGTTGACTTTTGGTCCCACAACCAAAACAAGAATCATTTCATACCTGTTTCTGTCCGAAGTCTAGTATTTTAATATATTACACCCATTAAGTATTCTGTACACACCAAATCTTGATGCGATTGCTGTTGGATGTGGGGCCCACCACTTGAAGCCCAATATTGTGTGAGGCCCACTACCCAGTTGGGGCAACCCCATGTCGCAATATTGGACCAGTAGATCCTACATTTGCCCCAATTGCTTAAAAATGAACAAGTGCAGGCCACTTGGGATTATGCCAATTCAAGGAGGATCATTGCCTAGGAAAAACCTTTATATCATAATTGTAACCCTCAATTTGAAGGCTTCATACAGTGTTAATCAAGGTTATTATCTAGATGGTTGGATTGGAATTGATTACTTGTTCCTGATTCGTCATTCTTTCGAAATGATTCATGATTTGCTGATCAATTTGCTAGTTAGATATTGGATCATGAAATATATATATATATATATATATATATATGGGTGTGAAGAGTATCTAGATTCTAATTATCCATTGGACAATTGAATCTTAAACTATAATCATGCAAATATTTAATAATGCAACCTATAGAGAATCAACCCACGTTCATCTGGGTCAATGATTAAGAATGCATCATTCTCAATGAACAATGGAGAAGGATGAAAATGATGAAAAAAAAACTTAATCAATCAATTAATGATATAAGATTCTTTGAACTATAGAATAAGCAATCATACAATGAGTCCTCATCATTCTTAGGCAGTTCTCCTGATCAAGATCTGAAATGCACATGGTGTCAGGATCCTTTGATATACATTATGTTGCTGTTCACTAACACCTGAACACAAAAATGTGTAGATCATAGACGGGGCTAATCCCGAGGTTGAGAGATTCTATGCATGCACGCACACTATTTCTTGTGACAACGAAGAGGGGTTGTTAAAAGGAAATGGGTCGGAAGCCACATTCAGTATCAATGGCCAAAAATATCGTCATTGATGATGGTTTGTTGTTGGCTTGTAGCCTTTGTCTATCATAGTAAGTCAAAAAAGATAGAAAACATTTGCAGTAATCACATCATCACCTGTTTGATTCTGCATATTTTTGTTTGTGCAGTTGCACGTAATGCCAATTCCTGGAGAGTGTCTCTACGCCCTTAGATTTATCTGTAAATCCAACCACCTATAGAATAAAACAATGATTACTAACAAGTGGTTTCCAAAAGGTTCAGTCACGGTCAAGCCTAATCAAGTAGTATAAATGGAATCATGTTGCACTAATGGTAAAGGTCTAATGTTGAGCCCACTGAGCTTAGTTGCTCAAGCAGGCCTGGCCCAAGTTGAGAGATGGTTGATGATTCACTTTGTTTGGAGTTGGGGGCTTAACTTGTCCTTAAATAAGTCAAGCCCAACCATGGCTTGAGCTTGGTGTGTGACCTTCAACACTTGAGCTCAAGCTTGGCTCAGAATCATCCAGTCAAGATCGAGCAAAACGCCAAGCTCAGCTTGAATGTGAAATTAACGATGCTGGCCCAAGTCAGCTCAAACTCTTATTTTAAAAATCATACTTGTTAACAGAAGCTGGTACCGGGCTTCTTATATTTGAGTAAAATTTAAGGTCCGATACGGGGTGTGGAGTTTATTTTTGAACGGCTTGGATTTTCAGTGGTGTGAACTCGGATCTAGACACTGACAGGTAGCTGATTCCTTGCTTTCTTATGGTCTCTCTTCTTATTAATTTATCCATTTTTATGCATTTTATACTTTTACATATATGTATATATATATATTTTGTAGAGGCTTTTTTATACATAGTTATATATATGTTTGTACGAGAAAGTTTCTCTTTTGGAAAGCGGTCAAGCTTGTGTAGCCCACCTAGATGTGTCTCAAGGCTATGAATGGAGGTAGAGATGAAAATGTCATATTTATAATAAGGATGTCTTAATTCTTGATTTCAAATTAACCTCAAAGTTTGACGCCCAATGTTGACTACAGGGATGGAGCCTCCATCTTTCTCTATCTTAAGTTAATTTCCTAATATTTTTTTCACATCGTAAATTCTTAAATGTTTAAGTTCGCTTAAAATAGCCTATTTCTTTCATGTAATTGAGTTTCTATGATATATTTCTAAACATGGTTAAAAATGAAGAACCGTATTGAAGGTGAGTATAAAATAACGACATTGTAATAAGCTTCAATTTGATGGAAATTGAATAGCAAAAGAGAGAAATGAAATATGAATACCAAGTATCACCTCAGTAGGAAGCTTCTTTCTACATCTTTACCCCATATCCTTCACCCCTCAACTTATGTCCTTCTTGTCGCATTTTTTCCAAACTTCTCAATAGAAACACTCTTATAAATTTGAAAATATCTAAAGAACACTCTAATAAACATAACAGCTAAGACAATGGTTCCATATTGGATAAGCAATGGTAGAATGATAGAGCCCAAGGTGGATGATCTGAGACGCACATCTTCCAGTCCACCTCGTCATGTTCCTACCTTGACCGTTTGATTTTCAGATTTTCAAATATGTGAAAGGTTGGCCCAGCAAGGATTACCTGTTTTGTCACGGTACCTATGACTCCACCGAATTGGAACCAATTTGACCAAGGAGGTTGGGTCAAAACAGAGAGAGTCGCCGATGTTGACAGCAACCAATAAGCATGAAGCATTAGTATACTACTCTCATTAATTAGTGTTTTAATTTATTAATCAGCTAGGTGAGTGCAGAGGTCTCATTTCAGCACTCTGGCCATCTATTGTGGGAAGAGGTGCAATCTGGTCATAGACGGTGGGAGCTCATTTTTTTAGTATGCTAATAGGTGGGGCCCCATTTATCCCGAATCCAGAAACCCTATTTGAACCAATTAGGGGATGACACATTGTTTTCTACTTAGAAGATAGAACTGGCTTTTAAAGACAAACCGGTTTTTAAAGACCAAACTGGATTCCATTTACCCCATCCTTTCTCCTTGACAATTCCCCACAAAAGATGGAAATATTTGGATGTGAGGCCATAATAAAATTGCATGTTGTATAGCAATTGAACTTTTGGACTTACTAAACAGAGGGTCATAAATGATCGGCCCAATGTTTTACATTCATCTCATGTGTGAGCTTGAGCTTAGATTAAGTGTATTCTCATTAGCAAACCAAGTTTCGGGTTGGATTACGTTGTCTTGATTTCTTATCTAGCCCGAGTGTGGCTCAAGCTTTATTAAATTTGTCGAACTCAGCTGATTGTTTCAGCCAAGATCAAGCTTGGCCAAACTTGGAACGTTCATATCCTCCCATGATGATTATATGCCTGAGACTTCCCTCATTTGTTTCTTTGAATTGACCCGGCTTGAGCCTAGCCCAAACATGGATTTTCATTTGTAGGTTTTCTTTGGGGTACATTTGTGTAAAATTAGAAACGCTGTTTTGGCTTTTTTTTCATGAAGTTAAAAAGTTTTTACAAACCTTTCTAGCTAAGAAATGGGTTTTCAGTGAATTGGAAAAAATAGCTTTTTTTGCCAACTTCTCCTGAAAATATTAGGAGGCATGCACCAAACAATGTAAAACATGTGACAGTGGAAAAGTGGCCTTCTATTGGTGAAGAAATAATGATGCCTTTTTCTGATAGTGTGTTGGTGAAAGAAAAACATTTTCATCACGGATTCGGATCCCTGGCCACTCCCTGATTGGTCCAAATAGGGGATTCATTTCCTTTGTTCACATAGAACTATCTAAAGGGAAAACAATTTTAAACACTTTATATCACAATCGATGTTAGACTCACGACAACAACAATACTAACAAATAGGTTTAGTAAACACAACCATCAGTTATTTTTAATGGTTTTCTGGTTGACCTTTCCAATAAAAAATTGGTTTTCAGGGAATTGCAAAAAAATAGCCTTTTTTTGCAACTTCTCGTAAAAAAATGTAGGAAGCACCAAACAACTGAAACAAGTGAGAGTGCAATGACGCTTTTTTTTTTTCCTTTTATTTTTAAAGAAAGGCTTCTTACCCAACTGATTGACCAAAGCATCGGTTGCTTCCACTTGGTTGTGGCCTTCTACGACCGACAGACGAGGCCATCTTTAGGTTCTGAATAAGATTTTTCTGCAACCAGCTTGAAAAAAAAAAGACCCCCGTAGAATAAGGGCTATGAAGCCGTACCTTGCTGCACGTTTGCTGTCTAGTAATTGCCCACCCGGCCCGTATCTTTAATATTAACGGTTGCCCAGGGTTTAAATTCTAGGTATGTCACTTCTTTCCACTTATGCGGGCTCCTTTTTTTATTTGTGTGGGCTTCTTTCCCACTCCCGTGTGTCTCTTGGGTCCTAGTCCCCTTAGTTGGGGTACAGAAAAAAAATACATTTTTTTTTTGTAGAAACGATGTTACCCAAGCATTCTTTTGAAAGAGAGAACAATATATATATATATGTATATATTTTGCTCAAATCGATCACTGGCATGTGTCTGAAATTAGGGCTGTCAATCTTGTCGTGTTAACAAACTCGAGTTACGGGTTAACGAATTTGTGTTAAAATCACCTCAACTCGTTAAGTTAACGGGTAAAAAATTCCAACCTGAACGTGAGCCGATAATATAACAGGTTACATGACCCAACTAGTTAATCCGTTAAGTAATTAAGTCATTTTGAAAATTAAAAGAAAATCCATGTAAAAATATATAAGCCACACAAAACTGTAAGTGAGGATCTCAAGTGAATCCCACCTAAAACCCCACTAGAAAACAATAAATTTTAATTTCTTCTTTATGAGTATAAATTAATTATAGCTACACTTAGGGACTAATTTTTTTTTAATAGGTTAAGAAGATTGTTAACGAGTTACCGATTTAATTCGTACACAACCCGTTAACTTAACGTGTTAACGGGTTTGACCCGTTAACGACTCGAACCCATTAAGAGCTCACCCGAACCCGTTAATATTATGTGGGTTCGTGTCGTGTTAACGGGTCGTGTGACATTTTGACAGCCCTATGTGCAGGGGCGGACCTGGGGGGTGCTAGCAGGGGCTATGACCCCCCATGCATACATCTTGAAAACTCTCTTAAAATAATACTTTGGCCCCTCCGTTATTTAGAACTTTATTTAACATGGCTTTGATTCTTAAAACTCTTTTTTTGCTGATTTTGGGCAAAACTTAAAATAATAATAAAAAAGAAGGAAAAGAAAGGAAAGAAAATGAAGGAAAGGAAGGAAAGGAGAAAAAGTAAGTAAGGTTTGATGGAGATTGGGGAAGAGAATTCTTAAATTTCATTCTAACCTTAAAATTAATGTCCGATTGCATTATATTATTATATTAACTTTTAGCTCAATTAGAGTTTTTATCATCCATCATGGATAAAGAAATATAGTTGTATATATATATATATATATATATATATATATATATATATATGGAGAATTCTAAAAAACTCTCCTATCTCAAAAGGGAGTTTCTGCCCCTATCTAATAGCCAATAATTTGTTAGTATTTTAAGAAATCCACCTTTGTAGGAGAATATTTAGGAGAGAGAATAGGATATGAGTATCACTACTGACACGTGTCACACTTTTAATGGCTAAAAGAGGGGCCTTTTTTTTAGAAAAACGCCCGGGGAGTTTTGTAGCGTAACTCATATATATATATTTATATATGTATATATATTTATATATATATGTATATATATTTTGCTTTGATTATTATTATCCATGTTAGAAAAATCCAGTTTAAGAGATTTATTTTAAGGAAATAAAGACTAGCGGAACCATATATGCTTTTAAATGGTTTAGATCGTAGATATGAGATTCTGTTATTACTTTTTCTTGTGGTTTTAAATTATAACTTATAGGTTACATGCTTAAGAAAGGACCGGTATCCATCTTGAGATTTGTTTTGTGTACTTTAGTGTGTGTGTGTGTGTTTGTGTCTAAATATATATGGCTAGATATACTAATGCATTCTCAACCATGAAGATATTTAAAACTGCACTTCTCAAACAGAATGAAAGATATTTTTTTACGAACTCAATCATGAAGATTGTTAAAACTGCACTTCGTCGTATAATAAAATATGATTTTTTTGATGGGTTATTTAATTGTATATATTGAAAAATAAATTGTAGAAAAATTTAGTACTAAAACAATTATATATATATGAAGCGAAGTAAATCTAATTGAGAAATCAAGCACTTCGCTCCAATTGATTTTGACTCATCCAATTTAATTTAGTTTGACCCTAGCAAATGGGTCGGGTCAGGGTAGATTAGGTTAGGTCAAATATAAAGCACACTTTTTGGACCCAACCTGACTCGTGTATTTTTAATGATGTAGTAAAAATTAATCATGTTATGTGCCGAGAAAATATGGATTTCAAATGGGCAACTCTACTATTACACCACAGAGCATCTTTTTGTTAATATTTATCAACAAAAACTTAAAATTAGTTAATGAGGAAGGGACTCAACCCCACTTTGGAATATTGACTCGGAGTTGGAATTTATCTACGAGATATTTATAAAAATAACTATATTTTTAAAATATTGACTCTTATAAATATTGTTGTTATTATTTTCATACTTATGCATTGTAACTTTTATAAATTGTGATGTAAAAGGAGTGAAACACTACAATAGACCCCATCTATTAAAAATCACAATCATTAAGACAAACATACTTTCTATTTATGGGATATTTCCGATTTCCACCTTAATCTGGGTTATTTCCACAGTCAAATTGATTCTCTGATAAAAAAAATACAAAATACTGGAGTTTTCTCAATAAAGTTTTTTCTATGATTTGGACTCTCTATCATGCCTTTTGTCTATTAAGAAACTCCCAATATCATCTCATTTCTATGAAGGCAATAGCATTTGAGTGTTAATGGGTCTCAGTATCCAAGTGCCTTTACTCTAAGGAATTTCAAGTATTTTTGTTTGTTCTAACTATAAGAAATTTTTTTTTTTAAGAAGGTGAAATGCTGAGTTCTGGGTTCTCTGGTTTATTTAATCCTTAGTCGTTTTTATTTAATCCACTCTCAATTCTGGGTTGTCGGGTTTCTTGTTTATTCATTGATTTTGATTATTGTACACTTTTTTTTTAAGAATGCATAACTAATGGTAAAAAGAATCTCCAATAATATTGGTACATCTAAATAAAGAATTAAGGTCATTCTTATTATCATCATTTTTTTTTAAGAAGGTGAAATGCTGAGTTCTGGGTTGTCTGGTTTATTTAATCCTTAGTCGTTTTTATTTAATCCACTCTCAATTCTGAGTTGTCGGGTTTCTTGTTTATTCATTGATTTTGATTTTACACTTTTTTTTAAGAATGTATAACTAATGGTAAAAAGAATCTTCAATAATATTGGTCCATCTAAATAAAGAATTAAGGTCATTCTTATTATCATAATTTTCTACTTTCTCCAATATAATTTCATTTCTCTATGTCAACAAGAGAACTTTCATTTTTTCCATTTATTTACTTTTTGAGTTCATTGTATTTGATTATAGCAAGTTTAATATTTCCTTTATTTCTTTGTGTCTCTTGTTAGTATCATTTCAGGTCTCATTTGCATGCTTTGGTTAGATTAGTGTTCAACCCATTTTAAAATACGAGCATCTTGAGACAATTTGTGCAATTATTAAACATTTCAATTTCAGAGGTAAACCTATTTTGATTCATTTACTTTTGAGTTCATCATTTTTTATTTAAGAAATTTTAATTATGTCATTTTAATTTTATATGAAAACCATTTTACAATAAAACTAAACTCAGATGAATATATAATATATGGAATTGATCAACAAAAATAATAAGTTTCATAATTAATAAGAAAACGACAATATTATTGAAAAAAGAAAAACTCGCGACAACAGCGTGGAGCTAAAGAGTAGGCGAGAAACTTTCCATGTAACTGATGTGCTACCATGCACGCTTGCCGAGGGAGAAAGGGTGGAGTTTGGTTTTTTTTTTTTTTGTGTGTGTGTGGCTTTAACTTTTATAAATTGTGATGTAAATGGAATAGAACACTACGATAGAGACTCCATCTATTAAAAATCACAATTATTAAGACGAACATCTTTGCTATTTATGAAATACCTCAAATTTTCACCTCATTCTGGGTTAATTCCACGGTCAAATTGATTATCTGAGAAAAAAAATACAAAGTACTGGAGTTTTTCAAATAATTTTTTTTTTTGTGATTTGGACTCTCTATCATGCCTTTTGTCTATTAAGAAACTCTCAATATCATCCTATTTCTATCAAGGTAAAAGCATTTGAATGCTAATGGGTTCTAGTATCTAAGTGCCACTAGTCCAAGGAATCTCAAGTATTTTTGTTTGTTCTGACTATATGATTTATTTTTTTTAGAATGTGAAGTGCTGATTTCCGGGTTGTCTAGTTTATTTAATCCTTCATCTTTTTTATTTAATCCACTCTCGGTTCTGGGTTGTCTGGTTTCTTTTTTATCTATTGATTTTTATTATACATTTTTTGTTAAGAATGCAGAACTAATGGTAAAAAGAATCTCCAATAATATTAGTCTATCTAAATAAAGAATTAAGCTCATTCTTATTATCATCACTTTCTACTTTCTCCAATATAATTTTGTTTCTCTATGTCAAGAGAACTTTCATTTTTTCCATTCGTTTACTTTAAGTTCATTGTATTTTATTAGAGCAACTTCAAAAATTCTTTTGTTTCTTTGTGTCTCTTTTTAGTATCGTCTCATGTCTCATTTGCATGCTTAGTTTAGATCAGTGTTCAACCCATTTTAAAATGTGAGCATATTGAGACAATTGGTGCAATTATTAAACGTTTCAATTTGAGAGGTGAACCTTTCTTAATTCATTTACTTTTGAGTTTATCATATTTTATTTGAGGAATTTTAATTATGTCATTTTAATATGATTTATACAAAAGAATCATCATTTTAAAATTTCTATAGATTTGCAATATTTTTATGGTTTGTATGTGTATGGTTTTCATAAATTGCAAGTTTCTTTTTTTCCCCTTTTTTGTTTCAACTTTTGGGTATTGGGTTCTCCTTGGTTTTTTTTTTCTTTTAAATCACTTTTTATCATGGGATTTTCTGTGAATTCTCATTTTTATGTTGTATTTTTTTTAATGCTATCATTATGAGTTAATTATTTATTTTACTTCCATTGGGTTCTTTAAGTTCTCTTTGTGAAAACATGTTCTGGGTTTTTCTTATTTTTTTTGTGGCTTTAGATTTTTATTTTTGAGTATTAGATTATCATAAGTTGGTTTGGTTCTTCTAAATTTCTTTTATCATTGTATTGTCTATAGATCTTTATTTATATATTTTTTATAGCCTTTTTAATAAAATTTATTTCGTTTTATTTTGTATTTCCTTTTATATAATTTCTCACTTTTGATGGGTTTTTATGTTTTTTTTTTATGATGGGTTTTCATGAATTTGTTGGTTCTTTTGTCTTTGCCCTTTTGTGCTCAATTTTTTAGGGTTTTTTTTTTCTTATGATTGTTTGATTCTTTTAAATTGCTTATGTTATTAAGTTGATTATGGACTTTCATTTATATGTTTTATTTCTATATGTCTTTCAAATTTCATTAGATTTTATTCATAGTTTATATTGTTTGTTTGTTTTGATTTTGTTTTTAGTTTTCTTGATTATTAATCTTCAATTTTCATGGACTTGTGTTATTTTTAAATTATATGGTACTAGGTATTGAATTCTTTATAGACTTTTTTTTTTCCTCTCTCTCAGACTAAAATCTTTTGCATTTAATTTTAAAGAAACTGTTCATAAACTTTTTTTTTTTTAATAAATCTTAGTATTATGATTAAAGCCTATTTTTCTAGTTATCTATGATTTCAACTCAATCAAAGAACATCGAGTACAACTTCAATATTTTGATTATTACATATTTTATTATTAAATCATGTTATTTTGTTTAAAGTTTTTTTCTTTGGCCCCCGCTAAACAAAATCTCTAGCTCCGCCCTGCCTATGTGAACTAAGTTACCTGCACCACTCAACCGAGTGTTAGAGAAAGAGAAAATACTTTGGTCACATTGACTACCTTAAGGGAAGACTTTTTTAAACACTTTATGTCACAGTGGGTGTTATAAGACTCATGACAACAACAATAGTAATAAAAATAAAATACGGTGTTAGACTCACGACAACAATAATTAAAACAATAAATAGGTTTTGTAAGACTCATGACAACAACAATAATAATAAAAATAAAATACGGTATTAGACTCACGACAACAATAATTAAAACAATAAATAGGTTTTGTAAACATAGTCATCAGTTATTTTTAATGGCTTTCTGGATGAGGATGAAAGTTGGTAGATAAAGCCAAATTTAAAATTTGTATTGCAATAGTTTTTTTACACCTAAAGCTGTTAATGGGCTAGATTTGGGCTGGACTCCTGTGTCTCCGGGCTTGGGTTCATTTACAGTTGAGGAGTCCAAGCTGGGTTTGAGTCTGTTCTCAGCCAGTTTTGAAATCGGGTGGGCTCGAATCTGCTGTTTAAAGCCTGCTACTACATTCAAACCTGGATATGTGTGGTTTGTTTGGCAGCTCTATTTGTAGAGTCAAGTAAAATAAAACACTCATTTCTAAAATAAAAAAAAATAGCCACATTAAAAGCACTTTAATTTAAATTTCTCACTATATTTATAAAAAAATAAAATAAAAAAGCAACACCTTCTCTTCATTAAAAGACAGAAAAACTCAACTTTTCGATACAAAAAGTCAAAAAGATTTCATCACAAACAACTAAAAATAAAATACCATCATAACTCACTTATATTTTATTCTTTATTAAAAAAAAAAACCTTTACTTCACTCAACTTCATTAGTAAAGCCCCGACTTCTACCAAGTTCTAAAATAAAAATATGAGAAAAATCATAAAAATCTCTTTTCCATATGATGTATGAATCATGTTAATATCATTTATTTGGAATATACACAATATTTATAACATAAATAAAATACAAATGGGACTTATAAGAGTTTTTCTGTTTTTAGCTGGTGGGCTTGTGGGTGGATTTTTGGTGGTTAGCTCATCTCTTTTGAATTTTTCCATTGAGAGTAGGCAAGCAGTCATGGGAGCTATATCTCGTTCTCTTGCTCTTCGCAATCTCTCTTTGGAAATAGAAGCTCTTAACTTTCCAAAAAAAAAAAATAGGCTCAAGACTCTAGGTCCGGATCCATCCCAATATTAATGGTTCAAGGCCCTGAATATGGATGGGCTCAAGCTCATCAGATCGGGAAACACGTCCAGGCCTGCTTAAATGAACCCTGATCTGGGCTGTGTGGGCCAAATTCAGGCCCATGGGCAGCCATATCCACTCCTGTTGCTTTACATCCAAATGGGTCCCAATAAAATTTTATAAATAGAGAAACGATCAGTTCCTGCCCCTACTGTAGTCCTAGTGGGCAACTTGGATTACTACTGTAGTCCAACCTCCCTTCTACATTCGGCCTTGCAGAGAAGATCAAGATTTCTCACATTGTTGCTGTTTTTTCATGTAAAGCTAGAACTCAAAGTACTGGCAGAGGCCCATGAATTTGGCTGAATCACCCATATGTGATAAATTTGGCTGGCCCAAAGTCCAAACAGGCTTTGTTTGATGTGACCCGATCTTAGGTTATGAAGGACTTCAAATAGGCCAGGCAAAAGCTTACCCAGGTTCAATTTGTTTAGTTACAAGGCCAAGTATTAGAGCCAAATCCAACGCTTAGGATTGACAATCAGGCTTAATAGAGGCAGGCCCATTTGTGTAAGATATTATAACCAGGCCTTTACGAAGATTGGTGGGGAAAAATTAATTATTGATCCTGAAAATAGGCCCTATCCCGACCCATAATTTTAAAGCTCAGCCCCAATCCATAGACCCAGAATGAAGCATGCTGGACTTGTCCATCTGGACCAAACAATTCACAAACTTGTCAACATCATCAGTTTTAATCTAGGCCTAATTACAAAGTGTGTTCACTGTTAGGAAAGTAAGAACAAAGATGAAACCAAACAACTTCAAAGAAAACATAACCCCAAGGGGTAGCTCAGTTGGCCTAGGACTACGGTTTGCACCCGGAGGTTGTGGGTTCGAAACTGCTCTACCACACTGGGGCC
Organism: Cinnamomum chago; assembly: GCA_038049695.1. Taxonomy (NCBI): domain Eukaryota; kingdom Viridiplantae; phylum Streptophyta; class Magnoliopsida; order Laurales; family Lauraceae; genus Cinnamomum; species Cinnamomum chago. Next base: position 120,556,118 of record CP142451.1, read on the forward strand.
ACAGGGGAATTTTACCCGGCTTTCTCTCCTGGGCCCGTAGGGATTATTCTGGCCCAAAGGGCTAGGAACCCTACGTTATCAAAAAAAAAAAAAAAAAAAAAAAAAAACTTCAAAGAAAACATGGAGATTGAAGTACGTCCACGGAAAAGACATACAGATTTACGTGGTTCCCTCGAGATTGAGGTACGTCCACGGATCACACCGATTCTATTATGCTCCAAGGCAGAAGATGAGAATACAAGATACCAGATCTCTGGCGGCTATGCTAGGGTTACATAAAGGCGCAGGGGCTGAGTTAACAATCTGACAGTGGTGTAATCAGGCTCCACACATAACATTAACAGACTCTAAGTTTGAACTTCATGTTCTAATAATGGGAGGGTTGCTCCAAGTGCAGATTAGCTAATGGCTCCAACTGAAAAGGCTTAGGACTAAAGAATGCCAGATCCATATATAAGCTAAATAAATGGGCCAGGTCTGGACCAAACTTGAAACCTAATGTCAGGTCTGAAAAGGTACACAGACTGGTCTCGGCGAGTTAACTTGACCTTTTTTTTTTTTTTTGGTAAATAAGTTAACTCGACTGGATAGCTTAAATTTCTTCATTTCTGGGAAACTAATTCAAAAACGCAAAATAAGAAAACTAAATCATAATAGTATTTTAAAAAAGATTTGGCAGTTACCAAAGAGTAAGCATGATACTTGGTATAATTTAGATAAACACCTTGATTTTGGGCTCAGTGTGGATGGATGACAGCCACTGCAGGAGAGTTTTAGCTATTCTTAATGCAATTCATCTAATGGGACACACTTAGAGCGGTTTGGATGCTTATAGAATATAATATTTACATATTTAAATATTATAAAAATATAACAATACATAGTAAAATAGCATAATACAAAGTTATTAATTGAAAGGTCTCGCTAACTGCAGCATTTATAAGGTCTTTCGGGGCTATCTAAAGTAGAGGTTTCAAAGGGCAGGGCCGGGCAGGGCCCAAGGTTGTCCTTACGCTGCTCTCAATATATGCAAGGCCGGTCCCTAGTGGGTCAAAGCCCTCGATGGCCTGCACTACTTAGGCCCTTACCCTACTCTCAAGGGTGAGGGCCTCAAAATAAGAGAATCATTATTTTTTCCGCACTGTTATCAAGTATTGAGTGTCAACAAAGCGTTATCTTGTTTAACCACTATTACAAATGAATCACTAAGAAAATGCTCGGAGAATAGAAGCTGTCTTAAAAAACTTTTTCTTATCGGACAAAATCACAAGTGCTTTGGTGACTTGGTTTTTAAATGTACGCCCTTTTTTCTTTTTCTTTTTTGTCAAAGAATAAAACTGGTTAAAAAGTTTATTCTATCTCACACCCTTCACAAAAATTTCCATGTACCAAATCATTCCAGCGTTTACATTACTTTCAATTTAACACTGATATGACTATTCAGTATTGTTGGATTTTAGACACAAAAATAAATGCACTTAAAAATCATTGTTATTTTAGACTTTAAAAAATTGAAAGTTATAATTATCTAATTAAAAAAATATTTGAATCACCTCATATCCTTAAAGTTCCATGCATGTACAAACTACCTTTGTGAATTGGTTGGCATGCCAAGTCACTCTATAGAGAAAAAAGTGCATCCTTATTAATAGGAGTACATCCTTTTTTACAATACCAATAATATATGAAAAGCATGTAAACAAGAAACAATAAAACTAGAAGAAATTAATGGATAGAAAGCAACCATGCAAAACTTATTGCTTATCCATTAAGTATAATAAATAATTTTAATAATTTAATATAGAAGGAATGAACTAAGTATATGTGTTGGTTTTTAGGGCATTTTGTAATGGGTATGAGGCCATGAAATTAGCTGCATATCCTCATTTTATCACTGCTAAGTGATTGTTATAAAGACATGTTAGTATATATTTACATATAAAAATATATATTATATAAAATAAGAAAAGTAGGAGAGCTATGGCCAGGGCCGGGTCGGGCTAGTCCTGTCCAAGCCTGGCCTTCAAATTTCAGGGCCTGCAAAAAATTGTCCAAGCCTAGCCTTAGGGTTTCTCCTTAGAAACATAAGCCTTCATTTTAAGAGCTTTTTGAGGGCCGGCCCCCTTATCTTAGGGCCAAATTGACAGGCCTAATCCAAAGTAGTTGCTATCAAACTTATAACCTTCATTAGGGAAAAATCCTGAATGTCCTGTATATGTCGTACAAAAATGTGCGCGTCTCCTTAACTCGAATGGAAATTTCAAGAATTATATCTCCATTTCAACGGAAGGCCATCAGGACGCACCAAGGTGGCTATTTAGTCAAAACTGTATCTAAACTTGTGTAGATGAATGGTAATCATGTAATGGCCGATAAAAAGAATCCAAAAAATCAGCCTCACGCCCCTCCAAATTAACCTAACCCTTGATATAATAATTTTTAAAGTTTAATGGCACCTAAATTATAGATTTTTTTAAGATTCAATTCAATGGGGATTGAAAGTTCAATGAATGTAAAGTTTGGGTTAATGCTAGATCATGAAAAAACAAACGTTAATCGTATCTGTAAGTACCTAAAATGATACGGGCTTAAAAGGATGGATTATAAATGGATTAGGATCTTTATGAAGATCTTTGGGGAAGATTGGATGCTTGAAATCTGAAAGGGAAAGAGAAATAGAGGTTAGAGACCCTGGTTGTAGTCAGCTGAAGGCTCTCTGATGCATGATTTAATGCAGTCACTGAACAAAGGATGGGTGGAGAAGAAAAGCAAGATCTTGATTATATGAGTGTTTGTGTTGTATTGCGTACCTCTTTGGGATCTTACCCTTGTATATATATAGGGGGAATACGGTGCTCCCTTAGTGGGGGTAGGTGGAAGTACTGTCCCATTAGCCCACACCATGTTTCATCAGTGGAGGTAGGTAGAGGCACTGTCCCATCGGATCATGCGCTGACTTCTTATATTAATGCGGATGTGATCGTTAGATAAAGATAACCCCTTTATCAATATTCGACGCCCATCTTATCTGTCAGTACGTTTTGTAATGTAGCTGTAGTTTTATGGGAGTACAGTTATGGCCTAGTATTTTTCTCAGTTGGTCGTGCTGAGCTGAAGGTGATACCGAGGCCAGGTATGGACACATCTTGGCACTGTTGCCGATGTGCCTCATACCAAAACCAAGGTGAGCCCAGCTGGTACTTTTACTGAAGCTAGCTCAAGCTCGGTGCTAATTGGCACTGTTGCCGAGCTGGAAGTACCTTGTTCTATTGCTGAGTTTGCATACCGAGATCAAGATAATCCAAGTCGGTACAGTTACCAAATTAGCGCAACCCTGCTCTTAGGGAAACGTCTCACACAGTACCAAAGGCCCATTGATTAACGGTTATAAAAAGAGCTGCATTGATGAAAGGCCGCTCAAGTGGGCTCAAGCGGGCTCATATGAGAGCATTGCTTCGTTTATAAATGATAAGCCCGTAGGATCATCCTAATAAAAATTTGAGAATAAATTCCTTACACCAACAGTGTAAACCATTATTTTCCTCCAAACCAATCCAAGCACACCACATCATAAAAAAACGTACGGAACATCATAAAACCATCATTTTTCTCTACTGCTGGTTACCAAGATTAACCTTAGGGTTAACTTAAGTTTGAAAATTACCCAAAAATCCAATTACGTATAATTCTCAAACACACCCCCACACCCCCCCGCGCCCCCCCAAGGGTCGACCTAAATCCCTTAAACAAAAACATCCGATGGAGAATCAGGTGGGCGAAAAAAAGAAGTGTGGCATTTGCAGACAACCAGGAAATATTAGAACTAATTATCCCACACAAAAGCAAGCGAGGTAAATATTGTTTTTTTTTATAATTACTGGTCCATATACAAAGTTATAACCTCAGTAAACTTTTTCATTTCATTCAAGGATAATGTTGAAGGTACAAGTTCATCACCTAAGGACAAAAACGCGTCTACCAGTCAAGCTTTGCATGTGGTATTGAAATTTTATTTCCTAGTAATTATGCATGTCATTATATGAATAGTTCTTGTCTATGGGAGATTAATTTCGTATCAAGTTTTTGAAAGGCAAGTTTGGATTTCACTAGCCCTTTTATTGGATCTCAAGATCCTCAGCATTCTACATTCATGGTACTTAAATAATTAGCTTGGTTAATTTTTTAATTGACGATTTTTTTTATATATTTTGCAATAAGTATAAATTTATTGTTACTGCATTACTCGTTCTTTATGCAGGATTTGATGATGGAGGCAACATACACACCATCGCTTTGATTTCTTTGGAGAAGAATTTTTTGAGGATGTCAAAAATGCTTCGAGATGTGACTAAATGACTCCTCCCTTTCAAAACTTTCGAATTGTATTTTTGTTATATTTGGGAGTGCAACCCAATGCAAGATGAATGTACGCAACCACTGTTTAATTTGGAATTGTTTTGTAATGAAATTGTTTAATTTGAACCTTGGAATAACATTTTTCTTCTGAAGAATAGATGATATTAGGTGTATGTGCGCAACACCGTTCAGTATTATATTGAATTGTTAGTAAATTTTTCCAATAATACTCAATTTTAGAAGAATACTCCGTAATTTTTTGTGTGTACTCAGTAATTTTTTGCCATTGATACTAAGTTTTTGTTTTATATATATGTGAATTTTGAGAATGGAACATGAGATTTTTATGGACTTGATGGAGCAATGGAGGCTAAAAATTGCTAGAAGAAGACAACGAATGCAATCTGTTCGATCCACGCTGGAAATTGCTAGAAAAAGAACGAAGCTTTTGTGGGTGTGGGTGTGAACAGGGCTTTCGGGGGGGGGTTTATACCTAATGGGTTTTTTGTGTAATTTTCAAACTTAAGTTAATCCTAGGTTAACCAGCGGTAGAGAAAAATTGGTGGTTTTATGATATTCTGTCTGGTATTTATTTTTTATTTTTTTGATGTGGTGTTTTTAGATTGGTTTGGAAGGAAAACGGTGGTTTTACACAGTTGGTGTAACGAATTTATTCTCAAAAATTTTAGGACGTCAATTGTACTAGGGCACCCAACCTAACCCTGAGCCCGAACCAAATTTCATGATCTGCAAAAGCAAGGAGACGGAGAGAGGGAGGGAGAGTGAGTGATGTCGGTCCTGCCCGACGAAATCTGGAGTCGGATTCTGGAGATGGGAGTGGAGACGAAGGGCTTGAGCTACAGAGACATGTGCTGCATCTCCATCACCTGCAGGCGTTTCCACCGTCTATCAAACGATCATCCCCTCTGGGCCACCTTACTTGCCCTAGATTTCCCCTCTCCTTCTCTTTCTCTTCCTTCCAACAGCGCCAGCAACATTCAGACGAGTCCCAAATCCCTCTACAAGACCAGGTTCGAGAGAGACAGAGCATCGAAGCTCCGCGCTCATCGACGAACCGCCCTCATCGTGGAGAGTCAAATCGCCATCTGTTCCAAGAATCTCCGAGACTTGAGGCTTCAATTGCTCAAAGAGAAGGATAAGATGAAGGAAACAATTGAAGAATTGGAGAATTTGAGGAAGGTCAGGTACTTCCATTCTGCTGCTTCTTTATTGAGTTTTTTGAGAATTCTTGATAAGGGTATGTTTAGATTGAGAATTTGGGAGTGGAAATCTGGGGTGGAATCTCTTATTTCAAAGATTTGTTTTTTCTCAGCTAAATTGTATGCTATTGCTTGGTATTGAGTGGGATTTCTCAAACTCCAACAAATTTCAAGAAATTACATCATCTCAAATAGGTGTGGAGTGGAAAATTTTAAGGGGGGAGATGAAAATGAGATCGGGGGTTTAATTAATTAGACTGATGGAAGGTGGGTAATTATCTCCAATCAAAGGAGAAATAATTTGATGCCTCCATTGGATCTTGTTCACCTTCAAATATTCACTTTTAGCATGTTGGTTGGCTAGTCATTGCTTAGCAATCCCAGGGATACACTACCAATTAAACAATCACACCCTATGTACTGTAACCATTCACTTCCACATTCTTGCAACTCAATTTCTGCAATTTAGGGATAGTTTTGAGTTTGCTTTGATAAAAGATAGAAGATTCTAGTTTTCTATGGTAAATTGTCGTTTCAACTTTCAATTCTAAAATGTTTGTGGGTGTCGTGTATTTTCAAATGGTCCTTGGACGAATTTTTTCTCTCTCTAGTTCTAGTGGGTGAGATATCTTGTAAAATTGTGTTTTTTTCCTCCAGACAAGCATCTGTGGCCTTGAATGTCTGGCAGCCGGAAATTGTCCGTGGCAGGCAAAAGCAAATTGTTGAGCAATGTAGAGTACCTGTTGAGCACCGTATTGGTTCTCTGGAGATGGAACTTAAACTTTGCAATAATCAGATTGATATGCTTCACAAGTCATTCGTAAGTGTTGTGATATTAAAAAAAGGAAAAAGTGTTGGGTTTCTACCCATTTGTTAACTTGGTTGTGGTTTGTTGGAGTTGATGTAAGTCATTGATTCTTTTGGTGAGGGGTCATATGTCATCACAGAATAATCAGAAGCGCATGCTTGATGCGGGCAAGGAGCGGCTGTCAGCTTTGAAATATCACCCACTGCGTGATCATCAGGTGGACAGAGGAGTCCATGACCGAGGTGTGAAGCGGATGAAGTTGAAGGAATGCAGTAACTGTAAGAGTATGAACATTTTCCTCTGTCTTCCATTAAATATCCCTTCTGATGTCTGCCTTTTAGTTTTTGCCTTCTTGTTACATTATCTGAACTTGTTTCATAGTTTTCAATTGATGATGCAAATCAGTAGTCTTCTTTCTTTATGTAATGATTTTAATCCCGTCCTCAGATGTAGATCCTTACTATGACTATTGCCTTGATACATTCATATAATGTATATAGGTGCTTAGTGTTGACCATTTTAATATTATATGGTTTTGTAGAATATTCATAGGAAGAATTCTAATGGTTAGCTTGTTCTTGGCCTTCCATATTGTCACATCCCGGTCCCGAATCACCCTGACCTAAGATAATCCCCGAGGTGTGTCACACGTACTCCCGTGTGCTGTACCTGTCTCGAGCCAGAAACAACAGACGAAGGAGAGAAAACAATCTTCCATACACGTGAGTGAAACTCACTAGAACGTAACAATAGCAATTAAATACGACGGAAGCTGTATTTCATTCCTGTGAGGTATCAATATCCCATTCAGTCCATTTAACATTTCAAGTTTAATACAAAAGAATTATACAATTATATACATTGTTATACAAAAGATATGTATAAAGAAACCTATACAATCATTACCAAAAGTAAAACAAAAGAATTACTAAACCTAAGTGTGGCCTACACAAAAATGGGATAGCCAAACGCTCAGAAGTTCTTCAAAAGTTAGCTCGCACTCTGAAGAAAATCACTGGACGGACCCAGATTCGGGCCACTCTTCTAATTCTAAAGGTACCTCTTGGGTAACATTCTCTCCCTCCTTGGTCTTCTCCGGACCGGAGGCTGCACGTGAGACTGTGACACCAAAGTAGTATCATCAATACGACAATTGAGCAAGTATGAGCAATAATAAGGAAATACATAATGTATCAATATTGAATTTAAGGCGAATAAATTAATAGAGGTCAATAATAAGTATCAGCTAGGCAAATCATGCAAAAATAATTGATTTATGCATTGTGAATCAAATAAAATGAAAACACACAAATTGGCTACTACATTAAGCTCATCCTCTCAATGAGAGCGAATCTAGTCGGGATGTCACCAGCGGCCCGGCCAAAGACTAGCTGGCTACCTGAGTCTGGAGTTCTGGTGTTTCAGATGACTTATTGCAGTAGTCTTTGAATAACTAAACCAAGTTTAACCCCGTCGGGTATCACAAGGTCGAAGATAAGTAGTGCCGACTCGATTGAATTAAGGAATAATCGAATAAAATCGGATTTGAGTAAGTTTATATTTCATTTATCCAAAATCAAATTGAATATTAATCACACTTTTCACAAATACTTACGCAGTCCCACATTTTCATGAATACGAAATTTAGTACATAATACTGACAATATGAATTCAAACGCATTTATTCGAATCTCAATGAATTCGAGTGAGGTAACTAACCTACAAATCAAATTGATGGTCAATGAATTTAGACTTCAATATGAAATGCAATATCTTAAGGGAATCAAGGTACTTTACGAATCAATACTAAACTATTAAATTTAGTCTTTTACTGTTCAAAACAGAGTAAGTTTGGAAAATCAACGTATTACTACTTTCTTAGGTGTCACTAATTATGAGAAGTACATTGAAATTCCAAACTAACCCCCATGGCATAGTATCAGACTAATGAATGTCCATTGGTCCAAATTAATAAAGTTAATGGTTCCTTTCTAGGGTCATAAAGTTTCGAAGATTCCTAATTCCCTATGGAATAGGGGTAGGCACCTTAATTATCAAATTGGGACATTTAAGATGGGTTGAGATAGTTTAAGGGTGATATTTCATCCTAAAATTGGGTCAAAAGGGCCCAGTTACAGCACCCCTAAGTTCGCTCGAGCAGACCCAACCCAGAAGGTTGGTCGCTCGCACGCTTCACTTTGTTCGCTTGAGTTAGGTTTCCAGGAAGATGATTGCTCGAGCGGACCCATGTTCGCTCGAGCAGACCCATCCAGAGTGGTAGACGTTTGAGCAAACCTTTTTGTATGCTCGATCCAATACTTAAGAGGGCAGTTCGCTCGAGCGAATGCTCCGGTTCGCTCGAGCGAACTGTCCAGAACTCCTGACTTTGAAGGTTTCATCTGTTCCACTTCTCATTCATTTCCACTTCCTTCCATCATTCCTCCTGCATGTGGGAATGGAGCCTTCATGCTCCCATCCACCACTTAAACACCATTTAAACTATCTTTTATAGTTCCATACACAATCTTATACATCAAAATCATAATACACATTAACCTATTCATGTATTGAGAGAGATAATATCATGAAAGGAGAATCTCATTTGAATCAATCAATGTAAATAACAATATGTAAATCCAAGTTAGTGCTTATACTTGCCTTTAGCAGAGCTTTCCAACTTCTCACTTTACTTCTTGATTAAGAAACCCAAAAACCCTAAATCATAAACCCTAATCACAATACCCATGAAGAATCAATGAATATGTATGTATGATTTGTCCAAGAGTTTGTTGACTCTAATGCAATTCCTCAACACAAAAGAAGGTATTTTGGCTCTTACCTCAACAAGAAATTCAAATGTGAGAAAGGTAGGAGATGGTTCTTGCCAACAACAAAGAGAAGAAGATGAAGATGATGAAGGTGGGTTTCCTTCTAGCTCCCAAGGCATTCACCACAAATCTTCTTGATGATGGAGAAGGAGAGAAGGAAGAATGAAGGAAAGGAGTGGAGAAGAAGAAGAGAGTAGAGAGAAAGGAATGGAGAGAAATGAAAAGGAAAGGGTAAAGTTGTTTATATAGGGGTAAAATTGATATTTTACAAGAAAATCCACTAAAGTTGTCCATTTTCCATTTTGAGTAAAATGGGGGTCCAATCATTCATTGGTTGATCAAATGAAGAATAGTCTAATACGAAAAATGATATACTCATCAAAATACACACGATGATGTCAAAATGACGCACAATTAATGCAAAATGCGAAAAATCTTATTTACGAAAAAGCCCTTGACTCTACCCAACCGAGTCAATTCTATTCCAACTCACCTATTAAGGTTCAAAACTCAACTAGCTCAATCTATAAAGACTAATAAACACTAATTACCATAATTAGCAATTAAACATAATTAATTTGACTAAAATGCAATTAATTAGCACTAATCAAGGTTAAATCGGGTCGGGTTGTAACATTCTTCCCCTCTTGGACTCATTCGGTCCTCCGAATGGTCATACCTGGGCGAAAAGTTCTGGATAGTGCCGTGCAACTTGTTCCTCGAGTTCCCATGTGGCTTCTTCGGGTCCATGATGATCCCAAAGGAGTTTTACCCAACGAATGGTCCGCATCGGCAATACTTGTTCTTTCTCGTCAATGATATGAAGTGGACGTTTGATGTATGTGGAGTCTGGCTTGATTTGTACTTCTTCATATTGGATAACATGCGATGGGTCCCGAATGTACTTGTGTAGCATAGAAACGTGAAACACATCATGTACTCCTGCAAATTCGGGTGGAAGCTTCAATCTGTAGGCCACATCGCCTATTCGACTTTTGATCTCGAACGGTCCCACATATCTCGGGGAGAGTTTTCCCTTTTGTCTGAACCGAATTGTGCCCTTCATTGGAGATGTCTTCAAAAATACCCAATCTCCAACTTGAAATTCAATTTTCCTTCTTCTATTGTTTGCGTAGCTCTTCTACCTAGATTGTGCAGTCTTTAATCTTTCTTTGACTTGAAGAACTTTCTCGGCTGTATCTGCAATAATTGTAGGTCCATGAAAACTTCTTGTGCCAACTTCTTCCCAACAAACAGGAGTCCTACATCTCCGTCCGTATAAGGCTTCAAAACGTGGCATCCCTATGGTTGAATGAAAATGTGGCATCCGTATAAGCAAACTCGCAAAGAGCTAAATGCTTGTCCCACTCGCCACCGAAGTCAAGAACGCTGGCTCAAAGCATGTTCTCTAAGGTCTGTATGGTGTGTTCGGATTGTCCATCTGTCTGCGGATGGTAGGTGGTGCTGAAACTGAGTTTAGTGCCGATGGACTGTTGAAAAGACTGCCTGAATGAGGAAACGAACCTCGTATCCCTGTCGGAGACGATGGCGACTGGAGTACCATGCAATCGAACTATCTCCTTCATGAAGAGTTTAGCCATCTCATTGAATTTCATGCCCTTCTTGAAAGGGAGAAAATGAGTTGATTTAGTCAACCTGTCAACTATCACCCAAATCACATTATTCTTCCGGCTGGTCAATGGTAAACCTGAAACGAAATCCATTGATATGTGCTCCTACTTCCACTGAGGGATGGGCAAAGGCTGTAACAAACCCGGAGGTCTCCTGTGCTCGAATTTTACACGATGGCAAGTGTAACACTTTGACACGAACTCTGCAATTTCTCTTTTCATATTATTCCACCAGAATCGCCTTTTAAGATCTCTGTACATCTTGGTACTACCAGGGTGCATCGCATATTTGGCATTATGTGCTTTTGTCAAAATCGGAATTATCAACTGATCGTTCTTCGGTACGCACAAACGATCCCTGAAATATAAGATTCCGTCCACCAACTGAAAATCGGGCTTCTCGGCAATGTGATCTCTGATCTTAGCCAAATTAGGGTCCTCGAACTGTTCATTCTTAATTCGATTCATCAATTCGGGTTCATACACCGACATTGCTGCTAATAGCATTGAGTTTCTTAGTAATTGGACCTTAACGTCTAGTTCCTCGAAAATATCAAACTTGCTCTCTTGTATGTCCATAGCTGCAACTAAAGAAGACTTCCTACTCAAGGCATCAGCTACAACATTTCCTTTTCCCGGAACGTATTTAATCGGAAAGTCATAATCTTTTATAAATTCCAACCACCGTCTCTGTCTCATGTTGAGATCTTGTTGAGAGAATAGATATTGTAGACTCCGATGATCTGAGTGCACTTCGAATTGTTCTCCATATATATAATGTATCCAGAATTTCAGTGCAAACACAATGGCTGCTAATTCAAGATCATGGGTGGCATAGTTCTTCTCGTGATTCTTCAATTGTCTTGACCCATAAGCTATAACCTTTCCATTCTGCATAAGAACACACCCCAAACCAACTCTAGAAGCGTTTGAATAAATTACGAAGCCTCCTGTGCCTTCAGGGAAGGACAAAACTGGGGCGGTCGTCAATTTCTCTTTTAGAGTTTGGAAACTGGACTCACATTCTTCAGTCCAATTGAAGGGTACATCCTTCCTTGTCAATTTCATTAGTGGGGCTGAAATCTTGGCAAAATCCTTAACAAATCTACGATAATACCCCGCAAGGCCTAGAAAACTCCGAATTTCTGCTACTGTTCTCGGACTCTGCCAATTTATAACAACTTCTACCTTCGCTGGATCTACTCTTAGGCCATCTCGAGATATAATGTGTCCCAAAAAGGCCACTTGTTCAAGCCAAAAATCACACTTTTCAAGCTTGGCATATAATTGATGAATCCTTAAAAGTTGAACTGATGATCTTAGATGATCTGCATGTTCCTCCATAGACTTCGAGTAGACTAAAATATCATCAATGAAAACCAGAATAAATTGATCGAGATAGGGAGCGAAGATTCTATTCATCAACGCCATAAACACTGCCGGCGCATTGGTTAAACCAAAGGGCATCACGAGAAATTCGTAGTGACCATATCTTGTCCTGAATGTTTTCTTCTCAATGTCCTGTTTACGAACTCTCAATTGATGGTATCCGGATCTAAGATCGATCTTCGAAAAGTAGGCTGCTCCCTGAAGCTGATCAAATAGTTCGTCGATATGAGGCAACGAATACTTGTTCTTTATCGTCACTTGATTGATCTGCCTATAGTCAATGCACATGCGAAGAGATCCGTCCTTCTTCCTCACGAACAATACTGGAGCTCCCCAATGCGATACACTAGAACGTATGAGTCCCTTGTTCAATAAGTCTTGTAGTTGTTCCTTCAGTTCTCTAAGTTCTGCTGGGGCCATTCTGTACGGCGCCTTCGAAATCGGAGCGGTACCCAGTACCAAATCAATAGAAAAATCTACTTCCCTAGGCGGAGGTAATCCTGGTACCTCTTCCGGAAATACATCCGGAAATTCACACGCCACAGGGATATCTTTGAGCTTCACACGCGGTTTCTTCTCGGAGATAAAAGCAAAGTAGCCTTCACAACCACTCTCTAGAAGCTTGACAGTGTCCAACGCTGACACGAGTCCGGACTTGGGCCTCTCTCTCCGTACACCCTCAAATATCACATTCGACTCAGGTTCCTCCACCTTAAAGGTGATGGTCTTGTGGAAGCATTCCACACAAGCTCGGTATTTTGCGAGCCAATCCGTGCCGAGGATGACGTCGAAGTCTTGCATCATTAGGATGATCAAATCTGCTGGCATCAGCAAATCTCCGATTTGCACACTGCATTCGGGGTAGTAGGTATCGCAAATTACTCTCTTTCCCACTAGGGTAAATACCATCAATACGAAAGGAAGCAACTCGGGTGGTTGTTGAAACCCATTAGCAAAATGGGGTGCCGCAAACGAATGTGTGGACCCCGAATCAAACTAGATTCTTGCATTTCTAGCACATATCAAAATAGTACCTTCTACTACATTGCTCGATGCTTCTGCCTGCTCTAGGTTTGTGGAAATAGCTTTCATGTCTGTTGTGGTTCTTGATGGGTCTGCTGTTATTGTTGCCTAGACCTCCCTGATTGTTGTCGTTGCTGCTGCTGTGATCTCGGAGGTGGTGTTGGTAAAGCTAACCGTTGAGGTGGGGCTGGGAGTGTTGGCTTGGCTTGCTACTGGGGAAATTGCTGTTGAGGTGTTCTAAAACCACTTCGGTCCTTGGGATAGGCTGCTGCTCTGTGCTCCATGGATCCACAAATAAGACACGCACCGGTCTTCCTCCAGCATCTCTCTGTAGGGTGCCCCTTTCCACATGTCTTGCACTTAGGTGCATTAGCACCAATTACTACACTCTTTTGCTTCTTGTGCTGTACATTCTTCCCGGAGTGAGAAAAACTCCTCTTAGGGTCTGCATTTCTTTTCTTAATAGCCATTTCTTTAGCTACATAGGCTCTGTCTACTGTCTCCTGAAAAATTTCTGGTCTCTTATACATGGTTACTTGTTCTTCGTACATTGGATGAAGTCCTCCAACAAATCTCTTCACTTTCTTTTCTTCTGTGTCAACCAAATATTTGACAAATTTAGATAACTGGGTAAAAGTTTGTACGTATGTCGCCACTGTCATGTTGTTCTGCTTGAGGGAGATGAATTCTTCTTCTTTCTTTCGATGCACATGAGCCGGTATGAATTTACGGTGGAACTGCTCTTGAAAGGTCTCCCAGATGGTGGCGTTAGGCATGGTTTTGTAGGCATCTCGAACACTCTCCCACCATTCCTTGGCAACTCCCCGGAACATAGAAGTCGTGAGAGCTACGCGTTGCTTGTTGTCACAAATTACTATCTCGAACACATCGTTGATATGCTCTAACCATTCATCAGATTGTATAGCATCTTCCTTTCCTTGGAATTCGGTAGCTCCTCTCTTCCTGAACTTCTCATACAAAGCATTTGGATCATTCTCTTTGGGTTGAATAACCACTTGAGGTCCGGGGTTGGGTTGGGCTGGACCTTGCCTGGCCATTAATGTAACTAGGTGTTCATTTGTCTTAACCATTTGTTCCATTAACATCATCATCCTAGCTTCCATAGAAGGTGGGTCATTTTCCAACTCAACGAACAAGTCTTCATTCTGAGACTCATTGTTTTCCCCATTGTATCTACTCCTAGAACTAGATGCCATTGGTCTGCAACACAATTGTAAGGGGTAAAACTATACTCTAACGTTTACACTAAACATATAATGCTAACATATATCATACTTCTAACAAGAACTAACCCTGACCATTCTATACTCGCAATCTATTCTAACGTATCGTCACAATGATGTCTAAAAGTTTCTAAGTCTTTTAAGAAGATTAGCAGGGCTCTGATACCATACTTACATATGTCACATTCCGGTCCCGAATCACCCTGGCCTAGGGTAATCCCCGAAGTGTGTCACACGTACTCCCATGTGCTGTACTTGTCTCGAGCCAGAAACAACACACGGAGAGAAAACAATCTTCCATACACGTGAGTGAAACTCACTATAACATAACAATAGCAATTAAATACGACGGAAGCTATATTTCATTCATGTGAAGTATCAATATCCCATTCAGTCCATTTAACATTTCAAGTTTAATACAAAAGAATTATACAATTATATACATTGTTATACAAAAGATATGTATAAAGAAACCTATACAATCATTACCAAAAGTAAAACAAAAGAATTACTAAACCTAAGTGTGGCCTACACAAAAATGGGATAGCCACACGCTCAGAAGTTCTTCAAAAGTTAGCTCTAACTCCGAAGAAAATCACTGGACGGACCTAGACTCGTGCCACTCTTCTAATTCTGAAAGTACCTGTTGGGTAACCTTCTCTCCCTCCTTAGTCTTCTCAGGACTGGAGGCTGCACGTGAGACTGTGACACCAAAGTAGTATCATCAATACGACGATTGAGCAAGTACGAGCAATAATAAGGAAATACATAATGTATCAATATTGAATTTAAGATGAATAAATTAATAGAGGTCAATAATAAGTATCAGCTAGGCAAATCGTGCAAAAATAAATGATTTATGCATTGTGAATCAAGTAAAAAGAAAATAAACAAATTGACTACTACATTAAGCTCATCCTCTCAATGAGAGCGAATCTAGTTGGGATGTCAAATAGTTGGGATGTCACGAGCGGCCTTGCCAATGGCTAGCTGACTATCTGGGTCTGGAGTTCCGGTGCTCCAGATGACTTACTGCAGTAGTCTTTGAATAACTAAACCGATAAAGACTAATAAACACTAATTACCATAATTAGCTATTAAACATAATTAATTTGGCTAAAATGCAATTAATTAGCACTAATCAAGGTTAAATCGGGTCGGGGTGTAACACATATACTGCATACACTATAATAGTGTTCTTAGCATTGAATCTTGAAGATGTATTCTTGGTTTCTCTCCCAAACCAGACTTCTTTTGGCAAGGGAAAATTTTTTTAGGGAACAAAACAGCGAGTGTGAACTCCATCATTTTTTATGCTCACATTGAATCTTGAATTCATATTCTTTGTTTCTTGACCACATCACCATATTGCTAATGGTGAGGGAAAAAAATTTATTCTTAAATCTTGAATATGCATTCTTGGCATCTTGTCCAAACCAGACTGCTTATGGCGAGGGAAAAACTTTCAGATAATAAAAAGTGAGCGTCAAGTTCCAATTTCAACTATTGTTTCTCTTGAACCTTGAACACGTATTCTTGGTTTCGTGCCCAAGCCACACTTCTTTTGGTTAGTTCACATAACAAAAAAGTGGGACTGTGAACTCCAATGTCTATATGTTGTCATGACTAGAGTTCTTGATCTGAGTCTTATGGCTTATGGAATCTTGATTCACACTTCTGTTTTTGCAACTCTCTGAATCAACCTACCTTGCTAAAGCGACTGGCAACTCTGAGTTCTGATTTGTGGAATATTTTCACTTCAAGTGCTCTTTATGATAGTGGTAGTTGAAACAAATGAAAATGCCTTCCTCTTGGCATGAAGGCGAGGAACTGAAATAACTCACTGAAGCTCATTCGCCGAATAATTTACATGTTCCACCTTTACCAAGAGAGGCCTATTTCATTGAATGTCTTATATCGAAAAGATGTGGTATTTCCTTTCATATAGCAATTTCAGTTGGGGTTCTCATGGTGCATAAGAACATTGAATGCACAAATCTTTCCTATCTTTTTACTTTGTTCCTTATTCATTTTTCCTGACAGCATAAAAAAATAAAAATCTTTGAGTTGGTTTGACTAATGAATAAAAATATTTGCATGGGTATTGTTCACTGCAGCTGATGAGAAGCTTCATGGGAAAAGCCAGGGATGAGGATGGGTTCAATTAATGAAGGCAATCCTCATATATCCCTTTTGTAGCAGATCATGAACCTTGAAGATGCTGTTGTTGGCAGGCGATCTGTAAGAGTAAATTATATGTCATGTAACAAATGCTTCATCCTACTTTGCAGGAGTGCATTGTGTTTGGTGTTGAGCATATGTAATTGTAACTTTGTAACATGGACCATGAGATAAATCATTCTTATAAAGACGTCGATCATCGGAGCTTTTTTTTTTTTTTTTTGTGTGCTGAACGGTCTGTCATCAGAGCATTATCATTCAATGCAGAGGTATGATTATTATTGGTTTTGCCACACATGGGATACTCGAACTCATGCACCCACACACCGACGTACAAACACCCATGTCCCTAACCATCTTGAGTAACAGCCTGCGATGACGGGTCAACATTATTTATCCAATCCACTATTTACTAATCCTGACTACCAATTATAGGCCTTCTAATGGATGAGAAATTAATGTAAAAGAAAATTTACAGGCTTATTAACCGTTGCTTGGGTTTTTTTGATAAATGGGTGAGGGCCTATTTGTTTGCATGAATGGAATTCCTCCCTGGAGCTCACGTTAAAATCAGTTCCAACTTCAAACAAAGGATTATTAAAGAGGCGTGGGTGAAGCTGTGAAGGACATAAGGTGAAGATATAGATGAAACATTGACTTTCCTAGGGTGATAGCCATGCTAAGTACTTATTATCCATATACCCTCAATTCATTTTTCGATATAGGTGTTTTTTTTTTTTTTTCTGAATTAAAAGGGAGATTATTTGATAGCTACTTATTGATTTTTACCTTCAATTCTTTGTAATTAGCTGCTCTTAGAAACACATTCCTAAAAACTCTGAACTTGCATTGCAATCAGCATAGCTTTTGGGCTATATGGCTCATTCAAGTTTGGGGTATGCACGCTTAACTTGCATTGCAATCAGCATTGCTTTTAACTGAGATGGGTTTCCGCTCAACTGAGATAGGTTTCCGCTCAAGGCCAACTTGGTCCTCAGTCACTTTTTTGGGTTCAGGACTTGAGGTTAGATGGGGAACGCTTTCCATCCAAGCATTTTTTTGTCTGAGCCATCTACTTTGTAAATGTAGTAATCTTGATCTAAGACTTTCTAATCCTAATGTCCATTTTTTCCCGTGTGCAACCTGAGCTGAGAGAGGTTGTTGCTTGTAGAGTTCTATGCTCACCATCGTTCTTGCATCTGGCATGACCTTTCGAAACACCAATCCGGCATCAGTGGATTTGGAAAGCGTATTGGGTAACAGGCCAGACCGAAACCAAATATACACTCTGTACTCTGAAGCCCTGAGCCAGACTCTCTTGTAAACTTTAACCCTCATGCTTATCTGGACTTGGGCAGCACTTACTAGACTTCAGACTTCAGCCTTTATCAGGTGAGCTCAGCCCTCCCACTGCCCTTTGTGGAGGCCTCATAAGTCATAAGTCATGAGTCATATGAGGCTGCTTTATGGCTCATATGAGACCCAAATTGGAATAGAGACTTGAAATTCTCATTGAGCCCAGACCTTGGCCTCTGCTAAGTCCGGACCCAATTTAGCTAATTCGAGCTAAATAATGTACCATACCAGGGCTCATGCTCAGTTCGACTCGACCATCGACGCGCGTAAGCGATAACCTGCCAAACTCATCTATGAAGAAATGTGGATGCTTCGGTGAACCGTCATCCTCCTTCCCATCATTCTCTGCCCAAGTAATCACGGAGACCTAGCAGAAAATGGCGGTTTCGATAGTGGTAGAAGCCGCACTAAACGCACTCATCGAAGGTATCTTCGATAAACTGGTCCTCCCTTTCCTGAAAAGAAGACTAGGGTTTCTCTGCGGCGGAGTTGATGAAGAGATTAAGAAGCTCTCTCGAACTCTTCTCAGAATCCAAGCCTTCCTCAGCGACGCAGAAGATCGCCAAATCCAAGAAGAAGCCGTCAAGCTCTGGCTCAGTGACCTCAAAGACGTCGCCTACGACGCCGAAGACATCATCGACGAATTCACCACGGAAGCTCTTAGATCGTCAGCACAATCCCCAATTCAGACCAGAAAGAGAAAACGGGTAAATGATTTCTTCTCATACTTGGGTTGCGGTTCCACCACATCTCAATATAGCATCGAATGCAGGATCAAGGAAATCAGAGAGAGACTGGATGAGATCGAGTGCGAAAGAGACCAGCTCCATCTCAAAGTCAGAGATCGACGACGGAGGCTGCAATCCAGAGATCGATCGCAAACCAGCTCCCTCGTGGATGAGTCGATCGTTTTCGGAAGAGTAGATGACAGAGAGAAGGTTGTCGATCTGTTGAGGTCTGACCAGTCTAGCGCTGGAAATGGTGTTTTGGTAGTTCCAATTGTCGGCATGGGCGGTCTTGGGAAGACGACCCTTGCTCAATTGGTCTACAATGATGAGCGGATCGAGAGTCATTTCGATTTGCGAGCGTGGGCTTGCGTATCAGAAGATTTCGACTTGATTAGGCTCACAAGAGCAATCGTTGAGTCTCTTACAAAAAGTCCCTGTCGTCTTATGAGTTTGGATCCACTTAAGGCTGCTCTTGTAAAGAAGCTCAAGGGGAAGAAGTTTTTACTCGTTTTAGACAATGTTTGGAATGTGAGCAGTAGTGATTGGGATGAATTACGAGCTCCATTGATGGTTGGTGAGAGAGGAAGCGGAATTCTAGTAACCACTAGAAACCAAGATGTTTTGTCAATCATGGGAACGGTCCCCCCTCACTTGTTGCAGGGTCTATCAGATGATGATTGTTGGTCTTTGTTCAAACATCAAGCTTTTTTACAGGGGAATTCAAATGCACATCCAAACCTGGTACCAATTGGCAAGGGAATTGTGAAAAAGTGCAAAGGGTTGCCTTTAGCAGTGAAGACACTTGGAGGTATGTTATTCTCTAAATTAGATGAAGAGCAGTGGACTGCCATCTTAAAAAGCGATATCTGGGATTTGCCGCAAGACAGAAATGGAATTTTTCCGGCTCTAAGATTGAGCTATCTCCATCTCCCTTCACATTTGAAGCAGTGTTTTGCATACTGTTCCATATTTCCTAAAGGCCAATCCTTTAATAAGGATATGTTGATTTTGTTGTGGATGGCAGAAGGCTTTGTTCGGCCTAAAGGAAATAAACAAATCGAAGACATAGGCAGTGAATATTTTTCTGACTTGGTGTCAAGGTCTTTTTTAAGATACGAAGAGACCATTTGGGACAATCAAGAATTATACACAATGCATGACCTCCTTCATGATCTTGCAAAATCTATTTCAGTTGTGGAATGTTTACGAATGGAAGAAGGTAAGTCGTATGCAGTTGTTGATAAGGTTCGTCATGTATCGTATAGTTGGTTCAGTATGGAGGCAGTACATTTTGAGGCTTTCTATAACTTCAAAAGTTTGCGCACTCTTCTATTATTAAGCATATTAAAGAATTGCATTAAGCATGTCCCCCATGATCTGTTCATAAATCTGAGGTGTATGCGCATGTTGGATTTGAGTCTAACTCAGATAACTGAGTTACCAGATTCAATTGGAAATTTGATACATCTACGCTATCTGGACCTGTCTTTTACTCAAATTAAAATGTTACCTAAATCAACAACTAGCCTCTACAATCTACAAACCTTGAAACTCATAAACTGTTATCAGCTGGTTGAGTTACCTAGTGACTTGAGCAACCTAGTCAATCTCAGACATCTGCCTTTGTTTGGTGCGGGTCACCGTGGCTTAATTCCCATGCCGCTGGGAATTGGAAGATTAAAATGTCTCCAAACATTGGACATATTTAATGTAGGAAAAGAGATTGGAAATGGGATAAATGAGTTGAAGGATATGATACACCTGCGAGGAAGAATTTGCATTTCACTATTGGAGAATGTGGTCAATGTCGAGGAGGTGAAAGAGGCCGGGTTGAGAAGTAAACAGAAACTTAGAAAGCTGGCGTTGCGATGGAAATGCGATGATGTTGAATCAAGACATGAAGGAGCTGAGAATGTGGCACTTGAGGGCCTCCAACCTCACACCAACCTTGAAGTGCTAGAAATAACAGGCTATTGCGGTGTAGCATTTCCGAGATGGATGGGTGACTCATCATTCTCCAATCTAATCCGTGTCTATTTATTCAGATGCAGATGTCATGTCCTCCCACCTTTTGGCCAGCTCCCCCTTTTAAAAGAGCTCCATATAGAGGAATTATACGGATTGAAAAGTGTGGGTCATGAGTTATCTGGTGATGGCATAGTGAAGGGCTTCCCGTCACTGGATACTTTGATACTTTATTTCATGCCTGATTGGGAGGAATGGTCTGGCGCAGAAGGTGATATTAGTCATGTGACTGACGTTACCATTGCATATTGCTCCAAGCTGAGGGAACTTCCTCCCCTTCCTCCTTTGAGACTATTAAGGATACTTTATTGTGAGAGATTGGCTAGTCTTCCAAGGGTTTCAAGTATTCACAGCTTATGTCTATGGGGATGTGATGAAGTGATATTGGGCTCGCTGCGGCATCTTACCTCTCTTTCTTCCTTGAATATTTCTGAATTTCCAAATATAACATCATTACCTAATGGATTTTTGTTTTCAGTTACTGCTCTTGAGAAGTTAGAGATTAGTGATTGCACCAGGCTTATGTCTTTGTCAGAGGAGGTAGGACTGCAAGATATCACCTCTCTTCGAGTTTTGAAAATTCTTCAGTGTCCCCAGCTCTCATCCTTGGGTGATGGCATCCTGCCTACTACTCTTCACAGTCTTACAATCTCAGGATGCACTGGCCTTAAGTGCTTGCCGAAGGGTTTGCAAAAGATTGTTTCTTTAGTCTTTTTGGAGATTATGGATTGTCCTGAAATCCATTCGTTTCCTGAGGAGAGACTGCCTACTACTGTTCAGACGTTGGACGTTAGAGGATGTCCATCACTAAAGGAAAAATGCCAAAGGGATGGAGGTGAAGATTGGTGCAAGATAGCACACATCCCTAACATAAGCATTGATGGTGTACAAATTTCTATAGGCTAAGAGGAAAATTCTTTTGAAGTGTCGAAGCAAGACCGTTGAATGCTGTGCCGCAGGTAAAAGTTGGAAGTTCCAATTTTTAACTTTTTTAGCCCATTTTAGTTTTGCCACAATGAATGGACTTGCCACTAAACTCATGGTTCCAAATCTGTTGGATCCTTTCTGGATGGTACAAAAACCTCCCAATGACACATGACAAAACTAAAGATGTATTGATTTTGGTCCATGAATGCGGACCTGGTTGCAATCTTTTCTTTTTTCACCGCCTGTTGGAGAATGATTGAAGGAATAGAATTATTCTATTGGTGCTTTTTGTATCATGGGCCACCTGAAAGTTCCACCAGATGGTTTCATTCGGCTTAAAAAACCACAACCATAAAACACCATATGCAATAAGAGATTGTGATGAATTTTGGTTTGGAGCTTTATCATTCACAAACTATTGGCGATCTGCTGCTACTTAAGATTTTCATGCAACTCTGCATGATTTTGTCACAGATTCTCAGCAGTACTAATCACTAGCTTTTCCTTTCTGATTATGTTATGCGGACAAACCGATACTGATGATTTCTTATTTTCTTCATCCCAGATGATGAAAAGCAGCATGATCACACAGTTGGGAGATATATATAACCTGTATCAAACTTACATCAGCCATTGATTTTGACCGTCTCACCTTCCATTTCAAAATCGTGCCGGTGAACCTGCTTCTGTTGAGGTACTTGTGTAGATTTTGTTTATGGAAATCAATTTAACTTGCCTATTCTGAGTTATAGGCATTGTTTTGGTTAAATGTCACTTGCAGATACCGTTTATCTTTTGGTTACCTGAATTGTTTATCTGGCGGCCTCTAAGTGCTATGGGCAAGTGATTTAGTGAAGATCTCATTCATCAAATGCCACCTTCATTTGTATATAGATTGTTGGCAGTTGGCTGGATTATATTAAACATCCATTGCAGATTAGACCTAGATAGGAATTCTAATCTCCCTTTTCTAACTAGGATTGGTTGAACAATTGGGATTGCCGAAAGAGTTTTACCAGTACTACTTGTTGATTGTTGGTAACTTGTTCATTACCATTATTTTTATCTGGCCTACATTTGTTGGTTTTGAAGTTGAAAAGAAAGGAAGAAAAAATAATTAGAAAACTTGTTGAACTTTGAGGCCCTAGAATCAAGAGTCAAGATGATCTGATGGGCCTTTTTAAAGTTTTCACAGCTTGCTTAAGTGCTCCAAGATGGGCCTTTTTAAAGTTTTTTAGGTCATTGATCTGGTGGGCCTTATCAATGATACTGCCTTAAAAGTCTCTTCATGGAGGATGACAGGGCCTTGCATATTCTCTTAAGTCCTCCAAAAGCCGAACCACATAAATCTCTGTATTCTTCTGTGCGTGATTGATCTCTTCTCGTAGGCCCTAGATCACAAGAAGTCCAAACCATCTATTCGTTAATCATATAATGCACAGATACATTTTCCCATCAAACATGTAGTCTCTTTTGATTTGCCCTTATGCATGGTGGGTTGCAACACAGCATTGGTATCCAGTTATTAATGTTGAGTGGAGTTAAGAAGATCAAAGTTTTTATTGGAGGTTCTGCTTTCATTGAAATTACAATGTAAAAAGTATCAAAGTCTCTTCTTTTTCTGTGTCCTTTTCTTTTATTTTGGCGAAATTTAGAAAAAATGAAAGAATATGTTGTTCCTATCATTTCACAGAAAGCAGTCTTTACTTCTTTTTGGTTTTCTCACAACGCACCAAAAGTTAGTTTGTCCTTGAATTTTAGATCATTAATGCTTTTTTATAAACACTGAGAGCAATGTACTAGCATTTAATCAAGCAATGCCAGGTATCACAACTGATTTAATTATCAACCATCTAGGGTAGCCGTTGTATTAATACCATGTATATAAACAGTTAAAGAGTGTTAATAAGCAAGACTACACATGCACACACTTACCCATTTTGAGTGCATGCTTTCACCACTAACACCCTTCTTCCTTTTTTTAACCATGCAGCAATTAAGACAACTCCTCCCTGAGAGAGGTAAACAGTTCAACTTGCACATCCTTAAGCACCGTACAATTGTTACAAAGCCCAGGGTGTTCTCTGACTTAATTTGTTGCAGTGTAGCCTTTGATTTTCTTTCTTATATTTTAATGTTGGAAGAGTTGGTATTGTTGGTGATGACGAAATTTTGTGAATGGTGGTGGTAAGAAAAGAGTGTTCTCCATCAGTGTCCAATGTGAGATAAGAGCATAAATGTATGATTCTATATGGATAGACTGAAGATTTGCAATGAATTCTCTCTTTGTTCCTTATTGTTAGAAATCTGCAAAAGTGGTCTCTTAATTTAAGAGTTGAAAGTCGTACTACTATTCTATATAAGCATTTTGTGTTGTTAAATATGATTGGGTTGTTAAAAAAAAAAAAATTGTTCCATAAAAATATGAATGGGTTTGTGAATTGGATTGGACTGTGTAATGAGGCATGCTTAACTCATGAACTGAATGGGAGTAAGTGTTTTTTCTTTTCCCGAGATGGGTGAGTGGTATACAACCCTTTGATACAACGTGTCTAGTCAAGGATCCATCCCTGGGCACTGAGGTGTCTGAATGGGATTGTGATATAAATTAGGCCTTGAATATACAGAGCCTAATGTCATATCTATTATGCACGAGTATCTAATCAATTGTGAGATGGGGGCCTACATAATTGATGCATTTAATCAAGTTTGTTGATGAGCTGTAGTGTGGACAACGTCTTCTGTGAAGAATTTTTATCACTTTCATGAGCATGAGATTATTGTTCAATAGTAATTTGGTCCCAATTAGAAAGGTAAAGAATCCTTAATTGACTTTCCAACATTTGGTGCAACAAAGGAAAATCAGTCAATCCAACCTTTTGTCCAAGAGCATCTTCTACAGCCACGTAACAGTGGCAGCAGTTGAAAAAAGTGTTCTGATTCTATGTTTGGTCCAAAGAGGGAAACCATGTTGGTCCAAATGGGGGGTGACATTATTTTGTACTTAAAAAACGGAGTTGGCTTTTAATGATAATACTGATTTTTAAACTCAATAAGTTCATGTGTCACTCCCAGTTTGGTCGAAACAGGATTTCCCTATTTGAGTTAATGTGTTACCCTTGATTGGTCCAAACAGGATTTCCGGATTCAAAAAGCAAAGGAGGACTCTTCAATCAAAACACCAAACATGATGTGGCTTTTAGCATAGTACACAGGGCTGCCAAATTTAATAAATAAAAAAGCCAAATGCCTTTTCTTAAATCAAAATATTTTATAATGTGGGTCCCACAATAATGCAAAATCTTCTATAATAGACACGGAACTGTCAAATGAGGTAAAAGACAAATTTATAATAAAATAATAAATTTTAGCCTATTTAGTGGAGTTCTTATTTTAAAAAATGCCAAATCTCAAACCTTTGTATTACAACATAAGCCTTTAAAAATGAAATTTAACTTCTCAAAATTAGCATAACAATTCCTCCCTTTTTTTTTTTTTTTGGGTAAAACATAACATTTCCTTTGGGGATGCTCTGTGTTGTCATTCTAAACTGTGGGAAAACTACGAGTCTACCAGTTCGGTTACTGTAGCCGAGATCCGTATAACTAAACTGAGCCCGAAAGGTTGCTGGACTCGGTTACTGTAGCTGAGATCAGTGTAAATAAACTGAGGCTGTTGGGCGTTGGCCCTGCCAGTGTAGTTGGGTCTATCATCTTTCAAACCCCAAAATCTGATAGATGTGCGGAAGATTCAAACTGTTTATTTGCCAACCCAGACCCTGACTTGTATACCTGACCCTTATCATTCTCTGGCCTTTACTCACTCGCCCGATTGGCTTAGCCACTTGCAGTATCAGGTGACCTCGGAAGGCTCAGATCCAAGTTCCAGGGCTCATCAACCACACAACTAGGAATCGCATCAGGACAGTGGCCCCCCGCCTCCACAAACCTTGTCGGAAGAAATGCATTTACTTGCTGCTATCTCTTCGTTCCTATCGTCTATACCCAACGTAACCAGGATTCAGGTGCGCGGAAAAAAAAAATGGCGGTTTCAATGGTGGTAGAAGCCGCACTAAACGCCCTCATCGAAGGTATCTTCGAAAAACTGGCCCTCCCTTTCCTGAAAAGTAGACTAGGGTTTCTCTGCGGCGGAGTTGATGAAGAGATTAAGAAGCTCTCTCGAACTCTTCTCAGAATCCAAGCCTTCCTCAGCGACGCAGAAGATCGCCAAATCCAAGAAGAAGCCGTCAAGCTCTGGCTCAGTGACCTCAAAGACGTCGCCTACGACGCCGAAGACATCATCGACGAATTCACCACGGAAGCTCTTCGATCGTCAGCACAATCCCCAATTCAGACCAGAAAGAGAAAACGGGTAAATGATTTCTTCTCATACTTGGGTTCCGGTTCCACCACATCTCAATATAGCATAGAATGCAGGATCAAGGAAATCAGAGAGAGACTGGATGAGATCGAGATCGAAAGAGACCAGCTCCATCTCAAAGTCAGAGATCGACGGAGGCTGCAATCCAGAGATCGATCGCAAACCAGCTCCCTCGTGGACGAGTCGATCGTATTTGGAAGAGTAGATGACAGGGAGAAGATTCTCGATCTGTTGACGTCTGATCAGTCTAGGGCTGGAAATGGTGTTTTGGTAGTTCCAATTGTCGGCATGGGCGGTCTTGGGAAGACGACCCTAGCTCAATTGGTATACAATAACAAGCGGTTTGAGAAGCATTTCGACCTGCAAGCGTGGGTTTGTGCATCAGAAGATTTCAACTTGATTAGGCTCACAAGAGCGATCGTAGAGTCTCTTACAGGAAGTGCTTGTCATCTTACGAATTTGGATCCGCTTCAGGTTGCTCTTGCAAATAAGCTAAAGGGGAAGAGATTTTTGCTTGTTGTAGACAATGTTTGGAATGTGAGCAGTAGTGATTGGGATGAATTACGAGCTCCATTGATGGTTGGGGCTAGGGGAAGTGGAATTCTAGTAACCACTAGAAGCCAAATTGTTTCATCAACTATGGGAACAGTTCTCCCTCACTTCTTGCAGGGTCTATCAGATGTTGATTGTTGGTCTTTGTTTGAACAGCGAGCTTTTTTACAGGGGAATTCAAATGCACACCCAAACCTGGTACCAATTGGCAAGGAAATTGTGAAGAAGTGCAAGGGGTTGCCTTTAGCAGTGAAGACACTCGCAGGTCTGTTATTCTCCAAATTAGATGAAGAGGAGTGGATTGCCATCTTAAAAAGTGATTTCTGGGATTTGCCGGAAGACAGAAATGAAATCTTGCCAGCTCTAAGATTGAGCTATCATCATCTCCCTGCACATTTGAAGCGGTGTTTTGCCTACTGTTCCATATTCCGTAAAGGTCATGACTTTCAAAAGGATCCTTTAGTTCTGTTGTGGATGGCAGAAGGTTTTGTTGAGCCTAAAGGAAATGAAGAAATGGAAGAGATAGGTGGCGAATATTTTTATGATTTGGTATCAAGGTCTTTTTTTAAATATGAATATAACGATTGGGGCAATGAAGGAGTATACACAATGCATGACCTCATTCATGATCTTGCACAATCTATTGCTGGGGCGGACTGTTTAAGAATGGAGGATGGTAAGTCATGTGCAGTCGTCGGTAAGGTTCGTCATGTAATGTGTACTGCTTCAGTATGGACTATGGAGACGCTAAATTCGGAGGCTTTCTATAATTTGAAAAGCTTACACACTCTTCTATCAGAAAGCTTAGTAAAAAGCATTGAGTGTGTCCCTTGCGAACTGTTCATAAATCTGAGGCGTATACTAGTGTTGGATTTGAGTGGAGCTAATATAAAAGAGTTGCCAGATTCAGTTGGAAATTTGATACATCTTCGGTATCTTGACCTGTCTTTTACTCTAATTAATAGGTTGCCTAATTCAACAACTAGCCTCTACAATCTACAAACGTTGAAACTCATAAACTGCTATCAGCTTGTTGATTTACCTAATGACTTTGGCAACCTAGTCAATCTAAGACATCTGGCTTTTGGTGCACGTCTCCCTGGCTCGATTTCCATGCCGCCAAGAATTGGAAGATTAACATGCCTCCAAAAATTGGACGCGTTTAATGTAGGAAAAGAGAGCGGATATGGGATAAATGAGTTGAAGGATATGATACACCTACAAGGAGAAATTTGCATTTCGCTACTTGAGAATGTAGTCAATGTGAAGGAGGTGAAAGAGGCTGAGTTGAGAAGTAAAAAGAAACTTAAAAAGTTGGAGTTCGTATGGAATTACGATGATGTCCAATCAAGACCTGAAGGAACTGAAAATGTGGTACTTGAGGGCCTCCAACCTCACACCAACCTCGAAGTGCTTGAAATAAAAGGCTATTGCAGTGTCACATTTCCGAGATGGATGGGGGACTCATCATTCTCCAATCTAGTCCGTGTTTATTTATGGAAATGCAGATGTCATGTCCTCCCACCTTTTGGCCAGCTCCCTGTTTTGAAAGTTCTCCATATAGATGGATTGTATGGATTGAAAAAGATGGGTCATGAGTTATCTGGTGACGGCATAGTGAAGGGGTTCCCATCGCTGGATACTTTGATATTTTGGTCCATGCCTGATTGGGAGGAGTGGTCTGGCGTAGAAGGTGAGATTAGCCAGGTAAGCGAAGTTACTATTTCATTTTGCTCCAAGCTGAGGGGACTTCCTCCCCTTCCTCCTTTAAAAGAACTAAGGATATTTTACTGTGAGAGATTGGCTAGTCTTGCGAGGGTGTCAACCATTCGCGATTTAGCTCTATATGAATGTGATGAAGTGGTATTGGGCTCGTTGCAGCATCTCACCTCTCTTTCTTCATTGTGTATTTTTGAATTTCGAAATATAACATCTCTTCCAAATGGATTACTGTTACCAGTTACTGCTCTTGAGGAGTTAGAGATTGGTGAATGCACCAGGCTTATGTCTTTGTCAGAGGAGGTAGGACTGCAAGATATCACCTCTCTGCGAGTTCTGAAAATTTATCAGTGTCCCCAGCTCACATCCCTGGGTGATGACATCCTGCCTATTACTCTTCAGAGGCTTCAGATCACAGGTTGCAGTAACCTTAAGTGCTTGCCAAAGGGGCTGAAAAACCTTGTTTCTCTTGTCATTTTGGAGATTATGGATTGTCCTGAAATCCATTCCTTTCCTGAGGAGAGACTACCTACCACTCTTCAGACGTTGAAAATGAGTGGATGTCCATCACTAAAGGAAAAGTGCCAGAGGGATGGAGGCGAGGAATGGTGCAAGATAGAACACATCCCTAACATTAGCATTGATGGTATAAAAATTTCTTCAAGTTAGAGGAAAATGCTTCGGAGTTTCCAAACAAAACCAATGAATGCTGTGCTGCAGGTAAAACTTACAAGTTGCAGTTTTTAAATTTTCCAGCCCCCCTTTTTTTTTTGTCGCAATGAATGGACTCTATGCACATGGTTTCCCATTTGGTCACACTGTAATTGAATACTTCTCTAGTTGGGTTATAGCGCAAAAACATTATCTACTACTAGTTGAGATTTTCATGAAAATCATCATGATTCTATCACAGATTCTATAGTACTAATCCCTAGTTTTCCCTTTCTGAGTATAGTGAGCCGGTGAAGTGATACCGACGATATCTCATCTTCTGCTTCCAGTCAATGTAAAACATGATCACAGTGGGGAGGTATTTCTAACCTGCTTCAAACTTACATCAGGCATTGATTATGACTGAGACACCTTCAGAAGCATGCTAGCAAACCAGCCTCTGTTGAGACACTAATGGATTCTGCTTCATGGGAATCGATTTACACTGCTAATTCCAAGTTTTGGTCATTGTTTTGGTTAATGTTGCTTGCAGATGTGGCTTACATTTTGGTTACCTGGACTGTTTTTCTTGTGGGCCCTGTTAAGTGCAATGAGCAAGTGATGTTGTAAAGATCTCATTCATTGAATGCCTTCTTCGTCGTGTATATAAGATCATTGGCTGGATTATATTTTGAACATCCATTGCAGATCAGAACTACGTAGGAATTCCTAATCACCTTTTTTCTGAAGGATTGACTGAACGACTGGGGTTGCTGAAATTGGTTCTCACCGTGCTACTTGTTGATTGCTAAGTAACTTGTTACCATTTTTTGTATCCTATTATTGTGCAATAGCTTTATCAAGACTTTTACCTTGACAATACAGGCTTTTCTTCCACATCTGATGTTACCTTTGTTCACATTCCAAGAGATCAATATGTTAAAAATGGATACATCGGCAGATTCTGGAGTTTATAGGGATGGAATGGTTGTTGGTAAGAAATCTGTCTTTGCAACAATGATCTTGTTGCTTTTGTCTATTTTTGTGGTCTATTGGATTGGTATTGTTGTAGTTAATTTTCTTTTCATTTCCTGTATTGACTATTGAGAAGAAAAGAGAGAAGAAATTGTTGCATTTTGTGGGATGACCAATGGTATGAAAACACACTGATTTGTTGTTGTTGTTGTTTTTCTGCTCTCTCCTCTAAGGTCCCGCAGTTTACGTAAAATTTAAAGAGCCAATTATACTAAAAATATTTTAAATTAAAAAAGAAATCTTGGTTGTCATTTTTTTCTCCTTTTTTGGCTTGGTCACTAATTAATAAGGTGGGTCACAGGATACCGAAATTACCGTTACAAAATTAATGGATGATAGCTTTTTGTACCAATCGAGACTCGAACCTAAGGCCCTGCCTCTTAAGAGAAGACTTTGATGTCCTTTACCACCTTCACCAGGAAGGTGGGACAATACTTTATCTTTTTCAGAAACAACTGTTTTCTTTTAGTATCTTGTCCTCCCCCCATTTTGGCCAGGCCCCCTTTTTGAAAGAGCTCCATATAGAGGAATTGTATGGATTGAAAAAGGTGGGTAATGAGCTGTATGGTGATGGCTAAGTGAAGGGGTTCACATCACTGGATACTTTGATACTTTATTCCATGCCTGATTGGGAAGAATGGTGTGGCGCAGGAGTTGATAGTAGCCATGTGAGTGATGTTACTATTGCATATTGCTCCAAGCTGAGGGGACTTCCTCCCTTTCCTCCTACTTTGAAACAAATAAGGATATTTTACTGTGAGAGATTTGCTGGTCTTCGGTGGCTCTCAACTATTCGCACCCTTTCTCTATGGGGATGTGATGAAGCGATATTGGCTTGTTGAAGCATCTCACCTCTCTTTCTTCCTTGAGTTACTTCTAAATTTCCAAATTTTACATCATTACCTTAACTGATTATTGTTACCAGTTACTGCTCTTGAAGAGTTGTGCATTAGTGAGTGCACCCGGCTTATGTCTCTGTCAGAGGAGCTAGGACTGCAAGACATCACCTCTCTATGAGTTACGGAAATTTCTCTTTCCCCAGCTCACATCCTTGGGTGATAAGGTACTGCCTACTACTCGTCAGAGTCTTAGAATCTCAAAATGAAGTAACCTTATGCACTTGCCGAAGGGACTGCAAAAGCTTGTTTCTTGTTGTTGTTTTGGAGATTATGGATTGTCCTGAAATCCATTCCTTTCCTGAGGAGAGACTGCTTAGTGCCTACTGCCCTTCAGACGTTGGGCATTAGGGGACGTCCATCACTAAAGGAAAAATGCCAAAGGGATGGAGGTGAGGACTGGTACATGATGGCACACATCCCTAACATAAGCATTGATGGTGTACAAATTTCTACAGGTTAAGAGGAAAATGCTTTGGAGTGTCCAAACAAGACCATTGAATGCTGTGCCACAGGTAAAAGTTGGAAGTTCCAATTTTTAACATTTTTAGCCCATTTTGGTTTTGTCACAATGAATTGACTCGCCACTAAACACATGGTTTCACCTGTTGGATCAAGGGGCACTCATCCTGTGGGCCCTTTCTGAATGGTACAAAAGCCCACCAAGGACACAGTCCAAAACTAAAGATGTATCGACTTTGGTCCATGAAGGTGGTCCAGGTTGCCATCCTTTCCTTTTTCACAGCCCATTGGAGAACAATTGAAGGAACGGGTTTCTTCTTTTAGTGCTTTTTGTATCATGGAGCACCTGAAGGTTCCACCCTATGATGCATGGATACTTCAAAATGGGCAACGTATTGTGTCGTATCGCATCCGATACTTCACTTTTTATGTGTAAAATCCGTGTCCGTGCCGTGTCTATAGCGTGTCCTTGCAATATCCATGCCGTATCTGGGCATCATAGGTTCCACCAGATGGGTTGTTTCGGCTTAAAATATCACAACCATACAACAACATATGCAATGAGAGATTGTGATGAATTTGGATTTTGGAACCTTATCACTCACAAGCTATTGGTTATCTGCAACTACTTAAAATTTTCGTCCAAGTCTACATGATTTTCTCACAGATTCCCAACACTATTGATAACTAGCTTTTCCTATCAGATTAGGTTGAGTGGATGAAGCAATACTAATAATCTCGTCTTCTATGTCCAAAGACCAAGATGATGAAAAGCAGCATGATCACACAGTGGGAGTTAATTGCAATCTGTACCAAACTTACATCAGCCATTAATTTTGACTGTCTCACCTTCCATTTTGAAAGTATGCCAGCAAACCAGCTTCTGTTGAGGTACTGTAATAGATTCTGTTTCATGGGAATCAACCAATTTACATTGCTTATTCGAACTTATGGGCATTGTTTTGGTTAAATATTGCCTGCAGATGCTGTTTTTCTTTTAATTACCTGAATTATTTATCTGGTGGGGCAATTGATTTTGTGAAGATCTCATTCATCAAACGCCACCTTCATTTGTATGTAGATTGTTGGCAGTTGGTTGGATTATACTTTTAAACATCTCCTGCAGATCAGACCTGGATAGGAATTCCTAATTTCCCCTTTTCTAACGAGGATTGGTTGTGCAATTGGGATTGCTGAAAGAGGCTCACCAGTACTACTTGTTGATTGTTCAGTGAATTGTTCATGACAATTATTTGTATCCTGTTACTGTGTGATAGCTTTATCAAGACTTGTAACTCAATAGGGTGAGGTATGCTGTGCACAACTAATTTTACTTTCTTTCATATTCCAAGAGATTAATATGTTAAAGTGGAGACACTTGCAAATGCTGGAGTTTATAGACATGAAATGGTTATTAGCAGAAATCCATCTTTGCAACAATGATGTTATCACTTTTGTCTATTTTTTTTTGGTCTACTGTATTGATGTTGTTGATAGAATATTGTTGTAGATGAGTCTCTTTTCATACCTTTGTATTATAAATATAAAAAAAAAAAAAAAACACGGAGAGAAGAAAATATTGCATTTTGTGGAATGGCCAATGGTATGAAGGGTGAAAATACTGGTTTTGGAGTTCTTTTTGGGATTTTTTTCCTTAGGAGCTCCTTGATGTTTGCTTTAAAATTTAAAATGCCCTTGATATTGAAAAGATTCTAAAATTTAAAAATAAAATTCTCATCTTTTCCCCCCCTGTTTTGGCGTGGTGTCCTTAGTGGGCAAGGTGGGTAATCGGAAAGTGGACTACGTAATTGCTATTTCAAAGCATTAATGGATGATAGTTTTTTGTACCAAGCACGATTCAAACTCGCTACCCTGCCTTTAAAAGAGAAGACTTTGATGTCCTTTACACCCACCCAACTACCCCCACACACACTCCCTCCATTGGCACATTATAATTTGACACTCATCTGACCTACATTGGTTGGTTTTATAGGTGAAAAAAGGAAACAAGAGAAAAAGAAGAAAAGAAAAAACATAATTAGAAAACCTTTGAACTTTAAGGCCCTTAAATCAAGAGTCAGAGTGGTCTATTGGACCTTTTTGAAACTTTCCAGATCATTGATCTGATGGTCCTTGTCAATGATACTGCCTTTAAATTCTCATCATGGAGGATCACATGGCCTTGCCAAATTGTCCTAGATCTTAACCATCTATTTATTAATCATTTAATGCACAAACACATTTTTCAATCAAACATGCAGTCTTTTTTATTTGCCCTTATGCATGGTGGGTTGCAAAACAGCATTGGTATCCAGTTATTGATGTTGAGTGGAGTTCAGAAGATCAAAGTTTTTATTGGAGGTTCTGTTTTCATTGAAATTACACAGTAAAAAAATCAAAGATCTTCTTCTTGTGTTTATTGTTTTCTTTGGTTCAGTCTTTCTTTTTAGTTCTCCCACAACACAAGCACCAAAGCTTAGTTTAGCCTTGCACTTTAAATAATTATTGCCTTTTTTTTTTAAATAAACATTTGAGAAAAATATACTAGCATTTAATCAAGCAATTCTGGGCATCACAATTCACAACACTTTTAGTCATCAACCATCTAGAGTAGCAGTTGCATTAATGACATGCATTTAAACAATTAAGAGTGTTAAGCAATACTGCACATGCACACTAACACATTTTGAGCTGAATATAGCTTTTAAAATTTCAACTTGAGTTATATGTCTTGGGCAAATCTTGAGACATAAGTTTTATATATATATATATATATATATATATATATATATATATATTGAGCACTTCCTAATTATGAAAACCATGCAGCTGGAAATCCTTGAGTGCATGCTTCTGTGTTTTTTACCATGCAGCAACTAAGACCACCCCTCCAAAAATTTGAAAGAACCCTGAGAAAGGTGACCAGTTGAGCCTGCACATCCTTGAGCACTCTACCATTGTTCCGAGGCCCAGGGTGTTTTAAGAATTCTTGATTTGTTAGATTGTAGGCTTTCATATCTTTTTTATATTTTAATGTTGGAAGAGTTGGTATCTGGATGGAGATGGAATTTTGTAAATGCTGGTGGTGAAAAAAAGAGTGTTGTCCAATGTGGGGGGCATTAATGTATCATTCTATATGGATAGACTGAAGATTCGCAATGAATTCTCTCTCTTTTCGTTTCTTCTTGTTGAAATATGCTACATTGATCTCTAAATTCAAGAGTAGAAAGTTGTACTACTAGTCTATTTAGTAATTTTTGCGTTGTTGAATATGATTGGATTATCAGAAAAGTTATTTATAAAAATATGAATGGGGTTGTGATGTTGGATTGGAGCATGCAATAGCTAATAATAATGCATGCTTAACTCATGAACGGAATGGGAGCAAGTTGAATGAATGGGTTTGTGATGTAAATTGGGCCATGAATTTCCTAAAGCCTAATATCACGTCCATGATACACGAGTATCTAATCAATTGTGAGATGGGGCCTACATAATTGATGCATGTAATCAAGTTTTGTTGATGGCGTGGGAGCTGTTGGAGGCCTCTTCTCTGAGCAACTTTTTTCTCTCTCATGAACAAGAGATTATTTTTTAAATAGTAATTTGGTTGCATCAAACACCAATGAATGTGAATTCTCAAGGAATCCGTTGTTGCATCAAATAACCGCCCGTGGAATTTAAAAGGGTCTTGCTTGTGTAATTCTCCAATCAGAAGAAAAGAAAGAACCGTAAATCGACTTACCAAAGATTTGGTTTAGTCTAATTTGTCATTCTAAACCATGGGTATTATGAAACTCGTTTACATTCGAAACTGCACTATCATATTGGTGCTACAAGGGAGCTTTCTTTTGAGCCCGGAATGATTAGTCTAACCCAAAGGGTTGAGAATCCTCAACTGCAAAAAAAAAAAAAAAATCTGTGTTTCCATTAAGCGCAAAATCAATTTATGATGCACGCTTTTATTCTGCTTTCAACATACGCAGCCTTATAGACTCCACGTCAATTGTAGCTAGGGGTGAAAGTGGGCCGGGCAGTCCTAGGGCCGCCCGCGGACAGCCCGTCATAGGCTCGGCCCGAGCTCGGCTCAAAAGACAAAAGAGTCGAGCTAGGGCCTAGTAGGAGGCCCGTTTGCTTAAAGGGGCCGAGCTCGGGCTTGATGAAGCCCGGCTCGTAAGCCCTAGGGCCTACATATATTATATATATGTACACTATATAATATATAATACATATATGATATAACATAATCCATAAATCCTAAACCTTAGTTTTAATCAATATAAATAATCTCTAAACCCTAAACACTAAATAATCCATAAATCATAAACCTAAGCAGTAAGCCATAGGGCCTACATATATTAATCCATATATTATATGTATGTGTACACTATATAGTATATAATACATATATGAATCTATGATACTAAATAATCCATAAATCCTAAACCTTAGTTTTAATCCAATATAAATAATCCCTAAACCCTAAGCACTAAATAATCCATAAATCCTAAACCTAAGCACTAAACCTTAAACCCTAATTTTAATCCAATATAAATAATCCCTAAACAACCTTGAGGATGCATGTATATTAATGGTCTAGAAGTCATTTTTTAAAGTCTTGTAACTCTGGAACAACCTTTCCTTTGTTGTTATTATTATTTATTAACAATGCTCTATTGTTGTTGTTTTAGGTGATACTGGTGATGCTAGAGACTTTATTTTATGATGCTAGCCGAATACTTTATTTTATTCTATGATGCTATTGGAGTTTAATTTGATTTGTATTATTGTTGGAGTTTGATAATGCTCATCTACATTAACATTGAACTATTATGGAGTGTTAGAACTGGGCTCCCTTTGCTTTTATGAAGTCTTTCTTATTTTAGTTAATTTTATTGCGCAATCCAAATTATGAGAATGGGAATATGGGATGAATGCATGCATTTGATCATTTTTTGTTCTGGTTTGCATATGTAGATTTCTTTGAATTCCTACAGGAATTTTTTTTTCCGAAAAATATTTTCTTTCAGCTAATGTTATATCATTAGCCGGGCTCAAAGGACCGGCCCTAGGGCCTCATAACTTAATAAGGGCCGAGCCCGAGCCAGGGTTTTTGAGGCCCTTTAGGGCTAGGGCCGAGCTAGGGCCTACTAAAAAATACTAGGGCCGAGCTTAGGGCCTGTCAAAGCCCGGCTCGGCCCGGCCCACTTTCATCCCTAATTGTAGCTATGGCCTGCGAGTGTAGTTGGGTCCATGATCTTTCTGACCTCAAAACTGTTAGGTGTGGAGGATTCAAACTGTTTGTTTGCCAAAAGCCCAGACCCAACCTGACCCTCATCTAGAGATGTCAAATGGGTCAGGCCGGGCGGAGCCGCCAGTCAATGGCCCAGGCCCACTTGGCATGTGGGCTGCCCCTTGTGGCCCGCCAGGCACGCCAGGACTGGCCCGCCAGACACGATAGGCCTGGCCTGCCTGGACGGCCCAAAAACGGCTATTATTTTTAAAAAATCGTTCATTTTAACCCCCCAACAGCCATAAAATAGTCATATAAGGGGTCTTTTGTGTCATTTTCAATTTTACAAAGTCTATAAATACCCTAATCCTCCCATTCTTTTTCTTTTAATCAAAGTTTTATTTACAAAAAAAAAAAAAATACATAGGATATCAATCATTATATAATAGGTGGGCCCATTGTGACAAAATCACTATGAAAATTGGGCCCAAATGGAACACAAACTTTTGCTGTGTATTTTTTATTTTGGCATCTACCAAATATCACTAGATGACTTTGTTTGACCAGGTAAGCTTGGAAATAGGTTGGGAACTTGGGTCTAATTGAAACCAAACTTAAATTTATTGACCCAGATTACATCCATTTCTAATATTCTTCTCTGGCCCGGTCAATAGTTATAAACTTATAATAGTAATCCGAAATATATATATATATATAATGTTACTTTTACTTTTATTATGATTATATTATCCCATTAAAACATAATCAGCTCTAAGTATAGTTTGGTCTCTTCACCTGTGCCTAAGACCATGGATTTCATCTTGGACTCACATGTGTATCTTTGGAATGTGTCCAATTAGATATTAGGTCCCAGCCAACCCAAATATATACAGCCCTAGCCATAATAAATATATTGCAAACCAAACCCCATCCAACAGGGTTGAAACATCTCTTCAATTCCAAAACAAACGAACAAAAAAAAAATAAAAAATCAAATGAACACTAGTGCCCTATGTTGAGGAGATTCTGAACCCATTAGATGCACATGGGCTCATGTCATTGCATTTTTATTATCCTATGAGAGAGATTCATCTCCTCTCAAGTCTCAGCCTAGATTAAGATTTATGATTTAGGCCACCTTTTTTGTACAACTAATATGTTTGCCATATTTATAATTTTTTTTTCATTTTTTGTTGTTTTGTGTGGACAGCCTCGCTTTTTAATTAATGTGTAAGGTATTGGGGCTGGGACTTGGGAGGTGATGGGAATAGAAAGTTGAAGCAGTTGCGCGGGGATAAAAATGGCGGTTTCGATGGTGGTAGAAGCCGCACTAAACGCACTCATCGAAGGTATCTTCGAAAAACTGGCCCTCCCTTTTCTGAAAAGAAGACTAGGGTTTCCCTGCGGCGGAGTTGATGAAGAGATGAAGAAGCTCTCTCGTACTCTCCTCAGAATCCAATCCTTCCTCAGCGACGCAGAAGATCGCCAAATCCAAGAAGAAGCAGTCAAGCTCTGGCTCAGTGACCTCAAAGACGTCGCCTACGACGCATCATCGACGAACTCACCACCGAAGCTCTTCGATCCTCAACACAATCCCCAATCCAGACCAGAAAGAGAAAACGGGTAAATGATTTCTTCTCATACTTGGGTTCCAGTTCCACCACATCTCAATATAGCATCGAATGCAGGATCAAGGAAATCAGAGAGAGACTGGATGGAGATCGAGAGCGAAAGAGACCAGCTCCATCTCAAAGTCAGAGATCGACGAGGGAGGCTGCAATCCAGAGATCGATCGCAAACCAGCTCCCTCGTGGACGAGTCGATCGTGTTCGGAAGATTAGATGACAGAGAGAAGATTGTCGATCTGTTGACGTCTGACCAGTCTAGGGCTGGAAATGGTGTTTTGGTAGTTCCAATTGTCGGCATGGGTGGTCTTGGGAAGACGACCCT
The DNA here is from genome assembly GCA_038049695.1 of Cinnamomum chago. Classification (NCBI taxonomy): domain Eukaryota; kingdom Viridiplantae; phylum Streptophyta; class Magnoliopsida; order Laurales; family Lauraceae; genus Cinnamomum; species Cinnamomum chago. The sequence goes on from CP142451.1 coordinate 120,594,712, forward strand.
AGCTCAATTGGTATACAATAACAAGCAGATTAAGAAGCATTTCGACCTGCGAGCGTGGGTTTGTGCATCAGAAGATTTCGACTTGATTAGGCTCACAAGAGCGATCCTAGAGTCTCTTACAGGGAGTGCTTGTCATCTAATGAATTTTGATCGGCTTCAGGTTGCTCTTGCAAAGAAGCTAAACGGGAAGAGATTTTTGCTTGTTGTAGCCAATGTTTGGAATGTGAGCAGTAGTGATTGGGATGAGTTACGAGCTCCATTGGTGGTTGGGGCAAGGGGAAGTGGAATTCTAGTAACCACTAGAAGCCAAATTGTTTCATGAATTATGGGAACAGTTCTCCCTCACTTCTTGCAGGGTCTATCAGTTGTTGGTTGTTGGTCTTTGTTTGAACAGCGAGCTTTTTTACTGGGGAATTCAAATGCACACCCAAACCTGGTACCAATTGGCAAGGAAATCGTGAAGAAGTGCAAAGGGTTGCCTTTAGCAGTGAAGACACTCGCAGGTCTGTTATTCTCCAAATTAGATGAAGAGGAGTGGATTGCCATCTTAAAAAGCGATATCTGGGATTTGCCAGAAGAGAGAAATGAGGTTTTACCAGCTCTAAGATTGAGCTATCATCATCTCCCTTCACATTTGAAGCAGTGTTAGTGTGTTACGCATTCTGTTCCATATTTCGTAAAAGTCATAAATTTAAAGAGGATGTATTGGTTCTGTTGTGGATGGCAGAAGGTTTTGTTCAGCCTAAAGGAAATAAACAAATGGAAGACGTAGGCAGTGAATATCTTGCTGATTTGGTGTCAAGGTCTTTTTTTCAATACGAATACAACAATTGGGACAATCAGAAAGTGTACACAATGCATGACCTCATTCATGATCTTGCACAATCTATTTCAGGCGTGGAATGTTTAAGAATGGAAGAAGGTAATTCGTGTGCTATCGTTGATAAGGTTCGTCATGTATCGTATGATTGGTTCAGTATGGAGGCAGTACATTTTGAGGCTTTCTATAATTTGGAAAGTTTACGCACTCTTCTAGTACTAAGTGTATTCAAAAATTGCATTAAGCATGTCCCCCGTGAACTGTTCATAAATCTGAGGCGTATACGCGTGTTGGATTTGAGTCTAACTCAGATAACCGAGTTGCCAGTTTCAATTGAGAATTTGATACATCTACGGTATCTTGACCTGTCTTTAACTCAAATTGAAAGGTTACCTGAATCAACAACTAGCCTCTACAATCTACAAACCTTGAAACTCATAGACTGTTCTCAGCTGGTTGAGTTACCTAGTGACTTGAGCAACCTAGTCAATCTCAGTCATCTGCCTTTAGGTGCATGTCACCGTGGCTTAATTTCCATGCCTCTGAAAATTGGAAGATTAACATGTCTCCAAACATTGGACATGTTTAATGTAGGAAAAGAGATTGGACATGGGATTAACGAGTTGAAGGATATGATAAACCTACGAGGTGAAATTTGCATTTCACCACTTGAGAATGTGGTGAATGTGGATGAGGTGAAAGAGGCTGAGTTGAAAAGTAAACGGAAACTTCAAAAGTTGGAGTTGCGATGGAAATACAATGATGTCGAATCAAGGCCTGAAGGAACTGAGAATTTGGTACTTGAGGGCCTTGAACCTCACACCAACCTTGAAGTGCTAGAAATAACAGGTTATTGCGGTGTCACATTCCCGAGATGGATGGGAGACTCATCATTCTCCAATCTAGTCCGTGTTTATCTGTTCAAATGCAGATGTCATGTCCTCCCACTGATGGGGACATCAGATCTGATTCCTCTCGTCCTTATAAGGTCTACCAAAGATCAAGGCGCAGGAACACTGATCAAGCCACGTTATGGTTAGATGATTCATACCCGGGCTTTGATCGCGAAGAAACTACGTATCCACCGTTGGTTCATCACCACGAGGGCATCCGACGGCTGGATCTCGAGAAATAAAGAAGAGAAGGCCCCATGTGTGCAATCATCTTGAAGGCCCCACATTGGGAAGTGCCACATGGGAGGGAATAAAATGTTTTGAAGTTTAGAGGGGCCCAAGTTAACTTAAAGAGTCTTAGTAGCATAAGAAAGGGGCCCATACTTTTTAAAACATAAGTCATGAAGCAAAAGGGGCCCACAACTTAAGGAAATAGTGTTTTAGCCCTTGGAATGAGTGCATATACCCTTATGCACGAATTTCAATACTTCTTGCACAAGTCTTCTTTGTGTTAGTCCTTTTTTTTTATGTTTTTTATTTTTATGGGATGATGTCATCATGCTGGTTAGGTTTTCTTAAAAGACTGTCATTGTCTTCTTCTATGTTATGTTATGTTATGTTATTGAATGAAAAGAAAGAGAACTTCTTCTTCTACCTTGAGCCTCTTGAGTCCACCTTCTCTTGAGAATCTCCATAAAGCCTCCGGATCGGAGTTTGGTGAGAGCCCAACAAAGGTATCTTCTATTTCTTTCCCTTTTCCTTTTCCAAGAGCTTATTGACCTCTGCCATCTAACCCTAGACCGGATCTAGAGCCTCATTACCACCAGAACCCTCAAACTTCAGATCTGAACTTTATTATCATAAACTTTTTCTTTAGATCTGAGATTTTTTTTCAGATCTGAAATTCTTATTGAATCGGAAACTTTCAGATCTGAACTTTTGCTGAAATCTGAATTAATATCAGATCTGAACCTTGCATAGTTCTGAACCATTAGATCTACATCACTAGCCCTAAGCAAACTGGAAGTTCTATCTTCCATTAAGATCCAACCTTTTCTTGGCTAAAAGGGACTTATTGTGGGACTTGTGAGATTACTTTGGCCTTAGATTACTTACTTGCTTGGTATTCAATGTCCTTTAATTTAATTGGCATGCTTATAACTTGATTTAATTATTAATTCAGATCTGATCTCATCATATTAGGGTAGATCTCCTATTGTCCTGCATCACCCACCTTTTGGCCAGCTTCCCCTACTGAAGGATCTCCATATAGATGAATTGTATGGATTGAAAAAGGTGGGTCATGAGTTATCTGGTAATGACCCAGGCTTCCCATCACTGGTTTCTTTGATGCTTTGGTCCATGCCTGATTGGGAGGAATGGTCTGGCGCAGAAGGTGATATTAGCCATGTGACTGACATTACCATTTCATATTGCTCCAAGCTGAGGGGACTTCCTCCCCTTCCTCCTACTTTGAGACTGTTAAGGATACTCTACTGTGAGAGATTGGCTAGTCTTCCGAGGGTTTCAACCATTCGCAGCTTATGTCCATGGAGATGTGATGAAGTGATATTGGGCTCGTTGCAGCGTCTCACGTCTCTTTCTTCCTTGTGTATTTCTGAATTTCCAAATATAACATCATTGCCTAATGGATTATTGTTGCCAGTTACCGGTCTTGAGGAGTTAGAGATTAATGATTGCGCCAGGCTTATATCTTTGTCAGAGGACGTAGGACTGCAAGATATCACCTCTCTGCGAGTTTTGAAAATTTTTCGGTGTCCCCAACTCTCATCCTTGGGTGATGACATACTGCCTACTACTCTTCACAGTCTTCTGATCTCAGGATGCACTAGCCTTAAGTGCTTGCTGAAGGGGCTGAAAAATCTCATTTCGTTTGTTGTTTTGGAGATTAAGGATTGTCCTGAAATCCATTCCTTTCCTGAGAGTCTACCTACCACCCTTCAGATGTTGGACATGAGTGGATGTCCATCACTAAAGTAAAAATATCAAAGGGATGGAGGCAGGGACTGGTGGAAGATAACACACATCCCTAACATTAGCATTGATGGTACAAAAATTTCTTCAAGTTAGAAGCAGATGCTTTGTAGCTTCCAAACAAGACCAATGAATGCTGTGCTGCAGGTAAAACTTGGTAAGTTCCAGTTTTTAAAATTTTCAGACAATGAATGGATTTGTCACTATACACAGGGTTTCCCATTTGTTGGATCAGAGTTTTGAGGAACGGGTTTTAAAACAGCTTTGAGTTCTATTCCGGATGGAACAAAAAACCCACCAATGAAACAGTCCAAAACTAACCTTGTATTGACTTAGGCCTGTGAATGTGGACCAGGTTGCCATCCTTTATTTTTCTACATCCCGTTGAAGAATTCCATTTGAAGAAGTGGATTCTTGTATTGGTGCTTCTTGCATCACACGTCACCAGAAGTTTTAACCAAATGGGTTTTTTGAATTAGAATTCACAACCATACAACAATGCTACAATGATAGATTGTGATAAATTTGGAACCTTTTCATTTCTTTAATAAACCAGGTATCCACTCTTTTTTCTTTGTCAGGGGAATGCATTTATGAGATCTGAGCTGCTTATCTGGCAGTGCCCAACATTAATGTGATTCATATCAAAATATCAGCTGATTGGACTTTCCTGGCTTAGATTCTAGGAAAAGAGGTAGCTGTTACAGAAAGTTGAACCATTTCAAAAGTAGGACCCATTTCAATCCTCAAATTTTGTAGTCAGGTTTCTCCAACCAACCTGATTTGGGATGTAGTATACTTCCATACTAGAGTCACCTGATGAATAGATGTATCTCATATGCATATGGCTTGTTGTGGGTTTTAATGCTATTCTGGATGAAACACATATAAATGCATTGATGAGCTAATGGTTAAAAAATAAAAAAATCATTATGATTGCAATGCTCTTCAGGCATATCCTATCTAATGTGGATGGAGACATTGAATGGCCTGGATGAATGCGAGATGGACCGCATCATTAGGACAAACGAGGGATCTGTCAGCAGTGTTGTCTGTATTTTAATCCAAGTCATGCAGATTATTGTTGACACTCCATAATAGGATAGGATAATGATTGCTATGCTCATGCACGACTAATAACGGTGAGCATTCATTAATTAAGGAGTGAATAGCATACTATACTAATAGTTTGTTTGTATTATAATTTCTGGTGGTTTGATAATTTCTTTCGAAGAGATGGCTATCCCATTATGCATTTAAGTATTAGGGTCACACCGTAATTGAAATTGAATGCTTCACAGGGTGGTTGTGCAACAATGTCATGCGACAATGATAGGGTTGGTGACATCTACATTATCACTCACAAGCTATTGATGATCTACTACTATTTGGATTTTCATGCAAGTCTGATCTTATCACGGATTCAACAGATTTAATCACTAGATTTCCCTTTCTGATTACCTTGAGCTCATGAAGCGATACTGATAATTTCTTGTCTTGTATGTCCAGCTGATGAAGTCAGCATGATCAAACAGTCATTAGGTAATTTTAACTTACATCAGCCATTGATTTTGACTGTCTCACCTTAGAAAGCATGCCACAGGACCAGCTTCTATTGAGGCACTGTTATAGATTGTATTTTCATGGTATCAAATTTACATTGCGTATTCCAAATTATTGCCACTGTTTTGTTTAAATGTTTCTTGCAGATGCAGCTTATCTTTTGATTACCTGAATTGCTTTCTGGTGGGGCCTGTTAAGTGCAATGGGCAACTAATATAGTAAAGACCTCCTCCATCAAACAACTGCTTAATCATGTATATAGATTGTTGGCTGGATTATATGTTAAACATCCATTGCAGATCAGACCTGGATAGGAATTCCTAATCTCCCCTTTCCGAAGGATTTGTTGAACAATTGGGATTGCTGAAAGAGGGCTCACCTGTACTATGTGTTGATTGCTTGGTAACTTGTTCATTACCATTATTTGTATCCTGTCGTTGTGCTATAGCTTTATCAAGACTTTTACCTCGACACTACGTGGTATCCACAACTGATCTTACTTCTGCTGAAATTCCAAGAGATTAATATGTTGAAATAGATACACTGGCAGATGCTGGAGTTTATAGAGATGAAATGGTTGTTTGGCAGAAATCTGTCTTTGCGCAACAATCTTGCTGCTTATTTCAATTTTTTGTGGTCTATTGTATTGATATTATTAATAGAATGTTGTAGTTGGTAGTCTCTTTTAATTGCTTGTATTGAATATATGTATATATATCTATATATTTATATATATATATATATAGAGAGAGAGAGAGAGAGAGTTGCATTTTGTGGATTAGCCAATGATATGAAAACACACTGATTTTGTAGGGGTTTTTTTTTTTTTTTTCTAAAAAGTCCCTGAGTGTTGCTTTAAATTAAAAAAAGAAAAAAGAGAAAAACAACATCTTTCTTTGTTGTTGTTTTCTTCTTCTTCTTATTATTATTATTATTATTTTGTCTTGGTCCCTAGTAGAATGGTGGGTAATGAGAAAGTAATTACCAAAGTCATCCTTACAAAGTATTAATGGAATATAGCTTTCTGTACCAATCCAGACTCGAACCTATGACCCTTCCTCTTGACAAGGGATGACTTTGATGTCCTTTACCACTTGCACCAGGAAGGTGAGACAATCCTTGTCCTTTTTCAGAAACAACCGTTTTCTTTTAATATTTCAAGTGAGTAAAATATCAACATACCCCTTATTTAACCCTCAACCTATCCAAACCTGACCCATTTAATTTGGGTCAAATTAAAGGATTAAGTCAGGGTTTTTATGAAGGGGTATTTTAATCCTTTACTAGCTTAAATTATAATGAAACAGTTTTTTTTTTTTTTTTTTTTAATGAGAACAGTTGAGCATGTTTTTAAGAACTTTTAAACACCAGAGTTTTTTTATTTTTTTATTAAGGCAGGCCTCGGGTCTGTTTTGTAAAGAAATCCCACCCTATTTTTTCCTAAAGCTGTCTCAGCGACTGGAGTTTTTTCAATTAGGGCAATTTTTGTAGAAAATCTGTCTTTCTTTCGCAGACCTGTGGACTGGAGTTTTATATATATATATATATATATATATATATATATATATATATATATATTTCAAGCGGGTAGGTCTGAAGCAAGCTTGAACGTAGGTCCCCTTGACCAAGGGAGGCCCCTTAACAAGGGCACTACTGGTGCTGTTAGTTCTATAGTTCTATGACTAATGGATTTTCACCTTTGTTTTGGAATACTGACCCTGGTTAACACTTGTAACTCATTTTTTTTAGGATCATACTACTCAAACAGGGTAGGTTGATGTTTTCAGTCACTGCATCTCCAGCTCTCTGCCCTGAATTCATGCTGGCACATTTTGAGTGGGCAGTTCTGAAGCAAGCTTAACCCCACGTCTCCTTTATGGAGGAGATGCTCCTTAAATCTTTAATTAAGGTGTGAATTTATAGTCATGGTCTGATGAGTAATTTTTCTTTTTTCTCCTTTGGATGTGGAGTAGTGATCTTGTTTAAAGGTTCATGTGTGGTTGGTAGCCCTTAGATGACAAAAGTGCGCCAGAGGTATGTTTGAGTGTTGATGACTTTCAAATGACAGAGACGGTGGGTTGGACAAACAGGTAACCTGCTCTTGGAGCATGTTTAGGTTTACAGATTTCAGCCAAACCCGGGATTGGGGTTGCAGTTCTGTTTCTGGCCACTGTAACCAAGTTGTATGTTCATGGTAGAAAATAGAAATACCATGAATAGGGGAAAACAAACAAAGGAAATTGCAAGTGTCTGTAAGTCTCTGCTGCATAAAAGGAGTAAATAACAACCCCTCTTAAACCAAACCTTAATCGTACCAGTCATGGGTAGGTTTGGAATCAAATATCCCATAACCGTCACAGGCCAATTAGGGAAGGGGTAAGTTGGTCGGTAATGGATTCACCCAACCTCTATCTTAACCAACCAGTTACCATCACCATTAAGGGATTTATTTTTAATTGCCGTAATTGACTACTCGCAAGGGACTCGATGCAAATTTGATGGAAAAGGCCCTAAATTCTGATGGGAATGGCAATGGGTAGGATTTGGTATTGGCTGGGGTGAATGCATACCTGATCCAATTTACTGTAATTCTTTTACCTCCTTGATTGTTTCTTCATTTGAAAGGCTAAATTTAATCTTCTGCACACTGGGAAGTGGGAAGACTAGAGATTAGTTATTGTTATGAGCTGAAGTCCTTGCCCAGGGATTGGTGAATATCCTCCCTTGTATGAGAAATGATGCCTGGATGTAGGTGGAGACCAGAACATGATATCATACAACCAATGAAATGGACTGCTGAATAATGATATTCTACAGAAATGACTACTGATCTCACTCTTTCTTTATAGATTATTTCGGAACTTAAGTAAACTAGCTACTCTGCTTGGTATAGCTAACAATGACCCCATTGCTGTACATGCAAGCACTCATGCACTTCAGTGTGCAATGGAGTTTAGTAACTGTAAGGCGGAGGTCTGATCCCGTAGCATTCCATAAAGAAACAAAAGCTTCTGATTTTTATTCTCATAAAGACATCTATTTTCTACCCAGTTTCAATTTGTACACATGTAGCTGGATCTTTGCTTGTTATGGTATGAATTTCAAGGTCTTAGGCAGCAGTTCTTATCAGATTAAAGGAAATTTCCATTCTTGAAAGTAACGGCCTTCTCGACTCCATGTTAAGGTCTAAAATGTTTTAGTTTAAAGTCAATCAAATTGTGATTTGAGTGAAAACAGGGGAATCTTATGAGATTGCCAAGTTGACATCCAAAATTTGGTGTTTCAAGGAATAAAAGTATAAAACTCTAGTCCTACTAGCATGGGTAGTCAACTTCCTCTGCTAATATTGTTTTAATAGAAGTAGTTGTGATTTGATTTTTGAGTTGTAATAGAAGCAGTTTCCCAATGACCATTCAGTGACAGATGTCATCGTCTCTCCATATTCGAGACTTACCACTACCAGTTAATATATCTTAAACAACTAACATGTATGATCCACAAGGATGCTCCATGTCTTAGGGCATGTTGTGTAAAGCCCTTGGAAATATGTTTCTGATGGGGGGTGCTTATCTCCCTCTTCTCATCTCTGAATAACCATTGTCAAGTGTCAACTATCAATTGGTTGCCCACGATACATGTGTCCACTTCATAAATATGAATGCAATGCATAGGTAGCATGGCTGCGTCTTATGTTTGTTTATTGCAGGGCTATAGATCGCTACTGGGCCTCGAGTGTATTGGGTATCCATTCACGATGTGTTGTATCATAATTTTTTTCCATTGATGGTTCTCAGTTGCAGACCCAGTAAATTTTCCTTGCACATAAGTGAAAAAACATAAATTTTCATCAACATAGAGGGCTCCCCTCCCCACACCCACCCAAGTTCTGCCCCTGATGGTTCTCATGTGAGGCATGAGTGGAGCACAGAGGCAAATATGCTGTTCATATGAATCCTTTGGTATCCTGATTGACAGTTAATGTTTTCCTACTCTTGTTAGGCCTGCTTCGATCATGATTCTGAATTCCTCTCTAAAAACTTATCCTGATTGATAGTGTTCTTCTATTCTAGTTAGACTTGCTTGGATTGTGATTCTGAATTCCCCTCTAATAACTAAGGGGCCATTTGGATTAGTAGGATAATAAGTGGAGAAAGTCATTTGCAGTTCAAATTTGTATTGTAGACAGTTAATCCCAACTGATTCTCCAACTTGTTTTATTCGCATTCAAACCACTCATAAGAATTCTGAATCTGGAGTCAATACTCAATAGGTCATGAGTTGGTAATATACTTTTTTTGTGCTTTGGAGATAAGATTGAGCAGATTGTTACAAAATGCAATGGCCCCTCTTATCAGGGGCTTCAAAGAGAAATCTCCATTTTGGCATTTTCACACCTTCACTTTGCAGATGACACCTCATCTTTGTGGTGCAAGTATAGAGCAGCTCAAGAGTCATATTTATATCTTGAGATGTTTCGAGGTGGTGTTGGTGCTTTGAGTTAATCTCCATAAAAGTTTCATAGTAGCAGTCACAGAACAAGAGGAGCTCATAACTCGGTTGTCTGAGATATGAGGATGTTAACAGGTATATTTTCCCTTTAAATATCTTGGCCTTTCTACTTGTGCGAATCCTGGCATTTGTCTCTTAGGAATCCTATCATTGAGATCTTTGTCAAAAAAAAAAAAAAAAAATTCCTGCAATTTAGACTTCTTATTATCTTTGACATTCTCTTAAAAATATCCGGCTCCAAAGTGGAAGTTTGCTCAACACTGTAAATGTCATTCCTGATACACTCGAACGTACATTGCCATGTTGCAAGTGATCTCATTGTTAATTTTGATACAATGTGATTGTTCAAAACCACTAGCACAAGTACTCCAATATCAGACTTCAAGAGACAACCTGCAACTGAATTGCTAGTGAATTTTAGGGCTGCTAACATCTACATCCAGAGCATTCAGCTGATAATTTTAACCAGCAGACCATGTGCTATAATAGACATGACATACGCCAAACCTAACTGGTGTATGAATGTGGATCATAAATGAATCAATGGAATTCTTTTTATATGAAAAGTTGCTACACTTGAAAGGAATCGAGTATCGCTTGGAGAGTTTCTTGAGATGTTGCCCACTGCTTATCGTTGGCACTTGCTACAAATAAGATGACTGTGTTTCCTTTGGCAGTTGCCTTTGCGAGATTGTGCGAACCAGTCAAGGCAAAAGGAGTTTCAAGCACATAAGTGTAGTACTGCATGAACCAAGAACATCATGTAAGTAGATGTATTTGCATCTTTTTACCACAAAGGAGAATTAACTGAATTATCTGAATATTTGTGGACTATATGAAGGTGGTGAAGAAGGCCCTTAGCTCAAGATCGAATCTGGGTGGAAATTTAGGCTTTCTAGACCAGTTGCACTTCAAAAGAAACAGCTGGATCCTTCTAATTTTGTTGAGTTGGTTGTCGACTCAATTTCAGACGTAATTAAAGCCCATCAAAAATGTGTTTTAGTGCCTCTGTTCAAGGTTTCAACTGAATTTTCAGGGTTCTATTTGATGTATAGAGGCTTGTGCCATTTTTTCGCCAGCAAGTGGTCGGCAAAGTGGCCTTAATTCTCATCCAGACTTGATTAACTACCTCTCAACATCATTATCGTTGCTAATCATGGATATTGATTTGTTATTTGGAAAAACAGTGTCCAATATAGAACCCATGTAACTGCTTACCAAAGCATACATCCAAACTGATTACACTTTGAAGTAGCAGCTGATCCTTTTCTACCGTTTCAAGAGAAAACCATAAGATACTTGAAATCATACTCCATGAAAATAAACAGGAAGACAAGTATGAGAGAGCATGATACCGTTTGGTCACCACGCTTGTCGACTGAAGTTTGAATAAGCTCATCAGAATCGTATGAGTTTCCAGTGACGAAGGGGCCGAGGGAGGCGATCACCCTCTCTGGGCTCCCGATTTCTTCAATGCTGGCATTGGGTTTGTTAGTCAAGCGTATCAGCGGAGAAGCTACCACCTGAACTTTGCCTTGCTTTTCGTCTTCAAACTTCACCTCCACCCATGGCTCTGCACACTTGGGTTGGCAGTAGTTCCCAGATAGGATGTTGGCAATCCGGGTCTGTTTCCATGTGGGTGGGAGAATGAATTGGTAGGGCTGCACATTTCCTACAACCAATTCCTACCTCCTTTCAGTCATTAGCAAGCAAGCACTAGTTGTCAATTTTTTCTACAGGTGAGTATATCAGCACAATTTTTGGCCTACTTGACTATTGAATCGCCTATCATTTGCTATATTTTCCAATGGATCATGATAATCTTCATGGCCCTGTGATGCCCATGTGGGAAAAAAAGAGATTTTTTTTTTCCCAATCCAATGGAGAAAACTAGTGTTGCTGGGATAAACAACACTTGTGGGACACCTGGGGGCCCACCTTAGGCCACCCCTAATCAAGGCGAGGAGAGTCTATGCATGGACGAGGGATACTCAAAATTCGAGCCTGGTTGGATTTTGTTTGGTGCAAATTTTAATGCCTCAAAATCAACAGTGCAAAAAAGAACCAATCCAACAATTTGTACACATTGGATGTGTCAAAATGGATGAGCGGTTGCGGAGGGTCATTTAACATCTCTTATGGGATCATTTTTAACTATAAAGATGCTTTGTTCAATGAGAGGATTTTGCAGCAAAGAAGAAATTTTTTTTCTATTTCTCTGTGCAACCCAATGTTTCATAGTTTGATGCAATGCATTTCTCTTACGGAAAAGTTCAAAAAAATGAACTGATTTTCGTTGTTAGAGAGGATTTCAATATCCTATAAGATAGGAATGCAGGATTTCTCTCTCCAAGGAAATAGAAATTCATGACACGAACAAGTCATAAAAACACTCAAAGAGGGGAGAGCCTGTACCAGCCCGAAGCGCGGGAGTATCTTTCGGTGTGGCCTTGAAGAGAACAAACGATGGATCCGACCGCAAAGGTGGAAGATAGGAACCAACTTCAACCTCTCGAGCTTCTGAGAGCGGTGGCCTATTCCAGAGAATGGGAGTTAGAACAATTCCGCTGAGGAATTTTCTTCTCAGGAAGCGGTTCTGATGGGACTGGGTCTGGAATGTGATCTTAGTGGGATTCGGAGCTGCAGAGAGAAGTTTTGAAGGACATGAGAGGAGAGATGGAGTTCTTGAAGTAGTTGCAGCAGCTGTGGCCATGACTAATAGTAGAGAAAGAAGAGAGAAAGAGAGAGTAGCTTTTGTGTGTTCAAACTTCAAAGGAGGCCAGTGGAGTGGGCTCCTCCCGCCTTATCCATCCGGGAGGGAGAAAGTTATGGACAGGAAGTTGGGAAAGCTACCCCAGAAATCTACCCAGTTTGCCAGCCCATAAAAGGGCCCAGTCTTTTTTCTGATTATTGGACGGGCATGAACATTGGCATAAGGATAGGGATGTAAATGGGTATTCGATTCTCCGATTATCCGGAAGTTTCGACCCGTTAAAAACCAAGTTTTGGTCCTTATTTAGGCCCCGATAAGTAAATGAGTTTGGTTCTGGTTTCACCTTGGTTTGGACCCATGGACCCGACATATTACCTCAATTTTTTAAAATCTCTCCTAAAAACCATATTTTTTTAATATCATTCTCTACCTAAACCTGGACCCGGATTTAGACATATCCCATATATGGTTCTGGCTCCAGTTTTGGAGCCAAGAAACCGGGTCCGGGTCTAGATCCGGTTCCACCTTCTCCTTAACTGTTTCGGTTCTAGATCCACCATGGACCCGGATCAGAACGACCCATTTACATCCCTACATAAGGATGAGTCTGGTCCAAGTGGACCCAATGAGCCGGATCATGATCTTGATTGGCAGCACTGCCTCCTAGCACTATATTGGGTACTTATAAATATAAGATTGTTATCTTTTTTGTAACAGTATCGGCCACAAATAATAAAATTGGAGGTCTATATCGTGGGGGTCACTAGGATGTGTGACAATTATGAAGAGGAAGGTTGGATAGGACCTCATGGGACTTGGGGTGGCCTAAAATGGAATATACTCATTCTGTTTTTATTCATTAAAAACCAGGGTCCTTTGAGTCCAGAACAACGTTCGTTTTCCAGTTGATGATCAATCAACACTTCAAGCAATATAGTGAGGGATGTAAATGAGTATCTGATTCTCCACTTAGCCAAAGGTATCAGCCCAAAAAAATCCGGTTTGAAATTTGTTTTGGATTCTGATTATTCCTAAATGGGCCTGGGTTCATAACACAGCTTAGATTCTTATTGATAAATGAGTCTAGTTCTAGATCCATATAGGTTTTGACTTGTGGATCTGAGATCTGACATAAGGGCTCAAGATCAACTTTGATTAGTCATTCTTTATGTTTAATCTTGGAGATAGTAGACTTGATGAACTATTAAAAGTTAAATGCTATTGTTATTTTAAGCCAAAATTAAAAAATATAAAAATGAAAAAGAAATTGGGGCTCGTTCTAGAACTAGATATGGGTTCTCTTATCAAAATCAAGTCCAGAACCAACAAGTTAGATTTGGAACCGAAATCATCATTTAGATAAAGAAATTAGTACCGGATCTAAGTATGGTTCCAGTTTGGAGCACACCCGTTTACATTTGCGGAGAGTGAAACGACAAACTCCTCTTGTGCCAATAAGTGATCCGTCGTACCATTGATACCTCTTGTCCAACATTAGAATTCGTACATTCCTATCCATAATTTAGGGGATGGAGAACCACATGAATTTTAACCTGTGATCAAGGCCTCAACTTTAGGGGCGTTTGGTAATTTTATTAATATAGTCAAGTAAAGTTAACTCAAGTTAAATATCCCATGAAAAGCACTTTTTACCAAAATTCTCTCCATTTTTTTCAAAAAAAGTAAAAAACCAACTACATTTACTCACTAGAAGACAAAAAAACTCCATTTCCCCATACAAAAAGTCAAAAATATTCCATCCCAAACAACTAAAAATAAAATATTATCATAACTCACTTATATTTTATTCATTCTTTTCATTTCACTTCACTCCACTTTATTTTAAAGGTAAATTTCCCATCGGGCTCTTAGGGTCCATTTGTTCAGTTAGGCATTGAATACTTACAAGTTTTAACCAATAATACCTTTACCATAAAAGGCTAAAATTAAAGGAACTTGAAGATCAAAGATATGGTTTCCTTTGGTTAAAAATGATTATCTAACAATTATCTTTTTAATCCCAAGGGATAGCTCAGTTGGCTTGGGACTACAATTTGCACCCGTAGGTTATGGGTTCGAACTTACACTACTACACTGAGGGTATAGGAGAGTTTACCCGACTTTCTTTTGGGTACAAAGGAACTAGTTCAGCCCAAAGGGTGAGAACTCTCCAATAGCCAAAAAAAAGAAAAAAATTCATTACCCTAGTAAATCAAATCTTATAATGGTGAGGATCCCATATACATCTTCTTCACCTTGTATCCATCATAGCTCACCCCCATTAATATCCTTTTGTTAGACTTGCTTTACTATAAATTCTTAGCTATCAATACAGGCAAATAACTTGTTAACTTTATTTTAATTGCAAAGTTTTTGTAGCTAAATCAGATATTATAGAGTCGAGTTCCTTCTAGGTTTGAACTCATTGAATACAAATAAAATCTTATAGGCTGACCATTATTAAAAAACTAAACCACTCAAATTAGATCTACTTTTAAAAAATTTCATTCTGACAATAGTTTGTACCACCACAAGATAGTATCCAACTTTTCCATCTTTAAGTGCTTGTATCCATGTAAAGATTTCACCTATGGCCAATTCATTGATGGTACATTTGTCAGAAAACCAAGTCATTGTATCCATGTGAACACGGGACTATTGTTTAGTGGAAAAGTTTCTATTGTTTAGTTAATGTCACAAGAAGCATCCGAACAAAAGATCCACGCAATTCGGTTGACTTATCCATTTATATTATGATGCACTAGTTCAAAGGTTGGACTTGTTAGATAGAGAAGATTATTTCAGTGAGTGCCTCTCTCTGCAGTTACTTATAGTACCATTTGAATTTATCTTTGGGGCCCATCGGAGGCCATGCCAATCAAGGTGCGGATGGGTCTCATCAAAATAAAATTCAGACACCCAAGACACATTATATTTGAAAGGGGAATTCTAAAAAAAGTAGATGAAGAATTGAAAATTTCAAAAAAAAAATATTATGGTTTCTCACAATTCTTTCAATTAAGTCCTTTCCATAAATCTTTTTTTAATGATAAAGACACCCTTCCCTTATTATAGATTTTTTATCTTTTCTTAACATTTTTGCTCCCTAAAACTAGCCAATTTAATTTTGATGATTATAATCATTTAATGAAGTTAGTTATTTAGTCATTTGAAATCTCTATTTTTTAATCATTCATGCGTAAAGGTAGTTAAAGTGGATCATACTAGATCATTTGGGTTGGACTCGATCATTTATCTTAAATGGACAATTTGAAAAATGATATAGGGGTATTTTTGTCATTTCTCAAAAAAATTATGGAAAGGACTTGATTTGAAAGAATTGTGAAAAACTTTATATTTTTTTTAAAAATATTCAAACATTCATATATTTTTTTGAAAATTAGTCAAAAGTCTTATATCTATTTGGAATTCTCCTTATTTGAAATGAAGATGATGTGCCTAATCTGTACTATTCTTTTGAAAAACTGCCCCTCTCAATTAATATACCATCCACCAGATTTATTGGGGGAGCTCTTTCTCAAGGCTCTCTCCTTTTATTCATTATAAAGTGATAAAAGGGAAGTATATAGTATATAGTATATAGTCAATTCATTGCTGGTGTGGTCATCACCATCAATTAGATATCATGGGATGGGGTTGGTTTTCATGAGTTCCACTTTCGACTTAAACATCATTTAAGGCTGTGTTATCACCCACCACAACTTAGGTCTGTCTGTCTTCTGCCAAAATAAAAATTAAAAAATTAGGTCTGTCCAAGGTGTTCCATCCAATTAGAAAAACATTGTATCATTATAAAGATAAGTGAAATGATACCATATTATCAGGTTTATCCAATCTAAAACCACCGAACTGGCTTTGTTTTGAATGATGGACCCCAAGACAAACAAACTCCATTTTTATGTTTGTATGATGGGATACAGCTGTAATCAAACCAAAAGTTTCCACAGCCATTTAACCTTTGAGATTCTTCCCAATATTGACACAGCCATTATCTGCCATTAGGTTGAATCATGATAAAATAATGGAAAAACACTCATAAATTATTAGACTTTTAGGTCCTAAAATCATATATTGGTTAAGATGATTTAAAAACCCGATATGTGTCATTATAATTTCTTTCTATTGGCACGCATTTAAGTAGATCTTATACAAAATTGAGACATACTTCAAAAAGCAAACCAAGGTCTTTTAGCTATCTTGTGGCCAAGGATGCTAGCACTCTCAAGAGAAGTTTAGAATGAGTCAATCTTGTATGGTTATATGTTTCACCATATGTTTGATCCTGCATGGCGTCCCAAGGGATAAAGGAATGATTAGAACCATCCATGCACTAGATGCTACCACGGCTAAACCAGGATTTAAAAGATCAAACTGGACAGCAGTATTCATATTAAAATTTTCTTTTTTGAAGAGTCCAAATGATGGCATTCAAGTCCATGACAGATATGAGGCCAAAAAAAAAAAAAAAAAAGTCCATTACAGGTAGGCAAGAGTCAATTGGTGAAAGGCAGCACCTATGGATTTTGATGATCCAACCATCTATCTTAAAACTATTGAATATAAATTCTTGTTCCGTCACTAACAGGCAAACTTTTTGATATTATCGATTATCAATAGGTTGAAGAAACTGTTATAACATGGCGTAAGCATTTTAGTCAACAAAATCAATCTGTGACGTCTTTTAGAAGATTTCAGACATTTTTTAGATCCACCGTCCACGAGCCAAAGCCAAGATTCCAAACATCCTCAACTTTTTCCAGATTGGTTTAGGGTCTAACCCATCATATTTAAAATGGGTTGTTGGACATGGTATAATATAAGTCGAAAGCCAAACCTTCCAATATAACCGATCTATTGTTACTTCACTTACATATTAGATTGTTTAAAAACTTTTAAAACTTAATCAAAGAATTAATAATACAACAACTTTTAATTACGTTTTCAAACGAGAATAAAATAACAAAAACATAATACAAGCGAGATGAAATTTTAAGTTTTGGATTTAAGTCTTTCAAAAAATGATATTAGTTTAAGACTTTGAGCAATGCAACGAGTTTTTTTTTTTTTTTTTTCCTCAAGAATTCAAAGACTTTGGTACATGAAAATCAATTGAAATCAACACTTGACTTGTTTCTAAAATCAATTTGATCATGCTACAATAATAAAAGTTACACTCATAATTCTCACTTTCTCACTTAGATAAGGAAGTTTATCCCCAACGCAAACACGAGTTTCTGAAAGAAGAAAAATTTCATAAAGAATTAGATTTAAAATCCTTACACCCCAGAAAACCAAATAGCAGGCTCTATTAATACGTATGTATTCCCTTATGAGTTAAATTTCATATGACTGCAACATTGCCCTCACCTGCACCTGCACGTGGCCCAACTCCGTCCATTTCCCAAAGATCCCCACCACAATCACAACACTCCCCCATGTCACCATCCCGCGCAATCTAGAACACATCCAACACGATTGCTATCCTACGCCAGCATCCACATCTCATATTATTCACATTCCCATGTGCAAATTCAACCTCAAATCTTTTCCACGCGGCACAGCGGCCACAGCCACAGCCACAGCCACAGCAAAGCCCGGACGCATGAATGCAACCGGACGAATTACATCCAATCAAATCAAACCGTCCACATAAAAAATGTTAAAAAAAGACTCCCCTCCATCCAAACCAAATCCACACGAAAACAAGGGAGTGGGCCCCACTGGCGCAAGCTAGCGGCCTAGCGTGCGCCGGCGGAGCTGAGTAGCTAGCATTCGACGCAGGCGCAGGCGGAGCGCTGGAAGATGTCGGGGAGGTCGGGCCCACGGCTCCATTCACCGACCTCGCTATCGTAAACCAAGACCAGACCCTCCCTGAAGCCCCGCGCCATCCTCCCGCTCCTCCTCAGCAGGTCGTCTATGCACCCGAATACCTGCACCAGACCCACCCTCTTCTCACCAATCCCCACGCAGCAGAACCTCACTGCGCCGTCCAGTCTAACCTGCGCCGGCACCGGCGGGCTCTTTAACCTGCACCACTCCCCGAACCCGGCGCTCCCCCTCCTCCCCTCGCACCTCCAGAACGACAGCTCCACCGCGTGGCTCGCCACCACGTAGATCCCTGCGCCCGCCTCGCACGCCGCCACCACGCAGCCCCCGCCCGGCACGTGCCGGCTCCTCATCCACGCCCCCGCCGCCACGTCATACAGATCCATCGAGCTCGCGTACACGTGCGCCTCCAGCCTCTCTCCACGTGTCGCCGCCTCCCCGCGCCCTCCGATCTTCAGGCCCCCGATCGCGTAGAAAACCCCGTCCGCCGCCGCTCCCACGCAACCGTACCGCCTCCTAGGCGACTCCGCCACCACGCGCCACGCGTCGGCCGCCGGATCGTACTCCTCCACAGCCGCAGTCCGCGCGGTGCCGCCGGAGACGTAGATCCTCCCGCCGACAGCCGCCGCGGCGAACTTCTTCCGCAGGAAGAGCATCGGCGTTCGCCGGGCGACGGATCCCGTCCACGCGTCGCAGCGTACGGTGGCGGCGCGGCCGATGACGTAGATGTGCCGGCCGAGCGCTTGCATGCGCGCGTGGGAGAAGGATCCGTCGAATAGCTCGGGCGGGAGAGCCTCTATCCCCGGGAATGGGGAAATCTTCCACGGAACGCCCGAATCGACACGGTGCGTAGCGGAGAAAATCCCGTAATCCGATACCGCTACCGCATATAGAGTGTGGCGGAGGCGACCAAGCGTACGGCGGAGATCGTGGAAAGCCGTAGAATCGACGGTCTGCGACCACCGGCGGCAGACAAGCGCCACCGACGGGAGAGATGAGTGAGAGACTCTAGAGAGGCATTCGAGGAGGAGATCGTCTGGGAGAGAGGAGAATGGGGAGGGATCGAGGTGGTTTTCCGGGCGGTTTGCGGAAGGAGGATGGTCGGAGAGGCGGGAGCCAAAGGCGTTTTTCCGGCGGGTTTCGGCGTTCGGATTCGGCCGGCAGGATTTCACAAGCCATGTGAGAGTCCGAGAGTTGCAAGTCTCTTCCATCAGAGAGAGAGAGAGAGAGAGACTGTGAAAGAGAAAGATTGGATTTTGAGGATTTAAATAGAGCACAGGGTAATCTTTCAATCTTGCGTCTGGTGGTGTCTGTTATCAGTTTCGTATCTCGAGGGACCACGGGAAATGTTTCGGCACTTGGTTGAAGATCATAACTGTCTCAATTGTAGCTATCACCTGTGGGTAAGATTAATAGTTGGAAAGTCAAAATTAAGGGGATTATTGAATAAGGATTGATTACTTACAAGGCAAGGTGGGTAGGTTACCCTCTCTCAACAGAAAAAATGGACAGTTTTTGGTATGGAAACTGGTTTAGTGGGGCCCACATTTTGATGGTAGATATTGTGAGATTACTTTTTAGGAAATAAAAAAAAAAAAAATGTTTGCTTTCCGGAAAGTAAGGGTTTGTTTGGAGGTCCACCTGGGTGCACTCAATCACATGGATAAGAGGAATGATATTGATATTTGATGCCTTTTGGATTATTTTAATCCTTGATATCAGATAAATATTCCAATCAATCAGTGTTAGACCAATGAAGGGATGGATTGGCACTTGAGACCCTAACAATGGGTCCACCTCACTAGTGGGGTTCAAAGGACCATGAATGGGGCACAATGTTCACCTTGGGTTAACCTTAGCAAACTATTCATTTCCAAGTCCAAGGAGTCTCATGAATCTTTAGCAGCCTAACTTTTGGACTGAACGTTTTGATGACTATAATCTATGCAAGATGTCCTTATATCATTGTATTTGTACATGGAGATCATTTACTTCTTAATGTACAAAGTATAAACCCAAGGCTAAGGATTCATATCATTCAATGAGGCTTGTCTTTCTTTTTATAGCTGAGTTTGGGTTCTGAAAAAAGAAGCACATGAGCTTCTTAGGTCTATTTGTGCATGTGTCTGAAAAGGCACTTAAGACCTGAACGTGTCTTTTCAAATATTTTAAGTTTTATGACTTTCCAAAAATATATTTTTACTTTTTCAATTTGATACGTCTCTTTCACTCATTTGTGTGGATATGATACAATTCTTGAATGAAGTCTTCCAACTCAATAAATTAATGTGACTTTTTAAGTTTTTTTATAGTATTTAAAATGAGCAGAAGTGCAGCATTTTTAAAAGTATATTGTCTAAGAGCATCGTCTTCTCGTTCATTTTTACTTTGACTGATTTTAAAGACAATTTCATATTATTGAATTTTCTTTAAAGTGTTGTAAAAGATTCTAGTTGGGCTTTCTCATATGGTTTTTGGTTAATTTTGTGTATATGCTCGTCTATTATTATGACATTATGGTATTGGTTAGTTTGGTATCTAGAACCATAATAGGATTTTTATTAAATTTTAATTTTTAACCTCTTTTTTTAATTATGGTGAATGCACTGGTTAATACTTCTAGCAATTTAATTGAGTGTGTGGCTTTTGGATTATTGAATAAAATAAGTATTTGACCTAGGCTAAACTAATTTTGGGGGTGCCTTAACCTTTTTATTAATTGTTATTTATTTTAGATATTAGTTTTAACTTATAAATCAATTTATGCAGGACTTAACAGTACTTCGCACAGGGATTTTTCATTTTTATTGAATATTACTTGAATGATTTCTATCCCTTTTTTCTTAGTTGATAATTAATTTAAATATTAATATTAATTAACTATTTTATTTGGATGACATTTAACCCCGCATATTAGGGGCTTTCATGCTATATATTGATTGTTAAAAGAGATTTTAATGGACATGTTGAGAAAGAAGACGCCACATTAATGACATGATTTTGGAAGATGGGATGTGACGAGAGAAGGTACCTGTTCAAGGGTTTTAGATCTTATAATGTTGCTTATATACTTAAAAGGAGAAAAAGAAGACAATTTGACAAGTCAAAATTATTGATATTAAATAAATAAATCTACTCTTGCTATGATGCAATGAATGATTTACCCATAAGAAATGTGAAGTCATTTAGAGAAAGAGCGAGGGAAAATTCAATTAACTAGTAATGATTAAGAACTTTAAATACTCCTACATCAACAAGTTTTTTTTTTTGTTAGAGCAAGCTTATCTCCTCATGGCCAGGGTCTTCTGTGGGTTTCAGACCCTTTGATTCGGTTAAAAGACAATTATCGGAAGAAAAAAAAAAAAAGGCCACCATTTGAAACTCTATTGATTGTTGGAATTAGTGGGCAAGACCTAATTAACTGCTGATGCGAACTGCACCAGGTTACTAGTGGCTAACCATGTAAGTATGGAAATCTAAAAAAACTATTGAAAAGAGGTGGAGAAGGTTGCAAATACGGTGGGCAAACGGGTCGAGTCGAGGTGGCCGGGGCTTTGTGCATTGAAGTCCAATTCGCACCCGACTCCTTTATTAAATTGGTTAGATATAACCAGCCCACACTAAATGCAGTTCAACCCAATCTGGCTCAGATCACCCGTTCGTGGTAGCCTTTTTTGTTCGCTTGTTTTATCACCTGTGGGCCTGCGTTGTAGATCAATTAATGTTGTTTGTATATACAAAGTTGACATTCCTGATATTCATATATTTTTTCCTGTCAAATGTACTTAGAGAATCAGTTTGCTAAAGATGTTTGGTCCACCGTCCACCTAATAAAGTTTATAATTTGGCGGGTCGATCCATGTCTAACATATTCAATTGCAGGTCGCCACTAAATCATTTACAATTCCGGTGGGGTATACATATTTGAGTCAAGTAAGTTGGATAAGATGCACAGGCTTACCTAGTGGTAAGATTGCAAGAAGTTTAGGACAATTTATCCGTAGAGTTGGGAATTTCAAGACAAAGTTTTATCAGCCCGTTTCTCTGCAAGAATGCAAGGAATTTCTATTTGGCAAATTTTTAAAGAAAAAATCTAAACGGCCCGACTGGGGTGGCCCGACTCCCGGCCCGGTCCCCCAGGGGGCCTTTGGATCCCAGCGCTCCTTGGGATCCAAAGGCCCCCCTGGGGGACCGGGCCGGGAGTCGGTTCCCCAGTCGGGCCGTGTAGCAGGGCTGATTTCTAAATTCCCAGATAAGTTCGAATTGTTGGATGCTCACTTGGACTTAAACATTTAGAAATTCCATCAAAATACAAAAGGGTTGAAATTTCTGAATTTTGAAATGCTTGATAAGAAACAAGACATTTGTAAATACTAAAGGACAAAAATACTACACCATGTCCCAAAAGCCCTAACATCCTAAATTCTTATCAGGAATTCTAATAAAGAAACAAGTTCTATGTATAAATTTCACTAAATAAAATAAAAGGATTATATGATCACGAGGTGCATAAAATAAATCAGATAATTTTGCATAAGCAAATATGCTGAAGGCACGTTTGTTTGCAAAAAAAAAAAATGTGAAATGAGCTATAGCGAATGATTTTTATTAAAAAGGAAAGGGGCAAAAGTTAAATAAGGTGGGGGGAAGGACATAATGTGGAGATATAGATGAGATGTGAATTTGGTGTTGAATTACGAGGGTGGTGGCAGGGTATTCATTTTCCATCTTCGGTCATTCCTTAATATTCACCTTTGGTATTTTATTTTTAACAACTTATGAAAATATAGTGCTAGGTGTACAATTACAACTAACAAATAACTGAGGTGAATATCCAAATATACCATTGAATAACCTAATTTAATAAAGGGGAGATGAGAAATGAATAATCAGTCATTTAACTCATTACTAACAAAAGTTAAGTTCCTATCCGCATCTTTACCTTATATCCATCATTTGCCCTTCACCTCTTTAATAATTTTTTGGAGGAGTTCATTTCACATAAATTTCATATGTATTCAATTCCGTGTATTCTATGCAAATAAGCAAAAAAGCATGACATAAAAAGAAAAAAAAAAACCTACAATGTAAAGAGAGAGAGATCATGAGCACAACAAAAGATATTTTTCTTCTTTATCAAACACACAAACCAACATCACTTCGATTAAAGGTATCTTTTTTAGATGACAATGATTTGTAGATTGTTACTAAACTTGAATGTTTTGTAATAGAAACGACTATAAAAAAAAAGGGTTAAAGGGTATACGACTGAAATGATTATTAAAACAGATCTAGAGAATTATAACATGTAAAGAATGACTCTTAGGAAATCCATTAGATCTAATTGATGAGAAAACACATCTAGATTAGATTGCTGAGTGGGATTACTATGGATGATTAGAAAAGTTGAACTAGAAAATCAATCCCCAACTGTATGTGGTTAGTCTCTGATGATTATGAGGATAAAGATTAACTCCCATTTCATATTGGGAGTTTATCACAGCCGCTAAATGTATTGCATTTGAGTGTAAGTGCTACTATGTTGGAATATCTTGTTCCTTTTTTAATTAAGTAGAGAATGTGATCTCTAAAGGCCTGTTTGTTTCATGTAATTAAATACATAGAAATTGTAAGGCCTTTGCTTCTACAAAAGTTAAAATTGAAGAAGCAAATGTGATTTTTAAAAAACAACCATCAAATCATGTCCACTCTAAAATGAAAAATGAATAACAAGAGCTATGAAATGAATACATAGTAAGCCACCATCCTAGTGATTATTTATTTATAGCTATCGGAGGATTCTCAATTCTTTGCGCTGGACTAATCCCTCTAAGCGCAAACGAAAATCGGACAAACTCCCTTGTTAGCCCAGTATGGTAGTGCAGTTTCAAACCTACAACTTGCGGGTGCAAACCGTGGTCCTAGGCCAATTGATCATTGGAGTTGCCATCCTAGTTATTCAAATGCTAGAAAAGTGAGGATTGCATTGACATAGGCATTGGCATCCTACAATGCTTGCCTCTTTAATAATTTCGATTGAGCTCATTCTACCTTAAATTCCTATGCAATCAACGTCTATATATACTATCCAAACAAATTGTCCTTTAAAGTCTACTTGACATAGAAGGGGTTCAAAACTGATATTTAAATCCTAGTGGCTGTGAGACCCACTTGTCTGATCAGAATGGTTCATTTTGGTAGGCCATGATTATCATGAATTACCAAGGTGCAAAATTACAATTATTGGTCAATCAAGTAGATCCACTTGACATATGTTGCCCAACAAAGCTTGTACAACAGGAAAGTGGAGAGAAGCCCATGTGGCCCATCATTTGGTTGGTGGGCTGTAGCCATTCATCCTGATGGAAACCTGCCATGTTTAAACATTCAAGTTTCAACCTCCTATGTGCTAATGACACCTGACGTGCACAGGATGAGAGAAAGCACAGGATGAGAGAAGACAGGGCTCGAGGCATCGACCATCCCAGACCATTGGGCAGAAACCCAAGCACGTGAACATGCAATACTCCTCCTTTAAAAAACCAAGCATGTGATCAACCACTGACAAATACAAAAGCTAAACAGTACTCTCTCCGTTCTTGCATGTGACCTTTCTTTAGAAAACTCCAAAGGTAGGTCAGAATCCATATTCTTTAATTGGGACACTATGATTTGTTGCCATCACCTACTTTCATTACGCTGGCTTCTCCTTTTATTTATGCCATCCCTTTCCCATAATCCAGCATCTATGAAGAAATAAACTGAAAATTATTCTATTTTTCTTTTCTTAGTAAAATTCTGTTGTGGGTGAATCTACATTCAAGTGTATAAATCATTATTGACTGTCGGATAAGAGGGATAAGTCATTTGAGGGGTTAACAGTGGATATGGCTTTATTATAATTTTAATGACAGGTTTGTTTTTCTTGTTGGCCTAGTGGCTAGGAACATGTAAGGGGACCTGCCCTCCCGGGATCAATCGCTGGACGGTGCTGTGGGAACGGCTGCTGCTATCCACAAAATGACAAGTTTGTTGGCAACCCCAATTTTCATCCGGCTATCTAGGGATCAACCATTGGGTGTGCTAGTATTTCTACTTGTGTGGACTCTCTTTTTCACTTTTTGGGCTTGTTCTGGGCATTTCCTAATCGGACGAGAACCTTAATTTTTAGAGACGGATCCCTAGATAATCTACGGGAGGAGGTCTTATATCAAAGATAAAATTTCTTACTGCAGGAGCGGGTGTCATCTCAAGCGACAGAGTCTCTAATGGGTCCCAACCCCCTTCCCTATGGTGCCAAAAAATCATTGCTATTCCATAAATACGGCTCATTGATTAGGTGGGTGTGGGGACGATGGGTAGTATGTGGTAAATGGGTTGTCCTGGTTAAGAATGTCAAAGTTAGATGATAGCCTTTTGAAAACCTATTTCTCTCTATTATTTGTTCTAGTGGTTGAAATAATGGGAAGAGTTGTGAGCTTTTGAAGAAAAAGAAATGTAATGATTTCTCAAAGGAAAGGCAAGGAATATCTCATTTAGTGCTGATGATGCAACTTTTCCTTTGATGAAATCAATGGAAGTTGCGAGGTGTTGAGACATTGAGGAATGCTCTCTCATCCTCCTTTTCTACTTTGAAAAGTGAAATATGTTTTGCCCTTGAATGCAACGTTTGGAGGGTCAAAGATGGTAGAAATATGTACTCGGATCGTGTCTTATTTAATTTTATAAGTCAAGCAAATAATCCACAACTGGGGATGTAGCTCAAATGGTAGAGCGCCCGCTTTGCATGCGGGAGGTACAGGGTTCGATCCCCTGCATCTCCATGTTTTTTTTTTTTCCTAATCCGAGTTGAGTCATCTTATCCATCAATTTTTTAGGTCTTTAATTAACTCACTGATCCAATTAGTGTAACTCAGGTGAGTCTGACTTACTACTAAGTGAAGGAGGTCTAGAACAAATTTGAACTATTGCCCATGTAGCTGAGATCTAGCTATAGGTTGCATTTGGTTAGTGTTGGACTGCAAAATGCTACATTAGGTTTCTGTTTCTAAATCTTTGAAATTGATATAGGTTCATTGTCTTTATAAGTTAGCTCAGCCCAACTGGGCATTTACAACATAAAGGAACATTATATTTCTCAATTGGGCTATGCCTGGGCATTTAGGCTGGACTAAACTTAATTATACGGCCTGAGGAATAAATAGGCTGGTTTAGACATGGTTTGGCATGGTTCAATTTGGTCCATTTTAGAACTTGGATCCTGGCTTGAATGCATTTTAGCCAAAGTTTGGGCTCATTTAGTCCAGATCCAACGGCCTTGTAAGTCTTTGTTTAAGAATAATCAGTATCTGGGCCTACCAGTTAGCCTATAATATCCAGATTTGGGCTTGGAATACATTCAATTACCTTATTTAGTGTGGCCCACATCAGAGGTACCTATGATTGTTAGGGAGAAGTAATGACTTAGGCCCCTTGTGGGAGTCACCTATAATCAATCCATCGCCTCGCACTTATTGCCGGTGTATTGGCACTGGCCGTAATTTGACATTCGTCACTAGAATAAAAAAACAATTGTAACTTAAAATCCCAATTAACTTTGCTGTCCTTAAATCATTAAGGACATTAGGTATTGCATCTTTGTAGGGCCAATCATTAACATGGGCCTGGACATGCATCTGAGTCCAGCAGGACCAAAATGATGGAAGTTTCAGAGGTGAGGGAAGGGTCAGTTTTATTTTGGCTAGA
The DNA here is from genome assembly GCA_038049695.1 of Cinnamomum chago. Lineage (NCBI taxonomy): Eukaryota > Viridiplantae > Streptophyta > Magnoliopsida > Laurales > Lauraceae > Cinnamomum > Cinnamomum chago. The sequence goes on from CP142451.1 coordinate 120,621,797, forward strand.
GGTGAGAGGGTCATTTTGGTGATGATAACTTATATGTAATGTACTTTTGACCAAAAGAACTTATATATAATATACATGGACTTGAATTGTGGGCCTCAATCTGGGCCTCTGCTTTAACATAAAGTCCATAGATGAAAGATTTAGGTGGTCAAGCTGGCAAGCCCAAGTCCCAATTCAGTTGCTGGAAAATGCAGTTCTTTAACAAAATGACTGTTATATGCAAAGTATCTCTTATTCTTCAAATTTATCTCACGTTTTCTTCTGGTTTTAGTTTTTAAAGGTCTCATTTCCAACCACAGTGTCTAAAGAAGAGAAAACAACTCTAAAAGCTACAACTAGTAAAAGAACGATAGTTTGAATTAATACAAACCATTCAAAGCACACGCCCGCACGAGGCTACAATGGAGCTTGTGGTTTTCCTTTGCTGCGCACGCACGTGTACTTGTATAAACACACGAGCCGTGGTGGCTTTCATACCATGATAGAGTTAACTGCACCAACATCTACTTAACATACCAATGGAGAAAAGCTTATTTAATGTTTGGTTCCTTTCTGACAGAAGCCCATTTCTCCTAACAAAACCTACAAACAAATTTAAGTAGAAATAAGGGGAGGGTGCTTCAATGGGGGCAACTGCCCATCCCCTCATTTAATAAAGATAAAGATCTGTTGGAGAAATGCTAGCTAGTGTCCATAGGGATAAGGGATGGGCAATGGGTTGTGGGCTTGTGGCAATCCTGCATCCGGCCTGACATTTACTCCTTCCCCTGACACAATGTTTTGTTTGGAAGTAGTAAAATAAATTTGTGCTAAAGTAATCTTAGTGGTAATCTCAGTTGCCAAAAATCTAATTTTATCACATTTGTTGGTCAAAACAAGTGGAAGAGTAACTCCAAAGAATTTGACCTTGTAAAAGACAAATTGTTACTTTACCATTTATTGACATTTCATCTCATTTTATATTATTTTACCTTATGAAAATAAATACATCTTTACTTTTCCATAAAGTATACTTCACTTTTACCTAAAATTATCTTTTCAATTTATTTAACATTTACTTTACCTTACCTTATCTTCTCTTACCAATAAATAAAACACTATTGACTCCGCCCTATTATAATTTATAAGTACTTGCCAGTGCCAAAACATATGATCTCTGTCCATAACTGGGGTCGAAATCTATAAATCCCTAACCATTCCAAATCTGTCAATACCACTGACGATTGCAATGAACCGGACCCATTCCCATCCTGCTCTGACCTGGTCCTAATATTCCAAATTGGTCCAAATAATTCCTGAGAATTGCAAATGTTTTAGATGTTTTTGGTAGTTGACTTTATAATTTTTTTTTAATAGCCATCCAGGATTAGATCATACTAGATGAACGGTCCAGATCTCATAGTCAAGCACAAGGTTGGCGCCATCTAATCTATCATTTTTTGTCCTCGTAGGAGGTAATGTGAAGGTTCCACTGCACCACACGTTATTCTGCCCCTGCAATAATTGCAAGAGGAATTAAAAAGGTCCTAAACATGTGTAGTTCTCATTAGCCCAAAATTTGAGTATGTATAGAGCCATGATTCAAATGGTCAATATCACTAGGCCCACTGCCGACGGATTGCACTCCAAAGTAATTTCCATGTAAAGAAACCAAACTTACTTTTAGATTGTTGTTGTTACTCCCTTTGAGCCGCCTACAAAATGGAAAGTCCCTAGAATTTTAGTGACTCCCAATGTTGAAACTTCTCTTCCCTTAAATTCATAGATGAATAATAATAATAATCATCATCAAAGCCTTATCCCCATTATATTTGATGGATAGAGTAGCATCAGCCCTGAATTTATTTTCCACGTCTTCTATACAAATGGGTTTAGCGGGTGCCACCAGAAAGGAGGGAGGACAGTCCTTTTGGCTATCTTCTTGAGCCATCATTGATGAATAGTATCATCAATGGTGATTTATGGGATAGGCATGTGAAGGTAAGGAAACGTGCATCTTCCTTCCTGAGTCCAAGGAATCCAGACACCATGTCTGGATATTTTATATATACGAGTTGGTCAAAACAAAGGGTTAGTATTTGTAATATTATGGGCCCATCGGGGGCATATCCGTCATGGAAACTTTCCTCTCCTCGGATCGCCCACTTCCCGCAAAGTTAAAAGCGGAGGAGTTTCAGCATCAACTCCCACTGTCTCCCGAGATTCCTGGTAAGTACATAAATTCAATGTCCAGCATTACCCCTATTTCACACAAGAAAATAACAAGAATGCCATTGATTATCCTTTCTATGTTGGGGACAACAGGAATCGACAGTGGGAGTATAGCAGTGGCAGAAGTGCAGAGGGTTTGGTACACCAGCACTTACTATGTTTGATCATTTTAAGGGGTATATTTAGATCAGATCATTCAATCTTTGCGATGTTTCTTTTGGTTAAAGCCTTAAAAAGGAAAGGAAAGAAAAGGACAAAGGCTCCTGAACTTGCAGCAGCATATAGGATTCATTGGCCCGAAATCTTGGATAAGGTAGTCGAGCTTTGGACATGCTAATTTGGGGGCCATAGTTTAGTGATCAAAGAATGTTTATCTAACTAGATGCGCTGACCGTAGGGCGAGCTCAAGATAATTTGAGGTCTAAAGCGACAATCCTAAATTAGGTATTTTTTATATTTTATTATTATTATAAATATATTTTTTTAAATTATTTTTCTAGTTTTTTTATGATGCAAAATTACTAATTAAATTTTTATATTCAAATTTTGCTAACTTATCTTTAAGTCAATCTCCAAAACCTACATGAAAATTTTGGGCCCATCCCCAAAACTCACATTAAAATCTTGGGTCATAAAATCCAACTACATATTTGGCTCCAACCCCCTAGCATAAAAATATTGAGTCTGCCACTGGTGGAGATCGAATAATTTTCACCTACACACGATACTCATATACACCATGAATTAGGACCATCTAAGATGGACTTCAGATGTGTGCCCCACGTATTGGATGTTCCAGATGCATGATGCTCATATGCATTGTGGGCAAGTGAATAAATTTTGGCGGGGTCCATTGTTTATATTAAATCTTAAGATCTATTATTAGGGCTGAAATCTTGAGCTGTTAATCTATTACAATCACATCATTGATTAAATCTAAATGGGGCTCTATTGAAATAAAATACACAAATATAATGAGAAATGCTTGTGAAGCAAGTTCATGATTAAATGTATGGTTAAGATTTGATACATATGGACAGTTAGAAATATAATGGTGTGCAAAAATCAATTTGACTCCTAGCAATAAAAATATAAGAGGCAGATTTGGAAATATAATAGGACATAAATGACACTTTAATGCCCGATGAAAATGTTGGACTTATCTTCTCAAGATAGAGTTATTATGGAACCTTATATTTTGGGGAGAAAAAAAGGGATGACAATTAGCAAGTTATCTTTTTTTAATTTCAAAAGATGCCGGCTGCTTTTATGGGGCCTAAAGCAATGGCTTTGTTGGCCTTATGGTAAAGCCGACCCTGGTTGTGGGTAAGTCTTCAATCATGGGTCTCACTCAAAATTCCATGCCAAATACAAGTTGTAGGATTGTAAGATTTCATGGCAAAATAGCATTATGAAATCCATAATTGTGAGAATTCTTCGGGTAAGAAGTGACTTTTTATATAGTCAGCCTAGAAAATTCTCACCCTCTAAACTTGATCAAATGGGTAATCTAAAATTTACAAGATACTCCATAAACATTGTTGCTAGGAATTCTATGTTTTGCAGAGTTGATCCTTGTGTCTGCGCGGCCATTGAAATTATGTGAGGCTTTATATTTTGATTGATCCAAGTTATTCACACACATGCAACTCTGGGTGTGTGTAGATATATCTAGTATTCCACTTTTCATGTCAATCTGAGTAATGTACACTGTTTGATCCATAACATACTACATCAATTCGACTATAGTGAATTCTGGGTGCTATCTAGTTAGTGAGTGTGTGGCACGTGATATAAATGATTTTGATCAATCAAAAGTGAGCCCCATGTAAGATAAATTAAAGTCCTCCACATGTCTATCAGCATTTGATTAATTCTCCAAATTGAGGCCCTTAAATCGATAGTTATGATTACTGGATCCTTTTGCTATTTGGTCAACATATAATTTACAGTGAGACCTTATTATTGTAGGAAAATGTTCTCCTTTGTTTCAATTGCTTGTACAATCCAACTTTATGGGGTTCACCTGTGATTAGTAAAACCCCTTTAATACTTTGGTCTTCTCATGATATGTCATCATGTCTGATTTTATAATCATCAAATCTTTATTTATCGTTGGATTGAATCTCCAAGAGATCAACGGTTACAATTCAAATTAAACCGAGGCCATTAAAACAAGAACTAGGACAATCTAGTGGGTTATTTTCTTTTTTCCCGACGAGTATGAAGACCTTTCCATCTCCCTTCTTCCATTAATAGAAATGACTGCATATGAGCAATACAGAGTATGCTCATATGAGAACATTCTCCTAATATTGCATCCTTGCCAGCAAAAAGCATACATTGAGAGAGGCCCCATGACATTCACTGCTTGCAATGTATGTGAATATTCTTTTAATACTATGAATAGTAATGGGAGCATGAAACGATCATTATCATCATTAACAATATTATCTTAGCTTTATCTAACTGTATAAGATCGGACTTAAAGTGTTCCATACATAAACTACTATAAAAACAAATTACAATCTTAAATCTTAACTTCTTAACTAAGCACATGAAAATATGGTATCTCTATGAGATTGTGATAAAGGTGGAAAAGAGACTAATTGGTGGCTTAATAATAAGATATATATATATATATATCACATCAGTAATAAATGAATCATACCCAAGGTTTGACCCTGATTCCCCCGAGTCGAATCTGAGTTCAATAATTGGACACATGTGAGGTCAAGAGGGTCTCTGGCCCACCATTGACCTGATCCCATTGCATCCATAGGGCTCAAGGGACAAACAAGTCATTTCCTTATCATCCACACTCAGATCCCCATGTAATGGTGGAGATGGCCCACCACAGCCTACAGCAGGTCGTGTCTGATAAGGCACAAACTTTTCTAAGAATCCAAGACTCAATTATCTAAAACACATACATATATGAGCAGCAACATGCCAATATGCCAATGCTTGTGGGGACACCTCAAAATTAGCACCATCCAACGTTCCCCATAAAGTGGTGACCGAAGATCTGAACCGTTCACCTTACATATATGAGCAGCAACATGCCAATATGCCCATGCTTGTGGGGACACCTCAAAATTAGCACCATCCAACGTTCCCCATAACAGGTGACCGAAGATCTGAACCGTTCACCTTGTGGGGCATGTTGCCAATAATCATGGGACGATCTTGCACAAAAGTTAGATGATTTGAGATTATTCCTTTGGCCCATAAAAAAAAAATGGTCAAGAGAAAAGTAAGTACATAGGACATTAGGACTGGAAGGCTACAATTTCATGACAGTGGGGCCCACCAGATGAAAGGCAGGAATGAATTTAACCCAACTATTTATACGGTCCTTTTTCAGATGGTTCTTCTGCCATCTGTAATTCTCATGATTCGGTCTCTCTACAGAGAGGGAGAGAGGGAGAGAGGGATAAAAAAGCTGCTTTCTCTGAGTGTGGAAATGATGTGGTGGTGAGAAGTGAGAGCTCCACACAGCTCTGTTCATGTGGACAGGGATAGGACGAATTTGTACGTTCCATTCCAGTTGGGCCACCTGTACAGCACCTACAAGTCTGAAACTAGGGAGGGATCAGAGTATCCTGGCGATGGCTTTTTTGATTTCCCAGTGATGAGACGTGGTTTGATAACATTATTATCAATCTAGATGAGATTGGGACTCACATGGACCATTTATGATGGGACTCCATTGCTGAATGGTCCTGATGGGCTAAAAAACTTCATGCCCCCCCTCCCTTCTTTTTTTTTTTTTTTTTTTTCCAAGGAAACTTCATGGCTTTCGGCAAGTTGGAAGTGGGGTTGTTTTATTGGGATTTTGGTAGATAGGATTCTACCCTATGTTTTTAGTTTTTGTACTACTTGTACCCTTTCTGCTGTAGTCTATTTTATTTTGGCATCTCTACAGAGAGTAGAGGGATAGGGTAGCACAATCCTCAAGGGGGCTACCCTTCAGTGTTAGTCTTATACCAAACAAGAAATGTAGGGGAAATTCTTAAATTCAAACTTATAACAAACAATACCCAGAAGCTCCATTTCGGAGTAAATAATACTCAGCCAGCCTCCTCTGGTTCGAACAAGATTAGAGAGCTTAATGTCAGTGATTAGAATTTAAAACGGTCGGCTTCTCAAGTGAGTGTACTTGCTCTCTATATTAATTGAAAATGAAGAGGTTGTTTGTTTAATTAGCAGTAAATTATGCTAGTTGAAAAAGTGAACTAACATTAAAGGAGCTAAAAGTGAATGATAAATTCACAAAGAATGCATATAAAAATCTCTTTTTTTAGCATCTACTTATCATCCAAGGAGATTATAGTAAAAAAGTTGATGTCCATTCTAAAAACCACTACCCTAAATTTCTTCATCAACCCTCATTGCTATCATCTTTAAGAAGTTCATCACAACAACTTTTGTTGACAACCAAACCATTGACCCAAGAGCATAACATGAACATTGTGTCCCTTTGGTAGATGGAAGATGGATCCAAACGCACATTCTCTCTACAAAATTTAACCGTTGGAACAATCGGGTTCACACCAAATGAATGGTCAGGATAAACGAAACTTCCTAATGTGTCACCCACTCAGCTTTATCACACCTGTTACATTCCCAAAACATCAACGGCCCAAATTGAACTAAATTAAATCCAGGCCACTGGCACTGCCATGCCAACTGTTAAGAAGCCAGAGCTGCTACAGAGATATTCATGTCACCTGGAGACAAAAATACTGCAACTGACAAGCCATATCCCATGGACCAGAGTCTGCAGAAAGGCCCACAAAGAGAGAGGGAGAGAAAAAGTGGACACTCACTGCAATACAGTCCCATCACCAAACCCAAATCCGTCATTTCTCCCTTCCCTCATCCTCTCATCCCCCAAAAAAAAATATCCTCTCCTGAAAGCATCCATCAGCAACAACAGTAACAAAAAGGCAACAAAACCAAAACAAGAGATCCACCTCGAACATCTCCCCCACCCCATTCTCTCCTTCTCGCTCTGTCTCTAGTCTTTGATCTCTTCCTTCTCATTCTCTCTTCTCCTTTGAAATGCTCTTTCTCCAATCACATCACCAGCCATTCCAATACCAAACGCACACGGAAGAACAGGAGAAGAAGCAGAAGGAGGGGAAGGAGAAGGAGAAGGAGAAGGAGGAGGAGCAGGAGATGAGGGAGGAAGAGGACCATGCGAAATGGTTCTCCCGCTGGGAAGACCAGCTCCCTTCACCTGAAGAGCTGACGCCTCTCACCACAAGCCTCATCACTCGAGATCTTGCCCTGGCCTTCGACATCACCCCAAATCTTAGTCCCCCACCTCCTTCCTCCAACCCACCTCCACCACCCCCGCCCTCCTCCCACCCGAACTCCTCCGAGTTCGTCGACTCGGCGGAGCTAGGATCGGGGGCCGGGTCAGACGAGCCGGCTCGCACCCTCAAGCGACCCCGGCTCGTGTGGACCCCACAGCTCCACAAGCGGTTCGTGGATGCCGTGGCCCACCTGGGGATCAAGAACGCCGTGCCCAAGACGATAATGCAGCTGATGAGCGTCGACGGCCTCACCAGAGAGAACGTCGCCAGCCACCTGCAGAAGTACCGCCTCTATCTGAAGCGGATGCAGGGGCTTTCGTCCGGTGGAGGGGCCGGCGGAGGCGGCATCTCAGCAGCCGATGCGGCGGCCGACCACCTCTTCGCCAGCGCCCCCGTCCCTCATCACTTCCTCCACCGCGGCGGCGGTGGAGGGCCGCCGCCAACCCAGGCCGGGGGAGTCGGCGGTGAGCATTTCCTGCCGTTCGTCCCGGTCGCCGCTCTGCAGCACCATCATCAACAGATGGCGGCTGCTGTAGCGGCGGCGCACCAGCAGCAGCAGTTCCAGCGGCAATTGGGGCATTTTGGTTCGCCGCCGGGAGGGCAGTTCGACCATGGGTTTTTGGCGCGGCAGCAGCCGGCGATGCATAGGATGGTGGGGGCAGCGATGCCGGTGTCGGCACCAACTGGGCCGGCGTATATCGAGGATTTGGAGTCTGGTGGGGGAGGAAGGAAGGTGCTGACGCTATTTCCGACGGCGGAGGACTGAATTCCGGTACTTTTCCGTCTTTTGCTTGTATGGGTTTATGGGTGTTCTGGAAATTGGATTTGGAGAATTGGGTTGGGTTTGATTTTTGTTAATTGTGTTGTTTTTTAGGTGTTTTAGTCTTGCATGAGTTAGAGTTGGGTTGGTTTTCCTCAAGTAGTTCTTGGGTGTTCAGGTATTGGAGGAATTTAGACTGGGGCATTGGGGCTCGTGTTTTCAACATGTCTGAGATGAACGCTAACAGGGAAAAACAGACAGGGTTAAAACCAAGTAATGGCTTTTGGCTGAGTAATTTGGGATTTGGAGGAATTTGGTTTAGCGGGATTAGAATTTTTTTTTTTTTTTTCTATTTAGTGTCCTAGGTGTTTGGATGAATTTGGATTGGGACTATTAGGAAAGTACGTTGTGTTTTCCTCTGATTGGTATTGAACTGGAATTGGGCGAATTGGTTTTAATTTAGCAGTGCCTTCTGTTCTGTAAATGGTTGGTTTTGGGGGAGGGGGCATTGATCCTGTTTGTGCATAGTCCCAAATATCGTTTTATAGTGGGTGGTGTTGTCACCTAGCGTGGTAAAGTCTCTAGGTCTTGAAATGGCATATGCAACTGTACCCTGCCCCTTTGTTGTTTAACTTCTGATTGTCGTGTGGTCTGGGCTCCAATTGTTCCATTGCTTGTGTTGGTTCTGATGACACAGGTGGTTTGAGGTTGTTGTTGCTATAGTTTCTTATCCTTGTTCTTGTGTTTGGTACATGATGGAGGTGGTGGTGCTAGCACTTGTAAGTTGTAACATCCTTGTCCTTGTGGGTGGGGGTGAAGTTGTTGACTGAGCGCGGCTATGTTCCCTGGACGAGCATGGGTACTCTCTGGGTTTGAATTCAATGCATGAGTTTCGAGGTTGCATCCGGTGGCACGGGCAGTGGTGGTGTTCTCTTGTGCACATGCATGTATTTAGATGTCTTTCCTGTGGTATTGGGAGGGGGTTTGAGTTATGGTGTTGTTTCTTGCTCCTGTTGCTGCTGTTGTCTGTAAATTGAATTACTCAACGTCGTGTTGTGTGAGTAGGTCAGTGAGTACTCCATGGCTAGGGAGTTCACGAGAAAATTTGAATGTTATTAGAATGCCATATGTAATCCAGATATCAATGCTCTCATGGACATTGAAATGTACTTTTAACATTCTGAAATTAGTCAATTATTCATGACCAATCTTTGTATTTTCATTTCTTTTCGTTTGTTGGTAATGAAACAACGTTTGTAGACTCCCTTTGTTGTCAATGATTCAACCGTGTGGAAAGAACTTATATGGTTGTTTTAATGAGTTACAATTGAATTACTTGCTATTCTTTGAAGCATTTGTTCATTTTGAAGTACCCCTAATGCAAGCAGTTTTGGATATTTTGGAAAATTGGTGGTTAGTTTTTTCTGTGTTTGGTTCATGTGGATATCAGTGACTGCACTAGACTGGATACTGGTTTTCCGCCTTCTCCACCTGGATTTATTATAACAGCTCCGTCACCATGTTATTGGATGGAAAATTGTGGAAACTTTACCTATCTACTGTGGTTTTTGATTTTCATGCCACCTTACTTTGACTGCATGCATTTAACTTTTAATTCTGCCAAAATGTAGGACAGCATCCAAAATCCTATACAACTTACACATAGATATCAATATGGGGATTGGGATAACGAAATATGGTAACTGCTGTTCACTGTTTTTGTTCCTCAAGGTATTTGGTGAAGGCAGATATGTGTTCTGCCTTCTTGCCACCTTTACACCAGTTGAACTGTAAAGGCCAATGCAAGATGTCATTGGAAGCATTCAACACTAAATTCCAACCATACCTTTACAGTGGTAACTTTGATTGGTTTCTTGTAGAATCGTCCATTTGCTATGATTTAAGATATTGAATTCTTTAAAGGGTCCACTGGCTTTATTAATTATTTTGTTCAGATAAACCTTTTTTTTATTGAGCAGATGGACCATGAATCTCAATTGTAAAGGTCTAGCATCTATTTTACAATTATTACCTTCTAGCATCTGAAAGATCTTTTAACAGTCTTCCTTCTGTTTAGTATCTGCCCTCAGATGTGAAAGTCTTAAATCTGGTATTTTCAGCTTGGTGTCATAAATGGATCATATAATTTTTTTTTTACTACAACTTGAATATACAAACGAGCTTAAAAAGTGAGATTTATTTCTTGTTTCAGATACAGCAAGCAAATTTAACACTTCTTTCTCTCTCCCTACTTATCTTTTTGTTGAAATATCTTTTTGAATGGCCTTGACCTGTCGCATTGAGAATAACTTGGTTGTGTTAATTGATTTTCCCCTCCATCGAATTGGAATAGATCCATTTTTGGAGAGCAGCAAAATTGTATTCTGGTTGTCATTGCTATTTGTTATGTTTGAATGGATTGTCATTGGTTCTGTTAATGAAAGTTACTATTTTTCATTTCAAAAGCAGAGCATCTCAGAGAATCATCCCTTCAGATAAAAGTCTGCTGCCTATCATTTCTGTGCTGCACCAGCTAAATCACTACATTCTCCACATTTCTTAAGAATCATTTGGGCCAAAAAGCAACTTTATGTTGATTTATTGAGTGAAGGAACATTATTACTGACGTTGAACAATAATGATAGTACTAGCCTAGAGGGCTGCTAAGAGAGATGTTGCTTCTGAGAAGTTCTTTAAAGCACATACTGCTACCAAAACCATTTCAGAACCAGTTTGAATTGTAAGGGTGTGCTGTGGCATATGCTAAATGGCAATTGGTTTAAATATTTTCTCATGTTTGATGGTTATATGTGCTGCCATTGGATTGTAAGACTTCAATACGTAGGTTTTGATATTTAAACATCTGCCCAAGTTATTGTCAACGTCTATCATCAATATCATGGAGCTTTTGAGTTGGAAAACAATGCATACCTTACATAGCATATGCACAGCAGAATCTCTAACCGTCCATTCTGCTAAAATATTCTAATTGATTATCTTTTGGGGGTAATACCAACTTCTTTTTAAATGAAAAGGAACAATATAGTGCTGATGGATTTCAAATATGACATTAATATTACCTATCAGATATGTGTGCTGCAGCTTTCATGAAGAGTGACACAAGCAGTTGCTTCTGGGACCTTTTTGCATTCTGGAGGTTTTAAGCCTTTCTGCACTGTATAGGTTTTGAATGTTTAATTGTAACTTAGCCATGTAGATTAATTCTGCTTTACAAAAAAATATTTGAGACTTGAGAGTTGAGACTCATGCATAAGGAGTCATACCTCAACCCTAACCGGACCTGTTTGTTAAACAGGACAAGTCTTCCAACTCCAGACCTGCATATAAATGGATCAACTCGACCTGACCCACATAATATAAGGTCATAACTTGGTTACTCTAAATAATAATCTTATCTAAGATGTTTCCTAATGAAAAAAAAAAAAAAAAACCCCTCTAACAAAGAGACCCCAATCAACTCTAATCACATCCCTAGCAAGAAAAATGCCCCAATTGGTTTACCCATAAAAAAAGAAGAAAAAAAAAACACTCGAATCAAAATCCTAATAAAACCCCCAGTCAAATCCTACAAGCTCATACCTGAGGCTGGAAAGAAGAAAAAAATAAAAATAAAATAAAATAAAAAATCACTCTTGGGGAGGAAATGGACTAGAAGAACACATACCCCACAAAAGAGTCTAAAAGACTTATTTTGATCCTAGAGACCTAGACACTGTGAACAGAGTGATATATAGAGAGAGGTGGTTTCTGGAACGAGGCTTGTAGGGTCAGGTTCCCTAACCTTTAACTGAACCATACTTGTTGCTGGTTGGTTTCAGGTCAGGTTGGCAGTTTGATTTCAGGTCTGGTTGGTCAGGTCACGTTTTGCCACCCCACCAATTTATCAGGCTGTCAACAAGTTGTAGTAGGGAGGACGAAGATGACCTAAGCTACAATAGATATTATTTATATCATTTCCATGACAACCAGTACAAGGGGCTTTATCTCCCATTCCTGGCCGCTTTTCCTCACCCTCATGTGGTTTGGATTACTCCTAGGGTTGAAGGCTTGTGTTGGGTGGTGGCTGTGGCTCGAAAGATTCTTAGAATTGATTAAAGGTTGGCAACACCCTATGCATCTACAGTATGCCCCTTCCACCACAGAGAGATGAATGGAACAATAGATCTTTTTTGGTCCAATGTGGATTTGCAGGTGGCATATGGAATAAGGTTTTCTGTATCTGGCACAGTTAAAAAAGGTTTTCTGTATTTGGCAGTTGGGTACCACAGCATATCAGTGTCAGACTGATACAACTCTCGTATCAGCATTCAATACTGAACCAATATTCTAAGGTACAGGCTTAGCATATCCTACTTATCAAGTCCATTATTTCCTATAAGTTCTGTAGTTCTTAATTTTCACATAAAAAATTTTAGAAAGGAATGCAAACAATGATAAGTTCATCAAATCATAAATGTTCTAAAGAAAAAAAGGGACAGCCTTATCCATATTCGTATCCTAAATTTCCAAAACTTCAGTCATATCCTCGATCCACACATCCATGTCCGTATCCTTAACTGTATCTCGGTATCATAGTATAGGACAAGTTGGAGAAAGTGATCCTTTCTTGGGGCAGATCCATTTTGGTCCCAAGGAAAGTTTCTGTGGAAGATTTGTTATGGCAGGTTATATTTGGAGAGAGAAATGAAAGAATATTTAACCGCAAGAGTTGACACTGGAGGACATGTTTGAATTCATCAAGAGTGGTGAACTGGGTAATGGGGAGTAAGGAGTATTAGGGGCTTCAGAATGGAGGATATTTTGCAAAATTGGGGTGCTTAAGTTTTAGAGTAAAAGGGTGGAAAGACAAGAAAATCAGATGGATACCAACGGGAGATGGGTGGCTAAAATTTAATGTTGATGATGTGGTGAGTGGAAGACCGAGGCCTGCATCTACAGGACAGATGTTGGGAATGTGGAGGGTTTGGTTTTGTTGTATTTTTTTATGCAAAGAACTGAATGAAGCTGAAATTCTTGCTTTTATGTCAAGCATTAAGAACCATGTAGGCATATCCAGAAACTCATCATGAGAGACTCAAAGGACGCAGTGGAATGGATTGGAAAAGGACATCCATTGCGTCTAATCCTGTTAAGGAAGATATGGGAGACAAATGAACAGGCAGATGCATTGGCAAAAGGACTAAAGGAGGCATAGATGTGAGAGCTATTTCCATCTTTTAAGCAAATTCTGGAATGATATAAGATCTTTCTACGTACATACTGTCCTATACTGTATAGGTTATATATATATATATATATAGAGAGAGAGAGAGAGAGACACTTGTACCATTTGTATTTTAATGAAAGTTTCTGTTGCTGATAATAAGAATAATAGAAAAAAGGAGCCAGTACTAGGGTTGCATTAGTTTGTTGAGGCAGATGTGAAAATTTTAATTGTCTTCCTAAGTTTGTATTATTATTGCTAAGTTATGCACTTCATTGCTAGGGATAAGTATGAAAACTCTCTAAGGCTGGTGCCTTTTATTTTATTTATTATAATTATTTTGTGTTTAAGTGTATGCTGTGTGGTGTTTTGGGTGGGAGGAGGGGCTTCTCTTGTAGTTGCTGATGCCAGAAATTTCTGAAGCTTCTATCATCCTATAGTTCCTTTGTCTAGGCGTACGAACTAGGGTAGGTATAATTAATTCTTCTTGTTTTCCATGGGGAATTGACACTTTCAGGATTCTTTTTTTCTTTTATTTTGCAGTGACAAATTCACTTTCCTTAGCACTGAAAACAAACAAAATAAAAATAAAACGAAAAACTCAAAATCTATGCCTACAAATATGATTCGACTGAACTGGACACATTGGTGCCCTTGGAAGCCTTAAAATATGATTCTCAGGATGTATATCTAGTTGTGGGCTTGGGGATCTTCTGTTTTGCGATTTCGTGGAGCCGCTTTGAAGGCAGAGGCTCTCACAGTTCATCAGTTGAAGATGGAGCTTCCAGATCTTTTTCTATTATTTTCCTTCATTTTGGCGATTGAAATGCTTTTCTGATTCCATTTACATTTACACCTTTACCCTGTACATCGTTGTGTTCTTCCTTTGATGGAATGAACTGTCTTTAATTCTTCATATTTTAGCATGTTATCTGAATTAGCGCGGTTACGGTACGAAGGTGACCCGGTAACCGAACCGAACCGAACCGAACGAAAATACGGTTAATAACCGCGGTTCGGTTCGGTTCGGTGCGGTTTGACGGTTAGGCGGTTTTTTCTTACAACCCTATCTAAAATTCAAGCCTCTAAAAATTACAATGCCTATTTTACTTAAACTCTCCCAGGCAAGGAAAAGCCTTTTTTTTTTTTAATGAAAAGGGAAAACTTTCTTCATCTGTAAAGGCGCCTATTTTAAATGTAAAATTAAGAAAAAAAGAGACTCCACTGCTAGTAAGTACTTGATTAACCTTTTTCAACATCTTTTATATCAAATGTATGATTGGTCATCAATAAATATATTTGGTAAAATAATAACAAATTTAAGTACTTAAAAGGAAAAGTGAAAATTTTAAAAGTGAAGGGGATTCGATCGTAATCTCACATACTAATACAAAGATTATAAAATTTAGGATGAATCAAACATCCAGAGTGTGAAAGATTCAATGAAGGGGTCACCTTCGTGCCGTTTAAGTCCTTCTGAGATGATTGGAGGGGCATATCATCTTTAACAAAACCATTGATTTGGCATTCTCATCTGGGTTTTCAGGTATGATAATGAAATGAAAAGGCATGTAGGAGTTAATATTTACGAGATTCAAGAGATGTACTTGGACTTACTGTAAAAATGTCACCTTGAACAAGATCATCAATTTGGCTTTCTAATCTGGGTCTCAGTTAATGATAATTAAATGAAAAGTGGGGTGTTTTTTTTTTTTCGCGTGCGTGGTTTTAAACTTAGGATGTGATGGCTCTCGTGCCATCTCAAAGTTGCTAGTTTGTAATCCCATTAGATTATAACCTCTTTCTTATCTTTTCTTTTCTTTTTTGATTTGAAAGATTAAAATACTAACTAAGCTTTTGGGGGATTCTTTAACAACTGATGGGGACAGCTTTCTAGTCATCTGATCAAGTGGGGGGTGGGGGTTGGGTTTGTACCACTTCAAATAGGTACTATTGATACGCGGGACCTCCCTGAAATTTGTGGGGGCCATTGCTGGCCCCTCCCCACGTTGGTTCCACACATGCCAAGGAGTGTGAGATCTGATTGAAATGGTCCACATGTTGTTGCTGAAGAACTATGGAAGCATCCCCACCACCATTGACTTTGCATGAAGGCACAAAGACTAGCAACCCCTCAACAGGCAGCTCAGGAGGGAGGAATTCACATGGCCTACCTACCCCAAAATCATGATTATGACATTGGAACCTCAACCTGCTATCAATCTCTACATTGGGGCAAAGCAAATTTCGATCAATGGGTGCGGTTGCCATCAAGTCTCTCTCCTTCCTCTCCCTTGGAATATGCACTTGAAAATATGCGTTGTCAACTTCAACCACAGCTTCTTGGATGCCTTTTGCCACAAAGGTAGGGGGTTCATGAGCCAGGCCAGCCCGAGCCCAGTACACATTAGGCCGGGCTTGGATATGAAATTTGGGCTCGTTTAATAATTGGGCCGGGCTTAGATTAAGTGAAAGAAATCCCAAGCCCAGACCGGCCCGCCCCAAGTAAAAGGAGTGTGTGTAACTTAATTTAATTAGGCCAAAGATTTGCTAGAAAGTGCACGGAATCTGATCAAAACCGAGTTGACTATGGGGCTGGCAGGGCCATTTCAGGCCCTGGCCCGGCCGTTGACAGCTACTCTAACTCGGGTGATCTCATGGTCATCTACCCAGGGAGCAATTTGTGAAGATGAGCCACTTGACTCAGGTCATGGTTCTGGCCCATAAAATCCCAAGCCCCATTGTAATGTTATGACTTGTGAATGTATCCTTCAAGCCCATAAAGGCTCAGGCCCCATTGTACTGTTTTATATATAAATTCTGAAATGGAATCAGATAACATAGATTTTCATTGCTTTCAGAATCAGATAACATAGATTTTCATTGCAACAGAGAGAGAGAGAGAGAGAGAGAGAGAGAGAGAGAGAGAGAGAGAGAGAGAGAGAGAGAGAGAGAGAGTATTCGGAGTCTCTTGGATAACGGAAGAGATCATCAGTTTGATCTTCCGTATATTCGTCGGCTTCAATCTCGGGGCTCTGCGACTATCAGTTTGCTTCGACTTTGATCTGCAATGCTAGTCGACATCAGTAACTGCTCTTGTTTCAACTCCGATTTGCAAGTAGACTGAAATCGATTATCAGTTTGCTTCATTTTCGATCTAAACTTATGCTTGGATGGCTCATCTTTACACAATTGTTATCTTGTTCAACCAACGGATGGGTGCGCAGGCTGTCGAAAGTGCTGCACCTGTGCCTAGACCAAAGACAAGAGTCCTTCTCTAACCTTTCTTTATAAGATAAGAATGCTTTGCTACTTAAAAGAGATCAGGTGAGGGACAAGATCCTATTCACATTTTGAATGCAAAGACAATGGGAAGATGATAGTAAAGATTTAATTTTACTATATCCACACTATCAAGAAAATTGAAATAAAAAAAAAAAAAATCAAAGGATAAGATGCCGTTAAAATGTATGTTCATACAGAGAAAAATAGCACGGTTGAGCTATAATTTTATAAGTTTGCCAATACACCTTGTAAAGAAATGTCAACCACAGCCCATCCCAGGATTAGAAAGGCCTGAATTGCCTGGTCAGGCTCAGGTAGGATTGAGTTGGGTTGGGAATTTGCCACCCATGGGAAGACCTTGATCATCTTATGACTTGGCTTTTAGATCATGACCCTCAGGTATGTATTTATAATTCTCTGTCATGAGAAAACATAGAGAAATATATCAGCATGTTATTCACTTTAACAGTTGTAATATTATTGATTTACATTGTTAGTATTTTTATTGGCTAATTCATGGGTTGGACAAAACTCTGGGTCCATTGAGTTGTATTTTTTAATTTATTTTAGAATGGACTGTGGATGTGTCGCCGGAAGAGCTGAAGTGAAGAATAGAAGAAAAAAAGCAGACCGGGCGAATTCCCCAGGCCCGATCGATCGGAGCTTCAGACCGATCGATCGGTCAGAAAAAGGCCTCAGTTAAATGTTAGGCCGATCGATCGGACAGGTGCGCAGAGTTCGGGAAATCTCCAATTTCTATACGAATTTGTTTCCTTTTGAAACTTTGTTTTCCAGTTTGAGTCCTACTTGTGCACTAAGTCTAAGGCACGAATTTTGGGCTATTTATAGGGTGTTTCTCTCAACCCTAGATGACCACCATCACAACTCTCATTGATCTGAGTCAGAGATATTTTAGAGAGAGTTATTCTCTAGAGCCATTGAGAGACTATTCTGAATGACTGCTCTAGAAGGTTATTGCTGCTTCTACTTTTCTTATAGAAGATTGATCATCTTGGTTGACAAGGTGCGAGGAGATCAAGTAAGGAGAACGAGGCGCGGTGGATGTCGTGTCAGTGGATTCTTTGCAAGAATAACTACAGTCCTTAGGTCGAGGTACAGACTGAGGTAAAGGAGCTTGTGAGTATATCTTGTAACTTTTCGTGAACTCTTGATTTCTGGTTCGTGGTTTTTCTCCCTGAATAGGGTTTCCACGTTAAATATTGTGTCTACCTTCTTGTGGTGTGTGATTGGTAGATAGCTAGTTCTATATTGTCTGATTAATTTATTTCCGTTGCATTGATTGGTTAATTAGAACTAGTAATCCATTTTGGTAGCCCCATATAGAATTTTCAATTGGTATCAGAGCGGGTTGCACTATTTTATTTTGTTGAACCAAATATTGCTAGAATGGATACCTATCGTGAAGGCACTTCAACCAATAAGCCTCCTCTGCTGGATGGTTCTAATTATACTTATTGGAAAGCTAGAATGGTTGCCTTTGTAAAAGCCATAGATCTGAAAGTATGGAAATCTATTAAGAAAGGCTATTCTTTGCCCACTGTCACTACTGATGGGAAAACCAGTTTTAAATCTGAAGAACAGTGGACAAAGGATGAAGAATTGGCAGCTACTTGCAACTCTAGGGCTTTGAATGCTATTTATAATGGAGTTAGCATATCTGAGTTTCGTAGAATTTCTACATGCACTACTGCAAAAGAAGCGTGGGATATTCTGCAGACTGTGCATGAAGGGACTGACACTGTCAAACAGTCGAAACTTCAGAAATTGTATACAGCCTTTGAAACCATAAAGATGGAAGATGATGAAACTTTTGATGAGTTTAATTCAAAGCTGAATACAATTGTGAATGATACCTTTACTTTGGGAGAGCCAATTCCTGAAAACAGAATTGTGAAAAAGATTCTGCGGTCTCTTCCAGAAAGGTTTGATGCAAAGGTTGTGGCCATAGAAGAGAATAAAAATTTGAATATTCTCAAAGCTGAGGAATTAGTTGGCAACCTTCAGACTTTTGAAGCAAACCTAAGGACCAATGGAAAATCAAAACCCAAAGGTATTGCTTTGAGAGCCTCCAAAGAATCATATAAGAAAATTGCTAGTGATTCTGATTCTGATTCTGAGGAGGTTGATCCCCAAGTTGCTGTTGAGTTTATGAAGCAATTTCAAGCTTTTATGAAGGGGAAGAAAAGTAATTTGAAGATCCCTAAAAATTTTGTAAAGAAGAAAACTTCTAAAGGGATTAAATGTTTTGAGTGTCATGGTTATGGACACATTGCTAGTGACTGTGCTAACAAGAAACCAAAGAAGAAGGCTTTCAATCTGACTTGGGATGATGATACTTCTGAGAAAGATGATAAAAAATATGAGTCTGAGAAGCCTGATGCTAGCAAAGAAAAATCCATGGCATTCATGGCAACATCAGTTTCTGCTACTCCATTGTTTCTGGTGAATGGACTGATCAAGATGTTAGTGAGTCAGAGACAGAACATGATTGGCAAGCTGAATATCATATATTGTTTGCAAAGACCATGAAGATGCTCAAGATGAATGAAAAAGTGGCTACAAGTTGGAAAGAATCTGAAGAGCGGAATACTTTTTTAAAAGCTGAATTGTCTGAAGCTCTTACAAAAGTGAGTCACTTAGAGGCTGAAAATAACAAATTGACAGATATATTGACTGTTGAAGCACAGAAGTGTGAGTTGCTAAATCACGATATGAAGACCTTGAAAGTTGAAAATACAGACTTGCAAGGAAGACTCAAGATTGTTCTTTCTGAGTTCGATACAAGCAAGGCTTCACTAAACAGGATGAATGCTGGGTCTAAAAAACTTGATGACATCCTGTGCAGTCAAAAGGCAAAGAATAACATGCATGACATTGGCTACGCTGACGGAGCATCTACATCAAAAGCCAAAGGTAGTAATTGTTTTGTTCAAAATGTAATTGTTACTAATCCTGCTGTTCATGTTACTAATACAGCTGCCAAGAAGAAGAATGTGTTACGTCCTGAACGAATTCCCACTTGCCATCATTGTGGAATTAAAGGACACATTCGACCCCATTGCAATAAGCTGCGAAAGTTTCCAAACCAAAAGCAATGGAAAAAGCAGAAGGAAGCGTTACCTATGAAAACCAAAGCTGTTTGGGTTAAGAAAGAAGACCTTCCATCTGTCTTGGTACACACTATGCTGAACTATCTGAAAATGCAAGTGTGTGTGCCAAAACTTCATCACCCCTGATCTACAAGATCAAGCCCCCACCCCAGTGCTGATACGAAGATCATGTTGAGGGGGAGTCTATTTAGGGGGAGCGGCAGAATCCAGATTGACAGAAGCTGCTTGAAGAAAATTATTTGTCAATTGTGGACAAAAAGTGGGAGAATACTGAAGCCAGTGGGAGAAACAAGCAAAGATCTACAGATGCTGATTTTTTTTGAAAATTCAATGTATTTTTGGTTTTTCTCTTGGGTAGATCCTTTGTATTGTTCTAGGGAGTTTTGTCCATGAATTGCCAAAGGGGGAGATTGTTAGTATTTTTATTGGCTAATTCATGGGTTGGATAAAACTCTGGGTCCATTGAGTTGTATTTTCAAATTTATTTTAGAATGGACTTTGGATGTGTCGCCGGAAGAGTTGAAATGAATAATAGAAGAAAAAAAGCAGACCGGGCGAATTCCCCAGGCCCGATCGATCGGAGCCTCAGACCGATCGATCGGTCAGAAAAAGGCATCAGTTAAATGTCAGGCCGATCGATCGGACCTGCAGGGGCGATCGATCGGACAGGTGCGCAGAGTTCGGGAAATCTCCAGTTTCTATATGAATTTGTTTTCTTTTGAGACTTTATTTCCCAATTTGAGTCCTACTTGTGCACTAAGTCTAAGGCACGAATTTTGGGCTATTTATAGGGTGTTTCTCTCAACCCTACATGACCACCATCACAACTCTCATTGATCCGAGTCAGAGATATTTTAGAGAGAGTTATTCTCTAGAGCCATAGAGAGACTATTCTGAAGGGCTGCTTAGAAGATTATTGCTGCTTCTACTTTTCTTGTAGAAGATTGATCATCTTGGTTGACAAGGTGCGAGGAGATCAAGTAAGGAGAACGGGGCACGGTGGATGTCGTGTCAGTGGATTCTTTACAAGAATAACTACAGTCCTTAGGTCGAGGTACAGACTGAGGTAAATGAGCTTGTGAGTATATCTTGTAACTGTTCGTGAACTCATGATTTCTGGTTCGTGGTTTTTCTCCCTGGATAGGGTTTACACGTTAAATATTGTGTCTGCCTTCTTGTGGTGTGTGATTGGTAGATAGCTAGTTCTATATTGTCTGATTAATTTACACTACTAGAAAACCCACTTTTAGCGGCCGCCAAAAGCCGTCGCTAAAAGTGCTCTGGCGGTCGCTAATGCTCATTAGCGACCGCCCAGCGACCGCGAAGAGACGGCCGCGGAAAGTTCGTCGCTAAAAAAATTTTTAAAAAATTTCGGAAGCATTAGCGGCCGCCATGGCGGTCGCTAATACTGAAAATGGCGGTCGCTAATACATATTTTCTTATTTTTTTATTTTTTAAAGAAATTTTTTTTAAGTATTAGCGGCCGCCATGGCGGTCGCTAATACTCGAAAAGGCGGTCGCTAATACAATTTTCTGATTTTTTTTAGTTTTTTTACGACTATTAGCGACCGCCACTAATAGTGAAATTTTACTTTACTGGCGGCCGCTAAAGGTAATATGTTTTTTTTTTAAATCCTGCTTTTCTCATTTCTTTTCCTTCTTTTTATACCTGTACCTGATATATTATCAATTAAAATTACAAATACTACCATCAATTAAAATTACAACTACTACCATCAATAAAATTACAAATAACAAAAGAAAGTCTTTTATTAAAATTAATTATTAATTACATTCAAAACATTACAAAAGTTTCAACAAATTATATCCATTACAATTACAAAAAAAAAAAAAAATGTCCGTGCGGGGTGCCGTGGTAGATCCAATGCTCTCAAACCTGAAAAGAAAAAGGAAAAAAAATATTAATAGGTAACTATAAAATTTGACAATTTATACTAAATATAAAAAAATTAAGAATTAAAATTAAAATTTAAACCTATGTTTTAACTGTACGAGCAATCCGGGAGTCGGAATCTCGTTCCGTCAGTTCCTGCAAGTCATGAATGACTAGGGACCCGTGCCCGTCAAGTTTCGCTGGCATTAGAACTCGTTTGCTCGTTTTGGACGCCCGGAGGCTCGTTTTCTAAGTTTTAAGTTAAGGTTTCAACTTAAAGCTACATTTCAACTTTACGAGCAATTCGGAAGTTAGAATCTCATTCCGTCAGTTCCTGCAAGTCATAAATGACAAGGGCCCCGTGCCGTCAAGTTTCACGGGCAACGGAGCCCATTTGCTCGTTTTGGACGTCGGAGGCTCAATTTCTAAGTTTTAAGTTAACGTTCTAAACTTAAACCTACGTTTCAACATTACGAGCAATCCGTGAGTCGGAATCCCGTTCCGTCATTTCCTGCAAGTCATGAATGACTAGGGGCCCATGCCCGTCAAGTTTCACGAGCAACGGAGCGCGTTTGCTCGTTTTGGGCGCCCGGAGGCTCGATTTCTAAGTTTTAAGTTAACGTTCTAACTTAAACCTACGTTTCAACATTACGAGCAATCCGGGAGTCGGAATCCCGTTCCGTCAGTTCCTGCAAGTCATGAATGATTAGGGGCCTATGCCCGTCAAGTTTCACGAGCAACGGAGTCCGTTTGCTCGTTTTGAGCGCCCGGAGGCTCGATTTCTAAGTTTTAAGTTAACGTTCTAACTTAAACCTACGTTTCAACATTACGAGCAATCCGTGAGTCGGAATCCTGTTCCGTCAGTTCCTGTAAGTCATGAATGACTATGGGCCCATGCCCGTCAAGTTTCACGAGCAACGGAGCCCGTTTGCTCGTTTTGGGCGTCCGGAGGCTTGATTTCTAAGTTTTAAGTCAACGTTCTAACTTAAACCTACGTTTCAACATTACGAGCAATCCGGGAGTCGGAATCACGTTCCGTCAGTTCCTGGGAGTCATGAATGACTACGGGCGCGTGCCCGTCAAGTTTCACGGGAAACGGTGCCCGTTTGCTCGTTTGGGACGCCCAGAAGTTCGATTTCTAAGTTTTAAGTTAAGGTTTCAGCTTAAAGCTACATTTCAACTTTACAATTCATTTGCTAACAATTCTCTCAATTACTACAATACCAAACAACAGTCAACTTTGTAAATTACACCAACTTGATTTGAGAAGGCTTAACATAAAAGAAAGGTACACGTGTCCAGTTATGTGCTTGTGGGAGTTTCTGTTCCTTCAATTGATTTTACATGAGATTCCATGCAACCGAACAGTGTAAGAAAAGTTGCAACAGAATCTCAATAGAACAGAGGATTAAGCATGCGATTCTTTCACAGAACACTTACAGTATTGACTGGCTGAAGTGTCATCTGAGCATACAC
This sequence comes from Cinnamomum chago, assembly GCA_038049695.1. NCBI lineage: Eukaryota > Viridiplantae > Streptophyta > Magnoliopsida > Laurales > Lauraceae > Cinnamomum > Cinnamomum chago. The sequence goes on from CP142451.1 coordinate 120,645,102, forward strand.
TTCGTCTGTCTCTGCATCTGCCTATAAATTACAAGGAAAACAAAATTATATCCTTGATGAATAGACTCACATAGGAATAAAAATAATAATGGAACTTCATCACTACAGTTGGCAACAATATGGAAGAACATGGAAAAATGAAGAACACAGTGTCCTACATGCAATCTGATATTGTGAAGGAGGCAAATCAACTTCGAGGGAAGATTCGGGTAGTTTGGAATGTGAATGTTGACATCCTCCTGCATAGATGTAAACCTCTGCATTCACCAAAAGACAAACATCCAGCAGATAATCTTAGAAATGTTGTTGTTGACCATAATTTCCTAATGGACCCAAATTACAAATGCAAGTAAGTGCCCTATGAGACCTAAGCTACAATATAACCTTTCAATTGCTCATTGTTTACTGAGAACTATTGTTACTTAATTGGACAAAAAAAAAAGGTATCTATCTTCCTCCAATGTTGTAAGCAAAATGGAAACATTCACATTGTCCAATTCACACATTTCAACTTCAAACATTCAAATCTTAAAAAAAAAAAAAAAAAGGATATAGTTCTGGACAATCAATCTAATCTAATGTGCTGAATCAAAAAATAAAAAATTATAATCATGTGGAAGACTAGTAGACTTAATGATTGTGATAACGGCATAGGTGATTATAATATTATAATATACGTTGTATGTGGCATATAAGTTAAAACACATGCTCTCAATATTCTGCCCTGACAAATAAATAAAAAGTTAAAAGATAAGAACCACAAGAGAGAACCCAGACATGCAATAAAAAAAAAAAAAAACTACAACATATATTAATAACAGCATTTTATACATCTCTCACTAGAAGAGAACTAACTGAACAAAGTACACTAGAAGAAAGCACCCAAAATTGTGTGTTGTGTGTGTGTGTGAGAGAGAGAGAGAGCGAGAGAGAGAGAGAGAGACCTGGCCACATGGGACTAATCTCAGAAAACCACTCAGGAATGATAGAAGAGATGCAGTTTGGGACTTGTTCCTGGCCATCATCCTCCCTCATCTCAACCACAGAAGCAGTGGCACAGCAATCTCTAGCCATTTCTCTTCTCTCCAACAAAAACCCAGGAAGGATTTTGAGAACAAAAAAACTCAATATCCAATCTATCTCCCTCCTGCTACTGCAGTCTGCACCCATCTCCTCAGACCTTTTTTTCCAAGAGGTTTCAAATCTTAGGCCGGTATCATCACTTGCATCTTTATCTCAAACCCAATCTTACAATGATCAATCATATGGCATATGGATTGAGACAAAATATGGATCAGCACCACCAGAATCCTCCAGAAAAAGAAGCTAGCCCTGGATTAACAGGCCTTTTAGGTGACTTATATCATGATCTATTGGCCATTAATAGCTCTTTCTAAACATTCACTCGCAGAACAATAGATGACAAGCATTGTTTTTTGCCTCCAGTAACAACATTTCTCAGAGTCCATTGGATTGGTAAAATCCTATCACAGAACACAGTGCCCCCCAGAGAGAGAGAGAGAGAGAGAGTGTCCCACGTCAGATAACATGGAGCCCATCAGATCATTCAAGAAACAGTCCAAGCCATCTTACATAGAAGGAATTGGGTGCTTCCAGAAATAACACAGTGATGAGCTTTCCAAAACCCAGATTCATCTTTCACACAAGACAATTTCATACCTGCTCTTGGACTATTGTGTGGAGGACTCGATGGACATCCTTGGCCATGCCTTTGGCATCACCACAGACATACATATAACCACCCTGAGAAATCACATTCCAAATGTCTTAAGCCTGCCAGGAAACAACTTTACATGCTTAGTCATCGCATATAACAGAGTCCAAGTGATGCAAAACAAAATGAAAAGAATGCTTGTCAAGCTAACCTTTTCAGCCATCTTAGTCTCCACATATTCCTTGGTTGGCCCATCACGTGAGAAAGCAACAATCAGGGAAGAAACCACCCCTGATTCAACGTACCTGTTCAACTCATCCTCATAGATGAAATCCTGCAGATAATGCACATAGAATACAATTTCATAATGGAGAAGAGAAACAAGTACTGATCTTAAAATATTTAACTCGGGAAAACTCATTAGCAATTTTTTGCTCAAAGAGTGTGTGTGTGTGGTTTGTCCTAAGGTAGTGTTTCCTCGAAATTTAATAGATAAAAAAAATAAAATAAAAAAACCCTACTCATCAGTTACTACTTCCCATGTTTTTCTTTAATTGTCATAGCATGAATGGGGAACTTACAGGTAACATAGAAGCTAATAAGTAAAACAAAGATGCTGTTTTCTTGATGGTGTTGATGTTCAAGAATCTGACTGGATATCTGCTAAACCTATATATGATTTTACTAGGTGTTGGTTCTTTAAAATTACAGGTTCTTGTGTCATTTATATTCTTTAATGTTGTATGTCCCATTTCTTCCGTCCTACAACTGTCTCCTCCCACGAAATGAATCTTACCAGGTTTTCCTGCAGAAAGGGCATTCTGGGTGGCAAAGATGTTGATTCCTGAAGCAAGTTTTATGCTCTTGTAGATGCTTAATCTCCAATGTCTATATGAGGTATATCCATCTTCCAAAAGGATTTCATAGCACCTGGGTTTTTAAAAGAGTCACAAAGCCAGGTCAAACTTATGTAATCAATCCCATGTACATATTTTAGAATAAACCAGATAAAAGTGTGTGTGTGTTAGACTATGATAAAATCAAAGTTTTAGGTTTCCTAGGTCTGTAACTAGGTTTCTATCCTTTTAGACATACGGGAAAGAGTCTCAAACAATCCATATCCTAGAAATTGGTACCAAAACATACAAGTTCTAAATTTTTCATAAAACTAGTTACCTGCTTATATTTCTTGTAGATTAGCTTAGTTACTATGTTCTTGGATTCATCAAAAAATGTGGGAACTTCTCTTATATTATTAATGGATGAATGTAACTCACCGGAGCCCGTTTGCTCGGTGATTGTATACAGAGGCTAATTAAAATATTGAATTAAAAAACAAATAATTATACCTGGTCAGCAACTTTTTAAGTTTTAAGTTAACGTTCTAATTTAAACATACTTTTCAACATTACGAGCAATCCGGGATTCGGAATCTCGTTCCGTCAGTTCCTGCAAGTCAGGAATGACTAGGGGCCCATGCCCGTCAAGTTTCACGGGCAACAGAGTCCGTTTCCTCATTTTGGGCGCCCGGAGGCTCGATTTCTAAGTTTTATGTTAAGATTTTAACTTAAATGTTGAAATCTTAAATTTAAAAAAAAAAAAAATTTTACCTGGTCATGATCAGTCGAGCCTGCTAAATCATGACTGCCCTCTCCACCGAAGTCATGTCTAGCCCTGTGGCCGCTGCCAGCGTCAGGTGCCTATAATTATTTATTATACAGTTAAAAACAATGAAAAAGACATAAGTATTGATGCATCAATAACATAATTGACAATTTATATGTACAAATTTTTTTTCTTACTAACCGGAGTAGTGGGTGGTGGGTCTGAAGCAAGCGGGGCGCGACTCTGTGATAGACGACTCTCAAGCTCTGCCATCTCCGCTCTCCACTCGGCCCTCATCTCCGCCCTGATCGATGCCCTCATGGACGTCAGCAACTCCTGAACCTCCTCATCCGTACGGAAGCGTATGCCCTGGGAGGAGCTAGCACCGGATGACTCCGATCGCGTGATGTGAGAGCGTGGAATGCCCGTCCCATACGTCAGCGTGTATCCATGCCCATCCCGGCCAACGACGGAGTGGAATATCTCATCCCTCCGCGATGGCAAAGCGCGCTCCTCCTCGGGTAACTCCTCGAGGCGTGACTGATATTGGGCCTGCGTATTATCATGCATAACAAGACATACTAATAGAAACATAATTTAAACAGTTCAATATAAAAACTTACGAAGATAGCTGCAACATTTGGGTGGCGAGGATCTCGAGAACGCATCCAGATGGACATCCTATCCACCGGAACACCCTCGGAACGCAACTGTTTGATGGAGAAATGTATTACTAGTATACTATCATACAGAATGACAAAAACATAAATTAAATGTACGATCTAACTTTTTACCTCGTGGCGGACCTGGGTGATGTGTCGAGTCCCCAACCTATGTGCAGGACCCTGCAATGCGCGGTTCAGCGCATTCGTAGCAGACACTCTCTGTTTTCAATATTTATCAGTCAGAATTTTTGTTAGTTACGTTAGTTATTAGTAAAATGTTAAAATTAAAATAAAGAAAGTACAAGTTTCTCACCTGACCCTCCTCGCTCGTCCAGTACCGGACGAGCTGAGCCCACTGATCAGGAAGAACGCCAGTCGGAACTCGCTGAAGTATGTCAGGCGCATCCTGATGAGGCCTCCAGTGCTGCGTCTTTATTTTGTTTTTATGATCCTTCCACATCTTCCGGCACTTCGACATGCAAACTGGCCGGAAGAGCTCAGGACAGGCCTTCAAATTATCCTGAAAAGGACAAATAATTTTTCTTTGACAAATTATTTTTCATTAAGTTATGGTTTAAATTGACACATCCTGAGGAGAAATGTTAAATTATTACCTTGACCTGCTGCCATGTACGATCTAGCGTCGCCACCGGGAATGCCTCCCAATCGAGTGTGGTCAAAGGAAATGCATATGGATCCCGGACCATATGTCCTAACTGGCTAATGAGCTGGCGAGCATGAGGGCCCACCGGATGATATGTCTCATCGAACTGTACGTCAATGGGATGGCCGGAATTCCATGTCCGGATCCCTCTAGCAGGGCCTCTCCCCCTGCTGGAAGATGGGCCCGTGCTCGTAGCACCTGTTTAAATTCGAGATAATCTAATTAAATTGAAATAAAATAATTTGCTAGAATTAAAATGTTTTCATTAAATAAACTTATACCAGTCAGTGTATCTGCTGATGGTGGTGCTGAAGATGGTGGAGCTGCAACACTGGACGACGCCGAAGCATCCACTGGAGTGGATGGACTCGGATGAGATGCCGATGACCTACTCGGTGGGGACATCGAACTAGACTGGGCGGCATCCGGTGCCGGTCTAGGCTCCCCAGACGGTCCGCTGGCCTGGCGCAGCAGCTCGTCCATCGTCAGCGGACGATCTCTCCTCTTTCGTCCTGCCATATCTGTTCAAATGTTTGTAAGATAAATTTCATTAAACAAGATAATTGAAATTAACATTTAAAAATTATTTACACAAAATTGCAGGAAACCCAAATTAACTTTTCAGAGTATGATTGGGTATACCCAAAATTGCAGGAAACCAAAAACCATATGAATATTTTATCTGTTTCTGCAGTATGGGTGGTTAAGGAATCAGAAATTACATTGATTTGGGTTTCTCAAAGGGAAAAAGGAGAAGATGCTGATGATAATAATAAAGCATCACATCTGATGTGTTCATCAATTCCTTCTAACCACAAAAAGTAATCCATCCACCCAACAGAAAACATATAAACTTCTTGTAATCTGGGGTATTTCCATAAACAACATAGGAGATCAAAATCCAAAATCAAAGCCCATCACAGAGAAAAAAAAAAAAAAACAAGTATTCAATAAAAACATGACTCAGATCAAACTTTTACATATAAGAGATGATGATGATGGAGAGATCAAATCAAAATTCAAAAGCAGGAGAAAATAATACCTCAGTTTCAGAGAAGAGAAGAGAAGAGATTCCTATGGTTTGGGAGAGAAGAAATGGTGAAAAAGTTATTATAATACAATCAGAAAAGGCAAAAGAGAGAGAGGAAAAACATGAGCTGAGTCAAAAGCGAGTGGTTGGATCTCTCCCGAATTCTATAAAAAGGCTCATATCAATTTTTTTTTTTTTTTTGTTTCAACCAACCCTCATTGAAAGTAGCCAATAAACAAACTAGGGTGGTCATTTTCAGCAAAATTTTCCGTAAAACAGAAGCAAAAGTGTGAAATGCCCAGTATTTTTCATTTATTTCTCAGAGTCAGAGCCCTTTCAAAGGATCCGGATTGGACAAGACACACCATGCTTTTAAGCCACTTGGACGATAGTCAAAACTAGTGAGAGATGATACAAAAGGTCTAAACAATATTCATGGCGTCCATGCAAAGCCATGTCTATAACAAGAGGACCAAAGGAATCCAACCGTATTACATCCTTTTACTAATTCCAAAGGCAAAAAGGTACTGCCGTTTTCTCCTTCAAGCAGGAAAAAAAAAAAAGGTTGGTTAAAGTGAAAAGGTTCTTATGGCTGATAACCTGTTGAAATGAAATGTGTTTTACACCAAGAAACATCATCATCATATTCACATAAACAAAATCTTATAAAGGATTAGCAATCATAAAAACAAACAAGACCCCAAACAAGAAGGGGGTGAAAGTAATCAACCCAAATCCTTTTCAGTACCGCTAACACAATAAAATTAAAAAAATTAAAAAAAGATTGTAAGGATAGCAAAGCAGGAAAAGTGAGTAAGACCCATAAATAATTTGGTAAGATTCAGATATATTTTATACATAGTTTCCATCATCGATCACAACTCCACCAACAATCAGTGGAGTCATTGATTCGAGTTGACTCAGTGACCCTCCAAACCAAGTTGAATCAGCACCCCAGCTTATGGAGTTATGACACATAATCCGACCAAAGACAAAACAAATAACAAAAAGAAAGAAAGAACAGATAATGCAACATCATCGTCCATCAAAAACACAAACATCATGCCTAGATGCCATTTTTCAGAACTCGAGAAATGTAGCATCTGTAGAGACCCCAGTCACATATATTGGAAACCCAGATCACAGAGACAAAAGCCATATAGATCCCTTAGAAAATGGAACTTCTAGCTCTCTTAAGTGAGTTTCTTTTTCCATGCTTCAAATAGTTATATTTATTTCCCTCCAACTGATTTTATAGCGTCTTCCTTGCTTGAAAGAGATACAATTATTTCCCTCTCTCCAATTGATTTTAACGGAATGCTCCTTTTTTCAGAGGCATGCATAATGATGGATTCCTTCTGCACAGAGTTAGCCCCCTAGAAATTGTGAGTATTGTTTCTTGACCATCTTAATGCTTTTTATGATTGGAGATGTATGCTACCTATGTTTGGAAGGCCAACCTTTTCAAAGTTTCCAGTTTCCATCTCCTCCATCTGAATATTTCAATATCTGGAGGTAATCAAATCTAAATCTTGCAATATCTCTGCTGTTGGAATAAAACATCTGGCATTGGAATAACAACAAATATTATCAATAAAATGTTCCAAGACATTTCAATATTTGGATTGTTTGATGACATCCTTATGTTCCATTTTATTCTAATGTCAGGTCTCCTACTTTATTGACTCCGCAAGCAAAGTGATTTTCAAGTCCTCACTTCATCAATGGGGGAGAGAGGTCATGTGAATTCTCATCAAGCAGTCATTCTTATTTGTTTTCATTCTTGGTTAGTTAGACCATTTATTGTTTTATTTTGATTTGGGTGAAATGCTGTTTGTAATATTGTACTAAACTTTTGCAAGTACTGAATAAAAGTGTTGTAATTCTGAGAAAGGCTTTCGATTTGAGTTGTCTTTTCCATTCTATAGGTATTTTTATGCTTCTCTACTTCTATAAAACATCTCAACCATTCCCCTCCGTCAAATAGTCAAATGAAAATGATAGAAAGTAGAAGGAAAGGTGCAGTGAAGAAGAACATAACTTGTAGAAAGTAAACAATAAATTCAGAACTCGAGATAGAATCAGGGTCACTGTATGATAAAATCAGAATGTAGCATCTGTAGAGACCCCAGAACTTGGAGTTTGATTGGAATTTGGAGATAATTAAATTATACTAGTAAAACCCCAGAGCAGAACTTATAAGCTTGAAGGATTATGATATTATTATGACTAGTTTATTCTCAGTTTGATGAGACTAACTTAACTCCATATCATCAACTTGACAATCCTTAGCCATGGTGTGCCTCACTAAGTCATCCAACCAGGTGATGGGTAAAAGCCGGCTGCACCTAACCTTGTACAAGTCTATTAAATGCAGGCCAAGTGCATTTGAAAACTATAGGTTGCTTCTGTTAGGAGGAAATGCAGGGCATTTGAAAACCATTTTTCCCATCACAGGTCAAGAGGGCATTTGTTATTTCTGTTCAATGAAAAAAAAGAAAATGGAGTCTAAATTAATTATAATTATAATGATGTTGATGGTCTTGAGCATAGGCCGGTTGAACTGTTGGACTTTAAAAATATGGTGCTGTTAGATTCACAAAAATGGTTGTTTCTAGCCCAACATGCCAATTGGCAATGTGCAGAGAGTGTTTCATACAAATAAATAAAATACACAGTGAAGGACTTCCTGCCTTGGCTGTGTGCGAAGAGTTTCCTATCAATAACTAAATAAGCAGTCAGGAACAAGTTCCAATAGGACCAGGTATCTGTTCTAAATGAAGGGAGTTTCTGCATTTATTTATTTAATCAGCTGAAAATAAATCAGGGTTCAGGGCACAGTTAACTAATGCACTTTTTCTTCCAAAATAAGATCATATGACAATATGGCCCTTCATCCAACAAGATTATGGAGGCTTGAGATGGTTGTTTGGACTTTGGACCCTTCATCCAACAAGAGCGAATTTAAGTGTTTCTAAGAGATCTGATGTAATTTTATGACATCTGGGTCTGTTTATATATAACAATCTCATTACATTCATATCAAACTTGATGTATTACATGATGCTCAACTAATGAAAAAGCATTTCATCAGCCAGCCCATTAGTTTTCAAGGCAGGAATGCAAGTGCAAAATCCAGACCATGAATCCAGTGGGCTCCACTACGAGTCATGTTTGAGGAACACTTCTCAGGAACATGCTCCAATTACAGGCTCGAAACGAAACTTAGATAATGGAACACATTTCACAAGTAAATCTTCTCCAGTTGCATGGCTTGGAGTATATATATTGGGGCATGAATGATTCAAAATGACCCACTAGTATGATGCTGGCTGATCTAAATCCATTGACTGCATGATTGAGCATTGCATAATACACCTCTAACATACATGTCTCTTTCCTAAGAATGCCAAAAATTGAAGGTTTTGAGCTGCCAAAAACTCACAATAAAAAAAAAGGGGCATGGAGCAACTCAACGGTCCCAACAAAACAGAGAAGGGAAAATGAGAGAGATATTGAAATCACAAATCCACATACAAAGAAGGAACATTAGAGAGAGATACTGAAATCACAAATAGTTGGAAATCTTACAACAAAAGTGATGCAGCGCTTCAAATGGTAACATGATACATACCTGATGGATGCCGGCCGGAGGATGCGCTGGCGACCGTGAGCGTAGGAGGGAGATGCCGAAGGAGACGAGAAAGGCGTGAGGTGAGGGATGCGCTGGCGAGAGAGAGAGAGAGAGAGAGAATAGGTGGGAAGGGTTTCAGAGAGGAAACGCAGAGGGGAAACGCAGAGAGGGCGCTGGCGGCTGGGCAGAGAGGAAACACAGGGAGAGAGGGGGAGAGAAGGGAAGGAGAGGGAGAGAAGAGAGAAGAGAGAAGAAGAGAGAGAGAATCAGTGGGAAGGGTTTTTTACAGGGTGCTGGCCAGAGAGGGTGAACGCAGGGAGAGAGCGGGAGAGAAGGGAAGAAGGAGAGGGAGAGAAGAGAGAGAAGGGAAGGAGAGAGAGAAAGAGAAAGATTGCAGAGGAGATGAGGATCGAGGCGCGGATCGAGAGCAGAGGAGAGGAGATGAGCGATGAGCGATGAGAGCGCGGGAGCCAGGGAAAAAAGGAGTGGGAAGGAAAAAGAGGGTTTGGCGGGGTTGGGCTTTAGCGACCGCCATTTCATCTTTTGCGGCCGCCTATGGCGGTCGCTAATGGGTCTTTTGAGGCTACCGCCCGCGTTCTTGATGAGCGGATGCTCATTTTTCTAGTAGTGTTATTTCCGCTGCATTGATTGGTTAATTAGAACTAGTAATCCATTCTGGTAGCCCCATATAGAATTTTCAATTTACATATGTGAAATATAGTTTGTTTCTAACACATCATCAATCTAATAGTATATCTCACTTTGTTTGGAGCATGAGACACCCATACCGCTGGGCTATCTCGTGATTGTCTCATGGCCACATCTTCAACTGCTACACCTACGGTGGGCTGGTCGTAGGCCTAATTGTCCTTTACCAAGTCGGCAATGGGAAGGGACGATGCAAGGGGTCGACTAGTCTGAGACTTAAGTTTGGATCCCCTTCCATATCATGACCGTGCTACCATTGCAGTCCCTAGAAACCCCCCGGCATGCAAATTCAATCACCAAGCAATTGAGTTTAGATCGAGGGCTCATCATCGTCTTCGTCAATCGCCAGCTTGGGAGAGCATTTCTCACCTGAACTCATTACCAAAGTGAAGACCCTTGTCATAGGCACTGATGTGGGGCACCGATACAGCACTTTTGCCTGCTCTGCTCGCCCATCTGTGGAGGAAGTTAACAATCACTCGTGGTCTAGATGACCATGAGCTCACCCAAGTTAGAGCAGCTGTCAATGGCCGGGCCCAGATTAAACCGGTTGTGGTCCATTGGAGTACTTTGGCAACTTGGTGCTATGGGCCTACCCAAGATTGAGAGTGAAGGACTAGCTCAATGAGAGGAATGCCTTCGTGGCAAAATCCATCTGTGGCTAAAGTGTCGTATCATCTCATAAACAGGGCCCACGTGCTATATCTTCAAATACAGCCAAAGCTAAGGATAGATATCAATCACCAGATTATTCTCGTAACTAGTCTCATTCTCAATCCTTACCACATGCAGTCAAAGATGACAATCATTCAAGGATATCAGCCTCGTCATGATACAGCTCATGGGATGAAAAATATCCATCTATTTTAGTGTGTAATCGTTGTACACATGTAATCTCTCATATTTCATTCTTCATACACACGGCATAGACACGCATAGGAGTGTAATCTTCCTTTAAATATTGGAATACACCTCTCAGACTCACCTTGAGTTGAGAATTTCAGAAGTATCAAAGAACTTTATAGTGAACAATGCATATTTAAAGTCCTTCATTGACTATGGGGAGAGCCCTCCAACTCCAAGGGAGACGAAGGCGACAGACGGATGGCAACCGCACCCAATGCTGGGGATTTGCTACGCCCCAATCTAGAGATTGATAGCTGGTTGGAGTTCCAGTATCATAGGCTTGATTTTGGGGGAGGTGCGCCATGTGCATTCCTCCATCGTGAGCTGCTTGTTGAGGGGTTGCTGGTCTTTGTGCCTTCATGCAACGTGAGTGATGGTGTGGATGCTTACATTGTCCTTCAGCAACATGACATGTGGACCATTTCAATCTCTCATAAACATTAGCTATTTGAAGTGATTTCCCCCACTAGATCAGATGACTACAAAGATATCCCGCCTAGTTGTTTAGAAATGAAGATCAGAAGGGCGAAGTAAAAATTCTAGCCCAGCATTAAAAAAATTACCATACCCACGGCATAAGAAAATTGTAATGGCTTCTGGGCTTCTCTTAATGTGTAACTCATTTCCTCTTCAATGGTAATGACTTTCACCTCTTATATGGTAATTCTCACTGATATTCCAAGTGGTTATTACATTTCTTGGATCTCACAAATATGTAAGCACAATCATTATAAGAAAGAGATAAACCCACGAAATGGGATTCTTGGGTACAAGTTGTAAACAAAGATTTTGCCTTTGTGTGATGAGTGAGATAATATTGGATCTCATATCTTTGATTGATACAATTGATAAGGATGAGAGATTTGTGGAGAAGATCAAATCCACAAGTCTTTTGTGTTTAACTCTTATGTATTTCATGCAAACAAACAGAAATTAAATACATACCATTTACTTGGTTAATATATGTATTAAAAAAGTTCTCCTTTAAGAGAAATTAATCCTACAAGAGACCGATTGTGCAGAAAAGGCAAATAAGAAAAAAATATCATGTTCATTTTTTTCAGTGGGACACAAAGGCTTTTATATCTATGATATTGAACCAATTGTTTTCATTACCAACATTTCCACAGTATGGATTTAAGAACACTACGTTCTACTTGGATTCTTTAACCCTCACTTCTTTAATAATTCTTTAAATCGAGTTTTTTAAAACCTATTTTACCATGAATTTCATGCAGAGAGGCAGACTCTTAGAGTCTTCATACACACAGAAACGCAGTCCACTCAAGTGGGAAGAAAGTCCGCACGAGTGGGAAGATGTGACATATCTAAGATTCAAATCCCGGACAGCTAGGTAAGAATAGATGCTCCTTACCATTCTTGTGTACTTGACAACTCACTTGACAAGTTATTATTTAGTTTGGCCAAACTGGGTTGTAAGAAGGGCTGACGTTGCCATCAGTATTGGTATTATTTCCATCCTTTTTGTAACTTCAATTATCTCTCTTGCAAAGAGCCAGATCTTAAGACAACTTTATTGTTTTTGCAAGATTATTAGGAGGCCAGAAGATATCTTTTGAAAGTTCTTCAACAGGAATGCAAAGGGTTATTTCACTTATTTCTCCTCCGGTTGATAGTAGTTGATGGGGAATACTGACCTCCAAGCATGGCCAAGTTTCATGTGGCTAAACCCAAGCCCAATGACAAGTTTCAGCCCAGGGAAGGCAATGGGTTAGGTTGGTTTGGGTTTAAACCGACCCCGCTGACATTAATCATGTCTCATATTGACCCAGACACGGAATGGTTTCATGATCCATGGTACCAAGCAGCCCTGTGACAGCTGCGAGTTGGGTCAGGTTTAACAGTAGTTGTGTGTTTTTTTTTAGGGAGAATCTCAAATAACACCTTAAGTTTTTACCTTATTTCAAAAAAGGACCCAAGTTTCAAAACTTTTTAAATCAGTCCCTAAGTTTTATAGGAAGTTTTCAATTAACGACATCCTTCTGTTAAAATCTATTTTTCGGCAACTTTTTCCCCCATTTTTTTGGTAAAATACTCAAACTACTTTTCATTAAAATAAAACTCTCATTTACTTTTCCTATTTCTTTCACCGACGCATCACGGTGATCAAGGACAACCAGCATCTCCACAATGATATGTAGTAGCTGTCAAAAGTCGCCTGGAAGTACTTTTAAATGGATGGAAAACTTAGGGAATAATTTGAGAAGTTTTAAAACTTGTATCCTTTTTTGAAACAAGGCAAGAACTTACATCCTTATTTCAAAATTTTCCAATTTCTCATTTTAAAATGTGAAAAGCAAGTAAACAAACAAAGGAGGATGAAACCTACAACATTTAGATTGCCTACAACCTTTAGATTGTATACTTTATCTATTACCACTCTTTTACCCCTATGTGGGCATATGAACTCAACACACTTTCACTCACGGAAGAAATTTCCTAACCAATTGAGTAGAGATGTCAAACAGGCCGGGTCGGAATGACACGACATGGCCAGCACGAGAGTCAACGGCCTGTGGTACGGTCGACATGATTGGGCACGGCCCGGCCCAGCTTGCCAAGTGGCATGGCACGGGATGTTTGATATTTTTTGTATAAATATAAAAAAATATAGTCTTTTATTATTTTTATTTTTTTACTATAAAAAAATTGTAAGGGTTTCAAAGATAATCCTATTGAAAATCTTAATATGGAAAATATCCAAATGGTTCTTTTCTCATTGAAGTAGGTTGAATTTGACTGAACCACTTAAATTTGTGTGTCATACTCTTCTTTGTGTGTATCTTTTAATTGTTTTAGTGTAGGACCTTTATTCTTTAAGCTGAAAAGGTAGGAACGATACAAAGCATACTCTTCTTTATGTGTATCTTTTAATTATTTTAGTATAGGACCTTTATTCTTTAAGCCGAAAAAGTAGGAATGACACGAAGCACATGCACGGAGGCACAGTAGGGCCTAACACGACTCAGGCATGGCACAGCCGGGCCGCGAAATCATCTGGCCGTGCCGTGCCATTTGACATCTCTACAGTACCCGGGGGAACCTTCATTTACCACCACTCATCCTGGGAAGCTTTGCACGTGAAATTCACTAAGCTAATGTATATACCATATATGGGCAGACAGGTTGAGTCAATTGACCATAAAAAAACTAGGTCGGCCTGGCCCGATTGACTAAATGGGTGGACTTGTGCGTTACATTTATGGCCCGTGTCAAGCTTGAGCACAATAAGGGCCTGAATTTCTAAGGTCAGACTGGGCCTTGAATGCCTAAGCCCAGCCTGGCCCAGGCCTAAATTAGCCATATGCTGTTAAAAAAAAAAAAAGAAGCATCATGTGCTATTCTTAACCATCATGACAAAACCTTGTAATTTATAAACAAAGGAGCATCATAGGTGTCCAGACTTGCCCATGGGCTGTTCAAAGCTTTCCCAATCACACTTGACTCTTTTTTCGGGAACCTGATCTCTAAATGTGAATCATTTTTCCTACATAAGAAATAGGGTTAATGGTAAGATCCTTCTTTGCCGTGGCAATCCACTGTTTTGACTTGATCTTGACTTCTGCCCTCCTTTACCAAAAATGGATATGGATTCCACTAATAAGACAAAGAGCTCATCTTTCCACTGTGGGTCATTCAAGGAAACCAAGAAGGTTCAAGGTACATGGCCTAAAAACACTTCCATTGGGTGGAAAGAAACCAAGAAGGTTCAAGGAACATGGCCTAAGAGTCTGTAATCTGTATCCCATACATACATAGTTAAGAGCCTAGCTGAAGACCTTAATCATGTGAATGTGAGTCCATATTTGTTTTCCTCTTTATAAGACACCGTCTGATTAAGTCCTTGGAATGATCCAATGTATTTTGCGTTTAGAGAAGATGGTTTATGAGACTAACAAATGTGTTTATATTAAAATACTTGGACTAGAGACAGAGTAGGATCAAGGGGAGATTTTTTAGATTGAGAATGGCAAATGGATTATCGTGTCAGCAGACTCGTACACTAGTGGGTCTTGTGGAAGTTTGCTTTGCTATGTCATTGAGGGCCCAATTGAAATAAACATAATTATCTCAACATCTTCTGAGAATCTTCTATTAACCATGCGTTGATAATTAATGATGAAGTTGAGTCCTTTTGTTTTCTTTGGTACTCCAGCCAAGGGGGCTGGAACCCAAGAGAGATTTGAAGGAGATTTTGACAGTTCATCATCATATAGTCTTTGACTGTTCAAATCTTCCATGCAACAAACATGATTTTTAAATAGAAGGGTGCGTGGGCCATTTGGCACTTTGTTAGATTAGTAAAAATCAAGTAAAGTTTCAATTTTTCAGATAAGGAGGGGTCACATCAGTAGCACTTTAGTTTAAAATTTCTTTTATTTTTTTCAAAAAATAAATAAAAACAACCTCCTTTTTTCACTAAAAAACAAAACAAAAAAAAAAAAAGCTCTTCTTTTTTTATACAAAAAGTCAAAAAGATTTCATAACCCCATTATATTTTATTTTCTCTTCATTTGATGCTTTACTACACTTTACTTTACACGTAAAATTACCAAACGGGGAAGATTCAGAGAAACAAAAGTGTATTTGAAGCCTAGTTTTTTATGAGTAAATTATTTAGATATGGACCTGAGATAAGATATTGATTATGATAATTTTCAGATATAGACCAACGTTCATACCTTTTCAAACCACATTATTGCCAACCAAACCTAAATTTGGGATTACAATATAAGTTTAACCATGAAACCCAATTGAGAGCCAAGCTCACCTAACCACGCATGATTCAATTCTAAGGTCAAGGGGTGAAAGCAAAATTGTGCACAAACAGGCCATTAAAGTTGCATCTGGTTCCAAGTTTATAAGTCACTTTCTTTCTTTCTTTTTCTTTAACTATCGGAGGGTTCATAATCCTTTGGGCTGGACTAATATCTCCGGACCTACAGAGAAGCTAGGTAAACTCCCTTGTAGTACCAGTGTGGTACTGCAATTTCAAACTCACAACTTTCGAGTGCAAAATGTGGTCTTAGACCAACTGAACTACCCCTTAAAATTCAAATTTATAAGGCATGTTGAACCTACATCAGGAGATTGGTGTTGCCCTTTAAAATATTATCCATCCAAATCCGGCCACCCACTAGACCACAAAGGAACCTGACCCAATTACTTCTTTTGGTCAACCGGTTAGGGTTCCTCTCATGATCTAACTGTAGATACAATGTTTTGTGTGGACTTTGCCATGTTGACGATCTGCCACATCCCTCCAACTTTGAATTATATAAAGATATAGCTTTCCTACCTAATCTTTGGCTAGCCGTCTCTTTCTCATTGTGTGGAAACGCAGCACGAGAACTTGGACTGATGCCTGATGGAGTGTTTCGACCAACTTTAAATTCCTGTCCTTTTCCTCATTAATGAATGGGCCATGTTGAAAACCGTTTGAAGGTTTATTTTAGGGAAAATATCAAAACAGGGCTCAAACTTTTTTCAAGTTTCAAATCAGGACATAAAATAACTTAGATTTCAAAACAGGACTTGCGTTTTCAAGTTTAGTTCAAATCAGGACATTCTATGAAAAGAGGATTTTCCGGTCACTTGCATCTTATTTTTTCAAAAAAAAAAAAAAGTCCAAAACACCCTTTGTAGAACCCATCCCTCCTCTCTCCATACCCTTGCTTCTTCCTCCTCCCATTCCTTCATCCCCACCTCTACTTCGTCGGAGACCATCGGCGACTGCTCGGGGGTGATTTCTTCCCTCTTATTTATTCTTCTTTTCTTTCTTCATCTTCTTCCCTTTCTCTTTAGACCATGCCACCTCCAAATTCCTCTAACAAAACACACCAAATACCCAAATGAAGTTACGATTAAATACTCCTCCATCAAACACATTTGATCAGTAAATGTCTCATTCCCTTGCATTAATAAATGCTTTTCTTTCATTGCATTTATGTAATGTAATAACTTGATATATGTTAAGGCTTCAGGTGTGGATTAGATAGACATGGGCATACAGACGGTAACTGGATGGGCAAACCAAAAGAAGGTTTTTCAACCTGGTAGAGAGGAAAAAGGGCAGAGCTATGGCCATTCCCTTACCAACTAAATACCATCCTTACAAGTTACACCCAACACTACTACTAACAACAACATCGGGGTCATAATCTCACCTATGCTGTTCCTCAACCTTCCTCGTCCTAGAACTATTACAATGGCTATGATGGTGATAGCCATGGTTATACCCAGCACATTCTACCATCTTGGATGACAACAAGCGTGGTGATATGTCAAGGGTGATGAGACCCAAATACATGTTTCTATGATTTGCAGTGAAGAATCATATAGAGATATGTTTATATATCTCCATTTCCTCCTCACCTTTTACACCGTTCTCCCCCTTCTTGTGTAAACGAAATGGTGTACATTCTGATGGGTTCAATGACAGCCAATCAAGGATGAGAGGTGGAGATGAAGGAATGGGAGGGAAGAAGGAGAAAAATGGTACAAAGAGGAGGGATGGGTTATGTTAAGGGTATTTTGGGCATTTTTGGAAAGTATAAGAGGAAAGTCGCCGGAAAATCCTCATTCTCATCGGATGTCCTGATTTGAAATGAAGATGGAAAACTTAAGCCCTCTTTTGAAATTTAAAATTTATTTTGTACTAATTTGAAATTTGGGAAAAACTTTAGCCCTATTTTGAAAGATGGTTGATATTTAATTTGGTATTTTATTTTTAGTTGTTTGATATCTAATTTTTTTGAATTTTTATATAGAGAAGTAAAGGTTTTTTTTAGTGGATAAAAATAGTTGCATTTTTATTTATTTTTTTAAAGATGGAGGGAATTTTGAATTAAAATGCTGTGACATCTCGTTTGAAAAATAGAGGTTTTATTTGACTTTTACTATTCTAGTAAAGTGCCAAACAAGCGGGATCCCACATTTTTTTAAAATATCATAACAACTTAAAATTGGTCTGCCCATTTTTTGGTGCAGGGTCAATTTATCACTCTGATTGGAGTTGGCCACTATTAAGGTGTGTTTGCGCAGAGCCACAGAGTGATGAAAAATCACATAAAATGCTAGATTTTCCTTAGTTTTTGTCAACGTCCCAAACCAAAAGAAGAAGACAATGGATTTTCCGATGCCTTATCTGTATTTCTTACTTCAAAAAACAACCTCGTCACACAAACACGTCCTTAGATTGAAGTGGATTAAGTGTTATACACTTGTCTAATCTGATTGTGAAACCAACTTCGATCAAAAGGGTAATTTAGCCCAGCAGCAAACCAAGGAGAGACCGAATTTTAAAGATTTAGATTTAAGAGGTAGGCCTCGCTGATGGATGATTTCAGAGAATATGATCTCCTCCTCATGTACGACAAAATTAAATGTGACCCAACCCACTTTTGTTCCTTGATAAACTATTGGGTGACATTTTATTCCTTACATACCATAAAACCAAGTGAGGGCCACTTTTTATAGAACATGTGATTCACTTCCATTGGTGACAATGGATGATTTCATATTTCTTTTTATGCTGCCCATAAATTTAATAACTATGAGGTCTTGCTGACGTATATGGTTAGGTCCGATCTATCGATCATAATGGAAAGTCCTCCATTGACTGGTCTGTCACTAGTAGAAACTTGACTTTTAGCGGCCGCCAGTTGCCGTCGCTAAAAGTCAACTGGCGGTCGCTAAAGAGTATTAGCGACCGCCTAGCGACCGCCAAGCAGCGGCCGCGAAAACGGCGTCGCTAAAGGTATTAGCGACCGCCACTGGCGGTCGCTAATAGTTTTAGCGACCGCCAGATGGCGGTCGCTAATAATTTTTGTGGCGGTCGCGAATAAATTTAAAAAAAATTTTTTGGACTTTTAGCGACCGCCATGGCGGTCGCTAATACTATATTAGCGGTCGCTAATGGCTTATTTTTTTCAAATTTTTTTTTATTTTTTTTATTTTTTTTAGTATTAGCGACCGCCATGGCGGTCGCTAATACTCATATGGCGGTCGCTAATGCTTTTTTATTTTTGAAATTTTTTTTTTTTTTTTTTTTTGGAACTATTAGCGACCGCTAATAGCACTATTAGCGACCGCCACTGGCGGCCGCTAAAGCCCCCCTTTTTTTTTAAAATTAAATTCCCGTATTTTATCAATTTTTTTCATTTTTTTATACCTGTACCTGTACCTGTACCTGTAGCTATATATCTACGGCCATCAATTAAAATTACTGATGACAAAGACTAAATATATACAACTAGTACCATCAATTAAAATTACAAATAAAAAAAGAAAGTCTTATATTAATTGCATTCAAATATTACAAAAGTTTCAGTAAAATATATCCATTACAATTACAACAAAAAGAAAAATTTTCCGTGCCGGATGCCGTGGTATATATCCGATGCTCTCAAACCTGAACAGAAAAAGAAAAATAAATATTAAAAGATAAGTATAAAAATTGGCAATTTATACTAAATATAAAAAAATTAAGAATTAAAATTAAAATTTTAACGTACGTTTCAACATTACGATCAATCCAGGAGTCGGAATCTCGTTCCGTCAGTTCCTGCAAGTCAGGAATAACTAGGGACCCGTGCCCGTCAAGTTTCACGACTAACGGACACCGTTTGCTCAATTTTGTCGCCCGGAGGCTCGTTTTCTAAGTTTTAAATTAACGTTCTAACTCAAACCTACGTTTCAACTGTACGATAGAACCGGGAGTCGGAATCTCGTTCTGTCAGTTCCTGCAAGTCATGAATGACTAGGGGCCCGTGCCTGTCAAGTTTCACGAGCAACAGACACCGTTTGCTCAGTTTGGTCGTCCGGAGGCTCGTTTTCTAAGTTTTAAGTTAACGTTCTAATTTAAACCTACGTTTCAACATTACGATCAATCCAGAAGTCGGAATCTCGTTCCGTCAGTTCCTGCAAGTCAGGAATGACTAGGAGCCCGTGCCCGTCAAGTTTCACGAGCAACAGACACCGTTTGCTCAATTTGGTCGCCCGGAGGCTCGTTTTCTAAGTTTTAAATTAACGTTCTAATTTAAACCTACGTTTCAACTGTACGATCAAACCGGGAGTCGGAATCTCGTTCCGTCAGTTCCTGCAAGTCATGAATGACTAGGGACCCGTGCCCGTCAAGTTTCACGAGCAACGGACACCGTTTGCTCAGTTTGGTCGCCCGGAGGCTCGTTTTCTAAGTTTTATGTTAACGTTCTAACTGAATCCTACGTTTCAACTGTACGATCAATCCGGGAGTCGGAATCTCGTTCCGTCAGTTCCTGCAAGTCAGGAATGACTAGGGGCCCGTGCCCGTCAAGTTTCACGAGCAACACACACCGTTTGCTCAGTTTGGTCGCCCGGAGGCTCGTTTTCTAAGTTTTAACTTATCGTTCTAACTCAAACCTACGTTTCAACATTACGATCGATGCGGGAGTCGGAATCTCGTTCCGTCAGTTCCTGCAAGTCAGGAATGAATAGGGGCCCGTGCCCGTCAAGTTTCACGAGCAACGGACACCGTTTGCTCAGTTTGGTCGCCCGGAGGCTCGTTTTCTAAGTTTTAAGTTAACGTTCTAACTCAATCCTACGTTTCAACTGTACGATCAATCCGGGAGTCGGAATCTCGTTCCGTCAGTTCCTGCAAGTCAGGAATGACTAGGGGCCCGTGCCCGTCAAGTTTCACGAGCAACGGACACCGTTTGCTCAGTTTGGTCGCCCGGAGGCTCGTTTTCTAAGTTTTAAGTTAACGTTCTAACTCAAACCTACGTTTCAACTGTACGATAGAACCGGGAGTCGGAATCTCGTTCCGTCAGTTCCTGCAAGTCAGGAATGACTAGGGGCCCGTGCCCGTCAAGTTTCACGTGCAACGGACACCGTTTGCTCAGTTTGGTCGCCCGAAGGCTCGTTTTCTAAGTTTTAACTTATCGTTCTAACTCAAACCTACGTTTCAACATTACGATCAATCCAGAAGTCGGAATCTCGTTCCGTCAGTTCCTGCAAGTCAGGAATGAATAGGGGCCCGTGCCCGTCAAGTTTCACGAGCAACGGACACCGTTTGCTCAGTTTGGTCGCCCGGAGGCTCGTTTTCTAAGTTTTAAGTTAACGTTCTAATTTAAACCTACGTTTCAACTGTACGATCAAACCGGGAGTCGGAATCTCGTTCCGTCAGTTCCTGCAAGTCATGAATGACTAGGGACCCGTGCCCGTCAAGTTTCACGAGCAACGGACACCGTTTGCTCAGTTTGGTCGCCCGGAGGCTCGTTTTCTAAGTTTTATGTTAACGTTCTAACTGAATCCTACGTTTCAACTGTACGATCAATCCGGGAGTCGGAATCTCGTTCCGTCAGTTCCTGCAAGTCAGGAATGACTAGGGGCCCGTGCCCGTCAAGTTTCACGAGCAACACACACCGTTTGCTCAGTTTGGTCGCCCGGAGGCTCGTTTTCTAAGTTTTAACTTATCGTTCTAACTCAAACCTACGTTTCAACATTACGATCAATCCAGAAGTCGGAATCTCGTTCCGTCAGTTCCTGCAAGTCAGGAATGAATAGGGGCCCGTGCCCGTCAAGTTTCACGAGCAACGGACACCGTTTGCTCAGTTTGGTCGCCCGGAGGCTCGTTTTCTAAGTTTTAAGTTAACGTTCTAATTTAAACCTACGTTTCAACTGTACGATCAAACCGGGAGTCGGAATCTCGTTCCGTCAGTTCCTGCAAGTCATGAATGACTAGGGACCCGTGCCCGTCAAGTTTCACGAGCAACGGACACCGTTTGCTCAGTTTGGTCGCCCGGAGGCTCGTTTTCTAAGTTTTATGTTAACGTTCTAACTGAATCCTACGTTTCAACTGTACGATCAATCCGGGAGTCGGAATCTCGTTCCGTCAGTTCCTGCAAGTCAGGAATGACTAGGGGCCCGTGCCCGTCAAGTTTCACGAGCAACACACACCGTTTGCTCAGTTTGGTCGCCCGGAGGCTCGTTTTCTAAGTTTTAACTTATCGTTCTAACTCAAACCTACGTTTCAACATTACGATCGATGCGGGAGTCGGAATCTCGTTCCGTCAGTTCCTGCAAGTCAGGAATGAATAGGGGCCCGTGCCCGTCAAGTTTCACGAGCAACGGACACCGTTTGCTCAGTTTGGTCGCCCGGAGGCTCGTTTTCTAAGTTTTAAGTTAACGTTCTAACTCAATCCTACGTTTCAACTGTACGATCAATCCGGGAGTCGGAATCTCGTTCCGTCAGTTCCTGCAAGTCAGGAATGACTAGGGGCCCGTGCCCGTCAAGTTTCACGAGCAACGGACACCGTTTGCTCAGTTTGGTCGCCCGGAGGCTCGTTTTCTAAGTTTTAAGTTAACGTTCTAACTCAAACCTACGTTTCAACTGTACGATAGAACCGGGAGTCGGAATCTCGTTCCGTCAGTTCCTGCAAGTCAGGAATGACTAGGGGCCCGTGCCCGTCAAGTTTCACGTGCAACGGACACCGTTTGCTCAGTTTGGTCGCCCGAAGGCTCGTTTTCTAAGTTTTAACTTATCGTTCTAACTCAAACCTACGTTTCAACATTACGATCAATCCAGAAGTCGGAATCTCGTTCCGTCAGTTCCTGCAAGTCAGGAATGAATAGGGGCCCGTGCCCGTCAAGTTTCACGAGCAACGGACACCGTTTGCTCAGTTTGGTCGCCCGGAGGCTCGTTTTCTAAGTTTTAAGTTAACGTTCTAATTTAAACCTACGTTTCAACTGTACGATCAAACCGGGAGTCGGAATCTCGTTCCGTCAGTTCCTGCAAGTCATGAATGACTAGGGACCCGTGCCCGTCAAGTTTCACGAGCAACGGACACCGTTTGCTCAGTTTGGTCGCCCGGAGGCTCGTTTTCTAAGTTTTATGTTAACGTTCTAACTGAATCCTACGTTTCAACTGTACGATCAATCCGGGAGTCGGAATCTCGTTCCGTCAGTTCCTGCAAGTCAGGAATGACTAGGGGCCCGTGCCCGTCAAGTTTCACGAGCAACACACACCGTTTGCTCAGTTTGGTCGCCCGGAGGCTCGTTTTCTAAGTTTTAACTTATCGTTCTAACTCAAACCTACGTTTCAACATTACGATCGATGCGGGAGTCGGAATCTCGTTCCGTCAGTTCCTGCAAGTCAGGAATGAATAGGGGCCCGTGCCCGTCAAGTTTCACGAGCAACAGACACCGTTTGCTCAGTTTGGTCGCCCGGAGGCTCGTTTTCTAAGTTTTAAGTTAACGTTCTAATTTAAACCTACGTTTCAACTGTACGATCAAACCGGGAGTCGGAATCTCGTTCCGTCAGTTCCTGCAAGTCATGAATGACTAGGGACCCGTGCCCGTCAAGTTTCACGAGCAACGGACACCGTTTGCTCAGTTTGGTCGCCCGGAGGCTCGTTTTCTAAGTTTTATGTTAACGTTCTAACTGAATCCTACGTTTCAACTGTACGATCAATCCGGGAGTCGGAATCTCGTTCCGTCAGTTCCTGCAAGTCAGGAATGACTAGGGGCCCGTGCCCGTCAAGTTTCACGAGCAACACACACCGTTTGCTCAGTTTGGTCGCCCGGAGGCTCGTTTTCTAAGTTTTAACTTATCGTTCTAACTCAAACCTACGTTTCAACATTACGATCGATGCGGGAGTCGGAATCTCGTTCCGTCAGTTCCTGCAAGTCAGGAATGAATAGGGGCCCGTGCCCGTCAAGTTTCACGAGCAACGGACACCGTTTGCTCAGTTTGGTCGCCCGGAGGCTCGTTTTCTAAGTTTTAAGTTAACGTTCTAACTCAATCCTACGTTTCAACTGTACGATCAATCCGGGAGTCGGAATCTCGTTCCGTCAGTTCCTGCAAGTCAGGAATGACTAGGGGCCCGTGCCCGTCAAGTTTCACGAGCAACGGACACCGTTTGCTCAGTTTGGTCGCCCGGAGGCTCGTTTTCTAAGTTTTAAGTTAACGTTCTAACTCAAACCTACGTTTCAACTGTACGATAGAACCGGGAGTCGGAATCTCGTTCCGTCAGTTCCTGCAAGTCAGGAATGACTAGGGGCCCGTGCCCGTCAAGTTTCACGTGCAACGGACACCGTTTGCTCAGTTTGGTCGCCCGAAGGCTCGTTTTCTAAGTTTTAACTTATCGTTCTAACTCAAACCTACGTTTCAACATTACGATCAATCCAGAAGTCGGAATCTCGTTCCGTCAGTTCCTGTAAGTCAGGAATGAATAGGGGCCCGTGCCCGTCAAGTTTCACGAGCAACGGACACCGTTTGCTCAGTTTGGTCGCCCGGAGGCTCGTTTTCTAAGTTTTAAGTTAACGTTCTAATTTAAACCTACGTTTCAACTGTACGATCAAACCGGGAGTCGGAATCTCGTTCCGTCAGTTCCTGCAAGTCATGAATGACTAGGGACCCGTGCCCGTCAAGTTTCACGAGCAACGGACACCGTTTGCTCAGTTTGGTCGCCCGGAGGCTCGTTTTCTAAGTTTTATGTTAACGTTCTAACTGAATCCTACGTTTCAACTGTACGATCAATCCGGGAGTCGGAATCTCGTTCCGTCAGTTCCTGCAAGTCAGGAATGACTAGGGGCCCGTGCCCGTCAAGTTTCACGAGCAACACACACCGTTTGCTCAGTTTGGTCGCCCGGAGGCTCGTTTTCTAAGTTTTAACTTATCGTTCTAACTCAAACCTACGTTTCAACATTACGATCGATGCGGGAGTCGGAATCTCGTTCCGTCAGTTCCTGCAAGTCAGGAATGAATAGGGGCCCGTGCCCGTCAAGTTTCACGAGCAACGGACACCGTTTGCTCAGTTTGGTCGCCCGGAGGCTCGTTTTCTAAGTTTTAACTTAACGTTCTAACTTAAACCTACTTTTCAACATTACGAGCAATCCGGGAGTCGGATTCTCGTTCCGTCAGTTCTTGCAAGTCATGAAAGACTAAGGGCACGTGCCCGCCAAGTTTTACGGGCAACGGAGTCCGTTTGCTCGTTTTGAGCGCCCGGAGGCTCGTTTTCTAAGTTTTAACTTAACGTTCTAACTTAAACCTACTTTTCAACATTACGAGCAATCCGGGAGTCGGATTCTCGTTCCGTCAGTTCCTGCAAGTCATGAATAACTACGGGCACGTGCCCGTCAAGTTTTACAGGCAACGGAGTCCGTTTGCTCGTTTTGAGCGCCCGGAGACTCGTTTTCTAAGTTTTAACTTAACGTTCTAACTTAAACCTACTTTTCAACATTACGAGCAATCCGGGAGTCGGATTCTCGTTCCGTCAGTTCCTGCAAGTCATGAATAACTACGGGCACGTGCCCGTCAAGTTTTACAGGCAACGGAGTCCGTTTGCTCGTTTTGAGCGCCCGGAGGCTCGTTTTCTAAGTTTTAACTTAACGTTCTAACTTAAACCTACTTTTCAACATTACGAGCAATCCGGGAGTCGGATTCTCGTTCCGTCAGTTCCTGCAAGTCATGAATAACTACGGGCACGTGCCCGTCAAGTTTTACAGGCAACGGAGTCCGTTTGCTCGTTTTGAGCGCCCGGAAGCTCGTTTTCTAAGTTTTAACATAACGTTCTAACTTAAACCTACTTTTCAACATTACGAGCAATCCGGAAGTCGGATTCTCGTTCCGTCAGTTCCTGCAAGTCATGAATGTTTAGGTGCCCGTGCCCGTCAAGTTTCACGGGCAACGGAGCCCGTTTGCTCGTTTTGGGCGCCCGGAGGCTCGTTTTCTAAGTTTTATGTTAAGCTTTTAACTTAAATGTTGAAATCTTGAATTATAAAAAATAATTTTACCTGGTCAGGATCAGTCGAGCCTGCTAAATCATGACTGCCCTCTCCACCGAAGTCATGTCTAGCCCTGTGGCCGCTGCCAGCGTCTGGTGCCTGTAATTATTTATTATACAGTAAAAAACATAAAAAAAAAGACATAAGTATTGATGCATCAATTACATAATTGAGAATTTATATGTACGAAATTTTTTTCTTACTAACCTGAGTAGTGGGTGGTGGGTCTGAAGCAAGCGGGGCGCGACTCTGTGATAGACGACTCTCAAGCTCTGCTATCTCCGCTCTCCACTCGGCCCTCATCGCTGCACTAATCTCTGCACTGACCTCTGCCCTGACCTCTGCCCTGAGCTCCTCTCTGATCGATGCCCTCATGGACTGCAGCATCGCCTGAATCTCCTCATCCGTACGGAAGTGTATGCCCTGGGAGGAGCTAGCACCGGATGACTCCGATCGCGTGATGTGCGAGCGTGGAATGCCCGTCCCATACGTCAGAGTGTATCCATGCCCATCCCGGCCAACGACGGAGTGGAATATCGCATCCCTCCGTGATGGCAATCTGCGCTCCTCCTCGGGTAACTCCTCCAAGCGTGACTGATACTGGGCCTGCGTAGTTCATTCATTTAGTATATTATTATGCATAACAAGACATACAAATAGAAACATAATTTAAACAGTTCAATATAAAAACTTACGAAGATAGCTGCAACCTCTGGATGGCGAGGATCTCGAGAACGCATCCAGACGGACATCCTATCAACCGGAACACCCTCGGTACGCAACTGGTTGGTGGAGGAATGTATTAATAGTATAATATCATACAGAATGACAAGAACATAAATTAAATGTACTATATAACCTTTTACCTCGTGGCGGACCTGGGTGATGTGTCGAGTCCCCAACCTATGTGCAGGACCCTGCAATGCGCGGTTCTGCGCATTCGTAGCAGACACTCTCTGTTTTCAATATTTATTAGTAGGGATTTTTGTTAGTTACATTAGTTATTAGTAAAATGTTAAAAATAAAATAAAAAAGTACAAGTTTCTCACCTGAGCCTCCTCGCTCGCCCAGTACCCGACGAGCTGAGTCCACTGATCAGGGAGAACGCCAGTCGGAACTCGCTGAAGTATGTCAGGCGCACCCTGATGAGGCTTCCAGTGCTGCGTCTTTATTTTATTTTTATGATCCTTCCACATCTTCCGGCACTTAGACATGCAAACTGGCCGGAAGAGCTCAGGACATGCTCTCACATTGTCCTGAAAAGGACAAATAATTTTTCATTGACAAAATATATTTCATTAAGTTATGGTTTAAATTGACACATCCTGAGGAGAAAATGTTAAATTATTACCTTGACCTGCTGCCAGGTCCGATCTAGCGTCGCCACCGGGAATGTGTCCCAATCATGTGTGGTCAAAGGAAATACATATGGATCCCGGACCATATGTCCTAACTGGCTGATGAGCTGGCGAGCATGAGGGCCCACCGGATGATATGACTCATCAAACTCTACGTCAATGGGATGCTCGGAATTCCATGTCCGGATCCCTCTAGCAGGGCCTCTCCCCCTGCTGGAAGATGGGCCCGTGCTCGTAGAACCTGTTTAAATTCGAGATAATCTAATTAAATTGAAATAAAATAATTTGCTAGAATTAAAATGTTTTAATTAAATCAACTTATACCAGTCAGTGTATCTCCTGATGGTGGTGCTGAAGATGGTGGAGATGCCGCACTGGACGACGCTGAAGCATCCACTGGAGTGGATGGGCTCGGCTCAGATGCGGATGCCAAACTCCTCTTTCGTCCTGACATATCTGTTCAAATGTTTGTAAGATAAATTTCATTAAACAAGATAATTGAAATTAACATTTAAAAAGTATTTACACTAAAATTTAACATTACTGAAAAAGTTCCCAACCGTTTATTGGTCATGTAAGTCAACTGTATCTCCATCAATGGTTTCCCGAACCCAATTAATATCTTCATCATGTTGAACAACTGTATTCTGGTCAAGTTCTTGTTGGGCGAATGCATCAATATCTGGCTCATCACATTCAATCTGATACACTCCCCTCCTTGACATTTTAACTGCAACCTGCCAGTTAGGATCTTTTGGATCTCTAACATAGTAGACTTGCTCAGCCATTGAAGACAGAATGTACGGTTCGGCACTTATTCGATCATCACGGTATAACAAATTGTTAAAATTTACCAGTGTAAACTGGTAATTATCTGTTTTCACCCCTCGGATGGGATCCACCCAATCACACTTAAACAATAGAAACTTTAGCCCGTGATTATACACAACTTCAACAATATCTTTCAACCGGCCATAATAGTAACCAGCATCGACGGATGGACAACCGAGCCCACTATTTTGCGTCGCTCGTTTCTCATCTACATCCTTGATGCGAAATCGAAAGCCGTTGACATCACAAGTTGTGTAACGTCGGGCCGTTATAAATGGGCCATCAGCTAACTGGTTCATTTCATCAGTCAAATAAGAATCGCCCGTTCTTCGTAAGCTACATACCTACGCAATGCATGTAATCAGTGAATATCACTACATGAAAGTAATATGACAAGAACAAGTGAAACTACTCCTAATGATTGAGTACATACGTGATTCTTGAACCATTCATGAAATGACTGATAATGAGACTGATGAATTTCATTCTCTGTAGCATGAGGCATGTCCCGTTTCAGCTCATCAATGTGTGTCCTGCGATGCATAATACGTGTTAACGACAAGTGTGATGTTTTAGGCAAAAAACTGACAAGTTACACGCATAAATGAGTGATCACTTACCGAGTGAAAGCCACAACAGATGGGGTGTTGAACAACACCCACCGGTGAGCTTGAATCCACTCAATATTGTTAAGATCAAATGGCGTGCCATCCCCAACTGGACCATCATTAATCCGCGAGGGCCTAGTTAACTTTGTTTCAATATTCTCTTTAAGATATGCTGCGCAGAAATTTGTGCACTCATCCATCAGATACCCCTTTGCTATCGATGCCTCCGGACGAGCTCTATTGCGAACATATCTCTTCAATGTGTTCATATACCTCTCGATCGGATACATCCATCTGAATTGGACGGGGCCACCAAGCAGGGCTTCACTGGTTAAGTGTATGGTCAAGTGAACCATGACATCGAAAAATGCAGGTGGGAAAATTTTTTCTAAATGACACAACGTCACAGCAATCCTCTCTTGCAAACCATTCAACTCATCAATTCGATGAACTCTAGAACAAAGTTGTCTGAAGAAGTTACTAAATTCAATCAACGGCGCTACAACATTCTTAGGCAGACAATTCCGTATGGAGATAGGCAGTAATTGTTGAATAAGAATATGATTGTCATGACTCTTCAAACCCTGTAATGTTCTCTCTCTCATGTTCACACGCTTTGCGATATTCGAACAGTACCCGTCAGGAACCTTGACACCCTTCAGAACTGAGAGGAAGACATCTTTCTCATCTTTACTCATCGTGTACTGCGCAGGAGGCATGTATGCCTTGTTAGACTCTCTCAACTGCAAGTGCAACGGCTTTCTCAAGCCCATTTCTTCCAAGTCACGGCGTGCATTGACACCATCCTTCGACTTCCCCTGAGCACCGAGAATGGTCCACAGTATATTATCACAAACGTTCTTCTCGATGTGCATAACATCTAAGTTATGCCTGAGTAAGTTATCTTTCCAGTATGGTAAATCGTAGAAAATACTTTTTTTCTTCCAATTATGACCTCGCCTTCTACTTGCACCGGGAATAGAAGGCAGCACCGGGGCCAGTAAATCTTGAAAATCATACACAGTACGTATTTGCTCATGCTCGAGCTGTGACAACAAGTCAACTCCCGTCATTGTTCGAGGTGCTGGACCATATTCTCGACTCCCATCAAATGACACTTTGTCCCTCCTGAACCTATGCAATGGAGGTAGAAAGCGCCTATGACCCGTGTATGCCCATTTTCTGCCGTGCTTCAACCAAGTTGACTTCTTCTCCTTATTGCAGCAAGGACATGCAAACTCTCCCTTTGTGCTCCAACCCGACAAGTTGGCGTACGCAGGGAAGTCGTTGATTGTCCATAATAATGCGGCGCGGAGTTTAAACATTTCATTGCCTTCGGCATCAAATGTCATCAGACCATCAGCCCATAATTCATTCAATTCATCTATCAGAGGTTGCATATATACATCAATCTTGTCCCCTGGTCCTCTTGGTCCATCAATAAGTGTGGATAGGATAAGAAAAGGTTGCTTCATACACATCCATGGCGGAAGATTATAAGGTATCAAAACAACTGGCCACGTACTGTGATTTGCCCCAGTCATGGATCTGAACGGACTGAAACCATCTGCAGCCAAACCAAGCCGCACATTGCGACAATCCAAGGCAAAGTCTGGATTCCTCCGATCGAAGTCTTTCCATGCTAGGGAATCTGCTGGATGGGTCAACTTACCATCGTCCCTGCTATTCTCGGCATGCCATCTCATCAGTTTAGAAATATTTGATGACATAAAAAGCCTCTTCAGCCTTGGCTTAAGTGGGAAATATCTCAATTGTTTTACTGCCACAAGTTTGCCATGGTTGATAACATTTGTAGAACTATTCTGACGATTGGAACCAACCCCGTCCTCCTTCCATCTCGAAGTCTGACACACAATGCACTTATCAAGATGGGCATTCTCATTCCTAAACAACATGCAATTGTTCGGACATGCATCCAGAGTCTCATATGTGAAGCCTAAATTTTCAGTTAACTTGCGAGCCTGATAGTAGGACTCAGCAAGTTTTGCACCGGATGGGAGCGCTCGATGCAACAACTGGAGGAGCATATCAAAAGACTTGTCAGACCATAGGTTCAATGCCTTCAAATGTAACAACTCAACAATAAAGGACAATTTACTGAAGTCATTGCATCCAGGATACAATTCTGTCTGTGCATCGTCTAAAATTTCAAAATATCTCAGGGCTTCTTCATCGGCACCAGAGCGAGGATTACTCCCACCCGCCCCCTCAGTCGCATCGCTGAAGTATTCGGGTGCCAATCCGCACGCGATATCATTTAACATCACGTTCATCGGATCAGCCTCTGACATATCATCCACCTCAATTTCATCTATTTCCACTCTGCGACAGGAAACATACTCTTCTCCATGTTTTATCCAGTTCTTGTAGTCCTTCAAGAATCCGTTCAGAATCAGATGCTCTCGGACAATCTCTCTTCTGTAATAATACCGATTCCCACATTTTCTACATGGACAACTGATGAACTCATTGTCAAACCCATTGGTAAATTCCATGAACTGGTTAATCCCCTCCATGTATTCCCGAGACATCCTATTCGGTAAATCAATCCAACTCTTGTCCATCTCCGTAAGTGCTTCTGTGGAAGTCTAAAATGAACAAGTACAATTAACCCAATGTACCGTGTCATCATGCAAGTCACCTATCCATAAACTGCAAACTACTTACTACAAGGTGGTTGGTCCTATCCCATTCGAGAATGCACGATCCAACTTGCACTCAACAACTCGAATGCTTCGTCCCCTAGTCAAACAAAATTTCGGCAGCATGTCCGCGTGGTTCTCCAAGTACACGACACAGGTACAACATCAGTCGTACCTATGTATGTACCCAGAGAACAATGGGACATCAACCGAAACTCTGTCTAACATCAGACTTGCATGAGCTATTGAGTATAAGATGTATAATTGCATTCTCAAACTGTCCGAACTGGACAATTCAAGAATTGTATACGACAAAGTTCGAATGTACATCACAAGAACAACGAATCTAGTCGAAGACCCAATCCGTCGCGTCAAGGATTACCGAACTTATGTCGTACACAATTCTCGAACGGGTCTAAGTTTCACTAATGCATACAAATGAATAGAATAAGTTGATAATGAAAGGTTCACAACCAATGAAATCTTCAAATATAAAATTTTCTATAAGTAAATCTTGAATTGGAGAGTCAAGAACACCCTCCTATAATTTAAGTAAAATTGCATGAATTGGAGAGTAAAAACCCTCAATGTTTGGCATCTAATGAAATTGCTATTCTCTCACACAAATTCCCAACTGTTCATGTTTTCTCCTAATTTGTAAGGGCAGTTTGGTTTTCATGCAGCATACTGCTGGAAGTAAGGAAAGTCTGGGTATTGTTCTTTTGTTCTAAAAAAACTCAAAATGGGGATTTAATTTAAGATGAAATAGGAAAGTGATTGAATGTAATTATACATGTATGTGTGTAACAGTACTGTTGGGAAAATCTGAAAATGGTCCCTATGTTTTGTCCTAATTTATTGCATTCCAAAACCCCTACATAGTAGTATAGTATCAATAAATGGACAGGGGGTAAAGAGTAAAGCTTTCCATTTATTCCGGATATATATATATAGTGTGCAAGATCTTGTCCTTCTCTATGAGTACTTGAAGAAGCTTTTCAAGTTTGATTGGACAGGAGTCAGGTAGCATTAGTCTAAAGCTTGTCCAAGCTCAAACTGTTTACCTATAGGGCAACTGCTGATCCATTTTTAACCCAAGGGCCTAATATTCATATGTTGGCTCTAGAGTTCAACCTTAGGAAAACATTCTCCCAGCTAACCCGTCCAGTTATTGGGTGAATTCTGATAGGTAATGAATCAGTATGTTTTTCCCAACCCTTTTGATAACTCTAGGTGGAGATCAAAGGACATAAACCCCAAAAGCCCAGAAGGGCAGCCCTTCCATGCTAGTTTTGCACAAAGTTAAGGTTTGTGTTATTGTCAACTTACATATGGGACATACCAGGCGAAAAAGTCCAAGCTGTCCAAATCACAAACTGCCTTGGAATGGACTGACCCAAACAAACAAGCTACATAAGACGAATTGTAACTTTGTAACAGGTGCCCAGTTCATAAAAACTTTATGGTAAGAAGATAAGGGAAACACAAGTGGAGGTTTTTTTTTTTTTTTTTTGCATGGTTTGAATTGGATGCATCTGTTTGTTTTGTACTCTTTAGAAGAATATAACACTACAAACTAGAACTTTGAGAATCTACACTCTAATTATGGAGTAGTTTTTTCTGGTGACAATGGGTGTATGAAGTCTTTTGAGGGTCACCCTTTAATGGATGACCATCAAAGGTGCAGGTACGAGCTAGAATGCCAAAAAGGGCCTTCTCTTTATAATATCTTACCATTTAATATTGAGTTCCACAAGTGTGAGAATTCTGGGTTTTCTTGGATGGAATTCAATTTTACAGAACAAAAATACAAATCTGAGTATCTCTCTGAAATACTCATAAATCTTGTAGTGCAGGTTCTGGTATTGAAGGTCTTTGTAAATTAAATAAAACATCTTCCTACACCCAATGTTAGTTATGCGAATGACTTTGGTATTAGGTGATGGTTGGTGATAACTTTGTGGAGTTGTTGTAGAAGAAAGAATTTGAAGGTGGGTTGGTAAAGGAGCTCTTACAGTCTCCCAATATTTTTAGGTGCTGGTGTAAATTGCACTTGGGGTTCTTTGTTTCATGTAATTAAATTCATAAGAATTTTGTCTTTATATTTTTTTTATTAAATGGTTAAAAACAAAAAATCAAAGGTGAATATATATAAAAAAAAAAAGACTATGAAAGAACCTTCTCTTTAATGGAAATTGAATCAAATGAAGATTGAAGAACATAAAAAAAAAGCCTAAGCCAGCCAGCCATCAATACAAAGATTCAAATAAGAGGAAAGTCGAAGTTTCATCTACATCTCAGCCTGCCTTATGTCATTTACTCTCACCTTTTTAATAATCTTTTGTTAAGCTCATTTGACTTTGAGTTTGTAAGAACTCAATTCATATTTATGCATTCTATAAAATAAAAAAAATAAAAAAACAGAGAGAGAAGGATTTAGTGCTAGTACAAAAACATGTACAAATTATTGGCAGTTCTTCACATCTCATATGTATTACAAGTCAACATTATGCTAATTATCTTACACAGACAGCATTATCCCTTAAAAAAACCTAAATACCATCAACGGCCTCCAGATAGGAGTGAATCAGCAACAACAGTGGATGAAGAGTCAAAAAATGACCTCTCCATCATACTAGCACTACTGAAAGGACTAGAAGAGTCCAACTCTGCTTTCACTGTAGATGCAACTAGAGAGCTCCATCCGCTCGATGAAATTTCTGGCAGAGGACAATCCCCATCCAAGAACTTCATCACATCCCTCATTGTAGGCCTAGCTTCAGCCAAATCTGAGTGCCCACATGTAAATATATTCTTGAAAGCATTTCCCAAATAATTTGTCTTGATGTTTTATTGCAAGTCTTCTCTAAATTAATAAAATTTATATCTATAATGATTCCTATTCTATCTATATTTTTGTTAGGTCAAAGTAGTAAAATGACTTTGTAACATTCTTGTTTTTTTTTCATAAAAATAAAGTTTTTCTTGTTCTAAGAGTTCATCTATTTTACTTGGGTTCAATAAAAATTAAGTTTGAAAACTTGGTTGCTTGAACATTTTGAAGTATCTTTGTTCTTGTAGAAAGGGACTGTAAGGATGATTCTCCTCTACTGCGCATTCTTCTATTATGGATTTTGTTGAATGATAATTATTTAATGAAGCAACCACAATTTCTCCCAAGAAGAACCATACATTATGTGGTTGTGATTTTATTCTTCTTTGTCTGAAAATCTTCATTGGATGAAACCCTTCCTTCAAATTGCAATAATGCAACCCCTCCAACAGTCACTCCTGCCACCAAGCACTTGGAGGATTTTTGTAGTTCTGGGCCAACAATCACTTTTGCTACAGGCCTTTTGTTTTGGGTGCAGTTCTATTGGCACTTAGTACTGATCTGATGGACTATAACATTTCCTCTAAACCCTAATTAGAGGTTATATCAGCCCATGAAAACAGATCTCAAACACATCAACCAAATCACAAACCAAAAAACCCATCAATTTCCCTGCCATCAACAAAACATTTATATAAAAACAAAGTCCCATTCATTCATCGATAATCCACTCACCCATTCACAGATCAAACAACACAAAAAACCAATAATCAAGTAATGTAACAAAGACAACCATAAATAAAGTGAGTGGGAGAGGGAGAAGGAGGGAGAGAATGAGTACCTGTGGCGGATTCGGCGCAGGGAGGGAGAAACAGAGAACTGGTGGCGGTAGGGCACAGTGCAGAGCGAGAGGGAGAGGAAGGGAGAGAGAGAGAGAGAGAGAGAGAGAGAGAGAGAGAGAAATAGAGCAACGAGAGGGGGAGGGAGAGAGAGAGGGCGTGCTGGTGCTGGTGCGGCGTTGGCGTGCTGGTGCTGGCGCGGCAGGAGGGGATCTCCGTTCCTTCACTGCAGAGAGAAACAGAGAGAGAGAGGGAGAGAGGGAGAGGGAGAGAGAGAGATCCGGCTTCGGCGCAGGGAGGGAGGAGAAACAAAGAGAACTGGTGGCGGTAGGGCACAGTCCAGAGCGAGAGGGAGAGGAAGGGCGGGGAGTGAGAGAGAGAGAAATAGAGCAACGAGAGGGGGAGGGAGAGAGAGAGAGGGCGTGTCGTGCTGCTGCGGCGGTGGCGTGCTGGTGCTGGTGCGGCAGGAGGGGATCGGAGTTCCGTCGGTGCGGAGAGAAACAGAGGATCGAGTTCCTTCACTGCAGAGAGAAACAGAGAGACAGAGAGAGAGAGAGAGAGAGAGGGAGAGAGAGATCCGACGACGACGATCGACGACGACGAGGAGGGAGAGAGCGCGGGAGAAGGAAAATGCTGGAGCGCGGGAGGGAAAGAGGAAAAGGGGAAACGGAAATAGCGAAAGGAAAAGAAGGAGGGAAGGAAAAGAACGAAAAAAAAAAAAAGTATGCATTTGCGACCGCCCAGTGGCGGTCGCCCGCCCAGTGGTGTCGCCAATACTCAATCCTCTAGTAGTAACTTATAAAGGAAGCGGATCCCCTGTTTGGTCCAAATAGGGCCTGACACCTGGATTACTTTGCCAACTCAGCCACATCTGCAGCTGCAGCTGAAAAACACCTGGAATGAATAAAAGCAAAGGGCAGGGTCTTTTTTATAAAAAAAAAAAGATAGATAGTTTCAAACAAAAAACCTAAATCGGTGAATGAAAAAGGGCTAACATCTCTCCTCTGGTTTTCTCCCTTCCCAAACGCTCCTCCACATCGCCTCCCTGAATCTCATATCTCTCTCCCTCTCGCTCGCGACAGCGCGCATCACCCTCTCTCATCAGCAAGAACCTCGGAGCAGCACCCCCTCACAGAAGCGCCCAAACATCTCTCCTCCACATCGCCTACCCATCTCTAATCTCTCTCTCTCACTCGGATCCAGCGCAACACCACCCTCTCTCTCAGGTAATAAAAAAAGATTGTCAAATGTGGAAGATTTTGATGTTTTTCGACATGGGTTTTCATCCAAATCGCTCATGGGGATTTCTGTTTCTTTGTTATTGAGCCGATGCATTCGTTCGTGCCTTTGTTTTTGTGAGGAATTTGTGGCATTTGTTGGAAACAAGAGTGAAAGATTGAAACTTGACATGTTTCATTGATAGCAGTTTTTAATCCAAATGGGTTAAAGATTTTTGAGGTTATATGTTCATTCTGGTAATATTCTCTCTGTAACCCAACGGAGGGTTGTCCTGTCTTCTTATCTGATTTATACTCGTATGTTGTGTTATTTCAACAGTGTTAGTATCTTTTCTTTAGACAAAGAGCCCATAGCACTGTTGGATGGTGACGGTGCTCATTGCTGCAACCACATGATTGCGGGTTTCATGCATGCTACCAATAAAAAGGAAAAACTTTTACTAGGAATCTAAGCCTGGAACTGCTCACAGCTTTGAGAATTTTGTCATCTTATCGGTGTCTGGTTTCCATTTGTTTAGGGAGGTTCATTTTCTTTTCTGTTATGGTTACACCAGCATGAAATATGACAGCTTCACATGCATTATTGGTTGCTTATTTGGATTCTGTTGATTGTCCAATTTAGCCAATCTTTGATATGAATTGAGCAAGTAATGACTAATGAGGCACCTTATGGTCTTGCATGCTGGTCAGAACTTGCTTGAAATATGTTGCATATAGATTGTTTGAACCGAGCAAAGTATCCATGTCAGGCACATATAGGATACGATGTTTTATCTGATTCTTCATGGATTTTTCATTACTAATTTAAGCATTGCTTTTTTTTTTTTGTTAAATGAAGTTAATAATTTTTTAGCTGATTCTTTTAATCAATTTCTTTTTTTATTTATTTAGCTCTGGTAAATACTCATCCACCCAAACCCAAACGCACCACCATCAGAGGGTTGCCAAAGAGAGGTGCCCCACCACTGAGCCACCAGTGGATAGGCATTTTGTCAATTTTTTTGATACCTAATAAGATATTATTATGTATTTTCTTCTTTTGAAGTCTTACTGAAGCATAAAATATTTAGTACTTGATTATTTACAGTAAGATTTATATCAATTTTTATGGTACCACTTTTGTGTCCTATTCTTAGTTAAAATAAATATTTGCTATATTACTGAAATTTATTAGAATTTACACTGAATCCATGAAGCTTAATGGATTTGCCAAATTGGACACCTTTTATCTGTTTCAGAATTTTGACACATGTACCTGTGCTTAAGCAACTTAAGGTTGAAACAGATACTTGATTAAAATTATTTGAATACCTATTTGAGGCAGAACTGAAAATTAAATCTTTTTAAATTTATTTTGAAGGCTAAATTTTGTCAGGAGTCCATAAATTTAGTGTTGGAAATTTTAGGCTTATATCATATTTTGATCAAAGTGATCCCAGCCAATTCTGACTATTCCGAGTTTTCCCGGACAACCATGATTTGAGTTGACATCGTATAGTGAATTAACCTTAAATGAAGTAGCCATGGATTTCAATGCTCAAATATTCCTTATCCATCATGTGCATCAGCTGCCTGTTTTTGTTAGAATATCCATCCCTAGATGGGGTGAAGACTAAAGTGTTGGTGGTTGTTATATGTAAGTGGCCATCTAATTTTTCCGTCTTTGCTTTCCAGCCGGTAAATACTGTGATTTTTTATAAGCAAATTTACGTATATATACAACTCCTTCTCCTTGTTCTAATTTTTTTGTCTGTTTCTTTCGTTCCTTCTTCTTTTCTTTCTTTTTCTTTGTTCTTGGAATAGGATGAAATCAAGTATTATAGGAGAAAAATAGCAGCACATTTATTGCTTGGTCGAATACCGAATGACAAACATGAAGACTCATAGGCTGACCTGGCAGAGTTTCTTATGGAACGGGTAAAAACAAAAACTATCATCTTATCAATATTTTGGGATTATGGTGTTGGTGATCAAATTAATACTCTCTTACATTTTTATTGTCCGGTGATTTTCTTCTTCTTTATTTCTAACATTGATCTCATATTTATTGCAGGTGGTGTACAGAATTGCTTGTATAGAAATATCTGTTCATGTGAGGGAGTTCAAGAGATTCTAAAACGATGATGTCCCTATTTTGGGATTTCAGAACTTCAGTCATTCAACCTTTTTTTGGATCGAATAAAACGTAGGCTCATTTGAGAATATTAAATATCAACTAGCCACACTCCAGGCTCACTTGATATACAATGCAGGACCAAGTTTTAGAAGGCTATTTTGAGCTCCTTGTGACAGATTTTGTATAGACAACTTGCAGATATCTGTTAATTAATCTCTTGTATATGACTGGAACAATCTTTCAGATTGGATGTTATTAATGTAATTATTGTAAATTTGATCAATGTAAGTAGTGTTTCACCAGATTACTTGCCAATCTAATTGGTCCCCTTTTGTATTAGATGTAAAATATTGGTATTAGATGCCATATGTGAAGGTCTGACAAAAAAAATTCACAGGTTTCAATTATGTGTAATAAGGTTGGATGAAAGAAATATTGTGTTATTATTGTTTCATTTAGCAAACCACTGTATTCGATACAAAATCTTCAGACTTAATATGGCAGGGCATATACTATGGTTTGAATCTTTATATACTGAGGTTGAACCCAGTTTGAGAAGGTTGTATGAATAAACTACTCAGGTTTCATTTAGCAGACCCCTGTATTCGATATAAAATCAGACTTAAGAAGGCAGAGCATATACTGAGGTTTGAATCGTCATATACTGAGGTTGAGCCTCTGTGTGAGAAGGTTGAATGAATAAAATACTGAGGTTTCAGATTGGTCATTTTGATACAAGTCCACATCTATTCGATATAAAATCTATTTATTATATGGTATGCGTAGGTCTCGCAAAACATATCCGCAGGTTTGAACTCTGTGTACTAAGGTTTGTTGAATGAAATACTGAGGTTTCATTGTTTCGTTAGACAAGAGACCAACCTGTAAATGATATAAAACCTTGGGGATATGAAAAGAATATTAATAGGTTTTAAAACTGTATACTAAGGATATATACAATAAATACTGAGGTGGAAGTATTTAATGAACCCTGTATTCGATATAAAATTTTGAATATATGGCAGGGCATATACTGAGGTTTGAATCGTCATATACTGAGGTTGAGCCTCTGTGTGAGAAGGTTGAATGAATAAAATACTGAGGTTTCAGATTGGTCATTTTGATCAAAGTCCACATCTATTCGGTATAAAATCTATTTATTATATGGTATGCGTAGGTCTCACAAAACATATCCGCAGGTTTGAACTCTGTGTACTAAGGTTTGTTGAATGAAATACTGAGGTTTCATTGTTTCGTTAGACAAGAGACCAACCTGTATTCGATAGAAAACCTTGGGGATATGAGGTCTGACAAAGAATATTAATAGGTTTTAAAACTTGCAACTAAGGATATATACAATAAATACTGAGGTGGAAGTGTTTAATGAACCCTGTATTCGATTTAAAATTTTGAATATATGGCAGGGCATATACTGAGGTTTGAATCGTCATATATTGAGGTTGAGCCTCTGTGTGAGAAGGTTGAATGAATAAAATACTGAGGTTTCAGATTGGTCATTTTTATCAAAGTCCACAGCTATTCGGTATAAAATCTATTTATTATATGGTATGCGTAGGTCTCAAAAAACATATATCCGCAGGTTTGAACTCTGTGTACTAAGGTTTGTTGAATGAAATACTGAGGTTTCATTGTTTCGTTAGACAAGAGACCAACCTGTATTCGATAGAAAACCTTGGGGATATGAGGTCTGACAAAGAATATTAATAGGTTTTAAAACTTGCAACTAAGGATATATACAATAAATACTGAGGTGGAAGTGTTTAATAAACCCTGTATTCGATATAAAATTTTGAATATATGGCAGGGCATATACTGAGGTTTGAATCGTCATATACTGAGGTTGAGCCTCTGTGTGAGAATGTTGAATGAATAAAATACTGAGGTTTCAGATTGGTCATTTTGATCAAAGTCCACATCTATTCGGTATAAAATCTATTTATTATATGGTATGCGTAGGTCTCAAAAAACATATATCCGCAGGTTTGAACTCTGTGTACTAAGGTTTGTTGAATGAAATACTGAGGTTTCATTGTTTCGTTAGACAAGAGACCAACCTGTAAATGATATAAAACCTTGGGGATATGAGGTCTGACAAAGAATATTAATAGGTTTTAAAACTTGCAACTAAGGATATATACAATAAATACTGAGGTGGAAGTGTTTAATGAACCCTGTATTCGATTTAAAATTTTGAATATATGGCAGGGCATATACTGAGGTTTGAATCGTCATATACTGAGGTTGAGCCTCTGTGTGAGAATGTTGAATGAATAAAATACTGAGGTTTCAGATTGGTCATTTTGATCAAAGTCCACATCTATTCGGTATAAAATCTATTTATTATATGGTATGCGTAGGTCTCACAAAACAAATCCGCAGGTTTGAACTCTGTGTACTAAGGTTTGTTGAATGAAATACTGAGGTTTCATTGTTTCGTTAGACAAGAGACCAACCTGTATTCGATAGAAAACTTTGGGGATATGAGGTCTGACAAAGAATATTAATAGGTTTTAAAACTTGCAACTAAGGATATATACAATAAATACTGAGGTGGAAGTGTTTAATGAACCCTGTATTCGATATAAAATTTTGAATATATGGCAGAGCATATACTGAGGTTTGAATCGTCATATACTGAGGTTGAGCCTCTGTGTGAGAAGGTTGAATGAATAAAATACTGAGGTTACAGATTGGTCATTTTGATCAAAGTCCACATCTATTCGGTATAAAATCTATTTATTAGATGGTATTCGTATGTCATTCGTATTTTTTAGATGGTTTTGTATGACCTATGAATACCATCTAATAAATAGATTTAACATCGAGTAGATGTGGACTTTGATCAAAATGACCACTCTGAAACCTCAGTATTTTATTCATTCAACCTTCTCACACAGAGGCTCAACTTCAATATATGACGAATCAAACCTCAGTATATGCCCTGCCATATATTCAAAATTTTATATCGAATACAGGGTTCATTAAACACTTCCACCTCAGTATTTATTGTATATATCCTTAGTATACAGTTTTAAAACCTATTAATATTCTTTTCATATCCCCAAGGTTTTATATCATTTACAGGTTGGTCTCTTGTCTAACGAAGCAATGAAACCTCAGTATTTCATTCAACAAACCTTAGTACACAGAGTTCAAACCTGTGGATATGTTTTGTGAGACCTACGCATACTATATAATAAATAGATTTTATATCGAATAGATGTGGACTTGTATCAAAATGACCAATCTGAAACCTCAGTATTTTATTCATTCAACCTTCTCACACAGAGGCTCAACCTCAGTATATGACGATTCAAACCTCAGTATATGCTCTGCCTTCTTAAGTCTGATTTTATATCGAATACAGGGGTCTGCTAAATGAAACCTGAGTAGTTTATTCATACAACCTTCTCAAACTGGGTTCAACCTCAGTATATAAAGATTCATGCCCTGCCATATTAAGTCTGAGGATTTTGTATCGAATACAGTGGTTTGCTAGATGAAACAATAATAACACAATATTTCTTTCATCTAACCTTATTACACATAATTGAAACCTGTGAATTTGTTTT
The DNA here is from genome assembly GCA_038049695.1 of Cinnamomum chago. Taxonomy (NCBI): domain Eukaryota; kingdom Viridiplantae; phylum Streptophyta; class Magnoliopsida; order Laurales; family Lauraceae; genus Cinnamomum; species Cinnamomum chago. The sequence goes on from CP142451.1 coordinate 120,686,855, forward strand.
GTCAGACCTTCACATATGGCATCTAATACCAATATTTTACATCTAATACAAAAGGGGACCAATTAGATTGGCAAGTAATCTGGTGAAACACTACTTACATTGATCAAATTTACAATAATTACATTAATAACATCCAATCTGAAAGATTGTTCCAGTCATATACAAGAGATTAATTAACAGATATCTGCAAGTTGTCTATACAAAATCTGTCACAAGGAGCTCAAAATAGCTTTCTAAAACTTGGTCCTGCATTGTATATCAAGTGAGCCTGGAGTGTGGCTAGTTGATATTTAATATTCTCAAATGAGCCTACGTTTTATTCGATCCAAAAAAAGGTTGAATGACTGAAGTTCTGAAATCCCAAAATAGGGACATCATCGTTTTAGAATCTCTTGAACTCCCTCACATGAACAGATATTTCTATACAAGCAATTCTGTACACCACCTGCAATAAATATGAGATCAATGTTAGAAATAAAAAAGAAGAAAATCACCGGACAATAAAAATGTAAGAGAGTATTAATTTGATCACCAACACCATAATCCCAAAATATTGATAAGATGATAGTTTTTGTTTTTACCCGTTCCATAAGAAACTCTGCCGGGTCAGCCTATGAGTCTTCATGTTTGTCATTCGGTATTCGACCAAGCAATAAATGTGCTGCTATTTTTCTCCTATAATACTTGATTTCATCCTATTCCAAGAACAAAGAAAAAAGAAAGAAAAGAAGAAGGAATGAAAGAAACAGACAAAAAAATTAGAAGAAGGAGAAGGAGTTGTATACGTAAATTTGCTTATAAAAAATCACAGTATTTACCGGCTGGAAAGCAAAGACGGAAAAATTAGATGGCCACTTACATATAACAACCACCAACACTTTAGTCTTCACCCCATCTAGGGATGGATATTCTAACAAAAACAGGCAGCTGATGCACATGATGGATAAGGAATATTTGAGCATTGAAATCCATGGCTACTTCATTTAAGGTTAATTCACTATACGATGTCAACTCAAATCATGGTTGTCCGGGAAAACTCGGAATAGTCAGAATTGGCTGGGATCACTTTGATCAAAATATGATATAAGCCTAAAATTTCCAACACTAAATTTAAGGACTCCTGACAAAATTCAGCCTTCAAAATAAATTTAAAAAGATTTAATTTTCAGTTCTGCCTCAAATAGGTATTCAAATAATTTTAATCAAGTATCTGTTTCAACCTTAAGTTGCTTAAGCACAGGTACATGTGTCAAAATTCTGAAACAGATAAAAGGTGTCCAATTTGGCAAATCCATTAAGCTTCATGGATTCAGTGTAAATTCTAATAAATTTCAATAATATAGCAAATATTTATTTTAACTAAGAATAGGACACAAAAGTGGTACCATAAAAATTGATACAAATCTTACTGTAAATAATCAAGTACTAAATATTTTATGCTTCAGTAAGACTTCAAAAGAAGAAAATACATAATAATATCTTATCAGGTATCAAAAAAATTGACAAAATGCCTATCCACTGGTGGCTCAGTGGTGGGGCACCTCTCTTTGGCAACCCTCTGATGGTGGTGCGTTTGGGTTTGGGTGGATGAGTATTTACCAGAGCTAAATAAATAAAAAAAGAAATTGATTAAAAGAATCAGCTAAAAAATTATTAACTTCATTTAACAAAAAAAAAAGCAATGCTTAAATTAGTAATGAAAAATCCATGACGAATCAGATAAAACATCGTATCCTATATGTGCCTGACATGGATACTTTGCTCGGTTCAAACAATCTATATGCAACATATTTCAAGCAAGTTCTGACCAGCATGCAAGACCATAAGGTGCCTCATTAGTCATTACTTGCTCAATTCATATCAAAGATTGGCTAAATTGGACAATCAACAGAATCCAAATAAGCAACCAACAATGCATGTGAAGCTGTCATATTTCATGCTGGTGTAACCATAACAGAAAAGAAAATGAACCTCCCTAAACAAATGGAAACCAGACACCGATAAGATGACAAAATTCTCAAAGCTGTGAGCAGTTCCAGGCTTAGATTCCTAGTAAAAGTTTTTCCTTTTTATTGGTAGCATGCATGAAACCCGCAATCATGTGGTTGCAGCAATGAGCACCGTCACCATCCAACAGTGCTATGGGCTCTTTGTCTAAAGAAAAGCTACTAACACTGTTGAAATAACACAACATACGAGTATAAATCAGATAAGAAGACAGGACAACCCTCCGTTGGGTTACAGAGAGAATATTACCAGAATGAACATATAACCTCAAAAATCTTTAACCCATTTGGATTAAAAACTGCTATCAATGAAACATGTCAAGTTTCAATCTTTCACTCTTGTTTCCAACAAATGCCACAAATTCCTCACAAAAACAGAGGCACGAACGAATGCATCGGCTCAATAACAAAGAAACAGAAATCCCCATGAGCGATTTGGATGAAAACCCATGTCGAAAAACATCAAAATCTTCCACATTTGACAATCTTTTTTTATTACCTGAGAGAGAGGGTGGTGTTGCGCTGGATCCGAGTGAGAGAGAGAGATTAGAGATGGGTAGGCGATGTGGAGGAGAGATGTTTGGGCGCTTCTGTGAGGGGGTGCTGCTCCGAGGTTCTTGCTGATGAGAGAGGGTGATGCGCGCTGTCGCGAGCGAGAGGGAGAGAGATATGAGATTCAGGGAGGCGATGTGGAGGAGCGTTTGGGAAGGGAGAAAACCAGAGGAGAGATGTTAGCCCTTTTTCATTCACCGATTTAGGTTTTCTGTTTGAAACAATCTATCTTTTTTTTTATAAAAAAGACCCTGCCCTTTGCTTTTATTCATTCCAGGTGTTTTTCAGCTGCAGCTGCAGATGTGGCTGAATTGGCAAAGTAATCCAGGTGTCAGGCCCTGTTTGGACCAAACAGGGGATCCGCTTCCACTTATAAAATATGTCATTCATAGTACCTTTGGATTAAACGGGATCACGTCTCTCTGTACTCTCTCGTTGATTACGTAATATGATCACATTTATTTGCGCTCACCGATGCCTTATATATATAAATGAGGAGTGAAATGTGTGCAAAATAGGTGTTTTAAAGCCTCTAATTTAGATAGGAGGTTTTAAATAATTATATATGTAAATAAAGAAAAAGACGTCAATACACATGCAATGTAGGTTGCGGGATCAAATCCCTTACAACTAGATTTTATTTCCACTTTTGTGGGTTCCAAGCCACCAATCGTGTTCTTGATGTAATAAATCTTATTTTTTTTAATTAGTTTCATATCTTAAATCTTTAAATTTTGAAAAAATTGTGTAAAAACAACTAAAAAATCCCAACCGTTACAGATATGATTTTCTATGCTTTTATGGGTCTTCGATTCATAATTAAACTGCCAAAATCAAGATGTTTAGATTGATATCATAAATCTTGTTAGATTTTGAGAAATATATGAAAAATGTCTAAAATACATGTAAGTACTTTAAAAATCATAGACTGTACTCATATACTCTTGTGAAAGTGGTGACTTAATTAAAAATTAAAACCTGCATGGTAATATGTTTTACATGTATAATATTTACATATAAGAAAGTTGTATATAAACCCCCTGCATATGTAAACTCTCAGTTTTATATTTCATGCGTTGAAGGTAAACATCACTAGGAGTATTATTTAAAAAAAAAAAACCACGTAGGTTGTGTATGTCAGATGCTTAAAAATCTTGTAGGTAGTGCATTGTTGTTTGCTTCTGAATTATTGTTTCTTCAAGTTCAGGGACACTGTTAACCACAAGTTCAGGGACTCTATATCTACTAAATTGACTAAGGAACTCTTCATGAACAATTGAATAAAACTCATCTAGATTAATACCCAAGTATGAATTATTTTATGCATTTCAGTTGTATTAAGAAACTGATCACAGAATTACTAAGAAGTGGGTAAATAGTACTATTACTGATTAAAGAATTCTAAAAGCAATAGAAAAGGTATCCTGTATAAAGCAATAGAAAAGGTACCCTGTATAGATAGTAAAATTTAGCTCAAAGGATAATATTATATGGGAAAGGGAAAATCTCAAATAAGGCCTCAAGATTTTATCTTATTTCAAAAAAGGACACAAGTTTTCAAATTAGTTCCTAATTTTTTTCAATTAGTTCTTGATTAAGGAGAAAAAGGGTTTATAGATTTACACCCTTGAATTAAAGGACCCCACCGATTGGATGGGATGTTCAGTAGGAGAAAAAGGAGCCCTTTTTTTTTTTTTTTCCTCAAAATAAAATCTTTCAATAGTGCCCACAAGACGGAAGAGGGATTAGTAGGGCTAATGTGAATTAGGTCATGTAGTCCAAAATTTATTTCATGCAAAACCATCCTGGGGGCTTTTATTTAGTCCTCACTCCTCAGTTATTTTTGAAACATGTTTAGTATGCATGTGGGTGGGTGCATTTAGTTCAAGTCCTTGTAAAGCATGAAAAAGAAAGGCAAAAGGGCCTTGTGGATAAGGCGCCCGCTCCCAATCTGGTGGGAGCCCTTTACTTCCTATGTTCTGGCCATTGGGCCAACCGAGCCAAAAAAAAAGAAGCTTTAACCATTATATAAAGTGACTTCTTTTGTTTAAATCCAACTGTTTATATTAGTCCGATGAATGTTAAGTAGCAATAAATGCCAATTCATGGAAGTTTAATATGAATTTCTGAATCCATCATAAGTGGACTCCACAAAGGCTTCTTTTTAAGGGAAAAAAGAATAAAAAATAATTCTCTAGTGAAGATCCTCTTTAACAGTAAATGCTCATACTTCACACACTAAAAATTGCAAGCCCAACTTTCATTGAAATGAAATTTGATCTAGAGCAAATACATAAGGAAAGTTTATTTCGACTTGTCTTTTATTCTGTAATTAGGCCCCACTAGTTAGATCTACATTACTGGCATTGGAATTTTTGATATTAGAGGATAGTGAGACCCACTCATAATATGCTCAAAATTAGTCTTGAGCCTCACCTAGTTTCTTTTTGACATTGATCAACTGTTGAACCCAACTGGTAAAAGGTGTTCCTTCTTACCTAACTTTAAAGGGTTTGAATCTTAACGTCATTTTCCTTTACCCAAAATCCAATGCCCACCTCACCCTAGGGTTAGGGGCAGCCCCACTAAGCTATAAGCCAGCTGGTATACCAAACAAAATATAAAAAATTCCGCATTCTACTCCGATGGTACCCAAAAGTGGAAAAACATGTCATACCTGTTGCAGTTGGACCGGTCAATTCATCCAATTGGGACATGTCAACCAAAGTAGGGCCCATGTGACTCGGAGTCCTGATTGGTTATTATGACACAGACGCCGCCTGTCCTGGTCAAAGTCAAACATTTCGCTTTAACAATTCCGTTTTCCGCGTTTTCTAAAGACTTGTCAACCCCAATTTGATGTCAATTCTCAAAGGGATGCGGAGGCGTGGGAAAGGACAAGCCACAAACGGCCTTGTTTGTGAGAGGGATGTATCATGTATGTGGGTAGGGTCCACACTCCACACATGGTCGCTCTTATCCATAAGTCAATTTCTTCCACTGCTTCTTGGTGGGTTTAGTTTCATTTATCGGATTAGGTTTGGTGTCTTCAACATGCAAATGGTTTTAAGAATTTCTATGGGTAAAAATGTGATCAAATATTTTATTGATATATAAAGAGAAATTCTATTAATTGTTCCTTAAAGAAAAAGGATTTTCGCCCTAATTAAGCATCCAATCAGAGAAGAGAAGAGTTGCATGAGCCTATTTTCATTCTTTAAAAACAAAATTCATTACCTTATCCTACCCATCATTTAGAAGGTATGATCATTGTAGAAAAAAACCCTTGCGAGATTGGCACCCTAAAAAAAAAAAAAAAAAAAAAAAAACACTTATAGATATGAATCTAAATCCTTTATTCCTCTTTTAATGGATGCTCATTATCTCTTCAATAATTCTTTCACACACTACCTGTCTCCCTCTCCAAATTAATCATTGTTTCAGAAGATTTTCTCAGTTGGATTGTAAGAGGGAAAAAAAGGTGCACAGGGTATGACTATTAAGCTTTTAGGGACTTAAAACAAAGGGTTAGAGTTGTTCAATCTTGATGATGCCTCATATGTCTCGTATCTATAATTAAACCTCTGCATGACCTTCATTAATTATCATGCGTCCAAGTGGGCCTTAGGTCCATAGGGTGCCTCTTTTTTTACAAAAAAAAAAAAAAAAAAAAAAAAAAAAAAAAAAAAAACCTGTGCATTTTGTATAATTTTGAAAGGCAAAGGATAATATGATTCAATATAAGGAGAAATACAATCCAGGAAACTAAAGTGTGCTTGATGGCATCACTTTGTTAGGTTGAATAAACAAAATGGAATGTGTTGGGGGTGTTCATATAAAAATGAAATTGTGTCTCATCTAAGTGTAGATGTTGGATACAATGGGAATTGTTCAAATGTAAGGAAAATGAGTTATTTTGAAAACTGTAGTGATGTTAACCAGTCCTCCAAAGTTTCTAATTTATAATATCTGTAGCTAGAATCTTTACTGCCATGACCATGGAAAATCTCTTATGATCATAAACGTTATAAAAGTTTCTATTGGCGTGGTACTCATTCTATACGATTAGGCAGTAACCTATATATCCAATATAAATCCGGGGCAGGTTGACCTGATCCTATAGTATTTGACAGTAACCTATCCAATTATACAGTGTTATTTTATTTTTCAATTAAAATAGAATGACACAGAAACAATTCTATGCCATTGATATAAGCTATTTATCATTTCTTCCTCTTAATTTTTTTCTAAGTTTGGGCTACTGGTCATTTCTTCCTCATTTATAGCTAGGGGGCGGTTCCTTATAATTGAATTGTGCCAAGGAGCCATATAGCATGCAGGTGGAGTTCACATAATACATATTTGAAGACTACTAGTTCCATCAGTTATTTTAACCATCTTAATATTTATGCAAATCAAACTAAGAGAAAACGTTATATGATAACTATTTTGACCATTTATTGTGCTTTCTTAAATAGGATGGTTAGAAATGACCAAATAGATCAAGTTTACCAGATATCCATAAATGGTTCTTTCTACTCAGAGAAGCTAATGGGCCCACCTTCATTTTGGGTGCCCTTTCTTGTCGGGGAGTAGGGTGGGATTGGAAAATATATTCAGGGAAATTCTCTCCTACCAGTGGACATTTGACCATACTTATGTACTCCCCTGGATTCATCGCTATGATCAGAAGGGTAGGCTGATCAAAGGTGGGCTCGGGTGGGACCATAAAGCTAGACCACTACTCCAGTGCAAATGATCATTGGTGAAAATTTCAGACAACTATTATCCAAACTCAATAGTTGTAAGATAACTTACTAACATATTTGTAAGAGGGGCTTTGGGTGAGTGTGGGTGTGGGTGATCAGTGAGTATTTGCCAGGGAAAAAAAAGCAAACAATTATTACATTTCTTTAGATTGTACACAATGTTAGAGGGTGGTGTTGTGCAGCCGTGCCGGGGCTTAACATTAAGAGGTTGGTGGGTTCCACATCATAATAAAGATTAAGAGTTTATTTTAAATATGGTCTACCTTAGTAGAATATTGTGGAGCTGCCATGTCTTCTATGATATTTACTGTATCATCATTTTACATACATGCACCGTCTTTCTTTATATAATTTTTAACATTTTCTTCTCCTTTTTTTTTTTTTTTTTTTTTTTTTTTGTAGTCTCCTTCTCTTAACCTTCCTGTTGGTTGACAGTGTGGATGTGGATACAAAAAGGTTGTTTAAATTTGTGGTATCAACAACACAATTTGCCTTTGCTTCTCATATAAATAGGGCATTGGTTGGGGACCTTATTCCTCACCTTAATTTTCTCTGATAAGCAAAGCATTCCTCTCTAGAGAAAGGATAGAGAAATGGCTCTTGAGATCATCAACGACACCATCTTGAAACCATCTCCTTCTTCACCACCCAATCCCATCCTCAATTCTCAGATACCCCTCACCATCTTCGACCGTGCCGCCTTCGATCTCCATGTTAATATCCTCTACGCCTACAGGCCGCCCATGCCAAGCAATGAGGCCATTATAGAAGGCCTCTCTCAAGTCCTAAACCACTTCCCACACCTTGCCGGCCGCCTTACCGTCGACAAAGAAGGCCGCCCATGTGTCCTTCTTAACAATGCCGGCATCCGTCTGGTCGAGACCCGTGTTGGGACGACGCTGGCGGAGCGGCTTCCATTCAACCCATCACATGAACTAACCAAATTGCACCCACCCATTGAAGGAAATATCGATGAGTTGTTGCAAATCCAACTCAACCGCTACACCTGTGGTGGGCTGGTTTTAGGCCTAACTGCACATCACCGAGTTGCCGATGGGCAATCGATGAGCTCTTTCGTCCTTGCATGGGCTAAACTAGTGCGAGGCCTCGAAGTTGATCTACTTCCTTATCATGACCGTGCTGCAATCTCAGTCCCTAGGAACCCTCCTTTCCACGAATTCAACCACCGAGCTATTGAATTTAGAGAAGAGATTGAACGTAACGCCTCTGCTAACACTTCATCTTCGTCGATCGTCAACTTGGTCGTCCATTTTTCGCCCGAGTTTGTGACCAAGGTGAAGACCCATGTCATTGGCACTGATGTGGGGCATTGGTACAGCACTTTCGAGTGCATGTTAGCCCATCTATGGAAGAAGATAACCATGGCTCGAGGCCTAGATGACGATGAGCTCACGCAGGTGAGGGTGGCCGTTAACGGCCGTGGGCGGATCAAGCCGGCAGTGCCATTGGAGTACTTTGGCAACTTGGTGCTATGGGCCTACCCAAGGTTGAGAGTGAAGGACTTGCTCAATGAGAGCCATGTATTTGTGGCAAAAGCCATCCATGAAGCTGTGGCTAAAGTGGACAATGCATATTTCAAGTCCTTCATAGACTTTGGAGAGCTCTCTAAGGGAGAGGATGGAGGGAGCTTGGTGGCGACCGCACCTGACGTCGGAAACTTGCTGTGTCCCAATATGGAGGTTGATAGCTGGACGAGGTTCCAGTTTCATGATCTTGATTTTGGGGGAGGTGGGCCATGTGCATTCCTCCCTGCTGAGCTGCCTGTCGAAGGGTTGCTGATCTTTGTGCCTTCATGCAAGGAGAAAGGTGGTGTGGATGCTTTCATGGCTCTTCAGCAAGAGCATGTGGACCATTTCAAACAGATCGCCCACTCCTTGGATTAAGTTGTTTTTGGCGTGTCTCAGATCTTGGAGAAGAGAAACCTAATGGGTTTCTTCCTCAGTTTATTAATTATCACATTATGAATCCCTACTGTCGCTGATAAAACCAAAAGAAGGTTAAGTGTATCAAATCAAGGGATGTATATAGTACCCTCACTGTTTCATGTAATTTTACCTTCACTGTTTCATATAATTTGTACTTTCGAAAATAATTTCGCACATAATCTAAGCTTGGTTTAAATTTTATTAAGGCGGCTCACATGTGTTCTTTTGATGTCTGGTATGTATGGTAGGAAAAAGCAATGTGAACTAGATATAGAAGCCTTGGATGGCTTTTCTCTCCAAACCCACTTCTATTTGCTGCAACTTGATTCATTATAATATAAACCCATTTAATCATTGTCATCATCTCATCCTTCAAAGCAAACAATGTTGTTTATGTCCTCTTCCTTTACCATAGGCAATGGATTATACTATCAGTAATGGTTTCTCTGTAGATCATCCGATTTCAATTCTCCACCATGAATAGTGATAAGCCCATGTAGTTCAAGAAAGTTGGTGTTAAGTATAGGGAAGCGAATTCTCTTTTTGGTCCAATCAAGGGGTGTCACATGGGATTGAGATGTCACATCCTTTCTCTTTAAAGAAAATCACACATCTTAAAAAAATTTCATTTCTCATATGGCACTTCCTGAGTGGCCCAAACAGGGTTTTGGGATTTGGATCATAATTATAGACGAGGAAAATAAGGATCGGGATCTCCTGTTTGGACCAAACAAGGAAATCCTGCACGAGGTGCCACATGGGAAATTTTTTTTTTTAGGAAATAGAATTTTTTTTTAGAAAATGGGATGTGACATCCCTTTGCATGTGGCACCCCATGAAACCTGTTTGGACCAAATAGTAACCATTTCTGGATAACAAAAGGAAAATAGCTTTGAACTTAAGCTATCATTCATGTGGTGTGACCCACAATTGAGTGATGTGAGATGGACAGATGTGACTTCTTGCAGCCATGTGGATTTGTATACACATCCATCGCTGTAGCTAGTGGGTACATGTTGGTTTCATTTTATGCTTATCCCAAGTGGCCGATATCTAAACCGAGTTGGATGCTATTGTGGCAAATCCTTTCAGGAATTTCATCTTGTTAGGGGATTTAGGAATTCCTCAAATAGAAATTTATGGAATTTCAGCAAAGAAATAGGTTCTTATTAATTCTCTTTGAATTTGAAAATTCAATATGAGGGCTGCCAGAATGGATTACTAGTTCTATTTAACCAATCAATGCAGCGGAAATAAACCAATCAGACAATATAAAACTAGCTATCTACCAATCACACACCACAAGAAGGCAGACACAATATTTAACGTGGAAACCTTATCCAGAGAGAAAAACCACGAACCATAAATCAAGAGTTCACGAACAGTTACAAGATATACTCACAAGCTCCTTTACCTCAACCTGTACCTCGACATAAGGACTGTAGTTATTCTTGCAAAGAATCCACTAACACGACATCCACCGCGCCCCATTCTCCTCACTTGATCTCCTCGCACCTTGTCAACCAAGATGATTAATCTTCTACAAGAAAGTAGAAACAGCAACAACCTTCTAGAACATCCCTTCAGAATAATCTCTCAATGGCTCTAGAGAATAAACTCTCTCTAAAATATCTCTGACTCAGATCAATGAGAGTTGTGTTGGTGGTAATTCCTACTAGGGTTGAGAGAAACACCCTATAAATAGCCCCAAATTCGTGTCTTAGATTTAGTGCACAAGTAGGACTCAAACTGGGAAAGATAGTCTCAAAAGGAAACTAAATCTGTTTAGAAAAGTAGACTTTTCCGTTTCTGCGCACACTGTCCGATCGATCAGACTGTGCATCCGATCGATCGGACTGACAAAATAACTGAATGCCTTTTCTGACCGATCGATCGGTCTGAGGCTCCGATCGATCGGGGTTGAAGGATTTTGCCCGGTCTTCTTTTTTCTTCTATTCTTCACTTCAGTTCTTCCGGCGACACATCCACAGTCCATTCTAAAATAAATTAGAAAATACAACTCAATGGACCCAGAGTTTTGTCCAACCCATGAATTAGCTAATAAAAATACTAACAGAATTCTACATTCTCCACCAATTATATTGTATTTGAAGAACTTGAGTGAACCAAGTTTGCATCTTTGCTGGATGCACCTGCCCTATCAGATAAATGTTAATTAAGTACGTAAAGAAAGAAAAGAAAATAGCTTTATTTTAAAAAAATTTAGCCATCTCATCAAAGGCTATCAAATCAATGGTTAAAATGGTTTAGGTAATTGCCTCGGATCAATTGACTAAAATGTCACATGAGAATGAATTTTTGTAAGCCCTTACTACATAGCCCATTCATGCATTTGGTGATTAACCCCCCCACCCCCCCACCCACCCCGCCCCCTCACCAACCACCCCCCCCCCCCCCCCCCCCCCCCCCCCCCCCCCCACAATAGAGCCTACATAGCCCATTCATGCATTTGGTGATTAACCACCCCACCCCCCCACCCCAATAGAGCCTACATAGCCCATTCATGCATTTGGTGATTAACCACCCCACCCAATTAATGTACTCCATAACTATTCACATGATCATTTCAATTTTAGAGGAAACAATACGATGGCTGTGAAGTGTGGTGGGCCAAATACAAAATACCCACGCACTTGCTGGGGGCAACTCAGATTAAAGATAAATTTGTCCCAGCCCCACCACAAGATTTGCAGATCTTTTCTGAGTTTTGGAATGACTCATCCGAGCGACCAGAGGGATTTCTATGCAGTAGTGCTCCGACGGCAAAGCACTGGACAGGGAGTCGTGCACAATCCAATTGATGAGGGACCATGGTAAATGAAAAACCATAGGACAGAACTGATCAATTGTTTCTTTACAAACTTCATCTGTACACTAAAATCACTAGTTTGAACCCATTTTCACAATCTGCTGATTTTTAAACCTAATTTAAGAGGCCAGCAAGGAACCTCCAAGGATCAAAATTCAAAATAGTGATTGCAGTAAGCTTAGCAGTCAGTGTCCAAAACACTAAGTAGTAGGTAATATATACCGGCTGTGATACATAGAGCAACCAATCTCATCTTTTTCTATTGATTTGGAGCAGGTAGATTTAGGAAATGCTATTAGAAGAAGAAATAATAAAATAATAATTTTATATTAAAATTATTTAACTTTATTAGGTTTTGGACTGTATGAGTATGACTACCACTTTTAGAAAAGCTTAGCAGGAACGGTCGCAACCATCTCGCTTGGCAACCGTGCTTGTGCAATGTTATTTGCACGCGAAGGAATGAATGACTTCCTCATATCATATAGATATCTCTCTTTGTTTATTCTTGTATGAAAAGGACTTAGGATCAGCCATGGTTTGACTTGAAAGGTGAGTTCTCTCCAACCCCACTGGTGGAGAGGCTGGCCGCTGGCGGCGAATCTCTTGGAGTCAAGTCACAAGTCACAAGTGATAGTAGCCAAACTCAATTGACACGCTCACCGTTTTAAAATCAGATCGAATAGCTCAAATTAAATGCTCTCTCCTTCTTGCATATATCGGATGCCCCACAATTTTATTCTAAATTCCAAAAGTAAGAATCGGTCCCATAATGAGATGGAACATAGAAATCATATTGTGATTAATGCATAAGATTTATGCTAATCAAACTATTAGTCATGTTATTAATAGAATCAACTCCTTTTCAAGTAACATTCGGGGACATTCTATATGAAGGAGATTGCAATTAATTTTGAACGATTTGGATTTTCAATATAAAAGGCTGCACTAGGAAGTCCTTCACTCGTCTAAGCCACTGAAAACATGAGTGAGAGACTCAGGGAACTAGGACTCGATCTCTCGCACTCTGATCTAATGTCATCATCTTATGTCCCTGACATCATCCATTTTGTTGCCGCCAATAGGATAATGTTCTTTTTTGGATAATTGGGGTATGAGCTGTTGAGGTCCTGTCACCAGAGGCCCAACCCATAGTTTGAGAGTCCTTGCTTGACCGAGTCCTTTTATTTTATCTTCTATAATCAATCTTGGAGGTGCCTACTAATAAATAATAATAAAATAAATTAATATTTGAGCCAATTTTGTCTGACTATTGCTTTACTATGACTACCCACTGAATTATATTCTCTTGTTTAGATACTTAAATTAGAAAGTGGGCCCCATGACATGTGAGCAGATCTTATCGATTGAGAGCCTTAAGTCAAGTTAGGCGTGTACAGAACTTCAGTCTTTAAATACATTATCTTTCTTCTAATATCAGGTACGTAGGGCGTAGGGGTGTAAGATGTCATGACATGGTCCAGCCCATTAGTTGGTTGCCCATCCCGTGCCTGGGCCGGGCCGTGTTGTGCACAGGCCATAGAGGGTAGTCGTCCCAGCACGGCCCACGGCCGGCACACATGCCTGTCCTTTAAAAAAAAAAAATTGGATTTTTTATGTAGATTGAAAATTGAAAGGGACTGTATCCACAAGCATAAATAAAGTTGAAATTACTAAAATAAATGTACTAACAGTAATGCTAGCTAATTTACAAATGAAAATACATCGGGAATTATTTTGTATTCCTTGAAATAATTAAACTTTACAAAAACTTTGATGATATTTTCAACTTCAAATAAAATTTACAAGTTTGATGATAAATGAGGGGAGATGAGGTATTTATAAACTACCAAGTGTTGAAATGACGTAAAATACCCATTATTTGACTCTTTTTTTATTCTTTTCTGTAGGGAGGGGTAAAAATATGAAAATACCCCTCCCTAGATGTATATTTTTTAACCGTTGGGCCCTGGTCGTGTCGGGCCGTTCCGCTTGCCGTGCCCCTGGCACACTAGCCCAGCAAGGCTCGCCCACCTTGGCCATGTCAGGCCCGGCACAATTGACACCCCTATTATAATTAGGTCCTAAAATTGACGTTTGATCAACCATTTTGTAGTTCCCAATTTGAAGGACTCTCCCTTTCTCTCATCCATTTGAATTTTGAAAGCCATAGAGGGGGGACTATGAATCCTAGGCTGGACCTCATAGAATTTTCTTGGGTTAGTCCTACCAATCCATCAATAGGGCTCTTCTTTAAAACCTAAGCTTCTCAAAATCACTTTTACTTTTTCTTTTTTTATCATCGGGTCAAGTTTAACTTCCTATCAATAAGAGATTTGTGGACCAACGTCTGGTTGATCAAATGTGTAATATGTGATTAAGATTAAAAAAAATGTGCCAAATATTTATGTGTCTCATGTGTAAGCAATATGCCTCTGGGTCCAACTCTCACTAAAATGAAATTGGTGTATGAACATAAGAAAATTGTAGGAAAGCAGGGCCCACACAGTAAATACTTTGTGAATGTGTGTGGCATTTACCAAAGCAAAAAGCAAAAATCTCAAATAAGGCTTTAAGTTTTTCCCTTAATATAAAATAGGACACAAGTTGTAAAACTTTTTAAATTTGTCCCTACGTTTTCGAGTAAGTCTTCAATTAAGAACATTCAACCATTTAAAGGTATTTTTTAAAGACCTTTTCGATCGATATTTAAAAAATACCCAAATTACCCTTCATTTAAAGCCATGACATGGTTTCGGCAACCGCTACATGTAGCCGATCGCTGTGGGAACACCGGTTTTCTTTAATTACCATGAGAACGCCGGTGAAGGAAATGATGAGAATATATGAGAAAGTGAATGATGGTTTTATTTCAATTAGGGTTGCACAGAACCGGACCGCAGACCGGACCGGACCGCAAAACCGGACCGGATTTGAAAAACCGGTTATATCCGGTCCGGTCCGGTCCAGACCTTTTAAAAACCGGTTTGGACCGGACTGGACCGGACCGGATTAATAATAAATATATTTTTTAATTTTTTTAATACAAATTGTCTGGACCAACTCACCAGCTTTCAATGGAACAAAAAGGCCCTAAATTTCTTCGGGCATAGGGTCATTCGTTTTTCCAACTTGGACATTTTAATGGTCTCCTTTGTAGTTTCTTTATCTTCCATACAATTCATTCACTAGAAAATCTTATATAAACGTAAGTGGACTTGGGCCAGTGGACCTGTATCACTTCTATACAAGGATACCAAATTGTTTTTGAATAATGCAAATGGACCTGCCAGCCAATTTGGTCCTGTTACAGCAGATCAATTTCTTTGACACACAAGTCCCAATCAATGACTAATTGGTCCCGTTTTATCTAAAGGTGATCAGGCCCAAGAGGATCAGTGATAGCACATGGGTCACACATATGATGATCATATAAATGAGAGAGAGGGGAGGTTATTTATAAATGGGCTGAAAATTGTCTGGACCAATTAAGCTGGTGAGTTGGAAAAAGAGGTAGGAAATGAGCTGAAAATGAAAAAATAAAATAAAAACTTAGAAAAAAAAAAAAACTAATGAAACCGGACCGTTTTGGACCACTTATAAGTGGTCCGGTCCGGTCCTCTCATTTAAGCCGGACCGGATTTCCGGTTGTGCAGCCCTAATTTCAATGAAGAGTGATTTATGTGTTTTGAAAAAAATTGAGAAAAAGTTGTTGGAAATAGCTTTAAATGAATAGATGTCCTTAATTGAAAACTTCTTGGAAAATGGACTAATTTGAAAAGTTTTGAAACTTATGTCATTTTTTTTAAAATAAGGCAGAAAATTAAGCCTTGTTTAACATTTTTCCAAGCAAAAATAAAAGAATTAATGAGGAGACTTCAGTAAATCAAGTCGTAGGAGCTGGTGTAGACATTTGTCAAATCTTCACTGCTCAAAATTAATTTCAGCTGCCCAACCAAAAGGCTGTTATGATCTCTTCATGGAATATAGTGTTTTTTTAGAATTAAGAAAACTAGTTTAAAGTTTTTCTTTTTTGGCAGGAAAAAGCACCACATCAAATGGGAAAAATATTGCACCCAAAGAAAAGGAGGGTATTTTTTCAGCATTGATCATGGAATCCTCCCTTGCACAAACATTCCTTAAGTTAGTTAAATTTGAGATGATTTTCTTTTTGGAAAAGGGATAACTATGTGGGACTTTTTTTATGAACGCCTTTAATTTAAGGGTTTTGCTTTTGTGGATGGCAAGAACTGAAGGTCTCACTATGTCAACATGCGGGACATCCTCATGTGAGTCTTTTCCCGATGTTGGATGGTATGCAAAGATGACTTGTCACAAATATAAGTGTTATTTTGAGAATATCATGAAGTACACGTGAAATGGTATTTTTCCAATAATATCACAATAGTTTCAAAAACTTTCCAAAAAAATAAAATAAAATAAAATATATTACATGAATATCATGCAAAAATCGAACTAAGATGGAAAAGCAGGAAGAAATCTAAAAAATTAATTTTTAACAGTATTTTGTAATTATTATTTAGAAATGAGTTTATTTTCCACAATAGAAAAGAAGTCCAATAATTATTATATGTTGAAGCGACTAATTTGACCATCCACGGGATGCCCCTGGAAGAGAGCCAGTGGCTACAATTTTCTTCCATCTCATCTTTTGGAGACCAGAAATGATTCTATTTTCAACAATACTAACCTTTCTTTGGCTAAAGCTAAATCTTTAGTTGCAAATCACACCATGGACATGCACATCACTCTTCCTAACCAAACTCGAAGTCTCCTATCTCACCCGACTTTGCTTCTTCTGGGCTTCTTTGGTACCTAGTTTCTGTCTTGTTCTTTTCAGTTGCATCTGCTCTGCTTGGGTCCCTGTTGTTATTCTGTTAGTGGTACCCTAATTTGTGGTTTAGCTCCTTATTAGCTTTGGGGGCTCTTGCCCTTTTTCTGCGTGGGGCAGTGGTCTTTGTTTCTCTTTTCTTTTAATACAATTGTCCTTTAGCAAAAAAAAAAAAGACCTAATTTCACGACCTAATTACAATTTTAACCTCTCGGTTTTCTTCAATCTCGACAGTTGACATCATTTGAGTCCACTGTCGATGAGCAATTTTACGGGTTGGACTTGGTGAGGGTTAGGCTAAACTTAAACTCGTCATGATAAAAAGCTAAAACCTATACATTATAAGGATTTATTAAAGACGAATTCTACCTATTACACCACATAAAATCTTTATATAAAAATCATATAATCAAAGTCTAAAATAGTTATAGTTAGGGTGGATGGCCTTGGACATATGAGAAACGAAAGATCCAATTCATGTCATGACTATTGGAAGAAACTATATACACCATATCATTTGCATGATTTCTTATATATATGAGATCCTATAATTAATTGTGTACTTAGGTACATTTCTATTTAATTATGTATGTTTACAGTATATAAGGAATTCAACTAGTGCATTATCATGTTTTAATATGGAAGATAAAGGATAGTTCATCCCTTAATTAGCAGAGGCACATGTTGCTAGCTAAACTCTTTTTTCTTTTCCCTTCGCCCTCAGAGCTAGTTAAACTTAATCATGTCGAGTTGCATTGCATATTCTGAGACGTGAATAAAGTTGAGTGGAAGTGCATGACTAATAGAGACAACCCATGATTGATGAGATTAGGCTAAGATAAAAATCCCAAGATAGCAATTTGGACTACTTATTCTTAATGTGCTTGAATTACAAGGAGGAACTTAGAACCTGTTACAAACTGTTCTTTTTGTTCCTTTTCCAATTAACTTACCATTGGGACACCAAAGTGGGTTGAGAATGCACAAATTCAAGTTCATTTTAGTGAATTCTTTCATCCATTTTTTTTTCTTTTAATCCAAACAAGAACAAGTGGGCTGAGACTTGTGGGAGACCGAACCATGGGAAGAAAGCTTGTAGAGAGACACTCGTGTCGGAAGGAAACCTAGGAATCAAATCCTAAGCAATAGAGTGAGAATTAAGGTATCCAACCAACTAGACTGCCCCTTTATTTGAATCCACCGTTTCATCTTGTTAATTTTAGAGAAAAGTAAGAGGAACTCCTATCATAGTTTAGTTTGGTAGAGTGAGAGTTTCTTTTGGCCTGTTGATCAGGCCTAGTTTCTAAAGAAGACCTATTAAAATGAAAGGATGACAAGATTATATCATCATCCAAACTAATACCAAAATGTGGAGTGGTTAGACTTGGAATGTGTAAAAGGGACCATAGAGATTAGGGTGGTTGAAGTCTCACCTATATACCCTAAACTGCTTAAAAAACGATTACATTACTAGTTTCTGCATGCTCTATAGCAACAACAGGTTTTAAATAGATGGATGGTGGTTGAGACGTGAAACTCTACGTATCCTTTATCATGTTCTTATATATTTTTCGACTGGCCTCGATACATCGGTCGGGTCCATCTGTAGGTAAGACACGCATATATGAGAATGGCCCCGGCTAGAATGATCTTTCAAAATTTGAGTGCATCCACTTACTCTTTTTTTTTTCCATGCTCAAGATTTGGAAAATTTTGAGGCTTTAAAAATTGTACGCTGGATAATATCTTTTCTTCACACATAGGTAAGTCATTTGACTACCTCTGCAACTAGAAAAACCATCTGTCCCATGAGCTGAAACCATGCATAGTTTGTTGGTCTAAGAGTTAAATGGGCTCCATGGGCCTATCTAGTTTATAGGCCTTGACAGGGGCGGACCTAGTGGGGGCTGGTAGGGGCCATGGCCCCCCCTACATTTGAAAACCCCCTAAGCTAAGTGCTTTGGCCATCCTATGTGTGGCCATCTATTAATTATTTAGAGATTTTTTAAACGTAGTTTTGACTTTATAAAAATGAAACAAAAACGTTATTGATTTTGGGAAAATTTTAAAATGAAAAAAAGAAAAGAAAAGAAAGGAAAGGAGAACAAATAAAGAATACTAGATGGAGATTGGAGAAGAGATTTTTCAATTATCATTCTAATCTATGTACAATTGCCATAAATCTTACGATCCAAGAGAGGAAGAGGAGGAATTACATCTTTTTGTTGGAGATCTCATACACTTGCTGAGATTTTGTGGTATGAACAAAGAAAAAGAATGACAAACCGGCCCACTTTCTCTTTTATTAATCTTTTTTAAATTGCATAGATATACTGATTTCAATACACATTATTATGTATTTTCAATCTTTGTTGCTCATATTGAAATCTAATTTGCTTAAAATCAATGTTTATTTGCGTTGTATTATTACATAATTTTTTAGCTCAATCGGAGTTTTACCCATTGTGGATAAAGAGAAATAATTTTATTTTTTTTATTTTGACTATCATTATTCATGTCAGAAAAAATCCGATTGAAGAAATTTATTTTAAAGAGATAAAAATTAGTGGAACCATGCTTTTTAATGGTTTAGATTTTATATATGAGATGCTCTCTCTTTTTTTTTTTTTTTTAGGTTTTAAATATTTAAGTTTTAAATTGTAACTTACAAGTTATATGCATAAGAAAGAATCAGTACCCACTTTGAAATTGCAGAAAAAATCAATACTGAAATAATAATTGGTGATTTCAACTCAATGAAAGAACATTGAGTACAACTTCAATAATTTGATTATTATATATTTTATAATTTTGTTTAATTTTTTTTTTCTTTGGCTCCCCTAAACAAAATTCCCCGTTCTGCCCCTGGGCCTCGACCAACCCATAATGGTTTACCAAAAAAAAGGTCTATATATTTTACGACTGGAAGGGGCTGGGCCTGACTTCCACGACTATGAGGTCTTAGCAGGACCTTAGCATGAATATTGGGCCATAATGAAACAAGCTTGTCTTGGATGTAATATATATAGTCTTTTGCCCTGCGTGGGCCCTGTGCTTGAAAACCCTTATGATTCCAACTGGGCGGAAGCTCAATCGTTGTTAAAGCTCAGCCCATTTAGTTATTAAGTATATAGGCCCAAATTCAGTGTGGTCCATTGCCAAAATATTAGGCCCATATGTATTATATGCCTAGGCTCGACCAAACCATCAAGCTGGGCCTCTACATTGGCATAGTCCTAGACATATCCAATTAGCTATCTATCCAAATAGCCAGTGGAGCTTTAGCAAATGGGAAAGTCCAGACGGACCGAATGGGGGACCGAACTCGAACTTGGGCCGGTCCCCCATTCGGTCGCTGTAGCACGACTGTTAGCAAATTGCTTGCGCCTAAAACCAAAATCTAGGGCGTAAGGATTTTGGCCTATTGCCCAGAGTTCTACTGTCAACTTGAAGGGTAGGAGTTCAATCCCTGGATATTTGAGTAAAACCGAGGTAGCAACACCACTCAACGGTGAGGGTCTTAGCGGGAAGCTGACTTGTGTTAATACTCAAAGGAGAATGACCAAAGTAGTGACCACCAAAATTTTCCTCATGTGATGGATATTTATTTCATTTGAAGAGCACTGAGTTGTGAAAAAAGGAGTTCCAGCCGCTATGGACAATTGACTGACTCTGCTAAATCGGTTTTAAACTCATTTCAGTCATGGCAAGTTTAACATGTCAAGAGGGATGCAAATAAAGTGGCACATAAATTGACGAAGGAAGCTCTAATCGAACCGACAAATCATATTTGGAGAGACTGTGCTCCACAATAATTTATTCATAATCTTGTAATCCTCAAATGTGATATTCCTAATAATTCTTAATACAATATGATATTCTCTTTCTAAAAAAAAAGTGTGAAAATAGGATTCTCTCATACATTCCTTATTGCTGTTGTCATCTTTCGCCGTCCCCCAATTAGGATCTCCACTTTAACGTGAAATATATGAAAATGTCAAGCACCTCTAAATCTAATGTATTCTACGTCTGTCCAAGGTTTTATATAATGCAATTTTTTCACATTTGCATTCTATTAGAGAAATAAATTCCTTCGAGAAGTGCAATTCTTAGGATAACATATCTGGTCATGTAAACAATCTGATAATGAGAGGACATATTATCACACGCATCTGATCACTGTTGGGTTTCTTAAAGTGGCATCCCTTAACTTATTTTTTTGATGGAATTGGATCCTCCATTGCAGAAGCCTAAACTATAAGCAGAGCTTTAAAAATTGGCACCAGAGGTAGTTTAGTAGATCCCAAAATTCTCTTATTTTAACCGATTAGTAGAACCACAAAACAGAGACAACTTCATTGATGTTTTCAGATGAGGGTGAAGCCTCCAATAGTGTAGGCCCAGCTGAGACAACCACCTTTTAAGGTAGGGGTGTTCATGGGCCTGGCTAAAGCTATCCAGGCCCAACCTGGCTTTAGAAACACTGTCCCAGGACCGGCCCAAGCCACTCATGGGCCATAAAAGTTAGGCCCAAACCTTTCCATTTAATCAATCGGGCGGGCTGAACCAGGCTTTTCATCACTTTTTTGGGCATGAGAGCACTAATTAAATTAAATTACATACATTACTTACATAAGACGGGCCTGGCCGGACTATGGGCTTTCCATCACTTAATCCAAGCCTAGCCCAATTATGATTTGGGCCCTAATTACATATCCAAGCCTAAGAGCTAAAGCGGGCTGGCCCGGCCCATGAGTACCCCTATTTCAAGGAGGGGTGCATGGCACTGGCAGCCTTTGGACAGGTGCAGGTGAACTTTAACAGTCACTGGGCGATCACAGCCAGCACTTAAAAGGGGCCTCCGAAATAAAACGTTGGACAAGATCTTGTAAGATTCCATTTTGATAACTGGGCCCTTTCTAAATGGGTTCACATCTCACTAAAATAGGTGGGAATCGGGATCATATGAGGATTGCCCCAATGGTGACCATGAGTGAACCAATTATGGTCCGCAACGTCACCATGCTCGGCCTCTGCCCAGATGTATGGCAGGCGCTGTGCAAGTGCAATGCTGGTTGTCTGTGGTGACGTGGCGGATTTTGATTGGCCCACTCAAGATCAATACAAGGGAAATCTTCAAGGATCCGGACTCAGTAGGTGGTGGTTGTCACGAGAGTCTAATAGCAAGAGCCCAAATCCACATCAATTTAGGCTGGGCTCTTATCAGGTCCAGACAAGCTACTGTACCTGCACCCCTGTCAAATATCTGTCACTCACATGGGTGGACCTGCATCTATGGTCTTGGGTGCAGTCGTCCCCAGCCCCACTTTAGTCCACTTCTAAAACCCATATGAAAAATCTTAATCCGCTTCTAAAATTCATAAAAAAATTATGGATGTACCCCAAAGCTCACATGAAATTCCCAGATTAATTTACCCCTAAAACCCAACAACCTGTTTGGGTCACCCCCATCAAATAAAAACCTTGGATCTACCACCACTCATCAGTTGCTTTTATAAAACTATGGCCCACCTCATCACAACCAAATCTTCATTTGTTTTTGGACCATAATGTACACCCAGGTCCAGTACACACCCAAGTTTTAAAGGAAAATCCTAGATGCCCCACTTTAACAACGCCTCTTTTTCCGCTCCTCTTATTTTTTGTCATGGAGCACACATTACCCTCCATGAATAGTCACAAGTCCAAATTTGACACTCATCTAACTTTTCCTCACCATCGGATTGAAGTCAGGATAAAAATGATGCATCTAAATCATTAGATCAAAATGTTAGGATAATCTTATGAACTTAAGACTTTGCATGTAAGTAGATCTCATATGGATCTTTTTATCAAATAGACTTTCATGATCATCATACATCCAACCGGGAGGGACGTTTTCCCCCACAAATATACTCGGGCACTGTGTAGGGCTCCCATTTTTAAAAAAGCCCAAATTCACATAAATTTT
The DNA here is from genome assembly GCA_038049695.1 of Cinnamomum chago. NCBI lineage: Eukaryota > Viridiplantae > Streptophyta > Magnoliopsida > Laurales > Lauraceae > Cinnamomum > Cinnamomum chago. Next base: position 120,709,781 of record CP142451.1, read on the forward strand.
GGCAGGGCCCTGTGAGGCTAGATGATTAGCACCTGTCCAACTCCTAATTGGGTCAAGTCGGGTTGAATCACCCATTTAACTTGACCCATTGGCTTCACTTGCAGAGATCCAGACCCTTCTGTTCAGGAGACGCCAACACATGAGACTAAAACCCTACAGTTCTCTGAAGAAGAAGATCTCATAAACCTCTCAAAAACCTCTCTCATGGCGGGTGCTGCAAATCAGTCCCTAAAACCAATCATCTTCAACAGCAGATCTATCTTTTCCTTTCTCTGCTCCAAAACCCGCCTTCTCAGCACCTCCTCTTCCTCTGCCCTATCAAACCCAGAACCAGATTCCAAACTTCCCCAAAATGATGAATTCATGAACGAGAACGGGAAGGAGGCGGACGAAAGCATCTACATCAAAGCCGCCAAATCAAAGGACTCGTCTTCTTCGGGGTCCGTGACGATGCCTATGTCGTTCATGACGGGTTCGATCGTTGGGAAGCGATTTTACAACGCAGTGACGACGAGGGAGGCTGATGATGGAAATGGGTGGACGGTCATGCTCGATTATAGAACCCTCAAAACCCCCTCCAAGAGACCCCTCAAGCTCCCCACCGTCGCTCTTGCCAAGGCAATCGCCGCGGAATGGGAATTACAGGTCTGTTCGTTTATCTGAAATCTTTGGTCATTGGATGTTGTTGAATTCTGGATGGCTGGAATGCTGAGAATTGTGGAAATTTGGGGTTTTTGCTTCATGGGTTGGGATGTAATGTGGCAGAATTACATTGGTTCTAGGAATTCTGGGTTTTTGCGTTATGGGTCGATTTTATTTTTGTTGGATTGGGATGAGATGTTGCATAGTTACACTGGTTTGGATTCTTTCTGCGAGGGATTCCGGGGTTTGCTTGATTGATCAATTTTCTTTTTGTTGGGTTTGGATGAAATGTTGCATAGTGAAAAATTGGGATATTCTTAGTAAATTGCTTGTTTTGATAGCAAACAGATGGAATCAGACCCTTTACAATGCCTCTCATGAAGCTTGCTTGCACTGCTCTGGAAAGAGTTCCTCTCACACGAACGAAAATCATTGAGAACTTGATGAAGAAGCTTCATCAGGATTTGGTTTTCTGTCGATCTCCTGGAGACTGTGATTTGACTAAAGGCGTCCTTGGTATGTGTTGTTCTAATGACTTTATCATTGTTGCAACCATCTGTAAATTCTTTGTATTCATTGAATTTTGTCTTCATTGAGGCGCAGTTGCTTGTTTTCAATTCTTAGACTGAAATGTGTTGTTAGAATCGTTAACATCAAGTGATAATGGCAAATTTTTTTTATAAGCTATTTGCGACAGGGGCAACGGAAATTGATTTGAACATCAAATAATGTTTAAAAATATATTTGTCAATGTTTTTCTTCTAGCTTTGTTGTTTCATTCGGCTAAGAGTGAGCTGTAGTTATATATGTAGACATGTTACTGATTTTTTTATTCAGTGACTAGATGTAAGTAATAGGCATATCAATGTTCTATTTTTTGCATAAATTGTGAATGCCGCAGGATATGGAAAATGAAGTATTCTCTTGACTCTTGAGTGTCAATTTCACAGTGAATGGAATGGAGAATCCTTCCACTCCTAAATTATCAGTTCTCATGTATGCCAGGGATTAGTACTGCCCACAAGTAAAAATGGCACTGGAATATTTTCTCAATAATACTCCCGAGTTGACTTGTAGAGCAGTTGGTACGATCTGCTCAAAACTCTTAATAACTTTTAAGTTCAGAGTTCAACACAAGTAGCTTTAGAGTTCAAATGTTAGGTGATAAAGATCCCTTATTTCAGTTCCAACATTTATCAAGATTTCTTGGTCAACATGTTTGACCTTTGAATGGCACACCGGACAAGTGTCATAGCTTTGTTTTGGAGCATGGTAAAACATTTCTCCAAAATCTGTCAGTTGAACATTCACAGAATAGTAGCCAACTGAAGTCATGTACCATAGAGAATTTAAGGAGTAAGATGGAACAAGAGAGAACCCTAGAACATGAAACTTCCACATATCTTTTTGGGATACTCATTTACTTCAATTTCTTTCTTTTTTTTCTTCATTTAATTATGTTTACCATTTTTCATTATAGTTTTTTTAATGTTAACCTTTTAGTATCTTATTTTTTTAAATACTTCTCAGCAATCTGTCACTATTTTTCTTTCTCACACTATCCTCGACTTAACATAATTAGTTAAAAAAACAAGGTTCTTAGGTGCTTTGGATCCAATCATTTTAACTAAAGATCTGCCACCCAAGATTCCATCTCTTTCCTCTAATATTTTAGATAAAGACATGGCCTTGTGCTTATTTGTTCAAAGCCACTTTTTAATTAGATACAGGTTCATTCATTTTATGGAGCATGACGAAGTTGATTTTTTCTTGTGTGAGATTGCACCTCTTTACGTCGTCTTCAAGAAAAAAAAAATATTGCAGTTTTTTCAGACTAAGTCCACTACCCATAAAACATCTTACCATATTCAGTCATGGGTCATATCTCCTCCATTCCAATTTTTTATTCGTCATTATGTTCAGCCATGGGAAATTCTTTCAAAGGCTATGAATGCTACTTTTCCAATTTCAAAGTTTCACCAATTTTTCATTGGCTATCTGGACTCAATAACCCTCTATTTTTTTTTTTTTTTGAAATTTCATAGCCATGTGGTGGTAGCAGGCTGTCAGTTTTCTTCATCAATCTGATCTATCTTTTTTCAAATTATTTGATTGATCTATTTGGTTTTTTTATTTAGGAAGTGGGTTGCTTTGTTATTTTCTTTCCTGCGCCTGGGATGTGGGCTATCTTGTTCTTCCTTGCTGTGGGCTCTTAGCTTGTTGGGCTTTTTTCTATTGAATTTCCTTTTTGTCCTTGGGATGCACAGTGTGCTACAGGTAGCCAGTATATTTGGTCACTTTGCCACATTGAGCAGTGGAGGTTGACCTTGTACATTTTGTATTGTTAGCGGCTTTGCCCTTTGGAATTAATAAGAACTTAATTTCCAAAAAGAAAATGGGTCTTTGTGTCTTTGTTCTAAGATATCTTGATATTTAAAAGTGATTCAGCCAATACAGTTTTTTAGGCCTCAAGTGCAGTTTGGGGACCTTGGCTTCTATATTTCCTAACAAAGTCAAGCACTTGTCTGTCTTTGAAGGTAAAAAATCGTCACGTTCTTTGGGCAACCAAATGAAATGGGCTGATTATTTATCATTGAAGGTGAAATTTCGTCATGTTCTCCAGGGCAACCGATGAAGTGGGCTGATAGGTTGCCCAAAGAAAGGTTGTATGCTATGATATACCCAGATACTTCAAACTGGGCAACATATTGTGCCTAATGATATCCAATTCTTCACTTTTTATGTGTCAAATCCATGTCCTTGCTGTATCCAGGCCGTGTCCCCAGTCCCCACCATATCCATGTCCTATCTGGGCATTACATCGTATGTTGTAGATGATGGTGGGTTCTCTTTGTTGTCGCTTTTGGAGTTTTTTCTTTTTTATTGTCAGGTATAATGCTCTTATACCTTTGTTTTACCTTTATCGATTCTTTTTTATTGGATGTGCCGCACATTGCGAGTGGTTGGAGGTGTTTTGGTGGACTGGATGGGTACTCACCATGGTTGTTTCATTTAGGCTATTTGACTCTGGATTGAGTCATTTCGGCCAGTTCAGTGTTTTGGTGTTCCATTTTGGACTTTTGTTTTGATCGAAAAAAACTTAAAATTAAGAAATATATAGTTAGAAGAAATATGAAAATAGTAAAAGGGTGAAATTAACTTATAAAAAATATATGTATATTTAATTCATTCTACTAAATCAATGATGCGGTATGTCAAATGAATGCTTTATAAGCCATGCGTCTTGATAATGTGAAATGATGACATCCATCTTGGGCTCTCATCTCCAAGTATCAATGCTGTAGCCTAAAATAATATTAAATAAATAATATTCACATAATTTCTGCACTACAATAGGACAAACTAGTACCTAAATGTATGCACGGCTATTTTGTTAAAAAGAAAATTGAAAAAAAAAAATGCACTCCTATCCTTCTCTGGCCCATATATAGACCAAAAAGCTTGGATCCAAAACTTGGACAACATGTTTTTTACTTATGGTTGTTCGGTTCAGTCACCTAACAAAATTGGGCAGTCTTAGCTTGTTTGGCCGAACCAAACCGGACCAAAATTGACCATTACAATATAGCCAGGAGGTGACCAAACTGAGCAGTCTCAGCCTGTTTGGCAAACCAGACCGAAATTGACTACTTCAATAACTACCCATCTGGAACAGTGGGACACTAACCTTCTGGTTGGCTTGGAAAAGCCAAACTAGATTGCATGGGACATCGTCTATTTACTGTTTATTCTCCAACTTGGCATCCAACAAGTCATTAATTGTTAATTCGGAGCATGCTGATAAAGATTTGGATGGAAACCAATAAACCATTCCAAGAATGCCTCTATGCTAAGGGTATCCAAACAGGTCTTTGACATATTTTACACGAGGCAATTACCAAATAGTTCAGTAAAACTATATTTTACACGAGGCAATTACCAAATAGTTCAGTAAAACTAATTTTCTATTCATTCAATTTTAGCTTTAATTGACTGATTCATGTTACATTCATTTCTGTTGAATATTCCAGAACGGCAAGTGGCAAAAATTGATCCTTTGCTCAGTTGGGTGGAATCAGAATTTGGCATCAAGCCTGTGGTGTACTCAAGCTTTTTTGGTGGGAAGCAGGAGGATGGTCTTGTTAATGCCATTGAGAGCCTTCTAAAGAAAACAAATGATTGTGAATTAGCTGCAATTGATGCAATGGCAGCAGCAGCTCACTCTCTGATAATATCTATAGGGATCGTTCGTGGGAGGCTTCAAATTGAAGAGGCCATTGAATTGATTAGACTTGAGGAAGATTTACAGGTTTCTCTCTTTCCTTTGTTGCAAATATTTTTCTTCTAAGGTTTCTTATAATAATACTTGATTGAGAGAAGAGAGTTTTTCTTTCCTTTTCTGTTGGATATTTATTGCCTTTGAACTGCTGATCCCTGAAGGGATGACTGTTTGATGATAATGCTGATGGTGATTTATTTCTTTAATAGTCTGATTCCTCTTTCTGGGATCTTTCTTGATATCTTACTGGGACCTTGTAAATGGACAATTATTGACAATGTCCATGTGCAGTTTGTTTTGGTGCTGGGAAATGGTTTCATTGCTATTATTCTCATTAATTATTATTATGTTTTGCCCGTCTTTGTAGGTCGATCGGTGGGGGCTGGTTGAGGGAGGGCATGATGTTGATATTGCTGATCTTAAGGTGCAAATCTCATGTGCTGCTGTGTTTCTGGGACTTTCAAAGAGATGATTCTCTCTCTTTCCTGTTATAGCTTACCAGTCTCTAGATGCTGTAGTTTTGTTGTGATACATATCAAGTAACTATTTGATTATTACTTAATAATGAAGTTGATGATGATGTTTAAAATTAAATGCACCAAGAACCTCATATCCACTGAGATAACAAAACAATTTTGAGCTTAGGCTGCTGCCTTTTTCAGAACAGTCTTGCTCTCAAATGCTCTGTGCTAATTTTATCTCTTTAAAATTCTGCAATAAACTATATCAGTATAGAGATCTTTGCCAGTGTGTTTTGCTTGAATCGTGTGTTGAACTGTTGATATTTTGCATAGCTTGCAATGTGCCATCCTACTTGTTTTGATGTGTCAAGAACCTTTACTCCCCCAATAATGCTACTCCATTGTGTACCAGTCCTAAGTTTGGATCAAGCCCGTCAGTCCTGTGTATTATTCAGGTGAGCTTGGATTCAATAACTGAACTATCTCAGTTTAGAAAGAATGATTATTATTATTATTATTATTATTGCTCTAGTACAACTCACACACCCACTCACGCACTCTACCCAAGTCCCTAATCATCAGCCCTACAACTGGGGATCGACCTTTGGTTGTTTATGTGGAGAGGGAGGTCTTTACTAAACAAGGGATTGACAGCTTAATTATTCGAGATCACATATTGCAGCTTAATCAGTTCTGATGAACCAGTACAATTCTAGAACACAAGCACGAAGAAACAGAGTAATAACATCAAACTCATCACCAACCATAGCCAACTCAAAGTGATTTTAATCAAAGTTCTCCAGTGAGGAAATGGAGTATAAAGCATATCATATGGAAAAATAAATGGAAAAAAGGAAAAAGCAATCCAAAGATCAAATCGCACAACATTTTAGTCGGTAACAGAAGGCACATGCTGCAGCTTAGGTACGTACTTATTTAGAATGTTTCTTTTTTTTTTTTTTTTTTTTTTTTGTATGACGTCCATCGAAGAGATGTTGGACCTTTTTTAATTTTTATATTTTAATATAGCATGAACAAATTTCTGAATTAAATGCATAAATGATTTTGAAGATTGGTATGATGAGACGAGCATTCTAGTTGTAAACAATAAATGGTAGAAACTACGACTTATTGCTTTGCCAAAAAGATCTGCACAGAGATGACTCACCCTAATGTATGATCATGGTTAGGGCAGTGCCTGCTTTTCTGGCTGATTATTAGATTGGCTGCTTTTCGGACATATTTAAACACACTACTGAGATTGATGATGAGATGTGCTTGATTTTCAGGCCTATGGGGCTGAATCTGGCCACAACTTGTGGCCCTGAGTCAACTGGTTTTCAACCTCAGTTTTCAAGTCACCATACTAAGCTGAGTCAACACAGCTTGTAGGTCACCATGTTTGGCTTGAGCAAGTCAAACAAGACTGATCATGTACTTTACCAGATTCTTCTGAGTCAGTTAGCCGATTATTAGATCGACTGCTTTTCTGAGATTATACCTGTTTAATTTCTTATTGTTTTGATGGGTGATTTGGTAGATTTTTACAATTGGTGCATTGAAACAACTATAGACCATTAATATCGTGGTTCAGAAATAATCTGAACCTCATGTTCATGTATTACCAGCTTGAATGATAGGAAATAAAGCCTTGGGGTGTTTGGTCTGGTGCAGTCAGTTGTGCTAATTTTACAAGAAGACTCGATCACCATCTTTTTTGAGTTCCAAACTGTTCACAGGTGGGCCCCACCATGTGTGTGAGTCATGTGACTAATTTAAAAGATAAAATAAATTCAAATCATTCAGGAGAATGTATGCCCCATTGAAAGAAAAATTGAAGAATCCCACAAGTGGTGGAAAACACTCTTGTTCATAAGTCATAACAAGTAGGGAGTACATATCAGGTTCCCTTGCATAAAGCACAAACTAATACCTCGAACCAAGTTCACATGCATAATAATTTATTAAGCTATCACTTTTGGAGATTGGCCACATATGCCAGCAGCCTATCAGATGGTGGCCACTTCTCTTTAATGAAGGGAATGTTGAGAAATCTGTCACCCCATGCATGGAGAAATGGAAGTGCATCTGCATCAAGTATCTTAAATCCACCCACTTCCTCTAGCGCTGGCAGCCAACAAGGAATCAAACCCACCACTAAATCCAGAAAACCCACTCTCTCTCCTCCAAAGAATTCTTTCCCTTTGAGCTCTTCCTCCAGAGTCTTCATTGCCTCCAACGCTGATTTCACAGCCTTCTCTCTCTCTTCTCCTTTTGAGAAGAAAGCAGTCTTAATGTTAAACCCACACTGCATGGCAACAAAGAGACTTAAATGAGCTTTATTTGGGAATAGGCAGATTGTTCTAAAGCAAATGAAATTTGAGTGGGTGCTAAATGCTAATTTATGTGTGTTATATTTTCTAGTGGGGTGGGGTGGGGTGGAGTGGGATAAGCTGAATTAGATATAATTTCTAGTACAAGGTGTTAATGTTTTAATCAATGTTTAGTGAGAAAAGAAGAATAGATTATTTACCTTCTCCTCTACGAATTTAACCCAAAATCGAGCCTTAGCTCTTTCATATGGATCTTGAGGCAAGAGGGGATTTTCCTTCCACGTCTCATCAATGTATTCGAGAATGACAAGCGATTCTGCGATGGGTTTTCCACCGTGCAGCAACACGGGAATCGTCTTATGAACAGGATTATACTTCAAAAGGGAAGGACTTTTGTTGTGGAGATCTTCTTCTATGTATTCATATGTGATCCCCTTGTAAGTGAGCGCCCATTCAACTCTGTAAGAGAAAGGGCTTGGGAATGCTCCGTACAATTTCACCTCTCCCATCATATGATCACTAGTGGAAAGATGAGTAGAAATCTGAGGCTGTTGTGTACACACCATGTCTTCCATAGAATTTATAGAAAAGGATCCCCCCCCCCCCCGCCACTCATTCATCTAATGACAGTAGTAGGTGCTTGGGTTTCTTGGGAAAGAAGATATAGCAAGGTGGGACATGTCATTTAATGGATAGTCAAATTTAGAGATACCAAGTGGTATTAGACGGAGGGGATCCCCTATTTGGTCCAAATAGAGAAACCCTATTTGGATCACTCAGGGGGTGCCACATGTGGGGGAGATGTCATATCATCTCCTCCACTTAAATTTTTTTTTTTTTTTTGCTTCCCATGTGGCACCCCTTCATTGACCAAACAGGGGATCCTCTTTTGGTATTAGACCCAAGACTGGTCAGACAAGGAAAATCTCCCCACCAAACTCGATTGAAAAGAAATGTTAATAATTGGAATAGGAAAGCAGCAGGAAGTTTCCCAGGATTTTTTTTTTAGATTCAAGTTTACCAGGATATTCATTTTTTACTTTTTCTTTTTGCATACTGTTTTTGATTGAGGAATAGGAAGGTGCTTGTTGGTGACATTTATCAGGGACGAGGGTTTTCGGTTGAGTGGGGTGGACCTAAACAGGTAGTTTGGCCTTGGAGCAAATTCAGGATTTTCATTTGGGTTTGGGGGCGGACTCAGGATTTTCATGAGTGTAATGGAAGTGGGCCTAGGCCTGATGGGCTACTGCCCTATACATGTAGGTCTACCCCTGGTGACATTGCATATCTGATCCATCATCCATACCCTTTGCATCAAATAGGCTTAATTTCAGTACTCAAAAGTAATTTTCAAGAAATAAATCAAGGTTCGCTCTTAGATGTTCAAATGGTTCTTTAATTGAAGCTATCAATACTTCCATCTGCCTTGTTCTTTCTCCCGGGGACCCATTTACATTTAGTAGTTTTTTAAGTCTTTAATCCAAGGACACAGGAACCCAGATTTTCACTTTCCATCCCACTCCTTAGTTATTGTTGCTTTATCAAAAGAAGATGGATCATCTTCATTGGTCGAACTGGTTAAACAGCCAAACTCTAAATTCACGAAGGGCCTGTTTGATTACATAGAATACATAGGAAGATATGGTTAGATGAGTCGCTTCTTTAAGATTATTAAATAGGTGAGGGGTGAAAGGTGAAAGAATAAAAGGTAGCCATATAGATAGAACATTTACTTCTCTCTAAAATTTAAATTACTAGGGTGATAGCTAGGTATTTAATTCTCATCTTCTGGTGAATCTATTTCCATGAAAGGCAAGGTTATTTGATACTCATTTTTAGATATATTAACATTTGGTATTCATTTTTAACCACTTGGGGGCACGAATTGCTATGCATTCAATTCCTATGTATTATTTACAAACAATCCGGCACTAAATTTTCATCCCTGCAGCAAACCAGTTTGAAAAATCTTCTTGTATACATTAACTCGCTTCTTAAACAACTCATTTTTCTTTCTATCTTGCTGCCTTTGTTTTCTCCCTCCAACATAAACAGCACTTCTCCATTAGCTTTACTCCCACATTGGCAGAGGAGTCCACCAACACCTTAGACGAATTTTTGTCATCTGCTAGTTTACCATCAGTCGGCTTAATTTGAATGAACATGGGTATTATCACTAGAACCCCCACCAAAAAAACAAAAAAGGGTCAGTCGCTCAACCAATCAGACCTGTTGTACACAAATTAAGCAAACGGGATGATGGCATTGTTGAGATTACGTGTGCGGAAGCATGCGATCAACAAACAAACAAATCAAGCCACACAAAAGAGAACACAGATTTACGTGGTTCGGTGATTTCACAACTACGTCCACGGACAAAGCTCGTCTTCTTCTTTCACTAATCAGAGTTTTCCCACCTCTTAGGGTTAAAACCAAAAGAGATAATAAATAGTATTAACAAAGACTAAATTATCCCTTAACCCTAATACAAATGAATTGGGCCTAAAAACGAGCCAAAACCCAAAACCCAACAAATCTCCACCTTGGATCCACGGTACCCAGAATATACCGTAGGATCCATTTCACCGCTTGCCAGTGCCCTTTCCCTGGATCATGCATATATCTGCTCACTATACTAACAGCCTGTGAAATGTCAGGCCTAATATACACCATTGCATACATCAAACTACCAACAGCACTCTGATAAGGAACATGAGCCATGTACTGACGCTCTTCATCTGTGCTAGGAGACATAGTAACACTAAGCTTGAAGTGAGAGGCAAGAGGTGTACTTACAGGTTTTGTTTTTGCATCTATACCAAAACGCTGTAGTATCTTCTTCAAATACTGTTTCTGCGACAGACAAACCTTGCCTTGCACCCTATCTCTCTTAATTTCCATACCAAGTATCTTCTTGGCTTCCCCCAGATCCTTCATTTCAAATTCAATACTCATTTGAGTCTTCAATTTTTCAATCTCCACCTTGCTCTTAGAAGCTATAAGCATATCATCGACATATAAGAGCAAATAAATGAAGGTTCCATTCTGTAGTTCGCGATAGTAGACACAATGATCAAAAGAACTCCGTATGTACTTCTGCCCAATCATAAACTTATCAAATCGTTTGTACCACTGTCTCAGAGATTGTTTCAAACCATACACCGATTTTTTCAGTTTACAAGCCAAATGTTCTTTACCAGCAACCTTATACCCATCTGGTTGGGTCATGTAGATCTCCTCATTCAAATCACCATGCAAAAATGCAGTTTTAACATCGAGTTGCACTAACTCAAGATCAAACTGTGCAACCAAGGCTAACAAAATGCGAATAGAAGAATGCTTCACAACGGGAGAGAATACCTCATTGTAGTCAATGCCTTCCTTCTGTACGTAGCCTTTAGCCACCAATCTAGCCTTGTACCTGACACTGTCCTTTCCTGGAGATCCTTCCTTCATGGTGTAGACCCATTTGCACCCAATTGCTTTCTTCCCCGTAGGTAACTGTACGAGCTCCCAAGTGTCATTCTTATGAAGAGATTTCATTTCCTCATCCATTGCATTCTGCCACTCTACACTTTCTGAATGTCTATTTGCTTCTTTGTAGGTAGTAGGAACACATTCTTCAACCAATGGAAGTGCATGTCACCATGTCAGTGAACCGTTGAGGTTTTCGAATATTCTTTTTTGGTTTACTAGTTGCAATAGAATCTGCTTGCTCTTGTGGAGGCTCTTGGGCTGGAGTCTCCTCCTCATCTGTATCATCATCCTCTGACTTAACTTGGATGACATCAAACTCCACCTGTTTCGATTTACCATTGGTCTTGCTCTCCTCCTGAGAGTCATTTTGCTTGTTCTGTTTACACATAGCAGCTTCATCAAAAGTCACATCCCTGCTCAGAACAAGTTTCTTTGAATCGGAACACCATAGCCGGTATCCTTTCACACCACTGCTGAAACCCAAGAATATAGCTTTCTTGGCCCTTGGATCCAACTTACTCTCTGTGACATGATAATAAGCAGGACAACCAAATATATGCAATTTATCATAATCAGTAGCGGGTTTTCCAGACCATACCTCAATGGGTGTTTTTCCATCAATCGCAGTAGAAGGTAACCTATTGATGAGATGACATGCATAAGCAACTGCCTCACCCCAAAACGCTTTGCCTAATCCAGAATTAGACAACATACACCGAACTTTCTCCAATATAGTGCGGTTCATGCATTCTGCCACCCCATTCTGTTGCGGAGTCCCACTAATTGTGAAGTGCCTTACGATCCCCTCATCCTGACATACTTGCAAGAACGGATCGGACTTGTACTCTCCAACATTATCTGACCTGAGCCTTTTGATCTTCCTGCCAGTCTGTGTTTCAATCATTTTCTTCCACTTCAAAAACACATTCAAAACTTCATCCTTGTGCTTCATGACGTACACCCATACTCTTCGGGAGAAGTCATCAACGAATGTAACAAAGTAGTGCATACCTCCCAAAGATGCCACCTTGGTAGGACCCCATACATCCGAATGAATATAGTCTAGTGTGCCTTGAGTGCGGTGGATCGCGGTACCAAACTTCACTTTTGTCTGCTTGCCTAAAACACAATGTTCACAAAATCCCAACTTGCAGGTCTTTGTACCTTTCAACAAGCCTTGCTTAACCAAACCCTGCAATGCTCTCTCCCCAGCATGCCCTAGACGCATGTGCCATAATCTGGTAGTGTCTGTAACAGTCTCATTCGAGCTATCAGATACTGTTGCTGCTCCACCTACAACTGTACTCCCTTGTAAGAAATACAAATTACCTCTTCAGACACCCTTCATCAACACAAGTGCACCATAAACAACTTTTAGAACTCCACCTTCTACGGTAATCTTGAAGTCTTTGGAGTCTAAAGCACCTAATGAGATGAGATTCTTTTTCAAGTCCGGTACATACCGAACATCTGTCAAAACTCTAACTGCTCCATCATGCATTTTCAAACGGATTTTTCCTATCCCTTTTGTTCTGCAGGCACTATCATTTCCCATCAAAACTGTTCCACCATCCAACTCTTGAAAGCCGGAAAACCATTCCCTGTTGGGACACATATGATAGGTACAACCCGAGTCTAAAATCCACTCGTCAGAATGGCATACCAATGAAGAAACAGTCAAACTAAATTCAGAATCATCATCCCCATTGTGTCCAATGTTTGCAACAGGTTTATCTTTGTCCTTATTTTTCAATTTTGGACAATCCTTCTTCCAATGCCCTTTTTTGTGACAAAATGGACATTCATCTTTTGCAGGTGGTTTTGATTTTCCTCTCGACTTAGAACGAGATTTTCTACCAGATTTTCTATCATCTGATCTGCCTCTTACTGCCAATGCATCAGACAATGAATCCTTGTGGGCTTGTTTGTCCTTCTTCCGATATTCATTATTCATCAAAGCAGCAGAAACAACATCATATTTAACCTCATTCTTCCCGTTGATCAAAGTGTGAGTAAAATGATCATAACTATCGGGAAGCGAATTCAGAAGAAGTAATGCCTTATCCTCATCATCAATTTTCACATCAATGTTCATTAAATCAGCAATAATTTTATTAAAATCATCGAGATGTTCAGTCACAGAAATACCTTGGCGATACTCGAAGCGGAAAAGTTTCTTCTTCAAATAGATCCGATTTTCCAAGCTCTTGGTCATATACGTTTCCTCCAATTTCTGCCACAACTCTTTTGCAGAAGTTTCTCTCATCACTGATTATTTCTGATCCTTCGCGAGACATAGTCTGATGGTGCTACATGCCTGACGATTGATCTTCTGCCATTCCTTATCATCCATATCTGAGGGTTTATCCTCCAGAGCAATTTCCAACTCTTGTTGGCTTAGAACATCTCTAACCTCACATTACCACATACCAAAGTTATTGGTACCATCAAATTTCTCGACTTCAAATTTTGCGTTCGAGATAGTTGTCTTTGTCGATGATGAGCTTGCCATTTTTTTCTGTTTTCCAAACTATCAATCTACTCTGTTCAGATCGTAGATCTCGTCGATACGAATCCAACAAAAAAAAATGGAGCTCAATTCTGAGTCTGGATGGCTCCGGAAATCACAAATCAATTATGGCCGTCGATTGGTCAAGTTCTACCTTGACCCTACTGTTCGCTGATGTCAGCTGCTGCAATGAACTTTTGCTGGGCTGGACGGGTCAGACCTGACCCAGACTTGACCTGGCCTGAAGAACAACACAAAGTTGGTTCTTGCTTCTCCTTCCCGGCGTTGAGTTCTGTGACAGAATAGAACACTGCCGCAGATCTGCCCCTTTGGATCTCCGGCGTAAGTGAGCCTGCGGGGACTGCGGTGACCGGACTAACGTGGCGATTGGGATGCGATCCCTTCTTTGATTCCGGCGAAACAGAACTTGTAACGAATTGGGTGATTCCAGCACCTTGGAATAAAGAAAACAAGCACTGCTCCTCTAATGACACTAAAGACAAAACTGTTGTCTTTTGTGCTCACAGTAGTCAAAGAAAAAAAAACTTTGTTTCCTCTTGTTCCTGCAACGTGTCCCCTGCAAACAGAGTTTTCTTTATCTTCTCCGATCAACAGCCGTGGCCCACTTCGATCTCACCAATTTTGTCGTCGTCGATCGCGTACACAACAATGCTCTGATACCAATTTGTTGAGATTACGTGTGCGGAAGCATGCGATCAACAAACAAACAAATCAAGCCACACAAAAGAGAACACAGATTTACGTGGTTCGGTGATTTCACACCTACGTCCACGGACAAAGCTCGTCTTCTTCTTCTTTCACTAATCAGAGTTTTCCCACCTCTTAGGGTTAAAACCAAAAGAGATAATAAATAGTATTAACAAAGACTAAATTATTCCTCAACCCTAATACAAATGAATTGGGCCTAAAAACGAGCCAAAACCCAAAACCCAAAACCCAACAGGCATTAGAAGCTGACTAGTGTGGTTTTTGTTATGCAAGACATTAGAGGCTATATCCATACATTTCACAATGTTTTGGGAGCATTATGGGCAATTGATGCAAATTTTTCATATGGTTGGCATTCTCATTTTGGGGGTTCACTATTGGAATCAAAGAGCCTCTCAAGTCTCTGAGAGGTCAACATTTTAAAGCTTTTTTAACACCCCCCCCCCCCCCCCCCCCTCTCTAAAGATAGTGGAAGCTTTGATCTCACCCATGTTAATCCTTGCGTTTCTTATTTGTTGAGTTTGTGTGTTTTTATCCTCGTTTGCAAAGGAAAAAAAAAACCAAGATCGTTTTTAGAACAGTTCTAAAAACCTGATCAGCCATTGAACCGGTTAAAGCTAATGTTCAGTCAAACCTGTTGCTACCTGGGGCTCATTCCTGTCAAACGTTAGTAATAAATGCATCTGGATCTTCAGAATTGTGAAGGACTGAGTTTTTATTAAATTGCTAATTCATATTCATGTATTGCATGCCAACCGTAATTGAGAAAGAAGCTTTGTCAGTTTTTAAAGCACCATTTTCAGACACAATATGTGGGCTCCAAATTTACCATAAAGTGCACCCCACCATGAGATCACTCAATCTAAAAATAATATAAAGACAACTTCATCAGGAGAATTCTTGCCCCATTAATTTCCGAAATACAGCCACTAGTGCCTTTATTTCCGATCACAGATGTGATAATTTTACAACCAGAATCAATCACCATCTTTTTGAGTTCCAAACTGTTCATCAGGTGGGCCCCACCATGTACATGACTAATCCCAAAATCAAAACAAAATCAACTCAATCAGGAGAACGTATGTCCCATTCAAAGAAAAGCAGAAAAAATGCAACAACTAGTGGGGAAAACACTCTTATTATGAATACCTATAGCAAGTAGCGAATGCATATCAGGCTCCCTTGCATAAAGCACAAACTTAAACCTCCAAGGCTCAAACCAAGTTCACATACATCATTTATTAAGCAATCACTTTCGGAGATTGGCCACACACCATATTTGTGAGCTCAAAATTTGTCATCAAGTGGGCCCCGCCATGAGATCACTCTATCTAAAAATAATATTAAGGCAACTTAACCAGGAGAATATGTGGGCCCCATTGTTTCAAAAATAGATCCACTAATACCTTTATTTCCAACCATAGTCGTGAATACACACATGCTATGTTTGTATAAAATTAGGTATGGATCACATGCCAGTTTTCCTTGAACACAATACTCAATCCATTACACTGTATAGAAAGCTTCATCATTTATTAAGCAACTATTTTCTGATGGTGGTGTAGAATGCAAGCAACCTATCAGATGGTGCCGGTGGTAATTTCTCTCTGATGAATGGAACGTTGAGAAATCTTTCAGTCCAAGCATAGAGAGAAGGAAATGAGTCTGCACCCAGTAGCTTCAATCCCAGGACTTTCTCTATCACTGGCACCCAATGAGGAATCCAACCCACCACTAAATCCACCAAACCTATTCTTTTTCCCCCAAAAACCTTCTTTCCTTTCAGGTCTTCATCCAGATATTTCAATGCCTGCAGGGGCGTTTCCATGGCCTTTTCTTGCTCCTGATCCTTTACGAGGAAAGCTGTCCATATGGGAAATGCAACCTGAATCCAAACAAAGTAGAGTAATGGAAAAAAAAGGTACTAAACAAGTAAATTTTTTATAATTATAATTTATTTTTTTTCTTTTTTATAGGAAAAATATCTATTAAATAGAATTGATGAAAAAGTAGAACCCACAAAACTGTCACAAGATGGAATTAGACATGGAAAAAGCGGCATAAATCCAATATTTGGACCCATTTTTAATTCGATATTTGGTGTCATGTATATATGGTATGCATGTATATATATGTGTACAAAGCTATTGGTACAGAAGTATTATGGCCTTTATATGGTCTCAAGTACAGGCCCGGGTCTTGTGATCTGTTCCAAAATCGGACATGGGTCCCCATTTGGATTTGGTCCAGGAATCGTATGGACCTGATCTTGAACTCCAAGGTCCTGATGATGATCCTGCTGATGAATAATTTATTCACTTGTACTAATGTATATCTTTTTAAAAAAAAAAAAAAGACGTTAGTTTGCTAACCTTCTCATCTGCAAATTTAGCCCAAAATCGCACATTAGCTTTCTCCAAAGGATCTTGAGGCAAGAGTGGGTTTTGCTTCCATGTCTCCTCGATGTATTCTAAAATGATGAGCGATTCTGCAATGGATTTTCCACTGTGCAACATCACAGGAACCTTTTTATGAATAGGATTATGCTTTAAAAGCAAGGAGCTTTTATTTAGGAGATCTTCTTCAATGTATTCATACTTGATTCCCTTGAGTGTGAGTGCCCATTCAACCCTGCAGGAGTAAAGGCTTGGCAATGCTCCCATGAGTTTCACCTCTTCCATCATATAATCACAAGTAGAAAGCTGAATAGAAAATTGAGGTTCATTGCCCATGTTCTT
Organism: Cinnamomum chago; assembly: GCA_038049695.1. Classification (NCBI taxonomy): domain Eukaryota; kingdom Viridiplantae; phylum Streptophyta; class Magnoliopsida; order Laurales; family Lauraceae; genus Cinnamomum; species Cinnamomum chago. The sequence continues at coordinate 120,726,949 of CP142451.1, forward strand.
GCTTCCAACTTATAGAGATGAGTTTCTTGGGAAAGCAGATATAGAATGAACTAATGAATGGTCAAACCTAGACCAGAAAATGATGGTAGTCCCTGAGTCAATTGAAGTTGTTGAGTTTGTAAACCATGATTTACAAGTACGTAGCGTCTTTTTCACTTTTAAACATTGCAGCGAGTGTATTTAAGGTTTCAATGAATGATGGATTGAAACAACTATAGATTTAGAAAGAAACTCATGTAAGAAACCATATACCAACCCAAAAGCTTAAGCTGATAGGTGGAAGGCCCATACAGGTATATTAATATATGTCAAGCCTATTACTTAGGCGATGTGGGATGTGGGACTTCCCAACACTCCCCCTCACGTGCAGGCCCAACAGATTTCATGGACGGGCCTGTCACGTGGGCTACACAAGAACACCAGGATCGAAACCCGCTCTGATACCATATTAAATTTTTTTAGCTAACCATTCCTACCAAAACCTCAAGGTGTTAGTAGAGGCAGCGGAAATACTTTTCAATATTCCCCCTTGGGTGAGCCCAGTTCTCATGTTGGGAAGTCCCACATCCCACATCGCCTAAGTAATAGGCTTGACATATATTAATATACCTGTATGAGCCTTCCACCTATCAGCTTAAGCTTTTGGGTTGCTATATGGTTTCTTAATATGGTATCAGAGCCAATCGGTCCTGAGTTCGAATCCCAGGAGGAACGACTCGGCGCAAAAAAAAAAAACGGGTTCCACCTGAGGGGGAGTATTGAGAAGTGGGCTCACCCAAGGGGGAATATTGAAAAGTATTTCCGCTGCCTCTACTAACGCCTTGAGGTTTTGGTAGGAATGGTTAGCTAAAGAAATTTAATAACTCATACTTCATGTATTATCAACTAGTAAATTTGATTAATTGAAACTTAGAAAGTCCCATGAGATTTTGGAAGCCCCAACAGAACAGACTGTTGGTTTTAGCCTATAAAGTACTGTTAATTTCATCAGGTAAGCCCCACCAGGGACATGACTATGTAAAAAAAAAATCAACTTAAATGGGAAGACATGTGCCCCATTGTAGGGAAAAATAGAATGATCCAACAGAAAGTGGGAAAGCACTCTTATTAGTATTAATTAACATAAGTAGTACATGTGAGTTTCCATTGGACAAGCACACATAATAATGACTCAACTCTAGCTTGATTACATGCATCATTTATTAAGGATGCCCTTTCTGGCAGTTGTGAAGTAGGTCACCATCCTGCCTAATGGTGGCAATGTTTCTTTGATGAACTGAATGTTGAGAAATCTGTGACCCCATGTTTGGATAGATGGAAATGCATCAGCATCCAGTAACTTTAATCCAGTCACTTCATCTAGGACTGGCAGCCAATGAGGAATCCATCCCAATACAATGTCCACCAAACCTATTCTTTCTCCACCAAAGAATTCCTTGCCTTTGACCTCTTCATCCAAAGCTTTCAATGCCTCTAATGATGCTTCCACAGCTTTCTCCTGTTCTTTTGCTTCCGTGCGGAAAGCAGTCCATATGCTAAATGCACACTGCATCCCAACCAACAGTTCAATGAAAAATATTCTAATGAACCAAGTAAAAACAATTTCTAGTTATAGTTTGTTCTGTTTCAACCAATGTCAAAATAATAAAAGAGTTATTTGAGTCACCTTCATTACACAATGCCTGATTTATGGCCTTGAACTTCTATGTTGGTTTTGTCTCAAATTTTTCTTCTTCTGAACTTGGATACATGAGAAAAAGAAATATCATGTAAAGGACATTGTTTTAAACTGTTGTTACCTTCTCATCTGCAAATTTAGCCCAATATCGTGCCTTTGCTCTCTCAAAGGGATCTTGAGGCAAAAGGGAATTTTCCTTCCATGTCTCCTCAATGTATTCAAGTATGACAAGCGATTCTATAATGGGCTTTCCACCGTGCAACAACACTGGAATCTTCTTATAAACATGATTATGCTGCAAAAGCAAGGGACTCTTATTTTGGAGATCTTCTTCTATGTATTCATAGGCTATTCCCTTGTGCATGAGGGCCCATTCAACCCTGGAGGAGAAGGGGCTTGGGAATGCTCCAAACAGTTGCACTTCTCCCATTATACTTGAACAGAAATTTGAGGCTGTTTTTAGTCTACATTACTATCCTTGTCCTTGCTTCCACTTTATAGTGCTAAGATGTATTAACTTTTTTTTAATTGTTAGTAGATGCTATAGTTTCTTGAGAAAGAAGATGTAGCAGTTATGCCATATATTAATGGATGGTCAAACTTAGAGGGAAATAAAAAAAGAAGGAAATGGTAGCAGTCCTTAAGACTGGTCAGAGAGTGAGAGAGCCACTCTATCTACATTCATATATTAAAGTGTGGGTGATAATGTTAATTAATGGAATAGGAAAGAACCATGAAATTTACTAGGATCATTTAAAAAAAACACACATTCTTGGGATTGAGGAACAGAGGTACTTTCTATATCATATGCAAAATCAACTGGTTCCCCTCTTCTGGGCCAAAGTCCAAAATATATTCTTTGATGCTAAAGATGTGGATTCATCTTTCTTCTTTACTACAGTGATAGATGAAGCATTAAGGTTGCATCTAGGCTCAATATTTCTCTAGTAGTTTGGGCATTTTCCTCTGTTCTGGGCACATTGTGTCAGCCTTGGCTCAACCCAAGCCCCAACCTGAACTGCATGTGTAAACTTGAACCCAAAACCCTTCCTCAACTGTACCTGAACATCGTCAACCTGAAGCAACCTGAATATCGAACTTCCTGAGTGTAATTCGGTTTTGCCCCAGTTAAATCAGGTGCCCAAATTGTTGCTTTCAGTTTTCATTTTAGTGGATGCACAATTATAAAAGTTTATATACTTTGTGAATAATATAATGTATGAACTATATTTTATACCACAGATTTACTTGTATTTATATAAGTATGAGTAGTCAGGTTGAGTTCGGGTCTTGTACGATCCGGTGGGCCTAGGCCAAGGTGGCAGGTCCGGTTGAAATCCGGTGTGCCCATCACCTGCCAAAGAATAGGCAAAATACAAGGGATTCCATTTATCAGAAAATTGGAGAAATCCAAATCTAGAGCCTGAGCTTATATGTATCCATGGATTTCCTCCTCTACAAAGCATATTTTAGAGGATAAAGCCCAATGGTGTGACTGCTGAAGGTATCAAAGCAAGAGGATGACTCTATTTCTGGTGGGGAAAGTGTTAGATCCAATGGGCCTGAACTAAGGTGGTAGATCCGACCATCACCAGCCAAAGAACACCCATGATACAAGGGACTCCATTTGTCCTACATTTTATCCCACATAGGCAGCTCCATGGTGTGACCCAAAGGTATCAGAGTAAAAAATGGCTAAGGTGGTAAATCCGGCTTATATGTACCCATGGGTTACCTCCTTCACAAGGCGTCTTTTGGATGGTATGGCCCCCTGATGTCACTGGTCTCAAAGCCCAAAGCCAAGTCTGATCCAAATTCTCTGCAATTATCGAAATCTTGGGCTTCTGGTTTGGCGAGATCAAAGTTGCATCCCTATAACATTCTATCCTTAGGCTCCAGGAATCCTATTCCTACCCTTCCTATTGGAAGTGAGTGATAAGATATGCTGGGGACTCTAATTCAGGCCCCAATGAACTGAATAAGGATTGAAATTTGGCCCATTGAGTTGACTAACGAAACCACAGTTTTAAATTGGTTCATATATATTCATGCTTACTCCACTGATCAACTTGGCTTCGTAGGTACTGAGCCCGAAGTCAAACTACTCTACTCATGATCATGTTTGGCAAATTCTCAGAGTAATGCAATCCATTCATGAAAAAGTCACACCTCTTCAATTGAAGTTGGTCCTGCTTTGACATTGATTGAGGCTTTAGTCATTGTTGAATTTTACCACAATAAATTTGTAAGATATTAAACTTTGAAGACTTAAAATTAAAGCAAAGATTTTTTTTTATATGCATCCATGTAGACCCCAAGATGTACGCATGCACGCTGAGCATCACACTAATTTTTTAATCTTCTAACCAATATGTATTGAAATTCAGAAATAATATGTTTCATTTGGGGAAGGACTCCAGACCCATGTCCCTCGCCAGCTGATCAATAGGCAGGGACATAATAATCTGTTTTTCATGTTACTGCTTGATTGAGAGATCCCTAGTGTAAGATTTAGTGCAGAATGCTTGGCCAATCTTACAGCAGGTTTCAGGCACCATCGTTGTGGGTCCCAAACAGTTCATCAGGTGGGGCCCCATCATGGACCAAAAAAAATGAAATAATTAGGAAACCACAAGCTCCATTGTAGGAAAAATAAAATGGTCCAATAGAAAGTGGGGAAAACACTAAATACAAATTGAAGAGCCCAAGCCCAACACACTCATGGTTGAGTGATGTTGGCACCTTAGTTGGACACACATGATCAGAGATCATGCTCTGGGTCTTCAAATCTGAAGTAGCACTCCTCCCAATAGCTCAACTTTGTTATTATTTGTCTCCATTTCTGTAAGACCACGACCCGAGTGAACCCGATTAGTGCTAATTAAGTTGCGTGTTAGTGCTAAGCTTGATTAGTTTTTTTTTTTGGCTAAGTTGGGTTTGGAATAACTTTTGATATAGTTTTGGGGATTTTGATTTGCCTTGTGTTAGTAGGGCCCTTTGGGGGTTCCTTTTCATGACATTGCATATGTTTGAGGATTTATCGGAGGTTTTTACATTCATGATTTTAATCCCGTTTTACTCGTTTTGATGATCTCTACAACTTTCATGTTGATCCCATCCCCCTTTGAGATCCCGAAACCCGATTTCATAGCCTTGAAGGTAAAACAGTCATTGCACACCAAATCTGTACCCAAAACTTGATATTCCCGAAATCCGTGAAACATATACTTTTTGGAAACTAGATATTTCGACGATCATTTCTTCTTTCTTCGTCGACTTCGTCCGAGGCACCGAGATAGATGAATTCAGCCAAACTAGTTCCTTAAGTTGTGGGACCCAACCTCTCATTGTTAACAAAGAAGACCCTTCCCCTTCTTTTTCCATTTTCATTTTCCAGCACAAGAGAGAGACCTAGGGTTTTCTAGCAACTTTCCTTTCTTCTTCTTGCTTCTCCTTCTCCAATCCTCACCAATCTTGCACCAAACTCGAAATGGAGATCACCAACCTCTTCCTCATCTAGCAAGCTTCACTTTGATACCTTTTGTAGAAGAATCCATCAACTTTGAGACTCTCTTTGAGATAGCTCTCTTTATTTGAAAGTCATCCAAGTGAGTAATCCTTCTCATCTTCTAGATTTGTAGTCTTCTAGCCTTAGGGAAGCTACATTTGCATTCTTATTAGTTCTTTCATTTTTATTCTTGTGTAACCCATTTTAGGGTTGTTTTGGGGGTTTTTTTTTATTGTAGCTTGGATTTGAGCTATAGAGGTGATTGGGGCTTGTTTTCAGCTAGCTTGGACTTGAAGCAAGTGAATGATGAAGTGTTTTAAGTTTTAAATGGTTTGGCGAAGCATTTATGGATTTTTCATGCTTTCATTAATGTGTTTATGGTTGAAATAAATGCCCTCTTTGCATCTTGATAGCCTCATTTAATGTTTGTAAACATGTTGGTTTAGCATTTATTGTCTCTTGGGTATATCCCAAATGAGTGTTTGTGAAATGGTTTCCTTCCTCTTTACTTTGTATTAGACTTGATATGGAAGAAGTGATGGAGTGAACATATGATGGGGCTTTGAAGAAGTGTAGATAGAGGCATTGGAGGAGCTCTTAGCTCAATGTTATTACAGGGATTAAGTGGAAGTGGAGAGAATGGTTTTGAGGAGGAGAATGACTCAAATCTGAATACAGTGGGTGATTCCCGCACCTAACGGTCAGCCTGCGATCACCCGGCGGCTAGCCGCCTGGTGACTGGCGGCTAACCGACAGGTAGCCGAAATGTCACGGTTGCTTTTCCAGAGAGCACACTTCTTCGCCTGAAAACTCGGTCAGCTCCACGGTTAGCCAACGGCTAACCGCCGAACACATCGGCTGGCTAACCGCTAGATAACCGCACTTGGCGGTCAGCTTTCCAGTAAGCTGCATTTCTGCAGCCCAACCACGGTCAGCTGCGCGGTTAGCCAGCGGCTAACCGCCAGATAACCGCACTTGGCGGTCAACTTTCCAGTAAGCTGCATTTCTGCAGCCCAACCGCGGTCAGCTGCGCGGTCAGCCAGCGGCTAGCCGCCCATCCCAGCGGCGGCTAACCGCCAGGTAACTGAAATTCCCCAGATTTCGAAAAGCTCCTCGCTCGAACGGTTCGTTCGAACGCTGAGCTTTGTCAATCGAAGGAGATTCACTAGGCATTGCTTGAGGCCATCCGAGAAAGAAACCATATCACAAGGATGTCATTCGAAGTTTTGAAAATCCAAAGTGTATAAGGAGCACGGGATGTCTTCAAACTCGAAGAGTACCAAGTCATTTCAATAAGCGACATACGGGACCCCTATCCACTTAAATAGATCTCGAAATCAACAGTTTTCCCGAAATGGTATAGTTCATTATATTTCTTCATTTTCCCAGGTCTACTTAAATGATTTGTTTTCCCGAAAGCATGAGAGTTACACTAGTAGCATTGACTTGTTCCGAAGTGCATTGCCCGACATGAAATGATAGTGTGCCCTTGAGCACCCCCGTCTTACTCGTTTATTTATTGTACTTGATTTACTTGCATATGTCCCGATTTGTTATTTGACCTATGAGTCGGTATCACTAAGCTTGGACACCTTGTCGGTTTGATCCACCAACTTGGAGATCCCTCTCCCGTCCCGCCAGCTGCAGTTTGGATCCCGATACCCGGTTATTACCGTGGTCCCGTCCCGATACCCGGTTCGCTACCGTGGTCCCGTCCCGTATATTTATATTGTATATATGATTTACATTGATTCTCCTCACCTTGTGTGACTGAGATCAACGTCCCGTGATACTGTTGTCACTCTAGTGACAGAGGACTTAGCTTTATGTGATTGCCATCTCGTGAGTTCCCGATCCCTTGGTTACCTCATATGTTTATCTTGTTTACATGTTTTCTAGCAAATGATTTATCTATTTTGTGAGAGTTCTTGCTTAAACAGATTTCCTTGCTTTTCGAGATATTTCATCTATTATGGGTTGTTGTATCTTTTCACTCTCTTGCCAGACCGTCGTGTCTGATCCTTTACTTTGGTACTCAGGTCCCGTTGCCGGTTTCCTTGAGGAGGAGCCAGAGGAGGCGGTAGGTGAGCCGCAACCTCTAGTTGAGTGGCGTGCTGACGATGTCATGTAGACATCGGGTTGCTACAAGAAGCGTAACATTTTGGGGAGAACTATTTAACCATTCTTTTGGGTTATTGTTTTGTTTATATTGGCCTTTGTTGGCCTCTAATTTTGGGGAATGTAACTAAATGATATTTTGTCTAACTTTAACAACTTTTGAGAAACATGCTATAGATCATTGCTCATTCTGATACAGTTTTGATATTTGATGTTAATGCTTGCATGACTAGAGATAGTTGTCTATTTGATTTGCTACATGCTTCCGCACTAAAAATAAATATTCATGCAAGGTTGTATATCATCACCGCGGACACCTGTGGGAAATTAAATAAGTTGAATATGGTTGTGGTTTTATGACACTAATGTCCCGACTCCGGATCGGTCCTACAGGATTCTCGGTCCGGGGTCGCGACACTTTCAAAAGTACATACTTTTAATGACACAAGTCAAGCTTACATACAATTTTTTATTAAGAAAGGCCTCTCTGATGTTGGTAAAGATGACCAGCATTCTATCAGATGGTGGCAACTTCTCTTTGATGAAGGGAATGTTGAGAAATCTGTCCCCCCATGCATGGAGAGATGGAAATACATCTGCATCCAGTATCTTAAATCCACTTGCTTCTTCTAGAACTGGCAGCCAATGAGGAATCCAACCCACCACCAACCCAAGCTCTCTCCTCCAAAGAATTCCTTCCCCTATCTAGAGCCTTCAATAACTCAAGCGAGTCTTTTACTGCCTTCTCTTGTTCTTTTCCTTTTGTGCGGAAAGCAGTCCGTATGCCAGACTCAAAACTGCATAAAAAAACAAACAGTAACATTTTAATATAACTTCCAGTTGCTGGGGCTTCTTTCAACGGCAGCTAGATCAAGTAAAAAAGGACCTCACATGTGAAGCCCATTTGGATGCATTCTAATTGCTTGGATCTTACAGGAAATTTTAAAGGTTTAACAATGTCCTACATGTGTAAATAAATAGAAGCCATCGGCTTGTGAAAGTCGCAAAGTTGGATATTTCATAGTTGAGTAGATATATTTCCTGTTCACTGATAATTTGGTGTCCGAATGTGACTCACCATTTGACTGAAATCCCAAAAGATGAAGCAGTACTTGAAGTTGAGAGACATGGATCAAGAGGTTAAAACGACTCAATGAAGTTGAAATTTCACACACGGGTAGGTCCCATCTGGATCTTTCGATCCCCGCTGCCCCACATGGCCGACTATATGATGGAGTAAATATATGATGGGGTTGGATTAATCATAGGAGGTGATCAAAAGACCACGGAAGTACTCATCTAACAGTGTCAGATCTGCCGGCTCACAGCCCTTGTGTACAAAATAAGGCTGGAGAGAACTTCACCATAGCTACAATTTGTATGTTTCAACTAATGTCTAATTAATTACAATAAAAGGACTGATTTAGTTACATTCTCCTCTGCAAATTTAGCCCAAAATCGTGCCTTAGCTCGCTGAAAAGGATCTTGAGGAAAGAGGGGGTTTTTATTCCATGTCTCCTCAATGTATTCGAGAATGACAAGTGATTCTGCAATGGGTCTTGCACCATGAAGAAACACTGGAACTTTCTTATAAACAGGATTACACTTCAAAAGCAAGGCGCGCGCTTTTATATATTGGAGACATTTTCTTCTATGTATTCATACTGGATCCCCTTGCACATGAGTGCCCTTTCAACCCTACAAGCAAAACAGCTTGCAAATGCTCCCAACACCTTTACTTCTCCCATCTTAATATCAGAAGATGACACAATGGTGGAAATTCAATTTGAGGTTATAGTGTAAGTGACCTTGTTCCTCCTCTATATATATATATATATATATATATATATATATATATATATATATAAAAGAATGTATTGATTATAGATGCTTCACAGTAAGTACTCTGATTTCTAAGAATGTATTGATTATAGATGCTTCACAGTAAGTACTCTGATTTCTTAAGAAGATGGAGCATGTATGAGTATGTCACATGCTTTGGATTATTGGATGGTCAAACTCAATAAAAAGAAGAGATGCCAAATCAAATGGTCCCTTTTTTCATTGGGTGTTTTTTTGGCTAAGGGTGGAACCTAGAGGACTTTGTCCTATGGGACCTTGCCACATGCATTGCTTATGTGAGTACCCCCCATTATATTACAATTTCTTGTGCTGCCATATCTGACCTTGGCTCGGTGTTTACTTCATTTCAACTTTGTGGGACTGAAACCGAGAAAACGTTTCAAGGTAACTTGCTTGTAACTCATATCACATCATCACATACGCAAATGTCTTGCTCTCATTCAAATCTGGGGTCTGAAACTATTACAAGCCATCCAACAAAGGTCTAAGTTTGAAAAAAATGTTTGTTTCGGCCACTTTCTGAGAATCTATGATCTTTTGCACTATTGAGTAAACTAGTATTTTAAAAGTCTCAATTTTAGGGTTTTAAAATAAAAAAAAGAAGATCTTAATTAGGGGCTGATCCACTGATAGCTCAGCGGTGAAGTACCTCCCTCCCATAACGGCAATAAGGGAATGGTAAGGGACTTGGGTGAGTATATGTGTTGGTACGTGTGAGTATCTCCTGTAAAGAGAGAGAAAAATGTCTCAATTAGGGGTACTTTATTGGGCCAGCCTTTGCTAGGTCAGTATTGGACATAACTCTATCAAAAATAAATAAATAAATAAGATAAAATCATTGCAAGTGCAAGAAGTACTTGTGCCACATTAAAAGGAAAAATAGAACATTTCAACTGAAAGTGGGAAAACACTGGTGTTATCATTATTATTAAATAATAAGTGAAGATTACAAATTAGTTCCCCTTGCAAAAGGGCACACTAGAGACTTCAATTCGAGCTTACATCATTTCTTTGGCCAGCCCTTTCTGATACTGGCGAAGATGGCACGCAACCTATTAGATGGTGGCAACTTCTCCTTGATGAATGGAACATTGAGGAATCTATCACCCCACGCACGGAGAGATGGAAAAGCATCTGCATCCAGTAGCTTGAATCCACCCACTTCCTCAAACACTGGCATCCAGTGAGGAATCCAACCCACCACCAAGTCCACAAAACCCACACTCTCTCCTCCAAAGAATTTCCTTCCTTTAAGCTCTTCTTCCAGTATTTTCAATGCCTCTAGCGACTCCTCCATTGCCTCTTCTTGTTCTTTTCCTTCTGAGACACAAGCAATTCGTGCACTAAGACACTGCATCAAAGCAAGCGGTGAGTTTCAATATAATTTCCATATGAGGTACACCCTGAATTTCATGGCACGTTGGTGATAATGTCACCCGTCCCTATGTGAGAACTTTGTTGGAGAAAATTAGCAATGCTAGGCCAAGGAAGGACTGGACCTAACATTTGGGGCCCATGTAAATGCATGCCAAAATATAAAGGGCTAACATGACCAGATATGTGTAAATCATAAACAATATTAAAAAGAAATAAAAAAGTACCTTCTATGGGAAGAGCTAGCCTCAAATTAAGTTGGACAATTCTAAGGTTCTTTTTTTGTTTTTAATTTCTTTTTCATATGACTGATACTAACAGATTTCGTGAACAGACCTACCACATGGGCTGCACAAGAACGATGGAATCGGAAACCCTTTCTGATATCATGTAAGATGTCATATACTAATTCAAAAGCTTAAAGTTATAAGTGGAAGGCCCAAACATGTATATGAAGCCATGTCCAACTCAAGACTTAGGCGATGTAGGACTTCCCAACAATATAAATATTAATAAATGTATTATATCCAATGATTTAGCGTAGGATAGATTGGAATGGTGAAATAGAATTCATATAGCCGACTTAGCCATAAGGGCTTGATGATGATGATGGTGGTGGTGATGAACAATATTTCATGACTGAGTTGTCGATTCACTAATAGCATAATGGTAAGGTACCTCTCCCTCTCCATATAAATAAGAGGGGATTTAGTTGTAGTCTGATGGTTAAAGGACTTGGCTGAGTGTTTGGGTATTTACCAGATATGTTGATTGTTTGTTCATGCAAATGTTGTCAAGCCCGGGATATTTTAATTTTCTGGTATTTTGTTGTTTCAACAAGAGTCCAGTTGTAAGAATAGCAATATTACCTTCTCATCTGCAAGTTTAGCCCAAAATCGTGCCTTAGCTCTCTCAAAAGGATCTTGAGGTAACAGGGGATTTTCCTTCCATGTCTCGTCGATGTATTCGAGAATGATGAGCGATTCTGCAATGGATTTTTTGCCGTGCAAAAGGACTGGAACTTTCTTATGAACAGGATTACACTTCAAAAGCAAGGGGCTCTTGTTTTTGAGATCTTCATCTATGTATTCATACTTGATCCCCTTGTGCAGGAGTGCCCACTCAACCCTGTAAGCAAAAGGGCTTCCGAATACACCCAACACTATGACTTCTCCCATCTCTTAAACTGAAGAGGAACACAAGTAGAATACCTTGTTCCTCTTCTTGATTTATAAGATTATAGATACTGAAGTTTAGAAGCTTTCATTGTAAATGCTCTGATTTCTTGAGGAACAAGATGTGGACTGTATTACATATACTTTTGATTAATTGACGGTCAAGCTCAAAACAGAGACTAGATATCCTAAATCTATGAACTGGGTGGGGTAGTATTAAATTAATAATACTGACCCTACCCACATGGCAATGGCTTCCCTATGTCAGAAATTTTAGTGCTGCAAGATGTGACCTTACTTCAGCTTTTACGTATGGGGGTTATGTGTGACATCACTACATACGCAACGGCCTCTTTCTTCTCCAATCCTGCTGCACACCCGGATGGGGAGCCGCGCTGGGGTCCATTGGATCCCAGGGGAGGCTGGGATCCAACGGACCCCGGGCCCCCGGGGTCCCAGTCGGGGCGTCTAGACTTTTTCAATTCCGCGTGTGTTATCAAAGGAGTGGTCCAAGGCTGCTGCCTGTCAACCAGGTTTGCTAGTTCGCTGACTGAAAATATACAGAGCCCTCAAATTATGAATATTTTATATCTTTGGAACAATTTGCAATTTGAGATCACAAAATTATATGAAAATTGTTCTCAGAAGATGAGTAGTATAAATTCATTAATTAGCAAGGCCCATAACAGAAATCCAAGTTACTTGAAAGCAGCAAAACCCTCTTATTTATAAATAGTATTTGTGTGGGGACCTTTTCATGATTCAAAAGACGAGTCCGATCTTGGAAACAAATGGCAATTAAATTAGTCTTGGTCTCGGTCTCACCCGTCTTGGTACCACCTCGGGATCTGCTAGTCTCGGAAATACCAGCTAGCCCCGTCTCGGTTCCATTACTCGCACGCCCATCTTGGTCTCGGTGGCTTCAATCGACTGAGATAAGCGCCGAATGTCAATCACAATAAATGCTCTGCAGGGCACGCGCTTGATAAGGAATTGACCTTATAATGTGGTCACGTCCGTAGCCATATAAGGCATGGACTGATAGGACAGGGCTTTCACCTACCCCCACTAAGGGTACAAGGTATGGCCTGATGGGATGTTTCCTTTTTACCTACCCCAACTGAGAGAATTCCTGATGAAACCCAACGCCTATATATATATATATGTATACAAGGTGAGTCCAAAGAGGCAAGTGGAAGAAGCATATGCACTTTCATTCTCTTTCTTCTCCAATCATTCTTGGCCTAATAACTGAATTAACTCAGGCATCGGAGGGCCTTGTGCTGACAACAGTCAGGGTCCCTGATCCTTCGTTCCTCTTCCTTTTCCAGGTTTTCAACTAGCCAGACTCTTCCAAGAAGTCTTGCATTACCTAAGTAAGTCCCAGATTAATTACACTTACAATTGGCGCCGTCTGTGGAAAGCGATTCGAAAACGCCATGCCTCCAAAAGGTAAGAAGGTCGTTGAATCATCCGAAGCTTTGCGGCTGTCACCAGTGCTGGAAGAGATAACAACCCCATCTGGGGAGCAGATGCAGCAAGGAGCAGTCCCAACACAGTCATCGCCCATATTGGAAGAATTAGTGCAATCACGAGCACGATCGGCGCAACAAGGAGCTGTATCAGCACGGCTACCGCTGACGTAGCAAGAACAACGGCCGCCCACCTCTCGACAGAGGAGGCCCGGGGCCAAGTCCCGCCTAGGAGAAGCTCCCCTGTCGAGGATTTCAAAGAAGACAACATCAACGCCCCGGAGAAACAAACAGCTAGCCAAGCGCCACCAGCAACGGGCACCAATCACTTATCAAAGGAGACCCGGAGGTAGGTCTCGTCAGACAGGGACTTCCCAGTGAAACAGGTCTCCGACACCTGTTATCTCCCGTCGGTCCCATCATGAGACGAAGAGGAACGATGGAGATGATGACTACAACCCTCTCACTGAGGATGTCAGAGCTCAGAACGCCATTATTCAGGAGAAAAACGAGCAGATCCGCCAACTCCAGCAGCAGCTGCGAGAGAAGACGGCGAACCAGAAGCTGCCTTCTTCGCCTTCCCGGCTTCATTTAGTTGGACAGGGCCTGGGAGGGGCTTGGGACAACAAGAGGCGCCACAGGGCCTACGGAGAAGGCTCTAGTAGTAGCCACCCGGACAGCGCCTGAAGAGAATAGAAGATCGAGGCGATGTACCCGACTGGCTTGGCCAGTACATCAAACAGACTGTTCGACAAAATAGGGAGGTGGCTGGCTTCACTCGGGATCGGCTGGATACTTACGACTCAGGGAATCTCGGTACGTCCCCCTTCTCCCGGGAGATAACCGACTTCCCTCTCCTCGAGAAGTTCAGCATCCCGAGGTTCACCCTCTATGATGGGACCTCGGATCCTTCGGCCCATCTCCGACACTTCACCCAGTGGATGTCGATCTTGGGTGATGTCGGACACTTGAACTGTAGAGTGTTCTCCTCCAGTCTCGGCGATCTCCCCCTCAGATGGTTCTGCGCACTCCCGGAGGAGTCGATCTCTAGTTGGCGGCAACTCAGAGGCTCCTTACTGGAAAAGTTCCAGGCGTACAGAGTCATCCCGAGGATAAATAACGACCTGATAGCAATAAGGATGAAACCAGACGAAAACATTACTCGATTCGCCAAGAGGTTCTGGACCGTTTATAGCCAGATTGAAGATGTCAATGAAGAAGTAGCCGTCATGTGCTTCAAAGAAGCCCTGCTGCATGGCAACAATCTCTGGAAAGAGCTCGTCCGATGTCTTGTGGCCACGATGAAGGCATTGATGACCCGAGTAAATCAGTTCATCGAGCAGGAGGAAGACGAAACCCGAGCTCGTGAGGGTAGCCAGCGCCAAGACAGACCCCCCGTCAAGGACAAGAAGTCGTTTCGAAGAGAGGAGAAGGGTCGCGATAGGGCTTCCTCAAATTTGGTTATGGTCTCAACGCCCACCCCGGGAGGCAAAAAGAAGCCCAAGCCCTCTGCTGACTCCTACAGAGCTGTGAATACAGTCTTCAAGGAGCCGATCTACAGACTCCTCAGCAAAATTAAGACAAAGCCCTTCTTCAAGTGGCCGCCACCAATGAGAGGCGACCCCTCAACTCGAGACCAGGGCAAGTTCTATGCCTATCATAAACAAAACGGACACAGAACAGAAGACTGCATGTCATTTAAAGCTCATCTCGAGAGGCTCGTGAAAGACGGGCATCTGAAAGACTACATAAAGGAAGCGAGCAGCAACAATGTCCGACCCCACCAGCACCGGAGCCACGAAGACGATGAAGAGCCAGATGTGATAATTAATGTCATACACCTAGCTCCCGCGCCAAGGGGAAGCAATCAAGCTCATGCCGAGGCCAGGAGGGCCTCACATAATAAGCAAGTAATGATAACCGAGTTGGAACCCGCCGCGAAGAAAGCCCGAACAGAGAGGCCAAAGATCTGGTTCTCAGAACAGGATCTGGAGGGAGTCCAGCTACCCCATAACGACCCACTGGTTCTTACCCTAAATCTGATGAACTACGTGGTGAAAAGGGTGCTTGTGGACCCCGGGAGTTCCTCAGAGATCCTATACTTTTACTACTTCAAGAAGTTGAGACTCAAGGAAGAAGACTTGCTGGAACCACGCACTCCTCTCATAGGTTTCAGCTCAAAACCAGTCTACCCCAAAGGGAGGATCTCCCTGAGGGTACAAATCGAAGGGGCCAGTATGCAGACCGATTTCCTGGTGGTAGATGTACCATCACCCTACAACGTAATCATGGGGAGGAGTTGGTTGAATGGCATGGAGGCTGTGCCCTCCACTAATCACCAGAAGTTGAAGTTCCCACTCGAAGGTAAGGATGGCAGAGTGAAGGTTATAACGGTCAAAGGAAACTAGGAAATGGCCAAGCAATGCTTGATGGTCGCGACGCCAGGTAAAGCAGAGCCTTCCCATATACATATGGCTGAGCTCGAAGCCGAACTGGAGAACGTTGGCCGAGATCCCGAGCTAAAAAGCGTCAAAGATCTG
Organism: Cinnamomum chago; assembly: GCA_038049695.1. NCBI lineage: Eukaryota > Viridiplantae > Streptophyta > Magnoliopsida > Laurales > Lauraceae > Cinnamomum > Cinnamomum chago. Next base: position 120,742,677 of record CP142451.1, read on the forward strand.
ACCGAAGTTAGAGTTGACCCATCTGATCTCGAACGATATTTTCTGCTTGGGAGCAAGCTCCGCGAGGCCTAGAAGGCCAAGTTGCTCGCTTTCTTGCTGCAGAACAAGGAGGTCTTTGCCTGGACGCCATATGAGATGCCGGGCATCGATCCCGAGATCATCTGCCACAGGTTAAACGTAGATCCAAAGTACAAGCCTGTGGTCCAAAAGGCTCGCAGGACGGGGGTCCCACAGACTGAAGCCGTGGTTGAAGAGGTCGACAAACTATTAAAAGCTCGGGCCATCAAAGAAGTACAATACCCGAAATGGTTGGCGAACACAGTGGTCGTTAAGAAGAAGAATGAGAAATGGAGGGTCTGCGTGGACTTCACCGACCTCAATAAAGCATGCCCAAAGGACAGTTTTCCGCTGTCAAAGATCAACCAGCTGATTGACGCCACTGCCGGACACGACAGAATGAGCTTCCTTGATGCTTATCGGGGGTACCACCAAATCCCAATGTATGGGTCTGATGAAGAAAAGCCCGCATTCATAACACCCGGAGGCTTCTACTGTTACAAGGTGCTGCCCTTCGGGTTGAAAAATACAGGAGCAACTTACCAACGGCTGGTAACCAAGATGTTCCAGTCTCAGCTCGGCAAAACGATGGAGGTCTATATTGACGACATGGTTGTCAAGTTTGAAAGGACGGAGGACCACCTGACCGATCTGCGTTAGACGTTCGACACCCTGAAGAAGTTCCAGCTCAAATTGAATGCTTCCAAATGCGCGTTTGGTGTTGGCTTAGGCAAATTCCTCGGAAGCCTCGTGACCAGAAGAGGGATTAAGGCCAACCCAGACCAGATCTCGGCGATCCAGGCCATTCAGAGTCCGACCACGACTAAACATGTCCAAAGGCTCACAGGGATGGCCGCTGCCCTCAATCGCTTTATCAGCCGAGCCTCAGACAAATGCCTCCCGTCCTTTCAACTTATGAAGAAGAAGACAAAATTCCAGTGGACTTCGGAGTACGACCAAGCCCTCTAGGAACTTAAAGACTATTTGTCTTCCCCACTACTATCAACACCGAAACAAGGCGAGACCCTCTATCTGTACTTGGCAGTTTCGGATCATGCGGTGAGCTCGGTCCTCGTCAGGGAAGAAGACAAGCAGTAAAAGCCAATCTATTACACAAGCAGAATTCTCCTTGATGCTGAGACCAGGTATTTGCCATTAGAGAAACTTGCCTTGGCACTCATCAGCGCCTCTAGCAAGCACTCTCACTACTTCCAGGTGTACACAATTGTGATTGTTACAGAACATCCACTCAAATCCCTTTTCCAAAAAGCAGACTTCTTTGGAAGAGTTTCAAAATGGGCCGTCGAGCTGGGCCAATTCGACATTCAATATCAACCCAAAACGGCAATCAAAGCCCAAGTTTTGGCAGACTTCATCGTAGAATTCATCTCTCCCAGTTCGGCCCCGAGCCAGCCCGACACCGAACTAGGGGGTAGTACGGGTAGAGAAGGCAATGGGGGCAGCGGTGAAGCGTCTGAGACCGAGCATGAACAGTCTTGGAAGCAGTCTATCGACTCAGCTTGGAAAGTCTTCGTAGACGGGTCTTCGACATAGAAGAGAGCTGGCATCAGCGTAGTCCTCCTTTCTCCAAAAAACCTTGTCATCGAGCGGGCCTTAACGCTCGGCTTCAAGGCATCTAATAATGAAGCATAATATGAAGCATTGATCGCATGACTTGATAGCGCCAAGATCCTGGGGGCACAGCAGCTTGTAGTCTTCAGTGACTCTCAGTTGGTGACGAGCCAACTCAACGTGGACTATCAAGCTTGTGACGAAAGGATGACAGCTTACTTGTCTCGTGCAAAGCAGTTTCTCTCTTAGTTCCAGAAAGTCGAGGTCAAACAGATCGACAGAGAAGCCAACTCCCATGCGGACGCCCTCGCTAGTTTGGCATCAGCTGTGGTAGCCGGAAGGAAAAGAATAGTTGAGGTAAGAACTTTGGAAACCCCAAGTATAGAACCTCGCCCACCTTGGCAGATTCTGTGCGTCGATCTCGGTCCAAGTTGGATGGATCCGATCATCGCCTATTTGAAGCACGACCGACTTCTCGAAGATAAAGACGAGGCTCACAAGATTAGGTTAAAAGCAGCTCGGTTTTGGTTGTCTCCGGATGACAAGCTCTACTGGAAGTCCTTCACTGGTCCCTATCTCCTATGCGTCCACCCGAGCAGAGTCGAAGCTTTCCTATACGAAATCCATGAGGGGATTTAGGGAAGCCACATTGGAGGTCGGTCGCTAGCCTACCGAGCCATTAGCCAAGGATACTGGTGACCCTACATGCAGAAGGACGCACAACTCTATGCAAAGAAATGCGAAAAATGCTAGAAATTCTCACACTCCCTCCATCAACCAGCATAGGATATGAGCCCGTTCTCCAGTCCATAGCCCTTTGCTCAATGGGGATTGGACATTGTGGGGCCTCTTCACCGAACTCCAGGCAATAAGAGATGGCTGATAGTGGCCACTGACTACTTCACCAAGTGGATAGAAGCAGAACCGTTGTCCTCCATTACCGAACACGACACCAGGAATTTCGTTTGGAAGAGTATCGTCACAAGGTTTGGAGTACCAAGAACCTTGGTCTTGGACAACGGGACTCGGTTCGATTCCAATTTCTTCAGGAACTTCTGCCAGGAGCTCGGTATCAGAAATCACTACGCGACCCCAGCTTACCCGTAGAGCAATGGCCAGGCCGAAATCTCAAACAAAGTAGTGCTTGACGGACTCAAGAAGAGGCTCGACCGAGCCAAAGGAAGATGGGTGGAAGAGCTCCCAAGCGTCCTTTGGGCATACAGAACTACCCCTAGGCACTCGACCTCTGCAACACGTTTCTCCCTTGCCTATGGTATGGAAGCCGTGATCCCTCTCGAGATCGGCCTCCCTAAATTAAGGTCGGAATTGTTAGACCAAGGCAAAAATGACATAAACCTGCCCCGGGAACTCGATCTAGCTGAAGGGCGAAGAGATGCCGCTGCGGTTCGCCTAGCCTCTTATCAACAACAACTAGCCAGAGGATACAATCAAAGGGTCAAGGAAATGAAATTTTTAGTAGGAGAGCTGGTGTTAAAAAAGATGCTCCCTGCAGACAAAAATCCTAATGAAGGAAAACTCACTCCGAACTGGCATGGACCGTTCAAGGTGATCTCAAAAGTAGGGAAATCAGCGTACCGACTAGAAGACATGGACCGTGGAATGCCACACACCTCAAAAAATATTTTTTCTGAAATGTACCCAGCAAATAAATCACTGAAAGAAACTCTTCAGATTTTCCTCGTGTAATGGAGTTCGGTTCGGTCACCGGACCAAACCCTTTGGCCCGGTTATGGAACTAGCCTTTAAAAATCGCCAAGTTACAAAGCTCGGCGTCAGCTCTGTTACGGAACCAGCTGTTTTCAATTCGGCCACGGGACCAACCCCTCGGCCCGGTTATGGAACCAGCCTTTAAAAATCGCCAAGCTCGGCGTCAGCTCGGTTACGGAACCAGCTGTTCTCGGTTCGGTCACGGGACCAACCCCCTCGGCTCAGTTACAGAACCGGCCATTTAATTGCCAAGTTGTGGAAACTGGCACCACAATCTCGGATGCATAAACCTGGTCACATGACCATCTCTTTGGGGGCGGTCATAAGACTAACCCCTCTTGGCTCAGTCGCGAAACCAATCAGGATCGCTAGGTTACATCTAACTAGTTCACCAAGACATGGGATTTGGCATGCCCCTCAGGCTGGTTAAGATCGTACAAAGTTACGAGTTAATGAAACCAACCGTCCTGGTTCGATTGCGAAAAATAGGTCTTCAGGTTAGGACTGAACCAGCCTTCTCTTGTTTACGAATTCAAGTGTGGGCCGATCTCAGGCACTTTGTACATTCTGAGACCGCGTCCTATAACCGAGGTCAACAGTCAAAAGACCGACCTCAACCACTTGGTAGAATCATAAAGAAACAAAAATCTAGCATCCGTTCGAAAAAGAAATAAGTGGACAAAAAGCACACACACAAGGCAAGAGGACAGAGGTGGGGAAAAAGATTTCATTAATTAAGAAAGGTGATTACAATATGTTTCATTTTCTGATTACAAAGAGAAAAGAAGAAAAGAAATACATTATTTCGAGGCATGCCTTGTACTGCCTTGTTGGTAGGAGGGACCGACCCAGAAACGCTAGGAATCTCGGAGGAGGGAGGAGCCCGGGCGCCTTTTGCTGCGCTCTAGGGAGAAGAAAGAGGAGTCGGGGCTTCGGAACTTGGGGCCTCAGGAGGGACTTCGGGGGTGCCGGAGGAGGGTTCTGGATCACGATCGGACGAAGAGGGCTGAAACACAGGCATGTTCTCATAGTGGGGTGGCCCTCGGGAACCCCGTATTGCTTTAATGCATCCCTGCCTCCCAGCTCGTATAAAATCGGACTCAAATTCTTGATCTGGGCCTCATACTCAGCCGTCGCCCAATCCACCCCCTCCTAGAAAGAGCGAGCAACCTCAGCACGAGAGGAGGATTGGATCTCGGCCCGTTCCTTCTGCAAGGACTCGATCTCGGCATCCTTCCTCGCTGCCTCGGTGTCCCTCTTCGCCAGCTCGGCCTCCAGCTCGTGCACCCTTTTTATCTTCAGCTCGGTCGCGCCCTTCAGATGGTTGTTCTCAGCCCGCAGCCTTATAATTTCGGCCTTCGCCACCTGTTGGTCCGCAGCGAGCCCAGTGTTCTTCTCCTCCATCTTCTTTAATTCTCCGGCGCTGGTTTCTAACGCGTCTCCCAGCCTCCTCTTCTCCCCCTCCAACTCGTTGACTCTCTCGGCAGTCTTCTCGGTCCTCTCCAAGATAACTTGCAGCCTCTGTATGTTTTGTAGAAGACGAGAAAACATGTTAAGTCAAATGGCCAAGACACAGCACCTGGAGAAACAATGAAATTAGAAACCTGGAGAAACAATGAAATTAGAAACGCATCTCAATCGATGCCCTCATCGACGAATAGATCAGGCTCAGCTGGTCGGCCTTGCTATGTCTCTCCACCTCTCTCGGGAGAGCATAGGCCCTGCCGACCGCCATAATGGTCCCAGAATGCGTGCCAACCCGGTCCTCGACATTCAAAAATCTCCCGGGATTGATCTGCAAGTTGGGCCTGAAAAGGACAGGCGGTATGGTGCGCAGGCAAGGCGAGGCCACCCCAGCGGGCTGCTCCGGCCCTTCCTCTACCCGGGGCCTCTTTTCAGGAGGGGGCCTCTCTCCCTCCTTCTCGGCCTCGGTTGGCCGCTGCCGAGCCTCCTTGGCTGGCTCCTCTGCCCTACTCCTCTTCTCTTGAAAGGGTCCTGGGGCACTCTTCTTCTTCAAAGATGAAGCCCCGGCGGCATCAGAGGCGCCAGAGGAAGCACTGGCAGAAGAGCCGGGGGCGGTGCCGGATCCGCTGGGGGCGCATTTTGAAGAGGGCGGGGCTCGACCCTTGAAGATCATCGCTCCCAGATCCTTTAGCGGAGGACGTCGTCCCTCCGTCTCTCCTTCTCCTCCTTCTTCTGAGTCCGAAGAGGGGATATCTTCCACAATCCTAATCGGATTGGAAGCCTCGGCGACCAAAGGGCCCTCCCCGCTGGTCTCGGCTAAGGCAAGCACCACCTCTCCGATCGGCCTGCTGGGAAGGTCAAGCGACCTTTTGATATAGGACTGGTACCTCGGCTAATACCCAAGCAGAGAGAAAGTGGCTCGAGTCTCGTGACCGTGATAATTGTACACCTTCTGGAACCAGGCCTCGTTCCTCTTCTAGCGGTCTAAGGAGGCCTCCTTCCTTCTTCGCTGGATGCCTGCACAAGAGAGCAAGAAGGAAACGTTAACCCGACGAAACGATGCATAAGATGAACACAACACCCTGAGGGAAGTAAATATTTACTCGAGGGAGTCCCGGGTTTCCGGGGGATCTGGATTCTCCTCGCCGCTTCGGTCTCGGACGACCCGAACTCCCAGTTCCCCGAAACTAGCAGACGCTCGTCCCTTGCATACTTACTCGAATCTTCCAAGGCAGTCACCAGGGGCGGACTTTTCGCCTTCACCTGGAGATAATAGGTATCCTCGTCCCCTGCCGACTTGCAGATGTCATAGACATCTTCAATGTCGTGCACACCAAGGTTAATATCGATGATCCTGTTGAGCTCGGCAACGCCCATGATTATCTTAAAACCATTACGCATTAACTGAAAGGGGCAGAGCCGCCAGGTGCTCAGACATGATCTAAGAAGGGGGTGAACGGGAAATCTAACCCCACCTTCAATAATCGATACTAAGGGGAAGGGCATCCACTTGTTGAAGTGAAAAAGGTCGTCCAAGCCACCCTGAAGGTCCATTGGCTTCACCATTACATCATCAGGTATACTGTACGCATTTCTAAGTCCTTCCAGGGCTTGGGCATTCTCCATCTAGTGACTGTAAATCCCCATATCTAAAAACTAAAAGGGGCGACAGAGGAAACTCAAAACCCTAGAGGGCGAGCAAACAAAAGAAGGACTCGAGGAGGAAAACAAGTTAAGAGGAAAGAAGACTCACAGAAACGGAGGGCAAAAGATTCAAAAAATGGAGATCTCTCGATTTGTTAAGTCTTGGTCTCAGCAAGGTATCTTCTCCGACAGAGTTTCGTTCCAGGCGATAGCAGAAGTGAGGAAAGGAGAAGGGGCACCCTTCTTTATAGGAGGGGAGAAGCGCCTCTTTAAATCACGCGTGCGAAAACGACGCTTCGAACACTCCATATGTCACTTCAGTTCAAACAACAACCAAGCAGAAGAAAACACGTGGCACCGCCAGTTCACCCCCAAAATAACTCTAGCACATCATTAACTGCCTCGGACACACGAAGTGATGTTCGCATGTCCGGGCAGACGAAAGCAATAAAGACACTCCATTTATTGCCTCGGGCAGACAAAGCAGTATTGTGATAAGGATCGAGCGCCAGCAGACATCAGCAGTTGCTATCAAGATGAAATCTGGGCACAAGAACGTTCTTAGCTCCCAACCTAAAAGAATAGGGAGATTCTAGGAGGTCAGGAGCTAGGGGCAATTGTGTGGGGACCTTTTCATGATTCAAAAGACGAGTCCGATCTTGAAAACAAATGGCAATTAATTTAGTCCTGGTCTCGGTCTCACCCGTCTCGGTACCAGCTCGAGATCTGCTAGTCTCGGAAATACCAGCTAGCCCGGTCTCGGTTCCATTACTCGCACGCCCGTCTCGATCTCGGTGGCTACAATCGACCGAGATAAGCACCGAATGTCAATCACAATAACTGCAGGGCCTGATAAGGAATTGACCTTATAATGTGGTCACGTCCGCAGCCATACAAGGTATGGACTGATAGGACAGGGCTTTCACCTACCCCCACTAAGGGTACAAGGTATGGCCTGATGGGATGTTCCCTTTTTACCTACCCCCACTGAGGGAATTCCTGATGAAACCCAGCGCCTATATATATGTATACAAGGTGAGTCCAAAGAGGTAAGTGGAAGAATCATATACACTTTCATACTCTTTTTTCTCCAATCATCCTTGGCCTAGTAACTGAACTAACTCAGGCATCGGAGGGCCTTGTACTGACAGCAGCCAGGGTCCCTGATCCTTCGTTCTTCTTCCTTTTCCAGGTTTTCAGCTAGCCAGCTGTCGGATGTGAATTTTGATCCCCCAGGGGAGGGAAATCGCCATTCACCTATATGTTCTATTTAAATTTTACATCGAAAATGAGGATTCCGACTACCCTCAAAATCGACGGATCACGATCGCCAACTACGGTAACGACCGTAACACCGTTCTTCGACAAAAGCCGAAGACAAATGAGAGAAAATAAATGGGTGGGTTCTTCTCTCATCTAATGTGCTGCCTGCAACACACGACGGTTTTCCTGTCACATTAATTTGGGTCTCTTTAATATTGGGCCAGTTCAGGGTCATGAGTCAGAGTCCAAATAAGGTTAATCCTCACATAGCATAATCATGGTGTATCCAAGTAAAACAAATAATTAAAATAAAGAAAATGAAAGGGGGGAGGTGCCAAATATTTAAGAAGAGGATCGGCCCCGTTCCCGGGTACCCCCTTATAATCCCTTGGCAAAATAGGGTTTAAAGGCTGACTTTTAAAATCAAAATGATGATGCAAATGAGACTTTGACTTGTGATTTCTGTGTTTTTCGTGTGCGATACACGAGTGATAAAGTGAAAAGCCGATGGGCTGCAATTGATTGAAGGTGGCCAATGGGCCGGTATTTGTTTTAGAGGGCCGATGGGGCGTGAATGATTTAGGGTGGCCGATGGGCCGAAATAAAAATATACAAAGTGTGTGAAATCACTCATCTCATCTAATTATCCTCATTTATTCAATTTTAGAAATCAGTTCTTTGTTCCCTTTTATCATTAAGTTCAATTAAATATTTGGCACCTGAGGTGGAGGAAGAAATAAAGGAAAACTCTTTTTGGGTTTATTTTGTTGGTTTTATAGTTTTTATGGATTTTTGATATTGGGGCTAGAAGGGCCTAACTAGGGGATTTTACTTGGATTTACGTGATTAATGCTTTATTACTGATCATCGGATTAATCCTAACCTAAGGTCTTAGACCGCCCACATCAGCTTTCCCAGTCCCCTAACGGAACAAGAAAAGTGATGGGACGAAGCCTAATGCTCTAATCTATCTAATGGAGGAATCTGATATAATCCTAGGGTACAAATAGCCTAAGCTTGGCAATTTCTATGCCTAAGGAATTTGGTTATGGTCTTAATTGGGTTGGTTTGTTTTAAATTGAAAGTTGATTTATGTTGAAGGTTGGTTAAGAGTAATTTAGGGATGCTTTAAGGTTCTGATTAGGTTGTTTTTAAATATATTAAGGTTCTGTTTAGGTTGTTTAAGGTTCTGGATTGATTTTATCTTAATGATTTAAGTCCGGAATTCGAAGTACAACCGAGGTTTACTACTTAGGCTAGACAGGGAACCTGGGCGCACCTGTGTGTGCGCCAAGGTGTTGTTGTAAACTTGGGCGCACCTGTATGGGCGCCCAAGTGGTGCCTCGATGTTGTTCGCCCGTCCGACTTCGGTTCAAGGTTCCGGATGGGTTTAAGTTAATTAAATCTTTAATTCGTGGGTTGTTATTGGTTTTGTGATGATCCTATGATGTTGACTAAGGTCAAGGTTCAAAGTGAATATGGATTCGGAGGTCCCGGGTGATGGAGGTGAACTTGGGCGCACCTGTGGTTGCTCCTATGTTTCCTGAATAACTTGGGTGACCTCTGGTTGCTCCTATGTTTACTGAATAACTGGGATGCACCTATGGTTGCTCTTATGTTTCCTGAGTAACTTGGGTGCACCTATGGTTGCTCCTATCTTTGCTGAATAACTTAGGCGCACCTCTGGTTGCTCCTATGTTTCCCGAGTAACTTGGGTGCACCTATGGTTGCTCCTATCTTTCCTGGATAACTTAGGCGCACCTGTGGTTGCTCCTATGTGTCTGGTTCGCGTGTTTTGGGTTCTTTGCGAGATTCTGTTCACTTAGGCTTGGAGTTACAGGTGATCTATGTCAATAAATATATATGTGGTTTAAGTTCGGGAGTTGAAACGCGACCAATGTGCTTCGGGATTGGAACAAGAAGTTGGGCGCACTTATATGTGTGCCCAGGTTTCTGGGGTAACTTGGGCACACCTGCAGGGGCGCCCAAGTGTCTGCCTGTTGTGGAGCTACTGGTTCGTTCGATTCTATGGTGTTTCTAAGTCGGATTTGTACCTTAGTTGGGGAATGTCTCTATTCTCTGGGTGTGGCTGAGTCTTATCGTCTTTAATTAGGTTTCTATTAGGGTCTTAATTAGGGATTGGTGACTAGGGTTTTGTTTATTTGGGTTTTATTAATTAGTAGTTTTGGTTTATATAGGCTTATTAATCAGGATTTTAATTAAGGTTTGTTAATTAGGGTTTTAATTTATTTAGGCTTATTAATTAGGATTTTAATTAAGGTTGGTTAATTAGGATTTTAATTTATTTAGGCTTATTAATTAGGACTTTAATTAAGGTTTGTTAATTAGGGTTTTAATTTATTTAGGCTTATTAATTAGGATTTTAATTAAGGTTGGTTAATTAGGATTTCATTAAGAGTTGTTAATCAATTTTAGGGATTTAGTTAATTAATTATACGGATTTTAATTGGATGTTTTAATCAGGTGTTTTAAGTTAATTAAGTGTTTTAGATTAGGAGTTGATCGAATTTATTGTTTCACTTAGGCACGAATGAAATATCCTAAGATCAGCTACTTAATGTCTACTTTTATAATTCTAATACCTCTTTTAATTTTTTTGTTTTTTTTTTGTTTTCTCTTCTCTAATTACTAGGGAGTAAGATGAGAGGAGAAGTATTTTTATGATTTTTTGGTATTTTATGCAATTTATCTTAGCCTAAAATGATGATGATTCGATGATTCGAAGTCTAGAAGTTCAGTAGTCAATCGAAATCACAACAAAGATAAAGCAGCAAGCTAAATGGAATGCAAAGATATGAAAATGCGGGCTGGAAAACGAATTGGGAACTTGGGCGAAAACACACAGTTGCTCCCAAGTTCACTGCACAACTTGGGCGCACACACAGTGGCGCCCAAGTGTTTCCCCTGTGGGTTGCGATACACTTGCAATTTTCTACGATATTCCAATTCGATTTTTGACACTTTATGACCAAATATAAGGCCCTAATATGAATTATTGATATAATAACCTTCGGATTCGAAAGTAATGACTTGAGGACCAAAGTGCAAGAGGTGGATCCCTTTGGCAGGAACTTGGGCGCACTCACAGTTGCTCCCAAGTTCACTGTCTCTTTTTCTTTACCTTTTGGTATTATATTCCGGTATTTCTTCGATTCTTTCAATGCCTTTTGTGGATCCGAATGTTTTAATATCAATATATATGAAGATGGACTCGGATCTAAGAACCAAGATGCACGTGAAATGGGAAATCGGGGCCAAAGCCCTATCCAGAAACTTGGGCGCACACACAGTTGCTCCCAAGTTCACTGTTTCTTTTTTCCTTTACCTTTTGCGATATATTTGGTCTTCCTTCTAATTCTTTTAACACTTTTCTCAAATCCGAAGACTTTAATACTAACTTTTATAGGGGTAGGCTTGGATCTAAGAACCAGAGTACGCGCGAAACGAGAAATCGGGGCCAAAACCCTATCCAGAAACTTGGGCGCACACACAGTTGCTCCCAAGTTTTTTCCCGCACTTTTCTTCTTCTTTGTTTCTTTTCTCAATACTTTTCGGGTGATTTGGAATGCAAAATTATAGATCCGAAGGTCCCAATATCAATGTGTATGAAAAATGAGTTCGGATCTAAGAAATAAACTATGCTTAATATGAAACTCGAAATTGAAACCTGAAGCAGACACTTGGACGCACAGATAGTTGCGCCCAAGTGTTCTGTTGCACTTTTTTCTATTTTCTTTTTGTATATATATATATATTCGGATTTTCCTTAATGAAGACAAGATGGATGCAAAGTCTACCCTAATCACGAGTTTAGAATGCTGGAAATAATGCAGATCTACAAAGTAAGGATGATCCTAAGCATGTTACTAATGACAGATGATTGCTAAGTATTAGATCTACTGAAAAATATTACTATTAATGCAGATCTACAATGCATGCATGATCCTAAGCATATTTCTAAGCATTAATGATACCGAATTTGATTGAAAAGAACCTAATCTAGAAATACTGGTCTGAATCGCTTCCTTCAAGTTCTAGGTCGGAGCTTTCGCTCAGATCCATGGCCTTTGGAAGCTTTCTCCATTGCTAATCTGAGGAAACCAGAAAGCTCCCCTTCTTCTTCTTCCTTCTAGATCTAAAGCTCCCTCTATGGTGGCTACTCTCTTTTTTCTCTCTTTACTTCTAGTTTTCTATTCTTCTTGGTAGCCTCTTTTTGTAAATGACATAAGAGATCCTTATATAAGGGTTTTTTCGTGGAGAAGGGGTTAGGGCTGCTGTTTGCATGAGTTTCCAGAGGTTTCACGCAAACCAAGGCAAGTCTAGGGTTATGGGGAACTATTGTGCGCCCATGTTAGCCTGGGAACTTGGGCGCACACATAGGTGCGCCCATGTTCCATTTTGGGGCTAAGTGGACTTTGAGTTCGGTTTCGGACTATTTCTGGGTTGAGGTCAGGTCGGGACTGCGAAAGATAGAGCGAAACCCACTAAGTATGTATTCAAGCTCTTTTCTAGGCTAACTGGACACCTGGGCGCACCTGTGTGTGCACCCAAGCACAGGCTGAAACTTGGGCGCCACCCTAGGTTGTCTCTAGTGGGGGGATTGTTAGGGCAATCTTCCGTGGGCCATAACTCTTGGACCGTTGGTCGGAATTGGACGTTATATATATCGTTGGAAAGCTCTTGAAATGTAGAATCCGTTGGTCCATATATCATAATGACCAGAGGTCGGAAAATGGCAGGGACTTGGGGTTAAGTTGACCTAGGGTTTGGTTTGAGTTGAATTTGGACTAAAGCAAAGGAAATTGGACTTGGGCGCACTTGTGGGGGCGCCCAAGTGGATTTCAGATTGTGTGTGCGCCCATGTTATCTTCTGGGTCGAACGGGCTTGGGGCTTGGTTTTGGATTGTTTTCAGATTGAGATTGGGTCGGAACTATAAAGAGTGATGAGGAACCGACCTAAATGTACACTAAAGTATGTTCTCGGGTAACCAGAGACTTGGGCGCACCTGTGTGTGCTCCCAAGTGTGTCCTTGGAACCTGGGCGCACCTGTGTGTGCGCCCAAGTGAAGCTTGGAACTTGGGCGCACCTATATTGGCGCCCAAGTGTGTCCCTGGTGCGGTATCACTTGAGTAGTCTTCCGAGGGCTGTATCTTTTGATCCGTTGGTCGGAATTGGATGTTCTATATATCATCGGAAAGCTCTCGGAATGTAGAGTCTTGTGGTCTATAGGTCCTAATGGTCAGGAAAATAAGGGATACTTGGATCAATGATTCTAACCTCTTAACTCATGTTAATTGCATCGTACTTAGGCAAACTATATGTAGTTTCTCTAAGAATAACCTGAGTGTGTTCTATATAGTCTGGAAAGGGCTTGGAATAGTGTTGTAGTCCATGCCTGGTATGAGTAGTGGGTTGAACTCGAGATCTCAACGCGATTCGGCCTTTTCTCTCAGAATTTCTATGAATTGTCGAACTAAGTCTAAAATTATCAAGAAGCATCTTCATCGTCATTAATTAATTTGAATTATGCCATTAACCATTCAATTATGGGTGAAATGAGGGCATCATTATATATGATAAGTGTTTGAGGCTATCATAGGGGGCCAAAATGAGGTGTCTACACCAGACTCTTCCAAGAAGTCTTGCATTACCTAAGTAAGTCCCAGATTAATTGCACTTACAGTATTCATTCTTAGTTCCACCATCAAATTGATCATCTGTAAAATACATGATTAAAGTTAGAAATGACAGTTATTAATCATCAATGGTTTTAATTTTAAATGTGAGCCCAATGAAGAATTCGAGCCCAATGAAGAATTCATGAGTGGATGTTAAACTCCGAATCAAACAAATTGAAAAGCAACTCAAATGACCAAAACCCATCAAATTTTAGGATTAGATTAAGTACCAAATTACAGATTGCATACACATGGGAATTGGCCAAATCGATCAATTGGTTCCCCTCTTCTGGGCCAAAGTCCAAAATATATTCTTTGATGCTAAAGATGTGGATTCATCTTTCTTCTTTACTACAGTGATAGATGATGCATTAAGGTTGCATCTAGGCTCAATATTTCTCTAGTAGTTTGGACATTTTCCTCTGTTATGGGAACATTGTGTCAGCCTTGGCTCAACCCAAGCCCCAACCTGAACTGCATATGTGTAAACTTGAACCCAAAACCCTTCCTCAACTGTACTTGAACATCGTCAACCTGAAGCAACCTGAATATTGAACTTCCTGAGTGTAATTCGGGTTTGCCCAAGTTAAATCAGGTGCCCAAATTGTTGCGTTCAGTTTTCATTTTAGTGGATACACAATTATAAAAGCTTTTATACTTTGTGAATAATATAATGTATGAACTATATTTTATACCACATATTTACTTGTACTTTTATAAGTCCGAGTAGTCAGGTTGAGTTTGGGTCTTGTAAGATCCGGTGGGCCTAGGCCAAGGTGGCAGGTCCGGTTGAAATCCGGTGTGCCCATCACCCGCCAAAGATTAGGCAAAATACAAGGGATTCCATTTATCGGAAAATTGGAGAAATCCAAATCTAGAGCCTGAGCTTATATGTATCCATAGATTACCTCCTCTACGAAGCATATTTTAGAGGATAAGGCCCAATGGTGTGACTGCTGAAGGTATCAAAGCAAGAGGATGACTCTATTTCTGGTGGGGAAAGTGTTAGATCCAATGGGCCTGAACTAAGGTGGCAGATCCGACCATCACCAGCCAAAGAACACCCATGATACAAGGGACTCCATTTATCCTACATTTTATCCCACATAGGCAGCTCCATGGTGTGACCCAAAGGTATCAGAGTAAAAAATGGCTAAGGTGGTAAATCCGGCTTATATGTACCCATGGGTTACCTCCTTCACAAGGCGTCTTTTGGATGGTATGGCCCCTTGATGTCACTGGTCTCAAAGCCCAAAGCCAAGTCTGATCCAAATTCTCTGCAATTATCGAAATCTTGGGCTTCTGGTTTGGCGAGATCAAAGTTGCATCCCTATAACATTCTATCCTTAGGCTCCAGGAATCCTATTCCTACCCTTCCTATTGGAAGTGAGTGAAAAGATATGCTCGGGACTCTAATTCAGGCCCCAATGAACTGAATAAGGATTGAAAATTTGGCCCATTGAGTTGACTAACGAAACCACAATTTTAAATTGGTTCATATATATTCATGCTTACTCCACTGATCAACTTGGCTTCGTAGGTATTGAGCCCGAAGTCAAACTACTCTACTCATGATCATGTTTGGCAAATTCTCAGAGTAATGCAATCCATTCATGAAAAAGTCACACCTCTTCAATTGAAGTTGGTCTTGCTTTGACATTGATTGAGGCTTTAGTCATTGTTGAATTTTACCACAATAAATTTGTAAGATATTAAACTTTGATGACTTAAAATTAAAGCAAAGATTTTTTTTTATATGCATCCATGTAGACCCCAAGATGTACGCATGCACGCTGAGCATCACACTAATTTTTTAATCTTCTAACCAATATGTATTGAAATTCAGAAATAATATGTTTCATTTGGGGAAGGACTCTAGACCCATGTCCCTAGCCAGCTGATCAATAGACAGGGACATAATAATCTGTTTTTCATGTTACTACTTGATTGAGAGATCCCTAGTGTTGTAGAAAAACTAATGGCTACAGAACAGATGCTTCTGTGAAACAGAATGTAAATGGAATAGTAATACCCGATCGAAGAAGGCTGCAACTGTGATTTGTAGGCGGAAACAGAAGAGCAGCAACAACAGCAGGACTGTGACCGAGGCACGTCTGATTCCCAGTTGCGAAGGTTCTCAGCAGAACTGACCCAGGATACAACGGCCTTCACGTTCAGGCTCTGGTCGCAACGCAGGCCTGATTATCGCAGACTCCCTTTCCAATGCTCAGAGGGAAAACAGAAAGAAGAAGAAAACAGAGGAGAAAACGATTTGTTCTATCTTTTCAATCGCACAGATTAATCCCCGGTTAAAAATCACCATTAAATCAACGTTTAAGATTGGTTTTTGAATCCATTTCTATATCAATATATGGGTCCCTCTAGGCCAGCCGACCGGGATTTGCACCCCCCCTGCGCGCGATATACACGCAGGATGCGCGTCGCGGACGCACGCCCGGTTAAACGTCGTCCAGACCCAACACCCCGGGTCGGGCCTGGCTCGCGTGCGCGCATAGGGCCCATGGCAAAAGCCTTCAAAGGTTCTTAAAGTGTAAAGGAATGAAAACACATATAAACCCACCTCAAAAGTTGAACTTGAGCAATGTGGGATGTGTTGATTCCAAAAGCCTACACAACCCATAAAGCAAAAGTGAAGAAAGGACAAAACAACTTTTATAAAAACCACCTTTAGAATTTTTGAAACTAAAAAAACCCAATAATCTCCCCCTTGTTTCAAAATATTTAATGAGCATTTCACTGGTAAGGTGACCATGCTTAAACCTTACCGTCATGACATAATTTCAAACCTTTAGGAGTTGGAGTGAATAAGTTCTTGAACTTCAACTTTTTATATCAGTTCAGAATTATGTCAAGATTTGATCTTGAAGTCATTAGATCAGCACTTTACGGCCATGTGCTTAATCCCGGATTTCATGAGTGCTCTAGAGAATCTGCCCAAATTCTCATAGGAAGCGGCCCCACTTCCACACTCATATAGGTGAGTCTATCAAGAGTGCTCCTGCAGCTGTGCACCCCACCATATAGGCTATAGATCTCACTAAGAATTAAATTCAACCTGATTCGCTACAGGTTATGTACCAACCATCAAATGAGTCATACACAACAGGGATGAGTTCAGAGTAACCATACTCTATATGTCAGTACTTCACATCATCGAGATAGCTTGTTTTTCCCATTGAACCTAATTCTCGGGATCTCCGGTCATTAGGTTGGGTTCCCACTATTGATGATTTATGGGCTTAAGACCCATCCCTTTAGTTGTTTCTTTAATTTTTTTCCCTTGCAAGGCCTTTTGTCAAAGGATCTGCTAAATTATCCTTTGATCTCACATAATCAATTGAAATTACTCCTCCACTGAGTAATTGTCTCACATAACTATGTTGTAGTCACACTTGTCTAGACTTTCCATTATACGTGGTATTGTTAGCAGTAATAATTGTTAAG
This sequence comes from Cinnamomum chago, assembly GCA_038049695.1. Classification (NCBI taxonomy): domain Eukaryota; kingdom Viridiplantae; phylum Streptophyta; class Magnoliopsida; order Laurales; family Lauraceae; genus Cinnamomum; species Cinnamomum chago. The sequence continues at coordinate 120,759,570 of CP142451.1, forward strand.
CAGTGTTATCACAATGAATAATAATAGGAGGAATGGGTTTAGTCCACAAGGGAATATCAAATAATAAATTTCTAATCCACTCAGATTCCAGCGCAGCAGCTCCCAGAGCCAGGAATTCTGAATCTTTAGTGGAATGAGAAATTGCAGTTTGTTTCTTTGATTTCCAAGATATTGCAGCACCTCCCAAAGTGAAAATATATCCACTTGTAGACTTAGAATCATCTAAGTCTAAATTCCAGTCAGCATCGCTGTAACACTCAACTACAGGTGGATAACCAGAATAATGCAATGCATAGTCTATAGTATTCTTTAAATACTTAAGTACTCTAGATACAACTTTCCAATGTTCTATACCAGGGTTACTGGTATATCTACTCAATTTACTGACTGCATAAGCTATATCAGGACGAGTACAATTCATAGCTTACATTAAGCTACCAATTACACTAGCATAATCAAGTTGAGATACACATTGACCATCATTTTTTACTAATTTAATACTAGGATCAAAAGGAGTAGACACAGGTTTACAATCAAAATGATCATATTTCCTCAATATTTTTTCAATGTAATGTGATTGGGATAACTTGATTCCAGAATCATCTCTTATAATTTTAATTCCCAATATAACATTTGCTTCTCCCAAGTCTTTCATATCAAAGTTATGAGAGAGAAGTCTCTTTATATCTTTGATGCTTTCCATGTCAGAGCCAAATATTAGTAAATCATCAACATATAAGCATATTATAATTGTTGAACAACCATTAGATTTATAATAAATACATTTTTCAGCTTCGTTTATTCTGAAGCCATAAGATAGAATTACCTCATCAAATTTCATATGCCACTGTTTAGGTGCTTGTTTTAGTCCATATAAGGACTTTATTAATTTACACACCTTATGTTCTTGTCCTTTTATGACATAGCCTTCTGGTTGATCCATATAAATTTCCTCTTCCAAATCTCCATTTAGAAAAGCAGTTTTGACATCCATCTAATGTATAATCAAATTATGAACAGCAGCAATAGCAATCAAGAGTCTAATAGAACTGATTCTAGACATAGGGGAATAAGTATCAAAGAAGTTAATTCCTTCTTTTTGCCTAAAGCCTTTGGCTACTAGCCTGGCTTTATATTTCTCTATCGACCCATCAGGCCTAAGTTTTTTCTTGAGAACCCACTTGCACCCTAAAGGTTTAGTACCTAAAGGTAAATCAGTTAATTCCCATGTATTATTGGCTAAAATAGATTCAATTTCATCATCTAATGCCTCCTTCCAAAAGGCAGCATCATGAGCAGTCATAGCCTCTTGGAAAGTAGATGGATCTTCCTCTACTAAATAGGTTTCAAAGTCAGGACCAAAACTAGTAGCTGTTCTTTGTCTCTTACTCCTTCTAGGTTGAGATTTCTCTTGCTCATGAGTTTCTAGTACTCTATTTAATGAAGAAGGTTCTGATGTAAACTTAGTTTTAAATGGAAAAAGGTCTTCAAAGAAGTCTGCATCTCTAGATTCAACTAGGCTTAGGTCTTCTAATTTCATGAATCTGTAGGCAGCACTATCATGTGCATAGCCAATGAAAACACACTCCCATGAGTGGGGTCCTAATTTAGGTCTTTTTGGATCTACTATCTTGACATGTGCTAAACACCCCCAAACTCTAAAGTATCTAAGGTTATGCTTTCTCCCTTCCCAAATCTCAAAAGGTGTTCTATTAGTTTTAGAATGTAAAACTCTATTTAAAATGTAACAAGCAGTCAACAGAGCTTCACCCCATAAGTTTTTAGGACTCCCAGATGCTATTAACATAGAGTTAACCATTTCAATCAAAGTCCTATTTTTCCTTTCTGCTATACCATTTTGTTGGGGTGTATAAGGGGCAGTACAAGTTCTCTGAATTCCTTTAGATTCACAATAGTCTAAAAAATCTTTTGAGGTGTATTCTCCACCTCTATCACTTCTGAATGTCACTACCTTTCTATTCAGTTTATTTTCAACTTCAGTCACATAAACTTGAAATTTAGATAGTGCTTCATCTTTAGTTCTTAATAAGTATACATAAGAATACCTAGAACAGTCATCAATAAAAGTAATAAAATAATATTTACCACCTCTAGTCATAGTATTACTTAGATCACATATATCAGAATGAACCAATTGAAGTAATGTTGATTCCCTTTCCACATGTTTAAATGGTTTACGAGTAATTTTGGATTGAGAGCTTATTATACATTTCTTATGATCATCATCATATTTATCAATTAGTCCATCATTACTCATATTTCTCATAGTTCTGAAATTAATGTGACCTAATCTACCATGCCATTCATCAACTGAAGCGATAATATAAGCAGAAGAAGATGCAATATTATTATTGACAGTATTCAATTTAAACATATTCTCACAGGCGTAACCTTTACCCACAAATACACCTTTCTTGGTGATCACAAATTGGTCGGATTCTATTACCTGTTTAAATCCGGCCTTATTCAGAAGATAACCAGACACAAGGTTCTTTCTTAATTCTGGTGCATGAAAGACGTTCAGCAGTGTTACTGTCTTCCCGGAAGTGAATTGAATTTCAACCTTCCCTTTACTGATTACTTGAGTAGTAACAGTAGTTCCCAGAGCGAGTTTACAATCATTCGTGACCTTCTCATAGGTATTGAACAGATTTCTGTCAAAAGTGACATGGTTGGTTGCACCAGTGTCAATCCACCATCCTTCGCTCTTTGCTGTGCTGACAGCATTTACCTCAGAAATAACAGCAACAAATTGTTCGGCTTCAGTAACATTAGCTTGAGGCTTGGTTGCTTGAGATTGCTGTGGACCTTTTTTCCGGTGACGACATTCTCTTGCAAAGTGTCCCGGCTTGCCACAAACAAAGCAACTGCCTTTAGCCTGTGGCTTGACAGTCCCTTGATTTTTACTGAACTTTTTGTTCTGGTTTTGCTTCGAATTCTTCCTCTTAAAGGAAGGATTAGACTGCTTATTCCTGCTCAGATTTTGGTCAAATTTCTCTTTCTTTTCACCATCAACTTGTGATTTAGATTCAGCTAAGTTTATTTTGCCACCATTCTCAGCCAAATCTTTCTGATCACTGTTTCGGGCTTCTTCCTCAATTCTCAAGTAGCGCTGAAGGCGCTCCAAAGAATAGTCCTTTCTCTTGTGTCGAAGGGTTTTCTGTATATCCTTCCAAGTGGGTGGTAATTTTTCAATAACTGTAGCCACTTGGAACTGTTCATCGATTCGGATCCCTTCTTTAACAATTTCATTAACAATGGTTTGTAAGTCATGTACTTGAGGAAGAATGGGCTTGTCATCTACCATCTTGAAATTCAGATAGTGACCAACCGCATATTTCTTAGCTCCAGACTCCTCTGTTTTATATTTTTATCAAGAGCTCTCCAGAAGTCTTTAGCAGATCGAGCTTCAGAATACATGTTATAGATGTTGTCTGCTACAAGGTTCAGAATATGGCTCTTGCACAGGTAATCGTTTTCTTTCCATTTCTTCCGTGCATAAGAGCCACCTGGTCCTTCTTCACGATCAGGGCATGGTTCGGTAAGGACCTAGGCAATTTTCAAAGATGTCAGCAGAAATAAAACTTTCTGCTGCCAACGTCGAAAATTAGATCCATCAAAGTTATCCAACCGAACTAGGTCCTGGTGGATGAATTTGACAGCGGATGTAGCCATAGCAGGAAGATCGTCCTAAAATTGTAGAAAAACTAATGGCTACAGAACAGATGCTTCTGTGAAACAGAATGTAAATGGAACAGTAATACCCGATCGAAGAAGGCTGCAACTGTGATTTGTAGGCGGAAACAGAAGAGCAGCAACAGCAGCGGGACTGTGACCGAGGCACATCTGATGACGCTCTTTTTAGGACGAGTTCCGCCCCCTGGATTCTATTCCCAGTTGCGAAGGTTCTCAGCAGAACTGCCCCAAGGATACAACGTCCTTCACGTTCAGGCTCTGGTCGCAACGCAGGCCTGATTATCGCAGACTCCCTTTCCAATGCTCAGAGGGAAAACAGAAAGAAGAAGAAAACAGAGGAGAAAACGATTTTTTCTATCTTTTCAATCGCACAGATGGCCCTAGTTTTATATTTTGATTAATAGTCTGTTGGGCCATTAAACCCACCTCAAAAGTTGAACTTGAGCAATGTGGGATGTGTTGATTCCAAAAGCCTACACAACCCATAAAGCAAAAGTGAAGAAAGGACAAAACAACTTTTATAAAAACCACCTTTAGAACTTTTGAAACTAAAAAACCCAACAAGTGTAAGATTTAGTGCAGAATGCTTGGCCAATCTTACAGCAGGTTTCAGGCACCATTGTTGTGGGTCCCAAACTGTTCATCAGGTGGGCCCCCATCATGGACCAAAAAAAATGAAATAATTAGGAAGCCACGAGCTCCATTGTAGGAAAAATAAAATGGTCCAACAGAAAGTGGGGAAAACACTAAATACAAATTGAAGAGTCGAAGCCCAACACACTCATGGTTGAGTGATGTTGGCACCTTAGTTGGACCAAAGATCATGCTCTGGGTCTTCAAATCTTCAAATCTAAAGTACCACTCCTCCCAATAGCTCAACTTTGTTATTATTTGTCTCCCTTTCAAAAGTACATACTTATAATGACACAAGTCAAGCTTACATACATTATATATTAAGAAAGGCCTCTTTGATGTTGGTAAAGATGACCAGCATTCTATCAGATGGTGGCAACTTCTCTTTGATGAAGGGAATGTTGAGAAATCTGTCCCCCCATGCATGGAGAGATGGAAATACATCTGCATCCAGTATCTTAAATCCACTTGCTTCTTCTAGAACTGGCAGCCAATGAGGAATCCAACCCACCACCAAATCCACAAAAGCCAATCTCTCTCCTCCAAAGAATTCCTTCCCTTTGATCTCTTCCTCTATCTAGAGCCTTCAATAACTCAAGCGAGTCTTTTACTGCCTTCTCTTGTTCTTTTCCTTTTGTGCGGAAAGCAGTCCGTATGCCAGACTCAAAACTGCATAAAAAAACAAATAGTAACATTTTAATATAACTTCCAATTGCTGGGGCTTCTTTCAACCGCAGCTAGATCAAGTAAAAAAGGACCTCACATGTGAAGCCCATTTGGATACATTCTAATTGCTTGGATCTTATAGGAAATTTTAAAGGTTTAACAATGTCCTACATGTGTAAATAAATAGAAGCCATCGGCTTGTGAAAGTCGCAAAGTTGGATATTTCATAGTTGAGTAGATATATTTCCTGTTCACTGATAATTTGGTGTCCGAATGTGACTCACCATTTGACTGAAATCCCAAAAGATGATGAAGCAATACTTGAAGTTGAGGGACATGGATCAAGAGGTTAAAATGACCCAATAAAGTAGAAATTTCACACATGGGTAGGTCTCATTTGGATCTTTCGATCCCCCCTGCCCCCACATGGCCGACTATATGATGGGATAAATAGATGATGGGGTTGGATTGATCATAGGAGGTGATCAAAAGACCACGGAGGTACTCATCTAACAGTGTTAGATCCGCCGGCTCACAGCCCTTGTGTACAAAATAAGGCTGGAGAGAACTTCACCATAGCTACAATTTGTATGATTCAACTAATGTCTAATTAATTACAATAAAAGGACTGATTTAGTTACATTCTCCTCTGCAAATTTAGCCCAAAATCGTGCCTTAGCTCGCTGAAAAGGATCTTGAGGAAAGAGGGGGTTTTTATTCCATGTCTCCTCAATGTATTCGAGAATGACAAGTGATTCTGCAATGGGTCTTGCACCATGAAGAAACACTGGAACTTTCTTATAAACAGGATTACACTTCAAAAGCAAGGCGCGCGTTTTTATATATTGGAGACATTTTCTTCTATGTATTCATACTGGATCCCCTTGCACATGAGTGCCCTTTCAACCCTACAAGCAAAACAGCTTGCAAATGCTCCCAACACCTTTACTTCTCCCATCTTAATATCAGAAGATGACACAATGGTGGAAATTCAATTTGAGGTTATAGTGTAAGTGACCTTGTTCCTCCTCTCTATATATATATATATATATATATATATATATATATATATATATAAAAGAATGTATTGATTATAGATGCTTCACAGTAAGTACTCTGATTTCTTAAGAAGATGGAGCATGTATGAGTATGTCACATGCTTTGGATTATTGGATGGTCAAAGTCAATAAAAAGAAGAGATGCCAAATCAAATGGTCCCTTTTTTCATTGGTTTTTTTTTTTTTTTGGCTAAGGGTGGAACCTAGAGGACTTTGTCCTATGGGACCTTGCCACATGCATTGCTTATGTGAGTACCCCCCATTTTATTACAATTTCTTGTGCTGCCATATCTGACCTTGGCTCGGTGTTTACTTCATTTCAACTTTGTGGGATTGAAACAGAGAAAACGTTTCAAGGTAACTTGCTTGTAACTCATATCACATCATCACATACGCAAATGTCTTGCTCTCATTCAAATCCGGGGTCTGAAACTATTACAAGCCATCCAACAAAGGTCTAAGTTTGAAAAAAATGTTTGTTTCGGCCACTTTCTGAGAATCTATGATCTTTTATACTATTGAGTAAACTAGTATTTTAAAAGTCTCAATTTTAGGATTTTAAATTAAAAAAAGAAGAAGATCTTAATTAGGGGCTGATCCACTGATAGCTCAGCGGTGAAGTACCTCCCTCCCATAACGGCAATAAGGGAATGGTAAGGGACTTGGGTGAGTATATAAATGTGTTGGCACGTGCGAGTATCTCCTGTAAAGAGAGAGAAAAATGTCTCAATTAGGGGTACTTTGTTGGGCCAGCCTTTGCTAGGTCAGTATTGGACATAACTCTATCAAAAATAAATAAATAAATAAGATAAAATCATTGCAAGTGCAAGAAGTACTTGTGCCACATTAAAAGGAAAAATAGAACATTTCAACTGAAAGTGGGAAAACACTGGTTTTATCATTATTATTAAATAATAAGTGAAGATTACAAATTAGTTCCCCTTGCAAAAGCGCACACTAGAGACTTCAATTCAAGCTTAATTACATCATTTCTTTGGCCAGCCCTTACTGATACTGGTGAACTATGATGCACGGATGCTTCAAAATGGGCAACGTATCGTGTCATATCGTAGATGATACTTCACTTATTATGTGTAAAATCCGTGTCCCTGCTGTGTCTACGATGTGTCCTTGCCGTATCCATGCCGTATCCGTGCATCATAGCTGGTGAAGCTATCACGCAACCTATCAGAAGGTGGCAACTTCTCCTTGATGAATGGAACATTGAGGAATCTATCACCCCATGCATGGAGAGATGGAAAAGCATCTGCATCCAGTAGCTTGAATCCACCCAGTTCCTCAAACACTGGCATCCAGTGAGGAATCCAACCCACCACCAAGTCCACAAAACCCACACTCTCTCCTCCAAAGAATTTCCTTCCTTTAAGCTCTTCTTCCAGTATTTTCAATGCCCCTAGCGACTCCTCCACTGCCTTCTCTTGTTCTTTTCCTTCTGAGACGCTAGCAGTTCGTGCACTACACAAACACTGCATCAAAGCAAGCGGTGAGTTTCAATATAATTTCCATAGGAGGTACACCCTGAATTTCATGGCACGTTGGTGATAATGTCACCCGTCCCTATGTGAGAACTTTGTTGGGGAAAATTAGCAATGCTAGGCCAAGGAAGGACTGGAACTAACATTTGGGGCCCATGTAAATGCATGCCAACATATGAAGGGCTAACATGACCAGCTATGTGTAAAAAATAAACAATATTAAAAAGAATTTAAAAAAAAGTACCATCTATGGGAAGAGCTAGCCTCAAATTAAGTTGGACAATTCTAAGGGTTTTTTTTTTTTTTTTTTGTGTTTTTTTTAATTTCTTTCTCATATGACTGATCCTAACAGATTTCGTGAACGAGCCTACCATATGGGCTGCACAAAAACAACGGAATCGGAACCCTTTTTGATACCATGTAAGATGCCACACATATGCCAATCCAAAAACTTAAGGTTATAGGTGGAAGGCCCAAACATGTATATGAAGCCATGTCCAACTCAAGACCTAGGTGATGTAGGACTTTCCAACAATATAAACATGAATAAAGATATTATATCCAATGATTTAGCATAGGATAGACTGGAATGGTGAAACAGAATTCATGTAGCCGACTTAGTGACAAGGGCTTGATGATGATGATGGTGATGATGAACAATATTTCATGACTGAGTTGTCGATTCACTAATAGCTTAATGGTAAGGCACATCTCCCTCTCCATATAAATAAGAGGGGATTTAGTTGTAGATCTGATGGTTAAAGGACTTGGCTAGGTGTTTGGGTATTTACCAGATATGTTGATTGTTTGCCCATGCAAATGTTGTCAAGCACGGGATATTTTAATTTTCTGGTATTTTGTTGTTTCAACAAGAGTCCAGTTGTAAGAATAGCAATATTACCTTCTCATCTACAAATTTAGCCCAAAATCGTGCCTTAGCTCTCTCAAAAGGATCTTCAGGTAAGACGGCATTTTCCTTCCATGTCTCATCGATGTATTCAAGAATGATGTGCGATTCTGCAATGGTCCTTTCACCGTGCAAAATCACCGGAACTTTCTTATGAATAGGATTACACTTCAAAAGCAAGGGGCTCTTATTTAGGAGATCTTCTTCTATGTATTCATACTTGATCCCCTTGTGGAGGAGTGCCCATTCAACTCTATAAGCAAAACAGCTTATGAATGCTCCCAACACCTTCACTTCTCCCATAATTTGATGACTAAAGAACACAAGTAGAGACCTTGCACCTCTTCCCTACTTATAAGAATATTGAAGCCTAAAGCCTCGTTGCAATAAGTATTTGTAATGTAATTTATTTAGCTTTTAATTATTGGATGGTCAAACTATAGGATCTTACACCCCCTTTGAGCTACTGCTTATCCCAAAGTTAATTGGTGATGGAAAATGGCACATCAATGGTTTTATGGTGAGGGCGACGACGAGAGCTCGACTACAATTATGACCGCTCAAGAGTGATGGTGAATGTTAACCGCAACAATCCCTCCTTCAACGGCACGACTCCTGATGGGCAACTTGCAAAATGCATTTTTCGTGACCCGATCTACCATGCTCTAATACCACTTGTAGAATTTTATACCTCATTGAGCTACCACTAATCTCAAAGCCAATTGGCGATGGGAAATGACACAACAATAGTTTTATGGTAAGGGCAATAGCTCGACTCTAATTATAACCGCTAAGGAGCGAGGGTGGGCATTAACTTCAACACAAATCAAATAAAAAAATAGAGAAGCTGAACCTATGCAACTGGTGCGATAACTAAAAATCGTGCACGATGTAGGACTTTTCCTCTTTGGCACAAAGTCAGTTTCTAATGCTGCTAGATGTAACCACACCTCAGCTTTTTCCCTTTTAAGTTTGTTGGGACATGGAATTCGAAGGTAGGTAAGGTGGTAACTTGCTTATATGACATCATTACATACGTTGCAAACCCTCTCACTCATTCAAAGGATTGAGTCCAAGATTGCGGTATATCTACCCTCGGAAAAGAAGAAAAGATTGCTTCCTACCAACCAAGGTTACCTAGTTTTTTAGGGCAGGCTAATATGGTCAAGTATCCATCAACAACACATGGTGGAGCCCAACTTTTCAAAACCAAAGCACTCTCTACATCCAAACAGCCAGAGGCGGTGGTGGAGCTCAAAACTCAAATCCATTGACGTTGTAGAATCTCTATTAGAGAAAAGTAGTATCTCATCCATTACAGGACTCTCTGCCTTCATATGGTAGGAATTTCCTACTTGCTAATTTTGCTTCATCCAAACAGGCTAGTTGCTAATTTTGAAACCATGCCGGAATCCATTTAGTATTAGGTAATATTTGTCCATTTCAAGCCCGTCATTATTCATTAAACCATGATTTAACATTAGTTTTCAACTGTCCATATGAGGGGGAATCATTTGTATGGTGTCCGATGACTGACCAAGAGGAGTTTCATCATTTAACTTATCCATAAAGACACTGTTCAGGATGTTTGAGAATAGATGATGATAGTATCCTAGAACTGTTATTTTTGGGGCTATTACATTTAATCTTAACTTATCCTTGGTGATCTTAACCTATCTAGTAAACTGAGAAAATCCAACGGATAAGGTATAGTGCACCTCAAGGTGGATGAGCAAAGCAGAGTATAAACAGAAAGTCCACTTGGACATACGGGGGGCCGGGCAGAGACTGGGATCCAGTGGTTCTCAGGGGGGTGCGGGCCAGAATTCGGTCCCCCCAGTATGTCCACATAGCACCGCTGGAGTTTAAAAACTTGGAATATAGGTCAAGGCAAAGTGCCACCAAGCGGACTAACTTGGGGAGATCATTCAACTCGGAGTGACTTACCGAGCCAAAGGCCTCTTGTGATTTCCACCATGAATACAATGATCCTGAAATGGTCAAGTACTATTGATTTTCTACAATTCTAAAGAATGGGCTTTTGTCAAGTGCCAAAAGCAAAGGATTGAGATTGGGGCTAGTCCTATTGAATTTCAATGGATTCCTAAATAGAGACCTTTATCAAGTACCAAAACCGAAGGATCGAGATAAGCGATCTATGAAGGACCATCAGAATTCTCTTTTCTTTCATAGGAAATGTCTATCTGACCTTCAATTTATTTAGAATTTTATCATTAAAAACCTTGAATTATGCCTACCATATATCATTCTAGTCCTTATTATCTGATCAAAGACAACCATGGAAGATTGATCATAACACTCATTGACCCTCTATAGGATATGAGCTGGATGCTTGCTTGGAGAGGAAATGCGGCAGAAAAGTGAATGTCTAGACAGTTTTAGGAGATGAGGATCGGAAGTGACCTTTGGTCCGGTGCCTGTGATTTTTACTCCAATAGGAAAACATCTTGAGGGTGCGTTGCATCGCACTACATAAAACAATGTTGGACAATATTACTTTGTGAGGGTTTGCCTGAGCTACGGATTACACTCTCTCTAGAAAATGCCACTACCCCATGTACACCCTATAATCAACGTAAAAAATTCTCCTTTTTCACTGTCTGGTCTTTGAAGAGTATGATTGGTATTATATATAGATCTTACAAGAAAAGGGATAAGCCCAACTGAGTTTACAGATTTGTATAACAGTAATGATTTCAAATGTTCAAAGTATTTGAACGTGTCCTCAATCTCAGGTGCTTGAATTTGTGACTTGTTTATCACATGACGTGTAGTCTTTATCTTCTTTATTGCCAATTCACCCTTGATTGATGGATTTTGTGAACATTATGGGCCTATTTGTTTGTTTGTTTGCATAGAATATATAGATAAGTAAAGTGGCGAGAAGTGAAGGATATGAAGTAAGGGGTGTAAGGTGCAAGGTATCAATGTATATGAAATCCTCACTTTTCTAGGACTTCTGTTACTAGGACTTTTCTAGGACTCTATTACTAGGACAGTGGCTGGGAATTCATTTGCTACCTCCACTTTTCATTTTCCATTAGAGGAGAGATAATTTGAAAGTTATTTTTGGAAGTTTAGACCTGGAGCTTTATCCCCATCACATTCTTCTAAGGCTCTAGCAACTTCCTCCTCCTCAAACTCCTTCTCCAACCATCTTTGAACATCTTGTGGAATTGAGGGAAAAGAAACCCCATCTAGCTTAGGCCTCACGACATTCTCACCACTATAAAGATTTTCGAAAAAATGAGCAACCGCTTCTTTGACTTCAGAAGGACTCTCCAAAACTCTACCACCTTGACTTATCTGCCCCAAAAAATTTACTCTACTCCTCATAGAAGCCAAACGATGGAAGAAACTAGTATTTTTATCACCCTCCTTAAGCCAAGTCACTCTTGATTTCTGCCTCCAAGAAATTTCCTCCCATCGATTTAAGTCCCAAATCCTTTTGGTAGTAATACGCCTAGCTTCGATCTCTTCTGGCCTCAAATCCCGGCTTTCCCCTTCTCTATCATAAAAGCAGGATGGGAGTTCCTTAAAGAAGATTTCAGTGATATGCTTTCCGAGTTTCATAGGAGGGGGAGAATTAATAGAGAGATGAATGCAACTTTCTTAACCCTAATCCCTAAAGTGCCTAATCCTGTGGAACTACGTGATTACAGACCTATTAGCCTTGTGGGGTGTTGGTATAAATTGTTAGCTAAGATTTTGGCAAACCGTCTGAAGAATGTTATGCCTCTCATTATCAGTCCTTTCCAAGGGGCCTTTGTGGCGAAAAGACAGATTCTTGATGGCGTGTTAATTGCGAATGAGCTAATTGATTCAAGAAAAAGGTCTAAAGTTGAAGCGGTCCTTTTAAAGATTGATTTGGAGAAGGCTTATGATCATGTTGATTGGAATTTTGTCGATTACATGCTTCTTAGATTCGGATTTGGGGAAACTTGGCGACGATGGATGCATGAGTGTATTTCGACTACATCTTTTTCTGTGTTGGTCAATGGCTCCCCCTCGAAGTTGTTCAAAGGTTCCAGAGGCATCCGGCAAGGGGATCCCCTCTCCCCTTTTTTATTTACAATTGTGGTGGAGGCTCTAAGTTCACTTTTAGTGAAAGCTAGAGAGATAGGAGTGATAAGTGGGTTTGAGACTAGTAGAAATGGGGAGGTTATCACTCACTTGCAATTTGCAGATGATACGATTCTTTCCAGCTCCACTAAAATGGAGGAAATCAGGGCTCTTGAAAGAATTTTGCGGTGTTTTCAGCTGGTTTTAGGTTTGAAGGTTAATATTTCCAAAAGTCGATTGGTGGGAGTTGGGTGCTCTGAAGAAACCACTCAGTCTTTGGCAGCCATGTTACATTGCAAATGGGGGAGACTACCTATGTTATACTTGGGCCTTCCGATAGGGGTGAAGTCAAGATCTAAGTCTTAGTGGGATCCAGTCATTCACAAATTTAAGAAGAAGTTGTCTTCTTGGAAGCGGCAATATTTATCTTTGGGCGGAAGGATCACTTTGATAAAAGCTTGCTTGTCAAACATCCCAGTGTACTACATGTCACTTTTCAAGATGCCAAAGGCGGTGGTGGAAAGATTAGACCGTATTCGCAGGAACTTTCTTTGGGAGGGTAAGAGTAATAAGAAAAATCTGCATTTAATGAAGTGGAGTGAGGTGATTAAACCAAAGTCGTGTGGGGGTTTAGGCCTTAGTAATTTGGAGTATAAAAATGCGGCTTTATTAGTGAAGTGGTGGTGGAGGTTTGGAGATGAGAGGGAGGCTCTTTGGAGGAAGGTTATTGTTGACAAGTATGGGGTGGACAATTCGGGGTGGTGGCCTAATCCGGGTCATAGATCTCGCAGATCGAGTTTGTGGGGTGCAATTGCTTCAGTTGGGGATTCGTCTTCTGTAAGTGGGGAAGTGTTGTCCAAAGGGGTGGGTTTTGTGGTGGGGGATGGGAGGGCCATTAGGTTTTGGTTAGATGATTGGATTGGGGTGGGTCCCTTGTGTGAATTGTTTCCTAGGGTCTTTAGATTAGTGTCCAATAAGGAGTCTGTTGTCAGTGAGTGTTATGAGGTGAGGGATGGTTGTACTTTGTGGGATGTGAACTTTAGAAGAAGTCTTCATTTCTCAGAGGATGTCCAATATGGGGAGTTGTTGAGTCTTCTCTCTAATGTTTTTTTGTGCAGGGTTTCTAAGGATTTTAGGATTTGGAAGCCATCCATATCAGGAGAATTCTCTGTGAAAGCATTCTACTCGGCTTTGGAGGGGAACCATCTCCTTAGAGCTCCTTCTTCCCTTGTTTGGACAGGTTTGGTTCCTCCCCGAGTGGAGGCTTTTTGTTGGTTAGCAGTGGCAACTAAGATCTCAACAGCAGATAACTTGAGGAGAAGAGGATTGACATCATCCATCATCAATGACACTTGTGTGATGTGTCATAAGGAGTTGGAGTCGGTGAACCATCTTCTTCTTCATTGTGAGTTTACATCCAATGTTTGGGGCCATTTTATTGGTAGGTGTGGTGTTGATTGGTGTTGTCCTGAGAAGATTGCTGATGCGGCAGAGTCTTGGTTGGGAGGTTGTTTTGTTGGTTGCGGTCGTATTCTTTGGAGGATAACTCCATTTGCTATTTTGTGGTCCATTTGAAAGGAAAGAAATGATAGAATTTTTAGGGGTTCCTCCTCAACTTCTGCCGAGTTGATTTCAAAGATCACTTTAACGATTGCTAAGTGGGCTTTGGGTAGAAAGGAATTCTCTAATTTTTCACTTCATGACATTCTTATAAATTGGGAATCATGTATGGGGTGTAGCCCAGTCAAAGTAAGAAAATCTATTCTTTGGTCTCCTCCTCCTATTGGTGTGTTTAAGTTCAATGTTGATGGGGCTGCAAGAGGGAAGCCTGGACCAGCTGGTATTGGAGGGGTGCTTTGAAATTGCAATGGGGACGTTTTATTCATGTTCTCCAAATATGTGGGGGTTTGTGATTCTAATGAAGCTGAGGTTTTAACTATTCTGGAATCTCTTTGGTGTTTTTCGATGTACTACCATGGCAATCTTATTGTGGAGAGTGATTCTTCTAATGCAGTGAGTTGAGTTTCGAACCGAACCGGAAGGCTTATCCATGGAAGTTTCAATTCCTCTTCAATGAAATCCGTGTTTTATCCACCGCCATGAATGTTAGCTTTCAGCATAAGAGTAGGTCATCAAACATGATGGCGGACGCTTTAGCCAAGCAAGGTGTTGAGAGAGTTTCCCCTTGGGAGGGTTTTATTATGTAGTTGTGGTGTGAGGGGGTACATTTCTCTTGTACCTCTATTTTTTTTCCCCTTTTTCTTTTCTTCATGTACTCTTTATTTGTATTCTTTTCTCTTTTAATATGAGTTACTGTTACCGATCAAAAAAAAAAACATTTGTTTTTTTAATTTTAACAATTTTTTAGATATAAAAGTCCCACAATTCATATATATTCAATTATATGAAACAAACAATTCCCCACCCCCCCCCCCCCCCCCCCCCCCCCCCCCCCCCCCAATTACATGTTGCTTTGGGTGTGTATAGAACCGAAACGGATACGTTCCCCCCTCAACTTTCAATTCGGATAGTCTTGATTGTCTCATTCAAGGTTTAGTGAGAGAAGTGGAAATCCCCTCATCTTTTACATCTATAGTTTAGTTAATTTCATTGGGTGGGCCTCACCATGGACATTACTCGATCAAAAGTAAGTAAATAATATAAAATCAACTCAATTAGGAGAAATTGTCCCCAATTGGAAGGAAAAAAAACAAGATTCCAACACAAAGTGGGAAAAGACTCCTCTTATTATTATTAAACTGAAAGTGAGGAGTACATATAAGAGTCCCTTGCAAAAAGCAAACACTAAAGACTCAACCTCAGGCTTACAATACATCATTTATTAAGCAAGCCCTTTCTGACATTGGTCAATCTGACAAGCAATTTATCAGATGGTGGCAGCTTCTCTTTGATGAATGGAACATTGAGGAATCTGTCACACCATGCATGGAGAGATGGAAATGTATTAGATTCCAGTAGCTTGAATCCACACATTTCCTCAAACACTGGCAACCAATGAGGAATCCAGCCCACCACCAAATCCAGAAAGCCCACACTTTCTCCTCCGAAAAACTCCTTCCCTTTGAGCTCTTCCTCTAGTGTTTTCAATGCCTCTAGGAACTCTTCCACTGCCTTCTCTTGTTCTTTTCCTTCAGAACGAAAAACAGCAGTTCGTATGCTAGCGAAACACTGCATCAAAACAAGCAGTAACTTTCAATATAATTCTTAGTTACAAGGAACTCCTTTCATTTACCAACAAAAAAAAAAAAAAAAAGCCCACTTTCTCACGCTCAGCCAATTGTGCACACAGAGTGAGGACAAAAATGACATGTGGGGCCCACTTAGAGTGGTAAAGGCATCTTTCATGGGCAGCCAATTTAGATGTCAGTTCTAATTAGGAGAGGGTCGTGTGTGGTTCATATCACTTATAATGGTCCCGCATGTACCCACTCTAATTATTATATAATATATTAAAGTCAAGGGTTTTGGCCGTCCGCTATAATTCTGACTTATAACTCGGTAAACATTGCACATTCCCTCCCCACTTAAGTAACCACCCTTATTTCATGCAATTACTTAAACTACTTTCTACTCTTCTATTTCCCTTTACCTCCCTTTCTGCCCAACTTATATGCATTTATGTTTATTCTCTTACTCTCTTTACATCCTACATTTGCTCTCAAATTCTCGAATCGGTTACTATTGTCATGGTATTTTCATTTTTCTCTTCTTTCTACAAAATTTACTTTTGTGCATAATAGGGATTTGCAAATAATATGTTTGCTAACTGTCTAAAGTTAATTATTCTTTAAAGGTATAGTTTTTTCTTTTGATCATTGATGAAGGGAGAAGGATTTTGTTTAATTCATATCTCTTTCAATTCCTAACCGGTTTGCCGTGATTTTCTCTTTCTTCTCAAAATTGCTCATTTCCTAAATCAAAGTAAGGTGGAAAACTGAATCTTTGCAATGATCATTAATTCATTTTTCTTTATATCTATTTTTTTTAATATATAGATCTTTAATTGACAATGTATGGACATACCCGTGCTATTGTGCTAGTACTTTCTTATGTTTCAACTATAGTGAGATTGAAATAAAATGACTACGTTTAGGTTTTTTTTTTTTAAACCCTTTTTCCTAATGACATTCTTTTGTAATTTAACAGAAAAGAAATAAAATGACTAGTTTAGTTACCTTATCCTCTGCAAATTTAGCCCAAAATCGCGCCTTTGCTCTCTCAAGTGGATCTTGAGGTAAGAGGGGATTTTCCTTCCATGTCTCGTCGATGTATTCGAGAATGATGAGCGATTCTGCAATGGATTTTTTGCCGTGCAAAAGGACTGGAACTTTCTTATGAACAGGATTACACTTCAAAAGCAAGGGGCTCTTGTTTTTGAGATCTTCATCTATGTAATCATACTTGATCCCCTTGTGCAGGAGTGCCCACTCAACCCTGTAAGCAAAAGGGCTTGCGAATGCACCCAGCACTTTAACTTCTCCCATCTCTTAAACTGAAGAGGAACACAAGTAGAATACCTTGTTCCTCTTCGCTATTTATAAGATTATAGAAACTGAAGTTTAGAAACTTTCATTGTAAATGCTCTGATTTCTTGAGGAACAAGATGTGGACTGTATTACATATACTTTTGATTAATTGACGGTCAAGCTCATAACAGAGACTAGATATCCTAAATCTATTAACTGGGTGGGGTAGTATTAAATTAATAATACTGACCCTACCCACATGGCAATGGCTTCCCTATGTCAGAAATTTTAGTGCTGCAAGATGAGACCTTACTTCAGCATTTACGTATGGGGGTTATGTGTGACATCACTACATACGCAACGGCCTCTTTTTTTGAATTTGGATCCCCTGTTTGAATTCAGCGTATGTTATCAAAGGAATGGCCCAAGGCTGCTGCCTGTCAACCAGGTTTGCTAGTTCGATGACTGAAAATATACAGGACCCTCGAATTATGAATATTTTATATCTTTGGAACAATTTGCAATTTGAGATCCACAAATTATATGAAAATTGTGTTAGAAACAATAATCTAGATCTTTGATCTAGGAAACCCTAATAAACCAAGATCCTCCATGTCAAATCATTGAGAGTGGTAAAGCGGAAAAACATACCTGAATCCATTGAATGAACTTGTTCGCAGGTTAATGATCTTCCAATCCAATATGGCTCCCAGAGAAACCCTCTTGATTCTTCTGATGAAGGGATGTCAGAGAGAATAGGAATTCACCATATGAATTGGGGACCATAACCCTAATATATAAGATATCATAAGTTTGCTATTTCTAATTTGGCCCCTCATCAAATTAGAAATAACATTCTGGTATCTACACATTAATCTCATGACAATTATACCCTTAAGCCTCAGAACTTTAATTCTTAATTAGATCACTTTAATATAGGCTTAACCAAAGATAACATAACACATTAAATAGTTACATGTGTGGCCCCACATGATGGAATTTTTCCAACAATCTCCCACTGGGCCATATGTGTAACTTAATAAATGTGTATGACTGTATGAGCTCCAAAAGTTTGCTATCATAATTTAGGATATATCCGAACAATCTCGTCCATTGATTATGCCGGTATAGGATCAAAGCGGTCTTCGTCACTTTCAACATGACTAAACCCATCAATGGTCACGTACACCAACATTACCAAATGACATAGATCAATCATGGATGCGTAGCATGGAAAATACATGCAATGTGATCTATACATGTCTATTTCCAACTGGTCCTACTGTATTCCTTAGTGAGATCAATATTTAACACAATGTAACAGAATGAAATGAACCGAATACTGTATTTCTGATCAGGAAAATATCCAAATACATAAATGCATAAGTGTGGTCAAAATCAAACATAAAGCAATAAAACATAAAATGATACAAACTCCCACTAGAATGTGATATCCTCACACAAAATAACACCCATATGAGTAGTGTGCTCATGAAAGACCTTGGGTGGTAATCCCTTTGTAAGCGGATCCGCTATCATGGAGTTTGTCCCAATGTGCTCTATGGATATCTGCCCATCCTGTATTCTCTCCTTCACAACTAGGAACTTAATGGCAATATGCTTTGACTTAATTGAGCTCCTGTTGTTGTTGGAATATAGCACTGCTGATTTATTGTCACAATATAGTTTGAGTGGTCTTTCAATACCCTCCAGAATTCGCAGCCCAGTGACAAAATTTCACAGCCATATTCCATGGTTGGATGCCTTATAGCATGCTACAAACTCTGATGCCATGGTGGAATCAATTACGAGTGTCTGTTTGGCACTCCTCCAAGATATAGCTCCACCAGCTAACAGGTAGATGTAGCCTGATGTGGATTTCATACTGTCTTGGCATCCTGCATAATCGGAGTCGGAATACCCTATGATCTCCAACTAATCCGATCTCCTATATATGAGCATATGATCTTTTGTTCTCTGTAAATACCTCATAACTCGCTTAGCTGCTTTCCAATGATCCATCCCTGGATTGCTTAAATATCTGCCTAACATAACAACAATGTACGCAATATCCGGACGCGTACACACCATAGCATACATTAGACTCCCTACAGCTGATGCATAAGGAATCTTCTGCATTTCCTTAACTTCAAGGTTAGTTTTAGGGCATTGATTGAGACTGAACTTGTCTCCCTTAGAGACAGGGGTGTCACTTGGTTTGTTGTCCTGCATGCCAAACCTTTTGAGCACTTTATCAATATAGCTTCTTTGTGATAATCCAAGAATACCCCGAGAGCGATCTCGTTGTATCAGGATTCCTAGTACAAAAGAGGCGTCACCAAGATCTTTCATCTCAAAATTCTTTGATAGAAATCTCTTGGTTTCATGCAACATGCCTATATCATTTGTGGCAAGCAATATGTCATCGACATATAAAACCAGGAATATGTGCTTACTCCCACTGAATTTGTGATACACACAATTATCAATAGCGTTTGTCTCAAAACCAAACGAGATAATCACTTGATGAAATTTGTGATACCACTGACGAGAAGCTTGCTTAAGTCCATAGATGGATTTTGTCAATTTACAGACCATGTTCTTTGGGTCTCCCGACTCAAAGTTTTCTGGCTGCACCATATAAATTGTTTCGTCAATGTCACCATTGAGAAATGCTGTTTTGACATCCATTTGACGAATTTCAAGATCAAAATGTGCGACTAGTGCCATGATTGTCCTAAAAGAGTCTTTCGATGAAACCGGAGAGAAAGTCTCTTTAAAGTCAATCCCTTCCTTTTGAGTAAAGCCTTTAGCTACAAGACGAGCCTTATACCTCTCCACATTACCATTTGAATCCCTTTTGGTTTTAAAAATCCATTTGCAACCAATGGGCTTCGCACCTTCTGGTAATGGGACAAGTTCCCAAACCTTATTGTCTTGCATAGACTTATACTCCTCATTCATTGCATCAATCCACTTTTGAGAGTTAGAACCTTGCATGGCTTGATGGAAGTTGATTGGATCATTTTCCACCATTCCAATTTCTTCCTCATGTTCTTGGAGAAATACGTAAAAATCGTCCGGAATAGCATTTCTCCTTTCTCTCGTGGACCGCCTTAAAGGCACTGGTTCTTGAGGTTGTTGAGTTTGTTCCTCATCTTGAATGGGGGGTTGATCAACATTATCTTGTTGAGGATCCGAATTCGCTTCTTGATCAATGACAGTTATAGAAACCTGCACATTGTCAAAAGCAATAGTGGGAATCGTAACCGATTCTTCCTCAAAGACTATGTCTCTAACCTTATTTCTCCCCCCAAACTCAGCGTCCTCAAAAAATGTTGCAGTTCCCGTCTCAAAAATTGACCTAAGTGTGGGATCATAAAACTTATAGCCCCTTGACCGTTAAGAGTAGCCAACGAAGTAACTGCTCACAGTTTTGGAGTCCAATTTCTTTTCATGTGGCCTGTAAGGCTTTGCCTCAGCTGGACATCCCCAAATGTGAAAATGTTTTAGACTAGGCTTTCTGCCTGTCCAAAGCTCATAAGGTGTTTTTGCAGCTGCTTTAGTTGGCACTCTATTCAGAATATAAGCTGTTGTTTTAAGTGCTTCTCCCCAGAGTGACTCTGGTAAAGTGGAATGACTAATCATACTCCTTACCATATCCTTAAGAGTCCGGTTTCGTCTTTCAGCTACACCATTCATGTTAGGTGACCCTGGCATGGTGTATTGTGGGACGATTCCACATTCCTCTAGGAATTTAGCAAATGGTCCTGGACGTTGTTCACCTGAACCGTCATATCTGCCGTAATATTCACCACCACGGTCAGACCTGACACTCTTTATTCTTTTGTTGAGTTGGTTCTCAACTTCAGCTTTAAAAGTTTTGAACACGTCCAATGACTGTGATTTCTCATGAATGAGAAATAGGTACCCATAGCGAGAGTAATCATCTATGAATGATATGAAATATTGTTGGCCATTCCAGGAAGCCGTAGGGAATGGTCCACAGATATCTGTGTGTATCAATTCTAAGACGTCTATAGTTCTATTTGCACCTAATTTCTTCATTTTGGTCTGTTTTCCCTTGATGCAAGCAATACAAACATCAAAATCTGTAAAGTCAAGGGAATCTAAAATGCCATCAGACACAAGTCGCTCAACTCTAGACTTAGAGATGTGACCTAAGCGTTTGTACCATAATGTAGCCGAGTTTTCTTTATTCATTTTGCGTTTAGTACCTCGTGATTCCACATGCAAGGATTTATTATAAGAAACAATTGTATCAAGCAAATATAAGTTGTCATATACATATAGAGAACCAGTTCCAACAACATTTGAATTTATAGATAAACTGAATTGATTGTTTCCAAATGAACAAAAATAACCAAACTTGTCCAATAAAGAAACTGAAACCAAATTCCGTCGAAAAGATGGTACAATAAAAGTATCTAATAAATCCAAATAATAACCAGTTTTTAATAACAACCTAAAATGCCCTATTGCCTCTACTTCTACCGACTTTCCATCGCCCACAAAGATGTGTCTTTCAACATCACTTGGCTTTCGGTAGCTCAGGCAACCTTGCATAGAAACACTGATGTGAGTAGTAGCACCAGAATCCAACCACCACCTGTTTCTAGGCACTGAAGCTAAATTTACCTCAGAACAGACCAAAGCAAGACTCATGCGATTTGAGCGATCCCACTTCTCAA
Organism: Cinnamomum chago; assembly: GCA_038049695.1. NCBI lineage: Eukaryota > Viridiplantae > Streptophyta > Magnoliopsida > Laurales > Lauraceae > Cinnamomum > Cinnamomum chago. The sequence continues at coordinate 120,781,329 of CP142451.1, forward strand.
AGTTCTTGTTGTCATCAGGAGAACTTGCTTCCGTAAGAGAAGTGGGTTGCTCAATCCGTAGTGCAAGGTCTAGATCCATGCAGCCGAGAACAATTTCTGTGTTCTCTTTCCAATCCTTAAAGTTGGTCCCATTAAGTACAGGTCTAGAGTTGATATTAGCAGATATAGTAGAAACATTAGATGTAAAGAGAACAAAAAGAAACAGACAAACATGCTCATATTATTAACCAAATACTGAAGTAACAAATTCAAATAATGGTAAGTCTTATATCAAGGTACCTAGCACAACATTAATATCAAGTCTTTGGACAGTAATATTAATTGTAAATGGTCATCTTGTTGTAGTGATCAAACACTGACAATAATTCATATCAAATAATAAATCTATCTTTGGATCGACTTATTATTCACATGTAAAAACCTTATAATCGTCACACGTTTACCACTACAGGTGTGTATGCAATTCGGCCAAGTATTAACCTTCCTTTGGGCCGACTAAGACTCGCATGAATTTACACACACACAAACATCCAATATTCCTCATGAACAATCTACACAAGAGAGGTCACTTTGGTTACATCTTGTTTCAATTAGCCCATTTAGAATTATGGACTATGTAATTTAACCATAAAAGATATACCATAAATATTTGAATTGTTGTTTGAAGAAAACCAATTAGTTGTCTTCACATATCACCATAAATTAAAAAAAAAAGTTTTTTTTATATAACGGACCACCCAAAAGTGTGCTCCCGCGGGACCACCCAAAAGTGTGTTCCCGCGGACCACCATACGGCCCCACACCTTCTTCCAAAAAATAAAATAAAAGAAGGGACATTTTTCGTACGGTCACCTACAGTAGCACAAATCCCTCCCCTGTTACCAAAGTTCAACATATTACCAAGACGTTCTCCGTACAGCCCGTACCGCTGGAAAGAGCACAAGCTGAGTCGTTTTTGCGATATCACAACATACATTGCGATATCACAAGTTTTTAATTTGCGGTATCGCAAAATAAGTTGCGGTATCGCACCTTTTTTAAGTTGCGATATCCCAAATATTGTTGCGATATCGCAAAAAATACAGGCTAAAAGTCAACGAATGCATTCCTGTTTATAATTGCTTTCCGTTCCGTTGCTTTCGTCGATCTCTGGCTTAGGTTATCTACTCCCCTGCTCTTTGTAAGCGTTGCTTCTGCCACATATTAAGTGATTTCTTTTGCATGTCAACCTTAGGCCATTATCATAAATAGCAATTAAATCTCCTGCCACATCTTTGTCTTTGGTATTTATTCCATGTTTCCCACCTTGTATGTATCTCCCTCTTATTTATTGTATTATTTTTTTCTTCTTTTGTGTCTTTTGAAAAAAAAAGTTAGAATACAAGGAATCCCACTTGTAGGAACATTTGAAATATTTTGTGTAAATATTAATAGTGACCTTAGGTTGGACTTGTGGTGCCTCATTTTTTTATGAACATCCTGTTGTTAATATATTAAAAAATCCCCTTATTCTCATCATGAATTACCAACAACTGGATTTGGCCTGGACGTCTAGTTGCAAAAAACAATGAGGCATGTCTTCTTCATCCCGTCCTACGGTGGTACCCAGCACAAATTCTGTATAAATGTTTACATATTCTTTTAGCATTTGCCTGTTATTGTGGCATTACAGACATCATTTTGATCATTATCTTAAACTGCTAATGTTTTTTTTTTAATGCTATATATAAGTAAATGGTTTAGATTCTTTAGTAGTTATCAACAAATGGTGATATTCATTAGATGAACGGTCTTGATTGATTTCACAATTATTTTATTTAAATGGGTGTTTTATGGTGTGTATATATATATTTTTGCTAAATGTAGAGAATTAGTACCAATGAGATGTAAAATAAATTTGCTAAAATATCTAGTATAGAATTGATTAAGATAATGCATTTTTTTTTAACGGACAATGCATTGTTATTTGTTTGTTATTGTTATAGAAATACGTAGCTTCATGATATCCTAAATGTCAATGCTTAGATTTTAACTCTTTTAATTTTCCATGTATGCATATAGTAGTTTTTTATTTTACATATAACAACCTTCAAATTTTAGTAATTCCAAACATTCATCTTATTTACTAAAAAAATACTTATTTCGATATTTATTTTCAGACGTTTAATCTTCATGGATTATATGGATGTTTGTAGGTAACTTCAAAAATATTCAAAAGTAAATCTTATTTTTCGAAATTTGTGTTCTACTTCGTAGGATGGATGATACTGAGATATGTATAATATGCCATTATAATGGTATATTAGACGTAAGCAATCCACTGCCGGTCTACATTGGCGGTGAGCAGAAGGTAATATGGGTTGATGTCAAAATAACTTTCAATCAACTACTCGGAAAGATAAACGAAGAAACTGGTTGGGAGCTTCATGATGAGCATATAAATATGCAATATCAGTTTCATAATGGCCGAAGCTTCACGTTCATAACCATTAGAAGTGATGATGATCTCCATCGGATGTTCAGATTATTCCAAAATGGAAGTCAAGCTATATTCATGTATTTGCATTCAAATAGTGAAGCAAGTGCAAGTCGACAACCATCACATGTAAGGTCTACATACGCTCGACCTAACAGCCCTCAAGGGAATAGACCGTCATTTAATTTGAACAGGTGCCACCACAACCCATCATAACAAATGTAATAACTGCTGATCTGTTTAATATCTTTTTTTAGTTATGTTACTGATTGTTTTATGACATAGTGATTCACGCAGGGGGAATTTGATGACATATACAAATACCACAAACTTTTCCAACGGTGAAAAGGATACAGGTGGCCCTTCAACAAGAGAGGATGTTTACAGGTTTGGTTCGCTATACATCTGATTTGATTATATTATGTAATTTATATATGATTGACTATTTGCCATGCAGGTGCGACGTCTCATCTTATCCTGTTCAAAGCCAGTTTGACCTGAACACGCCTGTTATACCTCATGATAACCCATTTGTCGACGCCATGCTTGAAGATTTAATAGCTCCCATTAATCTTGCAGAAGATGAAAATGAAAAATTCTCCAATAGAAAGGATGAAGTTGTCATGGATTGGATGGAAACGAAAACAGTATCCAAAATTCATTGTTTTGATGGAGGGTGCAATGTAGTGGATGAGGGGGATAAAAATGATGAAGATGATTTTGATATTGATGTTGACCCTAGAGAATATATATTGCAAAATGGCATAGGACCAGGAAGAACATGGCATGCACAAGAAGGATTGGGTCATGCATCAAATGTTGTGAGTGTAGAAGACGTTATTGATACTTTAGTCCCTGATGATGACCATATTGGTGTGGATCACCATGAGGCATCTTTTCGTGAAATGTGGAATGGAAGACAGTTTCAGACTCGTGAATCATTTAGAAATGCATTGAGAAAATTTGCAATGTACAGTAATTTTGAGCTTCATTGGGTGAAAAGGTCTATGACAGAATTAAGTGGAAGGTGTGGTGATCATCAATGTCCTTGGCGCATCCATGGATCTATCTTGCAGTCCGGCCCTGAGTTTATTGTGCGAACTTATTCAGAAAAACATATTTGTTCGAAGCCAATGATGGGACTCGCACATTCTCAGGCCACATCGGCGTTGATTGCCGATTGGATAAAAGAACGGTTGCATATCCATCCAAGTTACACTCCAAAAGAAATTGCGACAGACTTTCAATTAGAGTTTGGCATCCATATCAGTTACAGGAAAGCTTGGCTAGCAAAAGAGAAAGCATTGATTGACATACGTGGTTCTTATGAAGATTCATACAGAATCCTACCTAGTTATTGTATTGAACTAGAAAGGACAAATCCAGGTAGCGTGTCTCATCTGATCAGGGAAGATGATGATTCATTCCAGAGGTTATTTTGGGCTTTTGGCTCAAGTATTCGCTCTTTCAAGAGTTCATTACGCCCATTAATAGCTGTTGATGGTGCCCACCTTCGTGGAAAATACCCTGGAGTTTTGTTTGTTGCCGTGACATATGATGGAGACCGTAAGTTATTTCCAGTCGCCTTTGCCATAGCCGAGATAGAGGATAGAGATACCTGGGAATGGTTCCTTGCAGAGTTGGATGTGAACTTAGGGCCCTTTCCAAATTTAACCATTGTATCTGATAGACAAAAAGGTCTCATACGAGCCGTTCAAGAGCGTTTTCCTCACGCTAGTCATACCTACTGCATGCGTCATATATCAGCAAACTTTAAAGAGAAGTACAAGAATGAGGCTCTGATGGTTAAATTTTGGAATGCAGCAAGAGCATATAGGCGGGTTGATTATGAGAGATATATGGCTGAAATAAAGGATCTGGATGAAGGTGCATACAAATGGATTGAAGACATTGGGCCGCATCACTGGGCAAATGCATTTGTTGAAGGGCGACGGTATGACATGATCACAACCAATATTGCGGAATGCACGAATAGTCTATTGAAAGAGGCTAGGGAGTATCCAATCACAAAACAAGTTGAGGCCGTACGGTGTAAACTAATGGAATTTTATGATGTACGCCATCGCAGTTCACTTGGCTTGCGTACAAGACTAACTCCATATGCCGAGAAAATACTTAGCAAAGAATCTGAAGATGCCCGTCGGTTGGGAGTCCGACCTGCAAGCCAATTCGAATACCAGGTTCACTCTTCCGAATACATTGATGTGGTGCATCTTGATTTGCGATCTTGTTCATGCCGGAAGTGGGATGTCTTAGGTATTCCATGTTCACATGCACTAGCAGCAATTCAAATGAGAGGAGTTGATCCATATGATTACTGTGAGCAGTGGTTCTCGAGCGATGTTTATCGCTCAACATATAACGATATTGTCCATGCGATAAGAGACATCCAGCAATGGGAAATTCAGAGCAATCTTCGCGTCTTACCTCCACAGGCACGACGACAAGCTGGCCGACCTAAAAAGAACAGAACTCGTACTGAGGACAGACAAAAACGACAAGTCACGTGTTCCAATTGTCGCCAGATTGGGCATAATCGAAAGAGATGTTGTTACCCACCTGCACGACAGTAGTTATGTGGACCAATAAGCTCAAAACCTTTTGTATGATTATCCGTCTAATTGTGTCTATATCTGACTACTTTGTAGAAAGAGATTATACATTTTGTATATATTGAAGCAGTTGCTTGACGAGTCACTAAGACTATGTGTACTCTTATAATGGATATGCGTACACTTTTTGTGGTCAGGCATTCAGTCTTAGTTTGTAGATTTCCAATGTGCTCCTGCTGGTAATTGTTGGAACATCGAATATGTCCATTCACAATGTGTACTTAAGCTACATAGTATCAAAATGTGCATCTGGTCAGATTTTCTCTACCATTTTAGACACCTTCCTCCCCTGATTACAACCTTCACAATGTCCATTCACATTGTGTATTTACTTGCTAATAAGTATTCATGATAATGTATATTTTAGTTCAAATTTTTATCTTACTTGGTGGGGTTTTTTTTTTTTTTTTTTATTAGATGCTTTCTGTGCCATTTGATCACAACATATATGAACTGACAAGGTGATATGATCCTCACATGGGATTGTCCATTCATCAGTTGTTATTTAATCAAACAACATGAATAATGTATATCTTACTTCAGCCCAACAAATGGAGCTAATCGTAATGAAATAACACAACATTTATAATGTGTATCTTACTTTTTTTCTTTTTTTATGAGTTGCTTTCTGTACCTTGACAAAACCTTCCTCTCCTAACAGTGTCATAAGATGAAAGCCCAACACATGGAAATTTCGATTCACAGTTGCCTTTTTATTCTTACAACATAAATAACGTATATCTTACAAGAGAGCACACTCAGAAGTTACACCTGCTTCTCTTCACCATACATGAAGCAGTCACATTGAACGATCTTAATTCATGTGCACATGAAGTGTTGTATTTATTCTTAAATTACTTGTAAGTTCACATCTAACAACTTTTGTTATTCAAATGCACACCCACATTCACAATTCACACTTCAGGCCATGCTGTACATGCACTTAGATCACCTGCACATTCACATTTAAACACCTTCTCTTCACCTACACATGAAGTGTTCAAAATCCACATCAAACTTTAGCTGGACATTCCTTCAGTGTCGTACAGTATTTGTGCTCCACCTGCACAGATATTTGAAAAATCTGTGTCTCTTCACCTGTAAATGAAAATAGTACATGATTTACATCTTAAGTCATCTGCACATTCATTTAGTGCAGTACATTATCTTAATTCACACTGCACATTCACATTGTACACCTTCTTCTCTTTAACTGCACATTAACTTTGAATGTGATCATCTCAAGTCATTTGCACAATATAGTGTAATACACCATCTTATTGGAAGTAACACTGCAGTACATCAATATCTATTAAAAGCTTGATGCATCTCGTTAATACCTGGTTAGTGGCTCAGTTGATTCACAAGGAAGCAGACTACGACAATCTTTGGAGCACTATGGTGGTGGAGGATGCACAGTGGTGGGCTCCAATGTAAAGCCCAAATTGTCTAGCTTATCATCATGAGAAATTCCTGTTTGGAGGAGAGTCTTGTTATCATCTCTAACCTTCTTTCCATGAAGAAGAACACCAACTCGCAGACCATAGATAATTGGTAGAAAAATAGACTGATAAGAATCACATGAATAAGTTGCTTTCAGTAACTCGCACCTTTCTTTCGTTACCATAAATAAATAAAAAAGAAGGAAATTTTTTTTTCCCAAAAGAGTGAAGTTGAACTAATACACACGTTGGAGTGGGGTTTTGGAGAGAGAGAGCTCCAATAAGCTTTTGCTTCTAGGGTGAAATTGGTGCATGGGCAATATTCTTATAGGAGTTATATATCTTATACAATATCTCAGAAAATGACTATCCAGTCCAGACCTTCAAAAGCAGGGCAGAAAGTTAGTGTCAACAGGCATTTTGGATAACACAATCCAATTTTTGGAACTCCTGGAAGGAAAGAACAAAATTCTACTATAACATGAAGAATTTACAGACAACAAAGCCAGCTCAGCAGAAAAGCTCCACATAAGAATATTTCTCACTTTTTCCTTTTCAATTACTCATCCAAACTCATCCAAACAGACTCCATTAGATTCAGTGGAATTCACCGCCAAATTCAGTGGGATTCACCTCTCCTCCTCTGCTCAGTACTGCTCAAATTACTAGAACAAGGTCCTACGGCCAGCGGAGGAAAACAGGAAGGGGGTCTAGGTTTGTTCCAGAAGTTTTCCATGTGAATCTTTACACAGGAAAGCCAGCTACCTAATCCAGTAACCCATGTCAAGAAACGTGCCCACATGATTTAGCTATGTGGTTCATGTGTCACGGAATACCCCATCTGCAGCTGCCTTTCATGGGCTAGAGTATGTCCTTCGATCTAAATGGGTTACAGAATCTGAAGAGCCTCTAACCAAAGCATTTTATACATGAATGTGCGCCAAAATAATGGGACACTCAAAGCCAAATAATGCCCATTCTTTATGGGTAGTTTGGATGTGGGGGCAATTCTGGGGTCCATGAAACTCTTGGTTACACAAATGAAAACTAATGCATTTGGATAACTTCAGGTACCCAAGTCACAGAAGTTTTTATTCTGTCATAACTAATTACAAATCACAGAAGTTTACGCATAATCCATTTTAGAATTTCATAACTCAACACCCTGTGGGATTACAATAGACTACTTCAATAGATTCCATAGCAGGATATCTCTCAATTCAAAGTCCTCAAACTAGGAAAAGTAGAACAGATCACTTTCCTCCACTGTAATATTTGCTGCAGCATCTTTATATCTACAGAATGATTAAATGCTGCAACATTAACCATGATACAAGGCAACAAACCTCAATAAAAAAAAATAACTCACAGCATCTAAGAAATAGGAGGAAAAGCAGAATCAACAACATTATTTGAAAATGTCACTGGACAAAAATTCTTCTATACACACAGCAGCTGGAAAATGAAGAAACAGATTAAAAAAACTATTGAGTTTTCATTCCATCTTCCTAGACTATTTTTCACTGATACCTAAACATCCATCTTTCATGAATTGACCCAAGTTGTAGAGTGACAAGCCATCAAAAAAACAATTACTACGCAAATATGGAAAAAAACACTGCAGTACATCTCAAAATCTTCTTTATACATTGTCTCATCCCCTCTCTTCCACCACCGCATTTGTTTCTAAAGCATTTTCATCCTCTACCACGTCTGCCATCTCCCACTGTCTTGCGTATATATCAATTACTATTCATTGACGATAGTACCAAATATCAGCTTGAGTGAACGCAACCTTCCGTCGGTATGCAGCATGCTCAGCAAAGGCCATTACAAAGATGCCACAGTCATCGCTGCACAAAAGATAAGATGGCATTCATCAAATATAGGAGTGGGAAAACAGAATATAAAATATGAAGATTGGAAGTGGTATAGCACCTACATATTCTCCTGCTGAGGGCAATTCTCAGCATATTCGAGTGGCCAACTTGAGGGGTCATCCCATCCCAGGCCCATGAAACAACTCTTTAGAAAAATGGTCTAATAGTTTAGAAGGACAACAAAAAAAAAAAAAAGCAAATAAGAATGACAGCATGAAATAAGATGAAGTAGTTTAACTTTACAATAACTATGGAGTTTCAATACAGATTCCTGTTTATAGGAATTATAAAGTTTATCCAGTTTACCTATGGTTTTCAAATCATATATTTTCCCCTATACTACATAGACCAACAGTAGCTGACCTGCATTACTTGCAACTACCCATCTAAGAGCTTTGGCTAGGATTATAGGACCACTGTTTTCATCAATTGTCACAAGAGGTGCACTAACACGTTCTAAAAAGGCTCTAACCTAGCATAAACATCAAGCAACGGGGGTTATATGACACGTACAATTCTGTATAAATATACAAGGTGCGAGTATTTGGTAAGGATTCAAATTACCTTAACAACTGACTGATCCTCCACCACATTTCTTGAAGCATCCATGTTGCCCATGCCTCGTCCAATTCGCAAGCATGTAATTCCTCTATACCAAGTCAGGTATTCAACAGAGTGATGAGCAGTGTCATCAGGCTCACCATCAATTATATTTTTCCATCTATCCTCCCACATACGGTTAATTTCTTTCCTCCTAATTTGATAATCTCTTGCTGATGTTGACCCGCGCTCGTCTCGAATCAATGGTGGTTTCCATGTAGGAGGAACAGTTTGTCTCAATCCAAACTGTTTCATGACTCTACATGCATTGTGATTTTCGAAGACCCCAAAAAAGATGAGCACGGTCTGTGACATAAGGAGGGCCCTTTCTTCATCTCCAACATGTTCAAGTAGAAGATCACCATATTGAATGTAGGGCTGCCATACAAACTATGATGTTCAATGAAATAACATAATTAGTATGTATGAGGAAAGTCAATAAATATCACATGTATGTATAACCCATTCAAGATCATAGTAACTCACATTATCTTTGTCCGATTGCTTATCAAGTTGTTCGCGGACAGATAGTGTATTTGAAAGCAAATTAAAACCTTTCAACCTTTCATGCCACATCAGACATAAAGGGAAAGCGAACTCGATCCGATCCCAACTCCGCTCTATCTGTCGCCCTATCTTCATTCGAGAAAAGGCCCAAATCTGCACCACAGGTAAAACCATTGTGTATTGATAAAAGATAAACATAATAATACATGAAGATCATCTGATCATAAAGTATAATTATTACCTGTAATAATTGAAGTGGGCCCGTAAGTGTTCTGATCCCATCTTTCAATCTTGTTGCTCTACCTAGAGTCCTATACAAATTTGCCAGACAGGCTGGCCCCCACGCATATCTTTCAAATGTCCTAAACAACTCAAGGAGGTATCCGTTCCCCCTCGACCCGGAAGTATTGCTACAAATTTGTTGGGCCACTAAGCAAAATAGGTATGCACGGGTATAACGTTGTACAATCTCTTCAGATGCCCCCTCTGGACATCTGCCAAAATGGAGACGAAACCAGGTGTACTTTATTTGTGCACCCATGCAGTCCAAAGCTTGGTTGGGAACTATCCCTAATAATTCAAAACATAATGCTCTCATCTCGTCTACCCTGGCAATTGTACGACCTGTAACTAGCCTTCCATCGATGGGAAGGCCATAAATATAGGCAACATCCTCCAATGTTATTGTTGCCTCGCCGAAGTTAAAATGGAAAGTATTAGTCTCGGGTCTCCATCTCTCCACCAGCGCCCATATAATGCCATGGTGGATTTTCATTTTACCAATTAAGGCCAGATTGTGTAGGCCGACCATACGGACAATTTCTTCTTGACTTTCATTTAATTCCCAGAATTCATTTAAAGGGTCAGCTGGGATGCACTTCAGTGGGCCAAGCTCCTGCAATTAACAAATACATAACATCATAACAAGACACTCGCGAAGAACCATCTGAAAATAATATAATTATGTTAAAGTTTAGAAATGAATTGACTCTACCTGCCCTTCCCATATCACTTTTGATATATGATTATCTTGATCAGTAAGGATATGTTTATCCAAAGGACCGGGATCCATCTTTCAACTATCAGTCACAACAAGAATAAAAGTTAATAATACAAAATATAGCATGATTAACGACTAGATATTGATGCATAGGAATAAAATAGGAAATGAAATGATGTTGGACTATCAAGATTTTAAACACTATTTAATCGATCATGCATAGAAAACAAAATTATGTATTTCACATAGAATCAAGTTAATAATACATATCACTCAGATTAGAGTGAAATTTGGGTCAGTACTAGAAATCACACAAGTTAAAAAAGGATCTAGCTGTGTACGTACAAATTAACATCAGAATAAGATGGTTTCTCAATGGAACCATAGCCATTAACTACCAACACTAGATTTGCTAAAATACTCATAGGTCAAGGTCAAGGCCAAAGGGAAACATGAAAGATCCTGGGTATGGTTTATTATATTTGGAACAGCAAAAAAAAAGGCCACCATTGATTGTCTTAGTCATGCATTTAAAAACTGGAAAGATTCAGAAGTTCACTGAAAACAAGTGTAATTGATTGGGTCTTTTAATATGTCTGTGGACCACGTTTTTCTTTTACAAAGCTTGTTTGTCAGCTTCTAGTTTTGCATAAAAAAGGGTAGTGGAGTTACCTTTTCCTTTTTGCCAAAGCTTTTTGCATTGCGTTAGTTCTAATAACATCTCTTCCATTCTCTATTAAAAAGGCTCTTTTATGTCAATAGAATAAACTGATCTGATAGTGATATATCCCCATGCACATACACAGAGATAGAAGGCACTAGACCTGACTTTATGAGAGAATTAAATGCCCATTTGATCATATTCCTTAGTTCTCCATAGTTCCATAGGAAAGTAGAGGTGCTCATGGACAATGCAGTCAGAGTCTGTAGATGCCCAGCCCATATTTGACTGGACTCTGGCTTGTTGGGCTCATAGTTACATGGGTCCGTCCTAGGCCTATATATTGTTTTCCTCAGCCCAACATGATTAACACATAGGTTTATATATTTAATATTACAAATGGGTTGGCCTTTAGACCCATGAACATGTAAATGAAGATACTGTGAGAACTAAAAGGGCCATTTTCTTCATTTTCCTTAGCCACAAAGAAAGAACCTCTCATCATGTCACATGGCCTCACCAAGGCACTTCATCAAAAACACCCCTACCTTAGAAATGCCCCCATTTCTTACTTTACAAAAGAACAAGGCTGCATCTGACTTTTGCACCCCTTAAAAAGAAGATTAGTGGAACTAGTAGAATATACTAGTTTCATGTTTAGAGCGGTTGATATTTCTAACCAAGTTAAAGGTTCTCAAAGTTTAATTGGTTTTATGATGCAAATTTCTTGTGAGTCTAATAGCCTATAATAGTTGAACCAATGTCAACTGAGATTAAGGAACAGTACTAATGCTCCTGAGCCATGTGAAGGGAGTATGTTGATTATGGAAGAGCTTTGCCTTCGAAAACAAGACTGAGGAGTAAGGAAAGGTGGATATTCTAGAGATCTCTAAGGAGTAAGGATCAATGGAAGACAAAATCACATGTAATTCAATTTCCACGTGAACCCATGGCAACACAACCAATTTAGATGAGCCAAACAGGGCATAAGTAGCAGTTTGCCTTAGTTTTGTAATGATCATCATCAAGTCTATCATATGACCCATTCACTAGGGAAACCAATCCTTGGAGATATATCACCAAACACTAGGTGATTATTCTCCTTTGATTTATGCTTTTGGCCACATGGCCACCATTAAAAACCCTAAAATTCTTATCAAAGATGGCAGTAAATGAAGGGCACTTTTCTGCAGATAAAGCCATTTTTTCCTTTTAATGTTGCTTCATGAGTGCTTTGCTTCAAAAGACATAAGCAGCACTGTCATTTGGATCAATACAAAGCTGCCACTGAGATTGAAATGATAGGCGAAAAAGTCCAACAGAAATTTTTTTTTACACGCATTTCATGAACGCCCAATCGGCCAAAATATAACTTTGCCAAAGTAATTCTAACAGTTTAACTCCTTTAATCAAAGTGGCACTAGATTAGTGCACTATTTGACTAGATTGTCTTCACTTTGCACACCCATTGCTCCTAAATATCAAAATATTAGATATCAACCATTAAATTTGTCCATGATAAAGGCAATTCAAGAAAGACCCAAAGCAATCCAACTCTAACAGGGAATTAACCATCTCCCCCCACACACAATTCTCATGCTCATCACTTCCCCTTTCTAAATGCGTTGTGTAATTTTGATATAATAATTCAAAATGAATTGTAAGTGTTTACCAAATTAAATGCCTAAACACTCTATTAGAAGCCTTTTTTAAATCAATAAAATTATCTACAGAATTTTCTTTGATCTGAACTTCTACATGAATTTCATGACCAGCATAAGTACTAGGATATAGATTTAAATTATTGTATTTATGCTTCCAACTTTCTAAACAAGTCAATTCAAGGAAACAACTAAATGTAAAATCACGAGATCACTTACATTTATGCTTCAGTTGTTTGCCAAGTCATGATCATAGTGGAAAAAAGATCTAGACCTGCAAGCAACGGACCATCCTTCTACAAACCACCCTTTGACAGCCTAGTTTTCATATATGTTGGCCCTCCAATTTTTTCTTTGGAAGCCTCACTATCCCTGAAATTTGTTCGAGCTTTCCACATTTACCAACCATAATATGACTGACTTCAACCCTTACGCAAAAACCTTCGACTCACTCACAAAAAAATGATGCAAGACTACTTCTTGAACCCAAGGCCCATGGACTAGGCGTAGGCTACCAACTTACACCGAAAGGCCCTTGGACCCAGGTCCTGTGAGTTAGGACATGCTAAGATATGATTAGAATTAGTATTGGTTAACTTATTTCACTCGTTGGATAAAGATTAGGGCCTAAGGATTCTGTAATTAGAACGAAATACATTGTATTTGGAGGATCTTATGACAGGATATATATATATATATAGAGAGAGAGAGAGAGAAAGAAGGGGATTTGGTAATAAACATTGTAAAGGCCTAACGGCCTCTCTATATAGAATGAGCCCTCTTGTAAAAGTAAACTAGATTGATACTGAAGAGAAGTTTTTCTCCCAAAAATTTGGGGACTAGGGGATAAGCATTGTAAAGGCCTCGCTAAATAAGATGAACCATACTGTACAACTAGACTAGATTGGAACTGAAAAGAAGCGCTTTTCCTCAAAGTTTGGGAACATGGGGATAAACATTGTAAATGCACAAAGGCCTTTATAAATAGGGCAAACCCTCTTGTACAACAGGACAAGATCGTAGCTGAAGAGTAGTTTTTTTCTCAATTTTTCCTCCTTTGTTTTCCTTGGTGAACCTCTTGTCTTGGTAGTGAAGCCAAGATGATCTAAGTCCTTGCCTTGACATCCAGTCTACTAATGTGGATCTCCCTTTTCCATGACGCATCAACCCCCTCCCCTAACCCAAACCGATCAATGCAGTCCTACTTCAGGCATTCACACTTACTAAAGTTTTGACCTTTGTTCACCCCACAACCATTTCTGCTCTGGTGCTCCACGCACCCAAATTCTTCAAAATTTCAATAACATCTCATTCATTCAATAAGCCACAGAGTTCCAGATGCACTCCAAGTGAAAGAAACTGCATACATCATAAAGGACCATAACCCAACATACCGTTGAAGGGAAGCATAGCCTCAAGCAACTAAATTATCTAGTATTCTGATTAACAGCACTAAAACTAGGAAAACAGAGGCATGCCTATCAGAAGAAAGAAAATTCTCACCTCCCAGCCCACCCATCAAATGGGTGACACTGAAAATGGAAAATCCTAACAACTCAATGCATTCGAGACGACAAGAACACCATAGACTAGAATGAGGTCCTGATCAATGGCCTCAAAGCCTTCAAAAACCAGCAAAACCTATCGACCTTCAACTTAGAGGTGAAGATGATGGTTATGAAGATGAGGAAGATAAAGAGTTCAAACTTATAAGGTAAAAAATGGATCTGCATTGATCTGGCTTGGACAAGCAAATAAGAGTAAAACAGGCTCGTTCCATTGATCCATACATTAATACTTACATGGATGAGTATGCAGATGATGGAGACGATGGACCCATACCGCTGGGGAGATGAGGATGGAGACGATGGAGATGATGAAGCTTCGTCGCCGTCGAATGGACGTTGGGACCTTGCGTATTTGCAAATAGGTTGGCGAGGGAGGAGGATGGTGAAAATCGGCTGGGAGAGAGTTACCGTCGGTGAAATTAGGGAAAGTCGAACAGGGAGGGTTAAACAGATGAAAAGGGGCTTTTTGTGTTGTGATATCGCAACAATATTTGCAATATCGCAACTTAAAAAAGGTGCGATACCGCAACTTATTTTGCGATACCGCAAATTAAAAACTTGTGATATCGCAATGTATGTTGTGATATCGCAAAAACAACTCAGCTTGTGCTTTTTCCAGCGGTACGGGCTGTACGGAGAACGTCTTGGTAATATGTTGAACTTTGGTAACAGGGGAGGGATTTGTGCTACTGTAGGTGACCGTACGGAAAATGTCCCATAAAAGAAAGTTCTGTAGCCTTTTTCATCATGAGGCTGGCTTCTTCCATTGCAATTTTTCCAACAGAATGTTGTTGATAAGTAAGTTGGATGACTGGAAGTGTCTGGATGGTTTAGTCAACAGGAGGCCCAGCCTTAACAAGCATAATAATGACATGTGGCTTCTGGATAGAGTTTACAAAGGATTCCGGATCATGGAAGCCAAATAGGGGAAGGTTTCCTTCTTGTTTTCCTCGTCTACAACTACTACCATAAAAAGCCGCAGATCTGCTACCATATGAGTTTTCTTCCAAGTGCAAAAATATTCAAATCCAGTAATCCCCCCCTTCTCCAAACAGGAACAGTGAAAAGCTTCGGTAAACTCAATATCTAAGGCAAGTGGAAAACTCATGATTTTCAACCTTTCATGGAGCAATAAAGTTGAAATAGCGGAGGTTTTACCGATCCGTCTCGTTCAGTACAGCGAATCGATTGGAGAACACGGGAAATCACCAAATCTCTTTAATGGAACCCAAAAACCCACCTTTTTTTTTTTTTTTAATCCCTTTGTCCTTCGGTGAAGAATGTAATTCAGAAGATTAGGTGGGTTTAAGAACTCGGTTGTAACTGAGTCACATTGCTAGATGCATAAGGGTCTGGTCATGACTAATGTGTAATGGTTCAGTGACTTCTCGGGCTGAAACTGAAACTTTAGAATGTGTTCACAACAATCATCGGTGTGGATAATGATTTGGAGGAAGACAGATCACAAAAGGATTACCAATCCATTCTCCAAAATATCAAGGACTGATTGCACAAAACCCTAGGTTTCAGGATTTTGAAAAACAACCAAAGACCATTACAGAGAACCAATCAACAACAAGAGGAAATTAAGAAAGGCATGAGATCAGATTCTCTGACTAATCAACAACATAAACACCTAAAAGGATTCAGTCGGTCAAGCGATTCAACCATATTTCAACAACTTTTCATCAAGTGAATCCATTTAAAGAATAAAATATCAATAGATTGATTTATTTCTGGATTCTCAATGGCTTAACATGGAGATGCTCTGATACCAATTGTTAGAAACAATAATCTAGATCTTTGATCTAGGAAACCCTAATAAACCAAGATCCTCCATGTCAAATCATTGAGAGTGGTAAAGCGGAAAAACATACCTGAATCCATTGAATGAACTTGTTCGCAGGTTAATGATCTTCCAATCCAATATGGCTCCCAGAGAAACCCTCTTGATTCTTCTGATGAAGGGATGTCAGAGAGAATAGGAATTCACCATATGAATTGGGGACCATAACCCTAATATATAAGATATCATAAGTTTGCTATTTCTAATTTGGCCCCTCATCAAATTAGAAATAACATTCTGGTATCTACACATTAATCTCATGACAATTATACCCTTAAACCTCAGAACTTTAATTCTTAATTAGATCACTTTAATATAGGCTTAACCAAAGATAGCATAACACATTAAATAGTTACATGTGTGGCCCCACATGATGGAATTTTTCCAACAAATTGTTCTCAGAATATGAGTAGTATAAATTCATTAATTAGAAAGGCCCATAACAGAAATCCAAGTTACTTGAAAGCAGCAAAACCCTCTTATTTATAAATAGTATTCATTCTTAGTACCACCATCAAATTGATCCTTTGTAAAATACATGATTAAACTTAGAAAGGACTGTAATTAATCATTAATGGTTTTAATTTTAAATGTGAGCCCAATGATGAATTCACGAGTGGATGTTAAACTCTGAATCAAACAAATTGAAAAGCAACTCAAATGACCTAAACCCATCAAATTTTAGGATTAGATTAAGTACCAAATCACAGATTGCATACACATGGGAATTGGCCAAACTACCAAACTCGTCAACTGTGATCTCTCAACTAAAATAAGTGGGTTTCCGTCCCATTGTTTGAAAATGTAATTTATAAATCCATAGAAAAGATTTTATGATTTTTGAGCATTTCATGTAGGAACTTAGAAAGCCTTTTTTCACCTAGCTATTTGAATATTCTAAGAGGTGTTTGGATGTAATGAAAATGACAAGTAAAGAGCCTTCTCTAAGAGCGTATTTAGATGTATGGTGAATTGAAGTAGGGTGAGCTGAAGCATCAAATCAGGAGAAAATAAGGGGTGTAGATCTCCATTTGCAATAGGGTGAGGTGAGGTGGACAAATGAGGAGAAAATAGGGGTGTAGATCTCCATTTGGAGAATGGTTTTTTTTTTTTTCTCTCCAATGCGTTTAAATTTGAATTGAGAATACTATGTACTGAAAGACCATTTGAATCCCAAATCAACCAAATCAAAAAGCAACTCAATTGAAGACCTACACCACTAGATTTTAGAATCAACTAAACTCTCAAATTACGAATTGCAAATGCAAATGGGAATTGCACAAACTTTAACTATGGTCTCAAGTATGATATGTGGGGTCTCGTCCCCTTCCTAAATATCTATTTTATAAATTCAAAGGAAAAATTTACATTTCATTTGGGAGAAAAGTAGAGAGGAGAATATAATTTTCATAAGAGTAACCTCTTTTCGCCCATTTGAATCTTCTAAGAAGTGTTTGGGTATAGTGGGCGTGACAAGTAGAAAATCATCTCTATGTGGAGAAACGAAATGAAAATTAGGGGTGAAAATCTCCTTCTGGTGCATGGCTACATTATCTCTAGTAGTGTTTCTCTAATGTGTTTAAAATTGAATTTGAATGTAGCATACTATGTAGGAACAAACCATATTAAAACTTCTTTCTCCCTTTAAGCTAAGCTGTTAAAACTTCTTTCTCCCTATTAGCTAAACTTCTTTCCCTGAAGGGAGTTTTATCTACCTCCTTCAATGAGAAAGTCTTTCCTCTTAACATTTTTGCAAAAGTGAGTTAAGAGAATAATTACTTTTCACTTCGTGTAGATCGAAACAAGAAAAATGTTTTGCAATCTACAGAGGACCATCAAAATTCTCTTATTTTTCTTACGAAATGTATATCCGACCTTCAATTTATTTAGAATTTTATCATTAAAAACCTTGAATTATGTCCACCATATATTATTCCAGTCCTTATTATCTGATCAAAGACATCCATGGAAAATTGATTACAGCATTCATAGACCCTCTGTAGGATATGAGCTGGGTGCTTGCGTGGAGAGGAATTGAGGCAGGAAAGTGAATGTCTAGACAGTTTTAGGAGATGGCAAAGGGACCTTTGGGGTGCATGAGATTTTTTCTCCAAAAGTGAACATCTTGAGGATGCATTGCATTGCACTGCATAAAACAATGTCGGACCAAATAACTTTGTGACGGTTTTCCTTAGCTGTGGGTTACACTCTCTCTAGTAAATGCCACTACCCATGTACACCCTTGATCGGTATATTTTATGAACACTATATAGGGATTCAAGGTCAAACTGCATGAGTAGTAAAGCGGCGAGAAGTGAAGGATATCAATGTGTAAGTGCCTAAAATAATATGGACTTGATTAAGAGGTAAATACACTGGTTTGTTGCTAAGCTTCTTGGGGAGATTGAATGCCTGAGCCTGAAAGGGAAGAAGAGGCAAAGGTTAGAGACCCCAGGTTGTTGTCAGCCGAAGGCCCTCCGATGCCTGAGTTAGTGCAATCACTAAGCAAAGGATGAGCAGAGGAGAAAGTGAATGAGAATGTTTGTGCTTGTTCGCCTTACCCCTTTGGGTTTACCTCATGCAAATATATATAGGCGCAGAGATCCCATCGAAAGTTTCCTTAGTGGAGATAGGTAAAAAGGGAACGTCCTATCAGGCCATACCTTGTACCCTTAGTGGGATAGGTGTAAGCTCTGTCCCATCAGTCCATACCTTGTATGGCTGCGGACATGACTATCTTATATGGTCAACTCCTTATTAGGCGCATGCCCCATCTGTCAGCTCGTTCTGCAACGCCACCGCACCCTAATAGGGCATTAATTATGATTGACGTTTGGCGCTTATCTCAGTCGACGGAAGACACCGAGACCGAGATGTGTATGCCAATATTGGAGCCGAGACGAGGCTAGCCGGTACTCTTACCGAGACTAGCCAGAACCGGATGCCGAACCCGGGGTGGTGCTAAGACAGGCCTAGCAGTTTACTTCGGAGTTATGAGACCGAGATCAGGACGAACTCAATTGGTATTTTTACCGAAATCAGACTTATCTTTGGTATTACGAAAATGCCCCCACACACAATGTATATGAAACCGTCACTTTTCTAGGACTTTTATTACTAAGGCAGTGCGGGGAACTCATTTCCCACCTCCCCTTTTCATTTTCCATTGGATTTTTAGAAGTTTACATTTGCTTCTTTAATTTTACCATTGTTTTTACAAATAAAAGTCCTACAATTCATAAATATTCAATTACATGAAACGAAAAAAATCCGAAGTTACATGTTGCATAGAGTCTATATAGAAACGAAATTGATACCTTCCCCTTCAACTTTGAATTCGGACTCTTGATTGTCTCATTCATGGTTTAGTGAGAGAAGTGGAAGTCCCCTCATCTTTTACATCTATAGTTTAAATAAAGGGATAATTAGCCAAAAGTCCCTCGGCACGGTTTTGTAAGGCGAGAGGTGCCTAGATATGCCACATCAAACATTCATGACCGATTTGCCTTTCATCTGTTTAGATCTGAAAGCGTACCTTGCGCCATGATCTTGATGATGAGCAAATCTCTTTTGTCAAATAGGGTTTTCTCTTATCACCCACTCCAATATGCAGTTAAGAGAGAGGACCAGAAAATCATATATATAGATAAGCCCTAGAGAGATTTCTTTCCATAAAAAAATCTAATAAAAATAAGTTTATCTTGGATTAACTTTAAAATTTCAAATATTCCATTCTCCCTCATTCTTAGGGCAACCTCGTTCGGTCTTCTTCTCTCTGCTTCTCTCGGCAAGTTAGTTGTGGTACGCCATTGGCGGCAAGATCGATGAGATCTGAAGTGAACCACTGGTGCAGATCGAAGTTGCTCGGCCATTGCAGTGCAGAGGGCCATCACAGATCAGATATTGGTTCTCTATTTGGTCAGATCAAAGGAACTTAAGAGGATCAAGCCCAAGTTCAGAACCTCCACTGTTTTATCTGACGAGATCTGCAACACAAAAGTAGCCTTCTGCTTCATCTCAGGCGAGGGTGGAATCAAAGAGTCTGGATCTGGCTGATATTCCGGTTGTCTGCAACCAGGCGAAACAACTCTCTATCGCCCTTTGATCGACACTTAGATGTGCAACGCTTAACCGCAAGACTACGATGTTGTCAAGTAGTAAATGACTCAAGAGTCCGGATTATCGATCCCACAAAGAGAGGGTGAAACAAGCAATGAATCCAATTTGAGTAGAATTGAACTAAGATATAGCTAATATAGACAAATGAAGTGAAAAAATAAAACTAATAAACTATGCAATGTAAACAACTAATTAACAAACTAAAATATGAAATTAATACGATCTAACAAACTACACTTGGATGAGTGGTGGTTGAAATGGAAGATTTAAGGTGAAGAAGTGGTGTGAAATGTGTATGATTTTAAAACAAGTGGTGTAAAATGTAGATCTAACAATCTAGAAGTGCAAATAACAAATCAAATAAAAATTAAAATTAACTACAATAAAAATAAGAGATTAGGCCATCCAAAATCCACTAGGTATGTAATTAATCCAACCAATGCATGTTCTAATTCAACTCTCAAATCTACAATCCAATTAGTAATCTCTTGCCTACTTGAATTGGATGATATGACAATGAAGATTAAAGTAAAGAAAATCAAAAGTCAAGATCGTAGATCATAACCTAACTACCCTAACAATTAATCATTAAAATCAAGCTACAAAAGATCAAAGATGAGGTCTTTAGAGCATGCAATGTGAGAGAACTTAATCCAATTACAAATCATCAATTGAGATTATCCAAGCATCAAGTGTAGAGATAGAGCATGAGAAATGAGAGAGATTAGCATAAGTATATCTAAAATCTACTAATCAATCAAGGCACAAGTAAGGAATTTAAACTAAAACATGCATAGAATTGAACTAATCACATTTCTTAGCTTCAAAAGGAGAGCCTAATCCAAGAGCATTAGCCACTAAACATCAAGAAAGAGCTCCAAATCTCCATTAATGATCTTCAATTACACACTCTATTTATATTAATTACAAAGAAGATCCTAATTACAATCTAAAAGTAAAAATAAAATTGCAAAAAAAAACTAACTTTCCAAAAGAGATCTTTCTTTGCCAAAAGATCCCCCTTCTTGCCCTACAAATACATTCCAATTTATAGGAACATTGAAGACATTTGATTGACTCTAGAACATAGATCATAACCTAACTACCATAACAATTAATCACCAAAATCAAGTTACAAAAGATCAAAAATAAGGGCTCTAGAGCATGCTATGTGAGAGAACTTAATCTAACTACAAAGCATCAATTGAAATTATCCAAGCATCAAGTGTAGAGATAGAGCATGAGAAATGAGAGAGATTAGGATCTACTAATCAATCAAGGCACAAGTAAGGAATTTAAACTAAAACATGCATGGAATTGAACTAATCACATTTCTTAGCTTCAAAAGGAGAGCCTAATCCAAGAGCATTAGCCACTAAACATCAAGAAAGAGCTCCAAATCTCCATTAATGGTCTTCAATTACACACTCTCTTTATATTAGTTACAAAGAAGATCCAAATTACAATTAGAAGTAAAAAAAAAAATGGCAAAAAAAAAAAAAAACTAACTTTCTTGCCTTCCAATTTATAGGAACATTGAAGACATTTGATTGTCTCATTTCATTTCACAAGGATGCAATTTTAGTCCTGTGAGTTGGATGAAATATTTTATATGTAAAATTTTTTTTTTTTGCAATTATTGAGATTTGAACCCATAACTTATTCCATAATAACCCAAACTCTAACCAATATACCAACTAATACTTTGTGTTAGAAAATGACTTCTTTTATCTATAAAGTCTTCTCCTCTTATCTTGGAATTCTTCAACACTTCACCAAGATTTCTTCATATAACTTCTTTATTGAAATATCTTTTTGATGCATTGGAACACTAGCGGAAGATTGGGGTAGTCGCGGGGTTCATATATACGAGAAATTACATAAAAATGCGCTATAAATAATCAAATTTATGCATGATAATCCGATAATCTGTTAATGTGATAGAATGATAAAATCTCTGTGTAAAGCAGATGATATGCATATGAGGTGCCGATAAAATTCAAACTAATGAGGGGTAAAATATGCAATATTTAACACTCGTCACCCTTCTTCTTCTACTCCGGCCAGAGCAAATCTGGATCCCGATGCCTGCAACAACTTTCGCTCGATCTCTGTTACAGCGGTGGCTGATCCAGAAAGAACCAGATGTTCTTTCTTTCTGCAAATGAATGCAGATCAAATCTCTCCTCTTTGTGCAGCGTCAACACCTTGGTGGCCAAACCCGAGAGCTCCTTTCCTTCTACAATTAGATCTGATCTGGCATAGGCCCACTTTCAATCAGATCGTCTTCCTTGATTATCAACAACATCCGTGCCCACTTGAGATCTGCAATCCGATCTCCTTTTCACTTATGGCCCACCAAGAATCAAATCCTCTATCTTCTTCGGATCCAATTTCTGCAACATGCAGACCCTTTTCTTCTTCCATCGACTATAAACACACTTGCAGATCAACTCGGATATGCAACTCCGTTTTTCAATGGACCACATAGAGTAGCCTTCCGGGAGCATTTTTCCTTCTCTGTTTTTTCTTCAAAGTTCACTTTCTCTCTCTTTTCTCTATTATCACTCCTTCTCGGTTTGGGTAATGGAGGCTGTGGGATTGAGGATTGGGTAGGGCTAAGGTGAAAGGTGAAAGGGCTGGCGTCACCTGACGTCATCAATACGGTCAAATTTAATTTTGTCAAATTTATCAAAGTTTTTTTTTTAAGTCTATTTGAGTTTTTGCAAAATTCATCTGAGTTTTTGAAAAAATTATTTGAGTTTTTGATAAATCTATCTTAGTTTTTGATAAATTTATCTTAGTTTTTGGCAAATATATATAAGTTTCTGTCAAATTTATCTCCATTTTGAAAATTTTAACTGAGTTTTTGAACAAATCTTTCTGTGTTTTTGGCGAATTTATCAGAGTATTTTTGAAAATCTATTTGAGTTTTTGGCAAACTTATTTGAGTTTTTTAAAAGTTTATCTTCGTCTTTGGAAAATCTATCTTAGTTTTTTCGTAAATCTATTTGTGTCTTTTGAAATCTACGTCAGTCAACGTTAACAATACGGTCAAATTCTTGTCAAATTTATCAGAGTTTTTTTTAAAATCTATTTGAGTTTTGATAAATTTAACTGAGTTTCTGGAAAATTTATCTAAGTTTTTGGAAAATATATCTGAGTTTCAGACAAATTTATCTCCATTTTGGAAATTTTAACTAACTTTCTTAACAAATCTTTCTGTATTTTTGGAAATTTATATGAGTTTTTAGAAAATCCATCTGAGTTTTTTGTAAATTTATTTTTATTTTTTGAAATAAATTTAATTGAATCTCTGCAAAAATACTTGAGTTTTTAGCAAATTTTTCTGAAATTTGGAAAATTGATTTATCTTAGGTTTGGTAAATTTATTTGAGTTTTTTGAAATTTATTTGCGTTTTTTAATTTTATTTACGTCTTTTGAAATTTATTTTCATTTATTGTAATTTTTTTGAGCCTTTTGAGATTTATTTGCGTCGTTTTAAGTTTATCTGCGTTCTTTTGAAATTTATTTGCATTCTTTTGAAATTTATTTACATTTTTTTAGATTTATTTGTGTTTTTGTAAAATCTATTTGAAAATCTCATTAATCAAATTTTCATTAATCGTAGCCAATTTAATGGTGGTTGATCATTATTAATGGCATATCCTACTAATCATGAAATATAATTTATCTTAAAAAGAAATAAGAAGTTTTAAAAAAATGGTAACTTAGACATTTTAGGTTTTTAAATTTGAAAAAATGACCTACACATTATGAAAAAAGATCATGAATCTAAATCAGAAAGTGAAATGTTCAGGGATCTATCACCAAATGACCTTTAAATAAATTCATTAGGTGGGCCTCACCATGGACATTACTCAATCAAAAGTAAGTAAATAATATAAAATCAACTCAATTAGGAGAAATTCTCCCCAATTGGAAAGAAAAATAGAACATTCCAACACAAAGTGGGATAAGACTCTTCTTATTATTATCAAACTGAAAAAGAGGAGTAATAGTATTTTCCAACAGAAAGTCGGAAAAGACTCCTCATATTATTAAACTGAAAGTGAGGAGTACATATAAGGTTCCTTTGCAAACAGCAAACACCGGAGTCAACCTTAAGCTTACATAACATCATTTACTAAGGGGGTTTTAACATATTGGCTCACCTTAAATTTTGCTTTCTCAATTTCTTGACCCAAATTTTAGAAAATGTCACCGGACTCGTTTGACTCTAGTCAACATTATTTTTTAACTTTTTTGCACTATATCCCCATGAATTTATCAATGTCGTGAAAAGTAAATACACATCTGATCATCATTTCTCAAATTTTATCATTTGGTAAAAAAAAAACTCTCCTTAAGATGCCGTATAAAAGTCATGATATTATCGGATCCGGAGCAAAAATGTTTAGAAAAAGATTGTTGACTAGATTCAAATGACTCCGGTGACATCACCTGAACTTTTATCATGAAATAGGAAAATTTAAGTTTAATGGTGACTAATATATCATAACCGCTTTATTAAGTGAGCTCTTTCTGAGATTGGTCAAGATGACAAGCAACTTATCAGATGATGGCAACTTCTCCTTGATGAATGGAACATTGAGGAATTTGTCACCCCATGCATGGAGAGATGGAAATGTATTAGCATCCATTAGCTTGAATCCACAAACCTCCTCAAGCAGCGGCAACCAGTGAGGAATCCAACCCGCCACCAAATCTAAAAAGCCCACACTTTCTCCTCCGAAAAACTCCTTCCCTTGGAGCTCTTCCTCTAGTATTTTCAATGCCTCTAGGAACTCTTCCACTGCCTTCTCTTGTTCTTTTCCTTCAGAACGAAAAACAAAGGGTATGCTACCCATACACTGCATCAAAACAAGCACTAACTTTCAATATAATTCTTAGTTACAAGGAGCTCCTTTCATTTACCAAAAAATAAATTAAAAAGGCCACTTTCTCACGCTCAGCCAATTGTGCAGGCAGAGTGAGGACAAATATGACATGTGGGGGCCACTTGGAGTGGTAAAGGCATCTTTGATGAGCAGCCAATTTAGATGTCAGCTCTAAGTAGGACGAGGGTAGTGTGTGAGTGGTTTATATCACTTATAATGGGTCCCACATGTACTCACTCTAGCCATTCTTTCATACAATCCCAAGGATTTCAGTGTGAGGAGCGCTAGAGGCATGGCTCAGGTGTTCTCAGATGCATTTTTTAGAGCCATGGATGGAAAAACAGGTTTTGGGTTTGTTATTTGGTTTGACGGTTCTTGGATTCATGTAGGATCAAATCCAAGATTTCATCTTCAAAAGAAGCTGAGGCAAGAGCTATAGGCTTTGGGTTTGTTATTTGGTTTGACGGTTCTTGGATTCATGTAGGATCAAACAATGAATCCAAGATTTCATGTTCAAAAGAAGCTGAGGCAAGAGCTATCAAATTCGCAACGAAGGAGGTTAGGTCACGGGGATTTCGCAAGATCCCTCTTTTGTCGGACGCCCTCAAAGTGATTAGAGCCATCAACGGGTTGATGGATTGGGCTATGCAACCTATTTTGCAGTACATCAATGAGTTGAGGTCCAAGTTTGAAGACATTTTCTTTTTCCATATTCTTAGAAGGATAAATCAATTTGCTGATTTACTTTCCAAGAACTCAAAGAGACGAGGGGTTTGTGTGGGACTAACAACGGATTGATCTCTTGTGTAGTTTTGGAAGCTCTTCTTGATTTTATTTTCTTTTCTTTCCTCTCTAATGAAATTGTTTTTTACCAAAAAATAAAAACTATAGTCAAATTGAAATAAAAGGACTAGTTTAGTTACCTTCTCCTCTGCAAATTTAGCCCAAAATCGCGCCTTTGCTCTCTCAAGTGGATCTTGAGGTAAGAGGGGATTTTCCTTCCACGTCTCGTCAATGTATTCTAGAATGATGATCGATTCTGTAATGGGTTTTTCGCCGTGCAAAAGGACAGGAACTTTCTTATGAATAGGATTACACTTCAAAAGCAAGGGGCTCTTACTTTTGAGATCTTCTTCTATGTATTCATACTTGATCCCCTTGCGCAGGAGTGCCCATTCAACCCTGTAAACAAAAGGGCTTAGGAATGCTCCCACCAGTTTAACTTCTCCCATCTCTTAAACTGAAGAAGAACACATGTAGATATACCTTGTTCCTCTTCGCTATTTATAATAAGATTATAGACATTGAAGTTTAGAGCTCTGATTCCTTGAGGAACAAGATGTGGACTTTATTACACATACTTTTTATTAATTGATAGTCAAGCTCAATTCAGAGAATAGATAAGCTAAATCTATGAACCGGGTGTGGTAGTATTACATTAATAATAGTGACCTTACAGACACGGTTGAACTGGCTGCATGTGGTAGTATTACATTAATAATAGACACGGTTGAACTGGCTGCATGTGGTAGTATTACATTAATAATAGTAACGTACATTAATAATAGTGACGTTACAGACACGGCTTCGTTATGTGAGAAATTTTATTGCTGCAACATGTGACCTTACTCCAGCATTTTGGCATTGTTCTTATGTGCGACGTCACTGCATACGCAACGGCCTCTTCTTTATCAAAGGAATGGTCCAAGGATGCTGCCTGTCAACCAGGTTGGTTAGTTCGCTGATATACAAGGCCCTCTAATTATTAATATTTTTTATTTTTCGAACTATTTCTATTTTTTTTTCTAACGGAGGATTTCCAATCCTTTGGGCTTTACCAATCCTTCCGGGCCAGAAAGAAGCCGGGTAAAACTCCTTTGACCCCTAAGTGGTAGCACTAATAGACTCAACATTCGATTCCTAAGGATGGGGGAACCGGGGATCGATACCAGGACTTCTAGCCCTGAAAGAGAGGAACCGTGGTCCTGACCACTTGGCCAACCCCTTGGCGTTTCGAATTATTTGCAATTTGAAATCACAAAATTACAAGAAAATTGATCTCATAAAATGAGTAGTATAAATTCATTAATTAGCAAGGCCCCATAACAGAAATCCAAGTTACTTGAAAGCAGCAAAACCCTCTTATTTATAAATAGTATTCATTCTTAGTTCTACCATCAAACTGATCATATATAAAATATATGATTAAACTTAGAAAGAACAGTTATTAATCATAAATGGTTTTAATTTGAAATGCGATCGAGCCCAATAATGAATTCATGAGTGGATGCAGACCCATTTGTTTCGAACTTGTTGAATTTTAAACTCTGAATCAAACAAATTGGAAAGCAACTCAAATGACCAAAACCCATCAAGATTTAGGATTATATTAAGCATCAAATTACAGATTAAATACACATGGGGATTGGCCAAACTACCAGACTCGTCAAGTGTGATCTCTCAACTAAAATAAGTGGGTTTCAGTCCCATTGATTGAAAATGTAATTTATAAATCCATAGAAAAGATTTTATGATTTTAGAGCATTTCATGTAGGAACATAGAAAACCTTTTTTCACCTATTTGAATATTCTAGGTAGGGTTGTAAACGGGTCGATTTCGGTCTGGGTCCATAACCAGAACCGTTAAGGAGAAGGTGGAACCGGATCTGGACCCAAAACCGTTTCGGAATCAGTTTCTTGACTTCGGAACCAGAACCGGAACCAGAACCATATATGGGATGGGTCTGGATCCGGGTCTAAGTATAGAATAATATTTAAAAAAATATGGTTTTTAGGAGAGATTTTCTAAAATTGAGGTAATATGTCAGATCTCGGGTCTACGGGTCCGAACCAAGTTGGAACCGGATCCGGACCCATTTCTTTATCGGGGCTTAAATAAGGACTCAGATCCGGTTTTTAACAGGTCGGAACGTTTGAGTAATAGGAGAATCGGGGATTCATTTACATCCCTAATTCTAGTAGGTGTTTGAATGTAATGAAAATGACAAGTAAAGAGCCTTCTCTAAGGTGGACAAATGGGGAGAAAATAGAGGTGTAGGCCTCCATTTGGAGAATGGTTTATTTTTTTTCTCCAACGTGTTTAAATTTGAATTGAGAATACCAAGTCAAAAAGCGACTCCATTGAATGCCTACACTACTAGATTTTAGAATCGACTAAACTCTCGAATTACGAATTGCAAATGCAAATGGGAATTGCCCAAACTTTGACTATGGTCTCAAGTATGATATGTGGGATCTCGACCTTACCTTAAAATCTATTTTATAAATTCAAAGAAAAACTTTACATTTCATAAGCGAGAAAAGTAGAGAGGAGAATATAATTTTCATAGAGTAACCTCTTTTCTCCCATTTGAATCTTCAAAGAAGTGTTTGGGTATAGTGGGCGTGATAAGTAGAAAATCATCTCTATGTGGAGAAATGAAATGAAAATTAGGGGTGAAAATCTCCTTATGGTGCATGGTTACATTCTCTCTTGTAGTGTTTCTCCAATGTGTTTCAAATTTGAATGGAGCATACTAGGTGGGAACAAACCATTTTAAAACTCCTTTCTCCTTATAAGCTAAGCTGTTAAGTTGTTAAAACTTCTTTCTTGCTATAAGCTAAACTTCTTTCACTGAACGGTATTTTATCTACCTCCTTCAATGAGAAAGTATTTTCTCTTAACATTTTGTAAAAGTATGTTAAGAGAAGAATTACTTTTCACTTCATGTAGATCGAAACAAGAAACATGTATTGCACCAGACTGAAAATTTCCTCTTCATTTTCTCTACATCCAAACAGCCTAGGCGGAGGAGTTCAAAATTCAAATCCATTGATGATGTAGAATCACTACTAGAGAAAAGTAGTATCTCATCCATTACTGGACTCTCTGCCTTCACATGGTGGGAATTTCCTCCTAGCTAATTTTTCCTCATTCAAAAAGGCTAGTTGCTAATTTTGAAACCATGCCTGAATCCATTTAGTATTGGGTGACATTTGTCCATTTCAATCCCGTCATTATTAATTAAACCATCATTTAACATTACTTTTCAACTGTCCACATGAGGGGGATCATTTGGATGGTGTCAGATGACTGGCCAAGAGGAGTTTCATCATTTAATCTATCCATAAAGACACTGTTCAGGATGTTTGAGAACAGATGATGATAGTATCCTAAAACTGTTACTTGTGGGGCTATTACATTTTATCTTAACCTATCCTTGCTGATCTTAACCTATCATGTAAACTGTGAAAATCCAACCGATAAGGTGTAGTGCACCTCAAGGTGATGAGCAAAGCAGAGTTTAAAAACTGGGAACATGGCTCAAGGCAGAGTGCCACCAACCGGAGTAACTTGGGGAGATCATTCAACTCAGAGTGACTTATCGAGCCAAATACCTCTAGTGAGTTTCCACCATGAATACAATGATCCTGAAGATGCCATGTGCCCTATCTTCTTAACCTCAGAAGAATCAATTGAGCATGCTCTCTATTTATGTAATCATGCGAGAGCCACTTAATTGGTTTGGGTCCAACATAAGAATGTTATCACATTCCATTACCCATTTAAGGATCAGGGAGCGGTGGAACTCCTTAATGGAATTATGTGACAGAACAAGCTCACCGATTCACCCTCAAGCTAAAACTTGGGCTCTCGCCCTCTAGTGGGCCCTATGGAAGAGCAGAAATGATTTTATATTTAGGGGCATAAGAATAAAACCTCTTAGCACAATTAATTGTGATACAAGAATGACTGTTGAATCTATGGCCAAGCCTAAAAAGATCAACCAAGGTCCTTTATCCCCTAATAAGGAAATTAGCATGAGGAGCCCTAGTGGTATGGCTCAGGTTTTCTCATATGCCTCCTTTAGAGCTGTGGATGGGGGAAACATGTTTTGGCTTTGATATTTGGATTGATGGTGACTAGGTGCATGCAGGGTCGCGTGAAGGACCAAAGGTTTCTTCTCCAAAAGAAGCCGAGGCAAGGGCTATCTTATGTGCGCCGAAGGAGGCGAGCATACGGGTTTCCGCAAGATCCACCTTTGGTCAAATGCCCTCGAGGTAATTCAAGTCATTAATGGGTCGATAGATTGGTTTATCCACCCTATTTTGCTGGATATTAGAGAACTGAGGTCTACCTTTGAAGTTATTTCCTTCTCCCATGCTTCTAAATGATTTAATAGTTTTGATCATGAGCTTGCCAAGAGATCTTATGGGTTGGAACTGGTTTCTATGCAATGTGTGTAGCTCTTTTTATTTTGTTTGTTCTTTGGTTATTTTCTGTCTCTTTTAATTAATTTTCATTTCTACCAAAAAAAATACATTTTCCACTAATAAGGTCCTCTTTTAGTCAATCCATTGTTACCTCACTGGGGAGGCAACTCCTCTCCACATTAAACGACTAGGTCAATTGCACGTTGTAGGACTGATAGTTAGGGACTTGAGTAGTGTACATACATGTGTATCGAAGGAAAAAAAGTCTCTTTTTAAGAGATCTGACATGTGGGACCACTTGGATTTATGTGGCTTTCTATGCAAATAGAAAACATGAAACCACCTGCCCTTAGAGCCTAGAATTTGAACATCTTTCATTAATCCATGCATGTGCGCTAGAAATCCACGGCCGCCCTTCAATGGTCAATTCAGATACCCTTGATCGTCTCATTCATGCTTTATATTGTGAGAGAAGTATAGATCTACAGTGGAGCCAACGTGCTGAAAGTTTGAACCACACAAAATGAGCAGCATCCAATTCACCAAATTTTAATTTAATAGGAGATTTTTTAGCAGTTCAAAGTTTTAATAGGTCGGCTCCATTTTAGAGTTTCATTCCTCTCAGTAATGGGAAGCGTGTCTACGAGAACCAGACTCCTTGGCTTTGCACAATCGTATCATTATTGTTTGGTCTTATTTTTTACTTTATTCTTTTTCTTTCTTTCTTTATTTTGTTTGCTCCGATATTTCATTTAAACCTTCATAGTTCATCTTGTTATGCCTTGGTTAATAGCTTTCGATATTGCCCTCTAACCATCCATGGCAAGTAGGCATCATGGCCATAAAATAATTAACTCACCAACTAACCGACATTAATTAATTGTGGGTGGATTGGTTTACAAAGCATTCACATGGGCATAGATTATACTTTGATTGGAACGAAATACAACTATAAGTGCAAATCAAGGAGAACAGAATTATTTGGCAATTTGGATACATTATGGTGAACCCTACTATTTTCATATTCTATCCGCCTTCACAAAGTTTTAGAAAATTATGTTACTAGAAATGTTGGGATATTGTAACAGTGACATGTTTATGCAGATATTATTAAAAAAAGTCTATGAAATATATTAGTATTCAAATGATTAGTGACAAATCAACATTTAGGGTGTTTTAGTCTTTATAGTTCTATAGTTCTATTAATTTTATCGTACCCCAAGGGGTAGATCAGTTGGCTTAGGGCCACAGTTTGAACCCGGAGGTTGTGGGTTCGAAACTGCACTACCACACTAGGGTTACCGAGAAATTTACCTGGTTTCCCTCTGAGCCCAGAGGGATTAGTCCAACCCAAAGGTTGGAACCCTCCGATAGCCAAAAAAATTTAATTTCATCAGGTGGGCCTCACCATAGACATAGCTCTATAAAAAAAATAAATGAATAAGTAAAATAAAATCAACTCAATTAGGAGAAACTGTTCCCAATTGAAGGAAAAATAGAACATTCCAACACAAAGTGAGAACTTCTTATTATTACCAAACTGTAAAGTGAGGAGTAATAGGACACTCCAACAGAAAGTGGGAAAAGACTCCTCTTCTATCCATAATATAAAAGCCACAGTTTGGCAACAGTTTGGTCGACTCACTCGTTTGTCTTTTTCTGCCCTTTGATGACTATCACCCACCGACCCCTTTTCATCTCTCTGCAACGTCTCTCTCTTTGTTTTTTCTTTCTTTTCCCTTTTCCATTTTACCTCTTACCTATATGGAGAATCCATTCATCAATTTCATCATCCATTTCCTTCATCATGTTCTCTCTCCTGCTTCCAGTCAAGAAAAAAATGTTCCATTTCCTCAGCAAAACCCCATCAAACCACACCTCTCAATCCATCTCCTCCAAAACCCATCTCTCAAAACCCTCTCCCAAGCAAACCCACCAACCCATTTGATCCAATACCTCACAGACTCCTGTCATCTCTCCCCATAAAGCGCTCTATGCAGCCAAAAAGGTCCACGGCAAAATCCCACAAAAAGATTCCATCCTCACACTCCTCAAAGACCATGGATTCTCCAAAACCCACATTCAGAATCTCGTCTCCAAGCGCCCAGAGATCCTCTTCATCGACATCGAGTCCAATCTCATCCCCAAGATGGAGTTCTTCAAAGCAACAGGCCTCCCGGCTCCAGTCATCGCAGAGTACCTCTCTTCCAACCCAGTGATCTTGTCTTACAATCTTGATAATAGAATAAAACCAGTTTTGATTTAATTCATAGCATTTCGAGCACCCATGAAGTGTTTGCCAAACTGCCCAGACACTCAAACTGTTTGTTTCATTATGGTTTGGATAAATTCATCGTGCCCAATGTGACCCTTTTGCAGAACTACAATGTACCAAATGATCTGATTTCCAATATGTTTATGACGAATCTGAGGATTTTCACTCTGAACTTAGATCGGTTTGGGGAGATTGTGAGGTTGGTTAATGAAACTTCTCTCTTTATTTTCCCTATTTTCACCCTCCTTGCTACCAATGTGAATCACCCCCACCCATCTCACCATTTCTTTCTCCCTCTGTTTTCTTTATTTCACACTCTCTCTCTTACTTTCTTTCTCTCATTCTCTTTCTCACTCCACTCACTGCCAACATGAGGTATTCCCCAACCAATTTCATCATCTCACCATTTCACTGTCCCTCTCTGTTTCTTTCTGTTTTCCTTTCTTTCTTTCATTCTGTTTCTTTCTTTATCCTTGCCAAAGGACCACCGAGGCCTCCATCATCGATCAAGTGGACCCCACAACCTCATTTCAATTTCTCTCTTAGGTAAGCTTCTTTGTTTTGATTAAGTTGGGTTAATTGGGTTTTTCCACTAATTAGTGTTAGATGAGTTTGTTAGCATGTTAGATTGTGATTTGTAGAGTTATTTATGTGAGTTTGTTTCTAATTCATAGATTTTGGGCATTTTGAGCTAAGTTGTGGATTTGGCCATTTTGGATTTCCTCACCCAAAGGCAAGTGAATATGTATTTATTTTTATGGATATATGCATGTGTTTTTTTTATGGAATTGTAACTTTGAAATGATGGTAGAGGGCTGAGTCCCTAAAAATTGATTGCAGGAAAAGAAGGATTGGGGATCATTTTTCTAAAATCAGGGAAATAAAGTAGTTAGATATTTTAAAATATTTTGATTGCAGATTATTGGTTTGTAAACTCCATTTTCATGAAATTTGTTAGAACATAAATTCTCTGGAATTGTATAATAGGGTGTAGTGAAAATATCTGCTAAAAGAAATGACGTCTAAAGAGGAAAATAGCTTGCTTATCTATGCTTTTCATTCCATAAGATTATCTTGTATGCGGCAAATATCAATGAGATGTGAATTGCGTATCCCATGGGCTCTTCCTTTGCTTAGACATTGTCCAAAGCTCACCATGGTTAAATGACACCATTAAATCTTCTTGTCAATTTGTATTCTATTGATTAGCTATTTAGAGGTCTGTAATAGTCTTCTTTATGGATCTGTACAATTAAGTTAATGGACAGTTTGAATCTACTTGATATAGAGCCATATACATGATTAGAGATGTGAGTGATTGTATTTTTTATTAGGAGAGATGATTAAGCCCCCGCTTTTCCATGTTCTCAATTTTCACTACTACTTACAAGATATGTGCAAATTCTATATGAGGATAAATTGAAAAGTATGTTTTGGACAATTCATGATTCCATTTATTTTATAGTATTTTTTTTATCTGAATCAAATTATAAATTATGATGTGAACTTGTTCTTAATTATTTTAATTTTGTGAAAAGAGCAGTGCAATTGAGTGGTATCAAGAAGCAAGGAAATGGAATCAGATTTGATATGGGAGATGTCCTGGTTGGCGATCAAACTGTTGGTAATGAATGCGCAACTTATATTGTATTCTTGTGTTGTGTTAATGCAAAGTGCCTTTGTTTGAGGTTATTATGAAAATCCTTTGTGTCCAATAGTAGGTATCTATACTTAGGGTTCCTTTTTCTCTTTATCTCAGTCTACATCCCCTATGAAGGAATCACGAAGGCCATCTCATTAATCCCTCTCACAACTCACTTTAAAATGATTTCCCACCTATGAATGCCTCCGTTTTTCTCACTTTGTCATTCTCCATCTATTTCTCATCTCCTCCGCCCCTTTCCACCGAAGCCCCGTTCTCTCCTGCACTTCTGTCTCTCTCTACCTTTGCTCTTTTTCTTAAGGTGTGTGTTTTGTTTTCAAGCTTTTTCTCCACATTATTGGAGTAGCATAAATATGTATGTCTTGGTTTTTGTTTTCCCCCCTCCCTTTTTCACACGTTTTAGGTTGAGCTTCAACAGTTTGTATGCATTTTTCTTTCAATATTTTTTCTTTTCTCATTGTTGTAGCACTATAGTATGTGCATAATGCCTTTTTTTCCTTCTTCCTTTTTCCTAATCTTAAGTTGAGGATGAAGTGTTTGATCACAAATTTATAAAAGTTGAATCTTAATGACTTTGGTTTTTTCCCCTTCCTTTAAAAATCCTTAGTTGAGCGAGCATGAAGTGTTTCATTAAAAGTCTAAAAGAAATCGAATCTTAATGACATGATTATTTCAAAGGGTTTTACCCTATTAGAACTGTAGCACCTTCTCTCTTACTTGTTTAATGTTAGGAAGCTTAATGATCTAAGAAATTATTGTCTCTGCCTAAAAAATTATATTCAGTTTCCGAAGTGGTTTAATTGTTTTGTATGGAAGGAATCAGGTCAAATCATTTGAGATATGCTATTTTTTTTTAATTTTAATTTTTCCTTTGATTTAGTTGTAAAGTGTAATAACACCACAAATATATTTTATTTCTTAATTGAAAGGAAATATTTTCAATTGAGTTTTATTACTTCCTTGTAAAGAACAAATTTCACGCCCTCCCTAATAGCGATGCACTGTAGTTTCTTTTGGAAATTATTTCCTCATGAATTCAGTGGTAAGTGTTAATACTTAATATGTTGGAGAATTGGATCTAATTTTCAGATTGCTGAATTCTAAAGCTATGTTCTTGCCTTAGATGGTGTAGAAATGCTGATGCTATCAGCCAATGTCTTGAACATAAAGCAGACAATCAAAGGGAACCCAAATTTCTTTTTGCACTTTCTAAGGTAGGAGACTTGATAATCATCGTTAATTCTTTGTTCACACTTAACCAAATAAGTGGCCAACTTATTAAGCACGAGGAGTTGTGGAATTTGTCTGCATCATCAGCAATTCGTCAAGATAATTTTTGACAGGTCATCAACTTTTCCCTATCATTGAGTCGGGAAAAGATATGGCGGACGTTGTTAAGGACATAATAGGCAATTTATCAATGCAAAAAGGAGAACTTAGAGATCTTTCCCAACCTGATCCTACATGGTAATTTGTTTAACTATTTTTTAAATGTTTCATTTCAATTTCTGTTATTAGATATGGTAAAAAGTCAATATTTTACGTCTTTGTCATCCTTTGTTTTTGTGTTGAAAAATCCCTTTTGTTTTATTTGTATTTTTTTTTTGCTATAAGCAAATTAGTATTTTTAGACCCACCAATATATTGGCATTATATGACAAGCTATCCTTGTATGTGTTCCAATACGTGCATTAAGAAGTTTACCTCAAGAATGCTTGCTGACAACGTATTAAAAAATATATGCCGAGTCTCCACCACTTTGTTAAATATTATTCCAATATTTCTCATTTTCTTAGTTTTCCATTGTAGAAAATTAGTAAATATGACTTGTAATGAATATAGTCCAAGACTTAGCAATCAACACCATGAACAAAACAATTGATGAACTCATGGTAGCAAACTCTGGTAACTGATTCAGAGAGTTCAAGAAACTTTTGTCATAAGTGCGTCTCTATTGGTTTTGTTCTTTCTCTTTCAATTGAATGTGACCAATTTTTTCCAATAGTTCTCACCGTTAGGTAAATGCAGCTTTAAACTCATTTTTTTAAAAATATTCGTTATCTTCTCTGTATGTTTTCTAATTTGCGCTGTTGTAACTTTTTCAAAAACAAACTCTCTTTAACTTCTCTGCATGGTTGCTAATACGAGTATCTATCCTCCTCACCCTTTTGGTATCTCATTCCGTCACATACTGATATTTTTGCTCTCTTTTGGGTTTATTCA
This sequence comes from Cinnamomum chago, assembly GCA_038049695.1. Lineage (NCBI taxonomy): Eukaryota > Viridiplantae > Streptophyta > Magnoliopsida > Laurales > Lauraceae > Cinnamomum > Cinnamomum chago. The sequence continues at coordinate 120,817,999 of CP142451.1, forward strand.
ATTGCTCTTGATGCTTTAGGATGGATTTTTTTAGGGTTTTCTTGGGCTTGTGAGTTTCAATTTTAGTACCTCAAGACTCTACAATAATGACAATTATTTTTAGGTGTTCTTCTCTTATCTGGAATTTTTTTGGTTGTTGCAGTTTTATCGTACTGTATAACCTCTTTTGTGTTGGTTGTTGCAGTTTTATCGTACTGTATAACCACTTTTGTGTGTTTTTTTTTTTCTACTCTCTACATGTTGTTTAACCTATGAGATTTTTATGTTACTTTCCAAGAAACTGAAATTCACAATAGAGGAATAATCCACCATATATATAACTCACAATGCAATACCTCAAAATTTGAAAGTAATGACATAATTCTTTTTGGGTGTTTTCCTCTCAGTCTGAATTTTTTGAGTTGTTACATTTTTAATCATACTGTATTACATCTGCTTGGTTTTTATTTTTTTACTCTCTACATGTTGTTTAACTTATGAAAATTTTACGTTCCTCATTTCTTCAAACTGGATGTTTTGGGAAAACATTATGGTTGAACAACAGAAATCAGAGTAGTCAATAGAGTTGGGCATTAGCTAAGATTAAATGAAATTTGCCCAAAATTTTAGTTGAAGTTCTACATATTGTATACTGGTTTTTATAGTCTTTGGTGTTTTATTCAATTTGGAAACATTTAATGTTGCTTAAATAATCTCTTATCCTACACATTGAAGCTATGAATTGCTTTAGCTTGAATTTTTTTATTAGCTAATATCAAATTCTGTACGATGAGAATAATGCCTATTAAAAATAATAATAAATTAGAGAAGGCAGAAGAGAACCTGTAACTCTTCAAGGATTAAATAAACAAACTCATAAAAACCTAAGTTGACATTTCTATAAAATTGTCTTTTCGTTCCTATAAATTCTGTTAGCATATTTCTTAAAAATTATAAATATATACCTCAATCATATTCAAAGTTGGGATTTTCTTATATTGAATCGCTTAAATAGTTTAGTTTTTCTCTCTCTTCTACCTCTCCACTATACCTTAGCTACACTTGATTTAACTGCTTCCTTTAGGACTTTAAAATTATATATTGGTGGTGTTAGAGTTCAACTTCATGTATGCTTGTTATTTCTCCAAAATAATATGTGTATGTCACAAAATAGAGAAATGCAGATGGTAGATTCAAACGTTAATATTGAGTAGGGATTTAATTGCTTTTTATTGTAGTTAAGCTTTTTTTTTTAGTTAAATGCTATAAAGGTTTTTTTCCTATGATGAAGCCTTTACATGAGTCCCCGCTCTACCTACTATATGTGTGTTTGCATATTGATTTCTTCATATTTGTCCAGATATTTTTTTATAACATGTGTAAAATGTGACTATGAAGGCTATTTTGAGTTGTAACACTAATTAGATAATAAGTCTTATGTCATTTCAGCAACCTTTGTTACCATTTTATTATTTGTAAGTTTTGGTTAGGCTTTCAAATTTCTCAGAATTTTGATGTCAAATATCTGGTGAAGAATATATTGGACAGGCATGTTTGATGTTCTACATACTATATTTTTTCCCTTTTGTTCATTTGATTTAGTCATGTTAAGATTAGCATCTTCCATTTCACTGACTGATCTTTGGCAGAATACAGGCTTATGTTAGTATATCTTATAATGCATTATTAAGTAGAATGAGAATTTTATTTTATTCATTAATGAACTCAAGCAGACATCATAAGAACTAGGAATCTTCATATATGCAAATTCAGAAATGGTTGAAGTTGTTATTATAGTGAAAAAAAATGCATATCTTATACAATGGCTGTTATGGTTTTAAAACACAACTTTTAACATTTTTGCTCTCTTACGTGCCCATCCCCTTGAGAATATGATCACCTGATCACTGTCCCTCAAGTTACACCCATGTGACTGTTGCGTGGTTGATCATTTTTGAAAATATGCATAACTGGATAAATTCCCCCCTTTTTTTATAATGCTGAATAAATTCACTTATTTTTTACTTCATATTTGCTCTCATCATTGTCATTACCATCATGATCATGCAAAACCTACTGCATATACTCTTAAATTTAAATATTACTAAGTTTGGTGCTCATAGATAACCATACTTATCCACTTCTCTTTATTGAAAACTTGGATTCCTCTTTTAATATGGAACCAACAGACTGGAAGCTCAATGTTTGAGCCTGGCCTTGACTTAGAGCTTGAGACTAGCTCCTGATAGGGCATTTAATTTCTGAATGAGCCTAGGCTAAGCTGGCCATGGCTCGCTTCCCCTTTTATTATTCAAGTTGTGTTTGAGTTGACCTCGTGCTTGATCAAGTGCTTCTGAGCCAAGTTAATCCAATTGGAGTTTTGAATAGATGCATCTGAGCTGAACTTTGATCTTTAGTGATCAAGCACTATAGATCATTAAGTTGTTGCACTTGACTAATTTGATACTAACAGAGCCTGAGTTAAACGAATCTGAGCTCAGCTTTGCTACTTTTCTTCCGTAACGATAATATATATTTTATCAAGCAATCATGGAACACTCTTTTCTGAACACACTTTTTTATGTTAGCTTAGTCATATAAAATAGCAATTTTCTGATTAAAAAAAAAAGCTTCAGTTCTACCTTTATGGTACTAACCACTAATCATATTCTATATCTTTATGCTGTATAAATCTGACAGAATAATAGTTTTTCCCCCTTTCTTTTTTTTTTCCTCCAAATTTTAATGTTTTATACATCAAAGGCATCAAGTTCCGCCAAATTTTAGAAGATTTCTAAGTTCAAAGTTGAGAAGGCTTGTTGCGCAAGATAAAATTGAAAAAGGTAATTGGATTTTCTCCATCTCTCAAATCTTAAAACCATTTGAATTCAGTAGTAGTACTTTATTATTCTGAGAAATAGTAGGGAGCATAGAATTATTGCGAGTTATTCAATTCAATCTTCTTATGTGGTACTTGTGAATTGTGATTGACTATTTCTTTTTGCAGTTTGTTCTTGTCTGATTGTTGTACTAATATGCAAGATGTACAGGTCAAAAATCTCTACAAGCTAAAAGATCCCACATTTACAACAAAAACATGTACTCTGAAACAAAAGGATCCACCTGTCGACTTGACAAAGCTTCCACTAACAAAACATAGAATGTAAGTATATGTTAGTATCCTATAAAATGTTATTTTAAATCATTCAATTGCCTAATTTGATTACAGTATGTTGAAACTTCTATTTTCTTTTTTAATAAAATCAGAACATGCACACTAACAACTAGATAACTATATACTTACCATTTTTCATTACAGTAAATATCTAGCTACAACATATACGCTTTCGGTAATAACTACGTGCAACACGGTACTCCCACTAGTATTATTAAAATTGAAAGTGAGGAGTAATAGTACATATAAGTAAGTTTCCCTTGCAAAAGCACATACTAAAGACTCAAAACACAAGCTTTAACATCATTTATTGAGCATGCCGTTTCTGACATTGGTGATGATGACAAGCAACTTATCAGATGGTGGCAACTTCCCCTTGATAAATGGAACATTGAGGAATCTGTCACCCCATGCATGGAGAGATGGAAATGTATTAGCGTCCAGTAGCTTGAATCCGAACACTTCCTCCATCACTGGCAACCAGTGAGGAATCCAACCCACCACCAAATCCAAAAAGCCCACGCTTTCTCCTCCAAAGAATTCCTTCCCTTTGAGCTCTTCCTCTAGAATTTTCAATGCCTCTAAGGACTCTTCCAGTGCCTTCTCTCGTTCTTCTCCTTCGGAAAAGGAAGTAGTTCGTATGCTTGAGAAATACTGCAGCAAAACTAACAGTAACTTTCAATATAATTTTTAGTTACAAAGGCCTCTTTCATTTACCCAAAAAAAAAAAGGGCCCCTCTTTCAGGATCAGCCAATTTTGCAGGCCGAGCAAGGACAAACATGTGGTGCCCACTTGGAGTGGTAAATGCATCTTTCATGAGCAGCCAATTTAGATGTCAATTCTAATTAGGAGGAGCAGTGTCAGGGTGTGTTAGTGGTTTAGATAGTTGGTGATGTAAGGTCCTCGACCTTAATAGGGTATTTAATTTTCAAATATTGACAATTAGCCTAATTAATTGTAATTCTAGCTAATTAGGCGGTTTTAGTGGCTAAGCAAGTTTCTTTTATCATTAAAAAGTGATTTGCGAAGTTTAATTTGATTCCGAGTGCGATTAGTCCTAATAGGGGGTTAGGTTGTGATTAATAGGAAAATTGAGTATTTTTTCGAAAAATTCAGTTTTCATCGAATTTGGACTCGTTGGAAAGATCTCGTCGCGATCGTTATTTTTCGTTCTTGACTTGTCACAATTCGACGCCCCGAAGTTTCCCAAATAACCACATTTCTCTCATTTCACTCAAATAGACATTTTGGTCTTTTCCTCCTCCGCCTTCATTTTAAATCTACTCAACCCATCCAAGCAACTATTCATCCGTTGTCTTTTTCCTTCATTTCAGAGTGCATGCTACAGGGAGAGCTTCACTTCTTCACTCTTCTTCCTTTTGCATGTGGGTCTAGAAGCCAAGCATTGAGAATCCAAGCTCACCAATCTCTTTCTTCCTCTACATCTTGATCCAAATTGGTAAGTTTCCCTCGACCCTTTCTTCCCTAATTTCTTTCCTCTTTGTTGTAGAGATGTTGCATGTTGATGGATTCTTCTTCTTCTTTGTTGTTCTTTGAGTGTGTTCTTTGAGTGTAGGAGAGGGCTTTGGGAGAGTGGGTTTGGCTAGAGTGTGTGTGGGAGCTTTCTTCCTCCTCAATCTCTCTCTCCAATTTCCATTTCTTTCACTTCCTTTGGTGAAGGCAAGTAGATTTGCTTTATATATTGAGCATGCATGTATTATTATTGTTTCTTGTTAACTCATTGTTTTGATTTTTCCTAAATTCCAAGCTTGTCATGGTTTATTGGATTACTTATGCTAAAATTGGATTAATGGGTTGAATGGACTTTAATTATGGGTGGATGATTTGATGAATGGATGGATGAGATGAATGGAGTGCATGGTGGCTCAATTTTGTGCAAGTGTTATAGCTTTGGAATGGTTTAGAACAGAGTGGAGGTGGTTTGGAAAGAATAGAACTCAAAATTCAGCAAATAGCACATTTCTACACTTGAACGTTCAAACTTTCATTCTGAACATTCGAACTCTTGGTTTCTCGGGTGTTTGGCCCGGAACGAACATTCGAACTTTCATTCTGAACGTTCGAACTCTTAGCTTCTCGTGTGTTTGGCCTGGAACGAGAGTTTGAATTCTTCTCCTAAACGTTTGAACTCTTGGCTGAACGTTCGAACTGTCATTCTGAACATTTGAACTCTTGGCGATTTGACAAACTTAGGCAAATTTTCGAACATGCATAACTTTTGATTAGTTCGTCGAATTTTAGAGTTCTATATATCGTTGGAAAGCTCGTGGAGCGTAGAATTCATTGGCCAACTCATTTTAATGATCAAAGATTGGAAAGATAAAGGGGATAATCGGATCAATGAACCAACCCTCTATCTCTTTGGAAAGGAATTCTAAACCTAGTTTGGACCCTAGGTTGGAACCTATTAACCCTACCCTTGCATGATTGACTTGGGAAAATGAAAACAGAGCATGATTGGCTTGGTGTGTTTCGTTGGTTGTCCGGGATTTTCGTGTATTGTCGTAACTCGGCCGAATGCGTATGGAATTGAGTTAATTGGTGCCCAACAACTTTCGTACACCATGGGCCCGCCAAATTAGGACACTATTGACCCATTCTCCACACGTATTTCGTTGGGGATACGTTCGGTACACGGTGGACAACTCTTGACTTATGATTGACTTGTTCTTCACTATTCACTCACGAATCTTCTATCAGTAGCTTGTCGTACCTTATACACTCTATCTTGAATACTTGTATAACTGATAACTTAACTTGTAGAAATAGGATTTGACCGGACTTAGAGTGTATCCTTAAATACCTTGTTTTGTATTGATAAACACGAGTGGATAGACTTGAAAGAGGACTACTCATGGGACTTGGAACTTGACTTGAATCTTGAAGTAGCCATCGGCTTGTTATCTTGTACTTGGAAACCTATCCACGTGTATTTGTTATACAAACCATCATCATCATCTTGCATTCATGACCAGTTGCAGACTAAGGATTATAAAGTGGGTCGGATATCGGACACTAGGGTGGGCAGTCGGCTTTGGACGACGTTCATGGCCCGAATAGCTAAGAGCGGGCTTGGACCGTACAACTATTCCTAGGATTGGGAGCTAGGATCCCCCTAGAGCCGAACTTTGGGTATTTATAGTCGGCACGGACGTCACTTATACCCCCGTGAGATGGCTAGGACATCAACGTAGTCTTTTCTTACTTGGTATTGCATTTCATGGATGGTTATTCTTGTTTATCTTGCTAGGACTTATGTTGTTACTTGAGTCTCGTATTATTCATGCTTTATGCATAACTTGTACCTTGTTATCTTATAATCATGTACTTGTCTTTATTCTATTTCGAAACAGGTTATCAATAACGTATATTGCTTATCTTCTTGCCAACACATTGTTGATCCTTTATTCCATGGTGTGCAGAAGATACCTTCTACTATTGCACCGACCCGGATGCAAAGGCAATCCGAGAGGATCCTCAACCGGGGGAGGAGGACAAGGTACGAGAGTGGGGTGCCAATGATATAGCTTAGCGTCATCACTTCCGGCACTAGTGCGTGTTACACGAAGATACATCCTATCATGCCAACTCTTTTCATCTTTTGGTTTCTTAAAACTCTTAGACTTGTCTATCATATCACTGTATATCTTTTGTACCAGAACCTAGGTTGTTGGGATGGTCCTAAAGTTTATAAAGTTTATATGTTTTATCTTTTGAAACTTGAATATATATAATGGAATAAAATTCATACTTGCTTTGTTATTCCTACAAGTTTAAGATAGTGTTTACCAAACAAGTCCTTCTGATTATTTGTTAATGAGGCTCAACTACACAATCCTCCCAGCGAACTTCGATCCTTGGGTCATTAAGGGTAAAAAAAATATATTTAATTAATCCTAAATTTACACCCCGGATCCGGTTAATCACTAATCGGGTTCGGGGCCGTGACAGTTATGTACTCACTCTAGCCAAGCTTTGTTAAGATTCAATTGTAGTCTAATTGCAATAAAAGGACTAGTTTAAATATTAGTTACCTTCTCATCTGCAAATTTAGCCCAAAATCGTGCCTTCGCTCTCTCTAGTGGATCTTGAGGTAAGAGGGGATTTTTCTTCCATGTCTCATCGATGTATTCGAGAATGACAAGCGATTCCACAATGGGTTTTTCGCCGTGCAACAGCACTGGAACTTTCTTATGAACAGGATTACACGTCAAAAGCAGAGGGCTCTTGTTTTTGAGATCTTCATCTATGTATTCATACTTGACCCCCTTGTGGAGGAGTGCCCATTCAACTCTGTAAGCGTAAAAGCTTGCGAATGCACCCAACACCTTAACTTCTCCCATCTCTTAAACTGAAGAGGAACACAAGTAGATATACCTTGTTCCTCTTCGCTATTTATAAGATTATAGATACTGAAGTTTAGAAGCTTTCATTGTAAATGCTCTGATTTCTTGAGGAACAAGTTGTGGACTGTATTTACACGTGGTATTCATTAATTGACGGTCAAGTTCTCAGCTCTCAATAGTCAATACATAGAATAGATATGCTAAATCTATTAAGGGGTTGGTTATGTGAGATAGTTGTGACCTTACCGACACGGCTTCGTTATGTGAGATATTTTAGTGCTGCAAGATGTGACCTTACCCCAGCATTTACGTATTGTGCTTATGTGTGACATCACTGCATACGTAACGGCCTCCTTCTTTATCAATGGTCCAAGGCTGTGCTACCTGTCAACCATACATGGCCCTCGAATCATTAATATTTGAGACAATTATATCAAAATTGTTCTCATGAGATGAGTAGTATAAATTCATTAATTAGCAAGGCCCACAACAGAAATCCAAGTTACTTGAAAGCAGCAAAAGTCTATTAATTATAAGAGATAATTAGCGAAAGGTCCCTAAAACTGAATCTATCCAGCCTCCAGTCCAAGCAAATTCTTTTTAAGGACTCTGGTCCAAGCAATTAGACTGTTTGTAGCCAGAAGTCCTTGGATATAATTTACATGACTAATTTGCCCTCTTTCAACTGTTTAGGTATCTAATTTTGAATTTTAAAATTTCAAATCTTCCATTCTCCCCCTCATTACAAGGGGTCTCCGACCTTCCTCTCGTTTGGAAACCCCTGTCTGGACTTTTTCTTCCACGTGGTACCGAACACCCCGCCGCGGCGATTTTCTGGCTCCACTAAAACCACCATAAAACGGAGGACGAAGCCGAAACAGAGACCCAGATGCCCCCGAAACCGATTCTAGCCCCGACAAGCATACTACCACCGACGAAACCGATTCCAGCCCCGATAACCATACTACCAACGACAACAAGAATTGAAACAGAAACGTGTCCGTGACGGGTCCCAGGAAGTAACCCCAATAATTTATCTCTACTTTTCCATCACTTTCTCCCAATCGGTTCATGACTTATATTGTTCTGATTTCCCCTCCTCTCCACACATACACGGAGACCATACACGGAGAGGATCTGATACCTGACCTAACCTGACCCACCTTCGGCATGGCCGGGTGCACCAACGACCTCACCAGAGCCCAATCGTGCCGAAATGGTCCAGCCGCGACCCATCTAAAATGGATCGCCATCTTGGTCATCCTCTTCACGAGCGTCGTCGGAATCTCCTCCCCAGTCGCCCTCGCCCGCCTCTTCCAAGGCAAGCCCACCTACAACAACGCCCTCCTCCTCATCAAATGCTTCGCCGCCGGCATCATCCTCTCCACCTCCCTCGTCCACGTCCTCCCTGACGCCTTCGACGCCCTCGCCGACTGCAAGATCGCCTCCAAACACCCATGGAAAGACTTCCCCTTTTCTGGTTTCATCGCCATGGTGGGCGCCATCATCGCCCTCCTGGTCGACGTTACAACGAGCTCTCACGTAGAGGATAGGCCCCAGTACGCTCCAGTCGGGTCGGAGGATGGTGGCGCCGGTGGTGTCGTGGCGGTGAAGAAGGTGGAAGCAGCGGTGGAGATGGTGGTGGTGACTGGGTGCCATAACACGCATGAGGAGGAATTGACGAAGTTGAAGCAGAGACTGGTTTCTCAGGTTTTGGAGATTGGGATTGTTTTTCATTCGGTGATTATTGGGGTTACTTTGGGGATGTCCCAGAATCGATGCACGATCAAACAGAATCCAAGTTCAACCTCTGTACCAGAGAGCGAGTCGTGCGTCTCTTCACGTCGCCGGAGCCCCGTGTTGAAATGCCTTTGCGCCATCGTCGTTGCAGGAACGTTTGCGGTTCTTGTTCTGGAACAGGAGAACAAGAGGAGGAAGAAGATGACCCAGAGGGTCGGTTCCAGTCCGGGTGAGGTCGGGTCAAGTTTGACGTGGTTTCAAAGCCCAAAAGCAAATTTATCTGAGTTTCACTACTAAAAAATTGACTTTTAGCGGCCGCCACTTGCCGTCGCTAAAAGTATATTGGCGGTCGCTAATACTCTTTAGCGACCGCCTAGCGACCGCCAAGTGGCGGCCGCGGAAAGCTCGTCGCAAAAGGTATTAGCGACCGCCAAATGGCGGTCGCAAAAATTTAAAAAAAAAATTTTTGACTTTTAGCGACCGCCATGGCGGTCGCTAATACTCTATATAGCGGTCGCTAATGCAACATTTTTTTTTAATTTTTATTTTTTTTTAATTTTTTTAAGTATTAGCGGCCGCCATGGCGGTCGCTAATGCTCATTTGGCGGCCGCTAATGCGTTCGTTTTTCTTTTTTTTGAATTTTTCAAACTATTAGCGACGGCTAATAGTGCTTTTAGCGACCGCCACTGGCGGCCGCTAAAGCTTTTTTTTTTTTTTAATAAAAATTTCGTATTTTCTCAAATTATTTTCTTGTTTTTGTACCTGTACCTGAGTATATACAAATGTTGCCATCAATTAAAATTACAAATAACAAAGCCTAAATATATACAACCACTACCATCAATTAAAATTGCAAATAAAAAAAGAAAGTCTTATATTAATTGCATTCAAAACATTACAAAAGTTTCAATAAAATATATCCAATACAATTACAGGAAAACGGAAAAAAAAAATTGCCCTGTGCCGTGGTATATCCGATGCTCTTAAACCTGAACAGAAAAAGAAAAATAAATATTAAAAGATAAGTATAAAAATTGGCAATTTATACTAAATATAAAAAATTAAGAATTAAAATTAAAATTTTAACATACGTTTCAACATTACAATCAATCCAGGAGTCGGAATCTCATTCCGTCAGTTCCTGCAAGTCATGAATGACTACGAGCCCGTGCCCGTCAAGTTTCACGAGCAACGGAGCCCGTTTGCTCATTTTGGGCGCCCTGAGGCTCATTTTCTAAGTTTTAAGTTAACGTTCTAAATTAAACCTACGTTTCAACTGTACGATCAATCCGGGAGTCGGAATCTCGTTCCGTCAGTTTCTGCAAGTCATGAATGACTAGGGGCCCGTGCCCGTCAAGTTTCACGAGCAACGGACACCGTTTGCTCATTTTGGTCGCCCAAAGGCTCGTTTTCTAAGTTTTAAGTTAACGTTCTAACTTAAACCTTAAACCTACGTTTTAACTGTACGATCAAACCGGGAGTCGGAATCTCGTTCCGTCAGTTCCTGCAAGTCAGGAATGACTAGAGGCCCGTGCTCGTCAAGTTCCACGAGCAACGGACACCGTTTGCTCAGTTTGGTCGCCCGGAGGCTCGTTTTCTAAGTTTTAAGTTAACGTTCTAACTTAAACCTTAAACCTACGTTTCAACTGTACGATAAAACCGGGAGTCGGAATCTCATTCCGTCAGTTCCTGCAAGTCAGGAATGACTAGGAGCCCGTGCCAGTCAAGTTTCACGAGCAATGGACACCGTTTGCTCATTTTGGTCACCCTGAGGCTCGTTTTCTAAGTTTTAAATTAACGTTCTAACTTAAACCTATGTTTCAACTGTACGATCAAATCCGGGAGTCGGAATCTCGTTCTGTCAGTTCCTGCAAGTCAGGAATGACTAGGAGCCCGTGCCCGTCAAGTTTCACGAGCAACGGAGCCCGTTTGCTCATTTTGGGCGCCCTGAGGCTCATTTTCTAAGTTTTAAGTTAACGTTCTAACTTAAACCTACGTTTCAACTGTACGATCAATCCGGGAGTCGGAATCTCGTTCCGTCAGTTTCTGCAAGTCATGAATGACTAGGGGCCCGTGCCCGTCAAGTTTCACGAGCAACGGACACCGTTTGCTCATTTTGGTCGCCCAAAGGCTCGTTTTCTAAGTTTTAAGTTAACGTTCTAACTTAAACTTACGTTTTAACTGTACGATAAAACCGGGAGTCGGAATCTCGTTCCGTCAGTTCCTGCAAGTCAGGAATGACTAGAGGCCCGTGCCCGTCAAGTTCCACGAGCAACGGACACCGTTTGCTCAGTTTGGTCGCCCGGAGGCTCGTTTTCTAAGTTTTAAGTTAACGTTCTAACTTAAACCTTAAACCTACGTTTCAACTGTACGATAAAACCGGGAGTCGGAATCTCATTCCGTCAGTTCCTGCAAGTCAGGAATGACTAGAGGCCCGTGCCCGTCAAGTTCCACGAGCAACGGACACCGTTTGCTCAGTTTGGTCGCCCGGAGGCTCGTTTTCTAAGTTTTAAGTTAACGTTCTAACTTAAACCTACGTTTCAACTGTACGATAAAACCGGGAGTCGGAATCTCATTCCGTCAGTTCCTGCAAGTCAGGAATGACTAGAGGCCCGTGCCAGTCAAGTTTCACGAGCAATGGACACCGTTTGCTCATTTTGGTCGCCTTGAGGCTCGTTTTCTAAGTTTTAAATTAACGTTCTAACTTAAACCTATGTTTCAACTGTTACGATCAATCCGGGAGTCGGAATCTCGTTCCGTTAGTTCCTGCAAGTCATAAATGACTAGGAGCCCGTGCCCGTCAAGTTTCACGAGCAACAGACCTTGTTTGCTCATTTTGGACGCCCGGAGGCTCGTTTTCTAAGTTTTAAATTATAAACCAGAAGGAAAGAGCAATTATGCAAAAACAGGCGCCAGATCATACAGAACATAGAAAGAAAGGTTGGTGATGGTGGAGGAGGAAGGTAACTGCATAGATGTTCTTTTCCTACTTACTTTTGAATGGTCATCGTTGGACACAGCTAGAACCATCACCTGCGATTTTATGCCCCTCATGGTAGCTGGCTTCAAATTACAAAGAACGCAAACTTTCCGATTCTGCACATGGATTCATATATAGCATATTATATACTCAACAAAGCTAAAATGTTAGAAGAAAATCTAATAGTCGGCCAAGAGAATGAACAAACCTGCATTTCTTCGAGAGGAATGTACTTGACAAGGCCACTAACAACAGTGCGTGGTAATTCCTCACCCACATCAATTTCTTCCACGTAAAGAGAATCAGCATCAGGATGCTTCTGAACTTTCTTGATTAGTCCTACACGAATATCAAGCCTTGAAACAGAAACTTCCAATTCAGTTGCCTTCGGTTTAGCTTATGCCGCAGGCTTACTTTGACATTGTTTCTTTCCGGTTCCATCTGCTATGCAATAACAAATAAAATAAAATAAAACTAACCACCAACCAACCAAGATTCAATCCCTCCATGGTTTCTTATAAAAAGCTATTGCCACAGAAAACAACAACAAAGCATATTGATTTGTTACTTTTTCCCCTGTATTGAGGTTGCTTTATGAGATGTTCATTTTTAAACGGGTACGTGTGTGTTTGACATAATTAATTAGCTCTCTCCTCTGCACCAAAATACAACTATGTTATTATATGGCATGTCCTTGGCAGTGGTACCACCAAGTATCAGCCCAAAGGCAAAGTACAAGAAACAGAGCAATGACATAACAATCTGCCTATGTATGCCTATCTAATCAGTGGGGATCAATACAAAAATGATAACTGATAACGAATATGGTATACTGAAGGCCAAACAGCCAGTATAGTATATTGCAGCTCTACATAGCGCACATAACTCTTCACAACTTTGACACAGGTAAGGGTCTACAACATTAGAGGTCATTGTCCTTAATTAATTCTCAGCTCATTGACAACTCTTCCATGGCTAATGCGTATTATTTCATAATTTATAGTGCTAAACTATAATTTAAATTATTAGCAAAAACAAAATCCTTTTAAACTAAGATGCTGGCTGATCTTTTAAACTAAAATCCTTTTAAACTATTGACTGACTGACATTTTGACTATTGAAGCTCTAGAGTGAATATTAAATAATGCAAACTATAAATTTGTTTATGCCTAGTAACAACAGTGGACACTTCAACTAAGATCACTTCAAGAATCCACTGTTAAGAAGAGCATGACTGTGTTGAGAAAAGAACTCTGTAGCTCTCCAACTTCCTATGCAGATTTTGCAAATCCTGGTTTAGGAGCGGGTGGACTGAGCTCTAGGTAGAAGAAGCTGGTTTTTAAGCTCTGTCATGAGGGTGGCTTATGTTGTTTGAAATTGAACCAGGCATTTTAGTGTATGCCATATAGCAGATCATCATGGATTGATGATTTATGTGGTCTCCTTCTGTTACAGCTTGTCTTTGTGAATCAAGTCAATGGTGGTAGTTGAATATGTTGTCCTCATATTGTGTAATATTGAACAGTCTACTGCTGCACCATTCCATTCAGGTGGGGTACATGATTCTCTAAATACCTTTCGTTTTGGATTACCTAATCTTTGGCCTAGAAATGGATGGTTAAGAAAAATGACAGCATTGGTCTTGTAAAAAGGAACAATTGGATGCATGGGATGACCCTGATGTCTGGACCTTTTCCAGAGCTCACCGTACACTATGTTGAGTTGGCTTAGTTTTCTGAATGTGGAATACAATCAAAGAACCAATCAAACCTAACTAAGTCGTTTATAAATGAAAATATTTCAAATTAATGAGCCAATTTTTAAACTTCCCATCACTACAAATATCCACAAACACACCAGCTATGTTATACATAAAGCCAATAACTACCTGCTCGCCAACAACGTTCAAGACGGGCACAAGACCGACATGAGCAAGGCAGAAGTTTCCAGGACCTGCAAGAAAAATAGGTGCACAATTGATTTTAATTTTTTGACTGATTACACAATTAATTATTTAAAAATTTTAAATAGGTACACAATTAATTATTTAAGAAGCCAAACAGCCGAGTGTAACTCAGAGCAATCTGTGCTCAATAAAATTCCCATACCTACACAATAGGAAAATTGTCCCAAAGCTTCAATGAATGGCATGGATTCAATGTCCCCTGCAACAAAAGCATCGTTTTCTCATACCATAAAAAACTAAATGCTTCATAATCCCTGGAGTTTGCAAACCACAAAACCTGGAAATCACTTTTACCAATGGTCCCACCCAATTCTATGACACAAACATCAGCTGGACCTTCCATTCCATCCACAGGTATCATCGCAACACGCTCAATCCACTCTTGAATGGCATCTATAATGTGAGGCATGACCTGAATGGGAACAAAGCGTTCAGGATTTTTGCTAAAGGAGAGGAGAAATGCTAGAATAACCCAAGGAAATGCTTAAGATAAAAACCTGGACAGTCTTGCCCAGGTAATCACCTCGTCTCTCCTTGTCAATAACAGACTAAATCACCAATAACATAACCAGGTGAGGAAATGATTGACTTTAGATGTTAGAATTTTGGAAAAGACAGAAGAGATAAACCAAGAGCACGGTGTTTGCTCTGTTAGCAAATACTTAAAGATTTTAAATAAGAAATTCAGGGGGCCATAGTCATATTATGTTCGAAAGGAGCTGTCCCATTTCTTTTTACTTGCTTCATAACCCAAAACTAATCAAAACTTACTTTCTTGGTTCCATATGAGTGTGAATGATGATGACAGGACAAAAAAAGAAATAAATTAATAATAATATAATGGGGCTCTTCTAGTAAGCACATGAGCTCACTTCCTTGTGGGGCTGGCATTGTCCATGCCTGACCTGGAAAAATTATGCCAAGACTGGCCCTTGGGCTTTTTAGATTAAAATAGGAGATCTCATAGGACAGCAAATAAATGTACTAAGGAAAGATCCATAGAAACAGTCTTGTGTTTCTAATAGTAGTGGCAATAATTGGTCCCTCTATAGATGAGAAAGAGAGGAGGAAAAGAATGAGAAAACAAATGGATTCTGCACTTTTTTCAAGCTAAGAACTTGAGATCAGTGCCGAATCTGGTAGTCCAACTCGTTTGCCTGTATTGACATATCAAAGTCATTGGAATATGGCAGTTGAACATTCATATCATCAACCAAAATTGTCTCATCTTGATGCTTCCTCCTTCCACACATAACCCTTTTCTCCTTTGCCAATAAAAATGTAGGAACAAGTTTTATATTTTTTCTCTTTTCAAAGAAAACAGGCTAATAGCTATTGTCTTTGAGACACCCAACAGAATATGTAGGAACCTTTGAAATAGAATATAGATAGGCACCATTATAGGCTATGTCGGTCCTTGTAATGAAAGTTGCATTTGTAGATAGTATGTCCTTGTAATTTAGCTCTTTTCTACATGTGGGTTTTCTTTTTGATGGGCTTGTCCAATGGGAGAACATAACTAAAAGAAAAGATATTCAGCTCCTTGAAAGAAGGCTTGCATTGCTCCTTGAAAGAGAGCTTGCTAAAAAGAGAGGATAATTTTCTCATATGGAAATTGGTTTTCCGCCTCTTTTTGGTAGAGGACCATAATGCCAATCAAGATTTGTTGGCTCTCGAGTCCACCCAAATTCTGGTTGAGCCTTTTTTGATGACTCATGAATTTGGATTTGGCCAAAATTCCACCCAAAGACTTTGTTTGTCTTTGTAAGATCCTCTGGCTTCGTTGCCTGAGGCTCCTAACAGCTTGTGCTGTAGGTGAGTTTTGTTGTTGGTTTGCAACAGAGTCTTCATGCTGCTGGTTTGCAGCTAGATTTCCTTGCTGCTGATTTGCAGCTAGATTTCCTTGCTGCTGATTTGCAGCTGGATATTGCTCCATGGGAGCTGGTTCTTTTTTATCTTTGCTTATTGCTCAGATAAGTGGTTCTCTTTGAAAAGTTTCTTCTTATGAGAAAGACGGGGTTCTCCTTCTAGGTAACCCTTTGCTTGAATATTTAAAATGGGGAAAGAGGGTAAACTCATAGTTCAATCAATCTATTAAATGTCTAAGTGTATTTTACTTTGTCATGTTGGAAGAGAGCCTTATTAGGTAGAATTTAGGAGACTGACATTGTCAGCAAAATCAGTCATTCCAATTTAGGATTTGGATATCAAGTGCTGGGGGAGGATCCGACTGAGTCTTGTGCTATAAAATCTAAATTTAAAAGAGTTCTTGAGAAGCCATGGATGGGTCCTTAATTACCTTCCCTGGGAAAGGTTGTGGCCCATTAAGCTCCTCTCAAATCTCTTATTTTACATGCGGAGGACATTAAATGTCCGTCTTCCAACAGCTGATAGAGCTCCACCATCTACATTCTGTAGCCTCTCTAAACTAAACGAACTCTAATATAAATGACAATAAAAATGTCAACTTGGAATTAATCATAACAAAACATAGGATTGGGACAAGTTATAAACAAACTAATCTTTAAATCTACAACACAATTTTCAAACATGGATTCACAAAAACAACAAAAATCATCAACCATTTAGAGCAATCTTAAACCTAATTGCCTGGGCCTAAGAGAAGTATCATACAAGAGATGTGAAGTTTAAGACCTATAGATGATAGGAAAGAAAACACCTTTTTTTTATATAAACAAATACCAGTTACTACTAACTAATTTTTCAATCATTAATATAGTCATTTGGTTATATTGATAAGTACTTCTGACTCAAATTAAATCTATCAATAAGTACTTCTGACTCAAACTAAATCAGTGCATGTGAAGCCACCTTCTAAAGATCTATAAACTGTTCACTTGAGGCTTCAACCCACTGCTGAGGATTGAACTTGACACAGCAGAATCCAATATTTGTTCGAACCGCCGGATATAACCTCTCCAACAATCTTCCAAAGAAGAAAAGGAGTACTATACCATCAAGTTATACCCAAGTGGATCCAAGATCTGATTTTCATTTGCAATCCACAGTTGGATTGAAAAACAAAAACATGGCAAAACAAAAACATGGCCAAACTAATAACAAATGATCTTCTAGTAAAATGCATTTTTTCAAGCAATAGGGTAACCACATAGGAATCTAAAACGTTGAGTTGGATGCATAGTTGGCTCATCCATCACCTTGTGAAATTTTGTTTCAGTCACAGAAACATTCTTTGTAAATTCGAATGATAAGGGTTTGATAGTTTTTTACTTATGCTCATCCACCGAATGGGAGATATCAGAATTAACAGTCCAGATATGCACAAGGAAGCCCCCACTGCGTGAAAGATTCCTAATTTTCAAAGACCGCCATGTATTTCTTGTAGAGAACCTAATAGCTCAATCTGTCCTTGCTAGAAATAACAGGCCTTGTTGCCCACAAAACCCATCCATAAGGGTAACATGGGCTACTGGAAAATCATCCATCTTTTAATTCATATAAATACCTTATATTTAATTTATATTTATTTCTACAAATGTAGTGGGTGGACATACCTGTGCTAGGCACGGGTTAATGTGCTAGTGCTATTTGATGGCCCATCAGATGGTTTCCATACAAATCAACATGCTTGAGATGAGATCTTGGATCACCTCATTCAAAAAAACAAAGGAACATGCAGAGTGGGTACTAGCTAGAGGCAAAGCAGAAAATGTTTCATATCAACCTCTCATTGACCCACACAGGATAAACCATCAAAAAATCCTACACCTGCAAGGAGCAAGCACATCTTCCTACATAATTGCAGAATTAAGATAAGAATCCAATGGAAAAGGTGACCAGATCAGTAGATAATGAAGAATCTCATTTCTGGTTGATTAATTCTCACTTTCTCTATAAGAAGATCAGTAAAGAGCATCCGAATGTGAGCTTAAAGCAAAATTCCTACTAGGACTGCAAACTAAATCTAGAATAGAGAATAACCAAAGATAAGCTTACATATGTTTTCGCAGCGCAGGCATGTTAATAATGACAGTAACATGATCAATTATTTCAATAAATAATTAGAAACTAGATGTTGGTGGTCACCGAATAACAGATCATGGTGGGGCATTTTAGGGATTACTTAAGAAACCCACTGATAAATCTCCGGTGAGTCATATCCCATGGGGTTAGGGACTTGAGGAGTGTGAGCATTCACAGAGCATTCACACCCTTGCTCTGTGTTGAAAAACGAAAATCCCAAATCCCGTTCTTGACTCAACCCCCATCGGCGATGACTCCACTCACCACTCCACACAAGATGAAAAAAATCTACAATCTCTAAAAGAAAAGTCAAAATCAAAATCATGAGAAGATAAACGAAGAAGAAAGGGGAAGAGAGAGAGAGAGAGAGAGAGAGAGAGAGAGATTTTAGGGTTTTGTAGCAAACCTGGAGTGGAGAAATGAAAGGGGAAGAGAAGAAAATCAACCGGAAGACAAATCCGCACATGGAGAAAGATCTGACCTTTCCGCCGAGAGAGATCTTCTCAATGGAGAGTATTTCGGAGAAGGGGCAACGGCTCCTGTTCCAGCACCTCGTCAGCAACGGCTCCGGCGCGCGGGAGCGAGGGCACGGGGAGAGGGAGAGGGAGGGAGAGCGAGCGAGGGAGAGAAATAGAGAGAGAGAGAGAGGGGGAAAAATCGCTGGGAAAAGGAAGTCTCTAAAACGCTAGGTTGAGGGCGGGAGCAGGGCGGGAGAAAGGCAAAAAAGAAGTGGGATGAGGAAAACTTTTAGACATCTTTTGCGACCGCAAGTGGCGGTCGCCCGCCTTTTTGTTGAGCGAAAACTCATTTCTCTAGTAGTGTTTTTTAGAAATTTATCTATGTTTTTGGCAAATATATATGAATTCCCGACAAATTTAACTGAGTTTTTGGAAAATTTAGCAGAGTTTTTAATAAATTTATCTGAGTTTCTAACAAATTTATTTTCATTTTGGAAATTTATCTGAGTTCTGGAACAAATTTATCTGAGTTCTGGACAAATCTATCTGAGTTTTGGCTAATTTATCTAAGTTATGGGACAAATTTATCTGAGTTTGGACAAATTTATCCGAGTTTGTGGCAAATGTATTTGCGTTTTTCTAAATTTATTTACACTTTTTTGAAATTTATTTGGATCTTTTAAAATTGATTTTCATCTTTTGAAAATTATTTGCGTCTTTTTAAATTGATTTTCATCTTTTGAAATTTATTTGCGTCTTTTTAAATTTCTCTATGTTCTTTTGATATTATAGCATTTTTTGAAATTTATTTGCGTTATTTCAAATTTATTTGTATTTTTTGAAATTAGTTTTTGTTTTTTTAGAGTTTAATTTTGTTTTTTTTTATTTTATTTACATTTTTTGAAATTTATTTGGATCTTTTGAAATTTATTTGCGTTTTTGAAATTTATTTCACTTTTAGAAATTTATTTGAAATTTGTTTCCTGTTTTTTGAGCTTTATTTGAAAATCTCATTAGTAGAAATTTATTAATCGTGACTAATTTAATAGTAGTTGACCATTATTAATGGCTTATCCCACTAATCATGGGATATGATTTGAAGAAAGGGTAAATTAGACACTTTAGGTTTTCAAATTTGGAAAAAGGACCTTTCACACTATAAAAAAAGATTGTGGACTTAAGGCAATAAAGTGAAATGTTCAGGGACCTCTCGCCGAATCCCCCTAATTATAAATAGTATTCATTCTTAGTTTCAATCGCGGACCCAAAATCTTGGCGGGGGGGGGGATGGTTAATTAAAAATGTCAACTACAAAACCCATAAATCTAAAGCACGATTAGCACATCAAATCCTTAATTTTTATCATGTTTAAACATCTTTTAACATTAGAAGCACTACATGGTTCTTGAATTGATTTTCTACTACCATGAAAAAACACCCATCTAATTCAATAGAGAACCTGAATCTACCAGAAAAAGCATGTATTCAGTAGTAGAACAGTTTTAAAACTGCTACAATGAACAGACTTGTACTAACACAATCAAGGTAAAAAATGGCTTTAAATGCATTCAATAAGAAAATATCATACAATTAATAATTAATTATTAGCATGACACATGAGCAAAAAAGGTTCTCAAATGACAACTTCAATAGAATTAGAAATTTGACGGTGGTCGATCATGCAAGGACTGCAATCATCCACGGCAAGCAACCCCACACGCTCGGCTATGGCAACCAGCCCCTATGAGCAATCTAACCACTTTTTGGGTCTATTTATTCTCATTTCACATGGGTTTTGGACATGGGTTTCGGTTGTAAGTATATTTCCTCTAACGGGGTTCAACAAAAGACATTTATTGAGGGAGTAAAGGGTCACATAAAAGAAGAAAAATTATTTATACATGCTGATTGGGGTTGTCTGCTCATAACATACTTGCCCCTAGAGAGGGACGGCAGCAGTGCATCGATGCCAATGTTGGTGACGAAGAGTGACTTGAGGGTTTTTTCTCCTATACGAGGACATTTTGAGAGAGAGAGAGGGGACTTGACGGGCTCCTTAAGTGGGGGTTGGTCCAGACAACCCGACCTCCTTTATTGCCCTATGGGCTTTCTTAAAGTTGGGATTCAACCCCCACCCCTGCCTAGTTCCACCATCAAATTGATCATATTAAAATACATGATTAAACTAAGAAATGACAGTTATTAATTATAAATGATTTGTTGAACTTAAACTCCGAAACAAACAAATTGAAAAGCAACTCAAATGACCAAAACCCATCAAGTTCTTAGGATTAAATTAAGTATCAAATTACATATTGCATACACATAGGGGATTTGGCCAAACTACCAAACACGTTAACTGTGATCTCTCAACTAAAATACGTGGGTTGCATATGTCCCTTTTTTTGGAAAATGTAATTAATTATAAATCCATAGAAAAGATTTTATGATTTTTGAGCATTAATTTCATGTAGGAACTTAAATACCTATTTTCACCTGTTTGAATATTCCAAGAGGTGTTTGGATGTAATGAAAATGACAAGCAGAGAGTCATCTCTAAGGTGGACAAGTAGGGGTGGAGGTCTCCATTTGGATAATGGCTGCTTTTCTCCAATATGTTTAAATTTGAATTGAGAATATAAATATATAGTTGAGTGGTGTTATTCTCCTTAGTATCATACATACGTCCAGAGATCCATCCCAAAATCTTATAGTTGAAACCATCACTCATGATCAGGAGGCCCAAATTAGGGTGAGAAAAAAGACCTTTTCAAAAGCTTGTTTTAAAATAAAAGATAATTATTAAATAGTTAACAATTTAACTGATCAATTTCAGTTTTACTAGAGAAAAAGGTCTTTTATTCACCTTCTTTGATGAGAAAATATTTTCTCCAGCTTTTAGCAAAAGTGAGTTAAGAGAAGAATGTAGTGAAGTCCAGATGCTTTCTTTTTAACTTTATTAGACCGAGTCATGTGAGAAATGGTGGTACCTTTGAAGGGGTCTTACTGATAAAAGTCTTATGACCTCATCACATACGCAAAAGACTCGCTATTTTTCAAAGGGTGGGTCCGAAATATCCACCCGCCAACCGACAAAGGTGTAATAAGTCAAAAAAGTTTCTTTTTCCGAGTGGAGCCAAAAACGGCCTAACCCATTCTAGAATCTCATCATCACTAAATAAATTCTTACTAACCAATTCGAGAGCAATGCTTGGTTATATAATCAACAGCCTTAGTCAAGGTTCTAGAAATAAAAAAGAAATTAATAAAAGAGAAACAACTGCATAGAAGTTTAATGTCCAAAATAATTGGGTTGATGGCCCAATTTAAAATTCTATTGATGGAATCAATCACTTCCTCATTTCATATGCCTTATTTTCTCTTTGCGTTTATTTCAAGGATGATGAGTGAAGAATCCTCACGAAGGTGGGAATATAAGAGAAAATTAGTGGTCAAGATCCTCGGGTGCAAAACCATAACTTTTTTTAGTACTAATTCTCCATCTTCAAATTGAATAGAGAAAGTCGTGTAGGGGAAAATCATGTTAAAGAGATTTTATAGATAAGAGAATATTTATTAAAAAATTAAACATCAGCTTTTATCAACAAGAGTTTTATTTCCACTTGTGTAAAGGGTATTTTTTCCAAACCCCCTTGAGGTAAAAAAAAAAAATTCTCCTATTGTTTTTTTTTAATTAAGAGCAGAATTATTTTTCTTCCAATAATTAGGCCCAATTGAGAAAAATATATATTTTCCTAGAATGAATATTGCTCCTCCTTACTTTCTCCACATTTGAGAAAAAATACTAGAGGAAGATGTTTGGGCGGTAAATGAGAGTGCAAATAATATGTGGGATAAGGTAGTAGAGTGTATTAAGAGGGTAGGGAAAGAAGTCTTAGGAGAATCCAAAGGGGGTGCTCCGGCACAGAAAGAGGCATGGTGGTGGAGCGAGACCGTCCAAGACAAGAAAAGAGTTAAAAGAGAGTGTTTTAAAACTTGACAAAATGATCGAAATGAAGCGAACTTAGAGAGGTATAAAGAAGCAAAAAGAAAAACCAAAAAGGCAGTTAGTAAAGCAAAAGCAAATGCTTTTGAGGAGCTATATAGGCGACTCGACACTAAGGAATGCGAAATAGAGATATTCAAGCTTGCCAAAGCCAGAGATAGGTGGACCAAGGACTTAAACCAAGTTAAATGCATTAAGGATGATGATGAAAAGATATTAGTAAAGGATGAGGAGATAAATGAGCGTTAGAAGAGCTAATTCTACAAATTATTTAACGATAGCAGTAGTAGTGACATACAATTGGGCAACTTACCATTTCTAAGGAAGAATCGAATCATATGTTCTATAGGAGAAGTAGTAGGGAAGAAGTTAAAGAATTATTGAAAAGAATGAAGAACGAGAAAGCGGTTGGGTCAGATGGTATCCCTATTGAAGTTTGGAGGTGCTTGGGGGAGGATGGCATGAGTTGGTTGACAAAACTTTTTAATGTAGTGCTAATGAGCAAGAAGATGCTTGATGCATGGAGGAAAAGTATTCTTATACCCATATATAAGAACAAATGAGATATTCAGAACTGTGCGAACTACCGCATGATTAAATTGATGAGTCATACAATGAAATTATGGGAGAGAGTTATTGAGAGAAGACTAAGAAGAACAACAAGCATTTCAGAGAATCAGTTTGGTTTTATGTCTGAGAGATCAACTATGGAGGCAATCTTTCTCCTGAGAATGTTAATGGAACAGTATAGAGAAGGTCAGAGAGATTTACATATGGTGTTCATTGACTTAAAGAAGGCTTATGACCGAGTTCGTAGGGAGATTTATGGAGCGTACTGGAAAATATAAGAGTGTGTGTTGCATATATTGAGGTGATAAAGGATATGTATAATAGAGTCGTGACATCTATAAGAACGACTGGCGGAGAGACTAAAGAGTTTCCTACAATGATTGGTCTACACTAAGGCTCAACGTTAAGCCCGTACTTGTTTGCCATAGTTATAGATGAGATTACAAGACATATTCAAGATGAGGTGCCGTAGTGTATGCTATTTGTAGATGACATTGTTTTAGTGGATGAGACGAGAGAATGAGTGAATGCTAAGTTAGAATTGTGGCAGAATACATTAAAGACAAAAAGGTTTAGGTTAAGTCGTTGCAAGATGGAATATATGGAATACAAGTTTAGTCAAAGTAGGACACCTGGTAACTTAGAAGTAAGTTTGGGCACACAAAAGATTGTAAATAAAGTAAACTTTAGGTATCTTAGATCTATGGCGCAACAAGATGGAGAGATTGATAATGATGTAAGTCATAGCATTCAAGTCGAGTAGACCAAATGGAGGAATGCTTCGGGGATCTTGTGTGATCGAAAAGTCCCCCTCAAGGTTAAAGAAAAGTATTATAAAGTGGATGTACGTCCAGCGTCGTTATATGGATCAGAGTGTTGGGCAGTAAAGCATAATCATGTTAAGAAGATGGAAGTTGCAGAGATGAGAATGCTAAGATGGATGTGCAGGATCACAAGGACAGATAGGATTAGGAATGAGGAGATTATGGGCAAAGTAGGAATAGCACCAATTAAAGTTAAAATGAGAGAAAATCGACTGAGATGGTTCGGCCATGTTAGAAGGCGCCCAACGGAAGCACCTGTTAAAAGGTGTGAAAGTATGGAGATTGGCCGGAGTAGAAGATGGAAAGGGAGACCCAAGAGAAGTTGGAAAAAAACTATTAAACATGACCTTGCCTGCATAGATCTAACGGAGGACATGGCCCTAAACAAATTTGATTGGCGTCGTTAAGTCCATATAGCCGACCCCACCTAGTGGGAAAAGGCTTAGTTTGGTTTGTTCGGTTTTACTTTCTTCACATTTGAACAAGTGGATGGTGAAATACCTTTTTCTTTGCTAAAACAATCTTTACTATTGAATGATGGCATGAAGATGTGAACTATTTAGTTTTTTTTTTTTTTCAAATTTTAGTTTTAAATAGACAACCAAAATTTTCTTAGTTCCATAGGAAATGCTTAAACTACCTTCAAATTATGTAAAATTTGGTCCTTAAAAACTCAGATGTCTACCATATATAATTCTAGTGTTTATTATCTGGTTAAAGATATATCAAGAAAATTGATTGCAATTACAATCATTGATCCCCTATAGGAAATGCCCCACCCCATTACTATTTTGCAAACATATCTAGAACCATTTTTGCATTGAGTGTATATAGAAACGATGGGTTGAAATAGCCATATACTCCCAAATTTCAAGTTTTGTCAACTTTTTTTTTTTTGGTAAATAGTTTAGTCAACTTGTTAGAAATCTAGCAAGTCCCACTTTCATATCTTGCTTAATTTGATTGAGAATTCCTAACAGATCGACGACTGTTTAGTCTATATAGCTCTTCTATTTTCATTTAGGTGGGCCCCACCATGGATATAAATCTATCAAAAACAACAAGATAAAATAAAATCAAGTCAGTTTGGAAAAATCACATTAGTTTCCCTTGCAAAAGCACTCTCTAAAGACTGATGAACTCATCAAGCTTACATAAAAACATTTATTAAGCGAACCCTTTCTGATATTGGTGAAGATGGCATGCAACCCATCCAGGTGGTGGCAACTTCTCTTTGATGAATGGAACATTCAGCAATCTGCCACCCCATGGATGGAGAGATGGAAATGCATCTGCATCCAGTAGCTTGCTTGCACCCAATGAGGAATATTCCAGCCCACCACCAAATCTACAAAACGCATGCAAGCTCTCTCCTCCGAAGAATTCCCTCCCTTTGAGCTCTTCCTCCATAGTTTGCAATGCCTCCAGCGGCTCTTCCACTGCCTTCTCCTTCTGTTTTCCTTAAAAAGAGAAAAATGCAGTTCGGATGGGAAACAAACACTGCATCAAAACAAACGGTTAACTTTCAATATAATTTTCAGTAATAAAAGCATCCTTGAGCACCCAACTTTGTATGTGGGGCCCACTTTGTTGGATCTAATTATTTAGAGTCCGGATCTTCCGTGGCAATATCATCCCCTCCAGGGATATATGCTCAGATTCTTTTATTTAATTTTTTATAGGAGTTAGTCTCTTGGAGCGTTGTCATGCCCCCAAAATGAAACTGGGGTTATGCGTGAAATTGGGGTCAATTAAAATCTTTCTAACATTAATCAAATACAACATGGCCACAATCATGTCTCATCTGGATCAAAGACCGCTATGAGGTGTAAATATTTCTTCAAATATATATAACAATTAGCGGAAACTTCATAAATGCAAATGGTATCTTAAAGATGTATGGTTTAAAAGCAAATACTGAATATCATAATTAAAATTCAAGTTTGAAACTATTAACAAAATATTAGTTTCAAATAAGAGGGCCACACTAAAGCTAGGCCTAATAAAAAAGATAATAAAACCAAAAGATGAAACTAATCAGATATAACATGAAAGCTCTCATGTACGAGGTCGATACGACTATACAATGTCGTCCGTACTGTACTCAAGGAAGTCATCAGACTTATATGCCTTAACCTCTTCCATCACCGCTTCTTCCTCGGGGTAGAAAGGCTCAGTACCTATGCACCAAGAGTAACATTATCAAACACAACGGTCAGCAAGCAGATAGATATATAAATCGCCAAAAATATGCAGTACTAAAGGAAGTAAATGATAAATAAGGCTGTATGACATGCATAGCTGTCTGATCGTAAGAAACGCATAGCATTTGAATAATAAACAAACTATCAAAATAGGCAGTCCACATATCGTAATTACCACGGGATAATATCACTATCCACCCATACTCATATTGAGTCGTAGTGGAGATATCAATAAATTAAGATCAAAACCCGGTGTTCAATAACAATAACAATCATCTCTTTGCTCATGCGGCTTGGTCCCCATGGGCTCTGGGCCAATCTTGCCTCAAAGCTATAAATTCAAGTCCTCACACAAGTGGTACCCCAATTGTGTTGAATGTTAATAGTTGAGTGGTGCCTGATATAAAAAATCCTGAATGAACATAGGTGAGGGGCTAGGCTTTCTTGCACGAACAAGATTCAACAACATTAGAGAAACTACTTTATTCCAAATCAAATCAAACTTCAATAGTAGTTCTCTTCTAGTGTTACAATCAAAGCCCCCTAGCCTCAACACTTCAAACAAATCTGAGAATGGACGGAACACCAAAAGGGATCCTAAGTCCACCATCTAAGTTCTCAATGTGATCCTCAAATAAAGTAATGTAAACAGAACTAATGAACATGTTCGTTACATGTAGACAAGTACCAAATGGTACAATCCAGAATCAAAAGTGATAGACAATTCAATCGTAAGTACAATGTTAATCATGAAGCATCGTACAACCTATTCAGTCAACGAAAGGGGTTAGGGTCCACGATACCCAGTCAAACAGTCTTCGTGCATAGATTTAAAGAAGGGTATCCCGTTGTCCCGTACCGTTCAAGATTGAATTCGGTTAAGTCTTGATACAGCCGAATTAACTGTAAATAATGTCTGCTCAAACATCCTCACAATTAGTTAAATGAGTCCACAAAAATGGGTAACCAAGTTCCACCTAAGTCCATTCAAGAATAGGGTGAAAATTCATTCCAAGAAGAAATTCATAGTTATCCCGATCGACCTGGCCCTTGGTCGGTCGACTCCACACACAGCGAGCCCTGTCAACCTGAAGTGGTCAAGTCGACCTCTCCCATGCGTGCTCGGTCGACCGGCAGTTGTAAATGAAAAGGGGTAATAGTGTTTTGGTCAGGTACCAGAGAACCTGACCCTGTGTAGACGATCAATCGAGATCCCTGGCTGATCGACCGCATGCACAGCGGAAACAAAGCCCAAGCTCTGTTTCTGCAGTGAAATGGGTTATTCCCTTTCTTCTTCCCTGAACCTGATTAGCAGTCCAATCAATTGTAAAAACAATCTAACCTCATCCTACAAATCTAGCTAATCAAGCTATTAACATCCAAATCCATTTCACTAGGCTAACAAACCTAATTATCATGTTTGAAATTCCTAAATCATCAAATGAGCAATTAACATCTAAATGATGATTTTTTCCATACAAATCAAGGAATACAAACATATCAAGAATAAATATAAATATTTACTTGCCTTAGATGAAGAGCTTGACCAAAACCAAGAAGAAATTTGGGGAAAAACCCTCTTTTGAGCTCAAAGAGGATAAAAAAAAACTCTCAAACCCAATTCACTCATACAAATGCATGTCAGAGGTTGAGGTGAGTATCCCTAATTCATTTCTAACTAACAAAGAAGAAGTGGAGATAGTCTACAAGCTTTAGGAGCTTACCTTTGAATGGATTGTGAATGAAAAGCTTAGAAAAGTAAATGGGTTGGGTCTTGAAAGCTTGAGGAATTAGAATATGAGAGGCTTGGTCGTCGACGCCGGAGCTCCGGTGGCTGTCGGCAGTGAGGAGGCAATGAAAAGGGGCTGGGTCTTTGGAGAAGGCACAATGAAAAGAAGAAGATGATGAATGAATGAGATAAAGGGATGGTTGTAGTTATTAGGTTAGGATAAATGGGTATTTTAAGTTTAGTCCTTGGATCCACAAATGATGATTTTCGGGCCTCTTCAACGCGTCGAATCGAAACGCGACTGAAGACTAATATTCGTGAAATGTTGAGACCTATCCGACTCAAACTCACAAAAACTCATAATTTCATAAAAACCACTGAAAACTTTTCAAATTGTAAATCACCCCCTATTCTACCCAAATACACTCCAAATCGCACAAGACTTCGCACGCGAGATTCAAACGCCAAACCCGACTTGCTATAACTCTAAACACATTTTCTAATTAATCAAGCAAGTAATTATAATTAATAAATAATTAAGGAACGGGATGTTACTAGCGCTAACACAGGGCAGCAGATGTGACATTAATCATATTTCCACGATGTGCTCCATATCATGGTGCGACTAACTCCTTTCAAAATGAAATTCGAAGAATATATCATTGAAGGGATTGGGGTTCATTTTCAACGGTTCAAATTATCTTTATGTAGGATCCATAATGAAGTCTCAAACATGTGTTATGCAAATCCATAGTAATAATTGCATCAAGAGATCCGGACACTATTATTTAAGCCAAGTATATCAACTTAGAATGTCTAATCATGACCTAAGAAAGTTGAGAAGAATGTGCAGAATATGCGAGCCTTAAAGTTGGACATTTCTGGGTCCTTAGATAAAGTTGCTCTTTCGTCATATAATATGATAAATTCATCAATTAGATAAGGCTAAAATTTAGATGTCGGTCCAATTAGGAGGAGGATAGTGTGTGTGGGTGGTTTAGATTACCTATAGTGGGTCCCACATCTACTCACCGCAGGCATAATAAATGTCGTATTTCAACTCTATTCTTACACAAAAAAAAAAAAAAAAAAACATATAGTCTAATCAGCAAATTCATTGATAGTTAAATAGTAATGTACCTCCCTTCCATAGAAACAATTAGCATCGATCCCTAGTGCTAAAGGTGAGGGACTTTAGCTAAAGGTCAGTGTAGATCACAATTGGAAAACTAATTGATTTGACTTTTAACCATGCCGAATCACTTCGTTTTGATGAAAGACCAAGTCAAATATATATATATATAGATAAACTCTATGAGTTAAATATTAGTCATTAATGTTAAGTATAAAGTTAGTAATCTCAAAATGATTTATTGAAATGTAATAAATTTACTAACTCGGTCTTATTATTATTAATACATATATATATGTGATATGCTCCTGTGATAGCATCTCTCACCTTACTATGAGAGATAAAGGTGGGGGCACTCACATTTAAGTTGTTGACGTTGGATATGGATGTGAGGGCATATATATATGTATATATAAATATATAGTTTTTTCATAGAGAATGTTTTTCCGACCTTCAATTTATTTAAAACTTTATCATTAAAAAATCAAATGCCTACACTATAACAATCTAGTCCTTATTTTTTGATCAAAGACATCCATGGAAAATTGATTACAACAATCATTGGCCCTCTGTAGGATATGACCCTTATTGCCCAGAGTGTGAGGTAGGTGCGGGGGCACAGCGGGAGCGCTGAAGTGCTAAATTTTAAAATAATTATGTATCTAGAGTGCCTCCAAATCGCCTATATAACATAGTGCTTATGGGTTTATAAGTAATTAACTAATGTGCACAAATATATTTTATCCTTATATTTAAATATAAAAAATGGAGAAAAAAATTAACTTTATAATTTATTCACATAAAATAGATAATATTTAATAAAACAAAAGAAATTTCTTCATTCAAAAGATAAATATCAAACTTACAGAAAAAGAAAAAGCACCAAAACCAAAGATTCTGCATGATTCGCTCTAAATTCGATTGATCCACTCTCCGAAGAGAGTCAAATAGCGCTCCCAGGACAGTTTCTGCTCTAAAAACGATGATCCACGTTTTCAAAATGTGATCGAGATGGCCGAGGGGTTGTTCTGGATACTGAGATATGAGCTGGGTGCTTCCTTGGAGAGGAGATGAGAAAGGAAAGTAAATGTCTATAACTGACACCCTTGATTGGTAGATATTGTGAACATTATGACCATGTATGTTTGTTTGCATAGAAGTTTACAGAGAATAAATGCCTTCACAAGGTTTTAGAAAATTATGTTATTTAAAATGTTGGGATACTGCAACTAAAATCAACTCAATGAGGAGAAATTGTTCCCAATTTAAAGGAAAAAACAGAACATTCCAACACAAAGCGAGTACTTCTTATTATTACCAAACTGTAAGTGAGGAGTAATAGTACACTCCAACAAAAAGTGGGAAAAGACTAGTCTCATTAGTAAAACTGAAAGTGAGGAGTAATAGTACATATATGTAAGTTTCCCTTGCAAAAGCACATTCTAAAGACTCAAAACACAAGCTTTAAAATCATTTATTGAGCCAGCCCTTTCTAACATTGGTGAAGATGACAAGCAACTTATCAGATGGTGGCAACTTCTCCTTGATGAGTGGAACATTGAGGAATCTACCACCCCATGCATGGAGAGATGGAAATGTATTAGCGTCCAGTAGCTTGAATCCAAACACTTCCTCAAACAATGGCACCCAGTGAGGAATCCAACCCACTACCAAATCCACAAAGCCCACTCTTTCTCCTCCAAAAAATTCCTTCCCTTTGAGCTCTTCCTCTAGAATTTTCAATGTCTCCAGGGACTCTTCCAGTGCCTTCTCTTGTTCTTTTCCTTCGGAACGCATAGCAGTTAGTATGCTTGAGAAACACTGCAACAAAACAAACAGTAACTTTCAATATAATTTTTAGTTACAAGGGCCTCTTTCATTTAAACCCACCCCCACCCCCACCCCCACCCAGTGGCGGACGCACGTGTATTCACCTGGGTGCACCTGCACCCAGTAAATTTTGAAAATTGTATTAAATGGATAAGGGTCATGCACCCCTGCCCCAGTGAAAAATGCATCTTGCACCCCCATTTAAAAGCCCATAGTTAAAATGCACCCATGGGCCATGACCCACCAACATGAAATTGAGAAATCCCTCAAGTTACCCCAAATCGTTTGAAAACCCCTTTCTCTCCAACCCTTCTCTAGTTCTCCCTCTCCAGTCTCCACATCGAAGTGATCGCACCCAAGTCTATCCAGCAATGGCGACGATGGCGATTGGCGACCGTCATGCAGAAAATCGAAGACATCGAAGAAGAGGTATCCTTTCCTTTCCACTTCTCTTCTTTCTATTATTCCTCTAAATCTAATTCTGATGATGTTCTTCTTTTGATATTCCATCTTGATCTTGGTGTAAGTCTCTTAACAAGTTATGGGAAACAATAAATGCATGATTGAACTCATTTGCTCTTGGAGGATTTTTGGCTGGTTAAGGGTTTTGGCAGAGTTAGGGTTTTTGGATAATTGGATATTTGGATATGATCTTGCTTCCTTTAATCAACATGTGTGTTTTTTTTTTTTTTTATGGGTTTCAACTTTCAAGTTTTGTAGTTACAGCAGCCTAGTTAAGCAACATATGCTTGTGCCTGCACAATGACAAGCTTCATGGAGCAGCCAAGAAATCAGAGGACTTTGTCCAAAAGTTTGTGTTAATAGTTCAAAATACACAAATACTAACAATAGAAAAATAAATTAGAATTTCAGAGATAGATTAGTCTCATCAAAATATGGTTATACAAGCATTATAAGTACAATCATTGTGGAGAAATGTTTTGAAACAACTTTCTTTCATTTGATATTTCGACCTCCATGTGTGGATGCAATATAAGTTTTGTCAATCTTTTGTACAGCAATCTAAATTTTCTGATAGAAATTGATGTATTGTGTGTGGAGGGTGAAGTAGAAAATGAAAGGGAAAGAAAGAAAGAAGAGTGGAATTCCAGGGTGGGTGGTAGAATATCCCTTTGTCATTGGTTGAGTCTTGGACTGACATCAGCTGTTGGACAATCTTCTTTCTTTCCAGGGTGGGTGGTAGAATATCTCTGTCATTGGTTGAGTCTTGGACTAACATCAGCTGTTGGACAAAGAGTCTTGGACGACATCTGTTGGGCAAGCGCTGCCCATATGAGTCTCCCTTTCTTGTCCAGAAAAGTCCACAGGCACGACCCATGTGATCTTCTCGACCACATGCAATATTGTCTACAAGCTTCATCCAAAAGAAGCTACTCTGTAAAGACTGCCTTGTGCACTTACATGTCTTAATAAATTGATCAATCTTTTATTGTAGTGGAATCTTTTGAGGATCCATAGAGTTTTAATAAGTCCCTCAAGAGGATTTTAGGACTCTTTATTTTTATTATGCCAAAAGTCAGTCGGTTTATTGCTTGCTATGCTAAAAGTTGGCAACTGTCAGGACTCATGATTCATTGAGAAGAAACAAAAAGTCTACTTGGACAAACTTTTTTGGCCAGAATTTGGCCAACCCATATGGTTTGCATTGAATATCACTATGATATTCAATGCAAACCATATGGGTTGGCCAAATTCTGGCCAAAAAAGTTTGTCCAAGTAGCATTACTCGAGAAGAAATGAACCTGTGCTTTGGTTAAGAGGTATTGAGGATAGCAAAATAGCAAGGAACCCTTGCGGTCATATCTCATATGTGCCGCCAAGAGTACATAGATCATAGATGATCCACACAAGATAAATTTGAGCCCACTCCCCTATAGAGGTAATTTCCTAATATGAGCAGGTTTTATAAAATTAAAAATAGGTGCACACCAGTTGTTTAATTAAGACAATGTTAAAAGCACTGAGGAATAATGTCTTAGGGCTGAGATCAAACTTCTTAAATCTTGAAGGCAATATTTGTTTTGATATTCTTACCATTTCCATTTCCATGGCATTTACAAAATAATATTTTTGAACTTTTTCAATTGCCATCGTTTCGCACCCCTCAAACAAAAATCCTAGGTCCGCGACTGCCCCCACCCCCACAAAAAAAAAAAAAAAAAGGGGGGGGGGCCTTTCAGGATCAGCCAATTGTGCAGGCCGAGCAAGGAAAAACACGTGGTGCCCACTTGAAATGGTAAATGCATCTTTCATGATCAGCGAATTTAGATGTCAATTCTAATTAGGAAGAGGGCACTGCCACTGTGTGAGTGGTTTAGATAGTTGGTCCCACATTTACTCACTCTAGCCATGCTTTGTTAAGTTTCAGCTGTAGTCTAATTGCAATAAAAGGGCTAGTTTAGTTAGTTACCTTCTCATCTGCAAATTTAGCCCAAAATCGTGCCTTAGCTCTCTCTAGTGGATCTTGAGGTAAGAGGGGATTTTTCTTCCATGTCTCATCGATGTATTCGAGAATGACGAGCGATTCCGCAATGGGTTTTTCGCCGTGCAACAGCACTGGAACTTTCTTATGAACAGGATTACACTTCAAAAGCAGGGGGCTCTTGTTTTTGAGATCTTCATCTATGTATTCATACTTGACCCCCTTGTGGAGGAGTGCCCATTCAACCCTGTAAGCGTAAAAGCTTGCAAATGCACCCAACACCTTAACTTCTCCCATCTCTTAAACTGAAGAGGGACACAAGTAGATATACCTTGTTCCTCTTCGCTATTTATAAGATTATAGATAATGAAGTTTAGAAGCTTTCATTGTAAATGCTCTGATTTCTTGAGGAACAAGATGTGGACTGTATTACACCTGCTATTCATTAATTGACGGTCAAGCTCTCAGCTCTCAATAGTCAATACAGAGAATAGATATGCTAAATATATTGAGTAGTTGGGGACTTGGGGTAGTATTACATTACATTAATAGTTTATAGTTGTGACCTTACCGACACGGCTTCGTTATGTGATATATTTTAGTGCTGCAAGATGTGACCTTACCCCAGCGTTTACGTATTGTGCTTATGTGTGACATCACTACATACGCAACGGGCCTTTTTCTTTATCAATGGTCCAAGGCTGTGCTACCTGTCAACCATACATGGCCCTCGAATCATTCATATTTGAGACAATAATATCAAAATTGTTCTCATGAGATGAGTAGTATAAATTCATTAATCAGCAAGGCCCACAATAGAAATCCAAGTTACTTCAAAGCTGCAAAAGTCTATTATTTATAAATAGTATTCATTATTAGTTTCAGTGACTGGGTCGAGAATTTTTATTTAGGGGAGCCGACGTTGATCAATTGGAAATGTCAAATATTAAGCTACAGAACCCATAAATCTAATGCATGATTAGCACATCAATTCCTTAATTTCTATCATGTTTAAACGTCTTTGAACATTAGAAGCACTACATAGTTCTTGAATTGGTTCTTGAATTGATTTTCTTTCAGGATCAGCCAATTGGTCAATTACATAGAAAATCATCTCTACGTGGAGAAATGAAATAAAAATTAGGGGTGAAAATCTCCTTTTGGTGCATGGCTACATTCTCTCTTGTAGTGTTTCAAATCTGAATGGATCATACTATGTACGAACAAACCATTTTAAAACTTCTTTCTCCCTTTAAGCTAAGGTGTTAAGTTGTTAAAACTTCTTTCCCCCTATAAGCGAAACTTCTTTCACTGAAGGGTGTTTTATCTACCTCCTTCAATGAGAAGTCTTTCCTCTTAACATTTTTGCAAAAGTGAGTTAAGAGAATAATTACTTTTCACTTCATGTAGATCGAAAAAGGAAAAATGTATTGCACCAAACAGAAAGTTTTCCTCTTCATTTCCTCTACATCCAAACAGCCTGAGGTGGTGGTGGAGCTCAAAACTCAAATCCATTGATAATGTAGAATCACTACAAGAGAAAAGTAGCATCTCATCCATCGCAGAACTCTCTGCCTTCACATTGTGGGAATTTCCTACTTGCTAGTTTTCCATCATCCGGAGCCGGCCCTGGGCTAAAGCCCAAGAAGCGCCGCTTTAGGCCCCCAATTTTTGTCCATTTTTTTGGGGCCTAAATTTCTTTAGCCCATATAATATATAGGTCTGTAAAAAAAATAAAAAAATAAAAATAAAAAGCCTACCCAAGACATGAGAAAGGACCCAATTTCTAAACAGCCCATTACAAAAGGGCCCAAAATTAATTATTTTGTGTTATATTTAAAAGTAAAAAAATGGAAAAAAGAGTGAAACTTTGGAAATTGGAAAAGATTAGGTCGGCTATTATAGAGTAGTTTTGAATGCCGATTCACTTTTGACTTCGGAGATCAAATACACCCCGTCTCTCTCTCCCTCCCTTGTTCACAATAAAAACTGGGTCTCCTTATTCCCAATTAAAATTGGGTTTTTGGACTGCAAAACCATTTTCGACTTTTCGTTTATGTGTTTCACATCTTTGTGCCGACGAGCCGGGAAAAGAATCAGGTGATTGAACATTCTCTCCTTTCCAAGTTTCAAAGAATATTTTAAAAATGAGCCATTATTTTTTTTATCTGTTCTTTTAATCTTTTTTTACTTTTAAGGAGACAAGACTATTAATTAACATGTTTTTTGTTATGTAAAAATTTGTTGTATACATAAACTCAATATAAAAATAAAAGGATAAGAAAATGTACCACTAAGTTTAACCACAATATCAATTGAATCAAATGATCTTTCGCTTATTATGAAGAAAAAAATCAGTTGAATCATCACATTATGAAAATACAAATAATTTGTAGATGGGTTATGTTTGGCAAATTTGTTTATTGTTGTTTATTTGATTTAATGATTTACAGATGCTCTGACGGTGTTGATTGAGTTATTATGTTGGCCTAGCACTCTATTGTTTTGCAACCTCGATAATTTTACCTGAATTTGAAACTTTTGAATATGAATTGATCGTTGGTTCTTGAGTTCTGTGTTAGATTGTTTCCTAGAATCATGCATCTTAAAAAGTGCCTCACAGGGTCTGAAAAAGAAAAAAAATTAAAAATTGATGCACTTATTTAATCTCAATCAGGAGCTCTTAATAAGTTTGTTGTTGCTAAGAAACAAACAGATGATTTAGTTCTAGTTGAAAATTTTGAGGATGAAGAATTTATAGATTCAGTAAATGAAGATCATAAAGAAACACCTGATGAAGAAATTGAAAGTGAGGAGTAATAGTACATATGTAAGTTTCCCTAGCAAAAAAGCACATAGTCAAAGCCCAGGCTTTAACATCATTTATTGAGGCAGGCCTTTCTGACATTGGTGTAGTTGACAAGCAACTTATCAGATTGTGGCAACTTCTCCTTGATGAATGGAACATTGAGGAATTTGTCACCCCATGCATGGAGAGATGGAAATGTATTAGCGTCCAATAGCTTGAATCCAAATATTTCCTCAATCAATGGCAACCAGTGAGGAATCCAACCCACTGCCAAATCCACAAAGCCCACTCTTTCTCCTCCAAAAAATTCCTTTCCTTTGAGCTCTTCCTCTAGAATTTTTAATGCCTCTAGGGACTCTTCCAGTGCCTTCTCTTGTTCTTTTCCTTCGGAACGCATTGCAGTTAGTACACTTGATATACACTGCAGCAAAACAAACAATAACTTTCAATATAATTTTTAGTTACAAGGGCTTCTTTCATTTAAACCCACCCACCCACAAAAAATAATAATAATAAAAGAAATAAAACAGGGACCCCTTTCAGGATCAGCCAATTGTGCAGGCCGAGCAAGGACAAACATGTGGTGCCCACTTAGAATGGTAAATACATCTTTCATGAGCAGCCAATTTAGATGTCAGTTCTAAATCGGAAGAAGGCATCGTCACTGTGTGAGTGGTTGAGATAGTTGGTCCCACATGTACTCACTCTAGCCATGCTTTGTTAAGTTTCAACGGTAGTCTAATTGCAATAAAAGGGCTAGTTTAGTTAGTTACCTTCTCATCTGCAAATTTAGCCCAAAATCGTGCCTTAGCTCTCTCAAGTGGATCTTGAGGTAAGAGGGGATTTTTCTTCCATGTCTCATCGATGTATTCGAGAATGACGAGCGATTCCGCAATGGGTTTTTCGCCGTGCAACAACACTGGAACTTTCTTATGAACAGGATTACACTTCAAAAGCAGGGGGCTCTTGTTTATGACATCTTCATCTATGTATTCATACTTGACCCCCTTGTGGAGGAGTGCCCATTCAACTCTGTAAGCGTAAAAGCTTGCGAATGCACCCAACACCTTAACTTCTCCCATCTCTTAAACTGAAGAGGGACACAAGTAGATATACCTTGTTCCTCTTCGCTATTTATAAGATTATAGATACAGAAGTTTAGAAGCTTTCATTGTAAATGCCCTGATTTTTTGAGGAACAAGATATGGACTGTATTACACGTGCTATTCATTAATTGACGGTCAAGCTCTCCGCTCTCAATAGTCAATACATAGAATAGATATGCCAAATCTATTAAGCAGGTGGGGTAGTATTACATTACATTAATAGTTGTGACCTTACCGACACGGCTTCGTTATGTGAGATATTTTATTGCTGCAAGATGTGACCTTACCCAGCATTTACCTATTGTGCTTATGTGTGACATCACTACATACGCAACGGCCTTTTTCTTTATCAATGGTCCGAGGCTGTGCCACCTGTCAACCCATACATGGGCCTCGAATCATTAATATTTGAGACAATTATATCAAAATTGTTCTCATGAGATGAGTAGTATAAATTCATTCATTAGCAAGGCCCACAATAGAAATTCAAGTTACTTCAAAGCTGCAAAAGTCTATTATTTATAAATAGTATTCATTCTTAGTTTCAGTGACGGATCGAAATTTTTTATTTAAGAGAGCCGACATTGATCAATTGAAAATGTTAAATATTGAGCTACAAAGCCCATAAATCTAAAGCATGCTTAGCACATCAATTCCTTAATTTCTATCATGTTTAAATATTTTTAAACATTAGAAGCACTACATAGTTCTTGGATTGGTTCTTGAATTGATTTTCTTTCAGGATCAGCCAATTGGTCAATTCCATAGAAAATCATCTCTACGTGGAGAAATGAAATACAAATTAGGGGTGAAAATCTCCTTTTGGTGCATGACTACATTCTCTCTTGTAGTGTTTCAAATCTGAATGGAGCATACTATGTACGAACAAACCATTTTAGAACTTCTTTCTCCCCTTAAGCTAAGCTGTTAAGTTGTTAAAACTTCCTTCTCCCTATAAGCTAAACTTCTTTCACTGAAGGGTGTTTTATTTACCTCCTTCAATGAGAAAGTCTTTCCTCTTAACATTTTTGCAAAAGTGAGTTAAGAGAATAATTGCTTTTTACTTCATGTAGATTGAAAAAAAGAAAATATATTGCACCAAACAGAAATTTTTCCTCTTTATTTTCTCTACATCCAAACAGCTTGAGGCGATGGTGGAGCTCAAAACTCAAATCCATTGATGACATAGAATCACTAAAATAGAAAAGTAGTATCTCATCCATCACGGGACTCTTTGCCTTCACATTATGGGAATTTCCTACTTGCTAGTTTTCCATCATCCAGAGCTGGCCCGGGGCTAAAGCCTAGGAAGCCGCCGCTTTAGGCCCCCAATTTTTGTCCATTTTTTTTGGGTCCAAATTTCTTTAGCCCATATAATATATAGGTCTGTAAAAAATAAAAATAAAAAGCCTGCCGAAGACATGAGAAATGGCCCAATTTCTAAACAGCCCATTACAAAAGGGCCCTAAATTAATGATTTTGTGTTATATTTAAAAGTAAAAAAATGGAAAAAAGAGTAAAACTTTAGAAATTGGAAAAGATTAAGTCGGCTATTATAAAGTAGTTTTATATGCCGATTCACTTTCAACTTCGGAGATCAAATACCCCCCCGCCCTTTTTCACAATCAAAACTGGGTCTCCTTATTCCCAATTAAAATTGGGTTTTTGGACTACAAAACCATTTTCGACTTTCCGTTTATGTGTTTTACATCTTTGTGCCGATGAGCCGAGAAAAGAATCAGGTGATTGAACATTCTCCCCTTTCCAAGTTTCAAAGAATATTTTAAAAATGAGCCATTATTTTTTTATCTGTTCTTTTAATCGTTTTGACTTTTAAGGGGACAAGACTATTGATTAACATTTTTTTTTGTTATATAAAAATTTGTTGTATACATAAACTTATTATAAAAATAAAAGGATAAGAAAATGTACCACAAAGTTTAACCACAACATCAATTGAATCAAATGATCTGTCACTTATTATGAAGAAAAAAAATCAGTTGAATCATTACATTATGAAAATACAAATAATTTGTGGATGGGTTATGTTTGGAAAATTTGTTGATTGTTGTTTATTTGATTTAATGATTTACAGATGCTCTTATGGTGTTGATTGAGTTATTGATGCTGGCCTAGCACTCTATTATTTCGCAACCTTGGTAATTTTACCTGAATTTGAAGCTTTTGAATTTGGATTGATCGTTGGTTCTTGAGTTATGTATTAGATTGTTTCCTACAATCATGCATCTTAGAAAGTGCCTCTCAGGGTCTGAAAAAAAAAAAAAAAAGTTGATGCACTTATTCAATCTCAATCAGGAGCTCTTGATAAGTTTGTTGTTGCTAAGAAACAACAGATTATTAAGTTCCAGTTGAAAATTTTGAGGATGAAGAATTTATAGAATCAGTAAATGAAGAGCATGAAGAAACACTTGATGAAGAAATTGATCAGTAGATTAATGAAAATGACAATGAGAATGATGGTACTCAACATGAAGACCAAAATGTAGAATTTCAGCCTTCAAATGTTGATGATCCGAGCAATTGGGATAAGATGAATAAGAATTTACGAGACTTTTTAATAGAAAGGGGTCCTAAAAGAAAAGTTGACGATGTCAATTATCCTAAAGATGATTTAATAGACACTTCTCTTCCACACACTACATCCGGCATTTATCCAATGGAGAGAAACATGATAGAAAGTGGTTTGTATATTCGGATGTTTTGGATAAAGTATTTTGTTTTTGTTGGAAGTTGCTTAAGGAAGAGGGGAACAATACTTTATTGGCTAATGATTGACTTGGAGATTGGAGAAATATTGGTAAAAGGATAAAAAGTCATGAAAGTAGTAATGAGCATCTCATGTGCATGAATAAATGGATTGAATTAGATATGAGATTGCACAAGAACGAAACCATTGATAAAAGCGTGCGAGAACATATCAATAGAGAGAAAGAACATTGGAAATGTTCTTTGTACATATATGTTTTAAATTTTGGTAATGATTAATTTATGACCCATTATTTTGAAGCTAATTTTCGTATACAATATATAAAGGGGCCCCCTTTAAAATATTTGCTTTAGGCCCCAAAAATCTCAGGGCCGGCGCTGGCATCATCCAAAAAGTCCATTTGCTAATTTTGAAACCATGCCTGAATCCATTAAGTATTAGGTAATATTTGTCCATTTCAAACACGTCATTATTCATTAAACCATCTTTTAACATTACTTTTCAACTTTCCATATGAGGGGGATCATTTGGATGGTGTCCGGTGCCTGACCAAGAGGAGTTTCATCATTTAATCTATCCATAAAGACATTGTTGAGGATGTCTGAGAATAGATGATGATAGTATCCTAAAACTGTTATTTGTGGAGCTATTACATTTAATCTTGACCTATCCTCGGTGGTCTTAACCTATCCTGTAAACTGTGAAAATCCAACCTATAAGGTGTAGTGCACCTCAAGGTGACGAGCAAAGCAGAGTTTAAAAGCTAGGAATATAGCTCAAGGCAGAGTGCCACCAACCGGAGTAGATCATTCAAATCAGAGTGACTTATGGAGCCAAATACCTCTAGTGAGTTTCCACCATGAATACAATTATTTACGACAGTTGATTGTGT
This sequence comes from Cinnamomum chago, assembly GCA_038049695.1. Taxonomy (NCBI): domain Eukaryota; kingdom Viridiplantae; phylum Streptophyta; class Magnoliopsida; order Laurales; family Lauraceae; genus Cinnamomum; species Cinnamomum chago. The sequence goes on from CP142451.1 coordinate 120,858,944, forward strand.
GGCAAATGCGTATCTAGTGTTGCGAATAATTTTACCATCATTTGGCGCCAATGTTTGTTTGACACATTTGTTTGCGACACACTATATTCATTGCTGAAAGTATCTATTTGCGACGTATGGAGTCTTATGTCGCAAATACTTAACTTGATGTGACGGGTCCAGTTTTATGTTGCAATTTTTTTTTTTTTGACACTTTGGGTTGCGTCGCAAATATTTTCGTCGCTGAAAGTCTCATTTGTTGTAGTGCGAGCCAAATACCTCTTGTGAGTTTTGACCATGCATGTGCACTAGAAATCCACGGCCGCCCCTCAACATTCAACTCTGATACTTTTGATCCTCTCATTCGTGCTTTAATTATATAGTGAGAGAAGTATAGATATACAGTGGAGCCAACGCGCTCTAAGCCCGAACCACACAAAATGAGCAACATCCGATTAACCAAATTTTAATTCAAAAGGAGATTTTTTAGCAGTTCCAAGTTTCAATAGGTGGGCTCCATTTTAGAGTTACTTCTATAGGTGGGCTCCATTTTAGAGTTTCATTTCTCTCACTAATGGGAAGCGTGTCTACGAAAACCAGACTCCTCGGCTTTGCACAATCATATCATTATTGTTTGGTCTTATTTTTAACTTTATTCTTTTTTCTTTTGAAAAAATTCTAAATCTTGCCTTAACACAGGCAGAGGTCTCACAAATACGATCTTAGACGAATATCAATAAAAGGTGATTAAACTAATAGTTAACCCTAATCCAGATTTAAACAATCAAACCACAAGAGAGAGAAGGACAGAGGATTTATATGTGGAAAACCCTACTCGGGAAAAAACCATGGGCCTTATCGTCTAGGCCAACAGACAACCAAGCACTATGAATTGAAAGTTACAAGAAAACTCACAACCCTTTCCCAGTTGCTGACTCAACCTAAGGACTGCATAGAACTTGCCGACTGCTCGCCATACACCTTCACCGCACTTGAATAATGGGGTCTTCAAGTAAAGAAGTGGAATCAAATCAAGACTTGAATCATCAGCATAGCAACAGTATTGACAGGCTTGGGGCAGAACAATGAATCTCCCAAACTCTCACACTCATAGATTTCTTCTAATTCAAAGTTGTTTTGGAGAAGAGAGATGACAACCCTATTTATAGGAGAGATTTCGTGCAACCAAGGCTTCTTCAAACAGGTAACTTCCTTCATTGAAATTAGTAAGAGGAGTTCTTTCTAATTTAGAATTCCCAGGTTCGCTCGAGCGGTCATAGAGTTCGCTCAAGCGACCTGTCCTCTGGAAACAGACGAATAGCGCACTTGATCATTGGTCTAGCGAACAATAATATGCGATCAAGCGAACAACTCTCTATGAGAGGTTCGCTCGAGCGATCGTCGTGCGAACTTTGAAACTTCATTCCAGAACCTTGATGGGTCGAGCACACGTATTGAAAGGTCGAGCGAATGAGTCTCTGTTTGGTCCGCTCAAGCGGGTGGATGGTCGTTCGAGCGACCAATTCAGATCTGGGGAAACCGGGCTCTTTAGAACACTTCCTTTTTATAACTCTTGCAGTCATTTCCTAGACTCAATACAATATTTTAAGGAAACCCAGTTTTGTCCAAACACCTATGAATTAGCCAACTAAATCCTTACATCTTTCTTTTGTTATGCCTTGGTTAATAGCTCTCAATATTGCCCTCTAACCATCCATGCCAAGTAGGCATCATGGCCATGAAATAATTAACTAACCAACTAACCGACATTAATTAATTGTGGGTGGATTGGTTTACAAAGCAATCACATGGGCATAGATCATACTTTGATTGGAGTGAAATAAAACTCTAAGTGCTAAATCAAGGACAAGAGAATTATTCAGCAGTTTGGATACATTATGGTGAACCCTACTATTTTCATATTCTATCCGCCTTCACAAAGTTTTAGAAAATTATGTTACTAAAAATGTTGGGATATTGTAACAGTGACAGGTTTATGCAGATATTATTAATAAAAAAAGTCTGTGAAAGATATTAGTATTCAAATGATTAGTGACAAATCAACATTTAGGGTGTTTTAGTCTTTATAGTTCTATAGCTCTATTAATTTCATTGAACCCCAAGGGGTAGATTAGTTGGCCTAAGACCATGGTTTGCACTTAAAGGTTGTGGGTTCGAAAGTGCACTACCATACTGGAATTATATGGGAGTTTACCCGGCTTCCCTCTTGATCCAGAGGGATTAGTCCAGCCCAAAGGATTAGGAACCCTCCGATAGCAACAAAAAAAAAATTAATAATAATAATAATAATTTCATCAGGTTGGCCTCACCATAAACAAAACTCAATAAAAAATAAATGAATAAGTAAAATAAAATCAACTCAATTAGGAGAAACCGTTCTCAATTTAAAGGAAAAGGAGAACATTCCAGCACAAAGTTTCACTTCTTTTTATTATCAAACTGTAAGTGAGGAGTGATAGTATTAGGGGTGTAAGAAAAAACCGCCTAACCGTCAAACCGCACCGAACCGAACCGAACCGAACCGCGGTTATTAACCATATTTTCACGGTTTGGTTCGGTTACGGTTAATAAAACCAAAAAACCGCACGGTTCGGTTCGGTTACGGTTAATAAAACCAAAAAACCGCACGGTTCGGTTCGGTTACGGTTTTCCATAATATTCACGGTTATTAACCGAACCGAACCGTAAAATACGGTTCGGTTAACCGTATGCGGTTAACCGTACCGATAACAAATAAAATAATATACATGGGGGGTAAACGAAATTTTCCTTACCTAAAGCCAAACCAAACCGTATCATACTGTATAAAACCAAACCGAACCGTATAAAACCAAACCGAACCGTATAATTTTCCTTAAATTATACTGTATTGTTGTGTATATTTTTCCACGGTTATTAACCGTAACCGAACCGTATAATACAGTTAACCGCGGTTCGGTTTTCCATGGTTTTTGTATATACGGTTACGGTTACAGTTTTTAATGACGGATAACCGCGGTTACGGTTCGGTTAACGGTTTCTCCAAAAAGACCGGTTAACCGAACCGTTACACCCCTAGATAGTATACTCCAACTGAAAGTGGGAAAAGACTCCTCTTATTAGTAAAACTAAAAGTGAGGAGTAATAGTACATATATGTAAGTTTCCCTTGCAACTAAAGACTCAAAACACAAGCTTTAACATCATTTATTGAGCCAGCCCTTTCTGATATTGGTGAAGATGACAAGCAATTTATCAGATGGTGGCAACTTCTCCTTGACGAGTGGAACACTGAGGAATCTACCACCCCATGCATGGAGAGATGGAAATGCATTGGCGTCCAATACCTTGAATCCGAACACTTCCTCAAACAATGGCAACCAGTGGGGAATCCAGCCCACCACCAAATCCACAAAGCCCACGCTTTCTCCTCGAAAGAACTGCTTCCCTTTGAGTTCTTCCTCTAGAATTTTCAATGCCTCTAGGGACTCTTCCAGTGCCTTCTTTCGTTCTTTTCCTTCGGCAAGGAGAGCAGTTCGTATGCTTAAGAAACACTGCAGCAAAACACACAGTAACTTTCAATATAATTTTTAATTACAAAGGCCTCTTTCATTTACCCCAAAAAGAAAAGGGCCCCTCTTTCAGGATCAGCCAATTGTGCAAGCCGAGCAAGGACAAACATGTGGTGCCCACTTGGAGTGGTATATGCATCTTTCATGAGCAGCCAATTTAGATGTCAATTCTAATTAGGATGGGGGCAGGGCAGTAGGGCAGTGTCAGTGTGTGAGTGGTTTAGATAGTTGGTCCCACATGTACTCACTCTAGCCAAGCTTTGTTAAGATTCAACTGTAGTCTAATTGCAATAAAAGGATTAGTTTAATTAGTTACCTTCTCATCTGCAAATTTAGCCCAAAATCGCGCCTTTGCTCTCTCAAGTGGATCTTGAGGTAACAGGGGATTTTCCTTCCATGTCTCATCGATGTATTCGAGAATGATGAGCGATTCTGCAATGGATTTTTTGCCGTGCAAAAGGACTGGAACTTTCTTATGAACAGGATTACACATCAAAAGCAAGGGGCTCTTGTTTTTGAGATCTTCATCTATGTAATCATACTTGATCCCCTTGTGCAGGAGTGCCCACTCAACCCTGTAAGCAAAAGGGCTTGCGAATGCACCCAACACTTTAACTTCTCCCATCTCTTAAACTGAAGAGGAACACAACTACACAAGTAGAATACCTTTTTCCTCTTCGCTATTTATAAGATTATAGATACTGAAGTTTAGAAGCTTTCAATGTAAATGCCCTGATTTCTTGAGGAACAAGATGTGGACTGTAAGGTCAAGCTCTCAGCTCTCAAATCTCAATACAGAGAATAGATATGCTAAATCTATTGAGTGGTTTACATTAATAGATGTGACCTTACCTACATGGCTTCGTTATGTGAGATATTTTAATGCTGCAAGATGTGACCTTACCTCAGCATTTACGTATTGTGCTTATGTGTGACATCACTACATACGCAACGGCCTTTTTCTTTATCAATGGTCCAAGGCGGTGGTACCTGTCAACCACACATGGCCCTCGAATCATTAATATTTGAGACAGTTATATCAAAATTGCTCTCATGAGATGAGTAGTATAAATTCATTACTTAGCAATGCCCACAATAGAAATCCAAGTTACTTGAAAGCAGCAAAAGTCTATTATTTATAAATAGTATTCATTCTTAGTTTTAGTGGCGCGGCGGAGCCAAAAGTTTTATTTGAGAGGATGATAGTTAATTGAAAATGTCAAATATTTGCCTACAAAACCCATAAATCTGATACAAGATTAGCACTTCAAATTCTTAATTTCTATCGTGTTTAAACTTCTTTGAACATGAGAAGCACTACATGGTTCTTGAATTGATTTTCTACTACTATGAATAAACAACCATCTAACTCAATAGACAACCTGAATCTAACACAAAACGCATGTATTCAGCAGTAGAATAGAAACAAAACTGCTACAATGAACAGACTTTTACTAACATTATTGAGGTTAAAAAATGGCATTAAATGCGTTCAATAAGAAAAGATCATACAATTGATAACTAATTATTAGCATAACACAGGAGTAAAAAAAGGGTTCTTAAATGACAACTTCAATAGAAGTAGAAATTGGGCAGTGGTCGATTGTGCAAGGACCGCAATCATCCACTGCATGCAACCCACATGCTTGGCCATTGCAACCAACCCATATGAGAAGTCTAAGCACTTATTAGGTCTATTTATTCTCATCTCACATGGGTTCTGATGGTAAGTATATTTCCTCTAACGGGGTTCGGCAAAAGATATTTATTGAGGGAGTTAAGGGTCACATAAAAGAAGAAAAATTATTTATACATGCTGATTGGGGTTGTCTACTCATAACATACGTGCCCCCAGAGAGGGACGGCAGCAGTGCATCGATGCCAATGTTGGTGACGAAGAGTGATTTGAGGCTTTTTTTTCCTATTTGAGGACATTTGGAGAGAGAGAGAGAGAGAGAGAGAGAGGCCAAGAAAAACCAATTTGGGATTTATGTAAATTTCTACCAAAGTTGGGTAAGGGGAGAGGACTTGACGGGCTCCTTAAGTAAGGGTTGGTTCAGACACCCCATATTGCCCTTATGGGATTTCTTCAAGTTGGGAGGGGGTTTGACTGACTCTTTATGTTGGGGCTTCGCCAGACCCCCTTTACTGCCTTATGGGCTTTCTTAAAGTTGGGATCCACCCACGTACCCACCCCCCGCCCCGCTTACACATATGGGAATTGGCCAAACTATCAAACACGTTAACTGTGTTCTCTCAACTAAAATACGTGGGTTGCATGCGTCCCATTTTTTGGAAAATTTAATTTATGAATCCTTGGAAAAGATTTTATGATTTTTTAGCATTTCATGTAGGAACTTAAATAACTATTTTGTGTAGGAACTTAAATAACTATTTTCACTTAATTGAATCACTACAAAAAAATGTCTTAATGAGTCACTTTTAAAGTGTCTTAAAAAGTGGTTTGTGTCGCTTTTCTGATGACTATGCAAGCGTCTTATCTGCCGGCGTCACTAAAAGTTCGTAAAAGCGTCTCAAGAAATACCTTTATTGTGTCAGTTTCTGTTATCAAAGTGACACAAAAAAATGGTTACTTGTGTCACTTTAAACCCAAAAGTGACACTGAAATAACTTAAAAGCGTCACAAGAAAGATAACTTTGTTGTCTCCCTTTTCAAAAGCAGTGATCAATATGTTGTTTTCTGACCAAAAGTGACAAATAGTCATCAGTTGTGACAGTTTCCGTAAAAGCGAGATACCATCCATTTTTTTTTAAAATAAAAATGCAATATATACATTACTAATAACATGCTGCAGTATGGATACACTTTCAAATCACTAAACCTGCCTTACAAAAGATGCAAAAAAATATAGATAGCAACATTCAATAAGAACCATTTCATTAATTGGAAATTAATCACCATTCACATTAAGAAACGCACTTGCTCGTCCACGCACTAAATCAAACAAACTATTCAAAACATAGCCAATTTGAATCCATCATCCAAACTATTTACATTAACCTTCGAATTCGTAACCAAAGCGTCACGACATAACCTCAACCACGGTTTCTTCAGCGGGCCTCTCCAACTTTACTCCCACATCTTCAGAGTAATCTCCATGAACCTGCATAGCCCCTAACAATAATTATATATTTCAAGCAAATAATGATGATTACTGTATTTTGTATACAACACCAGTTTTGTAAATACATAAATAATTCAGTTTCTCTTCGTTCTTTTTTCAAGTAGTAGCACAACTTATAATAGAATTGACAGGATGATATGTTTGTCACTAATTAACTAGGAATGCTCCTCTTCATTCCTGTTCAAGAACAGAGGGATGAAGAGATTAGCCATTATTCCCTTGATGGAGTCTATTTTATTTTATATTGATAAATATATGGCTCATTGTCACCAGAAATATAAAAGGGCAACAATATCAGAAATAGATGGCAGGCAAGGGAACATACCTCCATCAGCTTGCCAAGATCAAACTTGGGGGCTTTGAGGATTTTGACTTTCCGGATGAAGACATTCTGCAGAGGATAAATACTGGATGTCGCTTTTTCAATCTCCTTTCCTATCACCTCAGGGATGAACTTTGCCACCAACTCTTTCAGATTGCAAGATGTTGCTTGGCTAACCATAATTTCTCTCATTTTCCTGCGAATTTGACACTACAAAATATCCAAAAGAAAATCACAAATGGATTATACATACGCTTACGTGTATCTAACAAATAAATAGTGGTAATATTGCTACGCATCTGATGTGCACGGACTTACCATGCATATCAGCTGCTGGGGCCCACCTAGTGCTAGTGGATATGGTTGTTGCTACTGACATGGTGCTAGTGGTTATTGTAGTTATAGTGGGGTCGTGGATGCAATGGTAATCATGACAGATATAGAGCAATATATCTTGTACCTTTGTGCTTTTCCATACATGAATAATGACTACTAACTATGCTTGCACAACATAAAACAGTTCGTAGAACTAGCTAATCAAAACAAGTTAATCCTGCCATCAATAGAACAGATAACTGCAATAAACCCATTCATCATTAAAAGTTGAAAAAAAAAAAATTAGGACCTTATGTAAGGAAAATACTCAGGCAAGCATATTAATACCCAACATTAGACTTCTTTTCTTTCACAAGGCAAGGTGATTTGCTACCCATACACAAAATCCACTAGTTAACATGCTATCATCTTAAAAAAAAACCTTCATCAACATCACAAAACCACAACCAACTTTGCAAGTATGTCAAAAAGACAAACCATGTGAACTACTTAAAACAATAACTTTTCCAAGTTGATATAATCAAGAACACACTCAAATGATATCATAAGAATGTATTGAAATGATAAAGCATATACACATATATATATTCATGACTGATTCAATAGTTTACATTATTAAAATACATAGTGTTTATTTCAATTTGTTTTGTTAGCAAACCATCATAGAATCAGGCCAGGACAAGGCCACAAAATTACCACTCCTACATAACATTACCACATTTGCAGGAGTGCATTTATGGATAAATGGACTGAATGCATTCCTATTCTAGGGGTTCAAGAAAATAGTCACTTTTCAAATGCAACCTAACCAATGTGAAGTCTCCCTATAAATACAGAAGACAGTGGCAAGGAAAACAACAAATATTGAAATCAAGTCAGGACAAGGCTACAGAATTACCACTCCTACATAAGTTTGTCTTAGTGTCAGATATGTGTAAGAAGTTTAATTGGTTAAAGTGCCAAGCTAAGTAGGGCATTGGCTTGTGCTCCGAACACAACAATAATGATAGAAAATCATCGAAAGCACATGCATAAAGTGGTAAAATTCACTAGGGATCTAAGTCATTTATCTCTAACCAACATTCATTTATCTTTGTTCCTCCATGGGGGTCTCTGTCTTTCCACAGTACCCCAATATGTATTGATAGGAGCTTCTGAGGTGTTCATGTATGTGGGTCAGTTGGAGTTCTTCAATGAGCAGGCCCCAGAAGGTTTGAAGAGCTTTGGGAGTGCTCTGTGCATGACCTCGATTTCATTGGGGAACTATGTTAGCAGCTTGCTTGTTACTGTAGTCATGGAAATTACAACAAAAGATGATAGGCCTGATTGGGTCAGTCTGGAAGTTAGTCAAGAACTGCACTATGCTGACATTATTCATTTCAGTTCTTGTACCCCTGATTTTTCTCCAAATCAAGATTAACAAAATTAAGTGTGGACACTAAACACATCCTACTTTGATTTTGCCAGAAATGCAATATCCAAACAGAAATTATTGAGCATTCACCCAATTTAAATCAGCACTGCAGTAAAATGTAATCAGTTAGAAAAAGTACAATCTCACACTCAAAATTCAAATAAACATCCTCACAAAAGCTGAATAGGATGGTCTTTCTAAATTTTAACAACAGATTCCACCCATGGATAACAAATAAATAAAGATCTGGGGCAGTCATAAAAACTCAGTTTACACAAGACCTAATTCAACATCAACTCCATCCAATCCAAAAACCAACAGAACCCCACAAATCCATAGAAGGAAAGATCAAGTCAGATAGAGATAGGGAGAGAGAAAGAGAGGAAAGAATCAATTGCAAGAGAAGACCTGTTGGGCCAATCCCAACCAACATTTCACCACTTGGATTGGTGATTAGGTGGGCCCTCGCGAAGTGTGCACCTGTATATAAGTTTCTTCACATAACTACACTTTAAAATAAAAAACCCATTTAAAGTCACACCACTCCAATGTTCGTGTAGGTCATCTTATTAATGGCAGCGGAAACTAGACACAAAAAATTAACACCAATTTCATCTAACATCGATTATCATCTTTCAATTCTCCCTATAGTCCATAATCCATACAACCTATGAACTTGAATCTAATAATCTTAAGACAATTCATGAACTTAAAAAAACAGGATCAAAGTTCATATACTCATTAACCAGTTCAATTTCACAACAGAAGTCAAACATATCACAAACACAAACAAACTAAAAAAAAATATGTCCACTCTGTCTTACCACTCTGCGAATGTGAGGTTCCAGAATAGGCACCAACCACGTCTACATCAGCTGCAGAGCAATGACTTCTCTCCCAACGCTGCAACCAACACATAACCAAAAAAATCAACAGCAACAACAACCCTAAATAACTGACTGTTTGGAAGAGCAGGGGCAATGATCCTGTTTCATAAGTGGGGAAGTGAGGGGGAAGATTCTCGTGCAAAATCTTGTTTCACACGTGGGGAGCGATACTGATTACATACAAGTACACATCTTAATGTGAGCTTTACAGTTAGAAACAACACCATCTTCCTTGAAGTTTTGAATTTTCCAACAGATATCTAAATACACAATAAAGATAATCGGCAAAAATATTTTATGGGGCTGTTTCTCTTGGTCTACAACCCCTAACAACAACTAGGTTCTGGAATAATAATAACAGATAATAGCTACAGAGAAGGTGATCACTGTAACTATTTGCTCTTAAATTCAGTACCCATAAAATAGTTTCTTGATACCTGCAAGTGGATCTTCACATGTCCTTCGTGTTCCCAGTACTCCAAAACTGATTTGGGTGTCGCTCCTAAGATAACAAAATTTGAACAAGCAAGTTTTATCATAATTTATGCGAATATTTAAAACAACAGACCTCATAACTATTATTTAAACAAGTTTTATCATAATCAGTACCACACAATTATCCAAGAATGGGTTCAGTCCACAGCCCAATCATTAATAACAACAAAAGTATAAGTAGACGATCACAAGTGAAACAGCTTCCCAAAATCCATCCACAACCACCCAACAACTAAAACAGATCCATCCTACTTCAACACTGTTTAACATCATTATCATAAATCTATAAATGAAACATCTTTTGCCTAATCATCCATCTGCTCCCTGCAAAACAAAGAAAAATAAATAATTAAATTATATTCTTACAAATCATATAATGCAAAAGCATTATAATGCAAAATCATATAATTCAAAGAAAAACTTATTACACCCCAAACATGTTCATATACAATTTGGCTTTTCCGTCTTTATAGCCAAATTTTAAAATGTGTTTATAGTCATTAATCCATATTCTACTCATCAATCCCATCTCATATCATAATTTTCTTTCTAGAACTAAAAATTAGAGTTGGATGGAAAAGTTAAAAATTTAGCCCTGCAACAAATGGATTTTGGAACAGTTAGGTCGTACAACAGCTATAGAAATTAGTAGGGGGTTGCGGTGTGGCAAGAGAAAGAAACTCAGCTGTTACACACTTCATAGGGCTGCATTCATTTCACTATACTTAAGAAGACAAAACCCAGGGAATGCAAGCCATCTTTATCACCTCAACAATTCAGTCCTCAGCCTTCGTTGGATGGTGATGGAACCTTTGCTCTGAGTCTCAGTTACTTTTGAATCATCGTTGTCAAACTGTGGATCTGAAGTTTCAATCAATTCATAGCATAATATGAATGATTTCATGGTTGAATTAGAACGGATTGGTTGATTTCAGAATTACTGGGGATGATCTAATTAAATGGAGAACATTAGAATTGCCTGGGTGAGATTTGGGCCAAGCAAGGGGGCGGATTGGTCACGACAAGGTTGGTTTAATTAACCACAACCAGTTCCATGCAAGAAGATTGCACTCGCTGACCCCTCCCTTGTTGTATCAGTTCCCTTGTAAATAGCCTACACAGTTGATAATTTTCATATGTTTTGGGAAGCTCCTATGACAACAATAATATAGACCATGCCTTATTAATTGTTTATCCCATCATTAATTTAAGACCTTTACATACCCATGTAATAGAATTGGAATATGATGTAAAAACAACTCGTAAACTATGACTACTCATTATGAAGAGATTGTTAACTAAAAAACAGACCTTAGTTACAGAAAAACCTTCCAAATGATTTTGTGAAGACATCTTAATTTTTTTTGAAAAGAAAGACAAACTTTCTATTCAACATTGAAGTTCAAACTTACCCAAGATTGGGCAAGAGAGAAAGAGAAAGGGGACAGACAGAGTGCAGTGGTTGCAAGAAGGCAAGAGAAGCAATAATGTTGAAACAATACAAAACCATTCATAGCTTGCAATGATGGACTGCGGTAGGATGCATTATAAGGGAAACTAATACAATGCAAATTCATTTTCATGTTTGCAAATGGAGTGATAAAAGAAACAACTTCTATGTTATTTAAACCAAAATCAATGTTATCCAAGAGCAAGATCTTACTTAAAACATAAATCAAGTCATAGTCACTAGAATGGAAAACCCTTTTGAGTGTGTCTTTGAAAACAGAATGCCCAAAACTCTCTGCAAGCACAACCAAACCACCAGTCTTTTCAACTGCCACTTTAAGCTCTGCAACACCAACCTGCCATGAACAACTCCCAGAAACAACAAAAAGTTACTAAATTCTCTCAGCCGCTTAGTAGATATTTAAGAAGCACACAAACACAGCAAGGAAAAAACAGCAGAAACACAGCAGGGAAAAAAAATACAGAACAGCAGCAAGAAAAACAGCAGCAGAGATCGTGAGAAAACAGAACAAAAAAAAAAACAGAGAGAGAGAGAACAGAAAACAGTAGCAGCAGAAGAAAAGGGTAGTAGCAGCAGCAGCAGTTACCAATTCTCTTCATACACTTTTTTAAAAATATGAAAAAAATATATATGCCTGCATCTATGAATATCATCATCAATATCCTAACTTCCTCCAATCAATCAGGAGTTAGCTTAAAAAAAAAAATTGGGTCTACATTGGGTCTACAGTGAATGTAAACTATTAAAACAAAGTGATCGAGAAAGGGAAACATCTACATAAATCAAATTCCATGTTTCATTTCTTTGTTTTGCTAGGTAGTTTGAGATTCATCTTCCCATAAATCAAATGCCCCCCCATCAGGCTCTAAGTACTGAAGGTATGATCTTTTGAACAACACCTCATCATAGGTGCCTGTTGAAAAAAGTTTTGTCCCAGCACCTGAGCACAAATACACTTTTTCTTTGGAAGGGGCCAAGGAACACCTACAAGATAGAGTCCAGAGGATCAAACCAGCACCTCAAGAATCATTTCACATGGAATTGAGTAAAGGGAAATGAGCCCAAGAATGCAAAACCAAAACTAAGAGCCCTTCCAATCTTTACTCTGCTTGCAAATAACGCTGATCTTACTCATACGAGCAAGGTAAAGATGAACTTGCCCTGTAGCCTTTAGGTCGCATGAGTCACCCAAGATTAATGATAACGTCCCTAAGAAATTAAAAAGGCAAAACAGATTCAACACATACCTTTTGTTCCTCACCTTTCAAAACCCAAGGGGTGGTCCAAACATTCATCTTAAAGCTCAACAAATAGAAATAATAGATTTTTTCTATTTCAAGAAGCATTCTCTGTGTTTAAAGGGAAACCCATGATGTTACACATAAAAAGGGAGCCCAATCATTCTTCGGAAATGACTGCTCTTACAGGAAGAACCACCATCTCTTACCATCAAAAAGAGGAAAATTTTTCCTGCCCATTTCAAGCTAGAGAAACATGGGCACTAAAGTAATCTCCACTAATTTAGAACTACATAACCAAGTGAAGAAATAACTTCCATCTTTTTTCTACTAGAGAACGAAACCAACTTCATTTTTTGTCTTGTTGCTTTTAGAAGATCTTGAAGAGCAGGCCTCCATGCCTGGCAAAGAAAGGTGCAAACATGAGGGATTCCACAGCCATGAGCTTGATGAGAATGTTAAGTGACGGCCCAGAGGTGTCCCAAGTCTTGCAATTGCAGTACAAAAAAGACAATCCAAGAAACCCCCTAATTTCCCAAACTCTCAAGTTGACTTCATATGGTTCTTTTTCTTTGATTTGCATACGTTTGATCTTTTGAGAGATGGTTGAGCAGCTCCCTGTTCATTTTTTATTTACATGATTTTCTACCCAGAATCATGAGTTTTAACATGTTTTTTTTTTTTTTTCCTTTTAAGTTTCAAAAGGCACGTTTGAAATCTCTTTGATGGGTTGAACTTTTGAAGATGCTTTCTCTAGTTACTTAAGTTGATTCACCTCATTTACATAAAAAAATGGAGTATAGTATAGAATGGGATCGATAGAGCAGAAAGGAAGAAAAGAAAAAAAGTTAGGGTTCCGTCCCTTTTTTTAACAACAGTGGAATCCATGGTTGTATCAATACACACAGTAGACTGGATGTTCTATATACAAAGAAAAACAAGAAGAAAAAAAATGAGAAGAACTGTACAGATGCTTACCATTCTCTGTGTCGTCTTCTCCCCTTCCAAAATGTGTTTTTTGTTCCCACTCAATACGAATAGGCTTTCGTCCGGTGCAGAGCTCCGGTGGTGGCTCCGGCGCAAGGAGGGAGGGAGAGAGAACCCCTGGCGGGAGGGTGAGAGGGAGAGGGAGGGAGGGCGAGAGAGAGAGAAATAGAGTAGCGAGAGAGAGGGAGAGGGAGAGGGAGGGAGGGAGAGAGAGAGAGAGATAGATCCGAGGGCGGGTTTGGTGTAGGGCACAGTGCAGAGAGAAAGAGAGAGAGAGGGAGAGGGAGAGGGAGAGAGAGATCCGGGGGCGGGTCTGGTGCAGGCGAGCTCCGGCGGGATGGGGAAACTGGGAAAAGGGAAAGGAAAAGGGGAGGAAAGAAATGGGGGGAAGCAGAGCGCGGGAGGGAGAAAGGAAAAAGGAAAAGGGGAGGAAAGAAATGGGGGGAAGCAGGGCGCGGGAGGGAAAGGGGTAAAAGGGCAAAAGGCAGGGGAGGATTGGAGGGATGGGCTGCTGAGGTGCATGAGGATTAGGGGGGGGGGGGGGGGGGGTTGGTGTGCACCTGTCGATCGCTTTGATCGTTGGGGTATTTGGGCGTCAAAGGAATGAGGTACGGAGGGAAGGAAGGGATGGGATATACGATGGAGGGAACCCAAATTTTCACTTGCCCAAATTCATGTGTCGCTTTTCTTTCCTATTTCATGAAAGAAAATAACAATCAAACTTCTTGTGTCACTTTTATTTAGTGGGGGAAAACCATAGATTTGTTTTGTGTGTCGCGTTATAGAAAAGTGACCCAACAAACCACCTCCTCGTTTACTCCTCCTCTAAAGTGACACATCAGACCAAACTGTGTCACTTTATTGTAAAAGCGACACAAAAGCTCATTTCAAAAGCGAGACTAAAAGTCCTTTTTTTTGTAGTGAATATTCTAAGAGGTGTTTGGATGTAATGAAAATGACAAGAAGAGAGTCATCTCAAGGTGGACAAATTGGGGTGGAGGTCTCCATTTGGATAATAGCTGTTTTTCTCCAATATGTTTTAATTTGAATTGAGAATACTATGTAGTGAAAGACCATTTTAAAGCCCACACACTCGTATATAGTTGAGTGGTGTTATTCTCCTTAGTATCACACAGACGTCCACAGATCAATCTTATGATCTTATAGTTGAAACCATCACTCATGATCGGAAGGCCCAACTTCGAGTGAGAAAAAAGACCTTTTCAAAAGCTTGTTTTAAAGTAAAAGATAATTATTAATCAATTTCAGTTTTACTAGAGAAAAAGTTTTTTTATTCACCTTCTTTGATGAGAAAATATTTTCTCCAGCTTTTAGCAAAAGTGAGTACAGAGAAGAATGTATTGAAGTCCAGATGATTCACAGTAAGTACTCTGGATTTCTTTGTAACTTTCTTGGACTGAGTCATGACTGAGAAATGGTGGTACCTTTGAAGGGGTCTTGCTGATAAAAGTCTTATGACCTCATCACATACGCAGAAGACTTGAGCTATTACTCGAAGGGTGGGTCCGAAACATCTACCTGCCTACCGACAAAGGTGTAATAAGTCAAAAAAGTGTCTTTTTCCGCCTCTCTCTCTCTCTCTCGAAAATTTGATGGTTTTTTTTTTTTTTATTGAAGGACAAATCAAAATAAAACAAAACAGCATTAAGAGTGCTAGAATCTCATCTACAGTATATGAACTCTTACCAATCCGAGAGCCTACAGTATATAAACTCTTACCAATCCGAGAGCTATGCAATGAGCAGCCACATTGAAGGTTCTAAAAATAAAAAAGAACTTTACAAAAGAGAAACAACTTCATGGAAGTTTAATATCTATAATATCTGGGTTGATGGCCCAATTTGAAATTCCATTGATGGAATCAATCACTTCCTCAGTTCATATGCCTCTTTTTCTATTCGCGTTTATTTCAAAAATGATAAGTGAAGAATCCTCACGAAGGTGGGAAAATAAGAGAAAATTAGGAGTCAAAATCCTCTAGTGAAAAACCATAACTTTTTTTAGTACTAATTCTCCATTCTTCAAATTGAATAGAGAAAGTTGTGTAGGGGAAAATCATGTTAAAGAGATTTTATAGATTAGAGAATATTTATTAAAAAAGTAAACGTCAGCTTTTATTAACAAGAGTTTTATTTTCGCTGGTGAAAAGGGTAATTTTTCGAAATCCCCTTGAGGTAAAAAAAATCTCCTATTATTTTTTTTTTAAATTAAGAGGAGAATTATTTTTCTTCCTATAATTAGACCCAATAGAGAAAAATATATATTTCTCTAGAATGGATTTTTCTCCTCCATACTTTCTCCACATTTGAACAAGTGGATGGTGAAATACGTACCTTTTTCCTTGCTAAAACAATCTCTACTATTGAATGATGGCATGAAGATGTGAACTATTTAGTTTTTTTTTTTTCAAATTTTAGTTTTAAATTAGACAACCAGAATTTTCTTAGTTCCATAGGAAATGTTTAAACTACCTTCAAATTATGTAACATTTGGTCCTTAAAAACTCAGATGTCTACCATATATAATTCTAGTGTTTATTATCTTATTAAAGATATATCAAGAAAATTGATTGCAATTACAATCATTGATCCCCTATAGGAAATGCCCCACCCCATTACTATTTTGCAAACATTTCTTTTTTTCTTATCGATAATGGTAAATTAAATTAAGGTTAAAGCAACAATACAAGAAAAAATCTCCAACAAAAAAAAAAAGAAAAAAAAAACAGTTGGTACGTACAAAAAGCCTTATACCAACACCAAAAAAAACAAAACTAAATAATAGGGGCCACAAGCTTCACAATTATATGTGCCCCTTGTTTTGTTAGAGAGTCTGTCATACCATTTGTTAATCGATAAATATGAGAGAAAGAAACTTTAATCGAATCTAGTACCATTTTTGCATTGAGTGTATATAGAAACGTTGGATTGCAACAGCCATATACCCCCAAATCCCAAGTTTTGTCAGCTTTTTTTTTTTTTTTTTTTGGAAATAATTTAGTCAACTTGTTAGAAATCTAGCAAGTCCCACTTTCATATCTTACTTAATTTGATTGAGGAATCCTAACAGACAACTGTTTAGTCTATATAGCTCTTCTATTTCCATTTAGGTGGGCCCCACCATGGATATAAATTTATTAGGGCCTGTTTGGATAAATGAGGAGTGGAGTAAAATGAAGTAGATTTCACATGTGAAGTGGAGTGGAGTGAAGAGAAGTAGGTTGAAATTAAAGTAGAGTAATTTACTTCACTTCATTTGAATGCTTATTTTGAAGTTAAGGTTTGGAGTAGAATCAATTTTTACTCCAAAAAATTGAAGTATTTTGATTTAAAGTGAAATGGAGTACATGTGACTTCACAATATTACTTCATCTATTGGGCCGGACTCATCCAAATAAGATAGAATTGAAATTTTAGACTGTTAGGGCCCATTTAACTGCACTCTACTCTATTTTTTGGCTATCTAAACAGGCCCTTAAAAACAACAAGATAAAATAAATCTAGTCAGTAGGAGAAATCACATATGAGTTTCCCTTGCTCTAACCAAAAACCAAAATAAAATAAAATCGAGTCAGTTTGGAGAAATCATATTAGTTTCCCTTGCAAAAGCACACCCTAGAGACTCAACTCATCAAGCTTACATAACATCATTTGTTAAGCCTTCTCTTTGATGAATGGAACATTGAGGATCTGTCACCCCATGCATGGAGAGATGGAACTGCATCTGCATCCAGTAGCTTGCTGGCACCCAGTGAGGAATATTCCAGCCCACCACCAAATCTACAAAACGAATGAAAGCTCTCTGCTCCCAAGAATTCCCTCTCTTTGAGCTCTTCCTCAATGCCTCTAGCGACTCCTCCACTGCCTTCTCCTTCTCTTTACCTTAAAAAGAGTAAAAAGCAGTTCGGATGGGAAACAAACACCGCATCAAAACAAACGGTTAACTTTCAAAATAATTTTCAGTAATAAAAGCATCATCGAGCACCCAACTTTGCATGTGGAGCCACTTTGATGGATCCAATTATTTAGAGTCCGGATCTTCCGTGGCAATATCATCCCCTCCAGGGATATATGCTCAGATTCTTTTTTTATTATTTTTCTTTTATAAGAGTTAGTCTCTAGAAGTGCTAACACATCGCAGCTGATGTGACATTAATCATATTTCCATGATGTGCTTAATATCCTCGTGACATGCAGGGGCGGACTCAGGAGTAGGCCCTTGGGGCCATGCCGCCCCCCCCCCCCCCCCCCCCCAAAATCACAAACCCCTAAGATTAATATGCTTTAATAAATTTATATAATAATTTTATGACAAGTGGCCCCTCCTTAATTGTTTGCACAAAGTATATATATATATATTAAAAAAAACCCTTAATTGTTTGCACAAAGTTTGTATATATATATATATTAAAAAAAAAAGAAAAGAAAAGACCAAATTGAAATGGGCCTTGATCCATCTCCTCATGAACCTCATCTGACCTCTCCCAAGTCTCAAGTCCCAAGTCCCAAGTCCCAAAGCTAAAAAAGGGAAGCCCATAAGTCATTCATCCCTTTGTAGATTGTAATGCAATTAAGTTAATAGCCCCTAATTTGTCGATGAATAACTTGAGCCATTCAATTCCTCATTGTTTGGTTGAGATGGACAACTCACAACCGTCTGATTTGGGTCTTGAATCTTGAGAAGAACAACTGCCACACTCTGCAGCATCAACCCGCCACAGGCCTACATGAAGTCCTTATCCCTATTCCCTAACATTTTAATAGGATTTAATAGGAAGAAAGAACTAAACATGACAGCTACTGACTGCCCCTGCTCCACCGCCGGCCGGCCGCCCTGATTCAATCAGAGTAATCAGATATCAGACCCCTAATTGGGTGCGTCTATGGCTGTGGTTGTGGCCTGTGCTGCTTTAGCTTCTAGGTTCCAGCCTTTCAGTTTCACATTTGGTTTTATAATTACAGATGGCTAGGGTCATGTTACAATGGTCTGCATGTGCTTGCTAATTGTTGCCCGCCTGCTGTGTTGTCTTTTTGTGCAAAAACCTCTGCAACTTGTGTCCTTTTATTATACTTTATTCAATTATTAAATTATTAGTCTTCTTTATGAGGTGATGTCCCATCCATTTTATTTTATATATTTTATTTCTTTATTAATTTGTGCATGTAGATGCTTGCTTTTTGTATTTTTCTATTATTATAATGTGTAATGTGTGCACTGTTGTTGGGTTTGTTGGATTTGTTGGATTTGTCTCTTTACTTTTTTTCTCATTAGTATGCTAGTGAACTATTTTTTTTTTTAATTGTTTGCCTTTGCTTTTTTATATTAAAATACAATTATTTATGTCAGCTAGATCCTGATTTTATTTTTAATGAGAAATTTAGTCTTCAATTTTAATATATTTATCATGCTTGAGCTTGGATGTATGTTCAGAAAAAATATACAAAAATATTAGCTATTTTGAATTGTTAAAATATATTTATTTAAGCACCGCCCACTCCCGGATGAAATCCTGGGTCTGCCCCTGGTGACATGGTGCGACTAACTCCTATCAAAGTCAAATTTAAAGATATGTCTCCGAAGGAATTGGAGTTTATTTTCAACAACTCACATTATCTTTATGTAGGCTAATGAAGTTTCAAACAAGTGTTACACAAATCCCGTGTAATAATTGCATCAAGAGATCCGGACACAATTATTAAGCCAAAGTATATAAACTTAAAATGTCTAATCATGACCTACAATATGTTGAAGAAAGTTGAGAAGAATGTGCCGAATATGCGAGCCTTAAAGTTGGACATTTCTGGGTCCTTAGATAAAGTTACTCTTTCGTCATATAATATGATAAATTCATCAATTAGATAAGGGTAAAATTTAGATGTCGGTCCAATTAGGAGGAGGATAGTGTGCGTGGGTGGTTTAGATTACTTATAGTGGGTCCCACATCTAAACCGCACCCCCCTGGGATCCTGTGGCCTTCCTGTGGACCGGGCCAATGTTCGGTCCTCAGAATCGGTCCACCTAGCAGGACTCTTCTTTAATTATATAGTGAGAGAAGTATAGATATACCGTGGAGCCAACGCGCTGAAAGCCCGAACCACATAAAATGAGCAACATCCGATTAACCAAATTTTAATTCGATAGGAGATTTTTTAGCAGTTCCAAGTTTCAATAGGTGGGCTCCATTTTAGAGTTTCTTCAATAGGTGGGCTTTATTTTAACATTTCATTTGTCGGTTTTGCACAATTATATTATTATTGTTTGGTCTTATTTTTAACTTTATTCTTTTTCTTTTTTTCGTTATGCCCTGGTTAATAGCTCTCAATATTGCCCTCTAACCAACCATGCCAAGTAGGCATCATGGCCATGAAATAATTAACTAACCAACTAACCGGCATTAATTAATTGTGGGTGGATTGGTTTACAAAGCAATCACATGGGCATAGACCATATACTTTGATTGGAGCGAAATAAAACTCTAAAAGTGCTAAATCAAGGAGAACAGAATTATTCAAATTTGGATACATTATGGGGAACCCTACTATTTTCATATTCTATCCGCCTTCACAAAGTTTTAGAAAATTATGTTACTAAAAATGTTGGGATATTGTAACAGTGACAGGTTTATGCAGATATTATTAGAAAAAAAAGTCTATGAAATATATTAGTATTCAAATGATTAGTGACAAATCAACATTTAGGGTGTTTTAGTCTTTATAGTTTTATAGTTCCATTAATTTCATCGAATCCCAATGGGTAGATTAGTTGGCCTAAGACCATGGTTTGCACTTAAAGGTTGTGAGTTCGAAAGTACACTGCCACACTAGAATTACATGGGAGTTTACCTGGCTTCCCTCTTGGTCCGGAGGGATTAGTCCACCCAAAGAGTTGGGAACCCTCCGATAGCAACAAAAAATAATAATAATAATAACAATAATTTCATCGGGTGGGCCTCACCATAGACAAAACTCTATCAAAAATAAATGAATAAGTAAAATAAAATCAACTCAATTAGGAGAAACCGTTCTCAATTTAAAGGAAAATGAGAACATTCCAACACAAAGTCATGAGAACTTCTTTTTATTATCAAACTGTAAGTGAGAAGTAATAGTACACTCCAACAGAAAGTGGGAAAAGACTCCTCTTATTAGTAAAACTGAAAGTGAGGAGTAATAGTACATATATGTAAGTTTCCCTTGCAAAAGCACATACTAAAGACTCGAAACACAAGCTTTAAAATCATTTATTGAGCCAGTCCTTTCTAATATTGGTGAAGATGACAAGCAACTTATCAGATGGTGGCAACTTCTCCTTGATGAGTGGAACATTGAGGAATCTACCACCCCATGCATGGAGAGATGGAAATGTATTAGCGTCCAGTAGCTTGAATCCAAACACTTCCTCAAACAATGGCACCCAGTGAGGAATCCAACCCACTACCAAATCCACAAAGCCCACTCTTTCTCCTCCAAAAAATTCCTTCCCTTTGAGCTCTTCCTCTAGAATTTTCAATGTCTCCAGGGACTCTTCCAGTGCCTTCTCTTGTTCTTTTCCTTCGGAACGCATAGCAGTTAGTGTGCTTGAGAAATACTGCAGCAAAACAAATAGTAACTTTCAATATAATTTTTAGTTACAAAGGCCTCTTTCATTTACCCCAAAAAGAAAAGGACCCCTCTTTCAGGATCAGCCAATTGTGCAAGCCGAGCAAGGACAAACATGTGGTGCCCACTTGGAGTGGTAAATGCATATTTCATTGATGAGCAGCCAATTTAGATGTCAATTCTAATTAGGATGGGGGCAGTGTCAGTGTGTGAGTGGTTTAGATAGTTGGTCCCACAGGTACTCACTCTAGCCAAGCTTTGTTAAGATTCAATTGTAGTCTAATTGCAATAAAAGGACTAGTTTAATTAGTTACCTTCTCATCTGCAAATTTAGCCCAAAATCGCGCCTTTGCTCTCTCAAGTGGATCTTGAGGTAATAGGGGATTTTCCTTCCATGTCTCGTCGATGTATTCGAGAATGACGAGCGATTCCGCAATGGGTTTTTCGCCGTGCAAAAGCACTGGAACTTTCTTATGAACAGGATTACACTTCAAAAGCAAGGGGCTCTTGTTTTTGAGATCTTCATCTATGTAATCATACTTGATCCCCTTGTGGAGGAGTGCCCACTGAACCCTGTAAGCAAAAGGGCTTGCGAATGCACCCAACACTTTAACTTCTCCCATCTCTTAAACTGAAGAGGAACACAAGTAGAATACCTTGTTCCTCTTCGCTATTTATAAGATTATAGATACTGAAGTTTAGAAACATTCATTGTAAATGCTCTGATTTCTTGAGGAACAAGATGTGGACTGTATGACACGTGCTATTCATTAATTGGTGGTCAAGCTCTCAGCTCTCAATAGTCAATACAGAGAATAGATATGCTAAGGGCTTGTTTGGCAAATCTTATCTTTACGAAACAGATCTGTATGATATAGATCTATTTCAAATGGAGCGGTTTGAAACTGATGTTTTACAAATAGACTGCTTGGTAAGACATAGATATTTTAAAAATAGACTGTTTGGTAAGACACATGTAAAAATAGATCTAATGGTCTGGGCATTTTGCAAATATCTCAAGATCTGTGATCATCCAACGGTTGAAATTTTATCTCAAACACGTGTTCCACATTTTAATGACTTTAGGCGGTTTGGATCTTCATTTAGTGGCCCAGAATAATTTAGAATTCATAAAAACCGGAATGACAATAAGTAAAATGAAAGAGAGAACTTGTTTACATCTAATGGTTCATGCTTTTTAACAAATATCTCAATATCTATAATGAATTAACACCTTAAACTTGATCCCATAGCTATTTGTAGATTTCCAAAGAGGATGGACGGTTCAGATCTTGATTGTGGGGCCCACAATGTCCAAAATATTACATCAAACGGCTCACAGTTTTTTGCAAATATCTCGAGATTCGAGAAAGATCAACGGCTGAAATTTGGACAAGTGGCCGTGTTGGGCCTTCTTCACATTTCTAACGGTGTGGATCATGGTTGTGGGTCCCATAAGGTAAGGCAAAATTGGAAAAACCGGACTGTCATGATTAACGTTCATTTCACTGTTTATGGCAATGTCTTTCCGCTTAAGACATGTGTCTCTGTTTGAAATCAGGCCACTTTCTTGACTACATGAAATAGACATTTTATGTATTATTCCTGTTTCAAATGGACACAGTAAAATACATATCCAAACGCTCTAATGTCTGTTTTAAACCGGTTTAAGACAATAAGAGGTAAATTTAAGAGATGCCAAACTGAACCTAAATCTATTGAGCGGTTGGGTAGTATTACATTACATTAATAGTTGTGACCTTACCTACATGGCTTCGTTATGTGAGATATTTTAATGCTGCAAGATGTGACCTTACCTCAGCATTTAAGTATTGTGCTTATGTGTGACATCACTACATAGGCAACGGCCTTTTTCTTTATCAATGGTCCAAGGCTGTGCTACCTGTCAACCATACATGGCCCTCGAATCATTAATATTGGAGACAATTATATCAAAATTGTTCTCTTGAGATGAGTAGTATATAACCCCAAGGGGTAGTTCAGTTGGCCTAGGACTACGGTTTGCTCCCGGAGATTATGAATTTGAAACTGCTCTACCACACTGGGGCCACAGGAAAATTTTACCCGGCTTTCTGTCCTGGGCCCGAACGATTATTCTGGCCCAAAGGACTGGGAACCCTACGTTATCAAAAAAAGAAAAAAAAGAAGAGATGAGTAGTATAAATTCATTACTTAGCAATGCCCACAATAAAAATCCAAGTTACTTGAAAGTAGCAAAAGTCTATTATTTATAAATAGTATTCATTCTTAGTTTCTATGGCGCGGCGGACCCAAATTTTTTATTTGAGGGGATGATAGTTAATTGAAAATGTCAAATATTTGCCTACAAAACCGATAAATCTAAAGCATGATTAGCACTTCAAATTCTTAATTTCTATCATGTTTAAACTTCTTTGAACATGAGAAGCACTACATGGTTCTTGAATTGATTTTCTACCACTATGAATAAACAACCATCTAATTCAATAGAGAACCTGAATCTAACACAAAACGCATGTATTCAGGAGTAGAATAGAAACAAAACTGCTACAATGAACTGACTTTTACTAACATAATTGAGGTCAAAAAAATGGCATTAAATGTGTTCAATAAGAAAAGATCATACAATTGATAACTAATTATTAGCATGACACAGGAGTTAAAAAAAGGTTCTCAAATGACAACATCAATAGAAGTAGAAATTGGGCAGTGGTCGATCGTACAAGGACCGCAATCATCCACTGCATGCAACCCACACGCTAGGCCATTGCAACCGGCCCATATGAGCAGTCTAACCGCTTATTAGGTCTATTTATTCTCATCTCACATGGGTTTCGGTGGTAAATATATTTCCTCTAACGAGGTTCAGCAAAAGATATTTATTGAGGGAGTTAAGGGTCACATAAAAGAAGACAAATTATTTATACATGCTGATTGGGGTTGCCTGCTCATAACATACATGCCCCCATAAAGGGATGGCAGCAATGCATCGATGCCAATGTTGGTGACAAAGAGTGATTTGAGGCTTTTTTTCCCTATTTGAGGACGTTTGGAGGGAGAGAGAGAGAGAGAGATTTGGGATTTATGTAAATTTCTAACAAAGTTGGGGAAGGGGAGAGGACTTGACAGGCTCCTTAAGTAAGGGTTGGTTCATACACCCCAAATTGCCCTTATGGGATTTCTTCAAGTTGGGAGGGGGTTTGATTGGCTCTTTATATATGTTGGGGCTTAGCCAGACCCCCTTCACTGCCTTATGGGCTTTCTTAAAGTTGGGAAACACCCCCAGTTCCACCATCAAATTGATCATATTAAAATACATGATTAAACTAAGAAATAACGGTTATTAATTATAAATGATTTGTTGAACTTAAACTCCGAAGCAAACAAATTGAAAAGCAACTCAAATGACCAAAACCCATCAAGTTCTTAGGATTAGATTAAGTATCAAATTACATATTGCATACACATGGGAATTGGCCAAACTATCAAACACGTTAAAAAATGTTCTCTCAACTAAAATACGTGGGTTGCATGCGTCCCGTTTTTTGGAAAATGTAATTTATGAATCCATAGAAAAGATTTTATGATTTTTTAGCATTTCATGTAGGAACTTAAATAACTATTTTGTGTAGGAACTTAAATAACTATTTTCACTTAATTGAATATTCTAAGGGTGTTTGGATGTAATGAAAATGACAAGAAGAGAGTCATCTCAAGGTGGACAAATTGGGGTGGAGGTCTCCATTTGGATAATGGTTGTTTTTCTCCAATATGTTTAAATTTGAATCGAGAATACTATGTAGTAAAAGACCATTTTAAAGCCCACACACTCATATATATAGTTGAGTGGTGTTATTCTCCTTAGTATCACACAGACGTCCAAAGATCAATCACAGGATCTTATAGTTGAAACCATCACTCATGATCGGAAGGCCCAACTTAGAGTGAGAAAAAAGACCTTTTCAAAAGCTTGTTTTAAAGTAAAAGATAATTATTAAATAGTTAACAATTTAACTGATCAATTTCAGTTTTACTAGAGAAAAAGTTTTTTTATTCACCTTCTTTGATGAGAAAATATTTTCTCCAGCTTTTAGCAAAAGTGAGTACAGAGAAGAATGTATTGAAGTCTAGATGATTCTCACAGTAAGTACTCTGGATTTCTTTGTAACTTTCTTGGACTGAGTCATGACAGAGAAATGGTGGTACCTTTGAAGGGGTCTTGCTGATAAAAGGTGCCTGATGTGCACGGATTTCTTGCTTATAAAAGGTGCCTGATGTGCACAGATTTAATGCTACTTTAGCTACTTTATAGCTAAACATTACATTTAGTCATTTACATAGCAACATGCGAATGGCTATTACTCGAAGGGAGGGTCCGAAACATCTACCCGCCTACCGACAAAGGTATAAGTAAAAAAAAGTGCCTTTTTCCGCCTCTCTCTCTCTCTCTCTCAAAAGTTTGACGGGTTTTTTTTTTATTTTCCATTGAAGGACAAATCAAAATAAAACAAAACAACATTAAGCGTGGAGCCAAAAACGGCCTACCCCATCCTAGAATCTTATCTACAGTATATAAACTCTTATCAATCCGAGAGCTATGCTTGGCTAAAAAATGAGCAGCCACATTGAAGGTTCTAAAAATAAAAAAGAACTTCACAAAAGAGAAACAACTTCATGGAAGTTTAATATCCAAAATAATTGGGTTGATGGCCCAATTTGAAATTCCATTGATGGAATCAATCACTTCCTCATTTCATATGCCTCTTTTTCTATTCGCGTTTATTTCAAAAATGATAAGTGAAAAATCCTCACGAAGGTTGGAAAATAAGAGAAAATTAGGGGTCAAAATCCTCTAGTGAAAAACCATAACTTTTTTTAGAACTAATTCTCCATTCTTCAAATTGAATAGAGAAAGTTGTGAAGGGGAAAATCATGTTAAAGAGATTTTATAGATTAGAGAATATTTATTAAAAAATTAAACGTCAGCTTTTATTGACAAGAGTTTTATTTTCACTGGTGAAGAGGGTAATTTTTCGAAGCCCCCTTGAGGTAAAAAAAAAATCTCCTATTATTTTTTTTTTAAATTAAGAGGAGAATTATTTTTCTTCCTATAATTAGACCCAATAGAGAAAAATATATATTTCTCTAGAATGGATTTTTATCCTCCATACTTACTCCACATTTGAACAAGTGGATGGTGAAATACGTACCTTTTTCCTTGCTAAAACAATCTTTACTATTGAATGATGGCATGAAGATGTGAACTATTTAGTTTTTTTTTTCAAATTTTAGTTTTAAATTAGACAGCCAGAATTTTCTTAGTTCCATAGGAAATGTTTAAACTACCTTCAAATTATGTAAAATTTGGTCCTTAAAAACTCAGATGTCTACCATATATAATTCTAGTGTTTATTATCTTATTAAAACTATATCAAGAAAATTGATTGCAATTACAATCATTGATCCCCTATAGGAAATGCCCCACCCCATTACTATTTTGCAAACATTTCTTTTTTTCTTATCGATAATGGTAAATTAAATTAAGGTTAAAGCAACAGTACAAGCAAAAATCTCCAACAAAAAAAAAGAAAAAAAAACAGTTGGTACAAAAACCTTATACAAACACAAAAAAAAAAAAAAAAAAAAAAAAAAAAAAAAAAACTAAACTAAACAATAGGGGCCACAAGCTTCACAACTATATGCGTCCCTTGTTTTGCTAGACAGTCTGTCATACCATTTGCTGATCGATAAATATGAGAGAAAGAAACTTTAATTGAATCTAGTACCATTTTTGCATTGAGTGTATATAGAAACAATGGATTGCAAGAGCCATATACCCCCAAATTCCAAGTTTTGTCAGTTTTTTTTTTTTTTTTTAGAAATAGTTTAGTCAACTTGTTAGAAATCTAGCAAGTCCCATTTTCATATCTTACTTAATTTGATTGAGGAATCCTAACAGACAACTGCTTAGTCTATATAGCTCTTCTATTTTCATTTAGGTGGGCCCCACCATGGATATAAATCTATTAGGGTCTGTTTGGATAAATGAGGAGTGGAGTAAAGTGAAGTAAATTTCACATGTGAAGTGGAGTGGATTGAAGAGAAGTAGGTTGAAATTAAAGTAGAGTACTTCACTTCACTCCATTTGGATGCTTATTTTGAAGTTAAGGTTTGGAGTAGAATCAACTTTTACTCCAGAAAATTGAAGTATTTTGAGTTAAAGTGAAATGGAGTACATGTGACTTCACAATATTACTTCATCTATTGGGCCAGACTCATCCAAATAGGCTAGAGTTGAAATTTTAAACTGTTAGGGCCCATTTAACTTCACTCTACTCCATTTTTTGGCTATCCAAACAGGCCCTTAAAAACAACAAAATAAAATAAAATCGAGTCGGTAGGAGAAATCACATATGAGTTTCCCTTGCTCTAACCAAAAACCAAAATAAAATAAAATCGAGTCAGTTTGGAGAAATCACATTAGTTTCCCTTGCAAAAGCACACCCTGGAGACTCAACTCATCAAGCTTACATAGCATCATTTGTTAAGCCTTCTCTTTGACGAATGGAACATTGAGGATCTGTCACCCCATGCATGGAGAGATGGAACTGCATCTGCATCCAGTAGCTTGCTGGCACCCAATGAGGAATATTCCAGCTGAAAACTTAGAGAGATGGTTTTAATTATCATATTGTATTTACTTTTAGTGAGAACACTTGTTTAAATAGAGCTTACAAAGTAATCAACTTATCAGAGATATTCTCTCTAACTATTTGCTAAACATAAGTAAAGTAACTAATTACAAATATTCAGCCTATACAATAGGATCTGAACTAATCTGAATTTATCTGTCTATTCCTTAACATGCCCCCTCAAGCAGGACACCGGTGAGGAGAGTCCTAGCTTGTCAATGAGCGTGTGAAACCGTTGGCGGAGCAACGGCTTCATGAGGACATCGGCTAACTGGTCCTCCGTAGAGACAAACGACACCCGTAATGAGCCGGTTTGAACCTGTTCTCGGACAAAATGGAACGCCAATGCAATGTGTTTCATCCGGGAGTGAAGAACAGGATTAGCACTCAGACTTTTTGCCCCCATGTTGTCACAGTATAACACCGGTTGTGTTTTCAGCGGGATCCCTAACTCATGCAACAGCGAAGTTACCCACAGAAGTTCACAACTGGAGTCCGCCAATGCCCTGTATTCGGCTTCAGTAGATGATCTTGCTACCGATGTTTGTTTCCTCGACCTCCAGGAGATTGGTGTGCGACCAAGGTAGATGAGATACCCAGTTGTGGATATATAATCGTCCTTATCTCCTGCCCAATCCGCATCGGAATAACCATGTAACGACAAAGGAGAGTCATGTTTGTTAATGATGATACCTTTTTCCGTCGAGCCTTTAATGTAGCGAAGTAGGCGTTTGAGGGCACTCCAGTGTGTTGTGGTTGGTGAATGCATGAACTGAGAGAGCTTATTGACAGCAAAGCTCACATCAGGTCGGGTGAGAGAGAGGTACTGTAAACTCTCAACAAGCATCTTGTATTCTGTGGCTAACTCTAAGGGACTGCCGGATTGTTTAGTGAGCGACGTGGTAGTGCACATGGGAGTCGAGATAGGCCTTGACTCATCCATCTTGGCTTTGAGGAGCAGATCGTGGATGTATTTGCGCTGGGTAAGGAACAACCCATGAGAATGGTGTTGAACTTCGACTCCAAAGAAATAAGTGAGAGGACCGAGATCTTTGAGGGAGAACCGAGAGGAGAGGCGTTTGATGACTGCTTCAAGCATCGAGTTAGTGTTGCCGGTGACGATGATATCATCGACATACACTAGCAAATAGATCACTGCAATATGCTTTTTGTATATAAACAGGGAAGAGTCGGCAACGGAATTAACAAACCCAATGTGAAGCAGAAATTGGCGAAGCTCATTGTACCATGCTCGGGGCGCTTGCTTAAGGCCATAGATGGCTTTCTTGAGCTTGCAGATGTGAGTCGGGAAGTGCTTGTCCACAAAGCCCGGAGGTTGTGCCATGTAAACATCTTCCTGAAGAGTTCTTTGGAGAAAGGCGTTGTTGACATCAAGTTGTCGAAGAGACCAACCTGATGTAACTGCAACTGCAAGCACTGTTCGAACTGTAACCGGCTTTACAACTGGATTGAACGTCTCGATGAAGTCATGGCCGGGACATTGATGGAATCCCTTGGCCACGAGCCTTGCCTTGTACCGATCAAGAGAGCCATCCGGATTGTATTTGACTCGGAACACCCATTTGCAACCTACAACATTTTGCTTCTCCTGCGGTGGCACCAAAACCCAAGTTTCATTAGAGCATAAAGCATCAAACTCCAAGGTCATTGCTCGACGCCACGTCGGGTCTTTTAGGGCCTGGGTTATATTTTGTGGTTCTTGATGTTGTTGGAGAATGACTGAAAGATTGAGCTTTTGGATTGGTTTATGAATGTTGTTCTTAGATCTTGTGATGATCTCATGAGCTGGGGATGGGGGAGATGGCGATACCTCAGAGGAGTGCTGAATTTTTGTGGGAGGGGACGGAGGGTTAGGTGAGGGGGAAACCTCAAAACCTGGGCCGGTATTAGGGAGTTGGGATGGGGAGGAGGTTGTTTCGGGGGTGGGATTATGAGCCTGATTTTCTAGAGAGAAAGGGGGCGTGGTTTCCACACTAGGGGTAGGAGATGTGGTTAGTGGGATGGTGTCGGCAACTAAGGTAGGATGAGTTGGTGAATTTGGAATATTTTGGAGGAGCGGAAGCTTGAATGAGCACCACCCAGGTTCAGTATTAGGTGGGTTTGGTGTGTTTAAGATCAGTTTGGCAAATGGATACTCGTGTTCCACAAATGTCACATGACGGGAGGTATAGACTTTGTAGGTAAGGGGATCTAGGCAATAATAGGCACTTTGGGTTAGGGAGTATCCCACAAAAACACAAGCAATGGATTTTGGGTCCATTTTATGAGAGGTATAAGGTTTAAGCCATGGAAAACAGAGGCAACCAAAACATTTCAATTTGTGATAATTAGGTGGTGTGTGAAATAGTTTTAGAAAAGGGGAGTTATTTTGAAGAGTTGGTGTCATATTTGTGTTTTAATGGGTAAAACCATATATATTTTGTAAAGTGATCTACAAAAATAACATAGTAGCGATAACCATCATGTGAAATGACAGGAGATGTCCACAAATCCGAATAGATGACTTCTAAAGGATAAGTGGATGAAATAGTGGACTTTTGAAACGGAAGTTTGTGACTTTTATTGATAGAACAGGAATTACAAAAATCTGACTTTGAAGGGGAAATGCCTAATTGAAAACTAGATTGCAAAAACTTTAAAATAGGTGGTGATAGATGGCCCAACTTGTGGTACCATGAAGAGCCATCCGAAACTTGAGTCACAAATACTTGAGGAGAGCTTGAAAGAGGCCAAGAGTAGACGCCATCGACACATGGACCTTTAAGAAGAACTATTCCCGTTTGTAGATCCTTCACAAGGAAACAATTTGGTAAGAATTGGATAGACACCAGCCCACAACCAAATCTACAAAACGAATGAAAGCTCTCTGCTCCCAAGAATTCCCTCCCTTTGAGCTCTTCCTCCATAGTTTTCAATGCCTCTCGCGACTCCTCCACTGCCTTCTCCTTCTCTTTTCCTTAAAAAGAGAAAAATGCAGTCCGGATGGGAAACAAACACCGCATCAAAACAAACGGTTAACTTTCAAAATAACTTTCAGTAATAAAAGCATCATCGAGCACCCAACTTTGCATGTGGGGCCACTTTGATGGATCCAATTATTTTGAGTCCGGATCTTCCATGGCAATATCATCCCCTCCAAGGATATATGCTCAGATTCTTTTATTTATTTATTTATTTATATTATAGGAGTTAGTCTCTAGGAGCGCTAACACATCGCAGCTGATGTGACATTAATTATATTTTTATGATGTGCTTAATATCATCGTGACATGCACGGGGCGGACCCAAAGTAGGTGCTTAATATCATCGTGGCATGCAGGGGCGGACCAGGAGTAGGCCCGGGGGCGCCCCCCCACCGCCCCCCCATCACAAACCCCTAAGATCAATATGCTTTAATTAATTTATATAATAATTTTATGACAAGTGCCCCCCCCCCCCCCCCTAATTGTTTGCACAAAGTATATATATATATATATAAAAAAGACCAAATTGAAATGGGCCTTGATCCTTCTCCTCATGGACCTCATCTGACCTCTCCCAAGTCTCAAGTCCCAAGTCCCAAAGCTAGAAAAGGGAAGCCCATAAGTCATTCATCCCTTTGTAAATTGTAATGCAATTAAGTTAATAGCCCCTAATTTGTCGATGAATAACTTGAGCCATTCAATTCCTCGTTGTTTGGTTGAGATGGACAACTCACAACCGTCTGGTTTGGGACTTGAATCTTGAGAAGAACAACTTCTGCACTCTGCAGCATCAACCCGCCACAAGCCTACATAAAGTCCTTATCCCTATTCCCTAATTTTTTAATAGGATTTAATAGGAAGAAAGAACTAAACATGACAGCTACTGATTGCCCCTGCTCCACCGCCCGCCTGCCTGATTCAATCAGAGTAATCAGAGATCAGACCCCTGATTGGGTGCCTCTATGGCTATGGTTGTGCGCCTGTGCTGCTGCAGGTAAGCTTCTAGGTTCCAGCCTTTCAGTTTCACATTTGATTTTATAATTGCTAAGAGTCAGAGACAAACGTCACAAAACCTATGGCTAGGGTCATGTTACAATGGTCTGCATGTACTTGCTAATTGTTGCCCACCTGCTGTGTTGTCTTTTTGTGCAAAAACCACTGCAACATGTGTCCTTTTATTATACTTTATTCAATTATTAAATTATTAGTCTTCTTTATTAGTCTTCCATTTAATTTTATATATTTCATTTCTTTATTAATTTGTGCATGTAGATGCTTGCTTTTTGTATTTTCTATTATTATAATGTGTAATGTGTGCAGTGTTGTTGGGTTTGTCTTTTTACTTTTTTTCTCATTACTATGCTAGTGAACTATTTTTATATTAAAATACAATTATTTATGTCAGCTAGATCCAGGTTTTATTTTTAATGTGAAATTTATTTTTAATTTTAATATATTTATCATGCTTGAGCTTGGATGTATGTCAAGAAAAAATATAAAAAAATATTAGCTATTTTGATTTGTTAAAATATATTTATTTAAGCTCCCCCCCTCCCGCCACTGGTGACATGGTGCGCCTAACTCCGATCAAAGTCAAATTTAAAGATATGTCACCAAAGGAATTGGGGTTTATTTTCAACGGCTCACATTATCTTTATGTAGGCTAATGAAGTTTCAGACATGTGTTACACAAGTCCTGTGTAATAATTGCATCAAGAGATCCCTACACAATTATTTACGCCAAAGTATATAAACTTAAAATGTCTAATCATGGCCTACAATATGTTGAAGAAAGTTGAGAAGAATGTGCTGAATATGCCAGCCTTAAAGTTGGACAGTTCCGGGTCCTTAGATAAAGTTACTCTTTGGTCATATAATATGATAAATTCATCAATTAGATAAGGGTAAAATTTAGATGTCGGTCTAATTAGGAGGAGGATAGTGTGCGTGGGTGGTTTAGATTACTTATAGTGGGTCCCACATCTACCCACCGCAGGCATAATAAAAGTTGTATTTCAACTGTAGTCTTAACCCCAAAAAATAAAAACACCATAGTCTAATCAGCAAATTCATTGATAGGTAGATGGTGATGTACCTCCCTTCCCTAAAAACATTAATTAGGATCGAGTGCTAAAGGTGAGGGACTTTAGCTAAAGGTCTGTGTGGATCACAATTGGAAAACTAATTGAGTTGTCTCCTAAGTATGCCGAATCACATCGTTTTGATGAAAGACCAACTCAAATATATATAGGTAAACTCCATGAGTTAAATATTAGTAATTAATGTTAAGTATAAAGTTAGCAATCTCAAAATGATTTATTGAAATGTAATAAATTTACCAACTGGGTCTTATTATTATTAATATATATATATGGGAAATGCTAATGTGAGAGTATCTCTCACCTTACTATGAGAGATAAAGGTGGGGGCCTTCACATTTAAGTTGTTAGCATTGAATATCGATATGAAGGAATATATATATAGATAGATTTTTCATAGGAAATGTTTATCCGACCTTCAATTTATTTAAAACTTTATCATTAAAAGATCGAATGTCTACACTATACCATTCTAGTCCTTATTTTCTGATCAAAGACATCCATGGAAAATTGATTACAACAATCATTGACCCTATGTAGGATATGACCCTTAGTGCCCAAAGCGTGGAGTAAGGGCGGGGGCGCCGAAGTGCTAAATTTTAAAATAATTATATATCTAGAGTGCCTCCGAATCGCCTATATAACATAGCGCTTGTGGGTTTATAAGCAATTAACTAATGGGCACAAAATTATCTTATCCTTATATTCAAATATAAAAAATGGAGAAAAAATTTAACTTTACAATTTAATCACATAAAATAGACAATAATTAATAAGACAAAAGAAGTTTATTCATTCAAAAGATAAATGTCAAGCTTACAGAAAAAGAAAATGCACATAAATCAAAGATTCTGCATAGTTCGCTCCATATTCGATTGATCCACGCTCCGAAGACGGTCAAATAACGCTCCAAGGATGGTTCCGCTCCAAAAATGATGATCCATGTTTTTAGAATGGGATCAAGATGGCCGAGGGGTTGTCCTGGATACTGAGATATGAGCTGGGTGCTTCCTTGGAAATGAGATGAGAAAGGAAAGTGAATGTCTATACAGTTTTAGGAGATGAGGAAGGGACCATTGGGGTGCCTGAGATTTTTTCTCCAAAAGAAAACTTCTTGAGGGCGGTGCATTGCATTGCACTGTATAAAACAATGTTGTACTTGGACCAGATAACTTTGTGAAAGTTTGCAAGAAGTGCGGGCTGTACTCTTGTCTAGTAAATTCCTCTACCCCATGTACAACCTTGATTGGTAGATACTGTAAACATTATGACCATGTATGTTTGTTTGCATAGAAGTTTACAGAGAATAAATGCCTTCACAAAGTTTTAGAAAATTACGTTACTAAAAATGTTGGGATATTGTTACAGTGACATGTTTATGCAGATATTATTAAAAAATTCTATGAAATATATTAGTATTCAAATGATTACCGACAAATCAACATTTAGGGTGTTTTAGTCTCTATTGTTCTATCAATTTCATCGATTGCCAAGAGGCAGATCAGTTGGCCTACGACCACGGTTTGTACTTAAAGATTGTAGGTTCTAAGCTGTACTACCACACTGGAGCTACAAGGGAATTTACCCGGCTTCCCTTTAGGCCCAAAGGAATTAGTCCAGCTCAAAGGATCGAAACCCCTCCGATAGCAAATAAAAAAAAAATTTAATCAGGTGGGCCTCACCATAGACATAAATCTATCAAAAATAAATGAATAAGTAAAATAAAATCAACTCAATTAGGAGAAACCGTTCCCAATTTAAAGGAAAAATAGAACATTCCAACACAAAGTGAGAACTTCTTATTATTATCACACTATAAGTGAGGAGTAATAGTACACACCAACAGAAAGTGGGAAAAGACTCCTCTTACATATTATTAAAACCGAAAGTGAGGAAAACCGAAAGTGAGGAGTTAGGTTTCCCTTACAAAATCACATACTAAAGACTCAAATCACAAGCTTTAACATCATTTATTGAGCCAGCCCTTTCTAAGATTGGTGAAGCTGACAATCAACTTATCAGATGGTGGCAGCTTCTCCTTGATGAATGGAACACTGAGGAATCTCTCACCCCATGCATGGAGACATGGTAATGTATTGGCATCCAGTAGCTTGAATCCAGACACTTCCTCATACACCGGCAACCAGTGAGGAATCCAACCCACCACCAAATCCACAAAGCCCACACTTTCCCCTGCAAAGAATTCCTTCCCTTTGAGCTCTTCCTCTAGAATTTTCAATGCCTCTAGGGACTCTTCCAGTGCCTTCTCTTGTTCTTTTCCTTCGGAACGCAAAGCAGTTAGTGTGCTAGAGAAACACTGCACCAAAACAAACAGTAACTTTCAATATAACTTTTAGTTACAAGGGCCTTCTTTCCTTCTTTCATTTACACCCCCCCCCCCCCCCCCCCCCGCAAAAAAAAAAAAAAAAAAGGGGCCCCTCTTTTAGGATCAGCCAATTGTGCAGGCCGAGCAAGGACAAACATGTGGGGCGCATGACTTGGAGTGGTAAATGCATCTTTCATGAGCAGCCCATTTAGATGCCAATTCTAATTAGGAGGAGGAGGGTAGTGTGTGAGTGGTTTAGATAGTTGGTCCCACATGTACTCACTCTCACTCTAGCCATTCTTTGTTAAGTTTCAATTGTAGTCTAATTGCAATAAAAGGGCTAGTTTAGTTAGTTACCTTCTCATCTGCAAATTTAGCCCAAAATCGCGCCTTTGCTCTCTCTAGTGGATCTTGAGGTAAGAGGGGATTTTTCTTCCATGTCTCGTCGATGTATTCGAGAATGACGAGCGATTCTGCAATGGGTTTATCGCCGTGCAAAAGGACTGGAACTTTCTTATGAACTGGATTGCACTTCAAAAGCAAGGGGCTCTTGTTTTTGAGATCTTCATCTATGTATTCATACTTGATCCCCTTGCGCACGAGTGCCCACTCAACCCTGCGAGGATAAGGGCTTGGGAATGTACCCAACACTTTAACTTCTCCCATCTCTTAAACTGAAGAGGAACACAAGTAGATATACCTTGTTCCTCTTCGCTATTTATAAGATTATAGATACTAAAGTTTAGGAGCTTTCATTGTAAAATGCTCTGATTTCTTGAGGAACAAGATGTGGACTGTTTTACACATGCTATTCTTTAATTGGTTTGGTGGTCAAGCTCAACTCTCAATTCAGAGAATAGATATGCTAAATCTATTAAGTGGGTGGGGTTAGTATTGTAACCTCAATAATTGTGACCTTACCGACATGGCTGAGATTTGAGATTTGGGATTTTAGGAAAGTGGATACCCATATTGGTCCAAACTGGAAATTTGAGATTTTAGGAAAGAGGATTCGCATATTGTTCCAAACTAAAAAACCAAAAAAACCTGTTTGAACCACCCAGGGGATGCCACGTTTGGAACTTAAAAAACAAAAAAAAAATTACTTCCATGTGCCACCCTTCATTGTTCCAAACAGGAATCCTCTTTCAAATTTTAGTGCTGCAAGATGTGAGCTTACCTCAGCACTTACGTACTGTGCTTATCTGTTACATCACTACATACGCAACGGCCTCTTTCTTAATTTATCAATGGTCCAAGGCTGTGCTACTCGTCAACCAGGTTAACTAGTTCGCTGATATACATGGCCCTCGAATCATTAATATTTGAGACAATTATGTCAAAATTGTTCTCATGAGACGAGTAGTATAAATTCATTAATTTGCAAGGCCCACAACAGAAATCCAAGTTACTTGAAAGCAGCAAAAGTCTATTATTTATAAATAGTATTCATTCTTAGTTTCAGTGGCACGGCGGACCCAAAATTTTTATTTCGGGGGACGATGGTCAAATGAAAATGTCAAATATTTACCTATAAAACCCATAAATCTAAAGCATGATTAGCACTTCAAATTCTTAATTTCTATAATGTTTAAACTTCTTTGAACATGAGAAGCACTACATGGTTCTTGAATTGATTTTCTACTAATATGAATAAACACCCATCTAACTCAATAGAGAACCTGAATCTAACACAAAACGCATGTATTCAGTAGTAGAATAGAAACAAAACTGCTACAATGAACTGACTTTTACTAACACAATTGAGGTAAAAAATGGCATTAAATGCATTCAATAAAAAAAGATCATACAATTAATAATTAATTTTTAGCATGACACAAGAGCAAAAAAGGTTCTCAAATGACAACTTCAATAGAATTAGAAATTTGACGGTGGTTGATCGTGCAAAGACCGCAATATTCATCCACGGCATGCAACCTAGAGATGTCAAATGGGCCGGGCCGGGCCGATTCGGCCCGGCCCAGCACGCTAGTCAACGGGCCGTGCCGTTCAATGGCCCGGCCCAAATTGAAATGGGCCTTGATCCATCTCCTCATGGACCTCATCTGACCTCTCCCAAGTCTCAAGTCCCAAGTCCCAAGTCCCAAGTCCCAAGTCCCAAAGCTAGAAAAGGGAAGCCCATAAGTCTTTCATCCCAAGTCCCAAAGCTAGAAAAGGGAAGCCCATAAGTCTTTCATCCCTTTGTAAATTGTAATGCAATTAAGTTAATAGCCCCTAATTTTTCGATGAATAACTTGAGCCATTCAATTCCTCATTGTTTGGTTGAGATGGACAACTCACAACCGTCTGGTTTGGGTCTTGAATCTTGAGAAGAACAACTTCTACACTATGCAGCATCAACCCTAAAGTCCTTATCCATATTCCCTAACATTTTAATAGGATTTAATAGGAAGAAAGAACTACACAAGACAGCTACTGACTGCCCCTGCTCCACGGCCCGTCGGCCTGATTCAATCAGAGATCAGACGCCTGATTGGGTGCGTCTATGGCTGTGGTTGTGCGCCTGTGCTGCTGCAGGTAAGCTTTTAGGTTCTAGCCTTTCAGTTTCACATTTGATTTTATAATTGCAGAGAGTCGGAGACAAACGTCACAAAACCTATGGCTAGGGTCATGTTACAATGGTCTGCATGTGCTTGCTAATCGTTGCCGTCTTGTCTTTTTGTGCAAAAACCTCTGCAATATGTGTCCTTTTATTATACTTTATTCAATTATTAAATTATTAGTCTTCTTTATGAGGTGATATCCCATCCAATTTATTTTATATATTTTATTTCTTTATTAATTTATGCATGTAGATGCTTGCTTTTTGTATTTTTCTATTATTATAATGTGTAATGTGTGCACTGTTGTTGGGTTTGTTGGATTTGTCTCTTTACTTTTTTTCTCATTAGTATGTTAGTGAACTATTTTTTTTTAATTGTTTGCCTTTGCTTTTTATATTAAAATATAATTATTTATGTCAGCAAGATTCTGGTTTTATTTTTAATGGAAAATTTAGTCTTTAATTTTAATATATTTATCATGCTTGAACTTGGATGTATGTCCAGAAAAAATATAAAAAAATATTAGCTATTTTGAATTGTTAAAATATATTTATTTAAGCTCCCCCCGCCCCCCCGGCGGGATGAAATCCTGGGTCTGCCCCTGGTGACATGGTGCGACTAACTCCTATCAAAGACAAATTTAAAGATATGTCACCGAAGGAATTGAGATTTATTTTCAACGGCTCACATTATCTTTACGTAGGCTAATGAAGTTTCAAACATGTGTTACACAAATCCCGTGTAATAATTGCATCAAGAGATCCGGACACAATTATTTAAGCCAAAATATATAAACTTAAAATGTCTAATCATGACCTACAATATGTTGAAGAAAGTTGAGAGGAATGTGCTGAATATGCGAGCCTTAAAGTTGGACATATCTGGGTCCTTAGATAAAGTTACTCTTTCGTCATTTAATATGATAAATTCATCAATTAGATAAGGGTAAAATTTCAAAAAGTCTACTTGGACAAACTTTTTGGCCAGAATTTTGGCCAACCCATATGGTTTCCATTGAATATCACTATGATATTCAATGGAAACCATATGGGTTGGCCAAAATTCTGGCCAAAAAGTTTGTCCAAGTAGCATTACTCGTAAAATTTAGATGTCGGTCCAATTAGGAGGAGGACAGTGTGCGTGGGTGCTTTTGATTACTTATAGTGGGTCCCACATCTAGCCACCACAGGCATAATAAAAGTTGTATTTCAACTGTAGTCTTAACACCCAAAAAAAAAAAAAAAAACCATAGTCTAATCAGAAAATTCATTGATAGGTAAATGGTGATGTACCTCCCTTCCCTAAAAACAATTAGGATCGAGTGCTAAAGGTGAGGGACTCTAGCTAAAGGTCTGTGTGGATCACAATTGGAAAATTAATTGAGTTGTCTCCTAAGTATGCCGAATCACATCGTTTTGATGAAAGACCAACTCAAATATATATAGGTAAACTCCATGAGTTAAATATTAGTAATTAATGTTAAGTATAAAGTTAGCAATCTCAAAATGATTTATTGAAATGTAATAAATTTACCAACTGGGTCTTATTATTAATACACATATATATATATGAAAAATGCTCATGTGAGAGTATCTCTCACCTTACTATGAGAGATAAAGCTGGGGGCCCTCACATTTAAGTTGTTGGCATTCAATATCGATATGAAGGCATATATATATATAGATTTTTCATAGGAAATGTTTATCTGACCAGATTATGTGTAGAGCATTTCCAACCACATTGAAGGGTTCCGTACGACAATGGTTCTCCAGTCTAGCCCCAGCCTCCATCTCCACCTTTGCAGAGCTAAGCAAGTCCTTCGTGTCGCACTTCATTGGAGGACGCCGCCACCAGAAGCCTACCACACACCTGCTCAGCATAAAACAGGACCGAGATGGGAGTCTGAGGAGTTACCTCACTCGTTTTAACGAAGAGGTCCTCCAAGTCGAGGAGCCCAATGACAAAGTCACCATGACCGCCTTTCTGGAATGCATCCACTCATCCAGTTTCCTCTTTTCAGTAACGAAGCGACCACCAAAGAGCATGGCAGAACTGTTGGCAAAAGCTCAAAAATATATAAATGTTGAGGAAATCAACAGGTCCAGGCGAGGTGAATCATCTCGTGGATCGCCAAAAGCTTGACCTACCTCTGCACTGTTCTTAAACAGGCAGTCTATCTCCAGCTTAGCGGCTCTCTCGCGGGTCGCCAAAAAAGCTTGGCCTACCTTTGCACTGTTCTCAAACAGGCAGCCTATCTCTAGCTTATCGGCTCTCTCGCGGGTCGTCAAAAAAGCTTGGCCTACCTCTGCACTGTTCTCAAACAGGCAGCCTATCTCCAGCTTAGCGGCCCTCTCGAGGGTCGCCCAAAAAGCTTGGCCTACCTCTGCACTGTTCTCAAACAGGCAGCCTATTTTCAGCTTAGCGGCTCTCTCAGGGTCACCGAAAGCTCAGTCTAAAAAACGTGCAGCTCTCACATGAGCAATCCTCAAACGCTGTCTTTGCTCTCACGCAAGCAGTGCTCTATCTCTCTCCAGTGTAGACGAGGCCTGCCTGCGCGAGGTCCTCAAACAGCGCTCCTCCAGCGCGATCAGTAAAATCACCTCTCGAGCAGCGCCCAACCCAGGTGCCCAACATCTTTCAGGCGCCCAGCACCTCTCAGGCACCCAACAACTCGCGGGCGCCCAACCTTGGCGCCCAGCACCTTAAGCATCCAACACCACAGGGGCGCCCGCGCCTGTAGCAGCGCCACAAGGGGCGCCCACAGCCCCTTCCATCGCCCGTTGTAGCCTCGCTCGCGCCCAAGGGGGCGCCCCAGCCAGCAGCAGCGCCCCGGCCAGCAGCCTCGCCGGCGCCCAAGGGGGCGCCCCAGCCAGCAGCAGCGCCATCACCCAAGGGGGCGCCCCGGCCAGCAGCCTCGCCGGCGCCCAAAGCGGCTGCACGCCCACCAACAGCAGCAGGGGCTGCACGCCCATCAGCAGCGAGGGCTGCACGCCCGCCCCTGCCATAACAATCGTAGCATGTAGATGAGATTTTGAGTTATAATTGTGTATCTATTCATTGGAGATTCTCTCCCATTATATAGAATACATATGCCTCATCACAGGCTACAAATTAGTAGGCTACAAATCAGCTCTACAAATCAGCGAATCTAATTACAATCTAATTAAAGAAAGAGTATCAATCTAATTACAATCAAATTAAGGAAGGAAGAAAACTGTGCAAATATTTGACCAAATCCAATGAGATTGGATGCCACCATATTTGGCCAAAGTGGGCCTGAGCCATCTTATATTTGACACCCCCCCCTCAAATTGATGCTGGGGAATCCACAAGCATCAATTTGCTAACCAAGAACTAATGGCGAGGTCGCGGAAGTCCCTTTGTGAGGATATCGGCAATTTGAAGATCAGAAGAGATGTGAGGAAGGCTAATGACATCACGCTTGAATTCGTCGCGTATAAAATAGCAATCAATCTCGATGTGTTTAGTGCGTTCGTGGAAAACTGGATTGGCAGTAATACGAATTGCACTAGTATTGTCTGCATAGAGAGGAGCGCCTCACGCCTCACAAAGACCTTGTTTGACGACCAGCGCCTCACGCGCAGCAGTGGGGGCACCCAGTACGGCGTCGACCAGCACCTCGCGCCTAGCAGCAGGGACGCCCGCCTGGGCACTCCGTCCGACGTCAGCAGGTGCAGCAGCAGGGGCGCCCCCTCCCTAGGCGCCCGGTCTCTCCTCGGCAGCAATCACTGCAGCAGGGGCGCCCAGGCAGGCGTCCCTGTCCGTCTCCGCCCCTGCCCAGGTCGCCATCCGCAACAGCCGCAGGGGTGGCTGGCGCCCCTGCCCCTTCCAGCACCTCCGTCGCCAGCAAGATTTTTTGGTCCGGGGGCGCTGCCCCCGAGCCCCTAGCCGGGGGGCCAGCCCCAGAACCCCCGCATGGGGCGCTGCCCCCTGGACCCCCACGAGCTGACCGGTCAGCTCGACCACCGCCGGGGGACACCCCCGAACCCCCTCTGCGAAGTGCATGTATTAAAAGGGGAATGGCGGAGACGGACCGTGTCTAGGAAAGCTACAAATGCTCGGCATAAAAAAAAAAAGGCCTGATATAAAAAATGCCTCACTTTCAAAGTTTCCTTTGGCGCAAGGCATTGAGGGGCAAATGATGGGTCATGCCCAAATGACTCAGTCCACAATGACGGGTCAGGCCCAAGTAACTCGAGTCCACGATGAGCCCAGGTCTGAACCCATTCGTTGAAAGCCGGGTCCGGATCCACGAAGCGACGAAGTCAGCACGTCGTTCCATCTACTTGCTTTTATCAAGTCTTGCGGAGAAGATCCTACCCGCCTCTTCTGTTATGAGCGGTTCGAAAACTCCGCCAGATTGAATCATCCGTTGTTGAAGAATCTCCCCATCTGTTAGGGGAAGACTATAAATCACCAAGCCCCACCAGCACTGGGAGGCAAGCAATCATTCTCCATTCTCACACCGTCATTGTAATTTTCTACTTTGTAATCTCTTTCCCAGAGCAGTAAAGTCATCAATTGAAGTGGACGTATGTCACACTGACCGAACCACTATAAACTCTCTCTCTCCATTAATTTTCACATTAATTGCTTATCACTTGACCGGTGGTGCCCGAAACACTTTTTGGCATCATCAAGATCCATTTTAAAGCCGACACACTCATATATTTGAGTGGTGTTATTCTCCTTAGTATCACATAAACGCCTAGAGATCGATCCCAGAATCTTATAGTTGAAACCATCACTCATGATAAGGAGGCCCAACTTAGGGTGAGAAAAAAGACCTTTTCAAAAGCTTGTTTTAAAATAAAAGATAATTATTAAATAGTTAACAATTTAACTGATCAATTTCAGTTTTACTAGAGAAAAAGGTTTTTTATTCACCTTCTTTTATGAGAAAATATTTTCTCCAGCTTTTAGCAAAAGTGAGTTAAGAGAAGAATGTATTGAATTCCAGATGATTCACAGTAAGTACTCTGGATTTCTTTGTAACTTTCTTGGACTGAGTCAGGCCTGAGAAATGGTGGTACCTTTGAAGGGGACTTGCTGAGAAAAGTCTTTTGGAAAGTCTTTTGACCTCATCACATACGCACAAGACTCGAGCTATTATTCGAAGGGTGGGTCCGAAACATCTACCCGCCAACCGACAAAGGTATAAGTCCGCCAACCCACAAAGGTTTAAGTCAAATATCTCTCTCTCTCTCTCTCTCTCTCTCTCTCTCTCTCACACAAAAATTTGATGGTTTTTTTTCTTTTCTTTTCATTGAAAGACAAATCAAAATAAAACAAAACAACATTAAGAGTGGAGCCAAAAACGGCCAGACCCGGTCTAGAATCTCAACAACATTATATAAACGCTAACCAATCCCGAGAGCAATGCTTGGCTAAAGAATGAGCACCCTCATTCAAGGTTCTAGAAATAAAAAAGAAATTAACAAAAAGAGAAACGACTGTATAGAAGTTTAATATCCAAAATAATTGGGTTGATGGCTCAATCTGAAATTCCATTGATGGAATCAATCACTTCCTCTTCTTTTTCTCTTCACATTTATTTCAAGGATGATAAGTTAAGAATCCTCACGACGATGGGAAAATAAGAGAAAATTAGGGGTCAAGATCAACGGGTGAAAAATCATACCTTTTCTTTAATACTAATTCTCCATCTTATTTCAAATTGACTAGAGAAAGTCGTGTAGGGGAAAATCACATTAAAGAGATTTTATAGATAAGAGAATATTTATTAAAAATATTAAACGTCAGCTTTTATCAACAAGAGTTTTCTTTTCACTAGTGAAATGGATAGTTTTTCCAAACCCCCTTGAGGTGAAAAAAATTTTCTCCTATTGTTTTTTTTTTTTTTAATTAAGAGGAGAATTATTTTTCTTCCTATAATTAGACCCAATAGAAAATATATATATATATATATATATATATTTCTCTAGAATGGATTTTTCTCCTCATTACATTCACCACATTTGAACAAGTGGATGGTGAAATACCTTTTTCGTTACTAAAACAGCGCTACGAGGACGGTCAAACAGTGCTCCGAGGATAGTTCTTCTCCAAAAATGATAATCCACGTTTTTAGAACGGGATCAAGATGGCCGAGGGGTTGTTCTAGATACTAAGATATGAGCTGGGTGCTTCCTTGGAGAGGAGGATAGAAACAAAAGTGAATGTCTATATAGTTTTAGGAGATGAGGAGGGACCATTGGGGTGCCTGAGATTTTTTCTCCAAAAGAGAACTTCTTGAGGGCGGTGCATTGCATTGCACTGTATAAAGCAATGTTGGACTTGGACGAGATAACTTTGTGAAAGTTTACCTGAAGTGCGGGTTATAACCTGTCTAGTAAATGCCTCAACCCCATGTGATTGGTAGATATTGTGAACATTATTCGCATGTATGTTTGTTTGCATAGAATACATAGGGTTTAAAGGTCAAACCGAAAGATAAGTAAAGTGGTGAGAAGTGAAGGATATGAGGTAAGTGGTGCAGTGTGTAAGATATTAATGTATATGAAACCCTCACTTTTCTAGGACTTTTATTACTAGGACAGTGGCTGGGAATTCTTTTCCCACCTCCACTTTTCATTTTCCATCAATTATAGGAGATATAATTTAAAAGTCATTTTTAGAAGT
The DNA here is from genome assembly GCA_038049695.1 of Cinnamomum chago. Classification (NCBI taxonomy): domain Eukaryota; kingdom Viridiplantae; phylum Streptophyta; class Magnoliopsida; order Laurales; family Lauraceae; genus Cinnamomum; species Cinnamomum chago. The sequence goes on from CP142451.1 coordinate 120,903,737, forward strand.
TTACATTTGTTTCTTTAATTTTATTTTATTTTTTGGAAATAAAAGTCCTAATAATTCATAAATATTCAATTACATAAAAGTCTGGTTCCTTACTGACATTGGTCAAGATTGAAAGGCCACGAGGATCCTAACCCTAGAGGGGGGGGTGAATAGGGTGAGCTACAACTATGACCAATTTACACAAATTTTAACTTTTTAAAGCAAACTAGTCACATGTGATGATTAACCATACAATATGCGGAAGCTAATAAAAGAATCACCACACAAGCAATCACCACAACACAATATTTATAGTGGTTCGGCCTCAATGCCTACATCCACTACCGGCTTGTGCATCCAACACCCCACCGGATTTCCACTATTTATGCTTTTAACTAGGCTAAGCAATAACCCTTACAATGTTGCTTTTCAAGGCTAAACAACAACCTCTCAATGTGCTTTTCTAGGCTTAGCAATAACCTTTACAAAATGCTTTTCTTAGGCTAAGCAATAACCTTACAAGATGCTTTTCAAAGGCTAAGCAATAACCTTACACAATGTAGATTTCTCTAAGAAGGTGTCTTTCCAAAAGATCACTCTAAGAGATACAAATTAAAGCTCAAATGTTGTTGCCTCTTAAATAGGCTAATATGAAAGTTTAAAACAACTCACACAAACACTCTATGAATGCAAAAGTGTATGCTCATGATGTGTGTGTGTGATGACTTCAATCTAGCCTTTCCAACTTCTTCCCCTTTCTTTGGCTCCAAAATGCTCTCAAAAGTTCATGTGTCAAGCCTTGAAAAAGGTTGGAAATGAATGGACTTTATAGCCAAAAAGTTGCCAACGGCTAGTTCTCGGTCGACCGGCAAAGGGGTCTCGGTCGACCGAGAAAGCACAACGGTCATATTTCTGACCGTTGGCATGTTACAGTTCAGGTTCTGGAAAACTGACTTCCAGTTGTCTCGGTCGACCGAAACCTTTGTCTCGGTCGACCGAGACCTGTGTCTCGGTCGACCGGCGACACTGCCGGGACACCCCCTTTTTGCAAAAAATGCAACTTTTGCCATTTCAAAGGTATTTCTTTGGGGGACCTTTTGGCCACTAAATCAAGTTTGGAAAACATGTTTTAAGATATTCTAAGATGTTTAAAAACATGAACACACAAAGCGTAAGAAGATTTGAACACTTTAAAACCAGACTAGCTTGATTTGTAAAAACTCTTTTCAAGTGAAAATGCATACAAAAATGAATCTTTTTGTGAAGAATGTATGCAAGGCTCAAACCTAAATTCATAAGATGATTTTCCAAATATAATGCACAAGGAATAAGGTTTTCAAAAGAGTTTTGGGTTCTAAAACCAATGCATCCAAGTTTAAAACCAAAACATGCATAAAACAAAAGCTTTTCCAAATCTTAAAAGCTATGCATGGGTAAAACTAGATTTCAAGATATTTTAAATCAATGCATGTGTGTGAATTCAAATGATGCCAATATGCAAATGCATCCACCAAATTGCAAAAACAAAATACCTAACAAAGATGACAAGCAACTGATGAGATGGTGGCAACTTCTCCCTCTAGCACCGAGAGCCGTTGAGTAATCCAACCCACGAATAAATCCACAAAACCTACACTCTCCCCATCAAAGAATACCTTCTCTTTCAGTTCTTCCTCTGAATCCTTTAATACCTCTACCGACTCTTCCACTACCTTCTTTTGATCTTCCCATTGAAAGTGAAAAGCAGTCGGCAAGTTTGACACACTGCATCAAAACTGAAGGAAACTTTCAATATACCCTCCATTGTTAGATCACTGGGGAGGCAACCCCTCTCAGCATAAACGACTAGGTCAATCGCACATTGTAGGGCTGATGGTTAGGGACTTAGACATAGTACACACGTACGTAAGCTGCTAGAGCAAGAGAAAAAAATAAAAAATAAAAAACCCTCTTTTAGAAGACCAGGCATGTGGGGTCACTTGGATCCAACAAAATTATTTGGCTTTCTATGCAAATAGAAAACGTGAAACCGCCTGCCCTAGAGCCTAGAAGTTGGACATCCACGGTGGATACTTTTGATTCGCCGCCCCTCAACTTTCAACTCAGATACTTTTGATTGTACCATTCTTGCTTTGTGAGAAAAGCAGAGATCTACAGTGGAGCCAACCTGCTGAAAGTCTGAGCGGCACAAAATAAGGACCATCCCATTTTGTGGGCCTTCACCAAATCTTAATTCAGTAAAGTTTTTTTAGCACTTCAAAGTTTCAATTGGTGGGCTTCATTTTGGAGTTTCATTCCATTAACTAATGGGAAGAGTGTCTAAGAGGATCAGACTCCTCAACTTTGCACAATCATATAATTATTTCTTTTGTCTTATTTTTTACTTCATTATTATTTTTTTCTTTTTCCTTTTTGGTTGCACTGATATGGCTTTTAAACCTTCATAGTTCACCTAGTTGTGCCTTGGTTAATAGCATTCAATATAGCCCTCTGACCATCTATGACATAGTAGGCATCATGGCAATGAAATAATTAACTAACCAACTAACAGAATTTCATTAATTAATTGTGGGTGGATTGGTTTATAAAGCATTCATATGGGCATGAATCCTACTTTGATTAGAGTGAAATACAACCCTAAGTGCTAAATCAAGGAGAACAGAATTATCACTTGAATTTCTTCAGCTAGCAATTCCTACCAAAACCTCAAAGCGTTAGTAAAGGCAATAAAAATACTTTCAATATTTCCTCCTAGGTGAAGCCCACTCCTCAATACTTCCCCTTAGGTGAAACCCGGCCGGCACACTTTTGGCGACACTTTTTTTTTTTTTTTTTTTTTTTTTTTGCGCTGTGTTGTTCCTCATAGGATTCGAACTCACAACTAGAGGCAATGAAAATACTTTTCAATATTCCTACTCAAGTGGAGCCCACTCCTCAATATTATTCAACGGCTTGGATACATTATCGTGAACCCTACTATTTCCATATTGTATAAGCCTTCACATTGTTTTGGGTAATTATGTTACTAAAAATTTTGGGATATTGTAACGGTAACGTGTTAATACAAATATTAGTAAAAAGTTAGAAATATATTAGCATTCAAATGATTAGTGATAAATCAACATTTAGGGTGCTTTTGTCTCTATAGCTCTATACTTCTATCAATTTCATCGGGTGGGCCTAGAGGTGAAAAGCACGGCACGGCCCACTGAAGCTGGGCCCAGCCCATGCCCGGGCCGGACCGGCACGGCCCATGTGATTATGCGGGTCGTGTCGTGCCTGGCCCAGGGCCTCTAGGGTCAGCCCAGCACAGGCCAGGGCACGGCTCTGGTCGTGCCGTGCTGGGCCGGGCCCTAGATGGGCCTGGACCATGCAGCCCGTTGGCGGCCCACAATCCCCCTCCCCCCTCTTTTTTTTAAATTTTTTGAAGTTCTTTAAGTCTTAGAGACTTAGACTCTTTACTCTTGGTCTTGGACCAATTTCATTAAAATAAATAAATTAAGAGAAATAACAAGTAGAATAACACTAATAATGTTTTGAAAAAATACATCAAATAAATTGTATTTCCTTGAAATTTAAGTTACAAAAGTTCAAAAAAAATTACAAGTTTGAACTTTGATCAATATATATATATATATAATGAAATTCAAACCTTCTGATAAATGAAAAAAGAATTACAACTTTAAAAACCTATGATACATTCTAAAAAATAAATTACAACTTTAAAAACCTATGATACATTCTAAAAAATAAATTACAAGTTTAGAAACCTATGATACATTCTAAAAAATAAATTACAACTTTAAAAACCTATGATACATTCTAAAAAATAAATTACAAGTTGAAAGCCTATTATACATTCTAAAAAAAATTATACTATGATATATGTAACTCCGCTAGCTCATCTTCTATCTCTATCTCGATCTCATCATTATCGAGGTGTTGTTCCCTATCATGTGCTTGATACCAATCCCGTAAACACATGCAGGTCTCAACGGTTTCTTCTGTAAGCATAGTCCTCCTGGGGTCAATAAGGCGCCCACTTGCACTAAATGCCTGCTCTGATGCAACTGTAGACGCTGGTATTGTTAGTATATAACGGGCTATGGCGGAAAGCATGGGAAACTTAGTTTCGAATGATTTCCACCATGCCAAAATATCAAAATCATCTTCTTCTTCATCTGAGATTTCAACAGGATCACTCCCCAAGTACATTGTTAATTCATTAAGATTGTAAGATCCTCTGGAAGAAGAGGAGTTACTTCCATGAGATTTCTTCATAATACTTCAAATAGCCTTCTTTTTTCCTTTATGTACTTGGGGAGAGCCTGTTGGGACCGTGAGTGTTATGGATCTATCTAATCGGGTAGCATAATCCAAATAAAGTGTTTCTAATTGTGTCCTAATTGTTGTCATGTCATTTATACTAGTTGTATTCATATTAGAGTTTATTTCATCAAGAATGGTTTCTACACCTTATAATTTCAATCTAGGGTCTAATGCAGCAGTTATACAAAATGTTAAAGGAGTTATTCTCCAATATGATGAAAACTTTGCCTCCATTTGTACACACATGAGTTGAAAAATTGGGAAATCTCTATACTTTTTAAAAGTAAGACTTATTTCATAAAAATGGGTTAAAGCTTGATTTGATGTGGGATAATATACCCCGGAAAAAAACAATGTTGCATCATGAAAAACTTCTAAAAAATCTCTTATTATCTCAAGAAGGGTCCATTTATCATCACTTATAAAAATATTTTCTAGCTCAAAATAAAGTTGATAATATTGATTTAGTGTCATTTTATAGGCACATGATTCTTTTAACATTTTATAGGTAAAATTCCATCTATGCTTTACATCATATGATATTTTCTTTGGTCTTTGATTCAAGTTTACACATATGTCCCTCCACCATTGTTTTCGCGAGGGAGAACAGAAAATGTATCCTACAATCCATTTAATAACATCTAAATCAGCTCTAATTAATTTCACCCCTACTTGTACGATAAGATTTATGACGTGGCATGCACATCTATTGTGTTTTAGATCTCCATTTAAATCAAGTTGAATCGAATGTTTTAGTAAATCTACTGCGACATTGTTAGTGCTTGCATTATCTAAAGTTATAGAAATTATTTTATTTTCAATTTTATATTCTCTAAGTTTTTCAAGGATGGTGGACCCTATCCTAGCACCAGTGTGTGGAAATTCTAACATAGAAAATGCAATAATTCTTTTCTGCATCACCTAATCACTATCAATATAATGTGATGTGATTGCAATGTACCCCACATTTTGTTTAGAAATCCATAAATCTGAATTTAAAGCCACTTTTCCAGGTAAATTTTCAAAAACATTTTTTAAATTCTCTTTTTCTTTCAAAAAAGTTTTTATTACATCACTTCTAGCAGTAACTCTAGATATTTTTTGCCATGAAGGAACAAAGGCAGACCTCAAAAATCTTTCAAAACATCGGTCTTCGGCAAGTATAAATGGATATTGGCGAGAAATTATATACTTAATAAGTTGATATCTAGCATTAGTAGGGTCATAATGGAAAATTCCTAAACCGCCAGATGAATCCGTTTGAGAAAGTTGTGTTTGAACCATCCCACGGTTCCCACCTCTTTCCCCATCGTTAGCGGTATTAGTGTGTTTGAACATACACTTTTTCATGTGTCTACTAAGGTGGCCAGTGCCGCTTGATGATTTGACACTGAGGAGATCTTTGCAAAAATTACATTGTGCCTTTTCCTTTGTTCCTCTCATGGGACTTGGGACAGTAACTTTAACAAAATAAGTCCATACAGGAGAAGTTAATCTTGATTTTCTCTGCTTTTTAGTTGTAGAAACCGAAAATGCAGGATTTTGGGGATTATTACTATCTACTTCTATGCCCTGACTTTGATCTAAATGAATAAATTCAGGATCTTTCTCATTTAGAGAGAAGTCAAGGTTGAAAGGTTGTGATGGTCCAGCCATTTTTCTAAATAAAAGATAAACTTTTTTAATAAATAATTATGTATAATGTGTTTTTGTGATAATTTATATAAGAAATGGGAGAAGATGAGACTTAATATATAATATTACTATGTATATTACTACTAAATAAAACTCAAAATTAAATATAATAAATACCTTTATGAGAGAGGGAGAGCTAATGGAGAAGTTCTTCTTAGTTGAATCATCCACTTTAGAGAAGTCACCCTCACTTTTCACTTCTTAGAAAACTTTGTATAGAGAGCTTAGACTTTAGAATGAGACTTAAGAGAGCTTAGAGCCTTAGAACTTTAGAGGGAGTGTGAGAAATGAGAGAGTAGATGAGTGTAGAGAAATGAGAGGAATGAGGGCTATTTATAGAATTCCTAAGTGATAAAATGACATAAAATACCCCCTCATAATGACCGTTTTATAGCAGTTGAGGGGTTATAATGGTAAAAAATGATCAAAAGACACTAATACCCCCCCCCCCCATTTGACCGTTTATAGCTATCGCGGGGGGGGGGGGGGGGGAGGGGTTAAAAATGTAAAAAATCACTTTTGACCTTTTTTTTTAGGGGGGGGGGGGATTTTTTAAAAAAAGAGCCGTTGGGGCCGTGCCTGGGCGGGCCGGGCCACCCGTGGGCCTGGGGCGCTGGCCCAGCACGGTACGATTTTTTAGCCGGGTCGTGCCTCAGGCCTGCCAGCACGGCCCAGTGGGACTGCAGGCCCGGCCCGTTGACCAAGTCAACGTGCCCAAGCACGGCCCAAGCATGGTTTTTTCGTGCCGGGCCGTGCTGGGCTTGGGCGGCCCGGCCCAAATTTTCACCTCTAGGTGGGCCTCACCATAGACATAACTCTTAAAAAAAAAAAGTAAGTAAAATAAAGTCAACTTAATTAGGAGAAACTGCCCCCAATTGCAAGGAAAAATAGAACATTCCAACACAAAGTGGGAAAAGACTTATTATTATTATAATTATTATCAAACTGAAAAAGAGGAGTAATAGCACATTCCAACAGAAAGTGGAAAAATACTCCCTCTTATTATTAAACTGAAAGTGAGGAGTACATATAAGTTTTTCTTGCAAAAGCACACACACTAAAGACTCTACCTCAAGCTTACATAAAATCATTTATTAAGATAGCCCTTTCTCATATTGGTCAAGATCACAAGCAACTTATCAGATGGTGGCAGCTTCTCCTTGATGAATGGAACATTGAGGAATCTGTCACACCATGCATGGAGACATGGAAATGTATTGGCATCCAGTAGCTTGAATCCACACACTTCCTCAAACACTGGCAACCAGTGAGGAATCCAACCCACCACCAAATCCACAAAGCCCACGCTTTCTCCCCCAAAGAATTCCTTCCCTTTGAGCTCTTCCTCTAGAATTTTCAATGCCTCAAGGCACTCTTCCAGTGCCTTCTCATGTTCTTTTCCTTCGGAACGAAAAGCAGTTCGTATGCAAGAGAAACACTGCGCAAAAACAAACAGTAACTTCAAATATAATTTTTAGTTACAAGGGCCTCTTTCATTTACCCCCAAAAAAAGGGCCATCTTTCGAAATCAGCCAATTGTATTGGGATCATCTGAGGATTTTTTTACGGTGATCATTAGTGGACCAATCACGGTCCTCCATGTTATGACAGGTTGTCCGTTGTGACGTGGCGAACAATGATTCGTCCAATCACAAGAAAATCCTCACAAGATCTTGACTCCAGTGAACTGTGTATGACAAGACATGTGAGACCCACTTAGACTGGTAAAGGCATCTTTCATGAGCAGCCAATTTAGATGCCAGTTCTGAGTAGAAGGGGGAGGGTAGTGTGCGAGTGGTTTAGATCCCTTATAGTGGGTCCCACATGTACTCACTCTAGCCATGCTTTGTTAAGTTTCAACTGTAGTCTAATTGCAATAAAGGGACTAGTTTAGTTACCTTCTCATCTGCAAATCTAGCCCAAAATCGCGCTTTAGCTCTCTCGAGTGGGTCTTGAGGCAGGAGTGGATTTTCCTTCCATGTCTCATCGATGTATTCAAGAATGATGTGCGATTCTGGAATGGGTTTTCCGCCGTGCAAAAGCACCGGAACTTTCTTATGAATAGGATTACACTTCAAAAGCAAGGGGCTCTTGTTTTTGAGATCTTCATCAATGTATTCGTACTCGACCCCCTTGCGTAGGAGTGCCCATTCAACTCTGCAAGCATAAAAGCTTGCGAATGCACCCACCACCTTAATTTCTCCCATCTCTTGAACTGAAGAACACAAGTAGATATACCTTGTTCCTCTTCGCTATTTATAATAAGATTATAGATATGGACGTTTAGAAAGCTTCATTGTAAATGCTCTGATTTCTTGAGGAACAGGATGTAGACTGTATTACACATGCTTTTGATTAATTGATGGTCAAGCCCAAAATACAGACTTGATATGCTAAATCTGTTAACTGGGTGGGGCAGTATTACATTAATAATTGTGGAAAATGAAGGGCTTTGCATTTTTTACCCACATGTCTTCGTTATGTGGGAAATTTTAGTGCTGTTAGGTGTGACCTTACCTCAGCATTTACGTATTGTGCTTATGTGTGACATCACTACATACGCAACGGCCTCTCTCTTTGAGTCTGGATCCCCTGTTTCCTTCAAACAGGCTGCATATGTTCACTGATATACATTACATGGCCCTTGAATTATTAATATTTTATAGTTTTCCAACCATTTGCAATTTGAGACAAAATTATATGAAAATTGTTCTCATAAGATGAGTAGTATAAATTCATTAATTAGCAAGGCCGGATAACAGAAGTTCAAGTTACTTGAAAGCTGCAAAACTCTTAGTTTCACCATCAAATTGATCGTATTAAATTGAGAAAGGACGGTTATTAATTATAATTGATTTCAGTTTTAAATGTGAGCACAATGATGAATTCATGAGTGGACGCAGACCCATTTGTTCATCGAATTTGTTGAATTTAAACTCCGAATCAAACTAATTGAAAAGCAACTCAAATGAGCAAAACCCATTAAATTTTAGGATTAAATCAAGTATCAAATAACTGATTGTACACATATGGGAATTGGCCAAACTACCAAACTCGTTAACTGTGATCTCAAAACTAAAATATGTGGGTTTAGCTCCTTTGTTGTAAAATGTAATTACATTTGATCATGTGGGAACATAGAAGCCCTTTTTTCACCTATTTAGATGTACGTTTTAAGAGATGTTTGGATGTAACGAAAATGACAAGTAGAGAATCATCTCTAAGGTGGATAAATGGGATCCGGGGCGCGTCCGGTTCTTCTGTGCGGTGCACGTTGTGCGGTCACGTTAGTCATGCTTGGTGGCTTGTCGTGGGAGACTAATCAAAGTACTTGGCCTTTGATTTTTCTGCGTGAAAACCGTACAAATGAGACAGCCGACCCGGTCACCTTGTGCTGTGATTTTTTATGCCCGTTGGATTCCTACTTTTCAATCCAACGGATCAAATCTTTTAAAATATTTTTTAATAAAAAACACACATTTGGTTTTACTTTGACTTTCGTCCAAAAGGCAAAGTATCCAAAAACCCATTCTCTCTGCAAAATCGAACTCATTCTCTCTCTGCAAAATCGCATTCTCTCCCAAATCGGAAATCAATACTTGAAATCTTCCATCTTGAAATACAATTCCTTCTCTCCCATCTTAAAATCTTCGAGATCCATCTTCGACCCAAATTGGAAATCAACACTTGAAATCTTCCATCTTGAAATACAATTCCTTCTCTCCCATCTTGAAATCTTCGAGATCCATCTTCGAACCTCTGTTCGTAGCCTCGCCAGTACTAAATCGCCGAAACCCGTTACCCGTTAAGAAACCCATGGAGTTCACCCAGCAGCCTCTGAAGAAGAGTAGGCGTGGGCCCCACTCCAGAAGCTCACAATACAGAGGTGTAACTTTCTACCGGAGAACTGGTCGCTGGGAGTCCCATATATGGTCGGTCCGTTTTGTTTTATCTTCTATGATAGTCTGGTTGTCTGTTTACTTAAGCCAGAAATGTAGTGAACATGATATTTCTATTTTGTAAATGAATACAAAGATGTAATAAACTCCTTCTTCATTAGGCATTCTTGATTCCACAATTCATTTACAAAATTCAGTCACTGTAAATTGGTTCAATTGAAGACACCAGGTATACTAAAAAAGGACATTCATTATCAAAATAAATGAAAATCTAAAGAGTGAGCTGGGACATGTTCTCCATAATCTGTTTCACCAAAAGATGGGCCACCTAGTTGTCCATAAGCTGTTGCACCATAATCCTGAGCTGAGGCACCAATTTGTCCATACTCGAATGCACCATAAGACAAGTTGGGGCACCATAATTCTAAGCTGGGGCACCAAGTTGTCCATATCTGAATGCACCATAAGACTCAGTTGGGGGACCATAAGTTAGGGGACCATTATGTCCAGACCCTGCTGCACCATAAGAATGAGATGTTGAACTATAAGCTGAGGGACCATGATGTTCATAAGATTGAGTTGTTGCACTAAACACTGCTGCTGTACTAAAATGTGGGGGCACCATTTGTGTGCTTGGAGCCCTCTTGTGATGTTGGTATCATCTACAAAATAGGCTGAAAATCTTAGCATCTAATATAAAGAAATTCCAAGTCAGAACTATTAGAACATCAGAGCATTCCATTAGTGCCCAAGTAACAACTATGGGCAAAAGAAATTACGAAACATGCTTTATACCAGTAATCAAATAGTGATTGCAAACAGATAACAAAATAAAGAAAAGCTTCAGATGGACCCAGCATAATATAGAAAAGACACTAATGGAACATTATATATAATCAAATAGCGATTGCAAACAGATAACAAAATAAAGAAAAGCTTCAGATGGACCCAGCATACTATAGAAAAGGCACTAATGGAACATTATATATAATCAAATAGTGATTGCAAACATATAACAAAATAAAGAAAAGCTTCAGATGGACCCAACATAATATAAAAAAGGCACTAAAGGAACACTATATATGGACCCAGAATAATATACAAATGCCAAAGGCTCAAGGTATATGTAATGTGAATGGAATTGAGTAAAAATCAAGAACACTAATGCTTGCCATTACTTGACTGGGCACCAAATTCAGATCAATAATTTGTGGTTCTTGTGAATGGACACTGCCCGATACATGTGGAGTAGAGCAATCCTGCTTCAAGTGAAAATAAATAATAAGTTTCAAGTCTCAACCATGACAAAGGCAAACAAGTATGGTGAAACATATAAAAGTTGAAATTAGTACCATATTAAAAGTAGAAGTTTTTTTAATCTTTCTTTTGCGTGTCTCATGTTGCGGTTTCATCCTTCTCTTTCCACTTCGCCCATCCTTCTTCTTCAATCCTTTGACATTTTCCATTCGGTTGGTAACCTTATTTTCAAGCACTTTGTCGGAGACAACTTCCATACCCATTGTAAAATCTTCAAGCTTCTTACTACACTCATTTATCATTGACTCCATTAAAATACGCGACTCTTTATTCATTGAAGCTTGATATGTCAACCGTAGGAGTTGTGATTGAACTCTTCTAATCCAAAATTTACAATCTTCTTCTTCATTTGGCTTCCCTTCATCATGCACAATTCGACTCTTGACAACCCTCGTAAGTCTTGGACAAATATATTTTTCTGGAATCTTGGTTATATTTAGGCGACTAAGCACTCTCAAAATGTGACAACACAACAATCCCTCACTTTCAAACTTCTTGCAACTACAAGTCATCACATCACTGTTAGTGTCACAAAAGACTTTATACTCTTTCTCTTTTTTCCAATGTGGAGAAACAACAAATTCATTTGCTTCAAGTAATTCATCCTTGACCACAAATGAATCAACACAACCATACTCCTCCTTGAAGAGATGAAAAAATCTTGGAGTATACCTTTTTGATACTTGTTTTAGTATTGGAGACTTGGAGAAACCTAAAGAAGGTGCATTTTCTCTCATTTTAAATTCGGACTCCAACTCCTTATTACGCTTTTGCTCCACCACTCTATCGAAATGCTTGAAAAAATCACCAATGCTCAAAGTGCTTTTCAAGTAATCTTTTAAATCACTATTAACACTTTCCGACATTTGTGTGCTTCGAATGCCCAATGTGAAAGAACTTTTCATATAGGCCTTAGCCCATTTCTCCCTTTTTCTATACATGCGAGTCAACCAAGTATTCTCCACTAAATTGTAGTCATCAAGCATCTTTTTCCATTTATTCTCGAATTCCTCCTCATCTTCATATTCATATATGCACTTATTAAAATCCGTCATAAATGGAGACTTATTCCTCATATAGCAACCAAGATGTTTCAAAGCATTTTGTCGAATGTGCCAAGTACACAATCCATGAGATACTTTAGGCCACACACTCTCTAAGGCATTAGCCATAGCAGCATCTTCATCCGTAAATATTGTACGAGGCTCCTTACCCCCATGTGCATTTACGAAAGTGTTAAAAAGCCATTTGAAAGATTCAGCCGTCTCGTCATACAAAAGAGCAGCCCCAAAAATAACTATTTGCCTATGATGGTTATATCCAGTAAACAACCCTAAGGGTCTCTTCCCTTCATTAGTACCAAAAGTGGTATCAAAAGTTACCACATCACCAAAAGTAGTATAGTCATCGACCATTTTTGCATCAGCCCAAAATATATTAGTAACTTGATCATCACTGTCAAGTTGTAGTGCATAGAAAAACTTTGGATCTCTCATATTCTGCTTCTCGAAATAACTGAAAATACTACCAAGCTCCCCATGAGCCATATCTCTTTTCCTTTTGGATCTTAAATATGATTTTTGGTCTTCAATTACAAACCCGAGCTTACCCCTACCACCGGCTTCCTTGCTCAATAATTCTTGGGTTACTTTGGGGGTAAGACCTGAATCATGAGCCAATTCAATTGCAAATTGATGAGCCGTAGTGAGCTCTCTATGCGACCTAAGCATGTGAGTTGTTGCCGGAGGTTGTAACTCATGATTGTGCTCCTCTACAAACTCCTTCACTATATATCTCTCTCTCTCTTTCTATCTAAAAACACTTTTAATCTTGCTTTGCAATTTGTTCTCCAAGCTGAACGGGATTGAATCATGTCATCATCATCTTTTTTTACCCTCTTTAGGCCCTCCTTGCAACACACAAACAATTTACTAATGATAACTCCAGTCTTTTTATCCTTATTATCATAGTCTTTTCTAACACCAAATCCCTTCTTTTTTTAGTAAGCTTTCCAGAACTGAAATGCATCATCAACTGTGAGAAATTCCATACCAATCTTAGGTGTCTCATCAACATTGCCAATTGATGTATCCATACTGAAAACATTATCTGAAAAACAAACAATGCCAGAAAATTTCAAGGATTAAAACCAGTTAGAATACATAAAAGGGGATGCCCACTATAAATATAAAGAGGGCTGGGTCGTTTTTACCTTCAAAATGCTCCATCCAGAGAGTAATTTTGCACAGAGAAGAGGAGAGAAGAGGGTTTGATCGATTTTGCACAGAAAAGAGGAGAGAATCCGGGCTGGATCAATTTTGCACAGAGAAGAGGAGGAGAGAAGAGGGCAGGATCGATGATTGATTTTGCACAGGTGAGAAAACGCGGGATTTTTTGGGTGCTTTGCCTTTTGGATGAAAGTCAAACAAAATATGTGTTTTTGATTAAAAAATGTTTTAAAAGATTTGATCTGTTGGATTGAAAAGTAGGAATCCAACGGCCTTAAAAAATTACCGCACAACATGCACCGCACATAAGAACCGGACGCCCCCCCGGATCCGGATAAAATGGGGATAAAAGTAGGGTTGTAGGTCTCTATTTGGAGAATAGTTGTTTTTGTTTAAATTTGAATGGAGAATACTATGTAGTGAAAGACCATTTTATTTCAGTTGTAAGTGCTTGTGATTTCTTAGTCCAACATTTATTTCTTTTTAGTTAACTTTCTTGGACTGAGAGGTACTGACTGAGAAATGGAGGGTACCTTCCAAGGGGACTTTTGCTGATAAAGTCTTATGACCTCATCACATACGCAAATGCCTCCCTATTATTCAAAGGGTGGATCCGAAACTACTACCCGCCAACAGACAAAGGTCTAAGTCAAAAAAGTGCCCCTTTCTGCCTTGCCCTGAGAATCCCATGTTATAAATAATTAAGATTTGAATAAAAACTTGATGGTTTTTTAAGCATTTCATATGCCTTTGTTTTCTCTTCTCATTTATTTCAAGGATGATAAGAAAATGACAAGTAAAAATCCTCACCAAGGTGGGAAAGTAAGAAATAATTAAGGGCAAGATCCTCGAGTGAAAAATATTCATAAATTTTTTTTAGTACTAATTGTCCACTTTATTTCAATTTGCATAGAGAAAATTCTGAAGGGAAAAATCATGTTAAAGAGATTTTATAGATAAGAAAATACTTATTAAAAAATTAAATGTCAGATATTTTCAACAAGGATTTTATTTTCAAATAATAGCGCCCCCCCCCCCGCCCCCGAAATATGTTTTCCTATTATCTTTTTCAATTAAGAGGAGATTATTTTTCTTCCTATAATTAGACCCAATATATTTCACCAGAATGGACTTTTCTCCTCCTTACTGTTCTCCATATTTGAACAAGTGGATGGAGAAATACTCTTTTTCCTTGTGAAATTAATCTTTACTATTGATTAATGGTATGAAGTTGTGAACTATTTAAATTTTTTTTTTCAAATTTCAGTCATAAAATGGTTTTCTTCCAGCGAATCCACTAATATTTGAGGGGTGAGGCATCTCTCTCTAGCCTCTACACAAAAAAGGGATCAGTCCCCTTTGGCGGCTCAGTTGGTTCTCTTGAGGTTTTTTTTAATTATGGGTTTTCATTCAAGTCTCAACTCTCAGAACATCTGTCTCTTCCCCTTCCTCTTGGTAGTGGATGAGGATATGCCTCAAAGCATTATATAGGCAAAAAGTTGAAGTGGGTAACCTGCGATACGAACTACAAATCATGATTACGTATTTCTTCGTAACCAAAGGGAGGAATTGTTGTCTTTAAACTGTTGGAGTGGCGTAGCAGGAGCACAAGAATAAACAGACCAAGGAAGAAGATCACCAGTTGCAAATCAACACCTTAATTGCACAAGAAAGAGATAGGGAAGCCCAATCAAACTGCAATTCGTATTATTCCATGAAAAGAAGCAATACATCACTTTTATAGCTGAGTCTCGAAACCCTGAATTATCTGAAAATAAAAAGATTACTTAAAATAGTAAAAACTAAAAATTACATTAAGGTCCCTTGATCATTCCTAAATAACTTTCTATGACCTTTGACAACAACTCCAATTCAAACTCAAACGGACGAAAACCCACTAAAATATGAAAAACTACAACTTACTATAGTAAGTTTTGCACGAAAACTGTATTTTGACCTTTGAAACGGCGTAATTTAGCCTTAACTGACTGCAACCACCTTCGGTGGTTGTCCAGTGCTAAAGCTCGGCGATAGCTTCAAAACACATAGTTATAGCTCATGTGACGATACCTGAATCAAAAGGTATGGTCGTTTGAAGTCAACGCTATAGATTTAACCTTCCGGTTTAACTTCTTGCAATCTTCTTGTTCCATGAATGCTTCTGCGACTTATTCTACATCATGGAGAAATTACTTACGAAGAATGTGCAATCAAAAAATCAAATAAACAGTTAAAATAAATAATAGTGAATAAAAGTGAATGTGAGAAATTAAATAAGAAAGAAAAAAAAATGAACAAGGCACGCCAAGACAACAATTTCTCATGACTCAGTTAACTAGTTAACTGTATTTGGAAACAATAATTAAATCATTCATACCTACGCTTACTCAGTCAAGTCAACTTGGCTTGACCGCATGTTGGGCTAATCCAATAAGTCTAACCATGTACTTTTTTTTAACCCAACCAGGGGGCTGCCACCCAAGAGAGAGCCTGCACACTCATGGAAAGAAGGTCCATACAAGTGGAAAAAAAGCCCGTCAATCGGAAAAAAAGCCAACACAAGTGGAAAAAAGTAGCGTACCCAGAATTCGAACACGGGACAACTAGGTAAGTGGCCGTTCACAAGCCTAACCATGTACTTGTTAACACGCTTTCATTTAATTGATCCGATGACTTGTTGCCACGAGTGTATCAAGTATTTTTAAGAAAAGAAGGATCGATGTTCGATTGATTGAGCAGATTCCCTGTGCTACCGTGTAAATTAAATAAAAACATCTGATTGATTGAAAGTCTCTAAAGTCTAATCTTCATGTCTTATTGATTGAGAAATCTTAAGATACTGTTGGTTTTAATCTCTTAAGTTCTGTTAATTTCACCAGGTGGGGCTCATAATGGACAGAATTCTATCCCAAAAAGTATAAAATCAAACCTACTTAAATGGGAAAATCTGTCCCCCAATGTCGAAAAAACTAAATGATTGAACAGATAGTGGGAAAACTGTCATGGTATTATTAAACAATAAATAAGGAGTACATACGGTTTCCCTTTCACAAGCACACAAACTGAAAACCCCAAGGGGTAGCTCAGTTGGCTTAGGACTACGATTTGCACCTGGAGATTGTAGGTTCGAAACTGCACTACCACACTAAGGCTACAAGGGAGTTTACCTAGCTTCCCTCTGGACCCGGAAGGATTAATCCAACCCAAAGGGTTGGGAATCCTCCGATAGCAAAAAAAAAAAAAGTCACACAAACTGAAGACTCAACTCAAGCTTACAGACACAGCCTCTTTTTCTTTTCTCCTATTTCTTATTTTCACAGTATGGTGTACATAACTCATTGCACCCACACTTGTATCACTAACCAGTCGAGTTACAGCCAAGAACAATATACGTACATCATTTGTTAAGCAACCCTCTCCGGATATTTGCGAAGTACACAACCATCCTATCAGATGGTGGCAACTTCTCTTTAATGAATGGAACCTTGAGGAACCTCTCAGCCCATGCATAGATGGATGGAAATGCATCAGCATCCAGTAGCTTAAATCCACTCACTTCCTCCATCACTGGCAGCCAATGAGGAATCCAGCCCAACACCAAATCCACAAAACCCACACTTACTCCACCAAAGAATTCCTTCCCTTTGAGCTCTTCCTCCATAATCTTCAATACCTCTCGCGCCTCTTCTGCTGCCTTCTTATGTTCTTCTCCTTCAGAGGAGAAAACAATGGGCATGACAGACGCACACTGCATCAAAACAGAAGGTAACATTCAATATAGTCTCCATTGATAAGGTCCTCTTTTAGCCAATCCACTGTTAGCTCAACGGTGAGGAATTTCCCTTTCCACTTAGATAACCAAAACTAAATAGGAGGCCACAAGCATAGATGGTTAGGGACTTTGGATAGAGCGTGAGTGCTTGTTGTACAAAAATAAAAAAATAAAAAAAAAGGTCCTCTATTAGGAGACCTTACATGTGGGGCCCACTAGAATCCAACTTAATTAGTTGGGCTTCCAATGCAAATCGAAATCATGGAAACACCCTGCCTTAATTAGAGCCTCAAATATGGACATTTGAGAGTCCTTAGAAAATATTGTCATGCAATTTGCATAAACGATCTAAGGCTAAATTCGGGTGTTACCAATACTTTCGAGGCATAAGGGAATTCGGATCCTGTGACGGTTTTTCCCAGGGCGACCGTGACCATGAGTGTCACGATCTGCCACGTCATCACAGGCAGCCTGCCATGCATCCGAACAAGGCCTCCGAGTGGTGATGTGGCGGACCGTAAATGGTCCACTCTTGGTCACGTAGGGGAAACCCTCAAATGATCCCGATTCGGCATAAGGTAATGTGTGCGTGGTTGGGATTGATCCTAGTGGGATCCAGGTGTGTCCTACATGGGTTCAGCCTATAGCCATACTTTGCTATATATCTTCAACTTATGTCTCCTTAAAAATAGAAGGATTCGTTTAGTTACCTTCTCCTCTGCAAATTTAGCCCAAAATCACGCCTTCGCTCTCTCAAGTGGATCTTGAGGTAAGAGGGGATTTTCCTTCCACGTCTCGTCAATGTATTCAAGAATGATGAGCGATTCTACAATGGGTTTTTCGCCGTGCAAAAGCACTGGAACTTTTTTATGAACAGGATTACACTTCAAAAGCAAGGGACTCTTATTTTTGAGATCTTCTTCTATGTATTCATACTTGATCCCCTTGCGCAGGAGTGCCCATTCAACCCTGTAAACATAAGGGCTTGGGAATGCTCCCAACAACTTCACTTCTTCCATCTTCTTTTAATATAATAGCAAGAGATCACAAACTAGAACAAAGCAATGGATGGGAATTTAATTTGTGCTTGGTAGTGTAAGAGACCTTGTTCCTGTTTGCTACTTATAAGAATGAATTGAAGTTTAGATGCTTCATGGTAGGCTCTATGATTTCTTGGGGAACAAGATGAGCATGTTTGACACATTCGAGTCAAAATTGGACGACTTTGTCCTTCTGGACCTTGGCACATCCGTTGGATATGTGGGTCCCTTATTATATTACAGTTTCTTGTGCAGCAAGATCTAATATAATCTCAGCATTGACTTCTTTTTTTAACTCTGCTGGGTGGAAATGGGACAGAGAAGATGCCATCATATGACATCATCACATACGCAGTAGGGATGAAAGTGGGCCGTGCCGAGTCGGGCTTTAAAAGGCCCTAGGCTCGGCCCTAGTATTTTTCAGTAGGCCCTAGCTCGAGAGGGCCTCAAAAACCCTGGCTCGGGCTCGGCTCTTATTGAGTTATGAGGCCCTAGGGCCGGCCCTTTGAGCCCGGCTAATGATATAGCACTAGTTGAAAGAAAATATTTTCAGGAAAAAAAAATCCTGTAGGAATTCAAAGAAATCTACATATGCAAACCAGAAACAAAAAATGGTCAAATGCATGCATTCATCCCATATTCCCATTCCCATAATTTGGATTGCAACAATAAAATTAACTAAAGTAAGAAAGACTCCATAAAAGCAAAGGGAGCCCAGTTCCAACACTCCATAATAGTCCAATATTATAAATCAAATTAAACTCCAATAGCATCATAGAATAAAATAAAGTATTCGGCTAACATCATAAAATAAAGTCTCCAGCATCGCCAGCATCACCTATAACAACAACAATAGAGCTTTGTTAATAAATAATAATAACAACAAAGGAAAGGTTGTTCCAGAGTTACAAAACTTAAAAAAATGTCTTCCAGACCATTAATATACATGCATCCTCAAGGTTGTTTAGGGATTATTTATATTGGAATAAAAATAGGGTTTAAGGTTTAATGCTTAGGTTTAGGGTTTATGGATTATTTAGTGCTTAGGGTTTAGGGATTATTTATATTGGATTAAAACTAAGGTTTAGGATTTATGGATTATTTAGTATCATAGATTTATATATGTATTATATATTTTATAGTGTACACATATATATAATATATGGATTAATATATGTAGGCCCTATGGCTTACTACTTAGGTTTAAGATTTATGGATTATTTAGGGTTTAGGGTTTAGAGATTATTTATATTGATTAAAACTAAGATTTAGGATTTATGGATTATGTTATATCATATATGTATTATATATTGTATAGTGTACATATATATAATATATGTTGGCCCTTGGGCTTACGAGCCGGGCTTCATCAAGCCCGAGCTTGGCCCGTTTAAGCAAACGGGCCTCCTACTAGGCTCTAGCTCGGCTCTTTTATCTTTTGAGCCGAGCTTGGGCCGAGCCTATAACGGGCCGTCCGCGGGCGGCCCTAGGACGGCCCGGCCCACTTTCACCCCTACACAGAGGCCTCTTTCTTATCCAAAGGGTGTGTGAGACTTCTCCACTCTTCTCCATTTAAATTAAATTCTTTACTATAAACATGTGCCATTCAATAATCACTTTCTGTTTAAAATGGTTTTCTCCTGCATCTTTTCTCAATTCAAATTCAATGACTGTAAAACCACTGCTAAAGAGAATCAGTAAATTTCCTCCATAAGGGAATAATTCTCCTTATTTTTTCACTTGGTGGAATTTCTCTAATTGCTAATTTTTACTTATCCAAAGCGGTTCTCAAAATACTGAAAATGATATAGATTTATTGATAGTGTTGAAGGATCGAACCAATTTTAAAACCATTCAAGAATCCTTGAAGTATTAGGTAATATGAGTCCGGATCTGGTGAGGTAAAATCCTACGGTGACATGGTAGACCGTGGTTGGTCCACATACCCATGGTCACCGTGCGTATAGCCGTATACCCACTTAGAGGATCCCAATTGTAGGTAATATTTAGGGGCATTTGGGCGGAGGTCCATCAACTGTGGTTTTTATTGCAAACGGTCCACAATATTTTATCGTACTAACAGCAGTCCTCTTGTAAAAATAACATACTCAAAAAGACAAAAACGCCCTTGTACATGTCAGCAAAAGCATAACTCAAACAAATTTATCTGAGTTTTGGCAAAACTTAGTTTAAGAAAAGAACTCAAATCTCTATTGATCCTGTCTTAAATTGTATGAATTTTCTGTCTTAATGTTGTGTTTTCATGGTTCATTCCCAGCAACGTGCTCAAAGAAAAGCCCGCATTCACAATATAAGTACCTGAGTACGCAGGTCATCTGGACCAAGCGTGGCCTTAAGAATTCGCAAGGTTGTCTGCTCATGTTGAACGCTCAAAGGGTAAGCGTCCATCAATGAGAGAGCAATAGCTGTTGCATAGTAACTCGCTGCAGTCTGAGTTGTATTGGAAACATAAGAGAATTAGTTCTCTAAACTATAGAAGTATGTTATCACATAAGTTTGGATTCAACATGGAAATCCCAAACCAAAAAAGAAAAAGCCATTGACTTAAAAGCACCCGGATAAAATTGTTTTGGTCCAAACTCAGATAAATTTGTTCGAAACTCAAAAAGTTGTTCAAAACTCAAATAAATTTGTCTGAGTAATTTATCTGAGTTTTGGCGAATTTATCTGAGTTTTTGTCCAGTTTATCAAAGTTTCTGAAAAATTTATCTGAGCTCGGCGACACCAAAAGTCAGAATACGAAAAATCAAATTCTATTAAAAATTGAAATCCAAAACAAGAACACTTGATGGCCATGATCCAATCGAGAAAAGAGAGAGAGGGAAAACAAGCAAAAGAGCAAGTTGCTCTCTTTCAAATCAGTTATAGAGAGAGAGAGAGAGAGAGATATTTGGAAGAGACTTCAGATAAAGAGTAAGAGAATGTAAAACCGTTTCTATCTTTGAATAAATGAAAGAGAGAATCGGAAGTCATGGTGACGACGGAAGGTGCTCTGCAACGTTACTCCACAACCATGGAAAGGAACGGAAAATGAAAAAAGGAAGGAGTTCTTTGGGACAACAGAGAATAAGAGAGAACTTGGCCTAAGAATGAGGGTTGAAATGGGCAAATTAGATATGAAAATATATGACATGGCATATTAGGGACCTCTCACCAAAATAACTCTAGCTGTTTGGACTATAGACATTAGAGAAAAAGTTGTTGGACTTGATACCTTAGAAGACCGTGCTTAGGGACTATTGGCTAATTTACCCTAATATTTATTAGTTTAAAGCAAGTCATTAAACCATGATTAATTTAGCATTCCTTTTCAACTATCAAATTTTCATGTCTTACCAAGTTTGATTGAGAAATCATCAGAGATTGTTGGTTTTAGTCTGTTAAGTTCTGTTAATTTCATCAGGTGGGCCCACCATGGACATAACTCTGTCCCCAAAATGTATAAAATCAAATAAACTTAGATAGGAAAACCTGTGCACCATTGTAGGAAAAATAAAATGATTTAACAGACAGTGGGAAAGCAGTCATGTTATTATTAATAATAAATTAGGAGTA
Organism: Cinnamomum chago; assembly: GCA_038049695.1. Taxonomy (NCBI): domain Eukaryota; kingdom Viridiplantae; phylum Streptophyta; class Magnoliopsida; order Laurales; family Lauraceae; genus Cinnamomum; species Cinnamomum chago. Next base: position 120,925,572 of record CP142451.1, read on the forward strand.
CATATATGAGTTTCCCTTTCACAAGCACACAAACTGAACACTCAACTCAGGCTTAAATACACTCATTTCTTCTTTTTTTCTTTTTTTTTCTCTTTTTTTTTTTTTTTATGTTTCGCTGCATGTAGTACTCAAACTCTTCATAGTCACACCTATTTTACTAACCAGTTGAGCTACCGCCAAAGACGACTTATACACATAATTTATTAAGTGATTCACTTTAGAAGATTGGTGATGTGTGCCAGCAGCCTATCAGATGGTGGCAACTTCTCCTTAATGAAGGGAACCTTGAGAAATCTCTCACCCCATGCATGGAGGGATGGAAATGCATCTGCATCCAGTATCTTAATCCCACTCACTGCCTCCAGCAAAGGCAGCCAACAAGGAATCCAACCCACCACCAAATCCACAAAGCCCACACTCTCTCCGGCAAAGAATTCCTTCCCTCTGAGCTCTCCTTCCAGAATCTTCAATGCCGCTAGCGACTCTTCAACAGCCTTCTTTTGTTCTTCCCCAGTAGAACGAAAAGCAGTGCGAATGGTAGATGCACACTGCATCAAAACAAAAGGTAATTTCAATATAGTCTTCACTGATAAAGTATTCTTTTAGCCTATTCATTTTTAGCTCGAGGGTGAGGCACACACCTCCCTCTCCGCATAAACGACTAGAATTCAATCACAGGCCGCAGCGCTGATTGGCCAAGAACTTAGGCAAGGTGTGTGAGCCGTACCTTAAAAAAAAGTCCTCTTTGGGGAGATCTAATTACATGTGGGGTCCACTTGGATCCAACCCAATTATTTGGACTTCATGTGCAAATTCAAAGCATGGAAATCATGGGCCCTCATTAGAGCCTCGAATTTGGACATTTCTTAGTCCTTGGAAAACATAACTCACTTTTTCCGCATAATCAATCTAAAGCTAAACATAACTTGGATGATTGTCAGCCCATAGGCAATGTCCAAGTAGAGTAGAGTAAAAGGACTAGTTTAGTTACCTTCTCCTCTGCAAATTTAGCCCAAAATCGCGCCTTAGCCCTGTCAAAAGGATCTTGAGGCAAGAGGGGATTTTCCTTCCATGTCTCCTCAATGTATTCAAGAATGATGAGTGATTCTAAGATGGGTTTTCCACCATGTAAAAGCACTGGAACTTTCTTATGAACAGGATTACACATCAAAAGCAAGGGGCTCTTGTTTTTGAGATCTTCTTCTATGTATTCATACTTGATCCCCTTGTGCAGGAGTGCCCATTCAACCCTGTAAGCAAAAGGGCTTATGATTGCTCCCAACAACTTCACTTCTTCCATCTTGTTTTAATATTATAGCAAGAGCTCACAAAGTAGAACAAAGCAATGGATGGGAATTTAATTTGTGGCTGTTAGTGTAAGAGACCCTGTTCATCTTTCCTTCTTATAAGAATGTATTGTAAGTCTAGATGTTTAATAGTAAATGGAAGATGCCACTCAAGCTGACTTTCTCATATGAATGACATCATTACATACGCAAATTACCTACTACTTAATCTGAAGGGTATTAAATACTTCAGGATTACATACGCAAATCACCTACTACTTAATTTGAAGGGTATTAAATACTTCAGGAGGCAATTGCCGAAGATTTCAGTAAAAATATTTTTCTATTCATTCAATTTTTAACATGAAGAGACGACGGATTCATGTTACATTCATTTCTATTGAATATTCTAGGATGGCAATTAGCAAGAAATAGTCCTTTACCCACATGGGAGTAATTGGTGGAGTGGCATAAGGTGTGAATTTGCTCCATAGAAACCACCTCAGTTTTACTAGGTGTGCATTTATGTGGATTTAGCAAGCATCACCTTGAGGGATTAGTTTTGTTGGGTCAAAGACCTCAGGGATGCCCACATCATCAAAAGAAAAGGAAAAAGCTAATCCTTTGCTTGGTTAGGTGGAATTCGAATTCTGCTTTAACCCTTTGATGCCATGATTGTGAATTAGCTGCAATTGATGCAATGGCAGCAGCAGCTCATTCTCTGATAATTTCTATACATATCGTTCGCAGGAGGCTTCAAATTGAAGTTAGAATTGAGGCAAATTTACAGGTTTCTTTCTAATTTCCTTCGTTCGAAATATTTTCTTGTGAGGTATTTTGTGATAATGCTTGATTGAGAGAGGAGAGTTTTTTTTTTTTTTTCCCCTTTTGGATATTTTTTTCATTTGGGCCGCTGACCGAGGTATGGATGATTCTTTGATGATGATAATGATGATTTATTTCTTTAATAGAAGCCCTATCTGATTCCTCCCAGTAGGATATTTCTTGATATCTGACAGGGACCTTGTGAATGGGCAATTATAGACAATGTCTATATGATGTTTTGGGAACATATTATCATCATCATTATTTTCATTAACATTATTTTTGCTTTACCCATATTTGCAGGTCGATGATGAGAGCTAGTTGAGGCAGGTCATCATGTCAATATTGTGTGCAAATCTCATCTGCTTGTGTCTCTCTGGGACATTCAAAGAGGTGATTTACTTTCTGTCCTGTCATAAGTTGCCAGAGTCTATAGGTGCTGTAGTTTTGTTGTGATAGTTCTGTATGCAGCTCAAGTAACTATTCGATTATTATTTAATATTCAAGATGATGATGATGATGATTATGTTAAAATGCATTGAGAATAAGCTGCTGGCTTTTTCAGAACTGTCTTTGTGTGTGTTAATTCTCTCTTTATAATTCTGCAATCAAGTAGATCAGTATAGAGACTATTGCCAGTATATTTTGCATTAGCTGTGTGTGGGTATTTTGCATATCTTGCAATGTGCCCTCCTGTGTGCTTTGATATGTGTCAAGAACCTTTTCTCTGCCAGTATTGCTACTAGCTGTATCATGATCAAAGCTAGCCAGTCCCCTGTAAAATTCATATGAACCTATGGTACTATTCAAACCTACTTAACACAACCCTCCTCCTTTATCGGACCTTGGAGCTGGAATTGAAAACTCGTGAAGTTTCTTCCTATGAAAGGACAAATGAAGCATACTATAACCCAAAATAAATGAAGAAGGAAAAGCAATCCCATCTAGTCACGACAGTTTAATTGGAAAGAAAATGCATATGTTGCTGCTTGTATACTTGATACAGTTGGCTTGCTTTTGTTCGACGTCCATCAAAGAGATGTCAGACTCAGACCTTTTCTTTCTTCTGTTTTACAAAGCATGGATGAATTTCTGAATTACATATATGAATTACTTTGAACATATTAAACAGATTATGCAAGAAGGATGATCAGATGTTGCTTGACTTTCAGGCCTAATGCAAGTTGGAAAATAATCTTATTGTGCATAACAAGAAGTACATAAGCACAAACTAATGCCTCAAACCAAGTTCAAATACATCATTTACTAAGCGATCACTTTCAGAGATTGGTGACATGCCAGTAGAGATGTCCGGCCCGGCCGGCTCCAGCCTCGGCCCTCCCGTGCCACTGGTTGGTACGGCCCGCCAGGGAAAAACCCTGGCACGGCCCACCATGGACCGGGCTGGAACGGGCCAGGCCGTGCTAGGCAAGCGGGCCTGTTCTTTTCTTTTTTTTTTCTATTCATTTTTTTTTCCTTCTGGGATGCAAAAGTAAATGAATAAAAGAATAGGCTCGGGGAAAATGAAACCCAAAATCCAACCAATTGACAATGCATGAGAATGACTGTATAATAATAGATTTTTTTTTCTTCTTAAGTAGATCTTACGTCTGAACTGTTCAAGAAAAATGTCATCCTTTAAGGTGGCCTTATAAAATTTTTGGGTCCAATAGAAGTTGTTTCCATTGTTAGGTTGACCGAACAAAAACTTTTTAGAAAATGCCTATATTGTGTTTGTAATCAAGCAGACGACTAGTCCAGCATCATAAGATTTTCCATTAGTTTAAGAATAAGTGGATTCGTACTTGCAGGGATCGGAGAATTCTGATGTATATATTTAATGAAGGAAGCATGAATAAAAAAAAGTATGAGCTCTAAAAAAATTAATTTTTTTATCGATCAAAATTTTAAAGGAACTATATAGAGCGCAACACCTTCATTTCCTTTTGAGTAACCTTGGGGGTCTAACTATGTGTGGCCTTGTAGCTTGCCCTGTTGATTTTTTTTTTTTTTTTTGATAAAAGATTAATTTCATTCGACACAAAGAGCAAACAAATACACTCAAGAGTAAACAACTACGCAACTTCCTCTTGTCCCAATCAACACAAGTTTTAGGAGACTATGATATTTTAACAAAATTGTCAAATACCCAACTATGTTGGAGTGTCAATTCCAAAGAGGTCTCTTTGAGGCTCCTAATTATCTCTCCTTTGTCAATTCTTATTCCTTTAATTCAATTTACTTCAATTTATCATACATCCAAACACACATGTCATGTTTGACTTACACCTTTCAGTGTAGTTGATGAGCAATTTTGAACCATCATCCCATTGGACGATTGCCTTTTACACATGCAACTAAGCATAAAGTTTATTTAAAAGTCGTTATCAAATAAATATTTACCAATTAAGTTAATTTTTGTCTAATAGGTAATTCATTATCTAAAAGCATCAATTTTTTTTATGAGATATTGAGAAAAGTCCGAGTTACCAAGATTGTTATATACCAGTCGGATAACCATAATGATCAATATCAAACAAATTCTATGATTCTATTTCTCAAAACCTAGATCTGCTTGAATTATTATCCAAATTTACATAATCAAATATCTAGATCACTAAGAAGTTAAGGTGGGAATATAATAATTAGATTAAGGGCTTGAAATACTCGAGGGTTAGAGACTTAGAGTAGTATAAATAACACTAATAAATTTAGAAAAATAATAGGAGGGTTAGAGTATTATAGGCTTTGTAAAATTGAAAAGGACACAAAATAACCCTTATATGACCGTTTTATGGTTGTTTTGGGGGGGGGGGTGTTAAAATGGATAATTTAAAAAAAACAAAAAAAAAAAAAAACCAGCCACTTTTGGGCTGGTCGGCGGGCCGTGCCTAGCGGGCCTAACGGGCCACAGAGGGTAGCCCACGGGCCTGGCTGGCCCGGGCTCCTTGGCCCAGCACGGCCCGTGTCATGGGCCGTGCCGGGCCACGGCCTATTGACTGGCCTGCCCGGCCCATTTGACATCTCTAAGTGCCAGCATCCTATCAGATGGTGGCAAACTTCTCTTTAATGAAGGGAATGTTGAGGAAGTCTTTCACCCCAGGCATGGAGAAATGGAAATGCTTCTGCATCGATTAGCTTCAATCCACCCACTTCCTCTAGCACCGGCAGTGAATAAGGAATCCAACCCACCACCAAATCGACAAAACCCACACTCCCTCCTCCAAAGAAATCCTTCTCTTTGAGCTCTTCCTCCAGAGTTTTCAATGCCTTTCGCGATTCTTCCACCTGCCTTCTCTTGTTCTTTTCCTTCTGCAAGAAAAGCAGTTCGTATGGCACACGCACAGTGCGTCAAAACAAATTAACAGCAACTTTTAATATAATTTGTTATGTTTCAACCAGAATCTAGTTGTAGTAAAATGATTAGTTTAGTTACCTTCTCATCTACAAATTTAGCCCAAAATCATGCTTTAGCTCTCTCTAGATCTTGAGGCAGGAGGGGATTTTCCTTCCATGTCTCACCGATGTATTCAAGAATGATGAGAGATTCTGCAATGGGTTTTTCTCCATGCAAGATCACTGGGACTTTCTTATGAACAGGATTACACTTCAAAAGCAAGGGGCTCTTATTTTGGAGATTTTCTTCTATGTATTCATACTTGATACCCTTGTGGAGGAGTGCTCATTCAACTCTGTAAGAACTAAAGCTTGCAAATGCTCCCAGCACCTTCACTTGTTCCATCTCTTAATTAGTTAACTGAAAAACATCGAGACCTTGTTCCTTCTCACTATTTATAAGACTGAATTGAAATCTGCAAGGTCCATTGTAGAAAGTGTTCTGATTTCTTGGGAAAGAAGATGTAGAATGTATGACACGTTTTTTATTATTGAATGGTCACACTCAATTAAGATAATAGAGTAACAGAAAGTGACAAAACAGCCATGTTATTATTAATAAGAAGTTGTACGCTTGTATGTTTTCCTTTCACAAACAATAACTAAAGACTTATCTCAAGCTTACAGACTCTTTCTATTCCTTTATATTTTATGACAAGTGGATTTGGACTGACCACTGTCGTACCCGCATCTGTGTCAACCAGCTGAGCTACAACCAAGGACAGCTTACATACATCATTTGTTAAGCAACCCTTTTCGGATATTGGTGTAGTAGGCAACCATCCTCTCAGTTGGTGGCAACTTTTCTTTAATGAAGGGAGCCTTGAGAAACCTCTCACACCATGCTTGGAGGGATGGAAATGTATATGCATCTAGTAGCTTGAACCCACCCACTTCCTCTAGCACTGGAAGCCAATGGGGAATCCAGCCCACCACCAAATCCACAAAGCCCACACTCTCTCCTCCAAAGAATTCCCTCCCTTTGAGTTCTTCCTCCAGAATTTTCAATACCTCTAATGACTCTTCCACTGCCTTCTTTTGCTCTTCTCCTTCAGAGCGGTAAGCAGTCCTCACCATAGATGCACACTCCACAAAAATAAAAATAAAAAATAAGGGTAACTTCTAATATAATCTCCAGTGATAAGTTCAGGAGATCTGACATGATAAGTTCAGGAGATCTGACATGTGTGTCCCACTTGGATTCAACCCAGTTATTTGGGCTTCCTATTGAAATTGAAAACATGGAAGCCACCTGCCCTTGTGAGAGCCTCCAATTTGGACATTTCTTGGTGCTTAGATAAAATCACTATGCATAGATTTTTCGCATAATCAAAGGTTAAACATAACTTGGATGATTGTCAAATTTGGGTGTTACCGTTTAACTCAGAGGGCCTAAGTGTTTGGGATTGATCCTAGGGGGACCTAGCAATGTCCCACACGGGTTCAGCCTATAGCTATAATTTGCCATCTATAACTAATGCCTACTTAAAATAGAAGGAATAGTAAACTTACCTTCTCCTCTGCAAATTTAGCCCAAAATCGTGCATTAGCTCTCTCAAAAGGATCTTGAGGCAAGAGGGGATTTTCCTTCCATGTCTCCTCAATGTATTCAAGAATGATAAGCGATTCAGAAATGGATTTTCCACCATGTAAAAACACTGGAATCTTCTTATAAACAGGATTACACTTCAAAAGCAAGGGGCTCTTGTTTCTAAGATCTTCTTCTATGTATTCATACTTGATCCCCTTGTGCAGGAGTGCCCATTCAACCCTGTAAGCAAAAGGGCTTGGGAATGCTCCAAACACCTTCACTTCTCCCATCTTTGATAACAAAAGATCACACAAGTAGAACAAAGCTAATATAGGGAATTTTAACTTGTAGTTGTTAGTGTAAGAGACCTTGTTCCTCTTTGTTATTTATTATAATGCATTGAAGTTAATTTAGATGCTTCATAGTAAAAGCACATGCTTTGGTTAATGGATGGTCAAACTCAATAATAGAGAGAATAAAGAATGCTAAATCCATGAAATGGTTGGAATAATATACTTAATGTTAGTGGAAATTGTAGGATTTTGACCTGCAGGACCTTGTCACACACGTTGAATATGTGAGACCCTTATTATATTGCAATTTCTAGTGCTGCTAGATGTAACCTTGTCCCATCATTAATTATCTTTATAGGTTTGTTGTGACCTTGCCTCTCAAGCTGACTTGCTCATATGGCATTTATATAAGTAAAACGCCTCTTGCTTATTCAAAGGGCTGTCAGAAAATGCCATACACCAGCTAAGGTCTTGAATGAAATATGTATGTCTGCCTTTTCTTAAGTTTTACATGATAAATAATTAAAATTCAAAGAAAGCTATTTTTAAGCACTTCATGGATGAAAAGGTATGGGGGGAATACTTTACTGTAGAGACTCTTCCCAATTCGAATTTTTTGTACAGAGCTGTAAGAATCCTTGGAGGATCCCACTCAGAAGGAGAAATGAGAAGAAAATTAAAGATACTGTTTGAATTTCCAGTGATGGGAGATTGCATTTGAATTTGAATGGAAAGAATTATTTAGGAGAATTTATTTTAAAATTTTAATAAATAAAAAGTAATGAAATAGTTAAATGCCTATTTTGTTAATATGAATTTCACTTTCTCTAATGAACAGAGTGTTTCTTTTTTTTTTTTTTTTCCACCCTTTATTTAAGGAGAAAATCTTCTGTCTTACATTTTGCAAAAGTCAACTAAAAGAAGAAGTACTTTTCTCCCAAGTAGATTACACAAGGTGAAGATTTGGTATATTAGAGAGAAATTTTTCTCCTTAACCATAAACTCCAGTGATTTTAAGTTCTTTACTATTAAAAGTGAAATTAACCATTTAATAATTATTTTTAAGAGTTTTAAAATGGTTTTCTCCGTCATCCTCATTATTTCACCTGTTAGGGATTCCCCATTGAACATTTTCTCCTTATCGAAGCATGTCTTTAGATTATTGTCATATAATATATATTATTGTCATATAATATATAAGGGCCCGTCTGTTTGCATTAGAATACATAAGAATTTATGTTCAAATGAGCTTCACTAAAGGGTTAATAAAAAGTTGAGGTGTGAATTATGAAGTAAAAGGTTAAGGTAGCAGTAATAGGTGAAGGATATAAGGTTGTTCAGTAGATGGGACATTTACTTTCTTAGGATTTGACCTATCACAAATTCCTTTGATTATTGTCATATAATATAAGGGTTTGTTTGTTTATATTCGAATACATAAAAATTCATGTTCAAATGAGCTCCTCAAAGTTCTTTTCAAAGTCAAAATTTCTTCCCTGCTAGATGAGCTAAAGAGAATGGTGTCATCTGCAAACTATAAGCGAGTAGTTGTCTCACCACCACGGTCCCTTGAAAACCCTCAATTGCCTCCAAATTCTTTAGCTTTCACCAAAAGCTTACGCAGAGCCTCCACCACAATCGTAAATAGAAAAGGGGATAGGGAATCACCTTGCCAAATCCCTCTGGAAACTTTAAACAATCTTGAAGGAGACCCATTGACTAGAACAAAGAACGATGTAGTCAAAATGCATTCTCGCATCCCCAACACCAAATTTGCGTAACATGTAATCAACGAAACTCCAGTCCACACGATCATAAGCTTTTTCAAAATCAACCTTGAAAATGACCCTTACAATTTTAGACCTCTTCCTAGAATCAATAAGCTCATTGGCGATCAAAACCCTATCAAAATCTGCCTATTAATGACAAAAGCCCCTTGAAATTAGTTTATGATGAGGAAGAACGCTCTTCAAATGGTTCGCCAAAATATTTGCTAATAACTTATACAAACACCCCCACAAGACTGATAGGTTTGTAATCACAAAGGCCCACTGGATTAGGCACTTTAGGAATGAGAGTTAAAAAAAGTTGCATTCATCTCCTTGTTAATTCTGCCTCTATTATGAAATTCAAAAGGCATAACACCAAAATCATCCTTAAGGTAGTCCCACCCTATCTTAATGAAACAGAAATTGAAACCATCTGGTCCTGGAGCTTTATCACCACCACATTCCTCTAAAGTTTTGAACACTTCCTCCTCCTCAAACTCCTTTTCCAACCACCCCCGAGTATCTAAAGGAATCATGGGGAAAGATATACCATCAAGCTTAGGCCTAACAACATTCTCATTCTTATAAAGATCTTCAAAGAAGCAAGCAACTTAACTCTACCCCCACTTCTTAACCGCCCTAAAAAATTCACTTCACTTCTCAAAGAAGCCATTTGGTGGAAGAATTTAGTGTTTCTATCTCCTTCTTTTTAGCCAACTCACTCTAGATTTTTTCCTTCAAAAATTCTCCTCCATACAATCTAAGTCCCAATTCCTTCTGACAAGATCTTTACGAGCCTTCACTTCTGCCGGCCTCAACTCACATTCTTCCCCAATTTTATCATCTCATTTAATGCTAGTTTTCGTTATCGATAAAAAAAAATGTTCAAATGAGCTCCACTAAAGGGTTACTAAACGGGTGTGTGAATGATGAGGTAAGAGGTGAAGGTAGCAGAAATAGGTGAAGGATATATAAGGTTGCTTAGTAGATATGACCTTTACTAGGAATTGAATTACTGGGTGATAGCTTGGTATTCTCATTTAATATCTTCATTCATGTTACATCAAAGGGGGGGAGGTTAGATTGTCATTGTTATATTATTCACCTTGGATTTTTTTTTTAACCACTTTTGGCATAAACTCCTATTTATTATTTTATGCAAACGAACTAGCCCAAGAGGTTATACAAGGTTGCTTAATAGATATGACATTTACTAGGATTTGAATTACTAGGGTGATATATAAGGTTGCTTAGTAGATATGACCTTTACTAGGATTTGAATTACTAAGGTGATAGCTTGGTATTCTCATTTAATATCTTCATTCATGTTACATCGAGGGGGGGGGGGAGGTTAGATTGTCATTGTTATATTATTCACCTTGGATTATTTTTTTTAACCACTTTTGGCATAAACTCCTATTTATTATTTTATGTAAACGAACTGGCCCAAGAGGTTATATAAGGTTGCTTAATAGATGACATTTACTAGGAGGAATTACTAGGGTGATATATAAGGTTGCTTAGTAGATATGACCTTTACTAGGATTTGAATTACCAGGGTGATAGCTTGGTATTCTCATTTAATATCTTCATTCATGTTACATCAAAGGGGGGGAGGTTAGATTGTCATTGTTATATTATTCACCTTGGAATTTTTTTTTTTTTAACCACTTTTGGCATAAACTCCTATTTATTATTTTATGCAAACGAACTGGCCCAAGAGGTTATATAAGGTTGCTTAATAGATATGATATTTATTAGGATTTGAATTACTAGGGTGATATATAAGGTTGCTTAGTAGATATGACATTTACTAGGATTTGAATTACTAGGGTGATAGCTTGGTATTCTCATTTAATATTTTCATTCATGTTACATCAAAGGGGGGAGGTTAGATTGTCATTGTTATATTATTCACCTTGGATTTTTTTTTTTTAACCACTTTTGGCATAAACTCCTATTTATTATTTTATGCAAACGAACTGGCCCAAGAGGTTATATAAGGTTGCTTAATAGATATGACATTACTAGAATTTGAATTACTTGGGTGATATTTAAGGTTGCTTAGTAGATATGACCTTTACTAGGATTTGAATTACTAGGGTGATAGCTTGGTATTCTCATTTAATATCTTCATTCATGTTACATCAAAGGGGGGGAGGTTAGATTGTCATTGTTATATTATTCATGTTACATCAAAGGGGGGGAGGTTAGATTGTCATTGTTATATTATTCACCTTGGATTTTTTTTTTTTTAACCACTTTTGGCATAAACTCCTATTTATTATTTTATGCAAACGAACTGGCCCAAGAGGTTATATAAGGTTGCTTAATAGATATGACATTTACTAGGATTTGAATTACTAGGGTGATATATAAGGTTGCTTAGTAGATATGACCTTTACTAGGATTTGAATTACTAGGGTGATAGCTTAATATCTTCATTCATGTTACATCAAGGGGGGGGAGGGGGGGGGAGGTTAGATTGTCATTGTTATATTATTCACCTTGGATTTTTTTTTTCTAACCACTTTTGGCATAAACTCCTATTTATTATTTTATGCAAACGAACTGGCCCAAGAGGTTAGATTGTCATTGTTATATTATTCACCTTGGATTTTTTTTTTTTTAACCACTTTTGGCATAAACTCCTATTTATTATTTTATGCAAACGAACTGGCCCAAGAGGTTATATAAGGTTGCTTAATAGATATGACATTTACTAGGATTTGAATTACTAGGGTGATATATAAGGTTGCTTAGTAGATATGACCTTTATTAGGATTTGAATTACTAGGGTGATAGCTTGGTATTCTCATTTAATATCTTCATTCATGTTACATCAAGGGGGGGGGGGGGAGGTTAGATTGTCATTGTTATATTATTCACCTTGGATTTTTTTTTTTTAACCACTTTTGGCATAAACTCCTATTTATTATTTTATGCAAACGAACTGGCCCAATAGGTTATATAGGGTTGCTTTATAGATATGACATTTACTAGGATTTGAATTACTATGGTGATAGCTTGGTATTTTCATTTAATATCTTCATTCATGTTACATCAAAGGTTGCTTTGTTAGATTGTCATTGTTATATTCTCCTTAACTTGGATTTTTTTTTTTTTTTTTTACCACTTTTGGCATAAACTCCTATTTATTATTTTATGCAAAACGAACTGGCCCAAGAAGTTTTTTGCATGGTCGTTGATGATCTACCCACTAAGACCCCCAAAAATGCTGTTCAGGTTGTTTGATAATAGAGATGATGGTGGTAGCCTAAAATTAAACTGTGGGGTTACCACAATTATTCTCCTTACCTTGGATTTTTTTTTTTAACCACTTTTGGCATAAACTCCTATTTATTATTTTATGCAAATGAACTGGCCCAAGGGGTTTTTTGCATGGGGTTACCACAATTAATCCTATCTATCTTGTTTGAAAATCCAACTTTTTCTTTGCTGCACTGTTGTTGATCCAAAATTATCTAAATTGCTAGAGTTCACTTTCACTCCCATTGGCCAGCACAAACAGTATCTAAAATTTGCCAGAAAAATGGTATCGTCACAATCTCAATTTTTTCCCTCATGCAAAACAGTATCTAAATTGCTGGAGTTCACTCACATTGGCCAACACAACCGGTATCTAAAATTTGCTTGAAAAATGGTATCATCACAATATAATTTTTTCCTCTTTCAGAAAAACAGTATCTAGTATCTAAATTGCTAGAGTTCACTCACGTTGGCCAACAAACAGTATCTAAAATTTGCTAGAAAAATGGTATCATCACAATCTCATTTTTTTTCCTCATGCAATACTGCTTTTATCAACATCATCACGATATCTAAATAACTTGGTAACAGAATTAAGTAAATATGAGATAATGAAATAACTTGCCGTACTCTTTAATGAAGACATCCTTAACTAGAAAGAAACATAAAAATTGAAACGTACACACACATTGCCAGGTCTTTAGTTGAAACCAGATCTTCATTTGAATTCAAATAGTCATGATAATAACAAAGTGAGTTAACAACATTTTGTATGAGAAATAATATTACTTGTCATGCTCCAGTGAAGAAGCATCCTTAACTAGAAAGAAACATAAAAATTGATACGTACACACACATTGCCAGGTCTTTAGTTAAAACCATATCTTCATTTGAATTCAAATAGTCATGATAACAAAGTGAGTTAACAACATTTAGTATGAGAAATGAAAACTTGTCATGCTCCAGTGAAGAAGCATCCAATGAGATTCTTCAACACAGCCATTTTTCAGATTCCATTTTCCTCAGAGAAAGAAGTAAAAGAATTTAGGAAAAATATTAAAAAAAAAAAAAACACACATCATCAAATTGATGATTATTGCGCCACCTTGAAATAATCCAACCTAGAAAGCTCAGCTTTGTTGCTGTACTATGATGGGAGAAACAAAACCGCAATCAGCATGTTGATCAGATAGCATCTGCGTTCAACTCCTTGAGCTTAGCAGGAGGAATCAAAGCAACAGCACCACGTTCAAGACTTGAATATTTTCTGTAGACCACCTTCAGTTTACTTTCTGCTGCCAATGAATGGAAGTTCACCAATAGCTTTGCACAATCCCTATTAATCAGAGGCAAAAGATACAGAAAATTTCAGTACATAATGGACAAAATTGAGGAGAGAAGGGGGAAATTCTATACAAAAACATACATAATCTGTGCCTCAGAGAAGCCTGTGTGGTGCCTGAGTGTTCCACTCCAGAGTGGACTCTTCTTGAGAGTGCATTGCGCCGCATAAACTGCAGAAGCGGCTATCATCGATGGGCAGTACGCTATCATGGAATACTGCGTTAAGGCCAATTCAGCATAGAAGAAAACCATGTCCTCCATCTGCACACTCAAAAGAGAATTATTTAATTAATTATAGACCAAATCAACTAATAAGGAAAGAGAAAAATTCAAGGAAGTTTTTTTCTTATTAACTGTGTAAGGTGTGTAATATCCTGCCTGGGAGTTGCTTAGTTTCCTACTTGTATGTGATTCTCTAGGAGTTGTCATCAAGTTCCCTTGTTGTATGTAATACCTCAATCTCATTTTCCTATTTGTATGGAACCTTAAAATGTTTCCTTGTTGTATGTAATATCATCAAGTTTTCCTATTCTATCTTCTGTAGAATATAAAAATTCATCATTAAATGCTATCTTTCTCAGATTGAGAAAGCGGCTTCTTTTATCTTTGTATTTTATCTTCTACATCATCAAACCAAACCATATAAAAATCCAAACAAGATTCTTCAAAAATAAAACCATGTATTACCTCCTTGTCAGATACAGCAGCCTTCAAAAACCGCACAAGGAATACATATAGTGTGGGGACTGTCAAGCTCCATTCAAGCACATTCAACATATTCTTCTCCATTATCAAAATCTGTTCTCTGCAGTATGTCCTGTCTGATATGCAGACAAAATCATTGATCTGCCCACCGCAGCAATCACATCACAAAATTAGTCTCAAGAAATGTGAGCAGAGAACAAAAACAACTTAAATTAAAACAGATACGTTTTTATCCATACCTCCGGCGCCCAAATCTCCTCATATTTGCTCGCGATAAGCATCGCAGCAATACCAACCAATTGTAACTCCCTCCTTGGAACTGTCTTGACAGATAGGTATCGATCAACAATATGGATTGTAAGGTAAAGAGTTTCTGGCATAAGTTCAAATTTGTTGTGGACTTCGATCAACCAGTCAACGAGGATCGAACGCATCCTGTCATTGATCTCAATCTGTGAGCCCATGTAGTCATGAACCCAACTTGAAGCCTGTAATACACATTTGAACACCAATTTATCAGCTAACAACTAATTGATGAATTGAAAAAAGTGTAAACTGGTAACTGGGGGTTTATGCAGCTAACAACTAATTGATGAATTGAAGAGAAAGAGTGGAAACACTGGGGGTTTAAGATACCTCCATAAGCCTGTAAAATTTATAGATGTCCTCTACATAATCCACAACTGCCAACTGATTCTCTGAATCGGGCTCATCGATGTCTTCAATAGCTTTGATTCCGCAGGCAACCTTGCTTCTAGCGGTCAGGATGGAAGTAAGAGTCCTCACTTTATTCTTCCTAGACAACCCTTCGCTTGTGTTTTTCTTATTTGTAGAGTTCTTGGTTTTTCCTTCTTCTGAGTCTGAGTTAATTTCGATTACTTTTGCAGGTTGTTCAGGTTTGATTATAGCAGCTTTCTGTCTAGCTGCTGCCTTTGGTTTAACTCCATTATCAACAACAGCTGCATCAGGTTTCTGAATATATAACAAAATGGAATTAGAGAACATCAGGCAACAGAGACACATTAGGAAAGATGTCAGCATTACTTCTTTACAGTGGACTGGACTAGAACAAAACCCAAATCACAAAATAGAACTAACTAAAATCAGGGGGGAATCTTCTCTCTTTCCCCCACCAAATCATTATATGAACAAATGTTTAGTCCAAGCACACAATAAACCTGATCAATAATTCCACTCAAATGTTCAATTACAAGAAATTAATGAGAGAGATAGAAAGTGGTAATTGCGAGAATACCTGATTGGCTGCAGCAGCAGCAGCTTGAGCATTTGCAAGAAGCTTAGCACAGAAACCCCTGAAAACAGAAATAATGAGTTCAGATGAAAAAAGAAAATAGAGAATGAAAATAAAATTCAAGATAGGAAAGAAAGAGAAATCGTTCGCAGACCTTGTAATGGGGCGAGATATCTGCTGCGGCAGTTGTTTTCTGATCAATTATAGCAGAAACAATACCATTAGAATCTAAAAGAATAATGCATAGAAAGAAAGAAATGCGGAATTTTGGTTTTATGATTGAGTTGTTACCCTTCAATGGCTCCCCGGGCATCAACCAGATTTCCGATGTCCCCAAGAGCTCGCCGATTTTTACCTTCAGCTGCTGCCATGGGCTTCTGTTTGCCTAGAGCAGCTGCCCCACCACCTGCAGATTCCATGAACAAAGGATACATATCCATCAAAGGAAACAAGAGAAACCCCTTCTAGATATCCCCGACTTGAATATTGAGAATTTCTGAGAAGAATAACAAATCAAAAAGAATTTCAAGCAGTCCAAGTGCACCCAAATCGCAAGAAACCCATCAAGACCAGACAAAACATGAGATATTTCATTAAAGTCAGGAACCCAGATGACAAAAACTCATTAATGGGGAAATGCAACAACAACTGATACAAAAACATAAGAAAAATCATTTAGAAGAAGAAACCCATTGCCTTCAATGAAATAAATAGAAAAAGGAAAGGCAAGAAGAAAGAAAGAAAGAAAATACAAGGGAAAAGACGAACAAAAACATCAAAATCTTGAAAGGCATAAAAAACTGAAGCCTAGTTGAAGATCCACGGAGATATTAGAAACCCCATCAAAGAAACAAAGCTCTAGTAAACATTGAAAGAGATATCCACAATAGAAAACTCAAAGAAGAACCAGAAATCAAGCCAACAATAATCTCAACACCCATCAACAACTCTCTAGAAAACCCACAAAAGAAAACCCATAAATGGGGTAAAACAATCAAAACAAGGAAGAGAGAGAAAGCATTGCTAATGGAGAAAATCAAAGAAAAGGAGATGGTGGAGAATTGGCAACAATACCTCTGTTTTGCTGAGGAACAACAGGTCTCGCTGCCATCTCTTCCTTGTTCTTGTGGTTGCTGTTATTCTTCTTGTTTGTTATGTTTTCCCTTCTCTCTTGGTTGTGAAATATAAAAGGGAGGAAACGGGTCGTCCAACGGTCGAATTCGTTTTAAATTTTGTGCGTCGGATGTTTTGAATCCAACGGCTGAAATTGAAGTTTATGAGATGCGTTTGGGGCTCTTCGCTTTCCCATTCTCATATCCGTTGCGGTGATTTTGCATGATACATTTCTCGGGAGATTTTAGATTTATCTCCCCAAAACGATTGTAGATATGAGAGATTTTGGCATCTCGCGAGAAAAAACAAATACCAGCATGGGCCCACAGCTATTGATCCAATTAAATCATATTCATATTAATTCCTATGTTCATAATAGATTATTTCATTAATCAGAATGATTTGCACCGTTGAATTGTTTTTTTTCTCCTCGGGTTGCATGCACCGTTGGATTGATTATATGTGGAAAATATAGTTACGTTTTTTATATGGGATCAATGCAATATTTCGCTATCTGATTAACATTTTCTCATAGGTTTTTGTGTGATATGAATTGCTTTGGTCAAGCATAAGTTGGCCCCACACCCAATGAATCAGGTGTTAGCCTCCTTCATAATTTCATTTTGAATGGAAATGTTAAAATGAAAATAAATGGTGAAGTCTCATCATTCCACTGTCCACATGGAAGATTAGACCAGATCAAAAGCATGGACAACATTCAAGAGGAATTATTAGGTGTTAAAAGTAATATTGTTGCCCTGATTCACTCCAATCACATTGATTTATAGCAATGGGTTTACATGATGAACCATAGTGTGTATAATTTCATTTTACATTGGGATAATTCTCAGCTCGAACTTATGCAACCATGCAGGCTACACCATATGCTAACAAACTTAGCAACAGGCAACCATGGGAACATCACTTGTAAATGCACTAATGAAACAATTTTTATGATCAAGGATTAAATAGATTAAATCTTCCTTACGGCCCTAAGCGGGCGGATTAACTGATATCAACCATATGAAACTCTCCCTAGGGCCATGTATCCCATACTAATTTGAAAGGTAAAAGAAAGTTCTAAAAAGGATGAAATCAAAAGGCTAAATGCAGTTGCTTTAATACTTTAGACTATCTAGCAAAGTTGACATGGATGTCTAATTCAATCAGCTTTTTTAATTATTACAAGCATCTAAAAAAAATCAAGTATTATTATTTTTATTTTATTTTTACAAGGTTGTCCATATAACTTTTATAAAAGTTTGCTTTTACCCTCAATTTATGATGAACTTGCTTGTATTACATATACACTATGTGAACACTTTGCCCATGTAATCCTTTTTGGTGTCAAGATTTTATTGCCCATGTACAATTGAAATTGAATTGTCTTTTTCTAGTGAGATCAGATATTTCCAAATAATCCATTTGTAAAAAAGTCTGATTGAAACAACTAAATTTCAATTAGATCTATTTGAATCGAGTATACTCCAAATAGATAAGACTAGTCATATAGGCCCTAAAAATAAGAAGTGTCAACTATGATGTCCCAACATAGTTGAGACAATGCTTTGATGATGATATCTCTATTTGAAGAAGTTACGTTTTAATGACTTTCGGAAAAAATAGGCAAAAGGCCTTAAAATCCATTGAATCAGACATTCACGAAAACTAAAACAAACCATCTAAAGCACTCTTAACTTGCCAAATGACAGCTGAATTTCCCAACAGCTTCACATCTAGAAAATATTTCCTCAAGCCTAGAACTGAACTCAACACTGTCGAATAAGAAGGTAAACCCGTGGAAATTTCAATTTCTCTTTAATAAAATTCATCTTCTATCTTCTAGTTTCGGCATTGTCTTCCACCATGAACTTACATCGACCAACTCTTTCGCAGATGCTTTGGCCAAGCAGGGGAGCCTTTAACAAATGTCATGCAATTCCATCAGCACATGTCCGAACCACGGGGTGTTAATTCTGACCCGACCTGCCAACCTGACGTGAACCCAACACAGTAATTTGCCGTTCAAGTTTACACTTCTGGACTAAATTACAAATGGGTCAGTTCTGAGTTCCATCCATTGTTGTCATTCAATCTACCAACCCTGCCCACCAACCCAACCTGAATCCAGCCAATAAATTGTAAGGTCAGGTTGATCCTTTTAACTTCAAGATTGGGTTTGAGTTGACATTTTCTTCTCAAACTCCACACCCACCCACCCAACACACACACACCCAGAGAGAGAGAGAGAGAGAGAGAGAGAGAGAGAGAGATTTCATTAAAAAAAGGAAAAGTTGCCTCAATGTGCAATGAAGTACAAACGATACCCAGCAAAAAAAAATATATATATATATATATATATATATACCATTTAGCATAAGATGGGCAATCCACAATTGAAACTGTTTGGTGCTACACTCACACGACGGGTATGCATGATTCAAGTAACAAAGTATCAACCCTAAACCTCAAATGGCCTTCAACAAAGAACGTATGCCGTGAAAACTTTAATTTGTTGATTCCAATGTGAAAACTGCTACAGCTCTTCATATATTCAAGTACAATGTCAGGACTTGTTACAACCAGATAGTAATAAGGCAAATAAAAGGATGCCTTGATGCTGCTTAGGAAGCAACCGGAATAATGGAAGCCACTTTCAAGTTACAATATTATATGCTTTCTTGAATACTAAAAGACTACTACACATATAACTGAAACTTTGTGATACTTACAGTTAAATTAGTATAAGGGCTGAGAGAATCTATTGAATTCTGAGGGGTGCTCGGTCACCTGGGCCAGCAAGCATGATCTGGGGAATCAATCATGTAAATTTCAGAATCAGCAGTCTCGCATATAAGATAGAGAGCACGTAATAACATGGACAGAATCCTCTGTAATGAACACCCAATGCCAAAATCCAGTATGTTATTAATCATTTCATGCTTCAGTAAGATTGTGGTGATTTAAAGTGAGGAAAATCTTGAATCTGATGAGATTCATCACTGATCCAGTTTGTGCATATCAGCATCCGAACTGGATAGCCATGCTGGTGTTCTGTCATAACTGCCACAAACCTTTATCAACTGATGTCTGATGCACATGACCCACATGACAGAGGATACTGCAAAAACAAGATATACTTACATTACAATCAAATGCGAATCTCCTGGCAAGCATTATAGCTGCATTCCTTTCCCGTTCCGATTCGAAGGCCAATGTAAAGGAAATCCCTTTCTTCGCTTGCCAAAACAATGCCTGACTTACAGCATTACCACCACCTCTAACTCCACACAGCTGGAAGGCAAGGCAGCCAAGCAGCCGGTATTAGATATGATCCAGCAATGTAATAACAAAAAAAGGACATCTATCAGCACTGACAGAGACTGCCTGATGGTACCCACTACTAGAGTGATGGGACACCTGACTCATGTCGAGCCCAAAATTGCACCAGTAGGGGACCACAAACAGCTGGCTTTACGTACTTAATTCGTCAAAACAAGAAACATGGAAAGTATTCAAACTTCGAGTAAGAAAAACCAAGCCATGGAATTAGAACTCATTCCCAAATAAATACACCCATTTTCTATTAAAAATGAGAAGTATGAGAACAGGAAACAAAAACACAGTTTAGTCCATCATGCCACAAACTGACTTGACAATCTTAACGAGGCTTTGGCAGACTTGATCTGCAGTCAGAAATCAACTAGCATTACACATACTAATTTGCAATTTGCCACATTCCCATTGAAATTGAAATTGAAATAGCTTAACAGTTGACTTTGGTGCAATGCCATCTTGAGAGCAAAAAAAAAAATAAGTCTGAAATCAGAAATGGTACTGGCATACAAAAACTCAAAAAACAAAAGAACAACATACACACACATGAAAACAAGAAAATCCAGAGTATTCAGTTTTTTTTTCAGTTTACAATGAGGAAACCTGCAACATGAGAGTTTTAACCTCCACTCTAGCAAATCCCAAGTCAAAAACCAGGCTTTTTTCCAGGAATTTCTTAAGGGCCATTTGTCCCATGTAAATGAATACCTAGGAATTCTAAGAGAGTATTTTTGTAGGCGGTTAAAAATAAAGATAAAAGGTGAATATCCAAAAATGACAATCGAATGACCTCCCCATTAATGGAAATTGAATCAAGGGAAGATGGGAAATGAATACCCAGCCAATACCTTAATAATTTAAAACTTAGAAAAGTCAAAGTCCAATCTACATCATGACCTTATATCCTTAACCCCTCACCACTTTAATAATCCCATCGGTGGAGCTCATTTAACCATGAATTCATATGTATTCAATCCACACATAATCTATACAAATAAACAGGCCCTAAATAAAAATCTCACTTTTCCAACCAGAGCCTATGCAACACAAGAAGACCCTTGCATATTGTACGTAAGAGATTTATGGTTATAGATATGAGCACACCACTTTGGTATTTCAGAATTCCTACATTTTTTATTCATGCACCCTAATTACATAAAATACAAGATGTGTTATTGAGGAGATGTTATTACCTGCATTGAAGTGGAGTAAGGTTCTTTGGCCATTGTAATCTTTCCTTTACAAAGCTTTATCCTCATCTTTCCCACATGGAACACATGAATGGAATGTGATGGATGATCACGTCCATTCATCTGGGTAACCACAACCTACCAATCAACATGAAAAAAGGTAAGGAAAAAGATGTCAATGAGATAGCGAGAGTCTGCATGGAATTAAAAAAAAGGTTAAATGTACGGGGGAATATGTTTTTCTGTGTCTGAATGTCAAAGAACACTAGTAATCACAACATATAAAATCCTTTGACTTAGTAATTTGACCAACAACATTAAAACTCGGGTTTTTTTTTTCCTTTTTCTTTCTCAGTTACTAATGTAAATTGTATTCCAAAAAGAAGGGGAGCGCAAACCCAATACATACGAGAAAGAATCCAAGGAAAACTAAAAACAAAGGTATAAGACCATTATACCCAATTCAACCAACCAAAAAACAAAACAAACTACGAGCTAGGAGCACTAAAAGAGTCATCACTGACCGCCCCTTGCTTAGCCAATATATCTGCCACATCATTTGCGATAACAGTTAGATTTTGTGCAAATGATGCAACAAGAACACCATCCAGGAGGTGGACCATAGCAAAATGACAGTACCCGAGATAAAAAGAAAACCGAAGCGTTCAATAATAAACCCTCACGAAGAAAAATACAATATTAAGAAACCTAGAGATCTCTCCAATCTTAAAAATCCAATTTCCAGTTTATCGGGAAGAAAATTCATATTAACGAAAGAAGAAATTGATCACTCATTATCAGACCAAGATAATTGGAGTGACAAGAAGGTATTTAGAACTTCAAAGTAAAAAAGGGACTTACTAGTTTTCACTAAAGGTTTCCTATGAAGCATGCCTACCACAATATGATTTAGCAAAGAACGAACCAACCACTGCTATCAAAGATACAAGAAGAGTAGCCTATTGTGCATACAGATCAAGATCCCTTCGTGTTTTTCTTTAATTAAATATACAGCATATGGTTCGTGCAACAAAATCCTTAAGCCTAGTTCTGATCCCTAGATTTCTTTCCTTTGATCAGAGATATCCAAAAATTCATTAAAATTAGGGATTTGTCTCACTTACAGGTTTCTTGCTTGAATAGATATTTGAGTTGACGTCTCCTAAAACAACAATTCATTAAGCCCATTCGTGCAACGCTGAGACTCCTCCATAACACGGACAAGACTCCAATTTTCCGCATTTGCCATTTGATCATTATTAGGTCAGAGAATTCCACCACGGGGAAAGGAAAATTTTGATTTATTTTTTCTCAACTCCGTGGATAGCCATTTCCTGAAGGGAGATAGGAATCACTTGTCTAAGGCATCGCAGAAAAGGAATACACAGTGCCGCGGAATTCCATCACACAAACTCGTCCTAGAAGTTGGGATTTCTCCCCCCAAACAAAATTATATTTCTCTTATTCCACCATTCAAATGATTAGGAATGAGAATTTTTCCAACCATAGGACTTGCACATCAAGAATAGGCCTTCCAATTTTTCATTTTTTAATTTTATTTATTTATTAGGGAAATGTTTGCTGTATATTTATATGAAAGAGAATATGGTACAAAAAAAAGGGCAAGCAACACTAAAACCTAATTCAAACATCAACACAAGATTAGCAATCTGCAAAAGATATTACTTTAATTTGAGCGTTCATAGCTACACCAATAGGAATGACGAACCTGTTAATAAATATAACATCAACCAGATGTTTCTACCAAAAAAAATGTTAATTAATATGAAGGTACACGAGGATAAGCTAGAGGTATCACATGACCCCCATTCAATGATAAGCATAGCATCCTCAGGCCATGAGCATATACATGTGAGAACTGCAATTGGTGATTTAGGCACACCATGAATAGATGAAACCCCAAAATAATCCTACACTCGAGGATCCTTGTGTAACAATAATACAATGACAGAAGCCCATAACACAGTTGGAAGGTTTTCATTGTCGCAGCTACAAGGTTGGGTTTGAGTCATGCTACCTATCAATTGTCTCCTTGTCTCCCATCCTCTCCTCCATACATGTAAAAATCCTCTCAAATATGTGCTTTGGCCACTCCATCGTTTAGGGATTTTTTAAACATGGTTTTGACTCTTAGAAAAAGCAAACAAAAATATTGCTGATTTTGGGGAAAACTTAAAATGAAAGAAAAAGAAAGGAAAGGAGAACAAATAAGGATAGCTTGATGGAAATTGGAAAAGAGATTTTTCAATTTTCATTCTAACCTATCTACACTTGCCCCAAATCTTATGATCCAAGAGAGGAAGAGAAGAAAGCACGTCTTCTTGTTGGAGATTTTGGAAGGAGTTGTAGTTTGCAGGCATAAAGAGATTTTGAGGTATGAATAAAGAAGAAGAATGACGAACCCACTTTCTCTTTTATAAATCTTTTTTAAATTGCATAGATGATAGATGTACTAATTTCACTACACGTCATTATGTATTTTCAATCTTTGTGGCTCGTATTGAAATCTAATCCACTAAAAATCAATGTCTATTTGTGTTCTATTATTTCATAATTTTTTAGCTCAATCAGAGTCTTATACATCTAAAGAAATATAATTGTATTTTTTGTTTCGATTATTATTATCCATGTCAGAAAATCCAACAGAAGAAACTTATTTTGAGGAGATAAAAACTAGTGCATTGTAATACATTTATGTTATAGTAATGAATTGAATTCGATTTATTTTTCATTTATTGTAGTTAACAATAATTTTATAATTTTTTATATTTTTAATTTCTGGTTGTTTATAGGGGTGCTGACCAAGGTTAAATCATCAACCATTGATTCATTTTTCAAGAGAAAAAAATGTAGAAAAAAATCAATTTCTTATGGATTATTTAATTGTATATATTGAAAAAGAAATTAAAGAAAAATCCAGTACTGAAACAGTAATTGATGATCTCAACTCAATGAAAGAACGCGGAGCACAACTTCAATAATTTGATTATTACATACTTTATAACTAAATTTTGTAATTTTGTTTAAAGTTTTCTTTTTTTTTTCTTTGGCCCCCTAAACAAAATTCCTGGTTCCGCCCCTGCTCCTTGTACATTAATTTAGGATAATTGCCAAATTTCTTAAACATCTTTCATGCTCTAAATTGAAGCAGTACATTTGTTCCATTGAGGAAGTTTTGGGGGAAGTTCCTCAGTGAAGCCCATCAGATCAGTTGTCTGGGCCGCCAAATTATGCAGAGTAATTTGTTGATAGACTCAGGGCCTGACGATAATATGTTTATCTTCAAATCAAAGATCATATAATTCCTCGCAATGCATAGCCTAGTAACAGTGGCATAAGTTAAAGGAAAAACCTGTTATCAGAACATTGTAAAAAATTAAGGCAGGAAAAAAAATTGTTTTTTAGCAGAAGAAAATGTGATCACCAAGTAGGGCCCTGTTCTGATAAAATTAAAGCAGGAAAAAAAACTGTTTTTAGCAGAAGACAATATGATCACCAAGTAGGGCCCCCTCGATGGATCATAAAAACTATCATCCAATGATAACATTTATAAGGACAATACTAGAATAAATAATTTTTTTCTACTTGCTCACACAACTTAATCATCGGAGTAGAAAAATATGAAACATTGAAGTTTGAAAGCTTACTTACATTGAACTCAGTATCAGGCTTCCTTACAAGCGCCTCCACATAGCTTCCCAGTCCTGCAGCTGTTAAGGATAAATAAGTCAGACAATGGTTGGACAACGTTAGAAAATAAGTATGTGCAGTTAATAAGCCGGACTGTCCAGTTAACCATTAAAATCAAACAGTTAGACTATAGTTGAATAACAATAGAAGAACTTAACAGTAGTTTTATAACGTAAATATATGGATGAAGCAATTTATTGTTCTACCGCTGTTTTTGTTAAATGTTTTTCTGTAGTTATATAACATTTATAAGAAGAAGAAGAAATAAATGCAGCAATTATTTTGTTCTACCTTTTTCTTGTGTGAAATATTATTCTACTGATTCCTACCACATTATTCTAGTTACTGAGAGGGAAATGCAAATACCCATCTTCATCCACTGTGACAAAGACAGCAGCTAAAATTATTGTGCATTAGGATGGAAATAAATGCCACGTGTGTATGAAACAGCAAATAGAAAAGATAAAAGAGAAGAAACAATTTGGTAATCAAAATTCAATTCAAGTTCCCATCTTCATATACTATTACACTACAGCAGCTAAAATAATTATCTAATTGGCTGGAAGTTGATGCAAAAATTAGAAAAGATAAAAGAGGAGACAATTTGATGAGTGGAATTTGATTCCCCCGGGTGTCTAATGATCAGGTGAGCACTTGCTTATACAAGTCCAGTGGGTACCATGTAGGGCCACCTGGATGCATGACAACTATGGAGTAGTTTGGTGAATCTTAAGCATTCTTCTGCCTTGGTATCATACACATTAGCCTACACTTGCCTCAACAAAGACACATGTTCCTAGATTGTTTAGTGTGAACTGCAATTTTCTGAGTTGCATAGCTCATAAGATGCTAAAAAGTCAACAATGATTAGAAGTAACTTTTTAGTAGACTTTTGACTTGATAAAAACTTATTTAGCAATAAAAACTTTATAGCCCTCATTTCTACGGCATAATAAAGAATAGATATAAATGCAAATCAAACCAGGATCTATAGGACCAGTGGTTGCTAATGTGATTCTTTGATCATTTGAAACAATTTCAGCTTGCAAGTATCGCCCAACATCAAAAGGCTCTGGAGCATAAACTGATTTTGTGGCCCCTGCATACAATGGTAAGTTCAAAAAATATAAAGTTATAAATATGGCAAGACTAAAGAAGTATACATTCTAAAAGAATACATTTTTTTCTTCTGTTTCTTTCCACAAATTGAAATTATTATTTATTAGAGCCTTTCATTCTTTATGAACCCCAGACATGACACCCAGATACTTAGTAATTCTTCAGTTAAGAAATGAATTTCTTTGTTTTATCAGTAAGAAATAAATTTATTTAACACCTCAAAACTGAAAATGAATTTTTTTTATAATTCATTCTTCTTTATTAGGTGATTCCTCAAAGGCATGGTTTCATGCATAATGACTCAGTTGAGTAGTGGCTCAGGTAAGTCCTAGTTTGCTTTTTGAACTGCATGAAGATAAACAAATGAAAACATGCTCTGTTCAAAACTGTTCTACATTTTACCATATTAGTAATAAGTCCACAAAATTTGGTCATTAGGTCGTCATTTTATGCACATTTGTGGACTAAATTAGGTCAATTTACGTTTAATTGCATAGAATTTTATAATTTCATGCATTTTAGCATAATTTTGGAAATTAGGTCAAAATCAGTCAAAATTCATTAATTTGCATGATTTTTATGAAATTAGGGTTTTGGACCATTAAATCATCACATCAATTGGCTTCTTGATTTTTTTTAACATGCATCAATTCCTTGATCATGACATAATGCATGTTTTCAAATTGATGTGGGTCCCATGCATGACATTCAAGAATCTCATACATTTAATTATAATAGAAGTAATCTCTTTGTTTTCTGGAGACTGGAGACTGTCATAAAAATGGGACCCGCATTGAAAAACAATTGAGAGAAAAAAGAAATAAATAAATAAAAGTAGGGACCACACCCTCCTTGGGCGTGAATCCCAATGCACACCCAAGGGAGGGGCCCCACTTTGTTGTAGCATGCAAGTTTCCAAGATTTTGAGAAATTCTTCTTTCTATGTGTTTCCAAAAGTTGCCAAAAGTTGTGATTCTCTCCATCACTAAGATTTGAATTCAAATTCAAATTCAAATTGAAAAAAGAGATTTGTTCAAGAATGGAAAGAAGATCTAAAGAAGCTTAGAAAAGTCAAACTTGTGGAAGAAGAAATGTAATCCAAGAAGGAGATAAAGATCAAGAAGGAAATAAAATCAAGAAGCAAGAGAGAGGAGAATCCAAGATAGCATTGCACGTCCACTAGTGGGTCCCACTCACCCCATGGACGTCCCACATGGAGTTGCACAAGAAGAGCATAAAATCTGAATTTTTTTATGGAAGCTTATCCTTAGCACATGAAGATCTTTTGAGAAGCCCAAGAAGGAAAGAATTGCACCACAAGACAAGATAGGAGGATTGCTTGGAATTCAAGCCAAAATGAGGAGTCCAATTAGGAAACAATTGCAAATAAGGAGGGCTCAAAACTATAAAAGGAGACCACGCCCATAGGGACATCCCATATTCCCATGCACTCTCTCCCCCTCTCCACACATCCCACTATGTCTCTCTCATCCTCTCCCTCTTCCATCCACCTCTCTTCTCCTAGTTCATGTTGGTCAAGACGTTCAAGAGATGATGTATTTCGGTCAATGCTCCCTTGACTTGGTGTTTCATGTATCTAGAGTAGAAAGTGAGTCTACTTAGAATTTAATTTTCACATTCTTGTTCATGATTTCCTAGTGATGTGCAAAGAATAAATCAAGATTTGTGAGTCGCAATAATTTGTTGGATCAACACAGCATGTTTATGTGGGGCGACAGACCATATTTGATGTTGTGGTTTGTAATTTGTTTCTTTGGCCCTAAGCATGGAGTTTGAATGTTGAAAATTGAAATTCTAAAGACCATTATTTCTTTCTTTTATTTTTATTCATTCTGAATTTATTTTATTTTATGCACTTTAATTTTATCACATTGGTGGTTTAATGATTCTATTGTTTTGCAGTTTCCAGTTTTAGCATTAGTTTAGGATTCTTAGTTTAGGGTTTAATTTGGATTGTAATATAATTTTTAAATTTCAGACTTGTTAGGAGTGGAATTCTTGTATAGATTTTGCTTAGGATGGTTCTAGTTTTAATTAGGATAGGTTCAAGTGGACATAACTCCCTGTGGATACGATCCCGACTCACCGGGTAAAACTACAATTGAGGCCTTGCACTTGGGGACCTACAATCAATTAGCAACTTAATCACATCAACTAAAGAATTATTCTTTTTAAGTCTTTACAACATATCATATGAACAACACCATGACATCATTTCTCTATGGTTTTCATTAATATCTATTTATGACGATAATAATGGAAACTACTAAGAGGGAAACTAGTGAACCTAAGGAAAGCAGATGCAGGATTTTATCCCGGCACACAACAAACAGTAGGGATCCAATGAAATCAAGTATTGGGTTTTCGAGATGCGTCACTGGGAGCTTGTGAATTGAGGTGAGTGGGATGTGAAGGGGACATGGACAGGGAATGTAGGATATTTCACCTTCCACTCATCCTAGCCAAACGATTTGAACTGTGCAAAATCAATAATCAGAAAAGACCAATTTTCAAGGCCCACAATCACATTCCCAAGGTACATAACTCATAGCCTGCCAATTCACAGGATTGATGTAAATGAGGACGTGGATAAAATTTCAGCATCCAATCATCAAAGCTGAACAGTTTTAAATATGCAAATCAACTATCACAGAAGAACATTTCAATGCACAAAATTGCATGCCTAGAATGATTGGATGTGAGTGAAATTTCAACCCAACCCCCCCAGCCCAAAAAAAAAAAAAATCCACCGACACACACAAACACAAATTAAATAGCAGGATCCAAAGTGGACCTCCCTTTCAAATTTGGCATGCAGACATCTATGAATGGTTTAGACATAAGTTGTATTTCTTGGTAAACTAATGGTGCAACTTCTGATATGTAACCCTTTTGAGTCAAAGGCCTATTAACATGATTTGCACATGCAAGGCTAGACCAATATTAGAGATTTCAAACGAAACAGATGGACGAGGACATCAATATATAAAACATGATTACAAGGTTCTTTCATAAACGTCATCATTTTTAAGAAATAACTTAAACTGAAAATGGTTGACAAGTCGTAACTTGAATTAGTCAAGCATCCAACTTACAGACAAACTGGACTTCCACTCAAAACACTGACTAAAAAACAGCAATTTCAAAGAAATGAAAGCATACCTGTAATCAACTCCATTGTCCCTCCTTCAGATAATACACGGAACCACTGAATAGAACATTTTAATATGTCTGGAGCACTCTCTTCACAAGGAATTATCCTTAAATCTGAACCCAAAGTTTCTGAACCATCCAATTCATACAAATGGGGTTCACTTTTCTCAAGCCTTTTGAACCTTTCCAGCTGGAAAATAATGAGAGAAGAAGAAGAAGAAGAAAATCAATTATAACATATTAACAATTAAATGTCTTCTACCAAATCTCAACTGCCTAGGTCAAGGAAAGAAATCAAACTCGGAGAGAGAGAAAGATGTCAAAAATAAATACGACCATGATTCCTTCTAAAGTCATTAAACTTGAGGGACATGGATGAAGGGGTAATTTTGAAGCCCTTTTACCCAATCATACCACTACATTCTACATTTTATTTCAGATCCAGATCCAGTATGGAAACCCTTTCTAAGTTGGCATCGGATCCGGATGCCACACATAGTTTTCGCGTTGGTTACAGATCCAGAACCGGATCTATAAAGACAGATCAGGGTCCGGATCCACTATGGTTCTGCCCCGGAACCAAACTGTTTGCATTCCCACTGACAGTCACACAGTACAGCGAATGCAACCTAATGTTATCCATTGAGAAATAGAAATTCATTTGGCATGTTATTTCTACTACTACAAGAACAGTTCAGTGCTGTCCTTAAAGTTTGAAATTGATATTGTTTGATTCTTGTTGTACATGAAATCAGAAAATCCTAAGTGATTTATAGGCTATGCTCTTGTGGGAAAATTTTGGTTGAATTAGATATCGAGGCTGAGGGTAATAATCAGATCTTTAAATAAATTCGGTTATATTCATTTACTTCATGTTCTAGAGCTAATTTTCTTCCAATATAGAAGATTCTTTAAGACCTATCCACAACAGGAGTGATGGGATTGAGAAAAACCTCTTTTCGGAGCTGAAGGGAATACATTGACTTCTCTGCCAGCTGTAGCCGTAATGCATGAAGTTCATGTTCCATGTCCATAACCTGTGAAACATGTTTAATTTTCTCGTTATTACAAGAAGAAAATATTAGTCTATGAAAAATGATTGCAGATAAAACCAACCCCACAACCCACATGCACACCCCAGCATAGTTAAGTTATATGATCAATGCTTTCATTTCAGGAGGCCATACTGGAAGGTAATGAACAATGCCAACGAGACATAGGACATATCAAAGTCAAAACAAGAAAAAATAATGATCAGTCCAGATCAAAGCAATGTACCTGACTTCTTGAACTTACTCTACCATGAATGGTAACATGCATTTGAATACAATAGTAATTTCTAATCCAGCAGAATATAGCATATAAAGATGTCTCAATATTTCTTTATTCAATAAATTAATAATAGTTGTCATGTCTGATACAGACTCCAAATGGCAGACCACCGTAAAATATTGATCCAAACCACTGACTTGAATGAAAGTCCTAAGAATTAAAAACATCCCAAAGGTTGGAAATCATGACGATCTAGCAGATGATCCTGTTACACTACATTTGTATTATTGCTACTACAATCAAAATTCGTGTTGTTGATCAAAGGGTTAGGATTTTTTTAAGGTTATATTTTTCAGGAATGACCACAGTTACTTATATAACCAAAACATGGGCTCAACATGAGTAATGGCTAGACTTTTTTGTTAATAAACATAAGGGAAAGGCCATGAGTGTTCTCCATCTCCTAATGATTAAAAACTCATTTAGGGCACATTTGTGTAGCACTATTGGAATGCTGGTTCTGCGGAGAACAAGAAGTTCGAAACCTCTATCCCCTGCCCCTTTTCCAGAAAAAGAAAAAAGGAACTGGTTTTTCGCAGAATCATGGAAAACTCAGTTCATTTCTCCGCTTTTCCTCGTGATGCCAAACATGGAATTTACTGTAGTGCAGAAAACATTTTCTGCTTTCCACTCTTTTTCCACTAAATACCATGTACACAAATGTGCCCTTAGTAGATAAAGTGAACATTTAGCCCAAAGGTCGAGGTTTTGACCCAACAGGTCAGACATTTAGATGCAAAAAAAACACACTTTACCTCTTAATTCAATCTATAGTGAAGATGATGACAGATAGGATTGCAAAATAAGTTTTTATGCCACAAACAAGTGCAGAATCTTCTACTTCAGATACATGTGATATTGGGATGTCCAACTATGAAAATCCTCGTATGCCATATATCAATTGTCAATCTTTACCATGAGAACAAAGACTGTTGAATCTCGATACAATTGCATCTACTAAAAAAACCAAAGGACACTAAAATATTAGAATAAAAATGAAGTATCAAACTTGGCAATTACTTCTTCTTTTCTTTTCTTTATTTTATTTTCTTGGTCTTTTCTTATTAGAATTGTCAAGATGTGTCCAAATCTGATACAAATACAATATTGAATACCAGTCTTAATAGAAAATGGAGTGCTCTTGTCTCATGGATTTCACGGCCATACCTTGCTCGGTTGATGCAGCATCTTAATTCTTCTGGCCTCCTGAACCTCCTTTAATAATTCTTCCATGTCCTATGAAATTAAAAAGAAAATACAAAATCTTAAGCATAGAGAAAAAGAACGACTATATTGATTCAATGGGAAATTACTACAATCTCCTTTCTAAGAAGAAAGTCCAAATCAGTATGACAGCAAATCTAGTCCATAAAACTTATGCTAAATTTCGTTTTTCATTTTTATCCCTAACTCATTTCCATCTTAGTTTAATAACAAATTTTATTACAAAGTCAAAAATAAAAGTACCAAAACTTGGTTTCCAAGCTACCCTCTTTACCAAATATCATAATGGCTAATAACGTTTACTTTCCCATTCATTATGAGAATCATAATCCCTGTCTGACAAATTTAAAGTTCCTCTTTTTCTTGTTTTCTTTTTTTGAAAGGTAAAAGAAGATATATACAAAGAACACCCAAGGAAGAGATCCTCATAAAAAAATATAAGACAAAAACCAGATAGGATTGTCAATGGACCCAGATCCTGCCCAAATCCACCAAGCCTAAGTTCGATAATTGATAAATTATCGCACCCAACAGGCAGGGCCCTGGCCCAGATCTAGAGTCTAAATCCCTTATCGGTTTGGACTTTCGCCTTGTGGCTTCAGGCCCATCAAACTCTAGGTATAGATTTTTTTTATTATATATATGGGAAATATTCTGGTGCATCCAGTGTGCACAGCTTACTGTGCATACCTGCTGCTGGGGCCCACCCAGCAAATACCAACAGTTCTTCACTAAAAACCATCACATCTATACAATATAACAATAAGAAATAACTCTGAATTGAACGGCCGAATGCTGGAACCACTACTGTAGAAAACATTATGAGCAGTGTAACATTCCAAAAATTATTCAATTCACGAAACATTAGGTAAAAAAGGAGGTATTTCCAAGACAACAAAGAGTCAATTTTATGCTCTACTTTATCAAAGAAACAACAAGAAAGTAGTCCATTTATTCCAGAAATCCATATAAATCATCAAAAACTTTGAAAAAGAAAACGATAATATACAATCTACAAGCAAGATGCTACTAATCATGTGGAAGTGCAGAACCAAAGAAGTCCATAAGAAAACAATTCAGACAAAACCTGCTTCACAGATGATTTTGAGATCTGTTCTTGTTCTTGAAGGGCTTGTTCAATCCTTTGCACTGCAGCTCTAGCACTTTCAATTTCAGCACGAGCAAAAGCCCTTTCATCTTCAACTACTTTCTTAGCATCTTCTGAGGCCTAAATGACACGTGAAATGAAATATTGATCAATCATCTAGATGGAAACTAAAAGCACGACAACAGTTTATGGAGATAGAAGATAACCATTTATTATATGGCAATGATTTACTAACCAGTACGGCAACAAACTATATCAATAAGGAAATTTTAAAGAAAATAAAATATGAAGCTAATTACGAAGCACTTCAAAGTAGAAGACACTAGAGCATGTGATTAGCTTTTAATTATTTGACAAGAAAGCATAAAATCAGTAGTGCCTGGTGAACAAGGAAATCATTTGGGGCAAAGTGATTGCTCAAAAAATGAAGCCCAAAAGAGAAGGAAATTAAGAATATGGCAATCATGTATTCAAAATGTGAGGCCATCTTAATCATTTGAACTCTCACATAGTAGCAAGTACTCTCACTTCGTTTAGTTCTTTTACTACGATCAGAGCAATCAGTAAAACAGCCAAACAGAAATATTGCTATCACGTTAATTTATCAATGAACAAACTGAGAATACTCGGAAAAAAATATTTTACTATCACGTTAATTTATCAATGAACAAACTGAGAACACCCCAAAAAAATGATAATCAAGATAGATGAAAGATCAACACGGTCCCGATTCACAAATCAGACTGTTGTAGATGCCCAATAACCCACAATCCAGAAATCAAAGTAATAATAAGAAGGAACTTACTTAAATCAATTACTTATTTACCTTGATTGCAAGGTTAATCGCTGAACATTCACAATCTGATTGAGAAGAAACTCAATCCAATGAGAGAAATAGGAAAATATGAATTTTATTCAATTCTAAAATTTGTCTGAAGGAAATACATGAACAGTTGACTTATATGCTTATATAAAGTGCTTTTAAAACCCTAACACTTGAGATTGAATCTCATCCATACATCAAACCTTTTAGTCAACTGGATTACAGGCAAGAGTCCTAACCACACTAAAATAGTCCTTTAAAATCCCTAAAACCGCTAGAAAGAAATACAGGTCATTACTACTGTGCATACTACAGTAACTGATGACCTTATCTTATACCAAACCATTCATTAAACCCTAAAAACCGAGAATTAATTCCAACCAATCATCTAATCTGTGTAATAACTTCATTTCCTATTTTTTAGAAGTTCAATTTACATCAAAACTACTACAAGAAACTCTAATAAAACCAGAACTCTGAAGATTAGGCTTGTTAGAACATCAAAACCTTCCCTCGCGTTTCTGAATGTGGGGCCCATGTGGCCCACTATTTGGGGAAAGTGGACCCCACCACCTTGAAAAAGACTGTTAGAGGACCAACTTAGTATGGGTTTCCCTTGGGTTTGGGTCCATTTTGATTCATTTGAGTGAGGACCGAAAAATACCCACTTCAGAAATCATTATGCAGGGCTAAGAATTGTTCCAAAATGGTGACCCGATTTTTTTAACCTATGAAGCATAAATATGAAAAATGGAACTAAAACCGATACATCCCCTGGTATATGAACATCCCCATTGTTAAGTGGGTCACAGCCCACCTGTAATTAGGCCCATTTACACATATAAACTTGGTCAAAATCTCCCAACCGTGTACAGCTATGTAGAATATTATCTTACTACATTAGGAGATTTTCTTAGGAAAGCAATAAATGTAACTATGGTAAATTGAGAGAAATTGTAGCCCTAATGGGTAATGTATAATCTATTTAAAGCATCGAGACCCTCAAAGGAGGAAGGGCTACAATTTCTCTCAAATTACCATAGTTACATTTATTTCTTTCCTAAGAAAATCTCCTAATGTAGTAAGATAATATTCTACATAGCTGTACACGGTTGAGAGATTTTGACCAAGTTTATAAGTCTTGAATTCGATGATCCTCCTTTGAGGGTCTCGATGCTTTAAATAGATTATACATTACCCATTAGGGCTACAATTTCTCTCAATTTACCATAATTACATTTATTGCTTTCCTAAGAAAATCTCCTAATGTAGTAAGATAATATTCTACATAGCTGTACATGGTTGGGAGATTTTGACCAAGTATGTATGTCGTGAATTCGATGATCCTCCTTTGAGGGTCTCGATGCTTTAAATAGATTATACATTACCCATTAGGGCTACAATTTCTCTCAATTTACCATAATTACATTTATTGCTTTCCTAAGAAAATCTCCAAATGTAGTAAGATAATATTCTACATAGCTGTACATGGTTGGGAGATTTTGACCAAGTTCATATGTGTAAATGGGCCTAATTACAGGTGGGCAGTGACCCACTTAACACCCATCCCACCTCCCAAGAACCAAACACTGTTTTGAATATAAGTGCCCCATCCATAAAATCCAATTCATATTTAGTCTTATAATTTATAGAAGCAATCGGGTATCTTAATTCTTAACATCTATTCAATGTCAAGAACATTAACTGGAAAACTTGTCTTTTTAGGGGCTTTATCGGCCCTGCACAAACACTGCACTTGTTATACACATCCTTAAAAATCCACAACCCGTTTAAATTTTCATTGTAATTTTACATCATTCATTCAGTTAGAACAGAGATAACAGAATCCTTTTGAGTGGAAAATAAAAAAGGTTTCTTTCAATATTAGCATATAACATCATTTGAAATAGATAAAAACTGAGAACATAAATAAAACAACAAAATCAGGTATCTTATCATAGGACTTCTCAAACCAGGAGCCAGGATGCATTTAACCAATGTACAGAGAAAGACCATCAAGCAACACTATGCAAGTACGGGGTAAACATGTGATATACCTGCTTAAGAAAGCTCGCTAGCTTTTTCAGTTCTGTTTTTTCTTGGAGCAGCTCTCCTTCTCTGTGAGTTAGCTGAACTGCTAAAGCTTCCACCTATATAAAAGGAGTACAGCTCAGAATATATCCTATTGAAGGGTAGCATGAACAACGAGATAGATAATTATATACACAGGCACATCCAAACAAGTGTCCCAAGATGCTATATTAAAAAAACTGAGGTCAATCATCAATGTCAATCCAAACATAACTAAAACACATACAAGATACTCTGAGGAGCCAACCACAATGGGGCCCATGATCAAGATGGTTTACTTAAATGTGCCCATATGCCTCATGTTCAGCCTCCATATAGACAAATGACAAAGCAATACATCCTAAAGAAAACTCAATCTGCAATGCATCGCATTTTTCACTCGTCTGGCTATAGTCTAATCTGTACACATGGAATAAAGGTAAGCTCAAATCATTTAGACTATGAAGTCCAATCTAGATAGACCTTAACCCTAAAAGAACATCCAATTTGCCCATTCAAATTGTTGAACTTGAATTATTGAGTATTTTCTCAATTAGCAGTCCCTTTGATCAATGGCCACAAAGTAGTTGGTTCAGATTGTGCAATAAGCTCGTTTTGGAAGTAAAGTTCTATCTGTAGTACACCCCATGATCCACATGATTTAGATTACCCATAAGCCACACACTGAGAGCTTGTTGATGGATGCATAACATATAGAGAATCTATAGTAACTACATGGTTCTTCACCCACCAAGGTTTGCAGTGATACCAATAATCATATAACAGATTCTTTCTACTGCTTGAGGTATGAAAAATAAATAAATAAATATCTACAATTTTATAAAATATACAGTTGGTCTCTGGCAGTTCCAACAATGTGAAGCACACCCAATTATATTTGATTGATAGGTAAATGATTCATACTGCTGTCGTTGGATCAATCTCCTAATTCTTTTGCCGAAATTCTGTATCAGCCGAAATAATTCAGTTTGGTGACCAAACCAAAACAGGGTCCAAAACAAAATTCACAACTATGAAACAAGGGCCAAGATGGATTCCCAATTAAAGACAAAATATTCTAAAATATTTGAGGATCCAAATCAACAAATGAATCGATCATTGATTCCATCTACCCATTTCCATTTGACTCAAATGGGCCCCACAAAACAAAATAAATGGACAGCACCAAGATGGATTGGACTTGCATGAACATGACAGAACCAGGACCTTAATGGACGCCCAAGCCTGGTCCACAAAACTAGGTATGTAACTGATCCTACAAGTACAGCTAGTGGGACCAATCCCACGAAATAGGACACCCAATATTGCTTGGACGGGAATTAATTTTCATTATATAGTTATGTCTCCTATTTGGATACTTAAACAAAAAGTGGAATGGGAATCTTTCTTAGTGGAGGTGGGCTATTTGATCATTTTATTCAATAAATTGCATTGTTCACAATTCCCATCTTCGTCTGCAATGGTTTTGAGGATTTTCCCAAGGATTGAAGATTATCAAGTGGTGGATTAGCGACATTGGGGTACGCATTCTACTACCTACTTCCTTGTGTTTGATCAAGTTGTTGTTAATTGGGTGAGGGATTGGAACTGGGATTTCCAATCAACTAGGGCTAACCCTTTTGGCTGCAACACTTCTCCACTCAACCCAATTTAAGATCATGCTCCACATGTCTTTCATCACTATTTCATTTAAGATCTAAATTAGATTCCCTCTTCTCCCAATTCCTCAAACTTGTAACCATTCAGTACATTCCAGAGACTCTATTTCCAATCTTTATTATATGTGCCCAAACCATCTCAAGCGACATTCATTGATTTAACCTTATGTTAAAGCTACCCTTGAGTTTCCAATTATGTGCTGAGTCCTACTTTTGTCCTTTTTGTAACTCTACACATCCATCTTAGCATGTGCATCTCATGAACAGCTACTTCCGCTTCTTTGTTGCCCAACATTCAGCCCCAACCAACAAATCAAGTCCAAATATCACGTTACGAAAACACCTCTTATCAAGTGACACTCACTGATTACAACTAGATTGTCTAACAACAATTTCTTGATGACATACTAGAAGGTGAAAGTTAAGGAGTCCTAACCTAAAGAAGCTGCAAGTCAAAAAAAAAAAAAAAGGCAGGGACAGACTAGTAATTATCACACTATGTTTCTCAAAAGAACAAGAAGATTTTTGCAGTTCCATCACCATATACATCTTATCACTTTATGATAAATGGAAAAACCTCAAAAGTATAAGCAATGTCCTTCCTGTCATACAGATGTTATCTCCTCCAATGTATAAATTAAAACTGATCAGCAAATATGGAGGGAGAGAGAATCCAAAACTAGCATTAAAACAAAACAGACAAAACGCAATTAAATGCATCACACACAGCATGCAAGCGTTGACATAGCCACTTAGATAATAAGAATGAAAGGATGAGAGATGGACAACAGACCATAGAGATAGCCTCTTCCACATCATCCTTGTTTCGACCCGCCACACGCCCTTTCAATGATTCCAGTACATCTCTAAGTTTTTTTAGCAGAACATGCCGATCCAATGAACCCACCTCTCTAAACTTTGCCTGATTTTCGAGAAAGGATAAAGTACAACTCTACTAAATATCAACCAACTCCCACAATTTTTTGGAAGGAAAATAATTTGCAAGTAGATAGAATTATGCAAAGCTGGCACACAGACCTCATCTGACAACTTAGTAGCTGCAGCCAAACCCTTCTCAAACTTACTGGCGAGGTCACGAACTGACAGACGCTTTTGCTGCTCAAGCAACTGGGTAGTTTCCTTAGCAACAATATCCTTCATGGAAGGTAGCTCTGGATCCTCCTTGGCCTCTATGATTCGGTCATTTGCTCCTATTTTATACTTTGGAAAATGATTTGAAATGAAGCTTACATCAGTTGACACTGGCTGAACTGCCTCCTGCATTGTGTCTCCGAAATCACGGGTAACCCTTGTCATCAGAACTACCTAAACCTGTATCTGAATCACCAATTCCAAGAAAAGACTATATATAAGTTCTGAAAAGGGATAGACTAAAAAATTTAAATCTACATCTAACAACCATTCACCCCGCAATTATAGCTTGCTCTGGAGCCAGAAGTGAATAAAGAATTTAGCAACAGAGATAAACAACAAGGATCACAGAGAAAGCAAAGAAGACAATGCTTTGGAGATCAAAACTAAAACCAAAAATAGAACTCCATCAATTGAGCTTTGATAGAACCACCAAACCCAAGATTTTGTGTTTCGATATACCAGCAGGATATTCTTTCCTAACAAAGCAAGCACTTAAAAGGCCAATTCATGTAGTGAAACAGAGGGAAAGGGGAATAATCGACAATGGTGGACAAATGAAATTTATACAGTTGCCTGTTTCATGGGCAACTTATAATGACAACTAACACTGTACTTGGCTCAGCATGATGTCATGCTCAGCCCTCTTAATTAGCTTGATAACATTAACTACAATATTGCACATTATTAATAAAAATAAATAATAATGAATGGAAAAAATTAAAAATAAAAAGATGCAGAAACAAGCAAACTACATCAAGAGGATGAACTTATATTGAATATTTTCATAAACCATATAATTCAGTAAAAAAACGGCATGAGGTCAGAAAAATAAAAATTAAATCTTCACAGGGCAATTACCCACAGCACAGAAACTCCACCAAATGGTGATTTTCCCAACAAAAAAAAAAATTCCAGGAATAACTTATATATGTATGCATGTTAGCATGTATGTATATCTATATATAACATACATGTAAAGAAATGGGTATGAAGCTGAACCCAGAATGATGAGCTAAGGCTCTGTTGTTGATGATGATAATGTTGACCCCATCCATACATACATATATATGTGTGCAATGAAATACTTTTTTTTTTGTTACCACATGAAAAAAAATCAGAAATTCAAAGAAACAAGATGGAAAAAAATTGCATCCCAATGCACCAACCCTTAAATCCCAACCACCCACAACACTGTTAAAAAAAAAAAGATTAAAAATCAAAGCTTTCTCTTTTATCACCGCCAGCAAATCAAAAACTCCATCACCCACCATCAACCCAATTTAAAAATCCCAACTTTCAAACTCGTCTCAAAACAAAAACAAAAAAACAACCAATCTAACCCAACAAAAAAAGCAAAATCAAACTCCACACACCGACAACAAGTAATCTGCCCATTCGAAATCAACAACAAACCTCCCTCTTTATATCTTCATCCAAATCCATCCACAAACATTCAACACACCAATCTCCAAACCAATTCAATTCCCAACGACCCAGCACTAAGAATCAGTACAGAATCCAAAAATACAGTCTTTCCAACAAGCTTTAAAAAAAAACAAAACCCTAATAAATGCGAGAATCGAAAGCAACGAATGCAAAGAAGAAGAAGAAGAAGAAGAAACGAATAGAAATTCAGAAAGTCTACTACAGCTTACTGACCTGATGATCTTCAAGATGAATGGAATAAATGCTTCTCCTTAGACTTCAATGAGAGAGAGAGCGAGTTTTAAATGTAGAGAGAGAAAGAGAGATCCAAATTTTAAATGGAGAGTAGAGAGAGAAAGGCCGGAGGGATTTTTGCGTTTCGAAAGGAAGTAGCAAGTAGAAAAAAAAAAAGCCGGCCTCTTTCCGCTTCTGCGAAAACAACGAACGCTTTCAGTTCGTCTCGACGAACTTTATTATCTTTTCCATGAGACTTTTCGTTTAGACTGGACTGACTCGTCCTGTAGACGCGTTCGAGTTGCTAACTGACACGTGTCGGAGTCGATTTGACCGGATGTTGGAAGGGGCTTGCTGGGACCCGTTTAGGATCCGATACGGAAGAATCTTGGCAGAAGTGGTTTCCAGTTGTCTTACCGAACTTAGATTGGAATATTAATAAAAGGTACGGAGACGTGATTAATGTGTACAACTAAGAATGCATGAAAAATGTATTGATAAAGTTTTTTTTATTATTTTATTAATATGTACAACTAATAATGTATAATAAATTTATTAATATAGATTATTTTTTTTACTAAAAATATATTCTTTTCGCCATGCCTGGCTTGTTGATATATATCCTACCAACATCGAATCTTGAATCATTGATCACATTGTAGGTAAAGGTGTTGATATTGAGTAGTTTGGTTATAATTATGCAATTCAGAATCAGGATAGTGATCGTGTCCTGGTTATAGGTGGGTGAAAATGAAAGAAAATTAGCTTATGAGATTTTCTAAGGTTTGGCTTTGTCTAATTAAATCCAATTATGTTATATTGAGGGCTTGTTTGGTATCTCTATGCTTTTTTTTATAAATCTATCTAAAATTGAGCCATTAAAAAAATAGGCTAGAATAAATATAAAAAAACCCATTTGGTAACGTACGAATCTATTTTAAATACCTCGCCTCTATATTTTAAGACTCAAAAGCTCTATTTCTCATCTGCCCACTTTTGGAACATTTGAATTTGAGAGGATTTGCCTCAAAATGTCTAAAGCGGACAAAGTCTATAATTTTGTATCAAACTCTCTAATTGTTCAAACCTCTGTCCGATTTAGACATTTAGAAAAATAGATGCATGAAATAGAGAAGACAAACATATGTTGAGTTGAATGGTTTTTAGATGAATTTGACTATATCTCATGATTTTGACTAGAAGTTATAACTCCCTT
Organism: Cinnamomum chago; assembly: GCA_038049695.1. Taxonomy (NCBI): domain Eukaryota; kingdom Viridiplantae; phylum Streptophyta; class Magnoliopsida; order Laurales; family Lauraceae; genus Cinnamomum; species Cinnamomum chago. The sequence continues at coordinate 120,967,152 of CP142451.1, forward strand.
ACTTTCAATAACCACTTCCACCGTATAACCGCTTATCTTCTCTAATTCATATAACCACTTCTTTTACCCACTTTTCATTCTTCTGCAAGTTACGAGGTTGATTTCACGTAATTTAAGTTTTTTTTAATAAAATGGTAAATATATGTTTCAACTATGGGTGAAAAACTGAACATGTTCGTACTAAATACGTATGGGTTGTTGTGTTACGTTAGATGCAAATCATTTACTGGGAGGTTGGAAGTGAAATTTGCTTTAGTTATAGTGATATCCACCCTAATTGAGGTGAATTGTTGGTCATTGCCTAAAATTAGGGAGCCACATGACATTAGTGATGCATGTGATACAAGGGAGTTGGTGCAAACGATGGTTTGTCCTGCACACCAAAAATTAGTTACGTTGTTAGCACGCTTATGAATTATGATGAATAACTTCATTTACCGTCGGTAGGTAAGTAGGCTATTTACATGTCCAGTCTGATTTTAGACTCTACGTGCAAATAAATTTATTAAAGGGTCATTTACCACTTACACATGAGATAAGAACTTAGGTTTTACAAATTAAATGGTTTAGATCTTGAATTGAGAGCCCACGAAAGTTACCCAAAAAAATATAGTAATAAACTTAAAGGTTGAAACTTTTTTATGCTGTCAATTTTTGTACTTACTTCACTTAAGCTATAAAGATGAACTTTTCAAAGCTATTCCCTTCAGTCTTTTCCTGGATTTATGAGCATTTAAGATAATCAATTTAAAGACTTTGGGATTTAGTAATTCAATAAATATAGTAAAATGGTTTGGATTACAAACATGATGCCACAAAAAACAAGAAAAAATAAAGGTAATTGATGAGATTTGATCACATGAATAATTGCATGACCAAATGCAATCACCATGTCAAGCAATGTAATAGGCCTTATTGCAAGTGGGATACCTACGTAGGTTGAATTGATCTTATTTACACCCTGCATCAATTCAAACAAAAGTAATGATACATAACCATTACACATGACGACCCCTAAATAGAAATGATCCACGCCAATGAGGGGGAGTGCAATAGAAGGGTCTAAGTAGGGACTATGTAAAAATGGAGCCGGTTTGATCATTCTAACTAATGATCTGAAAGCTTGAAAGGAAAAAAAAAAAGGCCCTGAAATCTAGATTTTTCTAAAACTTAAATTTTATATGAGCCATTAATTTAAAGCCTCAAAACTATGCAATTTTAAACCTTTTGAATACTTCTTTTACTATGCAGCCAAATGATCTAACGAAGGATTGCACTTGCATGAGGTAAGAATATCAACATGGGTGGGTTCAATTGACTTTTTTTTTTTTTTCTATCGGTGGGTTCTCAATTCTTTGGACTGGACTAGTCCCTTCGGGGACAGAGAAAAGTCGGGTAAACTCCTCCATAACTCTAATATGGTAGTGCAGCTTTAAACCTATTCCTCGGCTAACTGATGTACCCCTTACTGTTAAATTAGGGTAAATGCAACTGTGTACACGTCCAATGCTTCAAGTTAAATCTTGCCTTCTGAAAATCAGATCTTAGTCCACCTGCAAGCCATAAATTGATGGATGAGATAGTTCCAATGATGTGGTCCCTCTCCCATGGGCCATCCTCTGCTGGGTAATGATTTCCCCATTCTTGAATCTCTCGTGCGGTAGAGTGAAAATAAAACTGAATCCGGTTCGTCGCAATGAACCAAAAATCCCTCCTTCCAAGCTGCAGAGATTGCAACGTCCAAATCAAATTCCACTCATCAAAGCGTATGCTAAAATCTTAATCAAGAGAGGGACCCACATCCTCTCTTCCTTCATTAAAGGGATGAATTGGAGGGGATAGGATGGATTTGGGTTGCTGATAAACTTACCAAACTGCCATCGTTGTTGTCGACTAGCTAATTTACTAAATTTTCCAAAATGCCCCATAGTTTAAAGAACATTGGATATGCCATCTTTAACTCAGTTTTATTAGAGATGTAAATGGGTTATCAATTCTTCGATTACAGGAGGCTTCGACCCCGTTCCTTATTTGGGCCCCGATAAATAAATGAGTTCATGTCCGATTTAACCTTGGTTCGAACCCATGGACCCGATACCCGTCACATTACCTCAATTTTCAAAAATCTTTTATAAAAATCATAGTTTTTTAATATCGTTATCTACCTAGATCCGAACTTAGGTCCGTCCTATATATAGTTCCGGTTCGAGTTCCGGAGCCAATAACCCGATCCGGTTCCCGCTTCTCCTTAAAGATTTCAGGTCCTAGTCCACCTTGGACCTGGACCGGAACCAACTCATTTACAACCCTAGGTTTTGCATAGGTCAACATAAAAATGGCATTTTCTCAACTCACTTGCATCAAGATAAAAGTTGGAAAAAATATACGAAATCCAATGTTTCTTTTTTTTTTTAATACATTTATGTGATATACTTGTTTTTAGCTGAGCTGATTCGAGATACAAGTGTGTGTGAGTAAGATGCAACACAATTAATTTACATAAGACACTATCATTGTCACAAATTAATTTACATAAGACACTATCATTGTCACAAATTAATTTACATAAGACACTATCATTGTCACAAAAGCATCATCATTCTCAAGCGACTGTCAAGATATTTTCGAACATCAAGTTTTTTTTTTATATGATCACAAAAGAATAAATGAATTTAGATAGCTAAAATAATGAATAAATATGAAATACTTCTTGCTCGTGATGAATATGGAATGACCTTTTGCCTTTTACAAGCCTTTTAGACCATTTAAACTCCAAATGCAAAGAGCCAAACACGATCAAGCAAAGTAAGAAAGTGATAAAAAGCAGAAAATCCAATGCCATGATTTCAAACAGCCCCAATTTCAGGTTAAAGTCCACGCAATGCCATAACCTAGCAACCTAGATTCTAAATCACTTGATGGAAACGTGAACCCCATTTTAATGCTTTTGCCAAGTAGGAGGCAATACCTGCTCATTTATTGGAAAAACTAGCTGGGGTTGTCACGCAAAACCGAGTTATTCACCCTCAAGTTTTTCAATTTTATAATCAAAATTCAAATCGTTTAACTCTTATCAATATTTTTTTTTTAAATTCTACATATTTTATAATATCATGTGACTATCCTGTGATATTATGAGATTTATAAATTCATATACCATATCAATCAGCAAGCAAATTCATTTTTTTTATAAAACATGAAAAATCACATTTTATGAAAAGTGAATGCACGTCTAAATACCATTTCTTAGGTTCTATCGTTGGGATTTTTTTTTAACTAAGATGTAGTATAAAAGTCATGACAGCATGCGGCAATCCCATGATATAATGGGATTTATCAATTTACGTGACATTCACTATTCCCATAATGTCATAAGATTTGGATTTTAATTTTTTTAAAGAATATTTACCAGATTCAAGTGATTTTGACGACATTTTCTAAATTTCTGTCATGAAATTGAAAAATTGGATTTAAAGTGGACTAATATGTCAAAACCCTTCAAGTATATATGATATCTTCAAATTTACCTCAATAAAAGTTTGTTCAATCATAGGATTGAGGTTTAATAAATATGAAATCAACCAACTTTTATTGGGTGAAATCTCGACGATAAGCTATATACTGGAAGCACCCTTTTTTTTTTTAGTAAATCAGATTTTCAATGAGTTGGCCTTCTAACCCCATTAACTTACCATTTATTTTATAAAGAACGACTTCTTACTCGAGTGGTACGGAGCGTCAGTTCTTACTTGGCTACTCAGAGTTAAAATCCCAGTACAGCACCTCTTCCTACACACAAATTGGCTATCTAGGATTCAAACTCCAGGTACGTCACCTCTTTCTTTCACTTGTGCGAGTCTTCTGCCCAATTAAGTGAGCTACCTTTCCGTATAGTTACGGGCGCTCTCTGTCGTGTTTAAGCCACCTTACAGGAGTTAAAAAAAAAAAAACTTACCATTTTTATTAGTGGAAGCCTGAGAGGATCTCAGACTTTTCTTTCGTCCAGCTGGCATGCCGAAATTTCCGGATGAGAAATTTTGAGATTGGAGGACATCCAAACAGTAGTTCTGTCCTTTCTAAAAATGAAACCAAACTTGTCTGCCATTCATCTCTGTTTTTTTTTTTGTCCTCGTTCTTGATTTTTTGCCCTTTCACGAGCTTACTGCATGTACTGAAGCGGGAAGTTCGAATTTAGAAATGGTAAGTGGGTGTGATGTGAGAGCCACTGGTGCCAAAATCAAGAAACCTATGATGATAAAGTGAATGGGACCTATAACTATGTGAAAGTGGACCATATCCATTCATGTAATAACTACTGAAAAACAGAACTACTGCTTCCACTAACTCAGTTTAAATAAAATCATTACAACCGATCACAGCCACAAGGGAAATTCTGAATCCCCTCTTATAACTGATGGAATTCCAATTCAATATTATCGCATGATTATAAAAGGCCTCACGTGGGATTAAAGTCAAACCGCACTTATGAGATCAAAACTTGCATGTTTTTAATATGTGAAACTTATGCACCACACCATGTCTAGTCTTTTAGTACATCACTAATCAATAATTTCATGGTCCAAGACAACCTGTACAGTAGAAATTGTAATAAAAAAAAGTAAGATGTAAACAACAAAAATCATGGACTAGGGACAAGAAATCAAATCGGCCATGGCCAAGATTTCTACCAATTAGGCAGTATATATGCATCTTGTGTTGGATGGATGCTGGGTAGTCCACCATTATTATGTTTTTATTCATTTATCTACACATGAAACATGAAAGAGATTTTAAGAAACAAAGAACCACATCAAAATAAGGATGGCCTGTTGGTAAGGCATCCTGCTCCCATCCCTTTCACCAGAGATCGATCATTTTTCATAGAAACGCTACAAATCCTGCTTTGCTTTTAGAAACATGTCCTTATTTGAATGTCTTCTAGTTTTAACAAAGACACCATCCAATGTGAAAATCACAATCATGACTCTAAAAGGTCAATAATCAGGAATTAGTTACAACAACTCAGGTCAATGACCCTACACATCTCACCTGCTTCGGTTGGAATGAAAAAAAAAAATTTGTAAAGAGACTTTCAAAGAAAGGGTGGTACACCAGATAATGAAGTCATGCTGAGGTCTCTTCATGTTGAAGGCGACTCGTTTAAGTAGTCATCCTACCATTGCTTCAGAAAGTGACATCTCCACATTCTTAAGGGCAAAGGATATAAATTCATCATAGGCATAGCAGATCAAAATCATGGTATTGAAAAAGTTATTATTCAGTATCAGAATGATTTCATCTAAAACACATGAATTATAAAATATAAATAAAAAATAACGTTGTTTTAACTCATGGTGTTTAACAATTTCACAGTGGCCATAACTTCGTTTGATCGATTTGAATTTTATAAGTGGACCCAATGATGGGATTATAGGGTTGTGTTTGGCTGGCCATATGGAATTCCGAGTCCTGACCCTTAGAAGATTCAAATTGGAAAGTGACATCCACATGGAAAATCAACATCATGACTGGTTCTGCACCTATTCCATCCATGGACCACAAACCGCTGGTCATGTTCATAATAACAACATGGAATGCCACTCCTCGTTTTTAGATGCTCCAATCCCATTTGGGTCGTTCACCATCACACTCAAATCCCCAGTGGGCCCAATGGGTTCCACATGTATAAAATAATGGTGGTTTCCTCATCATTTTTTCCCTCTTTCTAAATATAGGGGCCCTTGCTCGGTATTTTAGAACGGCATATATACACATACACACATGTATATGAGAACTTTTTTGTGGAGCCCATTTGGGATGAAAAGATCTATGTGAGACCACTTCAAATATCAAGTTTGACCCTAAGTAGGGATGAAAATGTCTATGTAATACCACCCCAAGTATCTAGTTTGACCATAAATCCAAGTCCCTAACCTCTTCATCCGTGGCCCGCAAGTTAATGGCTTCATATTCAAAAAAACATTTAACCCTCGATCCAATAGTTCAGCCCATTTGGATGTGTGACAATCTTTGAGATTAGTAACTATTAGGGGGTTCCCTATTGGTTACTAGGTTTGGATGGGTTGCTAGTTGGGCTTCGCAAAAAAGTTCTCATATAGTAAATGAGAACTAGTTCTCACTTGAATATTTTCCATTATTATATATCATAGACGTAGGACTTGATTTGGAAATTGGAGTCCAATTTTCTAATCAATTGCAAAATTGTACTATAATCTCAAATCAATTTGAGAAATTGAATCTCAAATCAATTTCAAGAGATTGGCTCTATTAATCAATTTAGAATCCACTTTTGTTAAGCTTCTTTATGTGAATTCAAATATTAATATATATATATATATATCTATTATGGATAGGTGATTAAAGAGTCCAAATAAAAAAATCCACATTGCTTAATAACTCTATCCAACCAAGTTAAAACGAGTTTTATTTAGGTGGATTTAGAATTTTAATATATCTATTATGGTTAGAAAATCCTTATTGTTTGTGATTTTTAAAAGTGGATCATTGATAGTGATTTATACATATGGGCTCCACATAAAATAAACTTTTTTAAAGTGTGTCTCATATTCTAATTCCTAAAGACGGGGCCACATGCAATTTTACAATTGTTTGTTTGATTTCAATTTTAATATTGACTTTTTTTTATCTTCTTTCTAAAAAATAAAGATATATCTTATATGTTAGGATTTTTCTTATAAAGAGATTCATTTAAATAGAATTCATAATATATATCTTATCTTTTGGATTGCCTTGCAATTGATTAAGAAAGTTGCATATAGTAACTAAAAGATTCTGTGTCTTTCTATTGCAAAGGCACCCAAGTTTCTAGTTCGGAAAGAAATAAATGTCAAATCTTGATCGAGTACATTTCTTTCTACTTTTTTTATTCATCCCTAATGTGTACATGTAAAATCCAAACTACTCAAGTCCAAAATTATCGTATGTATTGATACCAGCGCATTTCGCGGAAAGTGAAGTGTTTCAAAGTTATTTTTAAGAATTTATTAAAAAAAAATGGATTCTTACAAGAAGATATAAAGACCTCCAGTAATTATCAAATAAAAATAAGACTTGAACTTTTGTCAAAAAAGCATGACCCACTTGCAGATCGTCTCAACCATGCCGTGCCGTATCCCAATTAGGCCAGGCAATGCAACCCATGAGCTGGCCCACATGCCCATCCTAATCTTATATTTTTAAATTTGCTTATATAAATTAAAAGAGAGTTTATGGGCTTTTAGGATTTTCAACTTGAAATAAAGTTGAAATTACTAAAATAAATACATAAACATTGATGTTAATTTACATTAGCCTTGAAGTTTCATACTCATTTGTATAAAAAATAATATTTATTTTGTATAAATGCCAAGTTGGGCCATGCTTCAAACCGTAATAAATGGTATATTTATTTGTTTTATATTTATTTTCTCATTAATTAATATCTCATAAAATTGCTACAAATTGAAAGTATTTTTATTTATGGGCCCGGGCTTAGCGCGGGTATGCTTTGCTAGTGTGTGTGTGTGTGTGTGTGTGTGTGTGTGTGTGTGTGTGTGTGTGTGTGTGTGTGTGTGTGTGTGTGTGTATATATATTACATATATAATAGTTCAAATTATCTCAAGAAGAAGAAGAAGTGGTGAGAAATTGTGATAACATTGGAGGAAAAATGATGAAACTAGGGAAACCTTATAAAAATAGTTTCTTAAAAGTATTTTATGGCCCTAATGTATTTATTACTATGCTTATCAATTAAAATTTTATACAAAGATTTATCCAGAGGCAAATAAGAGACGATGATTTTCCCTCGAAATTATTTGTGACAATGGCAGTATTTGTCATCAGTATCACAATCATATATAGGGTTAAGCGCACATGGTAACCTTTAGCCATCGATAACTCTCCGTGTAAATGAAAGTTGTGATATTTTCCCACACATTCTCCACGTTAGAAAAATGACAAAACTTCCCTTAGGCTTTATAATTATTTTTTATTTATGCAATATCACACGGAAGTTCCTCTTTTGTTAGGTTAAAGGAATATATCTATAAGATATTGCACAATTTATAATTTTATCCGATATCGCATGGTTAAGGGGACTTTAGTCCAGTATATATGTAGGGAAATATCTAAATCTTTGGAGCTGCAAGGCTACAAGGGCAAAACCCTATATTATCTTATAAACTTTCGATATTTTTATATGTTTTAATTTGTTAAGGCTACACAGTGTCAGATTTGTAATCCATCCAATCTATACAAAGCATTTCTGTGAAAAGCATTTCGATTTTTAAAACATTGTTTTATGCCACACATTGGAAAGATTTTGTGAAAAAAACAAGATGAAGATTAAGAGGATTAGTTAAAAAGTGATCAAGGTAAGACTAGAAGGTATTTAGATAGCGACCATTTCCCCCTTTCGGTTGAAACATGTCCCAATAGGATAAGTAGGTCCTATTTATGTGGACCTAAGACGTGGACATCATTTTGAATAATTCTATTACATATAACAAGTTAGATTAGAAGAAAGGAATATGTCCCAAGTTGACACCTGAAAATTTCTCTCTCTCTCTCTCTCTCTCTCTCTCTACATGCATCATCATGTGTCAGGGATGGGCCTTAAATCTGAGGTCAGGGACACAATCCTATTCCTCCCTCACATCCAATTGCATGAGGGGGCCCATTGGCAATATATAGAGCTACAACTCAGGAAATTATATACAAAAGGACCCATCTTGGCCTTTTATTTATAGCTGATACTTACCACTCTCTCTAATAAACACAGTTTTAAAGAATTCACAAGATAAAGTTTAACAAGCATTTAAAATTTGTTTACATGGTAAACTTTAGTATAAATATTCACTTGTTAGTAGTGATAAGAACCCAATGATTCTTGTGTTAGAAAATTTTCAAATAAGGTTATACGTTTTTGCCTTTTTTTTTTTTTAAAGGATACAAATCTCAAGAAGACTTTTCAAATTGGGGTCTAAATTTTTCAGTAAGTTTTCCAATCAAGGTGAACTTGTCATTTAAAGGCATTTGTGTAATGACTTTTTTCCCTTAATTTTTTAAATACCCAAATAACTATTCATTGAAATAAAATTCTCTTTCACTTCTTCCATCTTCTTCTCCTTCTCCGCACCAACGTCTTCACAGTGATCGACGGGAAAGTCTCCAACGGTGATTGGCAGCATGTAGATGGCTCCAGCAAGCATGTCGTGGCTTTAAATGATGGGTTTGAGTAATTTAAAAACTCGAAAGGAAAGAGTTGTCAAAAATTATCTTTGAAACGGCCGGATGTCCTTAATTGAAATTTTACTATAGAACTTACACCCTAATTTAAAAAGTTTTGAAACATGTGTCATTTTTTTTAAATAAGACAAAAACTTAAGGCCTTATTTAAATTTTTTGTATTTCTATTTAACGAATTTCAGATGTCATTAAAAACTATAGTCAGAAATCCAACCGCTGGAATTCTTAAATGCCAAGAATTTTAGAGCATTTGAAAATTAAGAGCTTGGAGCATTCCAATTAATATTTCAGCAATGTTGTAACTAGTTTTCTCTATGAAAAATATAATTTAAAAGATTTAGAAGACAAAGTCTAACAAGATTTTGGAATTGCTGGACAATGCAAGTTCCATGATATAAAATCCACATTATCAAACGGACTCTTAAATAATGTCTACCTACCTAGAGTTGAGAGTTGGATCCTCTATATGTATGGCTGAAGGAGATGGTGAGGCCCATAACCCATTAGACCTAGCTACCTAGTAGAAGGACCCATTGTAGATAATGCATTTGTTAAACTTAGCCTTGTTGACTATTTCCAATCATCCAATCTAAAGACAATAAAATAAATAGGTCAAATGATTTTTCCCAGGATCCTATTATAACCATTAGAAGTAACCAATGCTCCACAGTCCATGATTCAGATATATAGTACAATAAAACTAAGCACTACCTTGTGACCTGTAAGAGTAGTTAGCCACCTGAATTGATACGTATCACAACCATCCCCCCCAAAATTTCTCACACCATTGGATTGATTATGGGTGCTTAATTAACACATCCATATATTTCACACACAGCCCACTAAAATGATTCACTCTGATTTATTTTTTCTTGGTACCACAGCCAATGGGGCTCGGACCCAAAAAAGAGCCTTGCATATATATGAAAAAACAGCCCACTCAAGTGAGAAGGAAGCTTGCACTTGCAGAAAAAAACACCATTTTTTTCTCTATTGACATTGGATCTTATCAATGAACACTACAAATGAGTGATCTCTCTCTTTACTAGCAACCACTGCATTAGCCGAGGCCTAGCTGTAGAAAGGAGTAATCTGTCAATGGCAACTGCATCATAAACTATTCAGAGAAGTATACAAGGAGTCTTGTATACTTCCCTTTTCAGAAGAAGAAAAAAAGAAGTAGGGGATCGGAATTGACTGAACCACATTAAAACAAAGAGAAGCCAGCATGAAACACATTACAAAGTGCAACAAACGACAGTTCACCCTTTTCAGAAGAAGCAAAAAAGTAGGGGAATTAACTGAACCACATTAAAACATAGAGAAGCCAGCATGAAACACATTACAAAGTGCAACAAACGACAGTTCAACTGTGAAAGAGCAAGCGAGATTCATATGATGCATTATCAATTGTCACATGATTCGTTGAATTTTGGTTTCCAGAGATACATTTGTTATGATGCGGACATCATTCCAACCAGTATAGTAGAGCTGGCAGCAGTAGAAACTGGAAATGAGAATTGGTATGGTTGGGCCAGAGTCTATTTCTATTTATAGCAATTACTTGTCATGAACCCCTGGGACACGCTTGAGAGTGTAGAATGCAAGCAAGAAATTGATGGTGGGATCCACTGAAAGGTGAGGGAAGGAACATCACATTGTATTTACCAGGCATATTAAAGTGCTGGTAGAACTTGTACTCAATTGATTTAGGAATGAAAAGAACGGACTCTTACCCCCGGGTGGTGAGAGATGTGAGCTCTTACCTACCTATTTTGGATTTAAAACTTGGGCAGACACTTTCCCTCACTCGAGGGTCGTGCTACCTTGCCCAAGATCTTCTTCCCTCACAAGTGGGGCTGCCTCATCCCACCCGAGGTCTACTCCCTCACCAGAGGGCTTGGGTCCTACCCCCACAAGTTGGGTTACCATTTTTTTTTTTGATAAATGAACATATAAAACATATCAATTCAATAATATTTCTCACTATCCAATGCACATATACATGGGAGATAAATCTTATTGAGTGGTTAAGACCCTCTTATGGATTTCAGTTGAGATTCTCACTTCAAATGGTTGGAAGTGAGAAATTTGATCCGATGCACTCTCAGCGTGTGAAAACTGAAAATATCACTAATAACTAAAAAAAAAATTGTGAGAAGATCACATAAATGAAAATATCACAAGAAAATTACAACCACAAATTAAAGAAAATAGGAAAATTATGAAATATTATTAGCAATATTTGGATCTATTTGTTTTCCATGACATTTCTTGATAATGTATTGACAAAAACCACAAATATGAAAATGACCTGAGATCTTTTTAAGAGGAAAACTTTATGAAAAAGATTCACGTGAAAGTTATGTTATTAGACTAATTGCATTCTTTTACCCTTATTTGTTATTAGTTCTTGTTATTAATTCAAGTGAAGGGAATTAATGTACTCTAGGTGGGGGCCGAGGCAGTGACGGATCCAGTAGGCCCCCAGTGGATTTCTAAGTTTTGGTGAGGCCCACCCCTAATGAATTTTTTGGGCCCCCAGTGACATTGAAGCAGGCCCCCAGTGAAAAGTTATCACTTATCAGCCCATTCTTTATACACATCAATATTTCTAAGTTTTACTTGTAATTTTGGTGAGGCCCACTAATTTTTTTCCATAAGGCCCCCAATGAATTTTTTGGGCCCCCAGTGATATTGAACCAGGCCCCCCAATGACCAATTTATGAATGATTGTATTGTATGTTTTATAGAAAAAGAGTTGCTTGGAACAATTACTAATGATATTGTAATAGAACTTTTTCAGAATATGAAAACTTGTAGAGAACAATTGTGATAAATAAATATGTCTTGTTTTATTGCTTGAAATTATTATGTTATATTTGTTCCATATAAATCTGCACACTATTTGTCCTTGCTAGGCATGATTTGCAATGCAGTGGAAATCTACAAACTATCTGTCTTTGAATGCACCTTTCTGTGTATTAGTTACTGATAGTGTATGCAAAAGGTCCACTACTTTTTTGTGTATTGTTTTTTCTCAAGCATGAAGAAAAAAAGAAGAAAAAATCATTTGCAATCATATAAATAACCCAAAAAAAAATTCCGGGGGCGTTGCCCCCGGACCCCCTACTACTTAATCGTACCCCCAATGATTTTAAATCCTAGATCTGCCACTGGGCCGAGGGAGAGGTGTGGGCATAGTTTTAAATATCAGGCATGCCTATTTAATATACTGATATGGGATACTGGATTTATATTCAATTGACATGTGTATCATGCAACCAAATGGCTATTTATTTTAACATAGGAGTGCTTTATGTCAAAATGGTTAATACAACAATGCATTTCATTTATAGGCTTGGGTTAACATGACCAATATTTAAATCCCTAGCTTCTTTTTGTTTGTGCAGCATTCCAATCTACGCACGCCCTCGTCTCTGAAGGAAAAAGATTTTCAAATGGTCATCATCTAGTTTCCCTTTGATGTAAGAAGATTGTTGGTTTATGTCTTGTATTGCTGGTTTAACATGTTATAGTATTGTAGAGACTGCGTACCATTCAGTAAAGTACGGGAAGACATTGTCAATTATTTCCATGTGTCTAGGTGGCTTAAGTTCTATGGAATCCAAGTCAAGGTGGAGAGTGTTGGGTTATGTCTTGTATTGCTAGTTCAACACGCAATTAGCAAGGTACAGAAAGACATTGTTGGTTATTTTTTGGTAGCTCGAATTGTACAGAATTCAAGCCAAGGTGGAGATTGTTGAGTTTATGTCTTTCATTCCGGGTTTATCAAAGTGGTCCATTGGTTTAGCCAATGATTGGATTCAAGGTCAAGGATATCTTGGTCATTGTACCCGGGCTTTTTTAGGGGCTAAGAAAGCGAAGATTATATATATATATATATATGATATAATCTGTAACCATAGAATCTGAAGAGAGTCAAAAAAGAAAGTCATTCCTCTATTGCAGTTGACGCATGCAGTTTTATCGAACGACGTAAAACCCTCGTGTCTCTCTTGTGTGTGGCATGATTGCTCGATCACAAATTTTGTGCTTTTGCACGCTCGCGCACAACATCCATCATGCTAGAAAATCAAATCCTAAAGTGAAAGTGTCATATTCTACATTTCCTCCTTGTATTCTTCACTCTTTCCTTCTTTAATTCTCCTAGACACGATGCACTTTACTATGAATTTCTTAGAATTCAATACAATCAAGCAAATGACCTTTAGTTGCCAATCCATTGTTAGCTTACTGGTGAGGTACCTCCTTTTCACAGAAACAATAAGGATCAATCTTTTCTATAGTGTTGATGGTGAGGGATTTGGATGAGTGTGTGAATATTTGCTGGAGAAAAAAAAGGGCCCTCGATTGAAAAGCACTTTCATTATTTTTGCTAAAGCAAAACGTCAAAGTTACATTTAAATCAAACTTTTTCCCTTATACTAAATAAAAAATACAATATACAAAAGAACTTTATTAACACCAAAACCTATTTTTAACCCATCAATTTCAAGAGTTATGACAATCATGATTCACCCTTATGCATGGACAACTTGACAAAAGAAGTATAAAATGGGATCCGACACGTTGATGAAATTGATAATCATTGTTGTATCGAAACATTTCTAATGCCAAGATTTGTTCAAAGAAATAATCATATCTTTGCACTATTTCACTTCGCAGTGAATTTCACTCTCAGGAATTGAATATTCTAGCATACGTCTAATAATTGGTAGAGACTAGAGAGTTTTGATCCAATAGTTTAGATTGTGATAAAAGCTTCCCAAGAGATCGATTGTTGTGTTTTCAAATGCATGGTGATGAGATTGAATTTGATAGGGAGTGCATTGATTTGGAGCGGCCCAGATTTTTAATAGGTAGGGCCCAATTTTAGAATTTCGTTCCTTCTGAAAGCGATCCCTTAAGTGAGACAAGAATTGATTCAATATGAATTTGAGTTTATGAAGGGTTTTGGACATGGTCATTCCATAGACTACATATGGTCTGGATATGAATTTGCTTCGGTGATAGATATCCATTGAATCAAGACCTTGCAAAATGAACATTCAGGTAAAATGTTCTAGCCTTCTGTTTTGGAGACATGGAGGCTCAGAATGAGATGGTTGTGGCCATCCAATCAAGTAATGCTCAAATCAAATGCAATCTGCACAATAACCTTTCTATTCAACCATTCTCTATACATGCAAGTGGCCAAACCACTTGAACTTGAACTCAAAATTAGGGGTGGAATAATTCCTCACCAAACCAGCCAACCTGATCCAAAACTTAACCCCATAATTCCATGTTTGGGCTGGTAATTTCTTCTTTCCCATCTCAGCCCTTTGATAAATGGATCGGGTCATGTTGAGTCCTTATTTCCTATTCTACTCCCAGCCCAACTTGAAACTGACTCAACCCACCATTTTGTGCTTCAATCCGGAAGCTCAATTCAAACCCATTTCAGAATTTAGGTTGACATTTCTAACCCGATGAATAGATAGATTGAGCTTGACTAAGGCCAACCCAACCCTTATATGGAACTAGCTCGAGCCATTGCCACCCCTATTCAAAGTAAGCAAATGGCATCTAGCTGTATTTTTTGTAACCCAGCCAAGGGGGTTGGGACTCAATTAAGAGCCTACATACAAATTGTAAGTGCAGTTAAATCTCATGGACTTACTTAGATGATATAAAATTTCTTTGGGAAGGATTGACTACCTAAAAACCTGAAAGAGGAGAAACAAGGGATCAGAGACCCTGGCTGCTGTCAGCGCAAGGCCCTCCGATGCATAAGTTAGTTCAACAACTCAACAAAGGAAGGAGGAGGAAGGAAAAGAGGAGAGGTGTCTCTGAGTATAAGCCTTGGCCTGTCCCTTTTTTTGTGGGTTTACCTCTATGTATATATGCGGGGAGAAGTCCAATCGGAAGTTTCCTTAGTGGAGGTAGGTGGAAAGGGGATGTCCCATCTGCCCATACCTCAATCTTTGGTGGACGTGACCATTCAGCGCCCATCCTATCTATCAGTTCGTACTGCAGCGTGGTTGTCTTGTCATCTGGCGCTGCTGCCTGAGTGGAACACTTGGCCAAGATGAGCTTTCTGGCCGAGGTGAGCTTTCTGGCCGAGATCAAGACGATCCGAACTAGTACTGTTACCGTGATCAGCATAATTATTGTCGTTAGAGAAAACCCCCCACACACAAATAAAAAGACAGCCCACTCAAATGGGAAGAAAGCTCACACAAGTGTAAGGAGTCGTTCTAAATGACATCAAGCTGTTACAATATAAAAGCTCTCCTCTAAGAAAGCTTGGTGATGGACCATTGTGGCATAATGGGCCCCTTCTCTAGTTGCACCATTTTGCTGCAGATCCTACTTGCCATGTGTGGGCCTGTTGCCTCCTTTTGGGCCCAAGTTTCCAGTCTTTATGGCAACTGGATCTGTGGAAATGGACGTGGGCTTTCTCCTTGACCTGATCTACTTTTTTATTGCATTCTTCCTCATATAGAGCTTGAGCTAAAGCAAAGCTAGGCCAATATGTACTGCCCAACATGGATTGCTCATTTAAAAGTCATGCATCATCTTTGCTTGGATTTTAGGGCATGTTTGGCAAGTCTTATCCGTCTGAAATCGATTGAATTCAAATAGATATATTTCAATTAGACCCTTTTATGGATAGACCGTTCACTACTTCTATTCAATTCAGAAGAGAAAACTTGTCCTACTGTAAAAGTTACATTTGCATGGTGTAGCAGTCGAACCATACATTGTTGAGTTTAAGTATTACTCTTGAAAGGGTTACCCAATGAAAACAAAATTATATAGTAAAAACAGTTAAAAAATAAAATAAAATTAGTACGAGTATATTTATAATATTGTAAAAGTTACGTGAGTAAATTTGCCAAAAATAAAGTAAAAGGTCGAAATTATATGCAGCAAGTCCCATCTCGAATTATCCAACCTGCCCAACCCCAAACCCATCTTCTTTGTAAATCCCCTCCTCAAATGCAATTTGGGTCGAGTCGGATTGATGGGTCACGTACCCAAAGTTCTAGGTTTGGTTTAGGTACTTTTCATGGGCCAAGTTTGGCCGAGCCTGTGCCACATTGGGTTAGATTTGGGACTTGATTCATGCCTGTGGCTGCACCCAGGTCCCAGCCCAGTTACATAGCTCGATTTTTAAAATCGTCCCGGTCTGGCCCGATCCGACATATTTATAACCGAAACAAAGCCACAAACCCGAAAACGTTATTTTCTCATGTTCGTTTGTCGTCGTCTTCGTCTTCGTCTTCGTCTTCCATTCAAAGACGCTCGCTTCTTACGATCAGACGCAGCTGCAGAACCATGCAGCCTCTTATCCTGCGCCTCCCCTCCCCTTATCCTGCGCCGCTCTGCCTCCTCCGCCCAATCCCTCGCCCAAGCAAAGCAGACCCACGCCTTGGCTTCCGTCCTTGGCCTCCTCTCCCTCGACCCTCTAACATGCGCCTCTCTCATGCTGTCCTACGCCTCCTTCTCCGACACCCACTCCTCCCGCCTCCTCTTCGAGCACCACCCCGCCAAGCACCGAAACGCCTTTCTCTCCAACACCCTCATCAGAGCTTACAACACTGCTGGGATCTCCAACGAGGCCTTCATGGTCTATAATCGAATTTTCCGAGATGGGGTTGTTAGACCTGATGATCACACGTTTCCCTTCGTTCTCAAGGCCTGCGCCGATTCCGAGGCCTCCCAAAAGGGTAGGGAGATTCATGGGTCGATTCTAAAACTGGGTTTTGATAAGGATGTGTTTGTGGGCAACACCCTTATGGCGTTTTATGGGTCTTCTGTGGGTCTGGGTGATGCACTCAGGGTGTTTGATGAAATGCCTGAACGAGATGTTATATCGTGGAATTCGATTATTATGGTGTTTTCGAGTAATGGGTGTTTATTGGAGGCGGTTGATAAGTTCATTAAATTGAAATTGACTTCTGGGTTAGTGCCAAATTCGGTTAGTCTCATTAGTGTTTTGCCTGTTTGCGCGGCACTTGAAGATGAGGTGACAGTAAAGTGGGTTCATTCGTATGTGGTGAAGGCTGGGCTGGATCGCCAGGTGACTGTTTGCAATGCCTTTGTAGATGCGTATGGAAAATGTGGGAATCCGGATGCTTCGAGTAACTTCTTTGTTGAAATGCCTGAGAGAAATGAAGTGTCTTGGAACACGATGATTGGAAGTTTTTCTCATTCAAGCCGGTTTAAGGATGCCTTGGATACATTCAAGGCAATGCTAGATAGGGAGCTGAAACCAAATTCTATCACGCTTTCTAGTCTATTACCTGCGTTGGTTGAATTGAAATTCTTCAACATGGGAAAGGAAGTTCATGGGTATAGTGTAAGGAGAAGTGCTGAATCTGATATTTTTGTTGCCAATTCACTGATTGACATGTATGCTAAATCAGGCTGTCCGAAGGAGGCATCAAATGTGTTTTACAAAATGGAATCAAGGAATGTCGTATCTTGGAATGCAATGATTGCTAATTTTGCACAGAATGGGCTTGAGTTAGAGGCCATGAAACTTGTGAACGAGATGCAAGTTCATGGTGAATCCCCAAACTCGGTTACTTTTACAAATGTACTTCCAGCCTGTGCACGGGTAGCTTCTCTTCGGCAAGGGAAAGAAATTCATGCTCAGGTGATTCGTATGGGTACCACATTTGACTCATTTGTTGCAAATGCATTGAGTGATATGTATGTGAAATGTGGCCGGTTGAACTTTGCAAGGAATGTATTCAACAACTCAATGAGAGATGAAGTCTCTTACAACATATTGATAGTCGGTTATTCACAGAGTTGGCATTGTGCAGAATCTCTACAGTTGTTTCGTGAAATGGGGCTCATGGGTCTAAAGTATGACACTGTTTCCTTTGTGGGTGTTCTTTCAGCTTGTGCAAATATGTCTGCTATCAAACAGGGGACGGAGATACATGGCTTATTGGTGAGGAAACTGTTGCACAGTCATCTTTTTATTGCCAACTCACTTTTAGATTTATACACCAAATGCGGGCGCATTGATCTTGCAAGACAGATTTTTGATAGGATCTCAGATAAAGATGTAGCTTCATGGAATACCATGATTCTGGGCTACGGAATGCAAGGTGAATTGCAAGCTGCGATCAGCCTTTTTGACATGATGGAAGATGAAGGTGTGGAATATGATCGTGTTTCGTACATTGCGGTTTTATCAGCTTGCAGCCACGGTGGGTTGGTAGAAAGAGGGAGAAGATACTTTAAACAAATGTGTGGTCGAGATATCAGGCCAACACAGATGCACTATGCCTGCATGGTTGATCTTCTTGGGAGGGCTGGCCTTATGGAGGAAGCAGCTGAGTTCATCAGAGGATTGCCTATTGAACCAGATTCAAATGTATGGGGAGCAATGCTTGGCGCTTGCCGAATGCATGGGAGTATAGAACTGGCTAGGTGGGCCGCAGAGCATCTGTTTGAGTTGAAACCAGAACACAGCGGCTACTATGTGCTGCTCTCCAATATGTATGCAGAACTGGGAATGTGGGATGATGCAAACAAAGTCAGAAAGTTGATGAAATCGAGGGGGGTGAAGAAGAACCCAGGGTGCAGTTGGATCAAGATTCATGATCAGATGCATGCTTTCGTGGTAGGAGAAAGGATAGGGGGTCCAGAGGAGGTGTCATGTGAAGTTCAAACTGGTTAAAGGGAGTAAAAAGAAGGAAGGTCCATTGCTCCTTGAGGTCTATAAAGACCTTCTTGGCGGACGCAGTGACCATTGGAGTCTCACCACATTCAGGGCCTGTCTAGAATGTCTTCCTATGTTGGCTGTCTTGCAGCAGGTCCTTAGCTGAGAACCTTTGGCTCAGGAGGTAGCCATAGATGTTATGTTACCCAAGGTGAGAGGTGTCACCTTTCATGATGATCACCTTTTTTTTCTACTTGCACTTCACCAGCCATTTTCCTGGATTTAATGTTCTCTATTTCCATTTGCAGTTTATACCTTTGCCTCCATATTGTTTCTTTTCGCATTGAAAGAGCAACCGAGGTACGACATTGCCCTTCATAGTCGCAATATTTGGGAGTCCCATAGCCTGTAACTCACCAAGTTGACATGATAACTCAACGCCAGTCTACTCCACTTAGCATGGAAGGGATTCAAGTGCGCAATTTTGTTTTTCCCACTTCCATTTCTTGTTTCATTTTGATGAAACAGAGAATATTTACATCGCAGATAATTATAAGAAACTTGCTGGGTAATTTGAGGAGGCTTGATACGTGAGAATACACTTTCATCAGCTCTGACATAATTTCTGCACCATTGTTGCAATCAAAAGGTGCTGGTATAAGTATTTGGTTATTGGGTCATCGAAGTATGCTTCCTAATATTTGAGATCTTCAAGACATTTTTTTTTTTTTTTGCTGTCGGAGGGTTCCCAACCCTTTGGGCTGGACTAATCCCTCCGGGCCCAGAGGGAAGCCGGATAAATCCCCTGTAGCCCTAGTGTGGTAGCGGAGTTTCGAACCCACAACCTCCGGGAGCAAACCGTGGTCCTAGGCCAACTAAGCTACCCCTTGGGGTTAGATCTTCAAGACATCACTCATCTTTCTTGGCACTTACTGTGCAGTGATATATGAAGAGGTGCTTTTTGTCAGGACTCAGGAGCTCACACCAGTCTCAGCAAAGATTTGATTCATTATACTTGCTTACAAGGTTGAATCAACTGCAGGTTCTTATGATTTGTTTTAAAGAGAGAGTGCAAGAGAGAGGGTGAGATACATTTCGTTGTAGAAGTAGGTCTATGATGATTTTAAATGGAACTTGTTTTAACAGTGAGAAAACGTTTTGGTTTTCTGAGATGCTTTTGGGTTTGTTAGTTATAGATGAAGGGAGCCTTGTGTGGCTGCTGTTTGCTACTATGAATTTTGAAGATGTTGAACCAACACTGTGGGTTCATAATATGTTTTCTATGTTTTCTTTCCTTAATAGCAACAATAAATGTTCTGCAGAGGGCTGCATACGAACCTTTGGTTACCCGGAGTCCAGACCTTAAAGCTTTGAATGTACCCCATTTTTTTGGGCTAAATTAGGCTAAATCTGTCCTTTTTTCCATGGTCCGCACATGGAGCATCTACACTTGGGCCCACTTGAAGGAATGCCTGAGATCTTGAACACTTGAAGCCTAATCATAGTGGAATGTCATGCACATGAAAGAAGAGTAAACCTGTCTGCAATATGAGATTCTTATAATGAAACCAAAAGAACCCTAAACATGCCTTGCATCCGTTTTAACATTCATAATAGACATTGCCATTGCATTAAAGTTATCCAAACGAAATGCTCTTCTGGGTTAGATCTTGCAGTATGCAAACAGAGTTCAGCATGAAATGAGAACCCTCCTCTTTTTTCCCCATTTTTTCTAGGTACCCACACACATGTTCCCAATCAGCTAATCTACAGCAAGATGAGAACCCTATTTACTCAAATAGAAGCTTCAACTGCAGGAATCAACCCCTTAAATCTAAGATGATTAACCCTTGAATTTAAGACGCTCATCGATATCCCATTGATGAAAATCTCTCCCTTTATTCAATGGCTAAAAAGCTCTGCTATAACAATCTTTATTTGCTGGGAAATTTGGTATTTGAAAGCTATAAGAAAGAGTTTGCCGACAATGATGACCTCTTTTTTGAAAGATTCACATTATCAGACTACTTTGGACTGCCGGCCATAAAAATGCTGAGTTGTATATTACAGATTGATCAGAGTCAAAACCATTCACCAATGAAAAAGAAAGTTGAACTAAAAAGATAGGGAAGATGTCTTGCATTGCAAGGCTAAGAACATCCAAGGAAGCTGGTAGATGACCAATCCACAGAAGAAATTGCTGGCATATGAGACACTTGATCCCCCACATAAAATAAGGTTTTTTTTTCCCTAGTTCCTCTTTGGAATACTTTCAGCTCAGGTCTTTTCGGCATAGAAGTGACAAAACAGACCAATTTTTTGTTAGACTAATACATTAGCTGATGAACATCAGTTTCAGACCAGGCCTACATGGGGTCCACACCTAGGTTTCAAAAGCATGATTATCATATCAATGAAATGGATATAACACCAATGAACTTTAAAACGGGTGAAAATTTGGAAGCTTCCTCATATCATGATATACATAAATAAAATTTCGGGGGAAGGGGAATATGAGAGAACCCACTCATTCTGTGCCAAGAACTTTCCGTTTCTTGGCAGTGTTCATATACGGTCTGATAACCCCCTCATTCTGTGCTTCCTTCTCTTCTGTGCCAAGAATTTTCTGTTTCTTGGCAGTGTTCATATATGGTCTGATAACCCACTCATTCTGTGCTTCCTTCTGATCTACAGTACCCAGCTTGATCTAAAACAAACACAAAAGGAAAGGAAGGATCAGATATGGAATGATGTGAAGGGCGCGACAAACAAATTAGGACATTCATTTAATAATAGGATCACAAACTATACATCCCCGCATTAAGATCATTGCCAGTTAGGAAATAACACATGCACAAAAAGTGAATGTAGCAGATATGAGAATGTTGAGATAGATGTGTAAATATAGAAAAAATAGAATCAGCAATGAGCGCATTTGGGAGCATTTAGGAATGATGTCAATAGTTGATAAATTAAGAGGGGCTCTTTTAAGATGGTTTGGACATGTTCAATGCAAGTTAGCAATTGTTATATAAGGTTAACGGCCCCTCAAAGGAAGAGGGGTAGGTATTAAGTGGAACTATTTTGATATGGTTTGGACATGTGCAATGCAAGCTAACAATAACTGCTATATAAGGTTGACGGCCCCTCAAGGAAAATGGGTAGGTTGAGGAGGGCATAGATGGAATAGTAAAGATGGATGTGAGGAAGTGCAACCTATTTGAGGATTTATCTTAGGATAGATTGGAATGACAAAAAAGAAATCATGTAGTTGACCCAACATGGTAAGGACACGGCTTTCATGATGATGATGGTCAAAATGTTTTTGCAAGAAAATCACAAAATAAGATAAATTTATACCACAAAGAAAGTTTCTTCAAAATCACCTAAAACATAAAAATTACAAGTCAATTTTTATTAGCACATATTAAAATAAAGGAAGGTGCTGGCAATCACAATTCACAACCATGACATTGCGGGTGCAAGTCATGTTAGGTATAAAAAAAATTAAAAATAAAAATTTATTATGAAGACCATTCAAAAAGGGAAAAAAAACATCATTAAGAAGCTGACAAAACATTATCATTTTCTTTGTTAATGACAAAACATCATTAAGATAACTATTCTCCTGGGCAGCACCAGCTAAACCCACACGGACATTATCATCCTTTTCTACATCTAAAATCTAAGAAAAAGGTTTAGTGCTTCAATGTTAAGAATTAAGAGTAAGATTGGTGCACTGCTTCTAACACGTGTCATGGTGATAATATTTTAACTTGAAAATTAAAATATATTAAAAACTATGTGAAATCCACAAACCTTGTGTTATGAGATTAGCGAGATTGACAACTTATACAGGCAACAGATTCCAACACATGTTCATAACCTAAAAGGACTATTTTAACCAAAATATCTCCATGCATAATAGAAACCATCCTTTATCCCCTTTATTAATGGATATCTAAATTTAATCCATCAGCATCATCTTTGAAGCCTTATTCTAGTAAGGCTTTGCTTTATGAGTTCGTGACATTGAGTTCTCAACCCTTTTTAGGGAAATTGTTCTAGAAGTCAAACTTCTGGCTGATTGTTAATCTGACACAATTCCACAACACACAATGGTGAAGTTGAATATAAAAATAAATTATTTGGTTATTATTATGTATTAACCTAGACTCGTATGCTAACAGCATTAAATAATTCAAAAGGATTGTTTTTACAGGTAAAATGACTAACCTCTGCAATCTCATGTTTGTGACAATGGATGTTTTTTAATGATGCAATGGGCTCTTGTCATCATAGTATAAAAGAAACCAATCCATATTTTTTGCTCACTTACAAAAATCTTACAGAAACATATTTTTACTGCAAGTATCAACGAACTGTATCTGTATGACAAAACTAATCAAAGAATATTAGTAGCTGTCGAACAAACAGTCAATTACTCACCTGATAAAGCCGCATTTCAAAACGAGGACCAACCTCCTTGAGTTCAAGTGATTTAGGACCCCCACGCTTCTCATAGACATGATGCCTACAGAATCCAAACAGATAAAAAGATCTCAATGCATTATTCTTTCGCTTTCCTTTTCTTTCCAGAAGGAGAAGCCAACCGATTCATAATGAAGTGTTGTCTACCAATTCATAATGAAGTGTTGTCTACCAGTATGCGTAAGCAAAACAATCAAGCTGATGAGAAATAAAAAGAACACAAACTAAATTGCATTTGCTTCCAATAGACGTTTTGCCAGGGGTCAAAGACTCAAAAACCAAAATCCATGTCAAAGAATCATCAAGAATTGGCATGCTATGTATGTTTTGGTTCTGACAAAAGCACAAGTTGGAAGGCATCAATTACCGAAATCAAACAAACTTAGTGAGTTCAATGAGATGTTACAAAGCAACAATTACACTACCTATAGTATCAAAAAAGATCAAATGCAAACCATGTCCACACACTGCAATGCTTCAGAAAAGTAGATACATTCAAAATGACAAAACCACAAAAGCTGCTTTGTTTCTCCAATTGGGACCAAGTCAGAATCCCAGATGCCACAACCTAGAAAACAATGGTGAGGCTTAGGAAAACAATGGTGGGGCTCCTTTGGGAAAAGAAATGTGAAACTTGCCGACAACATAAAAGTTGGAGGGAAGCGCTTAAAAAACTGGACTGGACCAACTGGAAACAGTGCGTTTTCAGCATGCCCAAAATAAAACCACCCCCATTATCATCACCATTTAAAACTAGTCAGAATCACCACAAACAGGCAGCCACAGGTTGTTGACCGAAGACAAACTAGAACAAAGCACAAATGCTTCCAATAAGTGTTTCAAATTTGACATGTTCAAATTTCTCAGGGTCACCGAAGAGTGATAGAGCAAGTACAGCATGTTCTATTCAACTGTTACACTACGAATGCATCTACCACCTGAAATACATATTTTTCTATTGACACAAGTGTAGAAGAAACGTTAAAGAAAGAAACTTACCTGAATGAGATGTAATCTGATCGGTTGGCGAAAGTGATAATACGTTTTGAATCTGGCTTTGGCACCGGAAATAGATACTTTAAAATGTTTGCTGTCCTTTCACCAAGCTGTCATAAATCATTACATCAAAGACAATTACACAGGTAAGCAGGCAACATTCACTAGATCAGATAACAGTTTTATGGTCTACATATAGGAGCAATCAGCCTATAAAAGAAACAAATATATCCTACTGAGTGGCTTGAGAAGGAAAGTTTACTAACTAGAGCTCAGTAACAAGGAAGCATAGAACTCTAAGTCAAGAACCATATACATTTTCATGATGACTTCAGTAAACTTGTGAAAATATAATGACAAATAGAATATAGTGATGCAATCAACTGTGTTTGCATAGTTCACATACTTGTCAACTCAACTCAAATGCTGAAATTTGGTTGCATCAACTTGACTTAATTGAAAATTGGGTCATTGTTGGTGTGTGTGTGTGTGTGTGAAAGTTAAAAAAAAAAAAAGGTTTTTCAGGTTTTAGCTCTACAATTTTTGTCATATGATTTGGCCGCATCTTACTTGACTTGGTTTAGTTGATTTTTGTATTAGCCCCTCCTTGATTGATAACATGATTTGAAAACCTTATGGTTGTCAGTACAAACAAGGACGTTTGAAGCCACACGCCCTTGCCCATTACAGGCGGGTGTTCATGTCCTCAACCAGCTGAGCTACAGTTGAAGACATTTGATTGACAAGTTAAATCGGAAAATTTCCCTTTCTCCTCCTTTTTAATGAGAAGAAAATGCAGAAAAACAACAATTAGAGAAATTGACTACCAATGGTGGAAAATTTTACTTCAACTCATACATGCGTTCATGAGAACTAGCAACCTTTCATACTAGACAGTGGCAAGTACTTACTAGTATGAAATTTAGTTAATGCAATCCATCTGAACTATGAACAGAATCACACTCATACCTTAGTAGAAAAGTTGTCGAGAATTAAATGTGGATATGCCTCGGACATTGTTCCCATAGACTTCTTATCTTTAATATCATGTCTTGTCACCTACAGAAAAAACATGGATCAGGACACACTTGTACTGAATCAAATAATTTTTTTATGGAAAAAGAATAAACATAAAACTGATTAAATCAATGTTGAACCCTGCACAAAACAACAAAGACAGTAAACGAACCACATTCAGCAATCCAAAGTATGCAGTTGGACCAAATGGCAAATGACATATGGTCAAGCCATCTGGTTCACCACGATGCTCGTGTACCAGGATGACATCTGTAAAATCATGTGCCCGACATGTTTCAATAATTTCAGAGATGACCTGTAAAGGAGTAAAACAAGAACATAATATAATTTTTTTCTTTAATACTCGAATCAATCTAATTTTTATACTGATTTTTCATTCAATGCAGTTTGTATAAGAAAACCGGTCCCATGGTGACGAATGAATGGAACATTCCTATAGCGGACACCTTCTATTAACCCTCATGGGCCCACTTTCAATAGATCCACGCCAATCATGTTTGTATTCTTTCCATTTTGCAGTTTTTTAAGAAGCAGTGGACAGTAGTGTCCATGATCCCTTCTATTAACCCTCATGGGCCCACTTTCAATAAAACCGTGTCCCTGGCATATCTATAGCACATACATGCCATCTCTGAGCATCATAGGTGGATAGTACCCACATCATTTCGCCACCTTAGCTGTATCAAGCTCAAACTGTGTCAAGATCTTATCCACCCTTGTTTTCTCTGCTTTTCTCTTTATCCAAATGGGCATCTCCATCATAACTAATAGAATACAGTCAATCTACGAACCTGACCACCACGATTCATTCTCTGTGCATTAGGAAAGACAAACTTCAATTCCTGGGAAGGGTAGAACTCAAGTTAAAATTAAACTCAAACGATCAAAACTGAAGGGAAATTCATAATTGATAAATTGATCAAGTCAAAGGCTGAGGAAAGGGCTTCGGATAACCTTTGTAAACTGGCTAAGAGGAGCGCTTGGATTACGAGAAGTAGTTAACAATATTTTTGGGTCTGTTTCTGATGCATTAGCATACTCATCATCGATATGAGATCTTGGCACTATATCCATGCAATACAACATAGAAACAACAGATCAGCAACTGCCTTTCTACAAATGCTTGATATCTATAAATATATGAGTACGGTGAACATGCAACCATGGCCCCTATAGTCGGACATAACTACTTCAAACCATCTTATTGTAAAGCCCTGCTATTTTTGCGCTGAAAGTTAAAATCAAGAGCCACATCATCAGTACATTCCAAATCATTACATGTGGAAGAAAAGCACTCTATGGGTGAAATTCTGCAAGAGGAAAAAATAACAAGTTCAAGGACATATGAAATCACTTGATAATTTTACTTGTTCAATTGTGCACCATATATGACGTAGTCATGATGTGGACAGTTGGATCAAGGTATAAATCCTTACCACTTCAAGGGATACATATAATCTGTTCAATCCACAAAATATATTAAAATCGCTCATATCCGGCAGCAAAACATCTTTAAGCTATAACTTTTACACTAGAAATTTACCTTCTTCGCTGAAATTTCAGACACTACACATCCCTCTATTTCAGGGTAGCCAAAAAGGCCCTCCACCGTCATTTACAAAAAATCAGTAGATGCATTTTTACCTTTTTGTTCTATCTATAGCTGTAGTGTCGGGTTATTAAGCTAGTATTGCACCTGTTACATTACATGTATATAAGACTACATGTACAACCATGGCTTTAAAAAGCCTTGGTTGAAAATGAGTCGCACTATCCAGGAGATGAAGGTTTCAGCCATGACTGAAGCCGATTTTTGACCTGTATTGAGTTTATGGGAGTTCTATGTAATAATTCCCTACCAAGAGGCCTAGCATTGAACAAGTAAAGGTGAAGATTCACATATAGCCATCAAATAATACCCCTTTGGTTGTAAATGATTGCACAGCCATCACCCTAGTAATCAAATACTAAGAAAGTTAGCATCTCATATACAACCGGACGTTATATCCTTAGCTCCTCAACTCTTTAACATTCCACTGTTAGGTCTGGTACCAACATAGCAGCTGATACATAAAGGTATCAGCTTTGGCCGACACATTGTCCGAAACGATGCTCTAAACCTACAAAGTCTGACTCGGAAGCTCCGGGTCATTTCCGGGACTTCAGAGACAGCCAATTGTGTACGAAAAAGAAACTGACCTGCCGTCTGTTCATCTTCGAGATCGATTTCCTTGCGCAATTCCGCCTCTTCGATTCGGAGCTCGGTCGGGATCGGCTTTCCCTCTGTCAAATCGGAATCAACGAGTTTGAATCGAATTAAGCGATCGAGAGATTGAATGAGAGAGGGTTAGGGTTTTGGAATGATGCGGTACCTTGCAGAGCTTCCTTGATCTTGCGCTTTTTCTCGTAGAGCAGACGCTCCTTCCCTTCTAAGCTCTTCCTGTAGAGATACTCTCGCCTCAGTCTTATGTTTCTGCGCAGCATCGTCGCTTGCAAAATCAAGTACTCGAATTGAAACCCTAGCAGCTCCGCTTCCTGAAGAGACGACAAACACAAAACGACTCTGCTGCTTCAACAAGAAGATATGAAAAAACCCCAAAACCCTGGCAAAACCCTAGCAGAAGGAAAAGCCATTGGCAATACAAGTAGGGTTCCGGATCGGAACATAGCGGACCTGACCCGTTTGTAAAAAGAGTTTTCCGGTTTTGGATCCGGTTTTGACTCATATTCTGCTATGTTAGATCCAAATCCAATTTCGATAGAAAACCAAATGTGATTCTAGAATGAGACCTCCTGGAGGATTGGAATTTAGTTTCAAAATCGATTCTAATTTCTCTTCATTCTTCATTTTTCTTGAAATAAGCATATCATTTCGCTTATAATAGTGTATCAAGTCTACTACCTCTAATATTATACATAAAAATGTCCAAAAAGTTGATTTTGAGGTACAATTTATAATATCAAATGCTCATATACTGGGTCCTGGGTCCACGGGTAGGAACCTATATAGATCCGGATCTGTTTATCAATCAGAACCTAAATTAAGTTTTGGACCTATACTCGTTTATGAATCGGAATCTAAAATAGGTTTCAGACCCGGTTTTTTACGAATTGGAACTTCTAAATAATCGGAGAATCGGATACCCGTTCGCAACAAGTGTCTTCATTATGGGCCCCATCCAAAATGTCCAACATGTGTTGATCTTGACCGTTGAGTCCGGCTCCTACTGGCCTTTAAATCAGAGAAATCTTGATTCATGACCTTATCGAGTGGCCCACTAATAAAAATTCAAGAAAAATGAACGCCCTTTTAAATATACCCAAATTTTACTTTAATGGAGTTTATCCCAAAATAACATTAGTTATTTGATTACATATATAATTAATGCATATGATTAATATAAAATTATTCTAATTATATTTTTAATTAAATGGTCAATTTTATGGTGTGACTAACTTTTATTGGAGTAAAAGATTTGGATATCTTACATTTATTTTTGAGTTGTCTTGATTTTTATTTCTCGATCACTCAATGAAATCATGGCAAAAGAAAAAAGAACCAACACACTCACCATTGAGTGTTGTTGGCATGGGCCTATTTATTTAGAGATAATTAGCGAAAGCTTCCTAGAATTGAATCTTTTCAGCCTCCGGTCAAGGCCAATTCTTTTTAAGGGCTCTGGTCCAAGCAATTAGATTGTTTGCATCCAAATGTCCATGAATACAATTTACATGACTAATTTGCCCTCTTTCAACGGTTTAGGCAACCAGATTTGAATTTTAAAACTTCAAATCTTGGATTCCCCCTCCTCATTCCTAGGTAGACGTTGCAGAGAACGTGTTCGGTTTGGATTCAAGTTTGCATATGACCGAGAGTCGAACGTCTGGGATCAGTTCTAAAGGTTGCACAGTACCGGAGACTCGTATCAGAGGGTTGATCGAAGAAGAAAAAGAGAGGCGAAGATCGATAGATCTATTGGAGGGTCGCGGTTCTCTCGTTGAGAGAAAGATGATCCTCATGTTGTAGAGAAACGATGAAGAATGGGCGGCTCTGTTTGAGCCCTGTTGCAGCGTCCAAACGCAACAAGAAGAAGGAAGAATCGCCTGGTGATCGCCGCCGTCCGTTGCCATCGCCTAGGAAGAAGAATCAGGACGTGCCATCGCCGGATTTTTCTTCTGTCACAGAGAAAAAGGTTGCAGAAGAAGAAGCAGACAGTGGTTTGGGATTTGTGTCAGGCTGGGCCCCACATCGCCGTGATAAAAAAACAGATCGTCGAGGTCACCGTTGTGCGTCGCCGGAGAAGGAAGTTCGCCGCCGATGCTGTCGCGCCGTTGCCGTGGAAGAAGAAGCAAATCGGGAGAGGTTTCTGGTTCTAGTTCCAGAACATTGCAAAGAACGTGAAGAGGAAGTCCAGGTTCTATTGGGGAAGAAGACACCGATTTGGGCTAGGTTTGGTTCCGGGTTGGTCCAGGTCAGGTCAAGCCTGTCCTATTTCAGAAGTCAAATTTATCTGAGTTTTGTATTTTTTGTCAAATTTATTTGAGTTTTGGACAAATCTATCTAAGTTTTTGGCTATTTATCTGACTTCTGGAACAAATTTATCAGAGTTCTGGACAAATTTATCTGAGTTCTGTACAAATTTATTTGAGTTATTGGCTATTTATCTAACTTCTAGAAAAGTTTTATTTAAGCTCTAGACAAATTTATCTAAGTTCTGGACAAATCTATCTGAGTTTTTGGAAAATTTATTTTAGTTTTTGAAAAATATAGATGACTTTCTGACAAATTTATCTCCATTTGAAAATTTTTAACTAAAATTTTGAACTAAACTCAAGCTATTCTTTTAAAATTTATTTGCATTTTTTAAAATAAATTTAACTGAGTTTTAGTAAAAATACTTTAGTTTTTGGCAAATTTTTCTGAAATTCGAAAAATTGAGTTATCTTAGTTTTGGAAAATGTATTTACATTTTTTTTAATTTTATTTGTGTCCTTTGAAATTTATTTCAATTTTTTGAAATTGATTTTCATCTTTTGAAATTTATTTATATTTTTTGAAATTTATTTGGATCTTTTGAAATTTATTTGCGTCTTTTTAAATTGATTTTCATCTTTTGAAATTTATTTATATTTTTTGAAAATTATTTGGATCTTTTGAGATTTATTTGCGTCTTTTTAAATTTATCTACCTTCTTTTGAGATTTATTGCGTTTTTTGAAATTATTGTATTTTTTGAATTTTATTTGATTTCTTTCGAATTTATTTGCGTTTTTTAATTTTATTTTCGTCTTTTGAAATTTATTGACATTTTTTAAAATTTACTTGGCTAATTAAATAGTAGTTGACAATTATTAATGACATATCCCACTAATCATGGGATATGATTTTGAAGAAAGGGTAAATTAGACATCTTATGTCTTCAGATTTGGAAAAATGACCTATCACACTATGAAAAAAGATTGTGGACCTAAGGCAATAAAGTGACATGTTTAGGGACTCGTCGCCGAATGCCCCATTTATTTAGTTACATGGGGAGGAGTAAGAGTCGCATCATTATAAGGTGAATGAGGAATGGGTTACATTAAATTAGTAAATCACCTATTTTGCATGTATTTGAATGGTTGGTGCAAAGTAAAAATAAAAGAAAATAAAAGACTTTACATAAAGAGGATAGAGTAAAAGGCACATTATCATATATTATGGGAGTAATTATACGGAGATCAAGAAATAGCAGGAAAGGAGGAATATTCAGATATTATGGGAGTAATTATACGGAGATCAAGAAATAGCAGGAAAGGAGGAATATTCATATATTATGGGAGTAATTATACGGAGATCAAGAAATAGCAGGAAAGGAGGAATATTATACATCACGTGTTCGCTCTTTTTGTCAAGGTCATCCATACAAACATGCCCAGTGATCCATCCATGAGTCTCATTAGTATCACTCCAAAGTAAGAGCTCTGACTTAGCTAAAAAAAGGCCCAAGACCCCAATGAATGGTCCAATGGGCCCTACATAGATAGAATGGCCACATTGAAGGGAGATTGGCCACAGGGTTCATCGTGTGTTAAACTCATATTTATGCCCTGTTTATTTAGTGGAATTTCTACCAAGAATTCACCATGTCTATGAATTCTTGGACATGACGTGACAGGCTGTCTCCTGAAATTTTTGAATTCTATGTTTCTTTACTAGCATTTCTAGATTCCAACTACATGAAATGTCTCTTTTGACATTTGGAAATCTAGGAATTCCACTTCTTTGCATTTTGGTGGAATTCCTGAATGCTCATTCCAAAAAGGAGCATCCAGGAAGTCTGCATTGTTTGGGAATTTAGGAATCTCCCATACAGGAATTCCTGAATTCCCACACATAGTGGAAATCCTAGATGCTCATTTGGGCTTGAGCATCCAGGAATTCCACAAAAATACAAAGGGAGTGGAATTCCTAGGTTCCCAAAGGTCAAAAGAGACATTTCATGTGGATGGAATCTAGAAATGCTGGTGAAGAAACATGGGATTCAGAAATTCCAGGGGACAGCATGTCACATTTTATCCAGGAATTCCTGGCAGAAATTCTACTAAAGAAACAATGCCTTAACTTATTTTGCTTGGTATTGTATTCCTATCACCTTGTCCTACATGTCATCCATTTTATGGGCATAGGAGATTTTATAAGATCGCCTAGAAATCCATTGGAAGGGCCACTTTATGAAATAATCCAAATGGCTTTTCATGCTAATTGAAGTTGAGGTTCCATCAGATTTATTAAGTCTTAAGTTCGTGCTTCAGGTCCTATTTAAGGGGACGTTTGTTTTTTCCATTTACATATGTAATTGAATCACATGGGTAATGGATACCCAAAAATCATGTTTGTTAGGTGTGATTTTGATTCACATGTGTAAAATAGTTGTGTAAATAGTGTGAAAGATGGCCCTTTTTATGTATTGTATTTTCACACCTCAAGAGGTGTGAAACACTTTCACACATTACTGTTACTAGGCGGACTGCTACAGTGCCTCACTGAGCAGTCCGCCTTTTTTTTTTTTTTTTTTTGGGCCCCACTTGTAACATCCGGACCGTTCATTCTCTTAAGAAGCTCAAACACGGCCATATGTCCAATTTTCAACCGTTGATGATGCATGGAGGTTGAGATATGATCAACATAATCACAGCCGTTCGATTAATCTACTGTTACTAACATATAGCAGTCCGCCTTTTATAATTTTTTTAATTTTTCTGGGACCCACCTGTAAAATTAGGACCGTTCATATTCTTCAGAAGCTCAACCACGGCCATGTGTCCAATTTTCAACCATTGATGATGCATGGAGGTTGAGATATCATCAAACAATATACAACCTATTGTTACTAACATACCCAGTCCGCCTTTTATGGTTTTTTTAATGTTCTGGGCCCCACCTGTAAAATCAGGACTGTTCATATTCTTCAGAAGCTCAAACACTGTCATGTGTCCAATTTTCAACCATTGATGTTGCTTGGATGTTGAGATATCATCAAACAATCTACAACTTATTCATAGATTCACATGTGAAATGTTATGCTAGTAACAAACAGTGGAATTTTATCCACATGTGAGTCATTTACATATGCAAATGACTCATATGTGGGTCATTTACACATGTGAATCACTTTCACAATAAACAAACGACTCCTAATGGAATTTAAAAGGTTGTCCTCCACCTAAGTTTCCAGGAGATCTTCATGACGTCTCTGTTCAAGGTTATGGATTTCCTCGCCCTCAGGGTTAACGATTTCCTCTACCTCAAGGTCAACACTAGTAAAAGTTGAAGTCAGGTATTGTTTTTGCTGTTTTTGTTCATCCTTATGTACTCAGCTCTCCTTTAGCTGAAAGCTTTCTTCATTTCTTTTCTTTCCTTTTTTTTTTGTTGTATCCCCCCTAATGGGCTTTTCCTTGTTGAGTCCTCAATTGTTGTGCTGTTTTGGGGGCTGATTCTCCTAGCCCATTTTTATTTTGTTTTCAATTCAATTTACCTTTAAGCAACAAAAAAAAGAAAAAAAGAAAAAGAAAAGCTTGCGACTCTCTCATTTTTTTTTTACATATTTCTTATTGTAAGGATTTTGAGTGTTGACAAATTCATTGGGTGATGGAGACAACCGGGATTCATATTTTATTATGTATTTTCTAGTTAGACTACTTAAGATTGCATTGCTGAGAAGAAACTCAAGAAATTTGGAAAATCACTATGGGGGCTCTAGTCGGCACTCACATCCGTTCGAGCGGATACCAGACTATCATGCGCTCAAGCTATTTTCTCTTTTGCGCTCGAGCCAGTCATGAACAACACAAATTTTCTAAAAATAGAACCTCATGCGCTAGAGCAGATCTTATCCTGTGCTCGTGCACCTGAAGCGCTAAATTTCAAGTTTGATCCATAAACCACTTCCTAATTTCTCTCATCCTACTAATTTGAGTCTTACTTGTTTTAGAAGAATGAAGGCACGAACCAAGGTTTATATATTGCCATTCTCTCTCATTCTAGATATACTTCTCTCCGATTATAAACCCTAAAATCAATTGAGAGATCCATCTTTTTCTCCAAAGGTTCATCAAGTTGTTATGCAGAAGATTTTCAAACTCTGAAGTTCTTTCCATCTACTCTCCTGAAGTAGATTCACCTTGAAAAGGCTATCAAATTGGTTGGATCTTTGCAGTCCTTATGTTGGTTGCAATTGGGAAATGGATCTGCAGATTTTTGTCACTTTCAATTACATAGTGCTTGGTTGTCTATTGGTCTAGACGGTACAATCCGTGGTTTTTCTCAAGCATGATTTTCTACGTGAAAAATCCAGTGTCTCCTTCTATTGTGATTGATTGCTTGTTTTTTGGATTTAGATTAATTAATTAGATTTGGAATTTAAAAGAGAAAACTGACTAGGGACCTTAGCTTGTGTTAAGGCTTAATCTCACTTCTTCACATATATGTGTTTTAGATGTGATCCATTTAACGGTGGCTTCAAATTTGATTGAAGTGAGATTTTAGGTGCTTTACAATGTGATCCATTTTTACAATAGGCTCAATTCTAACCAGAGTGAATTATCATGGCTCCCAATTAATATGTTGCAAAAAATAATTTTGAGCAGTATGATTTCGTGTGGGCCCTCCAAACGATTTTTATAAATATATATTTTTTGCTAGTTCTTCTCGAGATGTATTAGAAAAAACAGGGTAGATGTTGTTTTCGTAGTTATATACTGCTCAAAATTATGCAATCATGCTATAAACTTTACAGTTTTTTTAATGATGATTATCATCTAAACTCCTAAATAAAAAACTGAGTTGGTCATGATATTAAAAGACAAAAAACATAAAATAGAGTTTTTTTTTTTTAATCTAGATGATTTATGTGATTTAACATTAGTGGCATTATAATCGTCATCTAAAAGACGTCCACAATTTCAAATTTAGATATTTTAAGGAAAATACTGAGAAGATTTTGAATTTAATTTTATGTAGTATAAAAGTTAATTATTATTATTTTTTGCGTTGTTTCAACCACACATATCACCCAGAGTTCGTGTGTGTTTTTGCGAGAGGGATTCAAGGACAATAGAGGGAATTATTATGATTTCCTGAGAAGCCCACTGTTCCCTTATTTAGTGCGATACATTTTTTTTAATGAAAATAAAAATATAATCTCATTTTTTTAATAGAAAGGATTTTAATTTGCTATCAAAGAGATAAAAATACAAGATTCTTCTCGACCTAATGGAAAATGAATTCCAAGGAAAGCAGCCCTGGGAAAAAATTTCTGAAAGGGATATTTGAACAAAGCAAATGATGGCATTGTTGAAAACACTGTCAAATTGTGACTTTTTCTAAAGTGAATGATAGATCTATAGTCTATACAACATGTATTTTTGGCAATACTTAGATCTGTGCTACTTAAAGTAGAACACCATTGTTGCTACTTAAAGTAGAACACCATTGTCTATAGGAATAAGGGAAGCCATGTTAATCAACCTATAAAGCTTCAGTGGCAGCACGTGATACTTGAATCCAAGTGACTATAGGTCCAATGCTTCCACTAACTGGCATATAATTAATCAATGTTAGCACATGCCCTAATTTTTATGTTTACCATCAAGATTACTGTTGGAAACTGATTTAAGTGATTGGTTTGTCAAATCAGGAAATAACAGTACCAAACACTTGAATGGAAACCATGAGAGTTGGTATTCTCAATCCTGAAATTCCCAACTTTCTAAGTTGGTTGAAACCATGCATACAACAAATTTGTAGAACTGTGATTGGCTCATTGAATAATAAGACATCAACAAACACACTTATAAAAATGAGAGATATATTTAAAACATTTAATGCCAAGCTACAACTCAAAGGAGATCGTTTACAGGAGAATAAAAGGTGGAGAATTTTTTTACCACCACCCAACTGTTTACATAGAATTGCATACATATATATTCGTAGCCACATGGGCAATAAAAAAGAAAGCGAAGGGTAAAGTATTAAAGTAGAGATGTAAATGAGACCCCCACGTTGATAAGATTTGAATTATTAAAGTAGTGGCAACTTGATATTTATTATCTATCTCACCTTAATTATTCGAAGCTTATTATTGCCATCACGTCTTTTTTTTTTCTTTTTATTTTTTGCCTTGAAAGGAAGAGATAAAACAAGACCCAACATAACAACAACAACTACAGACCACACCAGACTCTAACCAACCAACTATGACTGACAGGGAAGGAGCTTATTCTTGCCACTGCATCTTTGTTTTTTCGGTTTTAACCACTTTTAAACATACTTCTTTTAAACTTCTAAAAATTTAATTACATGCAACAAATGGACCCTATATTGTACTGTATACTCTTAGACAAGTTACACTATGAAACAGTAGCAATGTAGTATGATACCAGGTCATAAAAGTGTTCACCTAAATTTCCTGTACAAGGTAGGCCAGAACTTGAGCAAGGTCAGATGTTCTCTCAATTGCGACTGCCCCTTTCTTTTAGTAATCTTTTACGGCACTCAACAGACATTGAAAGGGGAGACAGCATTGTTGTGATGTGCCATTTAGAACTTGTTGGGGCCATGAAGTCTGTGTAATTCATAGGGTCCACTTCCAGACACAACCAACTTCATTGGACAGTCTCAACCATAACATGAATGATTAACATCAACTTGTACATTAAGAGCACTTTAACAACGATTAAAGTGTGAAAGGTTACATTTTAAAGAGGATACTTAACCTCTAACCCACGCAAAGATGTTTTTAGCTAGAATGACATATGAAAAGCTAACCATGGTAACAGATTAGGTTAGATAGATCAAGACGGGAAGATAGAGATATATGAACTGGCAAGTCATATGGGGGACATGGGAGCATCTTCCTCATGTGGTTTTGCTGGTAAAGGCTATGACATCTATTTTGTCCCTTTCCCTCACCTATTTAATTGGGTAGTTACAAATTACAATTGTGCTGATTTTTAGTAATGCCAACAACAGTCCACAACAATCTGTTTTTAGATTTGGTGGTATCTTAAATATGTATCATATTTTTAAATAATATTCAACTTTTTTTTATAGGTTTCCTTTTTTATTCCAATTTTCTTATCATTTTCTCGAAATCATTTCCACATTTAGCATGGAGGAAATCATTTATCCTCCAAGTATCTCATATGCTTGGTGATCACATTTAATTTAGGTTTTTCTTTCCTTTTCTCTTTGGATGGTCAAGTTAAAAATTTGGAATCATCTACTTGCGAATGTCTCACTTGTAAATATTTTTTGACTTTCTCATTTTAAATAAAAATATAGCATATTTCACCGGCATAGTAAAAAGAAAATGAGTAAAAACTGCGCTACCACACTAGGTCATAGGGGATTTATCTGACTCGATCAAGGCCCATAAGGATTAGTTCAACCCAAAGAGCTGGGACACCCTACGTTATATTTAAAAAAAGTTGTCATTTTTACATAATTCCCCTCATCTAACATTAACCCAACAAATTATTAAACTAACCGCATTCACATGCCTTAGCAGTAATGAACATCAACTATTTTGAAAATCACATAGTTCAATGTGTTTCGTCATGAAAAACCAAATATGATTTAAAGACAAAGCAAAATTTATCTTGACTTGAATTAGCATTTTGCAAAAATAAATGAAAATCTGATCTTTCAGGAAAAAAAAAAAAAAAACACAAGAACATAGAAAGAGTTAAATGTGGAATGAAAATTCAGAAATTGAGTTAATGAATCGGATAGCTTAGCCAGCTCATTTGGAAGTCCGACAATCATGCTAACTTTTATAAGTTTAAAAGGCATTCTCACCAATAATAAGCTATTTTGAAGGTTAAATCCTAATCAAAATTTCCATAATCAATTAAAGGGAGCCGACCCACCTCGGAATTGGTGGAGTAGCATAAGGAGTGGGTTTACTCTTCACGCTTTACTTTTAAAACCACCCTGAATTTGTTCGGTGTGTGTTTATGTGGACTTAACTGGCACCACTTGTGAGATTAATCTTGCCTGATTAGAGACCTTATGAATACCCATGTCATACGATTAAATAAACCTGATGAAAGGGAGCAGTAAAAACAAGTGGAGGGTTTGGCCCAATCCGGTTCGATTTGGCTTAATCATGATGTAAACCTTTTTTTTAAAAAGGTCAAAATAATTATAACCGGGTCAACCAGTTCACCCGTGATTCTTCTTTATCAGTTTGACAATTTTTACTTGATTAGACCATGTTTTACCATATTTGACACCTGATCCATTTTATTAATCAGACAACACAAAGAGGGGCGTTTTTGATATTTTCAGGAAAGTTGATGATAGTTACATACGACCACTCAAATACCCGATAATGACCTCCACCTCCAAAAGTCTTCACTCTTCCGTAACCGAAACCGAAATATCACAGGGGCATTTACGTCATTACATTTCCAGATTTTTAAAAACCAGTTCGACCTCCCACACTACAACAAACTCCAATCTCCACCGTCTAGTCTTCTCATCCAACGGCATCCGATGCTCCAAAAATAAAAGGAGGGAAACAGAACCAGCCGTACGATTTATCCTCCTCGTCATCCCCTCTTATCCTATATAAACCTCCCTAGGGTTTGTCTTCTCCCCCATCTTTCTTCTATCAGTCGCCGGAAGACGGCCGTTCTTGGTTCTTCCGCCGGAAAACTGCCAGGAAGCCTCCTCGGTCTCTCCGTCTACAGCCATTTTCGGACCTGATCTTCCGATCAGCTGCCGGAAAACCAGCATTCTTCGCCGGAAAGTTTCCAGATCCTGCCATTTCCGATCTGAGCTCTCGGTCTTCGGAAACCTTCGATCTCGCTCTCCGATTCGCTGAAAATGAGAGAAATCCTCCACATCCAAGGCGGGCAGTGCGGAAACCAGATCGGATCCAAGTTCTGGGAGGTCGTCTGCGACGAGCACGGCATAGATCCGACGGGTCGCTACACCGGAACCTCGGATCTGCAGCTGGAGCGCGTCAATGTCTACTACAATGAGGCTTCCTGCGGACGATTCGTTCCAAGAGCTGTGCTCATGGATCTGGAGCCAGGAACCATGGACAGCGTACGGACGGGCCCGTACGGACAGATCTTCCGGCCTGACAACTTCGTGTTCGGGCAGTCGGGCGCCGGGAACAACTGGGCGAAGGGCCACTACACCGAGGGAGCGGAGCTCATCGATTCGGTGCTCGATGT
The DNA here is from genome assembly GCA_038049695.1 of Cinnamomum chago. Lineage (NCBI taxonomy): Eukaryota > Viridiplantae > Streptophyta > Magnoliopsida > Laurales > Lauraceae > Cinnamomum > Cinnamomum chago. The sequence continues at coordinate 121,006,363 of CP142451.1, forward strand.
CGTCAGGAAAGAGGCTGAGAACTGCGATTGCCTTCAAGGTAATGTATCTTTCTCGTTGGCGTTTGGTTAGGGTTTTAGGGAGATTAGGGTTTAAGCTTTTGTTGTGATTGATGTTTTTTTTTTTTTTTGCTTACTTTTAAGGTTTTTTTTTTTTTTTTTGTTTGGTGATTAGGGTTTCAGGTGTGCCACTCGCTTGGTGGTGGAACTGGATCTGGGATGGGAACCTTGCTGATATCAAAGATCAGGGAAGAGTATCCTGATCGGATGATGCTCACATTCTCGGTGTTTCCGTCGCCTAAGGTTTCTGATACTGTGGTTGAGCCGTACAATGCCACTCTCTCTGTTCATCAGCTGGTGGAGAATGCTGATGAGTGCATGGTGTTGGACAATGAGGCTCTGTATGATATCTGCTTCAGAACTCTGAAGCTAACCACTCCCAGCTGTGAGTATATCATACTCTATGACCTGACTTCAATATAACTATTTTTGGATTTTTTTGAAAATTTTTGTGGTGGTTGTGTTGTGGATTTCCTTTATGTTGATTATTTCTATGAATAGGTAGTTCTAATGTTCTCTTTCTTTTTTTGTTGTATAAATTTAAATTGTATTTTCAGTAATTAATGCTGTTTTCTTTACTAACAAAAGAGGTGATTTTGGATTCAATTTAATGTTTAGATTCATTTTATTAACAGAAAGATCAGTATTTTTTCTTGCTGGAACTAAAAAGAATGAAGCCAACATCGGCTCCAATAGAGCTCTTAGAAACTACTGAACATGTTGTACTGCATGCAAATGTTTTGCTGAAACATGGGGCTTTACTGATTTTTCTGCTGGGAAACTTACCACCGGTACTCTTGTCCTTACGTCAGTACTCTTGTCCTTACATCAATGCCATTAGCTTTGCTCATTTTTATTTATTTATGGTTGAAAATCATTGTGTCAATTTGAACAAAAATGTTAGTGATTTTTGGGTGCTACATTTGATGGAATTGACAGGCATACCCCCACCCATACATTTTATGAGTCTCCTATTAAACATGTGGGAATCCGTTGGTTTCACCCATATGTGTCTGTGGGTTAGCTGTTCTGGTATGCTAGAGTTGGTCAATGCTGAGCCATTATTGTGTAGATCGAGTCCTTCTTATCGTTGCTTTCTGACTCTGGCAGGGGATTGGTAGAGTCAACATAGTGCTTGGACTGAAATGATGCACCCAACATGCTGATGTTGTGTGCACAATTGTTTTACAACTTATCATGAAGTAAAGAAATGGTGTGACCCATGATACTGGGATGTTTCAAAAATCAAACTAGACAATGTACCTCATCTGATTCTTTATTTTTTTTTCTATGTCCCAAGTCCCTACTATATTCATGGCATGTCCTGGTCAATCTGGGCATCATAGGGTGTAACCAACACACCTTTTTAAATTTTTTTTAATGGTTTTATTTTATATGTAAGTTTTATTATCCTTAAAAAACTGGTGTAAATAAAATGTTTCGCAGATCATACTGTAAAGAACATGTTCTCATCAGATAATTTGGCTGAAACCTTGGTAAGAGGTGACCTGTCATTCTACTGGCATCTCTCTGCAGTTGAGTCATCAACCAAGTTGTTTCTTGAAAATTAGAAGAATTCTACTGATTCTTTATTAGTGTAATCAGCCACAAAGCCCTATTGTTTGTTTAGGTTTGACCTGAAGCCATACATAACCATAATTTTTCTGAAGCAAACTATCACTATAATTTACCTTTGCCTAAATCTTTTATTCTATTGTTTGGTTTTATTTTATATATAAGTTTCATCATCATCAAAAAACTAGTTTAAACAAAATGTTTTGCAAACCCTACTGTAGAGAAAAGTTTACATCAGATAATTTTCTGAAACCTTAGGCAGAGGTAAACTGTTATTCTGCTGGATTATCTTTGCTGTTGAGTCATCAACCAACTCATTTCTTGAAAATTAGAAGGATTCAGCTGATTCTTTTTCAGTGTAAATAGCTGAAAAGCCCTATTGTTTGTTTAGGTTTGACGTTAAGCCAGACATGCTTGTAGTTTCGCTCAAGTCTCAAGTGAACTATCGCTATTAAGTTCTTTGCATCTGTTGGGTTCAAGGGACCCCTGTCAATCATGATATAGATATGCATCTAGTCTTTTTTCTTATCAGTTATCATGATTGTGTTTCCATATTGACTCAATTGATGGTGTAGTAGCTATGAATTGCTCGATGGTTCATGGTAGTTTTTATATCAATATTATTACTCCTAATGTATATGCTGAGCTATTTATGTAATCTCTCTCAGTTGGGGATCTAAATCACTTGATATCTGCAACCATGAGTGGTGTCACCTGCTGCCTGAGGTTCCCTGGACAGCTGAACTCAGACCTCCGAAAGCTTGCTGTCAATTTGATTCCCTTTCCCCGTCTCCACTTCTTTATGGTTGGGTTTGCTCCCCTAACTTCGCGTGGCTCTCAGCAGTATCGTGCCCTGACGGTCCCTGAGCTTACCCAGCAGATGTGGGATTCGAAAAACATGATGTGTGCCGCTGACCCTCGCCATGGACGGTACTTGACTGCCTCGGCCATGTTCCGTGGCAAAATGAGCACCAAGGAAGTTGATGAGCAGATGATCAATGTGCAGAATAAGAACTCGTCTTACTTTGTTGAATGGATTCCAAATAATGTGAAGTCAAGCGTCTGTGACATCCCACCAAAGGGGCTTTCCATGGCATCAACCTTCATTGGCAACTCTACCTCGATCCAGGAGATGTTCCGCAGGGTGTCGGAGCAGTTCACTGCCATGTTCAGGAGGAAGGCTTTCTTGCACTGGTACACAGGAGAGGGAATGGATGAGATGGAGTTCACAGAAGCTGAGAGCAACATGAACGATCTGGTGTCTGAATACCAGCAGTACCAGGATGCAACTGCTGATGAGGAGGGTGAGTATGAGGATGAGGAAGAAGAGGTCCAGGATATGTGAAGCGACAAAGTATAGTGTGATGCTTGCTGATGTTGTGAGAGGTTTGAGCTGATGTATGCTGTAGTAATGCCTTTTCTCCGACTTGAAATGGCTTTCTATAGGTTGGTTATATAAGTGGAGAGTGGATTGGTTAGAGTTGAATCTGTTGTTTGAATTTCTGTATTTGCTTTTGTTATATGAAATGCATGCATGCATGTTGATGACTGATAGTAAGTATTACATGCAATATTAGATGTATGTATGCTTTTGCTCTTCCAAGCTCCAATCCTCTTCTGAATGCTTAAGCAGTCTTGTGTCACTTGTGTAGTGTCTGGGATTAGGCTCTGATTGCGTGATGCATGACGATACATTGTGAACAGCATTGACACTGACTGTATGCCAATGATGTTTACTTGTGTTGATCCAACGATGTTTTTTTTACAGTGGGGCCTACACTTGTCTGATTTATTTATTTCATTTGTGTCAACCCCCAAAGCTGTTATGTAAGCCATGTTAATGCAACTGACAATTTGGATCTTACATTTTGCCATTGCTAACAACGCGGATAATATGAGTCATAGTCCGTGTGGCAGTTCTGGGGGTTGGTTCACGGATTCAAATATCAACCATATCTTAGTGGTGATCTATGAGGGAAGGAAAAGATGAGAACCTATATCTAAAATGAAATATCTCACTATTTAAGGTCTTAGGGCATGCATTCCACTAGCAGTCTTATCCTCTTGCAATGAAGTATCTCTAAAAATTTACTTTTCAAAGACCAAGATAACACATGGTGCTTGCTTTTCAAAGCTAAACAAAACACCGAAGCACATGAAAATACATTTAAAAAAAGTTTTCCAACTTTTCTTTCAAAAGGAACAAAATCTTTTAAAAAATTAGCGGTCGATTAGATGTAGAGAAATCCATCCACGTCAGTCCACGGCATATGCAAATTTGAACTGAGGACAGCTCTCTCCATCTTCAGTTTGTGGACTTTTCTCCACATTCAAATAGATTCACAAATTTCAACATTGAAGACATAGCACATTCATTAGGGAAAGAAGAGACAAGCTTTGGAGCTTACGGATATTGCATGATGTATTCAATTTTGGCTTTCTTGCAAATGGGGTGCTGAGAAAAGCCCTTTGGCCCAAATATTCACTCCACAAGCCTTATTTCAGAATATTCATCATGAAAGTTTGCTGCCTGTATTGGCAAAACAGGTCTGATTTGCATGTGTGACCGATACCCCATATCCATAAGGCCAAAATTCTACGTGTATATTTTAGTTTTTTGCTGTATGATCAGGTACTTGATCCTTGCGCTAGGATTTTGCCAGAACTTATACATGTAGTGTTTTGCTGCTGCCTATATTTGGCTTCAATTTGTAGACTTCTATATGTTTTCTCACGGTTTCAGCTGAATTTTCTCTACAGCAAAAGCCTGCTGTTGCAGTCTTCCACGACACTATTTGGAAAATGGCCTTGTTAAGTCTGTGAGCCATAATAATAACTCTCTGAGGCTGTTTCTACAGGGGATGCAGTGGGTTGGTTTTGACAAATTTATTGTTTTAGGCGTTTTTTCATGAGGTACGTTGCCACCATAGAATGTTCATTAAAGAAACAAGTACGAGGACCACAACATCTTATCAGTGGAGAATGGAGCAAAGATCCCCAGTATGTGTCCAATATGATAGTCGCTCTTGGATTGATAAAGTGCAATGAAATGATTTTGATTCACTCTTGGATTGATAAAATCCAATGACATGATTTGGACACGGTACCAAAAGATTAGAATCATATTTGGGAAAAAGAAAAAAAAAACCAATGTTTGACTACATGGACCGAAATGAAGGGCTGCAAGATGAAATATTTAGAAGAGGAAAATCAATTCGATCATGAGTGAAGTAGTGGAGTAATACATGACTTCAAGGATGAGGGAAAACATGACAAGAAGGGGTTGCTCAGTTTATGTCACCCAGATGCCCAGGGTTTGTTTCCTGGTTATGCCATTCTTCTCACTAATGTGGGCTTCCTTTTTCCATTTTTTGGGCTTCATCTTCTCACTTGTGTGAGTTCTGCTTCCCACCCTGTGCATGTGGGCTCTCTTGGGTCACAGGCCCCCTACTTTGGGGCACCAAGAAAAAGGATGAGGACAAAAATGAACTAAGAAAGGCAAACCTTTGATACATGGAAGTCAATCCCATCATCATGAAATGGGATGGATCTTGCTGGTTGCAAGAATACCATCTCATTTGGATACCATGGGTTTCAACTTTCAATGGGATGAAGCATTTCCTTGACCACACATCAACATAAACAAATACTGCACTTGGAGTGGGCTTAGACTGAAGCAGCGTTGATATTTCCGTTGACCAGAGTTCTCAATTTCTTTTTCATATGTTGTTTAGAAGGTGAAGATAGCTAAATGACGCTGTTAGGTTGGACGTGTGTTTACATGCGAGATTACATGGTTAAGCCGAGACAACAAATGTTATGTCGATCGACCCAAAAACAGCTGTTGTGTTAGAGGTGGCAAAAACGTAGCCCATGTTTTCATGTTGTTGCCAAAACCCCCAACTTTATCAAAACATAACCCCAGGCTTAGGCTGATGAATCTATGCTTGATTCATTAAACTCAGCTGTAGTTAATTTAATTATAAGCCATTAGTTCATAGTTTGAAATTGAAATAGTGAGTAGCTCACAGTCATTATCCGTGGACTGGAAAGCCTAACCTTGAAACCCAGATCCCTGCCTCACCTCAGCACTGGGCCTCACCCTCGTGCCCCTTAACAAGGTGCAATCCTCTGTGTGCGCAACCTCACCTGCCCCCACCCCACCCCCCAATGGAGAAGGGATTCTTTTTTTTTTTTTGAAATAATTAGCGAAAGGTCCCTAGAATTGAATCTTTTCAGCCTCCAGTCCAGGCAAATTCTTTTTAAGGGCTCTGGTCCAAGCAGCTAGACTGTTTGCAGCCAAAGGTCCCTGAATACAATTTACATGACTAATTTGTCATCTTTCAACTGTTTAGGCAACCAGATTTGAAATTACAAATTTCAAATCTTGGATTCCCCCTCCTCATTCCTAGGTAGACGAGATTCAATCATTAGGATTTTTTTAACCCCTTTTGGCGATGGATGGGCAGCTATCGAAGATTCCTTCCTCCTTCTCTGGTGAGTGTAGCCGGACCCTGCACGTAACCACGTTGCAGAGGAAACAAAGTTCTCCGTTGGTTCTAAAGAGGAGAAAATAAAACAAGTCAGGGACTTGGTTTGCAAATCTAAGAAGTTGCAGAGAACGTGTTCTGTTTGGATTCAAGTTTGCTGATGACCGAGAACGATGTAAGGACAAAGGAGTGTCATGAAGATATTAATTCAAACAACAGATGTGTGATCCGATGTCGTAGAAATCGGATACTTCGTCAAAACTGAAGTCAACTCAAAACCCATGGTTCTTAAATGTCCTTGTTCGTTTCACAATCTGATTGAATGAAGAAGACAATCAGCCAACACAAATCAGTTCATAACAAGCTATGTCTCGGGCACATCCATCTCCAAACCACCATGAAGGAGGTCCGGCTTGCCAGCGTCTGCTGTTGCTGCACCTCACGTCGCCTAAGAAGAAAACCGCTTTTGGTTATAGAAACCAGAATGAAGAAGAAGGGAACTGGGTCAGGTTGTGTCCAAGTTTGGGTTGGATTCGGGTTGCTACCAATCCTGTTCTTTTGCTTCCACGTTTAGCACGGGGATCAGACCCCTCTTCTCGACTTGCATGTGGCCAACCGATCTCGCGATCAACAGTAGATCTATGATGCAGCCAAGAACCCTTTTCAAGATCTGATCTGATCTCCTCCGTCCTCCATTGATTTTTCAAATTTTTTTGAATTTTGAGTTTTTGTCAAATTTATTTGAATTTTGCACAAATTTATCTGAGTTTCGGAACAAATTTTTTTAAGTTATGGACAAACCTAGCTGAGTTCTTAACAAATTTATGTGAGTTCTAGAATAAATTTATCTGAGTTTTTGTCAAGTTTATATGATTTTTTCATTTTTTTGTCAAATTTATTTAAGTTTTGCGCAAATTTATTTGAGTTCTGAAACAAATTTCTCTGAGTTCTCGACAAATCTATCTGAGTTTTTGGCTAATTTATCTGAGTTCTAGAACAAATTTATTTGAGTTCGGGTCAAATCTATATGAGTTTTTGGCAAATTTATCTGAGTTCTAAAACAAATTTATCTGATTTCTGGACAAATCTATCTGAGTTTTTAGAAAATTTATTTTAGTTTTCGAAAAATATAGTTGACTTTCTAACAAATTTATCTCCATTTGGAAAATTTTAACTTAGTTTTTGAACTAAACTTAGGCTATTCTTTTGAAATTTATTTACATTTTTTAAAATAAATTTAACTGAGTTTTAGCAAAAATACTTTAGTTTTTTGCAAATTTTTCTGAAATTCGAAAAATTGAGTTACCTTAGTTTTGGAAAATGTATTTGCATTTTTTTAAATTTATTTGTATTTTTTAATTTTATTTACACTTTTTGAAATTTATTTCAGTTTTTTGAAATTGATTTTCATCTTTTGAAATTTATTTATATTTTTTGAAATTTATTTGGATCTTTTGAAATTTATTTGCGTCTTTTTAAATTGATTTTCAACTTTTGAAATTTATTTATATTTTTTTATAGTTATTTGGATCTTTTGAGATTTATTTGCGTCTTTTTAAATTTCTCTGCCTTCTTGCCTTTTTTGAAATTATTGCATTTCTTGAATTTTATTTGTGTTCTTTCGAATTTATTTGTATTTTTCGGATTTATTTGCATCATTTTATTTTATTTTCGTCTTTTGAGATTTATTTACACTTTTTGAAATTTACTTGACTAATTAAATGGTAGTTGACTATTATTAATGTCATATCCCACTAATCATGGGATATGATTTTGAAGAAAGGTTAAATTAGACATCTTATGTCTTCAAATTTGGAAAAAAGGACTTATCACACTATGAAAAAAGATTGTGGACCTAAGGCAATAAAGTGACATTCAGGACCTGTCGCTGAATGCCCCCCTTTTTTTTTTCAAACCCATGAGTATGTAAGATTCTCAAAGTTATTCACATATGTAACCTCCAATTTTTTACCCTTCTTTTCTTTTTTGCTATCGACCCCTTCTTTTCTTGTTGAAAGGTATTTGTTCTTCCTTTCATCAAAGATCTTGGTATATTTTGTGTTGATCTAAGGCACCTGACTAGCAATATGGACCAAACAGATGGCCTAGATTGGATATTAAACTATCCATTTGTCTGAATGAAGTGTTTATTCTACTGGATCAGTTTCCATTAATGGCTTCTTCCTTTTTAGAAAGTAATAGTCATTAACTCATTATATATATATATATATATATAGTAGGGCTCTTTTAAACTGCAGCTTAGCTTATCATAAGTTAGAATAGTGCTGGTCTTTACAAATCAAAGTTGATTATATTTGTTTTTTGCATGATGGACCTGAGAAATCCAGTTTTGATTGAATTTATCTTGATTTTGGAGACGATCATCATGCAAAAAACAACATCATCGACTTTGATTTGTGGGGCCAACCCTGTTTCAGCTTAGGAGAGCTGACCCCATATATATATATATATATATATATATATATATATATATATATGGGGAAGTTTCAAGTGCATCCATCCCTCACCATAGGGTGAGGGACACTTCCATAATTGAAAATTTTCAAGTACAAAAGTTATTTTTCAAGTACATAGGTGAGGTACACTTCTTTGTCTTCATGTACAAAAAGGGGAAGTGCCCCTCACCCTATGGTGAGGGATAGATGCACTTGAAACCTCTCCTATATATATATAGGGTATTCATATGCATCCATCCGTCACCATAGGGTGATGGATGCTTCCATAAATGGAAAGTTTCAAGTACAAAAGGGGGATATGTACTTGAAATCCCCCATTTATGGAAGCACCCCTCATGCTATGGTGAGGGATAGATGCATATGAACATTCCCATATATATATATATATATATGAGCAATGCTCTCCTAAGCTCAAGCTTAGGAGAAAATCTCATAATTAAGCTTATGCTTGTAGGGCCCACCTTTGGTCCATCCAAGTGAACCAAATACATGACCCTCTTAAATTACACATGTCCGCCAACTTTCGGTTAGATCCGAATTTACTAGAATGTTGAATCGACTGTGTATCAATCCGAATAGACTGTTGGCCATTAAACTTTTGGGTTCATATGGAGATGATAGAAATCACGGTTGGAGCTGATTTTTTTGTAGAGAGAAAAATCACATGGAGTCCTTGAAATCCCCCCATCTCTATCCTCATGTGGGTCATCAGGTGGGCCCCACCACTTGAGCTTAGGAGAGCTAAAAATGAAATCACTAAAAATAAAATTCCTCAAACATGCCCTAAATCCTAATTGTATTTTCATTCGATAAAAGACACTATCCTATGAAGAGAAATTGTGGGACCCCCTATCGAAGAAGTCTAGTGAGACGGTTAGCCGAGTTCACTTTCCTTTCATCAACAATCCTACCCTTCTAACTCTCCATGCCACTTCACATCTTCAAAATTAGAAAAAAAGCATCTACTTTGCTCGAGTACAAATTATTCATCATCAAAGCCTTTTCGCAACTATACTAAGTCAGCTAAATGAATTACATTTTTTCAGTCCAATCTATTTTGAGCTGATTACAAATTCTTTATATTTATTGTTATTAGTTTCATCCATATCCTTTTCGACCCGCTCCTTCTCTTTCATTGGCCATCAACATACATCCAAAAACTTTTGCTTGATGGCATTTTGGTTGACTTTTTTTTTATAAATGGATTATGATGAAAGTTTTATGCTGGATGTGAACCAGTCTAATTCAACCCTTCATTATTCGGGGTTGGGACTGACAGCGAAAACTGGGAAGTCGTTCTGAGTATGAATTAATAAAACTGAATCTTTTGCAACTTGGGCATCTTTCTATCTGATCCAAACCATTAAAGATGCAAGCCTGATTGCCTATGAATAAAATGAATATGACCACACATTCTCTATTTGATGCTCCTGAAAGTGTATGTAGGTGTCGTAAAAGGACAAGAGAAAAGGTTAATATGCTTGTATTGGTTAGTAGTTGGGCATATGCCCTTCTGGATTCGACTTACCAGTGGACAAATAAAAAGGTAACTCCATTAAAGTTTAAAATGATAACAACAAGTATCAGAAAGAGGTAAAAAACAAAAAAAAAAAAAGTTATCAGGAAGAAGTGGGTGTGCAGAAAGCAGTGGGGCCCACCATTCAAGTGGACCCACAAACTGCGTGGGAATGAAGCAGGCCAAGAGACCTAAGAAAGAATGATGCTTTGTTGCACCATCATCTACATCTGGACCATGTTGCACCCAAGACAGCCCAAATAAAAAAAGAAGTTCCAACAAATAGTCCTCATTGTTTGGCCGCGGGCAGAGACTGGTCCCCAGCTGAACTGATTTTCTTCAATTGAGAGAATTTCAGTTTCCTACTTGAGAGATAACAATGTGATCCCTCTCTTTCTCGTGGAAAAGGAAAAATGTTACCTAGAGTGAGATTCTCTCGCTGCATGGACTCGCCCTAAAAACCGAAAACCTTGATTGGAATCAGATCCAAATGTTTTCAGCCGACTTCTCATGTGGTCTAAGCCCTACCCGACACAAAGAGTCAATTAATTTTGGATGCACGTCTAGATCCATTTAAGATTGGTTACCTCACTATAACTGCTTAATTACACATGTCCCACATAAAAATGGAACATATAAAAACCCTACGCATCAGGGACCTCTTTCTATTTTCTAGTATGCCATGGCTTTTAGTAGGAGGTATGAGTAGCAAATGAAGAAAGAGGGAAGTTTTGCATTTAAGTCAGCCTTTCTCACAATTTGCAGAGGCTACTATAGATGGAAAAAGATGCAACTTCATCAGGTCCCAGGTTCAAAACACACTGACAGGTGACATTTCTCAATCAAATGACCAAGGGCTAGAAAGATAATGAAGTCTCCTCATAATTGGATATATCATAGTTTGAACAATAATTTTAAGTTATTGTATCATCACTATACTTTATAAAAGCTATCTCGATAAACTTAATATATCACTAAAACCGAGTTTGTCAAAGGAATTTTTTTTTTTTTTTTGAAATCGCAGGGTTTCTCGGTCTTACGGCCAAACTAGTCCGTATGGCCCCAGGAGCGGATAAGCGAGGGGCAAGCGTCGAACTCGGGACCTCCGCGTTGACAATACGTCCCGAAACCACTTGATCTACGCCCGGGCTCATCACAAGAAAATTACAAGTTTTAGTTTCTGCTTTCCACATAAATTATTCAACTCCCTTCAATTTGTTTCTATTTTTAGATTTTGAAGACATTTTTTAGATGACTGACCTCATAAACTTTACAAAAAAAAATGTCTATATTATTTCTTGGTGATATTATGGATAGAGATATTTGTCACCATGCCCACAATCCTTTGAAATTAAATAACTCATCTCTCTCTCTCTCTCTCTCTCTCTCAAACACATGGCTTTCTCTTTTAAAAAGTGGGACCATTATTACCTCATTTGAGTTGGTCCCATGACGACTTCATGCATGCATAGGGCTGAACCCTTATAATGGGAACCGGGTGGGGTCCCCACGGTATATCTGACCTTTCATTCCCACCTTTCATGCAGAGAAAGGGTCCCTGTTCCCTGTCTTTGAAGAGCCGAGATTGAAAATTAGCCAATTATCAATTGTTGCCGACACACTCATGGTTGAGTGGTGTTGACACCTAGTATCACACATATGCTAGGATTAATCCTTGGGTCTTTAAATTCGCATTATCATTCATCACCACCAAGCTTTTCGAGCTTTGATACCACTTGCAAGATCTCAGACACCATTGAGAGCCCAAAATCAATTGGTGATGGAAAACAACACAATATGTTTTATAGTCTGTTGATTGTGTTAGAAAGGCATTCGAGCATATCACTCTACTACCATGGGTGCATACGAGGGTTGTACTAGAGACCTAACAATCCCCCTCACTGGTACCGCCCAAGAGGAGACTTGAACCCCCAATCTTACCGGACTCTAATACCGCTTATAGGATTTCAGACACCATTCCCGAAATCAATTGGTGATGGAAAACGACACAACAATAGTTTTATAGTCTATAGGTTGTGTTGAGAAGGTATTCGAGCATCACTCCACCATGGGTGCACACCCGAGTTGTACCGGGACCTAACAATTCTTAAGAATATAGTGCCAAGTATTGAATGCTTAGCGAACTTAAGCAATGTCTTTCTAAAACAATTGCTAAAATAGCCGTAAAGATTAAGATCATGTCATGACAATGGCCCATCAGATAATCCCCTCTTCTATAACATAATTACCCTTCCATCTTGGGAATAAAGTGATAACCCAGTGACTGGGTATCATTTTCTCACCCAACTGCTCAACATTTGATTCTTAAATCCTCTACATGTGCAGATAATCATCTCCCCAACGTGCGCTGAGGTTTACTTTGGTAAACATGAATTTAAAAATTGAGGGCCTCCTCCACATGGCCAGTACATATCAACTTTCATACCCTTCCCTCGTCACCTTGTCATTTGTTCATCAACTACACAACCCCACTTTCCTATAAATCACAATACAATCTTACAAAATTTGCAGTTTCCACCAAAAAGAACCATATCCCTTATCCGAGGTCTGTTGTTACACCAAACACAATAAAGAAAAGTCATCAACTCTCCACATCAGCCCCAATCCTATTTCTAAATGATAAATGAAACAAAAAGTCAAGCAACAGCTCGTTCCACCTTCCAACTCCCTCCCCTTCTTATCTCTCTTCCTAGTTACTGAAAAAGACAAAGGACACCCAAATGAAGGGCCACGATGCCCTGATGAATTTGAGTCTTGGGTGGGCCCCAAAATGGTGGGCTCAATCTCATGAACAAGTGCCATGTGTAGGGGGGAAAAAAAAAGATGGTCAAGTTCCCACTAGTATGGAATGGAATTCCATGCAAACACGACAAGTTCTATGCATGTAATCACAAATGAGTTTCAAATTGAGAGGTTTGATTAATCTCCATTTGAAGGGAGGGTCCACGTCTGTCTTTGTAATAATACTTAATAGCAAGATAGCTATACATAGAAAAGGTGGCTGAAATTGTTAACGTAATAAGGAGAAACATGCAATTATCTAATCTGTTGCTTTCTGTCAACATGTGTCGCGTGCCAACTATGGAGAGTTTGGTCGCTCCCAAACTCCAATGCATGCATACTACATGCCATTTCCAAACATGATTCACATGTAAACGTGCCATTCAAGGAAAGCAAATCCCATCAAACATCTTTCAAAATCAAACATACATGCACCTGACGTCCATAATAAATCATTCATCATCACAGCTTATCTGCATTTTTAGGTCTTTCATGAACCCTAATCAGAGTTGTAATCTAAGAAAATGTAGAATCACTTATTTTGCATAATGAAAGGTTTATTCATGCTAATAAGTGGAATGGGTTTATTCAGATTTTTTTATTTTTATTTTGGGTGTTTTTATTCACAAATTTGTTGGGTGTTAATTCATAGAGGGTATGTAGATTTAAATTTGAATGAATTGAACAACTAAGATGTGGGGCCCACTATACTATATAGTGAGAATCGAAATGGATCTTAAAGTAGAAAACCAAGGGTGTAGCTTGAGCAAATTGTGGTCATACATTTGACACTCCTGTAGCTTTCCATTTATTATATTATATGTATGCCAACTATTGGTATTTTAATTTTAGGTTCTTCCTTTCCATATCTTCTAATACTATTTTTTTTTTCTAGAATGTCTTTTTAAGAGTATTTCAGAGTTTTGATGAGTTGGAAAGGAAAAAAAAAAAAATGAAATGCAGAGTACATTTCAAACCTTGGTATCTCTGGATTACATTATGCTTTGTGGTGTTTTTGGATAAGCTATATCATTTTTTATTAGCTAAAGTATTTAGTTGACTCATCATACTATTAATTTTCTCCATTTTGTTCTAGGATAAAATAAGAAATACAAGTACGATATTAGAGACAACTAACAAAAAACAGGGTAATTTTTTTATAATTTATTTTTTTAAACAGGAATTTATATTATTATCTTTTCCAATTTTCATAAATACTGTTGTTGTTGTATAATGATTTTTGAGTCATTTATTTACAAGAAAAAAATTAATTACTTATATTAAAAAATACTATTCTATTCGTTTATTCTAATATTTATGTTCTACTACTAATTTTTTTAATTTTGAAGTTTTGTTCTCATCTTTGAAATCTGTTAAACTTGGTATTTATATCATCCCAAGTTTAATAATCAGACTTTTTTTTATTTTTGATTTTTTTTTTACATTTGGAAGAGTTGTGCAGAAAAAAGGAACACTAAAACAGTCTCGTGCAAAAACAAAAGGAACACTAATAACTTTTCTGCAAACTACAAATTATCAAAACGTATCTTCAAAATCAAAGCAGCTGTAGAATGAAAGATAAAATAGCTCCTAGTATATATATATATATATATATATATATATATATATATATATATATATATATATATATATATATAAACAGCAAGGGCCGATTTGTTTGCATAAAATATATATAAACAGCAAGGGCCGATTTGTTTGCATAAAATTGAATTCTTAGGAATTCTGAGATCCGTTTTCCAATCATAATTGATAAAAATTAAAGAACCCAAGGTTGGTATTCACAAGTGGCCCTCAAATAATCGCCCCATGGGTGGAAAATATATAGACGGAATCACCTTTGAAAATCGAATCTTAGGAAAGTCAGGACCGGATAATTCAATCCGTTGCCTCTTTGGAAATTGGAACCCATTTTACCATAAATTTCTAGGAATTCAATTTCATGCAAACAAATGGGCCCTAAATAAATACTGGGGCAACATCTAAGTTACAAAATTTAGTCAGCAGACCCACTAATTTGCAACAATAAAGAAAGAAAGGTTGATGTCAAATTGTAGTAAACAGAGCCTTGAATAGAGACTGGGAGAAGAGCAGCAGCTGTGAAACATATCAACAGAACTCTTCTACATATATAATAACAGAGCTAGAAAGAATGTGCTTGCACTAAAATGCACTTTGACAAGTGTTGTTATGTTTTCAGTAAAAATATTACCACAATTTGACATCAACCTAACAAGTAAAAACATGTGGATACCCAAAAAAAAAAAAAGTAAAAACATATAATAATACTGTGAGAACTAAGGTCTTCAAAGTATTTATTCTCATTAACCAGTCTAAAATTTTGATCAGCTCAATTGTACTAATATCCATATATCAGCATTCTACTCCATACATACATCTTTCTGCAAATGAGTTTCAAACAATCTGGACACTGAAAATTATGTCCTTCATTCCTGTTTCTCCTCCAATTTAATAAAAAACTATCTTTCCTCAGCAAATCATGGTCTGCCAGTTGTATATTAAAGAGTTTGATGTCTACTCAATTATGTCAAAGAATGTCATTTTCTAATGAAATGAAGTAAACCATACCGAAGTTTCTTTCCATTGTTTGCTTTTGGAATGGAAGGAAACTAATGCAATCAATGATCTCTAAGACTAAAAGCTGCGACGCACATTTGCCCAATGCCGGTTATGGATTCCTGGTTTGAAATGGGAGTTTCTCTGACTAGGAGGAGATTGCTTAGGGAGATCATGCAACTCCATGAACTGAATTGTACGCTGTTTTTTTGCTGCATGGAAATAAATTAGAGCACACTCGGATCAAATCTTAAGTTTAACAAGCAGGTCTAAATAATATAAAGGCAGAAAGCAGAGACAAACTTACCATTCTCGAGTTGTTGGTAACGCTCTTGAAGATTCCTTCTCGAGGCTTCTACCTTCATCTGGACTAAATCGTCTGAAGATAAGGATTTCTAGAAACCAGTATGCAGTAGTCAGAAAATTGAAGGTTGAACTTAAAAATTGTAACCACATATTTTATTTTATTTATTTATTTATATTATTATTATTATTATTATTATTGAAAGGTACTGCAACTACTTGATTAGAGAGACAACATTTTAACTGTCTGATAATAATCAATGGCAATTGGCAAGACAGTGTGTGTACTTACATCTTGCTGAACAGTTGGAGGCTTCTTTTGAACCCAAAGTAGCTCTGACTGCTGCGGTGGCAACTTATCAACACCATCAGCTTTATGATCTGAACTAAATTTTGGAGGTCTCTCTTGCCCAAAATTGTTGTTGGATGGTTTGGTTTGCTTGGCACCAGCTACTTGTTTGCTTATCTGGATTTTATTCTCTTTGGGCGCATTTGCGTCATTCAGCTTCCTCTTACGATCATAGTTTTCTGATCCAGGTTTTCTTCCATTTTCGTCATTCATGTTTTTCCAACTGTTACTAATATCTGAAAAATATTCACAACAAAATGATACTTTAATTTGACAAATTCAAACCAGAGGATCTATAACAACTAAAAAAAAAGATGTAAAAACCAACTCACTTCCATCATCGTCCATGCCATCAAAGAACTGCATTCAACAGTTACAAAATATAGATATGAAAAGATTGTCAGCAAGGGAGCAAAATAACACAAATCAAATAAAAGATAAATTCCAATGAGGTCCAACCATATAATAATCTACTATATGTACCTGTGAGAGCTCCAGTGATGTAGGTTGTGTAGTAAAGAAAGCTCCTTCATCCAATGGAGGAGATGGAAGCCCTTCTTCTTCTTCTTCTTCATCCACAACCGAGGGTTTTTTAGACTCTGGTGTTTCTCCTGCAACCACAAAGTCATAGATAAATCTCTGTGTATCCAATATCAGAATGACATTATAATAATTGAAAGAATGTAAGACATGCCACCAATTAAAACAGAAGTAGAAAATTCCTACCTGCAATAGCAGCTGCAGTATTAACCCACTCATCAACCATATCCTTCCACACACTGGAAATCAAACAAAATGATTCATGTCATTAGAATCTCTCTTCTTTCTTTTTCTTCAGAATTCTATCAACAACTATACAAAGAAGAAATGGAAATGGGTTTTGTTGGGATATGGGTTAAAAACGAGAAATGCTAAGGTGGACATTGTACAGCTAACTACTAAAAGAAAAATATGATGCATCTTAATATTAATCAATAAAAGACATGGTAATGAAATGAGTTTAAGTTCAAGCTTCAAGAATTTTAGAAATGCCACTATGTATGGAATGTGCACGTTATAGGCCATGACAAAAATAGAAATAGACCTTGTAACATGATTTCAACAAGCAAGCAAACGGAGTTTACTATGCCATCCAATTCCATCAAGTGCATTCAAACTAAAAAATGGCTAACTAGAATCGCAAAAGTTCAGTCATGCTTGCTAGGAACTAACACACGCACACGAAAAAAAAAGAAGAAGAAATGGTAAATAACTTATAGGCAAGCTGACTCGAACACATTACCATGTAATTGATACAACAGAAATGCAGAGAAAAGTTACAAAAGACTGATTTGGGTGTGCAAACATGGATAGAAGGTTAGGAAGCTAACATGGCGGACACTTTGTTCCCCTAGACATTCACAAACCAACCCTAAAATCAAGCAAGTCTATTAATATCATCATTAAAGCCTTGTCCCAATTATGTTTGGGTCAGCTAACAAAGTCTATTGATAATACAACAAAAATTGGAAAAAGAGGGTGGAGGTTCCGCAAACATGGAAAGCAGGTCAGGAGGCTGATGTGGTGGACACTCCATTCCATAGAGATTCCCAAACCAAGCCTAAATCAAGTCTGTCAGGGGGTGATTGGTTCCGCAAACACAGCAAGCAGGTTACGAGGCTTACGTGGCAAGCACTCCGTTCCATGGACCTTTTCGGGCCTGTTTTTTCCCCATTAGGGGAGGAATAGAAGAGGAGTAGGACTATAGGATGTCACATTTAGATAAAGTTAAAGAGGAGTGGGTTGAAATAAATGAGTAGATGAATTACTTTTTATGCATTTGCATGGTTGGTGTAAAGTAAAAGGATTTAAACTTGCATTTAGTTGGATAACGAGAATGGATAATGAGTTACTCCACCCCACTTTATTATGGTATCTTCGAGCGAGTAACCATGGGAAAGAAAAAGTTGGGTTAGAGTAACTGCCAGCCGGGCAGACATATTTATTTTACTAGTCCGGGGCAATGCAAACAAGCGCCCCATCGGGTAAAGAATCCAACCGTTGAGATTTAGTTCAACCCTCCTTCACTTTATTCTTTTTCCAACAAACACGCCGTTAAAAACTAACCCTAAATTAAGCGAGCTTGTCGCTAACACAACCAAAATCGGAAAAGGAGCTGAACGGAATTAACTATACTATGTCCTCAATAACATAAATGAGATCAATTTCAATAAATGAATCAATTATTAACCGGTAACCAAAAAAAAAACCCTCAAGTTCTGAGGTTCAAAAATAAAGCAAGTTACGAGTCTCACATGGAGGGCACTCTGTTCCACAGAGATTCACAAACAAACTCTAAATTAAGCACGTCTGTTAATTCAACAAACAACGGAAAAGGAGCTAAACTGAAGTAACTCTACTACATGCTCAATAATAATGAGATCAATTTCAATAAATGAATCGATTAACAACTGGTATAAAAAAACTTAAGTTCGTAAACTGGAGATTACTTTCCAGCAAAGAGTAATAAATCTTACCTGATAAGAGTTCGTGCAAGGTCACGTATCCGGTTTGACCCCCGCTTACGCAGCGCATTAACAGCTCTTCCAATCTCAGTAGTCTGAAGAGGACAGTAGAAATTCAGTAATTGAGAAAACAATTCAGCCCAGTTCACTGAATCTGTTCGTAGATTGGGAGCATCAACAGAAGCTTCACCAGCATTCCAATAGGAAAACATAATGCAAATCAAAAGACACAAATCCACACCTTCAATATTTCCACAGACAGCTCCATCAATTGAAGTTTCCTCAATGACTCGAACAATGCACTTTCAGTCTGTAAACATCATCAATCACATATTTCCAATCAACACCAATATTCAAAAATTTTATGCCATCTGATCGTCCGCCATCAGAAGGCTTAAGGAAATTCTTCATCTGATCTTAAAACATTACCGCCCAACAAAGTTTATAATCGAATTAAACAGTCAACCTCCTCATCAAAATCATCACAAAGGAAACCTCTAACTAAAGACAACCAGTAATTGAAAACATTACTTACTGATCTTTAACCACCACAACTGCAACTAACAGCAACCAAAGAAATATTCTCAGCAAACCCATCTCAAAAGTGCTCATAATACAACAGTTACAGATTCATATACATATCAGAGAAAGTTCAAACCATTCAAAAACAGATACTTGTTTCCAATCAAGCACCAACAGAGCAGTAAAACAAACACATTGATATACATAGCAAATGAAAACACCAACAAGATTGGGAGTTTGAAATAAACCTCATCTTTATTGCTTAGAAGTTCTTTAATCCTCAGAACCTCCTTAACAAGTTGACTCTCCTCTTCAAGCTCTTCTGTCAGTGCCTCTGCCTCATCATAGCTATAATTGCTGACCCAATTCTGCGAATTCAGTTCGCGGTACTCATCTGTGCTGCTATTTACTTTGCTCTCCTTCCCACCAACTTGGCCCCCAGAACTGCCATTGATTCCATTTTCTTCCTGTTTGAGGGGGACTGCCAGTTCAAGGCGATCACACCCAGAACAGAGTCTCAATCGGCAAGTGTAGAGCTTCTCGGCAATTCGATCACGCCTCATCTGGAACTCCTCTGGGCAATCTGATGCTGCGACTAAAATCGCATGCTCAATCACCTCAAAGATATCCGAATTAGCACTGCGAAAGTAATCCCGCCAGTGATCGAGTTCGCCAGATTTGTTATCCATGTTGAAAACCGAATAGGAACGAAGAAAAACAATCCCTCGGTGAACAACCCAGAAGCTAAAAGATCGATTCTTTCATTGCTTTTGATAGTAAACAAGATAATAAAAATCTGATTTTTATCTGGTAAAATCGAATCTTTTTCACTTGTTCGATCCAAAATACAACTGGTTACGGAATTCTGCTGCCTGATTGAAGGAAATAGTAATCTGGGGTTCAAAGAAAACACCACTTTCTGATCAGATTACAGCAGAGACGTCTATCACAAGTAAAAAAAAAAAGAAGAAGAAGAAAAAATGTAGAACTTTTGTTGATGAATGGTGTGTTTTCCACGTCTGAAATCGATAATCCAAATGGATATTGGACTTCTTTACCGATTCAACGTAACAGAATAACGAATAAAACACAAGAAAACCGATCAAAGTACAAGAGAAACAGGTCTCTCAGCTAAAACCAAACACTGTCTTTCAAACAAAAAGAACATTTTTTTTTTTTTTAAACTTTCAACTGTTACTGGGTTTTTTTACTGGAAATCACAAATGAGCATCTGGGCTTTCACCGAATCGATATTTTTAACCAACTAGCAAAAACCCAATCATTCTCATACTTTCCTTTTCCTTAGAAAATGAAAAAAAAAATCCAATCTTTTCCACAGCTATGGAAATGGGTTTTCCATCTTCTCCCCCACAGTCGACATGGATTTCTCAAAAATTAAAAAACATGGAAGAATAGACAGAAATCTCACAGGAGAAAGTGCAGGAAGACCCCAAAAGAATGGAAAAGTCCAATGGAGGAAAGAAGAAAGAAACCGGTTTACAGTGATTTCGGCCGTTTTTTCAAAAATCAGATTGACAACAAGGAGCAGAGAGAGAGGGTTTTTGGTTTGGCTTATATTTTTACCGTACACTCCCCCTTTTATCCTTTTTAGATTCTTCTTCGGTTTCTTCACTGGCCCCAGTGCAGTCTTCTCCAACCTTAAGTGGGTCCCATTTATCACCTAGATTGGATACCACATGGCCTTATTTTAGAATGTCAAATCCTGATCATGGCCCACTTGTTGAATGGTTCAGATAGTGAGCTAGCAGCAGAATATAATTTTTTGGGGGGCATGGTTTCGGGTGGCACCGCGGTTCACCAGGTTTAATGGTTTGTACCAGTTTTGTGGATAAGAAATACCAACAAAAAGAAGAGAGTTGCCAAATGCCCAATGATAGGAAAGTGATTTTCTTGAAAGCCATGGCCACCAATCACCCATAAGATGTATGAGACTCACAAAACATTGGTAAGTAGGATTTTCTTATACTACATATACATGTTGTTATATAGATAAATGTAAAAGAGATAGAGTGCAATGGGTGAGAAATGCATTTATAATTATTTTAGATATTTTTTAAATTAAGAAATAATACAAAAACGTAAATATTAAAAGTAGAAGCTAAATTCAGGTAGAGTAATGATGCAGAGATTTAACTCTTTAATAAAATATAAGCTCTCGGCTAAATTCGATAGTAGGGCTCACCTTCTTAAATCGGAACTAATTTTACGGTCATAAACGCTAAGTTCTTTTATTCTCGCAAGCTACAATCAATGAACTGGTGTCTATTTTATATGTGTCGGATTTTATTTGATTTTTTTATTTATTTATCACGTGTTAAACGAGATTGATCATATTTTTTACACGTGATAAATTCATTTATTCGATCATTGATATTGATGATCATTGATGAATTTTAGTTTGATGTTGCGTTCCGCACGCGACAAAAATCTAAAACTTTGGATTGTTGTTAATTACGGTCAATAACTTTTAAAAGTAAATTTGGAGTCTACGAAATCTAAGAATAGAGCTCACCTTCTTAAAATCCAAACTCGTTGCAAAGGCGGCTAAACCTTCATGCACACGCTAGCTGCAATCATTAAACTCATTACATGTTTTTGCACGAATGAATATAATACATGTTTAACAACCGATAAATTCAATTGTCTAATCACCCACACTCGCGCAAACTTTGGAATGATTCTCAATTCTACACATGGTAAAATCTGATTATGTTTCTCTTAAAATATTATAAAATCAGACATTTAAATATAGTTGAAATGTAAAACAAATGATCAATTCAATTAAAACTTTTTAATGTTATTGAATCCACAACTATTTGGATGCCAGTATGATGGCATTGCAGTCTATGTTTGATTTAGATGTAAGAAGGTGGGCAAAACATGAATTGGTGAACTGTAGGTCTAAGTCAGTGGAGGGGCCCTTCTGTGGATTTAAGCCCACAGTGATAAACACCAAAAAACATAGGGGATATGTACTGGTTTTGCATTGCGGACTGTCAAAAGGTGTAAATAGTTAATAGGGACCCAAAAAAGGAAAGGTCCAACAACAGGGATGGCTCCCAATTTAAAGCTGTCATAGTAGCTTCTTCCTTTCTTCCTTTGTTTTTAACTGACTTTTGAAAGCTGATTGATACTCTGTATCTGAAGACAACAATAATTAGTCTCCGGGGTATCCTCACAAGATATGGTATGTGGGCCCCACCTCTGAGATTAGTCTCTGCTATATCCTCCACACAAGATTACCACTGCACGGCCCACCTTGTTTAATCAAAATCTTAAATTTCCATTCTTGTTGTCTCTAGACATGTCTACGTATCTTTTCTTCTTGGATCATGATCAACTCTATTGTTCTAAGATGATTTTCTTCACTTGAGCAAGCTGAAAGAAATGTTTTTATTTGAGTGAGGTGGGGTTGGGATGAATGGATTGATGTCTGATATTGGATGGATCAATGTGTATAAAAACCAAATTTGACTTGATATTTATTTGGATTTTTCATGTATAGATTGAATATTGACTTCGAATTTGGATCTCTGCTTATCTAGAGGAGGTAGTGTGCTGTGAATAGCTTGAATTTGTAGTCCTCAAAATATTTTCCATGCAAATTTGAGCATCTGATTTGATCTCTGTCAAATGTACATTCATCACTTGTGTGGTGTACCCATCATACATTGTTGTATCATTACTAAATCCTTTGGGGTTGAATTGATAGTGATGCAAATTTGTAGGCAGGTGGGTGAAGGGTTGAGTCATGGTTATAAATGTGAGACCAAATGGATTTGTTTCTCAAAAAATCTATAGACAACATTAGTATGATTTTTTATTTTGTGTATCTGTAATACAATTAATGTAGACTGATATGGATGGTTACATTTATTGTTTAAGATAAGTATACAATCCATCCGTATCAATGGATACATTGATCTGAATTTTTCAACATGGCTTACCTGTATTATATTTCACTAAGAGATCTTGTAGGTCATAGTTAGAAAGTCTAGTACCATGCATATACATGTATGTAGATATTTTTTATAACTATGTCCCATACATATATATGTTTCCAAAGATACGTTTTAATGGCTGAAATCTTCATTGAAGTTTTATGTGCACAAATCATACATGTTTATCCATAAAATGTGCATATTATACATTATTTTGTGAAAAGTTTTATACAACTTTAAGAAGGTATTTTTTTTTCCATGCACCTATATTTTTACCATTGAATTGACTTGACTTTCCATTTCTAGAGTAAAGATCAATGCTGTCTGGATACCACATGGATATGGCAGGAACACGGAATGGATATAATAGGGGCATGCATGGATTTTACTCATAAAAAGTAAAGTATGAGATAAAATACAACGAAATACTTTGCCTATTTTGAGGTGTTCGGGCATCATAGATAAAGATGCCTTTATCCAAAAAAGCAAGTCACACACCTATTGTAGGGTAATGCTTAATTCCATGCTACGGGGCCTCAAGTTTACACAGGTATCCGTTGGACAATTCATATCTGTTTTTTTTTTTTTTTTGCTATCGGAGGGTTCCCAACCCTTTGGCCTAGTTTAATCCCTCCGGGCCCAAAGGGA
This sequence comes from Cinnamomum chago, assembly GCA_038049695.1. Lineage (NCBI taxonomy): Eukaryota > Viridiplantae > Streptophyta > Magnoliopsida > Laurales > Lauraceae > Cinnamomum > Cinnamomum chago. Next base: position 121,030,163 of record CP142451.1, read on the forward strand.
AGCTAGGTAAACTCCCCTGTAGTCCTAGTGTGGTAATGCAGTTTCGAATCTACAACCTCTGGATGCAAACCGTGGTCTTAGGCCAATTGAGCTACCCTTTGGGGTTATATTTGTTGAATCTATAGCATACCATTGGCAATCCAAAAGACTAGAATAGAGAAATCTCCACCAACTACAGAATCTACAAACAAATGGACAATTTTAGCAGTTGAAGATGTAATTTTTGAATTTACCATCAATTATAGGATAGATCACCATCATCATTGTCGTCTTAAAGTCCTAAAATCTAATCTTTCGGTTTGTAAAGTAAATTCAAAACTGTTTTATCTGCTATACTATTATATTAGATTTTTCTTTATGAATCTTCTTGTAATAAGAGAAAAATGAAGAGCATTTGTAGAGAAATTAACATGACTCTAACTCTTTGGGTCAGCAAATTAACTTCAATCCTTGCTTATTGAATCAAGTTTGAGTCATCCATTGGCAAGCTATGATAAAAGCACACCACTTACATTTGAACTTGTATATCAATTTACATCACTATTACTTTTTACTTTTATTTTTGTATTTACCTAATGATAGTCCCTTTTTATTATTTTCTTCCTTAATATTAAAGTATTTATACAATATCTAATTTAATTTTTTTAATTTAACAATATTTCCTTGATAATATCATGATAAAAACACAAAATTTGAAAGCATCTTGGTAGTATCTTCTCCTAAATTATCCCAACAACTGCAATATTGGTTTATGGGAGTCTCGAGTTCAATAAAAGCAGTGGTGGAATCAAGAAATTTTCTTTGAGGGGCCGCCTCCACAAAATGTGGACATTCCTTCTCAGAAATGTCCAACTTGTAGTTATAACATTGTGGAACTTTGTGTAGGTGGGACATTTTACTTGGGGTAGACTAAAGAAGGCAGGAAGAAACTAGCTCCTCAGTGATAAAAAGAAGAAGGATTGACCAAGCAATAAAATAATGATGACTCCCAATTGACCAAGCAATGATATAATAAGGACTCCCAATAAACTCATCCAAGCTTGTAAGAGAGAATACTTTGTAAACCAAATATACTATACTAAATAAATGAAGTAAAATAATGTGATTAATTTGGCAGCAACGAGCTCTTTTTAATGCCGAATATTTTCACATCATAGAAAACACTATAAACTTTTGTGCACAAATCTTATGCAGATTGCAGTAGTACTTTTGTGCACAGAAAATGCTAAATTTGAAGTAATCTTCTTGATACCAAAAAATAAAAATAAAAATAAAAAATCTCATGAAGGAGGAAGATGGAAATTTCTTTACCATGTTTGAGAGTAAATGGAATTCCGCAAAATAGTGTCAATGTTAACTAAACAATCCGAACTGGGCCCTGCTGCATAAGTATATTAGGGCTATTGCAGTAAGTTTGTCTGGGTCCCAGATCACACTTTCTTCCCAAGCATCCCAAAATGAAAGGCCAAAGATTATTTCATTCACAAATGAGCTGTTATTGTTATTCGCCAAGTCAATCTAGGTTGAGTGGTGTTCGTACTCGACACTCCTTGGGTCTTCAAGTTGAAAGTATCATTTCTAACCACTTATCTAACATAATGTGTACGGGGAGAGAGAGAGAGAGTGAGAGAGTTGGTATTCTAGAGAATAAGTATAAGATTCATTTTTTTTCCAATTTCACATCCTGTAATACTACAAATAATGGAGAATTTTGATAATGCTTTCTTACCCAAAATTTTAAACGCTCAAAAAGAAGTATTATATATTGGCTTGTACCAAAACATATGAATAAAGTATTAGTATTACAAATCTTGTGCAACTAATATGTACATCTATCTTTACAGCTGACTAAAAGTGGAATAATGAAATTTGATGAATAAAGCAAAATATTCATTGCTAGTGGTTCAGATTTCTAAGTTGGCCCTCACCTGCATATAGGGCTGTCAATGACCCTTTGACGAGGTGGCTCGGCCCGCAAAAGACCTCAAAGCGAGGACTTCTTTTTTTGTCCTAAAGGTAGGGTAGGGCTCTATTTTTAAATATCCGCAATGTTGAGGGCCGAGCTAGGGTTTGGCTCATCTGGCCCGAGGGGGCCCAACCCGGCCCTAAATTTATTAAATATATAAATTTCTGAAGAGTTTTTATGAAGCTACTTTAAAATTTTCAAAAAGTACTCATCTATTAATTTATTTTTATCAAAAGTGATTAGAATACATAGTTTATTGGTACAAAAGTTAGATAGTATAGATATCTTTTGTAGAAATATTACTTGAAAAATGAAGGAAAATCTGAGAAATATTGAGGGAAATATAATAAAGTACTTGAATTGGTCATACTCATCGATCCACAAGGTAAGCTTTTGTATTTAAAGTACGCTTTAAGAAAGTTATAAGGATCGAGTGAAGATATGAGTATTTATTGAGACGGTACCCTTAGACTCTTTAGAAGTCTTTATAAAGAGTATTGTGTGATTTATGATACATCTACCACGACATTGTCAAACGTGGAAAAAGTTAATTTATTATAAAAAAAATTACTAAGTTTGAAAATGATTTATTAATGTTTGAGGAACAAATGACTTAAACAATTGTTTTAAAGGAGAAATCTTAATTAGAATGTTGTTTGGGAGGAGCCAAAAGATAAATCTACAAATTTCAATATATTAGATTGGTGGAAAGTTAATTCAGCAAAATATCTAGTTTTACCAATTCCAATTTCTACAGTTGCTTCTGAATTGACATTTAGTACAGGAGGAAAAGTGCTTAACCAGTATAGGAGTTGTTTAAAATTTGAAAATGTAAAAGTCTTAATTTGTGCGCATGATTGAATACATTCGCAGCAACACAATGATAATAACACATTAGCTGATCTTTTAGATATTCTAAAAGTATATTGAATAATTAAATAAAGAACTATTGCTATTTGTTTATATGTATTATCATTTATAGAATTATTGTTATATGCTTTATGTTTAACATTATATAAATTATTTTATCCCATTACCGGCTTTTCAATAAAAAAAAAGTTTTTAACTCCGCCATGCTGCCTTTTGCATTGGATTGTCGGTCCCTAGTTCGGACAAAGGAGGAGAATTAACATTGAGTTGGAAGTCACTGGTGGCATAGGAATTTTTTTTTTTTTTTTTTACAAAGAATCTTTCTTACTTTTGGCCCTGGCCTTTGAGGGTAGGGTAAGGGCCTAAAAATTATAGGCCTGTTGTAAAAGTCAAAAGCTTTTGCTCGCTTAGGCCCTGCCCGCACATGTGAGGGTAGGATAAGGGCTTACCTCGGCCTGCCCGGGCCCGACGCTTTGACAGCCCTACTTGCATGAGTCTGGATCCAATGTGGGTTCGACTTAAACAGGAGTAGAACCCCATAGTTCACGTTTTGAAACTCTAGTTGTTTCTCAAAATAAATGTCTTTTTAATGTATGCATATCCTTTAAAAAAACATTGGTAGGTCAAAATGAAAAACTGCTAAAAAATTACAAAAACTAGGTTTTTTTTTTTTATAGATTAGAGGGGCAATGGCCACCCCACCCCCTTAGAGCCCGTTTGTATTGTTTTTGTGTTGTTTCGAATTTTTTGTCCATATCAAGTTGTGCTAAGATCAGATTGTACCGAAACTATACTGTGCAAAACTTGTTGGATAACATTATATTAAACTACTCTACTGAGAATATATTGTACGGAACTTGTTTGGTAATATTATAAATGTTTAGTTCTATGGAATGGAGGTAAGAGGAACGTATGCTTTACAATGTGAAACCTAGGGGTGTAACGGTTCGGTTAACCGGTCTTTTTGGGGAAACCGTTAACCGAACCGTAACCGCGGTTTTTCGTCTTTAAAAACCGTAACCGTAACCGTATATACAAAAACCGTGGAAAACCGAACCGCGGTTAACCGTATTATACGGTTCGGTTACGATTAATAACCGTGGAAAAATATATACAGTAATACAGTATTATACGGTTACAGTTACGGTTAATAACCGGCGATGACGATGTGGGAAGCTAGGGTTTGGTTTTAGGTAAGGAAAATTTCGTTTACCCCTCATGTATATTATTTTATTTGTTATCGGTGCGGTTAACCGCATACGGTTAACCGAACCGTATTTACGGTTCGGTTCGGTTAATAACCGTGAATATTGTGGAAAACCGTAACCGAACCGAACCGTGCGGTTTTTTGATTTTATTAACCGTAACCGAACCGAACCGTGAAAATACGGTTAATAACCGCGGTTCGGTTCGGTTTGACGGTTAGGCGGTTTTTTCTTACACCCCTAGTGAAACCCACCTTATTATTAACGGCACTTTATTATTGTCGTACATGGCTCACATGTAGAAATCACAACATGTCACACACCTTTAGAAATTCTAAACATGGGTCACACAATCATATTATTTATAATGTGGGTCCGCCTTTATAAAAATTATAATATAGGGTCACCTTTTTTGTATATGTGAATATGAAACTCACCTTTAGAAATTACGTGGTACACACTTTTAGAAATTAGAACATAAGAGCCACATTCATACGATTCACAATGTGGCTCCACCTTTTGTGATTGTAACCATGTGACCCACCTTTATCATTTACAAAGTGAAACCCCATTTTTTGTGATTGTGGACGCGAGATTCGCATTTAAATATTACAATGTGGTGCACACCTTTAGAAATTAAAACATGGGACACATGAAAGTATTTACAATGAGGTCCTACCTTTATAGGAATTATAATGTTGGGTCATCTTTTTGTGTAAACATAAGACACGTCTTTAGAAATTACAACGTTGTACTCACCTTTAGAAATTAGAACATGGGACCAATATTCATAGGATTCACAATTTAAGCTAACATTCATAGGGTTTACAATGCGAGTTCACCTTTTGTGATTGTGATCTTATGACCCACCTTTAGAAATTACAAAGTGGGTCCGTCTTTTATGTGATTGTGGACACGGTACTCACCTTTAGAAATTACAAAGTAGTGCCCATATTTAGAAATTGAAACACGGGGCTCATATTCATATAATTTACAATGTGGTCCCACCATTATAGGAATTATAATATGGACCCACCTTTTGTGAATGCGACCCACCTTTAAGAATTACAAAAGTGGGGCCATCTTTTTTGAGATTGTGAACATGAGATCTACCTTTAGGATGCGTGAGAGGATTTGGACTCTTTAAGTGAGATTCTTTAGAAGGCAAGAGATAACTATGATATAAATGTGCGAACAAGATTTACACTTACTAAATATGTTTTCCATAGTATCATCTCGTGGGTACATGAGGACATCTGAATGGCATGATGTCGAACGCAACCCTAGTTTCTCCGTTAATCCCATTGCATATTGACATTGATAAAAAAAAAAAAAAAAAAAAAGAGTAACACAACCCAATGTGTTATTAATTATTATTTGTTTCATCAAATATGGTCAATCTTATATTGGGTCCAACCCTTTATGGGGTAAATTTTGATTATACCATGCGAATACACTAATGATTGAGTGGTGTTAACGCCTTCATTTTACGTACTTTCTCAGGGGTTGATCCCCAAATCCTTTTGTTAAAGGTATCACCCCTATCCAGTAGTCCAACATAGCAGATAATAAAATAAAATTATACTCCAATTGTAAATAGGTGGACCCCACTTTGAATTTCCCTACGCCAAAGCCTCTAAGGGTTTAAACTCCACCTAAATAGCATCATCATCATATGACAGCTGGGAGGGCATTTATTTTGAGCGACTCCAATTCTAAATAAGCGGACCAACTTTGGACTTCTTTAAGTCAAAGCCTCTTGGGGGGCGGGTGGGTTTCGAACTCCACCTAAATAGCATCATCATCAATTATCGTTCAGATTTTGACAGTACAACTGCCTTTAGATTTGACATTTATTTCAAAATAGTCGAAGTTTAAACATTCCTTGCAAAGTTGTTCGTACAATAATAATGCGATCTGCATGGCACTAGAATATCGCATGGCCCACAATGAGAGCCGCTAATGCCACATCACAGACTTCTCCGAGCACATCTCTTTAATTTAAGAACAATGTGCCCATGTGTGGAATTAGCAAAACGGACATCATACCTAGGGTTGCAAACAGGTATCCGATTACCCGAAAGTTCCGACCCAAAAAAAAATCAGGTCTGGAACATATTTTAGGTTCCAATTCATAAACGGTTTCGAGTTCGAAGCCCAATTTAGGTTCCGATTAATAAATGAGTCTTATTATCAGTCCAAATAGCTTCCAACCCGTGGACTTAGGACCTGACATATGAGTCCATGATATTGCAAACTGTACATTAAAATTAACTTTTTTTTCTACATTTTTATGTATAATATTGGAGGTAGTAAACTTGATGCCTTGTTATAAATTAAATGATATACTTATTTTAAGAAAAAAAATATTAAAAAATGAAGAGAAGTTATAACAGATTTTGAAACTAGATTCCAGTCCTCTAGGTGGACCTGATTTTGAAACCGAATATGATTTTTTCAATTGAAATCGAGTCTGAAACCAACAAAACAGGTTCAGAGTCAAAATCAGATCCGAAACTGGAACCATTATTTAAAAGTGGGTCCGAGTCCATTATGGTTCCGATCCTGGACCATCCCATTTACACCCTCAATCATGCCTCACCCAATCTCTCTCTACAGCCACCCACCCCACCCCAGACACCACCACCGGAGGGGGAGAGAGAGAGGGAGAGTGGGTGACGGTGGGCAGGGAGAGGGAGAGATGGCGGCAGCAGGCGGAGACGAGTAAAGAGAGAGAGGTAGGGAGAAAGGGACGGTGAGAATGGGGGAGAAAAAGGGGAGTGTAGAGAGAAGGTGAGAGAGAGGGAGACGAATGGATTTTTTTTAAAACTAGGCCCTGTTTGGATAGACAAAAATAAAATAAAGTGAAGTTAAATGGGCCCTAACAGTCTAAAATTTCAACTCTGTCCTATTTGGATGAATCTGACCCGATAAATGAAGTAATGTTGTGAGCTACGTATACTCTATTTCACTTCAGCTCTAAATACTTTTATTTTATTAAATAAAAGTAAATTTATACTTCAAACCTTAATTTCAAAATAAACATTTAAATAAAATAAAGTAAGTTATTTTACTTTTAATTTCAACCTACCTCTCTTCACTCCGGTCGGATGCAAAATCTACCTCATTTTACTCTACCGATCCTTATCCAAACATACCCAAAAAGGAATATGTACGGGCAAAATCCCATTTCTCATATGAAGAGTAAAAGAGGGCTGCTTCGGAAATTATAAAAAAAAAAACGTACGATTTTTCGGAAAGCAATTCGATTGTAGATTCCCGACGCATACACGCCACGTGGCGCATTGCGTCCCCCTTCGTCATGCTGCGATTTTGTTTTTTAATTTTCTAAGCGCTCACGACAAGTAAAAGAGAAGACTTTCCTGGTTCCGCGTGTCTTTTGTCATCTAACGACACTTTGACTGACTCACTATCTTAACCGTTTATCTTGTGGGACCTATTTCATACTCAGACCTACAACTTAAAGCCTATTAAAAATTAACTGCTGTACATACGTGTATAAGGATTATTAATAGGTCATTAGAAATAATCAAATTTATGGGAGGCAGAGGCGGGCCCAGGAATTTTTTCTAATTTGACAGGTGCAGTCCCAAATAGACAATTGGATTTTGCGAATAAACTCAGAATTTTTATGTGGGATTTAAGTCGGATGCAGAATTTTTATGTAATTCTTTTTTTAATAGAGGCAGGATTTTCCATTATGATTTTAAAAGCGGGTCAAAATCTAACGAGTGCGACCGCCCCCACTTGAGTGTATTACGGTCCGTCCTCAATGATAGGGCCAACTCATATTTGAGAGAAAATAGAGGACATATAGGTTGGGCCTTGCTTTGGAATCCCACTCTTACAAAGCTTCACTTGGATGAAGAGAAAAGGAAGAGGAAATGTAGGTGGCGTTTTTCAAGACAATCTTCTCTGCATTAAAATTGACAAAGAACACGAAAATGGTTTGAAATTGTCCATGAGAGTATTTTATATGAAGAAATACTACTTGTGCAGCCCTCCATACATAATATATATATATATATATATACTTTTTTAATAAAGAAATACTAATTGTATAGCCCACCATGCATGAAAGAGTTTGTACATGACATGAGTGTGCTATGACCAAATAATCAAATCATTTTATTCTATATATGCAATATTTTAGTTGCAGGAATAATTATTTAAGAAAAGATATGAAGAAAAAATATATATATTTTTACTCAGAAGAATTTTTTCATCTTTTATTTTTTATTAATATACATACATCTAAGTGGATTTTACGAACTGGAACTTATAATCTGCCTTTACGTCGGCATTATTCAACTAACAATTGGAGTTTTTATTTTTGCTAAGAGTGAATTTATATAGGTAACATAACAAAGTACTTGCAAGTAAGACACTAGATAAATTCCTAGACAGCGATGACATAAATTCACATGTACAAGGATGTAGAGAATTTCTTGCCAACCAAAAAAACATGTAGAAATTTAGGCGAAAAAAGAACATGCGCAAGATAAGAAGACAAGTATCAAAATAAAATTTGTCTCTTATTTGGCCAATCATATGAAGAGGAAAAGAGGCTCCAGATTCAGTGCTTTTCGTTGTGCTATGACTCTCGTATTTATTAAATCTATTCAAGCCAAGGGTAATTTGCACCTAATTCTCTTCCCATGGTCAATGTCATTGTAGGGCAAACTTACCGCGGAGCAGCACCTGGTATATGTAAGTGGGTGGGCTTAAGAAATCTAATCCATTCATTGGTTCTAACACCCATTGTGGGATATACATATACATATATTATTCAAATCAACAATATGCACACCGTTGAATTGACTAAATCTTGAACATAACATCCTACTTTACATTGACTAATGAAGTTATCATTGAAATGAGCAGTTTTGATAACTCAAATTGGGTCCCATCATTACACGGTAAAAGGCAATAAATTTATCCATGTATGGGGCCTACCATTTGTGAAGCTACACTCTTACACCATCACTCTAATTCTAATTTTTGTTGCTCCCTCTTTTAGAGAAGCTCCTATTTGAGATGGTTAGGTCATGTTATTCTTTTTGGGAAGTGATCTTATGAGAGGGCTATGAGACTAAGAGTGAGGGGCTCACATTCATATCCAATGCCAACAACTTAAATATGAGGGCCCCACACTTTACTCTTACAGTACTATGAGAGTAACTCTCATAGGAGTATCTCTCATCTTTTTTTATTTATTTATTTTGGGATAATCCCCGTTTGTGACAAGTGGTCCACCATTTGAATATTTTGCCCTCATTGGATGTGGGGAAATATTAAGATTAAAAGGAAATATGTTTTTCAAGATCAGGAGACTTGTGGATATACATGATTTCTCATTTATAATTTATTTTAGTTTGCCAACACACTCATAGTCGAGTGGTAGTCTCACGGTCAAGATAAAGAATCAATCCCTAGGTTCTCAAGTGAAAGTATCATATTTAGATCTTTTTTGGTATCTCTACACTCTTTATGATAGGCCCATTTAAAATAGAGCCATTAAAAAAAGAGGCTAGTAGAAAAAAAAAAAGACGTGTTTGGTAATAGAATGATCTATTGTAAATAGACTTTTTAAAATCAATGGTTGAAAGTTCTTTACAAATATCTCGAGATTCACAAAGCATTAAGCATTAGAATTTAACCTCATATTTGTGTTTAGCCTTCCAAAGAGATTCAATGGTTTGAATCTTGTATTTGAGGCTCATAGAATTCAGAAAATAATATCAAATGACTCACTCTCTTTTGTAAATATCTCGAGATTGGTGATAATCCAGCAACTGAAATTCTTTTCTCATAGCCGTGTTTGATCTTGTGAAGATTTTCCAATGGTTTGGATGTTGATTTACTCTCTTAGATTAAAAAAAAAAAAAAACAAACAATAAAAAAATCAGACTAGAGCATTGTGGAGTGGAGAGCATAGTTCAATAACCTATTTTCTTCCCTCTACTTTCTTGGAAGGGGACTCTTGTTTTAAGAGGCTTTGCCTCTACTTCTCTAAAGTGGGGGCGGAGGGTAGAAATGAGTGTCAAATGCTTTTTTTTTTTTCTCAAATCTATACCCGCTTTAAACATTTAGACAAAATAGAGTCTGTAGATAGAAAAGCCAAACAAAGGCTTACTCTGGTAGGCCAACTTGACAAAAAAAAAGCAAAAGAAAAGTTTTACCGAGAGAAAACAAATCTTTTAATTGTGGAAATTGGCAGTTTGCTTTCAACTCTCTACCATCCAACTTGAATTAGATGAATTAGAGCCTAAGGTTTTAAAATTCCATCAGTTTTAAATCTGTTTGATGGGTGGTAGTGGGAGGCGGAAGGGGAGACAATGACAAACGCAGCACAAATTGTGTCAAGCCAAAGCATTCTAACTAAATTATTACCCAAGCCCGCGTGCCTTTTGGCCACTGAATGCCATGGTGGGGGCCCACCTAATCCTCATTAGATTTTGTTTGTGGAGCTGTCCATGTGAGGACCATGTCGTCCATGCAAGGCCGTGAATCTGTAGCTCGACACGTCACGCGACAAACATCGAATGGTCTGCTTGTGTGGCACTCAGATTTGCAATGGCACAGGCAGAATATGCAGAATGTCTCGTGGGCCCACCACATGGATGCTTCCCTATCCATAAGAGAATACGAAAGACATGTGATGTAATAATGTAAGTGGTGTGCTCAGGCTTTTCTTTCTTTTTTTTCTTTTTTTTATAGACAGGAGTTTTTAGCTTGGTTCGGGTCGAATGAAGGATTTTCGTTTGATTTTGAGGGTGGTTTGATCATTTTTATTGGATTTTTTTTAAACCACAACGCATTTAATGGGTGCAATTGCACCCGTGTGCTTGTGCCCGGGTCTGCCCTATATTTTCCCCTATATCCACTTTTAAGATAATTAAATTATAGCTTCACATCCCTTTGATTTAAGGGTTTAAAGTCTAATGATCTTCTACCTATATGTATTTTTCGAAATTAAATCCAATGATGAATATAAAATTAGATATGAAGCCAGATCAAGAGGGAAAAAAGGGCTTCGTTTGTCAAGAGTGAGCCAAGTGGGCTCCATAGAGCTGCATTGCAATCGATGTCCGCTTGTAGGAGAAAATACTCCTTTCTATACATATTGTGAGTTTGTGACATTATTATGCAATATTAATTTCTCAATAATATTTTTAAAAATTCAAGGGAATTGAGAGTGCCACTAGATAAATGTAAACACATAATTAAAGAATTAAAATTAAAATACAGTAGAACTCATGCAAAGATCAAACTTAACATTAACTTGTATTCAAATTTCATTATTTTCCCCAGATAACCGCCCTTGCAATAATCTTTTTCAAGGTCTACCTCTGACCTTGGACAGTTCTTAAACCATCTAATTTACGAATGAGACAGGCATGTGAACGTTTGATTTCAATCCAACTTCCATCCCAGCTTCCTAGCATCATTAATTCATAATAGTGAAATGTCTAGCTCAGGTTTGGTCTTCCATCTACCAAGGAGAACATAATAAATATTTAAGCGAAAACTAATTCTCACCTATTACATAAGAGAGAATTTTTTTGCAGCGCTCAACTAGCAACTCATCTAAAGCAACCAGGAACCCCATATAGTCACTAATCCCAAGGATTGGAGCACACATCCGAATGGACTGAATTGTTGGATTAAGGAGTGAATATGTTTTTGAATATGAAGTCATTAAACTTATGGGCCATAGTTGAAGAGGTTAGGGGCATGAATTTAGGATCAAACTTGATACTTGGAATGGTCTCACATAGATCTTTCCATCCTATAATCACATCCCCAAATAGGGCCCACAATTAAACCCCACAAAATAGTTCGTTTTCAACTGAATATTACCCTCAATTAATTAGATTTCAAACAACTGTTTGGGAACTCAGGATGGTTCTAAAAGCTTGTTTTGGGCCTACTTTCTGGGTCTAACAGCTAAATTCTAAAGGGGCCACCAGGGGCTCACTCACACCCGCACATGTGTAAGTGTAAAGCCCAAAAAATGGTGGTAAATGTGAATGCCTGATCTGATGCCTCCAACTCAAATCTCCCCCATTTTCTTAACCTGTTAGAATCAATGTGAAGTTGAAGACAAGAGAAGAGAAGAGAAGAGGGAGCCAAAGATTAGATATAGAGATGGACAGGCACATCAGGGTATTCCTGAGGAGAGTGTCTTGCATCTTCCTAAGCATCGGAACCCTAACCGTATTTCTCCTCTTCGCCCAGCCCCCTTCCTACTGCCTCCGCCTTGCGCTCACCCCCTTCCCCAAATCCTCCTGCGAATCCAACCTCCGCCGCCTCCCCCTCCCTCCCTCCAAGCTCCACACCTCCCGCCCTTGGCTCGCCCGCCAGCGCTCCTACTCCACCTTCTTCCGCAGTTCCCTCCTCAACCGCCACCCCGACCTCCTATCCGCATCCTCCAAAGTCCTCTGCGTCTCCGCCGGCGCCGGCCACCAGATCCTCGCCCTCTCCTCGCTAGGCGTCGGCGAGGTCACCGGCGTCGAGATCGTGGACTCGCCTCCACTCGTTCAGAGAGCAGATCCCCACAATCTCCCATTCTTCGATGGCATCTTCGATCTGGCCTTCAGCGCGCATCTGCAGGAGGCGATGTTTCCAGATCGGTATGCGAGGGAGATGGAGCGGACGGTGAGGAAGGGAGGGGCGTGCGTGGTGGTGGTGGATCGGATGATGGGAGGAAAAGAGGAGGAGATGATGAAGAGGATTAGAGGGATGTTTAGGAGGTCGAGATTTGTAGGGGCGTGGAATGTGACGCTTTTGGGATCAGGGATGACTCAGATCATTTTTATGAGAGTTACAAACAAGTGAACAACAACTCTAATAATTCCACCATTTCTATTTGATTTTATTTTATTTGATTTAAAGATGACAACAGCTTCTGCTGCTGCTACACTTTAATTTGTTTCTTTCATTTTCTGTAATAATACTAATCATTTGAATGGATAGAAATTTGTATGTTTGGTTTGGTGATTTGAATGATGTTTTCTGTTGTTTAAACTCTCTTACATGCCCTTGTTATTTCTTCCGAGGAAGCATTGTATTTTATCCATAATCACTGATCCAAAGATTTTGTCCTAGTCCAGAAAATTTCCCTCTTCAAGAGACCTTATGCTCCTAGTCCATGTGTGGTGGTGGTGGTGGTGGTGGTGGTGGGTTGGGGGTGGCTAGCTCACACTATCTCGGAAAATTAAGATCAATTCTAGTTTACATGAAACAAACCAATTCTTGGTATCACAGTTGGAAATTGTTTAATGTTGCGACCACAAGGGCAAATTCCTGTTGCATATCTGGAATGGTAAAAAAGGCACTTGGACCAAACATTATGCAGAATTGATGTATATCCAAACCCGCATTGACATCATCAAATCCGACGGTGACTGTGTTGGAATCTAAAGGACACCTAATACTAACAGAAGATACTTATCACATCACAAGTTTCACCTGCTGAATTGCAAAGATTGGAAAAACAAATCCCTCTCTTTTATTTCCTTCTTCTAAAATATATTATCTTCACTTGTCAAATGAATACATTTTCTTATCATTGCTTGTAAAACCAAATAGCCACTCCCATAAAACATGCGGTCATCCAGACTGTGACCTGTGTTTTATTTCTATTCAGCATATCCATCAAGTGTAATTGCACAGCAAAACTCCCAATAAAAAGTCAACAACAAAAATCATCACCCAAGATGGTGTGTGTGTGTGTGTGTGTGAAAATAGATAAAAAGCTTCAACATCTGCAGTTTCGGCTGCTTGCTTGTTCCCCTTACTATAAATATTTACTCGACACTATAAGGTGCTGACATCGACACGACTCTTGTGAAGCTGAAAGGCTGGTGTGATCCAGCTCCCACAACTGCATTGAATGCCTGACCAGTTGAAGTAACCTAGACGTGCATCACAGTGGGCGCACAAGAGCTTGCCTTCCAATGCTCCTTCTTCAACTGTATTAAAAATGGAATTATCAGAGAGCCCTATAAGACCATATGCATGGCAGTGCCAAAAAATAAATAAAATTGTATGGATACTTTATTTAAGACGACGCCCCAAAAAATACATGCAGACATACACTTTAGAGCATATACATTACAGAAAAAATATGAACATCTGCATGACCTGACATGGCCAACCTTCTATACACATCCCATTACCTATTCATGCATCTGCAATACCACAAATGCCTGAATAAATCTACACTTTAACATATCCAAGTGTACAGATTAGAAGCCAAAAAATCATTTAAAAGGGTAGTAGGCTAAACTCTGAACACCGCGACTCGACAACATAGGCTTTAGAAGCCACTGGGTCAATGGCTCCAACCCAAAATTCATCTCATCTAAGCATAGTTATGACATTTGGAGATTTTTATATTATTCCTATCAACAAATATTATGATGAGTCATATCATTAGAGACTCAGATCAATAGTTTAAGCTTGTAAGATGTTTTATGCAAGGATAAATACAATGTGAATAGTATCGATAAATACAATGTGAATAGTATCATAATGTAAGTAGAAAAAATGTGCTCATCTCCAAGCTCTGGTAAGCTTCTATAATTCTAATAGTTAAGAGATTGGCGAAAGGCTTCTATGCATACCAAAATACTACATCCATGTCATAATTTTATTGTTTCCATTCGAACTTACTATGCAGCAGCAACACTACCACACAGTTCAACAAATATGCCTCGTCAAACACAAAGACGGATAACTCAAACTCAATTTCGCTCAAAAGTTGGAACAAACTTGATCTGTAACTATCAGACTGGTTTAACAGTTGACACATTCCTACATCTATATGTTCAAATATATCATTTTTCGAAAACTTTCTTCATTTTCGGTATGATAATCAGACAAACAAAGATTAGGGGGTGTTTGGAAACCATATATTTCTAAAGATTTTGGTATATTATCTCCTAGTTTAGAATATAATCTACACACCTAAAAATTAGGTGTTTGGATAACTTAGAATGTATCCTATAATATCTCACTTTCTTATAAAAACCTTCATATTAAAATATTCAAGTGTATGCTGTATAAAACTATCTTTCATTAAGAAAGCTACCCAGAGTTTTTGCAAACATGAGTGAAACTACTTGAGCATATACTAACAGGGTGGCCCACTGCAATTTTTAACATTGATGGTTTAGATAGGAGTCCTACTATGACTCAAGTGGGCCCTTCCATGTTTATAAATTTTATGTGGGTCCTCTAGCCTTGACATAATTACATAGTCCCCTTGTTGATTATTAATATTAGGTGGGTGCTACAAATATTGCATTAGGTGACTTCCACTATAATTACCAACATTAGGTGGGTCCCATAGTACCAACATTAGGTGGGTCTCATAATCATCACCAATGTTGGATTGTGTAATTGTGATTATTAGTTTGCCATCACTAAAAGAGTCTCATTGTTTAGTGCCTCCCTAGTGATTACTATAATTAGCTTTGTTAATATGACTATTAACATCAAATGGGTCCCACATTGATTTTTCATAGATGGGTTCCTTAATGAGTCAAACACTTGAAAGGGTCCTTTGTTTTAATCACCATTAGATGTATTATGTTGTGGTTTCCAATATGTGGACCCACAGTGATTAAACAACATTACTCGTGGTTTTTAACATTTAGTCCAATAATTTTCTAATTAGATGGGCCCTACCCTGATTACCAATATTAAATCACTCCCTAGTACTAATTAGTGGGTTTCCTTTGGGTCTATCATCCCTATTTCTCACTTCATTTCTTATTTTCAGTGCATCTAGTGAAAATTTTATAAATAATACTTTATAAGTATATTGAAATTCATAGTAATTGCCAAACACCACAACTAACACAATATTATAATATGACACTATTTTATTATGTGATAATGAAGTCTTACAATATTCAAATTTGATAATATTATATTCTGCAGGTATCCAAACACCCCCTTAGATATATATACCAAATAGAATAATATAAATATATGTATTAATGCAATTAAAAATAAAACAAGATAAACTCTGATATTTCTGCTAATAGTTGCCTGATATGTGAATGTCCTAGTTACGTATATGAGAGACAAATCTGCATCTCACTCAGCAAGGTCCTACTTCAAATGCAGAACTCTACTAGAATAAATCTCCAAATCGATAATTTGCATATAAACACTGGATAGAAGGTCACCTGTCTTCATCCATTGCAAAGGCTCAACAAATATGGATGAACACTCAAGCTCATTAGACCTGTTAAAGGGATTCCCGCTCCTCCACTTCTGCCACTCGAAGCATTTTTCACCCTCACCTGGGATGTGATTGATGACATTCTCTTGCAAGGCAACGACTCTCCTGCATTTTTTGCAGCGATAAGCAGGAGTTGGCTTATTTGCATTAGGTGCTGCTTCATTAGATACAGGTTCCACGGACAATCCCGGATCAGCCCCAAATTTGGAGCTGTCTATCTTCTCTCCCCGGTTGTATGCATCACCTGAGTCCATAGACAAACTTTTATAACATAAATGTAACCCCTGAAACTACAATAATTATATAAGGGGCCAGCTCTCCTAAGCTCAAGCTTAGGATAAGGTAAACTCAAGTGTGTGGTGGGGCCCACCTGGGGAAGGGGGTCGGGGGGATTCCAAGGACTCCCTGGGATCTTCCTCTCTTAAAAAAATCAGCCCCAAATGCAATTTATATCATCTTCATATGGGCCCAAAAGTTCAACGGTCAACGGTCCATTCGGATCGATACATAGTTGATCCAATGGTCCAGTAAATTCAGATCTGACCGAAAGTTGGTGGACATGTGCAATTTAGGGAAGTCATGTATTTGGTCAATTTGGATGGACCAAAGGTAGGCCCCACATGCATGAGCTTACGAAATTTTTTCGTAAGCTTGAGCTTAGGAGAGCCTTGCTCATTCTATTATATATATATATATATATAGAGAGAGAGAGAGAGAGCAATTAAGGCACATAAAATAGAGGGGGGCAAAAGGGAACAGGAAAATAAATTGCATGCTGGATACCCATGCAAACACAAATGTGTTTGGAATTTACTGAGTTAATAGTTTTTGAGAAAAGGATAAGCATCCATTAAACAAAAGATAGAGTCTAGTACAAAATGTCAACATAAACATAAGACGTCAAAAATGAAAATAAGACCAGAAAAGGGCCACAAGAACCCTTCAACTGTTTCCCAGTCGAATACCAATGGGATTAAGAGTTGTTGTATGGATGAGATTAGACAATGATTCTTAAATGAATGGCTAGGATAGAAACCTAAGTTTGTTTTCATACAAATCCTTTTGAGTACACGTAATAAATAGCTTGGTCTTGTAACAAAATGGGAATATTTTCAATTTGTCAAAAATTCCTACAGGGTCCTGTATTTGCTTCAGAGCTTTGAAGAGCTGTGACAGCTGTCCATATCATGGATTGGTTCCACTCCAAATCAGTCCGAGAACTGGCCTCTCTATAGGCTAGGTTTTCAAGTCAATATCTTCTTGATAAATTTCCTCTGCACAGCACATTTTTAAGAGGCTGCATTTTAAGCAACAGATCTGCACTTAGAACCTGTCTTCAAGTTATATCTTTGAGTTCAAAAGAACAGAACAAAAAAATAAATAAATAAAGAAGAAAAAGAAAATCAGGTTGACATCCCTTCTCAACATTCTGCTTCATTGTTTGAACTATAGTGCAGACTCAGACTGCTTTTGACCATTTGTTTGAAGCCCATTTGACTGCTGAGTGCTGACACTTCCTTTCAGTTGGTGCTTATAGTTTCTTGGATTGCTCAAGTTCTCCACAAATCCGCTGAGTCTTCTCATTCAAATCGCTGTCCATTAGAATTGGTTAAGTCAATGTTTGTGGGTAGGAAATTCGGGCTACAACCATTGGAAATTCTGGTTGATCTGATTGGTCATACTGGTCCAAAAAATAATCAGGTATAATCTGAGTTGCCATCTAAAAAGAAAAAATAATTCGAGTTTCATCTAGACTGACCCTGTTTGTGTCCCTTGGAGATGGACTCAAGCTTTTGTACATGAGTAATTTAGAAAATGGAGGAGGTATTGTGGTTAATAGATGTTTTTTGTTTTTGTTTTTTTAGAAGGTTAATAGAGGTTTAGAGAAGTTTTAGCAGTCAAGAAACATACAGTTATAATGGTTAATTGCTTTTTTTACCTGTAATAATTGACCTCACATGTTTTATTAAATTCCCTCGTGGAAACCTAGGTACCATTGTTTTGTTTATTAGTATATTTACGTTCTCATGTCACGGTTACAACCGCCTTGAGAGAATGTAGCTTATGTGGATTATGCCATTTTACTATAATTCATTGTTACGTGCTCATGTCATGGTTACATATCATTATCTGATTCTTATATGTTTCATACATTCATACATGTTTAGTTGTAAACTTTATTAGCCATCATGTCATCACATGTCTTATTCATGTTCAATAAATCACATTTATGCTTATTATACCTGCTTACTTGCTCAGTTTTCTGACGACGT
This sequence comes from Cinnamomum chago, assembly GCA_038049695.1. Taxonomy (NCBI): domain Eukaryota; kingdom Viridiplantae; phylum Streptophyta; class Magnoliopsida; order Laurales; family Lauraceae; genus Cinnamomum; species Cinnamomum chago. Next base: position 121,048,757 of record CP142451.1, read on the forward strand.
AACCTTTGGTGTTAAAAGTGACAGCACCCTTACCCTTACCGAGGAAACTGAGGCGGTCGAGGAGACTCCTCAGGGGTTGAGTAAGTGAACTCCTGACAATGTTGTATAGACATTTGGTTATGCGAGCTCGTCACAAGGGATAGTTTTGGCTGGTGGATGTATTGACCTTTACTGGTCATTACTTAGGAGAGCTTTGGTGGATGATTGTGACAGACTTTTGTTTTGGGATTGTATATAAAACACCTTTTTTTTAAGAATATATAAAACACTTTTCTTTATGTTGTAAACTTAAACACTCCTATATTGTACATATTTTGGGACTGTATATACTCTATTTATAGTTTATACTGATGGACATGGTTATATGTTTATTAATGTTCATACAAGCTTCTGCAGGAAATTTTTAAATATGATGAAAAATGCATGTATCCTCACACGTGATAACCTGCGGGTATAGTGCGGGGTAAAATATCAATAGAGTCAAAATGACTCAAATCCCCACACTAGTTACGTCTCGAAATTGGGACCATTAAGGTAATCCAATTTGGGGGCGTAAGACAGTTAATTGATGTTCCACACGAATGGGACATTGGCCCTTGGGCCAATTGTCGTGGACATCTGGTTTGCTGTTTTTAGACATCCTAAGACTTGCAGTTCAGTTCTATTTTATTTTTATGCTTAAGTTTCACAGAAGCAAGAGAGATATTTGGACATTTTATTACTGTGCTTAGGTGAATAAGATTAAAACATATACGACCACATCCAATGATTTAGATGATTTTAGGGCACTCTCTAAGGCCACTATACAAACATCATTATAGGGTTGGATTAACAATCCTTGTGATTTTGACTTCTTGGGTTTTGATCATATGACCCTAGATTCTTTGAATATTGGGTGTGAAACAACTTTTTGAGGCTATTAACATGTAAGTGCTCACTTGAGTTACTCTTCTTTGACCTTTTCTGAATTTTCAAGTTGTTTGGTCCAAGGATGAAAATAGCAAAATCGGGCGTAGCGGTATGGAAAATATTGCCGCTCACAACTGTGGCGACCCGTAGCAGTCGCTACGCAGCCACATTCACTTGGTGCCGCCACGTATCGGCTGGGTTCCAATCGAAAAAAAAAAAAAAACCTTCTTCCTCTTTTTCTTCACTGCTGAAGCTTTTTTTTTTTTTTTTCTCAAATAGCATTCACTGTTTCTTCTTTCCTTTTCATGAAGAATAAAAAGGAAAAAAATGGAAAAGAGATAGAGAGAGAGGAGTTTGTAGACGACATACCTGGATCGGCAGCGGCAGCAGCAGCAGGATCGGCGGCGGCATCGGCAGCGGCAGCAGGTTGCACCGCTCCATGCAGCAGACGCACGACTCCTCCTATTTCTTCTCCTCCTCCTCCCTCTTCTTAGTATCTGTCGAGGTTTGTGTTTTCGGACGAAAAATAGGGCAACAAATGCCCATTCCCGATCCCTCTTTCATCATTTTATTAAATGGTTAGCTATATCATCATTTTATTAAATGGTTAGCTATGGGCCTCACGATGAGCCCACCTGATTAAAGACAAAAAATAAAAACTAAATGGGCTCTTAAGATAACAATTAAAAACCCATTAAAAAAGCACATTAAAAAATACTCAAAAATCATTAAAAAAACAACCATTAAAAATCATTAAGAAACTGATTCAAAAAAATCATCCAAAAAAATTTATAGAACCACTTAAAAAAGATCATTCAAAAAATTAAATGGTCTCATCCAAAAGAAGAAAAGCCAAAGAACTTGTTGTCTTTTCAATTATGGGTGGGCTCCATCATGAGGCCCAAATTTAAAATAAAAAAGTCATACCTTAGCCAAATATTACTTAATTGAAATTAATGCCTTTGTCAAAATTCACTCTAATTGGAACTAGGGTCATAGCCAACTTTCAAAAATAAAAAAGCACAGCCAAATTTTGAACTAATTGAAGATAGGTTAAAACCAAATCTCACTCTAACCTGACCAAAGCTCTTTATAATAGGAAATAGTGCCACAACCAAATTTTACACTAATAGAAAATAGGGCTCTAATCAAATTTAACTTTAATAGAAAAATTATCTCCATATATGTGTGTGCGCATTTCACAATACAACTATGAAATGTTATATTCTAAACATGATACTGATGATATTTTAATCACATTGTCTTTTTACAAACATCTTATTAGTTTTAACTTAGAATAGCCAACCAATATATATACATATGAAAAAATTGATCAATGCTATTATTTTATAACCAAACAGCGATACAGGACTCATGCAATGAGGGCACCGCTACGCCCCCTTTTCTTACTTACTTTTGCAAAAGAACCACATTTTCTTTCATTTTACAATTTTCTGGATTTTCTAGAATTTTTTGCCAATTTTTTCAAATCGCACCACTACGCCGCGACGTAGCCCCGCTACGCTACATAGCGACCGCTTTGTAGCGGTTTAGCGGCGGGCGTTCATCCTTGGTTTCGTCAAACCCAAGACTCAGACCTAGGATCAAATTGTGTCAATATGTGGCTGGGGTGCATGGATCAAGAGGGATGTATGAAGTAATAAGAGATAATTATGATGGAGTACACAGAAGAAAGCTTATTGTGGCACTGATAAAAGGCAATATCAAGTACAAGAAGGTAAATTAACTAGAAACTTCACATGAAAAGTTTGAAATAAAAAATAAAAATAAAAAAAGGCCCATGTGCAATGACTTGAAGTGCTACAAGTATGGCTGACCTAGAAGAACAGAGTTTATATATATATATATATATATATATATATATATAAGTAGAAGAACAAGGAGATCCATATAAAGTTGGAATGAAATAATGAGAAGTGACATCATGACGTGTCAGTGAGCAGAGTAATCAAGAATTTAATCCTAAATAAGGAAGAGCCAAGTAGAATTATAAAGCCACATCAAGGATAGTTGGGATAACTATAAGTATTTGATGATGATAATCCAAATGTAAACAAAGAACTTCACAGACTCCTAATGCCAAGGCAATCTTTTCAATTTAGTTAAATATTGGGACAAAGCTTTGAAAAATTCATTAGCTAGCATGGCTCCTTGCACTAGTTTTTGAGGGAGGTGAAACCAAAGATTGTTCTGTTTGACAACAATGGCTAACACATTGTCAACAATGCCAAGATACGCATACAAATAGGATAAGGGATGAAAGGATGGGGATACGAGTCACAGTTCAATACATGGATAATATCCACAACATTCTACTCAAATTTTACTATATCAACTTTATCAGGAAAATGCTAACACTATGCTAGTAAGTTTAGTTGTTCTGATATGAAGAATTACCTTTGTCCATTAGAAATTTCCCAAATGTGAGCATTACTTCTTACATTTCTGCGATACAATTTTATGTTGAACTGTACAAAAATAAAAGAAACATTTTTTGAATGATAAAATAAATAGAACTTTTGAAACTAAATTTTACTGCTCAAACTAAATTTTTTAGTAAGTTAAAAGCAACACTAAAAAGTTCGTTTTTATTTGATATGAAGTATAATTTTTTTCATTAGAACATGCCTAAATTTGATCGTTACTATTTGCAATCCCTTCAAACATTTTTATGTTAAAACATTTAAAAATAAATAGAACATTAGGAATAATGAACCCAGTATTGTGAATATAGTAAAGCTGTATGATCCAATAAGTAATTGTGAGGTGTCCAGTACCAGTATCAGTAACATATATTGTCAATACTGGTATGTCAGGCAATATAACTTATGCAAGTGCCCAAAGAACATAACAGACGATCATCTTCAACACCAAGAGCATCATTTACCTAATAATTGTGCAGAAAAGCTCAGGAAATGGTTGTTCAATTTTCATTCAAATTTGATTAGGTTGGTTTGCATGATTTATCAGACGGTTGGACCTAGGACCATTTTGGGGTTCCATGATTGTTTCAAGACAATTAAATGGGGGAAAATTAGGGTGGAAAAACAAAGTCTAGGGAATTAAGATGTTTCTGTGGAATACTCTTCCTTAATGCATTCCTCCAGAGTTCCTGGAAGGAAAGAGCATTAATGGGTAATTGGAGACCTATAATGGAGGACAGGTAATTCAATGTAAGATCGAACATGAGATGGTAGTACCCTCTGCTAGGCTCATGAAACTTGAACATGAGTGTCGCTTCTAAATAAACCTATGTCATGCAGAATGCTGTCAGTGCTTGTGGATGTGACAGTGGATATAAAAATAACATTTTGGACCAACTGACCGCGGAGATCTATAAAATGCAGAAGTGAAAGGAAAACTATTACAACAATGGCAGAGAATTCATTCCCCAGAAAATACAGGCAACTTCTAGTTCAAGGAAATTCTAGGATATCATGTCACCGACCTAGACACCCAAAAGCAGTCCATATAGAAACTCATATTAGGAATGCTTCAATTTTTATCCAAAATAGGGGGCTTTACCTTGGATATTGATTCCTATTCATGCATCCCCCATTCAAGTAAAACCACCATTTTTAATCAAAATACATTGACACATCTGAGATAAGGCTCCCAAAAAAATTATGTTAAAAAAAGTTGCTCAAGTAATAGTTTCTTAATTGAATAAACATGCAACATATAGTTAGTCATCTATGTAACAAAGTAGAGCTCAGAAGAAGCAAAGCAAGATAAACAGATATCCCACCCAATATGTTCAAGTGAAACTTCTTGTATATGGCACTATCATGATCAACTTTAAACCCCATGTCCTCAAACATTTTTAACTGCAACATAAAACAAAGTCATATTGTCAGCTTGCCATATTGTGGTTTAATAGCCCAGACCTTATTCAATAGGGTCCTACATCCTAATACTGAATCGCCTTGTCTTACCTGCTCCAGAAAACCATCATTTGGACAAACAAACTCACAGCTTTGTCGTAAAGATTCAAGTGCATCTACAGAAATTTGAGCCAAGAAAAAGGGGGGAAAAAGAAAAGAAAGGAACAACAGATAATAAGTATGATTAAACTTAACTGTCCAACATCTGGAATGTCATCATTAAGAAGAGGAAGGCACTAAATAATACAGGAATAACATATGTATACAAAAGAATGACAATAGCCTCAAGTTAAGGATAAACATAATATGATGAAACTTAAATCGGCCAATCTCTTCAATCTCATACTAAGAGGAATAAGAGGAAGGCATTACCCAATACTGTGATAACATATTTGTACAAAAGAATGACAAGATCCTCAAGTCAAGGATATGAGTACTATCTTATAAGTATCAAGTTTGTACATGCAGATCTCATAGTCTGGTCACCCAGACAGTTGATCTGAAGGGACATCATGTGGAAACACCGTGCACCAAAAATACCTAGAATGGAAGATCCACACCATGTACCTTACTCCTATTATCTACAGATTACGGGCCATCTGGTTGAGATGAATATATGAAAATGGAAGTTCAGCGTAACGACAAATAATACAATTAGGAATCGGTAAATAAGAGCAAATCGGTAGGTTGCATGAGTACAAGGGTAAATGAGTCAGAAATAGAATCCAATACTGGCACAAGGTTTCCAATATGGAAAATTCCAAAATATAGGATTCAGCATAAAATTCAAATGGAATTTAAATGTTTTTTATTTTAAAATAAAAAATAATATGCAAAAAGTAGCCAGAAGAAGAAAGTTTTCTACAAAATTTGATCTAAATAATGAACTAATAAATATTTCAATGTTTTAGTTGGATTTATAAAGAATAAAACACATAATAGTATTTTGTTAGCTGCAAAACAATGTCATATTAGTCATAGAAGAATCTGTATAGAATCCAACACAGTTCCATGTCCGAGACGTGTTTGACATAGGCAAATTTTTCATTTTAAAGAATCCATGAATCGCAAAGAAATCCATATGTGGTTCAGTAAAAGAGAAAAGCAAGGATTTTATCTAAAGATGGTTTGGTCATGAACACACAAGAGGGGAAACAACAGTTGACAGAATAGTTATAAATTTTCCTCATTAGTAGATTTCAGGGGCACAACTCGGTGGGACCCTTAAGATCAGTGGTTTGAACTTGAACCACCACATTAGAAGCCCCACCTATATATGTTGGAGCCCTGAGGCTGAGGATACTATGCAAATTCTCAAGTCAAGGGGTCACATAATTCATCTAACAAACTTTTTTTTTTATTGGTAATTCATCTAACTATATGCAAAGTTGAAAATCCACAATAGCTTAAAATGACAGAAAATGGATTTGTTCTAACTTCAAACCTTCTTGAGAGAGACGTTCTGTTCTCATCAGATATGCGGTAATAACAGCTGCACTGCATCAACACATATGGAAAATAGCTGTAAAAGACTAAAGTTGACAAGTAAAGAAAGGAAAAGGCAGTGAAGCACTCATCTTGTAATCATGCAAAGTATTCTTTTTCAATATGATGTAGAACAACAAGAGGCGGTAAAATATCTAGAGCAAAAAAGTCGCAAGAAATCAAGTCTCAATGTCCACTTCAATGGACCATAACTTTCTGATCCGGGTATCATCACGGGACGGTCAAGTATGAGGCCATTTGAAAGGCCAAAATGCAGTTTTCGTGCAAAACTTTTAGTAATTTTTACTATTTCGGAAAAGTTAGGGTTTGGGATGTCATAATTATGTTTCTATTGAGAAATAATACGAATCTCAGTTTCTCTTTAGGGTTTTCCTTCGTTATATAATAGAATCAAAGCACAATCTAGAGATTGAAATTGAAGAATTACCTCCTCGAGACGCCTGCGAAGCAATGCACCAAAACAGAACCCCCTTCCTTCCTACTCTCATCAATGAAATCCAAGCACACATCCAAATAATCCAGGAGGTTCTCGTTCTCCATATCCCGAAGCGGCACCGCCATCCGCACCAGCTTCAACTCCGGCCCGGCCAACTCGAGCGAGTAAAGGATGCGCCTCTGCGCGCCATCATCGCCGGAGCTCGAGGGGCTTCCGCCGAAGAAACCCTGCCGGATCTCCTTCGTCGGGATGGAAACGCCGGAGCGCCACTCGGAGAAGAAGGAGATGGATGCGGAGCTGAGGAGCGAGAGCACGTGCGTGACTTCGGTGCTCCCGCGCTGGAGCACCTCGGCAGCGTAGTTGATGTCTCCAATGAAGAGACGGTCGCGGACGCGAAACGGCATGGCCGCGGGCTACCGTAAATCCGTGTCCTCCCACTGGTATCTTCTTCTGCTTCTTCTTCCTCTTCTTCTTTCCCCTTCGCTGCGAATCTCCCCCTCTTTCATATTTATATGAGGTCTTCGCACGCGTGAATGGCCTGCGCGCGTGTGAGATCGTTGGGCGAATGGGGATTCACACGTGTCGCCTAAAGAGGGGCTTTTCTGTCTGGCAAGGTAGGGCCCGCTTGGTTCGGCTTGTGTGGTTACGTGTCGTCTTCTTGTCCGTTGATTCGGGTTTGGTTTTGTCGGATATGGATAGTGGATGTCAATCACCCGGACGGAAGATCCTCTCAAGATCAGACAGTTGGCAAGGGAAGGGATGGTGGGGACCTGAGCCACCTTGATCTGGTGGGTCCCACCTGAATGGCCCACCTGTGATGATGATGGGGCTCTTTGACTCCAAAAGCCATGATCCGGGCTGTTCCGCTCCGCAAAATACAGGAACACAGCTCGACTTCAAATCACCTGTTATAAGTCTCACTAACAAGGATACAAGGCTTGATTCTTTACTGAAACTTATGATTAAAATTTGCTTGGTTGTGGTTTTTTTAAATATTATGTTTCTTTCATTAGAGTTTTAAATTTTAATTACGACGTTTTGGGATTTCACTAAATGTATCATTTGTTGGAATTTCAATGCCTCTATCAAAAGGAAGAATTTGAAAGTCCATTTAAGGAGACAATTTTTGGAGAATTTGAAATTCTTTCAACATGAATTCTTGAAATTTTGATAATAAAAAAATCCCATAAGATGTTTGTGGGGCCCTTAGGCCTTACCAGATGCCAAGTAGGGGGTTGGTGGATTACCCAAGTGTGACATTAAAATCAAAAGGTAATATATAAAGCTGAGAGGTTGGAACTCCATAATTAGGAAGTCTTTTAAGGGAATTTCACCTTTATATTGATGCCTTGTTGGAAATAAATAAATAAATAAATGATGACTTGGCTGGTAATGAGAGTTCTATTTTAAACTGAGCCTGAATTGATGGGTGCACGCATATAGTCTATAAATAGAGAAATAGAGGCTATATTATGGATTGTTTTTAACTTTTTTGTTGAAAAGTTGAGGTTGTGAACCTTTTTTCATTTCATATTCTCTGTGTTGCATGTGCTTCTAGTTCCACTCTGGATGGAATCAATATGGCTCTCTCTCTCTCTCATGTTCTACCATGTGTTGGGCATGGCCAATGGAGCATTTATTTCAGGTTTGAATAGTACCACATTATAGTTATATGGTACACAGAGGGTCAGATGACTCCATCATCAGGTGGGAGAAAACATACAAAATGAAGTGAAGGCCAGAAGTAGATACCATTTGAACATTATTTAACTGTCAAACTAGACTCCAATTGCATCCCAACTGTCCAAAAGAAAGTACCATTGACTATGGCTTACTAAGCTAAAGATCAATGGTTGAAAGGTATGCAAATCATTGTAGTTCATCGTATCTAATAGAAAGGTGGAAAATGGACTTATTTATCACCAAAATGAACAAACTTGGGTTTGAATTCATACAACCTGAAAAAGTTGATACCAACAGAAAAGCCTATAATGCCTATTTAAAAGGATGTGGACCCACCGAAAGAGATCGATCTTCATAAATTGCATTAATAGATTGTTTTCTATTGTTTATAGGAGTCTTAATTTTAAAATTTATTACATAAATAACCACTAACGTTAATCTTGTAAGGGCATGTTTGGTAACATGCAAGAAATTCATAGATCTTATGATTCTTTACTACCACTAGAACAAGGATTCATCGCTGGGGATTTGTATAGTTGGGGATTTCACATTGATATTGGTGTATTGATGAATATAACTGAGAAAAATAAAGTTGGGTGTACAAATTCACTTAAGTAGGGATTTTCAAATCTTATGGGGGGTGGTCGAATATGAAAACCCTATCAAGTGAAGATTTTCATTCGTCCTCAAATAGGTGTTAATATAGTCATATTGGCAATAAAATAGGAATACACAGTTGTTAAGAGTGTGAGTGGATGTGTGGATATATACAAAGGTAGGCAGTTTTATGGGCAGATCTTTTATCTCTTAACTGAAAAGTTAAAAGTATCGAGGTAGTTTGGCATATAGGCTTTTTGCTTAATTGGGTGTGTGTTTCTAGCAAGTGCACAAGGAGATGATGCCTTTCGTTATGCCTTTTTTCCTGATCTCCATTGCCAATATTTGTGGAACCATCGTCATTATCCCAATGGGTACCAGGAATCCCTTGTATGTACAGCAAGGCCATCTTCCACTGTGATATCTACATCATCTTTCATTCACAGCTGGCAAGCCAAATCAATGGTCCATATCATCAAAACGCCAGCCTAAAAGAGTTTCAGATGTATCAGGCCCAGGAATGCAACCTGCATTCAAGTGGGAGTCGCTTATTTGTTCTCTGACTGTATGCATTGTAATTCAGCCTAGAACAAGAGGAACCGAGTCCGTCTTCATCACCAATTTTTATTTGTGACTACAGTGAGTTTGGATAGTAACACCTCCATTCCAAACAAAACGTAATCCTAGTAAGTGTGAGTAAATGTTTAAATGATCCACCTAAACTATAGCTCATTTGGTTAGGGACACCAAATGCCCCTTTGGTGTGAGAATGTGGGAGTCTGTGTACTCCATTGGAAAAAAAAATTGTGGTCGAATGATTTGACTAACCTATGGGGCTTGCATTTTGGAATGGCAGCTCACTTTCTGGGTAGAGCAGATAAAGCAGGTAAGGGAGTTCCATAGGAATTATACCTTTGCTATCTCTCTTCTTTCGATGGTCTTTCATGTTTGGTGTTTCTAATCCTAGAATAGACACATGTAGATCTCTGCTAAAACTTGTAAAAACCTTATGCGTTCTTGTATTTGTATCAGTATAATGATCTAATCTTTGAAAAGCATAATTAGGCTCAAAACAAAGGTCTATTTGTTCGAATAGAATATATAAGAATTCAATGATAAATTAGCTCCACTGAAGGAATTTGATGACAAATTAGCTTCACTAAAGGATTATTAATGAGATGGGGAGTGAATGATATAAGGTGGTGATGTAGATGGGGCATTGACTTTCCTAGAATTTGAACACTAGAAAAAAGGTTATCTAATAGTCATTTTAGGATATTCACCTTTGGTTTATCATTTTTAACCGCTCAAAATGATATAATCCTAAGAATTCAATAACATGAAACAAACAGGCCCATGGAGTAACTCTCAAACTAATGAGTGTTTGCCAACCTCCAAGTGCATGTTTTGAATCATTCTGGCAAACATATTATCAGCAGCTTTAATCTTGTACCGCCCGTGTGCTACATGGGAATGATAGGAACATACCATGTACCTCCGAAAAGCTTAAGCTAATAGGTGGAAGGCCTAAGCAGGTATATAAAACCTTGTCAAACCCATTACTTGGGTGATGTGGGACTGGGATGTGAGACTTTTCTAACACAAGTGTGTGTCATGTCTAATGAACTTCATAAAATGTTATTCACCAAATAGTTGGGAGTCATGAACATCTTACCATCCATTGACTGCATATATCTGAAATATATTCTAGTATAGATGCTGAGCATATCTGAAAAATATCATTGTACTGATGCCAACTTATCTCTTCAAAAACCCATAGATACTGATATAAACAAAGGACATGATTTCGTCGTCATGTTGAAACTCAAAAGACATTTATAGAAAAGCAAAAGGAGATGTTGGAGACCGGATTAAGTAGTAATTACATAACATAGGTGTGGGATTTCTGCCAGGACGACTACTCTTGGAAGTCTTGAGGACCACAGTTCAGCTTTTGGAACAAGAGATTCATGATTGTCCTGTCGATGGCATTGCTCTCTAATTTCAACTTCGTAGTACTATCACTGCACCTGAGACCATGGGAAATTATAAGCATTCAAAAGCAGAAAGGAGATTGGAGTTGGATCCATAAATATACAATAAATGCTATGCAAGGCAACTGGTTTAAATACATAAGCAAAACATTTAATCATTTCTCCATGGAACTGAGGTGGAATAGAAATTAAATCAATTAAACTACCCAATAGATTAATAGATCTGGAGATGAAAATTGCTTCTGAAATCTGAATGTAACAAAACAAAGGGTAATCTACATACCTGGATCTTTTATCTTGAACTGATGAAACAGAGGGCTCCTCCGCAATGAGTTCAGCACTACTATGGTCTGCTGGGTGCCGCTCTCTTGAGCTTTTAGCAAGTCGATATAAGGCATCCCTAAAGCAAATCCGGGTCTTTTGGTTCAGCTGCTCAGATTAAAAAACAATATGAATTTCATTAGAATTCATATTCTATTGATGAAGAATCTGACTTTGTAAAGCATGCACGGTTGCTATTACTTTTACCATTAGTACCAGAATAAAACACGAATGAGGCAAACAACACGGGCAATGTTTCATTTTACATGATAATAAATACCAAATGCTTGAAATATAATTAAGAAATGGATATATCCTTTTACCTGTGACATTGTGCCTTTGAGCTCCTGAAGCGCGGCTTCCTCCAAGGATTCTTCTTCCGAATATGCAACTACCTTACAAGACAGGCTTAGCTCAGCAAGGATGAATACAGGAAGCATTGGTTCCTAAAACTAAGTATATACTACAACATAGTTTTTAGAATAAATGAGAAATCGCACCGTTTCAGTTTGTGAACCTTCCTCTCTCTCATAATCAGATGGTGTAAAATGCCATGGTGGGAGATCTTCATTGTTGTCCCAATCATCTGACAAGTCTCCCATTGCTACAGGAAAGCTGGTTGTTCTAACATACTTTGAACTGCCCATACAAGATGAATTCTTCCCAAGACTCTGCGAATCCAGAAATATGCCTACAGGTTGATTTCGGAAAACATTTTCCATATCAGGCGAATCTTCTTCAAGTAATGAATTCCTGCATATTTGAAACACAAAAAAGATTATGGCTGCAACTCAAATGACACAGCTGAAAGGTACAGTTTACATACTACAAATCACATATTCTGGCAGAATGGAATGTTATCTGTTTTTTTATTTTCATTTGAGGCAGAGGAAAATATAAAAATCACTTGGGGTAGTTTTGGTTTTCAGACATTTCCACCCTAAACCAGCAGCAACCTGCATTGCGTTGAGGGAGACTGGAATTAAAATGATTTCCTACCACCCCAAATGCCTCACGGAATGGATAACCAATTGTTTTGCCAAAATATTCGATCAGCTTATGTTAGGAGACACCCAAGCACCCTAAACACTCAAATCGCATGTAACAACTTGAAGCATTTCAGAGAACTAAATATTTCCTACAGGCATCAAAATCAAGTATCTTAAGAGCTCCAGAAGTTATCTTGTACAAGAAAATGTCATCCATCTGCTCAATGTCGCTCGAGCCTTTCATACTATGACAAAAGCTCTGTACTTCACACCGACCATCTAGAAAACCACCCCCATGCCCTGAAGAAACTGAATTCCCTGCAATGGGATCAACCAGTCAGAAATTTTCACATGACTTAGCTACTAGAGCTTCACTGTTCATTATTGTGAATGGAAGTCCTTGTATATAGAAAGTTACCCAAGTTGAATTTGCTTGTCGGTTCAATTGCTGTGTTGTTGGGTGATTTGAAGCTTTCAGGTGCTGTAACTCCCCATTGCAGCCAACCATTTGGCAATAGTGATCTGTCATCATCACAAAGGACATCTGATGTTTCTAGGCCATTTGGAACAATAAGATCATCACTTTCTCCGCTGAAGTACCAGTCCATGTCACTAATCTGAACATAAATAACTCAGGTAGTCATTACACACCACATTTAAAAAAAAAAAAAAAAATCTCACATTTCATCAATAAAATCTTTGAGATATCAATTGGTTGAAAATCAGATGCATTCAGGAAAATAAATAAAACCCAAACATAGGACAATATATAAAACATGAAAATGTATAATTGCAAAGAAAAATAAATTCAAATAATGCTAAGTAAATACCCAACACTGTCACATATGTTATAATATGATAAAAGTAGTCTTCCAGAGATGTTCATTCTCAACCTACTCATTTATTCTATGAAAAATGGACAAAGAAAAAAAGAAGATTCCAATTTCCAACCCATGTCTTTGAAGTCTACTACTCTTACTATAGTTCCACTGGTCAAAACCCAAAACACCCCCACCAAAACCAAAAAAGAAAAAAAAAAAAACAGAATCATCACCCTCAAAAATCTCTGTAATGAACATCATATTCAAAAGAACAATCACCCACAAAGAACTGGAGGGAAAAAAAACTACATAAATCACAAAGTAAGTAGAAAGGACTAATCTAATAATACCAATTTCATGAAGGAAAAAAAAAAAAAAAAGTCCAACAGTAGAATTTATAACAAATTGACAACAGACCCATGTCTAAGATTCTGCCCCATCATCATAACTTTCATTTGATTAACATTGACTGAGAAATACGCACCTCTAAAAAGTCGACCGAGCAATCCATGAATGAACAAGTCCCAGATGAAGAATGAGAAAAACCCAGTTGAATTATCAAGGAAAGATGGAGAGAAGTACTTGAAAGTGGCCTGATTTGGATTGAACAGTTGGTTTTCTAGGAGAAGTGGCAAGTTTTAGAGAGGAATGAAAAACAAGGCTTGTTTTGCTACTTATCTGCAAAAGGAAAGAGGATAGAACTCTACAAGGCAGAGGGCGGCTGTAAGAGCTGTGTTTGTGGCTGAGAGGTCAAGGGATGGAATTAGTGGCAGAGATTGCTCATCTAAAACTGTCACCTGATTGGTCCACCTGTCGAAAGCGGATAAGCTGTGTCCCCACTGTTTGCGTTAAAGTCAAGTACGGGGTGAACTTGTGGTGTGGGAAGCACCAGAGCCAGAGGCACCTCCCTGTCACGTGCTCTCTACCTATCACCCACTGAGTTTCCTAGTATTTGCAAATAACCTCATCTATCTTCTTGTTCTTTCTTTTTTTTTTCCTGTTTTTTTTTCTCTTTTTAACATTCATGTAGGTTACAACTACAAGCCCAGGGGATTCCTCATGGATTTATTTTTAGGATTCGGAAAAAAAATTATGTTTCACAATTTAAATTCTTGACGATTTAAGCTAGTGACATTTTTAGTTTTAACAGCTGACCTCAACATAGTTGAAATAAGGTTTTGATGGTGATGAGGATGACGATGATGATGATTATATTTTTAGATTTGACATTTCACAGGAGGATTTAAAAATACTTAATTTTGTGGATTTACTCATTACTTTCAATTTTCTCTATGTGCACCAATTTCGATGTGAAATTGTCATTTTTAAGAAAACTTTAAATTCTAGATAGATTCTTAAATATATGGATTCCTCACTTATTGCCAATGTGCTTTTAATGATATGGATCAGCTACAGTAATAAGGGCATAATAGTTTTTTAATCGAAATTTAGTAAGAAGGATGAGATACTCTTTAATTAAATATATTTTTCCACAATTTACTCTTACTTGGGTGGTTGGTTTTGATTTTGGAAATAAATTATAATAGTTTTAAGTTATGATAAAAAGAAATTTTAATAACTCTAATTAAGCTCGATGTAAAATGATATCTAATATTTAGGCTTGATTTAAATAAAATTACAATAAATAAATTAATCCAGTTATAAACTAGTTTAATGTAAGTAATAGTAGTTTTATTTATTTTTTTCCGTAAGAGATTATCACATGTGCTCAATCAACTTGATGAAAAACAAGGTTGACTGTTGGCCAAGATAATTGACTAATGTATGAAAAATCTAAAAACCTAAATAAAAGAAAGGGAAGTTGTTTGTAAATAACAAAAGTGGGAAGGGGTCATGGGAACTTTCCTGAAGAGACGTTGCCTATGAGTGGAGAAGAATCCGAATATTCTTTTGGGGTGTGTTGTGTACTTTTGCAGGTTTGCACCCCAACCATAGGCCATGTCATATGCATGTCGACTAACGTTGTGGGCCATATGATGAGAAATTCAAATCCATGCTTGATGAGCAAGTGAATCACAAGGGGGCCTACTTTGAATCCAAACCGTTAAACTCATTGTGTTTCTCATTCAACTTCGAGGGGTAGTTCAGTTGGCTTGGAATCACGGTTGGCATCCAGAGGTTGAGGGTTCCAAACTGCACTACCACAATTGGGCCATAGGGGATTTACTCGGTTTCCCATGGGCCTGTAGGGACTACTCTGGCCCAAAGGAGTGGGATACCCTCCATTATAAATAAATAAATAAAATTGTGTTTCTCATTCATTGGCAATGGGCCAAGGATTGGAAATTTTCCTCAAGTAGTTCTTTGGGCATGCTCCATCCATTTTCAATCCTCAACTTTTAAAATCTTCTAATTCAGGTTATATTCAATCTTGTGGCCTGTGGCTTGTGATATCAAATTTAGATCATGATCATGGGTGCCACTTTTGTGGTGGATATCGATTGAGGGTCAGGGAAAGTGAATTTTTATCTGGGCCCAAGACATGCACACATCAACTTAAAATATTTATAGATTGTGGGTGCATTGTGCCATGTGGATAAAGCATAAAGCATAAAGCATAAAGCATAAAGCAAAATATGTATTCATCAAGTGATCCTCATGTCAACCCCAAGGGGTTGGCCGAGTGGTCAGGACCACGGTTCCTCCCTCTTCCGGAGCTAGAGGTCTTGGTATCGATCCCCGGTTCCCCCCTCTTCAGGAGCCGAAGGTTGAGTTTACTTGTGCTACTACCTAGGGGCCACAGGGGTTTTACCCGGCTTCTCTCTGGGCCCGGAGGGAATAGTCCAGCTTAAAGGGTTGGGAACCCTCCAATAGCAAAAAAAAAAAAAAAAAAAAGTGATCCTCATGATCATCTGGTAGACAATTGAATGGAAAATCCATAACTAGCCACGGTGATGATTGGAGAAACGAGCATGCACATACAACAAGAAGCAGGCTATTTGGTCTACTCGTCTCATGGCCCATGAGGATGGATTAAGCATAGGATTGATAATGCACTGGACATGTGAAAATCTTTTAATGGATAATTCTCTAAAATACCCCACTTTAAAAACGCCCCCTTTTTTGCTCTTAATTATATTTTTTTGTCATGAGACCCACCTTGAGTCAATTTAGTCTTTTCACATACATCCCCCATGAATAGTCATAATTTCAAATTTGGCACTCATTCAACTTTTCCTTACCATTTGATTGAAATTATAATAAATTTTAGGGTTACAAAACAAAAGGCAATGATAATCTTATGAAGTCAATAAATATATATAGTTCTCGTATAGATCTTTTCATCCAATGAACTTACTTAATCATTATGCATCCTAATAAGCCAGCATAATCATCATGAATCCTAATGAGCCGTTTTTCTCCTAAAAAAGCATCATGTGACTTGTCCGGTGCCGCTCGTCTATATTATAGATGCTCATGCTTAACCATATCTCATAAGCGGAGGGCATATTTTGAGCAATTTAGGTTCAGTTTGGCATATCTATTTTTCCCCTCTTATTGTCTTAAAATGGATTGAATCCGGTTTCAGCATGTTTGGTATGAGGGTTTACTGTGTCCATTTCATATAGCATTTAGACCAATTGAGTCTGTTTCATGAAGTCCCAAAAACCAGCAGAATTCAATCTGACATACATGTCTGAAGCGGGTAGACATGTGCAACAGTATTATGGACGTCCTCCTAGGACAGTCCGGTTTTTCTTTTTTTTTTTTTTTAATTTATGGGACCCACAATCATGATCCAAGTCGTTAGAAATGTGAAGAAGGCCCAACACGGCCACGTGTCCAAATTTCAGCCGTTGATCTTTCTCGAATCTCGAGATATTTGCAAAAAAAACGTGAGCCATTTGATGTAATATTCCGGACATTGTGGGCCCCACATTCAAGATCCGATCCGTTGGTTCTCTTTGGAGGGCCAAAAACGGCTATGGGCCCAAAATTGAGCCTCTAATTCAAAGTGGATCTTGAGATATTTACAAAAACGTTTTTGACCATTGATGTCCCATGCCTTAGTGATTGAGTCTTGAAGTTGTACACAGCAGTGTGGTATTTTTTTTTTTTTTAAATTCAGGCATCATAAATCATGATCCAAACTATTGGATATATTCAAAAGATCATTCACGACTAATGGTCCAAATTTTAGCCATTGGATCATCATAGATTTTGAAATATTTATAAAAAACGACAGACATTTATATATAATTTTTTTTAAATCATGGCCCCTAAATGCAAGATCCAAGCCAAAATGAAGATCCAAACCGCCTACAGTAATTAAAATGTGGAACACGTGTTTGAGATAAAATTTCAACCGTTGTATAATTACAGATCTTGATATATTTGCAAAATGCCCAGACCATTAGATCTATTTTTACATGTATCTTATCAAACAGTCTATTTTTAAAATATCTATGTCTTACCAAACAGTCTATTTGTAAAACATCAATTTCAAACCGCTCCATTTGAAATAGATCTATATCATACAGATCTGTTTCGTGAAGATAAAATTTGCCAAACAAGCCCTTAGACTACCAAGTTTCACATTTCCCGCTCGCTCAAACGGGGTTCATTCCTGGAGTGCTCAATTCCTTTGCCCCCGTGTAACTTTGGCACTTAAAAGTGAGTGGGATGCCCTCTACCACTGGGCTATCTTTTTTATTAGCAACTTTTGTACCTAAATATTTGAAAGTAGTGCTAAGCACAAACGGCAGGCTCAAACATGATGTTAAACTATCATTGGTTTAGACCTGTTCCATCAATGCCTTGTATCATTATTCGATATTGTAGCAGGATTACTTCATGAACGCAGGCTGAATGGATCACCAGGGTCATGAACCCTTGGTCCACTTTGCTGACTGCTTACATGGCTGAGTAGTGAGGGACGGGGATTTTTGCTTGAGGGGAACACCCAAACAAGTAGTTGGATTTTGTAAGCGGACCTTAGAATTTTTGCATGAATTTTAGGGCGGACCTAACTTGAAATTCTCACGTGGATTAATTTTGGAGGCGAACTCAAGATTTTTATGCGAATTTTGAAGGCATATCCAAGTTTGATGGGGACAATTGCCCTCGTATTCAATCCACATATGTGGTTACGCCCCGTGGCTGAGGGCTTAAGTTAGTTTAGCGTGATGGGACCATGAAATTTCGCATCATGCCAAACTTAAACTTTTCTAACTTTATTTGCAGCGGGATTGAATATCAAGAAAATTTATAGTTGAAATTTGTGGAAGTTTATAAATTTTAAATTTATGAATTTCTTATGCATTGAGAATTAAGAATAACAATATCTGAAATCCTATTTGTTGAGAGTTTTTGGCAGTAATGTTTATAATTCCTTGTACGATTCATGGAGTCTACAAATTATTCTATTATTCCTTGTACGTTTCATGGAGTCTACAGTATAATTCTCAAATTCAAGTCCTAGAATGTCATGGTGTATAACGCTGGCAAACTAAATTGGAGGACAATATTTAGAGAATGTACAGTCTCTTCAAATGCAAATTATGCATTTGTCTGATGAACTATATCTAAAAAGTATACAATATTTATGCAAGTGAAGGTAGTAACTGGCGATATTTTCACGGTTAAATTAGAGGTGCTCATGGTTAAGCCAGACTCAGATATATGACACAGGCTTATTTAATATTTGAGGGCAAAGCCCCAAGCCCCAAGCCCAACCCCAGCTGGTCCAAATAAGGAGTGCCAGTAACTTAGCAATAAATTTATCCAAACAATAGGGTAGAAAAGCTTGTACAAATGATAAAAAAAAGATTGGCAAAGATTGAGCTTGACATTTATAACCCGAATTGGGCGATCTGTATTTCTAAAGTTGGGTTACACTTAGATATGCCCTGGCTCGAACCGGCCCAACCCATGAACACCTCTACCTGCAAGAGTCTGCTAGGTTGCCACGCTCCATCCCCTTCTTTAATGTAGATCAAGGATCCTTCGTTAAAATGAACGCACAAATTAAATTTTTACACGATGATTTGTGTGGAAGTTCGAGGGAGAAAATTTGATATTAATAAATATGACGAGCGGAACCAATTTATATTATAAAATGTTAAAAATAAAAACTTCAAACAATACTATAATTTACAAAAACATCCTTTTTAATAAATCTTACAAAATAATTTAATAAACTAGATATTAAAATTTCAGGGCCGGCTCGACCATTGGACAAGAAAAGCCCTTTCTTTAGGCCTTCAAAAAAATAAGGCCCCATAAAAATCACTTTTCAAATTATAAAAAAGCATTCAAGCAACTTGTAATAATTTTTTTTCTCCCAATGCCCCATAATAGTAATTGGTATCACATCTCATTAAAGTCATATTTTCACATTTAAACAAAGCATTAAAGCCAGTGTCATCCTTCTTTTTCTTTACACAATGTATTTTTAAATCCCAACAAATCTCAAACCTAACCCCCTTGCCACCTCACCAGTGATGTTTTTCAAATGAATGTTTCTCCACCAACACCTTTTTATCTTACATACTCTTTAGTCTCTCATAGATTGCATTTCTCTATAATTATATATATATTTTAATTTCTAAAGCAATCTTCTTTAAAGATTTATTGATCTGATTTTGTATTCTTTTTAATAATATATGTTGATATATTCTAATGATATATGTGAGTCTTTTTTATAATATATGTTAATCATAACACTAACTCAAATACAATTTATTTTTTATAATAAAAAAACTGAATCAAACTCGAAATTCATCTACATCTATAATCTTTATGGCCAACAATAATAAATCAGTAAATCAGGTTCTATTATTTTATTATTTTAACTTTTTTTTTTATTTCCATGCTTGTATTGTATGTTTATTATAGTTAGTGATCATTTTATTTATAATTATTATTAGTTATAATTTATAAATGATAAATGTATCGATTAGAAAACACGAACTGAGATGCTCCAAACTTTAAAAAAAAAAAGAAAAAAGAATAGATAATTTGAGGCCTCATTTTAGATTTTATCGCTTTAGGCCTCAAATAGTCTAAAGCCGGCCTGTAAAATCTAATACAAAAAGTCTACTTGGACAAACTTTTTTGGTCAGAATTTGGCCAACCCATATGGTTTGCATTGAATATCACTATGATATTCAATGCAAACCATATGGGTTGGCCAAATTCTGGCCAAAAAAATTTGTTCAAGTAGCATTACTCAATCTAATAACCTCAAAGGATTTCGGCGAGTGATAAGGACCACGATTTTTCTCTCTTCCGGAACTAAAAATCTTGGTATCAACATCCGATTTCCTCTTCTTCAAAATTCGAATATTGAGTCCACTAGTGCTGCCACTTTAGAGCCAACGGTGTTTACTTGGCATCCGTTTGGGCGGGAGGAATTAGTTCGGTTCAAAGGTTAAAAACCCTCGATGGAAGGAAAAAAAAAAAAAAAAACTTAAAATCTAATGATGATGATTATATTATTCTTCACCTGATCGTTGTAACATAAATATTTGTCATTTCCAAGTGGTACGGTCTCGAGCTCGACTCATGTAATCTTCTCATCCAATCCGGATTCCCTCCAAATCATTCCTTTACACGTTCGTCTTCCATCGACAACGTATCAATTCTCCAACAGGTTCGAGCTTCTTCCTCTCCTTTCGATTTAGGGTTTTTTTCTTCAAACACTAAATCTGATTTTAGGGTTTTGTTCTTACATCTCCAAGCCTTTGCAAATTTTGTTTTTTTTGTTTTTTTTTATCTCTTTACAAGTTTGTCTCGATCCCATTTCAAGAAACTGGGTTAGGAAAGAATGAATGCGAAATCTCCTTTGAAATATGCGTTTTGCCTCCCTTGAGATCAAGTGAGTGTATGTTACAATTGCTAAATTGCAGTTGCTTTACATGTTTTGGTGGAATTTCAAGTTCTGCTATGCGATTTAGGTCAATGACAAAATTAACAATCACATGAGGTGAGATATTGTAATGCTCTGTGTTTAAATTGGAGTCTTTCAAGTGGATATATGGTTACAGCTTACACAGGGTTTTGATCCAATCCAACTCATTTGCATGATAATTTGAGGCAACAACCACCCTATATTAGTGATTGGCATGAAATTGATTCACCCAGCATGATAATTTGAGGTAACAACCATCCTACATTAGCCATCCGCACGAAATTGATTCGCCCATTTGAAGAATAAGGACTTACATGATGTTGTATCCATGATACTCTGACCAGAGTTCTTGCTATTTACCATGATATAAACTGGCAATGACTGGCATTCAATACATTATTTCATGTTCAGGAATGTAAGATTGTCTGATCAGAGCTGTTTATGTGCTATCCAAGGTGGGTATCAGGTGGATAGTCCCAGTGTACCATTGTAAAAATGGTCCCTAACTCCTAAGACCCTCTTTTTCCCCCACTTGCATTAAGAAAGGGTCTGATTCTCTTATCTTACGATGATTTAGTATTAAGCACGGTTTTCCTTGCTTTCTTTGGCTTGGCTGAGTAAAAATTATGTTGACACTGCTATTGATACACTCATTAATGTATGTTGGAAAGGATCATTATTGTATATGTCATTCACATGAGTTAATCTCAATTTTTTTTGTTTGATATGTTGCTGCAGTTCTAGTTGATTATTTTGTACGATGTTCAAGAACACATTTCAATCTGGATTTTTATCCATTTTGTACAGCCTTGGGTACATTTCTTTTGCACTCTTTGACAACTTAAATATTATAGTCTCCACACTTGTAGCTGATATACTTGGATGCTCACTTATTGATTTATTTTATGATGTTATAGGAGCAAACCTCTGCAAATCTGGGATAAAGAAGGTCTGTAACTTTTGCTCTGATTTTGCTAGGACAGTTGCCTGCCTTTTCTGTAAATTTACTTGCTTGCAACAGGTTGCCATATGGCGTTTTGAACAAATAGATTTTCATTCAAGATGGTAAACAAAGATTAGGTTTGTGTAAGATGGTTCCTCTGTGTGAGTGAATTATTGGAAGTCCTCATTCTATGCTTTATTTATCTTTTTTTACATTTACTTGTGTGCATGCACGAGCAGGCATGCTTGCATGTGGGTTTGCTTGAAGGAACGATAGATCATTTACTGAAAATATCAATTGACATTTTCAGTTATTGTTTGCCACTTTGGCCTTTGTTTTTGGGCACTTGCTTGGCTAATGGTCAGAGGGACTTTTTCTCTACTTATCCACTGAATCCATGTTCCATCTTCTTGCTTACATTTGGCCATTTGTATTGTGGTTTGTATTGTGCTTGTAGATTATTGATTTCAATGCTGATGTATTGTGGTCAAAACATAAATTTGTTGAATGAATATAACTGTTGGAAGAACGGAATTTTTTTGCCCCATAAATGCAGACTTGTTACAAGATGGTCCAAGTGGTGAGCTTTGTGGACCATTGGATTGTCTTTCACCAGTATTCAATTGATAGAAGATGAATACATGGCCATATTATTAATTTTTTTTTCTGGGACTCATGCAACCCCAGCCATGTGGAAAAAAGCCTGCTTTTGTAGGAAGAGAAGCCCAGCCAAGGGGAAAGAAGCCTGCCCCTGCAGAAAGAGGAACCCAGGAATAGAACTTTGGATGGTTAGGTGAGAGGCAGAGAACCAAGTACCCAACCAACAGGGCAACCCCTTGTTTCCACATGGCCGTATTATTTTGAGGGCTCAATTCCCCCTTTGCTCACATGTAAATGACAATTTTCCATGTAATCATTTTGTTTTGTGCTCACGATTCTGACCTTTGAGGTTGTAGGTTCAAGTCAAGTTACAAATTAAAAATGGCACTCTCTCTCACACACACACACAAAGTGCATTTGAGATGTGACATCCATTTTGTTTCATATGCTTTTCTTGCTCAGTTTCTTTTGAATTAATTGACATTTGAACAATGGTTATTGGCCTTTTGGATTTTATGCAGTTGTGAATGGTCATATCAAACGTCCACAGGATGAAGACATTCAGTCAAATGTCCTTGAAATAGTTGGATCAAATGTGCAGTCAACATATATTACATGTCCAGCAGATCCAGCTGCAACTCTTAGTATAAAGCTTCCGTTTTTGGTTATGATCGTAAAGAATTTAAAGAAATACTTCACTTTTGAGATCCAAGTGCTGGATGATAAGAATGTTCGGCGGCGATTTAGAGCTTCTAATTTTCAAGTGTGTAAGTCTTACAAATTGTTTAATTGTGAAAAATAAATTCTTCTCTTATAATTGTTTTGCACAGTGCAAAAAAAATAGGGCCATAGCTTTGGTGCAGTGGTAAAGGTCTCGGGTGCCATGCGTGATAATGCAGGTTCAAGACCTGTGAGCAGCCACTTTGTCCAAAATTGCCAAAGGTTAGGTATGTCTTCAGTCTAGACCATCCTAAGACCTTGCTTCGGCTGGACCCACACCACGTAATGACCTATATATATATATATTAGTGCAAAAAAATATTGCAGCTGCACAATTATAATATATTAAATTGGAAGATTTTAGATCTAATTTTGACGTTAATTTTTAATTTTGACCAGAAGTTATTTTCGGTTTCTACAACTGCTAACATACTCCCTCCACTTTTCACTAATATACTTCCCCTATTTATGGACTTCCATCTTCGCCCTTTCTAACATACATATAATCCTATCACTTCCGGCATATACCCGTGATTAGTACGGGTTTTTGTGCTAGTCTGCTATTACTATGCATCGGTTTTATGAAATTATTTCGATGTTTCCACCATGAAGGATTATGTTCAAAACAAGCGGTAAAGAAATCTTTAGGTCTTCCATCAAGGAAAGAAATCTTTTAAGGCTTCGCTCCGATTTTGCATTATAGGAGAAAAAACATTTTAATTTCTGAAAACCTCTAGTTTTTGGACCTCTAAGCTACAAACGTGGCTTCTTTCTAGGTTTTTTCCTTGAGGAAATTTCTGCCTTTTTTTTGTTAAAAAAAAAAAAACCTCAAAAACCCGAACCCACCTATGCCAAACCCCCAAACCCAAACCCATACCCAACCCAACCCAACCCCCCCCCCCCCCCCTCTTCAGGATTTCTGCCCTTGAGGAAATTGTGAAATACCTTTACAGTGGTTATCTATTCACAAGGAAACCAATTTTTGTTCTATCCCATGTGTGACAATTCTGAGCCTAAACAGGAAAATGAGTTGTTGAACAAAGAATAGACTTGCTAGCTGCATCGAATGATGTATCCTTATATTTGGTTTCTCTTTAAGAAGTTTTAACCTTATTTTCTCATGACTCATTAAGTGGTACAACATTTCCTTCTCCAAATTCTTCAACTTATTGTAAGGTATTAGTCTAAGAGATTAAAGAATAAAAGAATAGAATGCATTATAAGTTTAGAAAACCAAGCATAATGGGTGCCTTTTTGGACCGATTGGGAATTGAGATAAATGAGTCATAAGGAATACGTGGCATGAATTGAGGCCTACCAGATATAATGGAGTTTTTTGGTTAGCATCCTCCAAATATCTGATTGATTTGAGTTCACTAGCTGTCCAATGTAAGGTAATTGATGTTAGGTTTTCATTTCAACCAACCATTTCCTTTGCTTAGATCAGATGGCTAATAATGCCCCATTGAGCTGATTTTGATAAGATGGTTATCCACATACTCATTTGGTGAGGCCCCCTGGCCCCAACAACATGCGGTGTCCAATTTAAGAGCTTCTTCTGATTTGTCTGGGTCACACACTCATCAGGCTAGCAAAACTCTCATAAGTTTCTATTTTTTTAATGTTTTTTAATGATTCCTGAACTCTGTATAACTTGACTGCATGACTAAGAGTGCTGTGTTGGCTGGGAAAAATGTCTAGATTGTTTTTGTTCAGATCATACATTGTACTATCTATATGATGGGATATGGTTGCACGCTCTACAAGGTTATTATTTAAAGATGTGGATTTACACATTCATATAGGGAGCATGAGCCACACACACATGCATACACTTGGATATAGGAAGCGCACAACACATGTGGATACACATGGATATAGGGAGTGCTCACACACACAAACGAGTAGAGACAGACCCACATGCCATTTTGCTATTTTTATAATATGAATGTATGTATTCATCCGGATCTTGTAGCGGCAAGAACCTAATTTTAATGTGTGGCCACTAAGAGTTATGGCCATTGTCCAAAATAACGATTGCTACGTAGCGCAGTGCCCGCATTTTTTGCCATAGCGGTTGAGGCCGTTGCGCTATTTTGAAAATAGTAGCAATATAGTTTAAAACCTAATAGAGTCAAACCGTTTTAATTTAAAACACTATTTTTCCGATTTCTTCTCCTCAATAGCCTTTTTGAAAGTTGTCTCTACCCTTATATGGTTCCAAATCACTAAAAAATCCTCAAGATTGGTTGCTACACAAGATTTGAATTCTTTTGACCACCTAAAAAATTCACACCATTTTGCCTCTACGTGTTGCCCGCTATGTAGTGTTTTGGCCATTGGCTACTATGTCTGCCACTACCGCTATTTTGATCCTTGGTTACTGCTATTGGCACTCCTACGAGTGATTACATGCAAACTTCAGGAATATAGGCAAGAGAGCATTTCTTTTTCATGCTCCATGTCTTGCTTCATTCTTCTTTGAATTTGTGCTTGCATCAGTTCCTCAGCTTGTCTAGGTTTTGTTTCCATTAGTTGAAAAAAATCCTGTACATGAGTAGATATCTTGCTTGTTCTTCATATGTTTACTATTTATCCAACTCTGTTTTTATCTTTGCCCGTTTTGCCTTTTCATGTTCATAAGTCAAGCTATTTCCATGTAGATGCATTGGAATAGTTCAGTTTATACCCACAGACTTTTTGCATGGTATTTGTTGGCTTTCATTTTGAAATTCTATATTCCTTTTCAATGCAATGTAGTCTTCATCGCTGACAACTATCATAGAGAATTGGTGATCATCACCAAACCAATGCCTCGGCATGGTTTTTGCCAAATCCATGAAATATTTAACAAATAAGGGGTAATTTGCTTCACTAATTATGTCATGCTTTCTCTAAAGTGGCCGCAGTATACTTCTTGAGGATTGGTCTCTTATGATTTCCCCATGCAATTAGCATCTTATTATTTAATAACAGTAAAATTTACGACCTTGGGGTCATTGCTTTGGTGCAATGGTAAAAGTCTCATTCTTGTTTCATATTTCACTATTACCCATAAATGCTTCCTGGAAGATGTAAGATGTTTCCTTTAACTTGCAACGTTTATCTTATTATTACCTCTACACGTGCCGTTCTTGGAAACCTAATTTATTGTTACCCAATTCATTCTCAAGGGGCATTTCTAATTGCAATAAAATATAAGCTAGAAAGTGTTCCTGAATTTATCTCTGGAACTGGTGCTATCGGGTCATCCGTGAATTGTAAAGATACCTCTATCACTTGGGATCATGGGTCTGATTGCTCATGGTTCTCACTACTGGTACCTTTCTATTCTGTTTTTGTGTATTTATTTGAAATGAAGAGAACCGGTTTGGAAGAACAAAATACTGGGCCAGGAAGGACTCAAATTGATGATGACACCATCCTTTTACCATTGCAAACTGGATCCTGCTAAATTATTATATGATGGACAAACATGAGTTTATATACATTGTACTTTCTCTAACCTATAATATTATGACCATGTTTGCATGGAAGTAACGTCTATTTTGCTTGAATTCATCTCTTTTAAGGCCGTGACACGTGTGAAGCCATTCATCTGCACAATGCCGTTGAGGTTGGATGAGGGGTGGAATCAAATTCAACTGAATCTTGCTGATTATACACGAAGAGCGTATGGCACAAATTACGTTGAAACTCTGCGTGTCCAGGTTCACGCTAACTGCCGCCTAAGAAGGATATATTTCGCTGACCGCCTTTACTCAGAGGAGGAGCTTCCCCCAGAATTTAAACTCTACCTTCCCATGCAGGTAGCCATTCTCCCCCTCTTTCAAAATCCATCATTTCAACGGGTTTCTTTTCATCCTTCATTTCATCCTCATGTGCTTTGTATTGCCTGTTGCAGAAGGCATAGGTGGTCACATAAGGCTATGAAGACTCAGGTTTCTATGAGCTAGTCTTGGAGGCTTTAGATTTGCAATGGAATGAATCAGCAGTTGCATTGACTAAAGTATCACCGCTTGGTAGGTTAGGACCCATATCTGTATTATGGCCACATGTTGATGGCTCCAAGTTAGTCTGTAAGTTGCTGGTATGCTATTAAGGATTCTAGTATTCAAACTTATTTTGTACCTTTGCTACAAACCACAAGCCTAAACAAACCACACGGTTTTACCTTTTTTTTCTGTTGTGGG
Source organism: Cinnamomum chago (assembly GCA_038049695.1). NCBI lineage: Eukaryota > Viridiplantae > Streptophyta > Magnoliopsida > Laurales > Lauraceae > Cinnamomum > Cinnamomum chago. Next base: position 121,076,247 of record CP142451.1, read on the forward strand.
TGAAACTAATGAAGCCGAATCACCATGACCACCACCACCATCATATGGTTTTTTATCTTTTATTTGTGTGCTCTAAACTATCTTAGAGTACTTCTCTTAGTTTTTTTCCGAGACACCCGTGCTTTTCCTCTTATGTGCTCGTTCAAGTTTTTCTTGTTTTTTACTCCACTCATCCATCTTAAGGTGAGACAGTTGTTAGGTGGATTGAACATCAATGACTACACTTAGATGCAGGGCAATACAGTGGTTCCAGTGAACATCTAGTCCCATTTTCAGTATTATAATGCTAATGTGAGTGCCATTTATCAGCGCAAACTGATGGACGGTAGCTGTTTCTAGCCGTTCAATCTATCAATTTTATTTTTCTCTGGGTTCATTTGCTGTAAATTTTGATTGACCTTCTGAAAAATAGGTGATGGATACTTTAGATTTGCTTGAATCTGGGCTGTGGCTCAACAAATAAATGGTAATGGAATGTCTTAGTCTCCTAGATCCATAAAAACAGGTCCATTGAATTTATCTCCAATATCCACAAACTTTATCTTGGGCATCTACTTTGAACGGCAAAGATCAATCTTTTCTGAAAGTGGTCATCACTCTGTTGAGTTCCATAGTGAAAAACCTTCACTCTTTTACCTGCAGAGTCTAACTTTGAAGAGTAAAGTTTCATATTTCATTTGTACAGTGTGGTTTCAAAGAAGGATGCAGAGCCCAACTGGATAAGATTATGATTTTTTATGAGTATACATGTGAATATTAATGTACTGCCTAACCACGAGGTTTGCCAAGCCCACAGGCATGTGGATGAGTGTGGTAGACTAGTCCTATTATTTCCAATGTGGCATCTATGTGGAGCCTACCCTGTTGTATGGTTATCTTAATACTGATGTTGACCATGGAGGGTGATGTGTGGATGGCCTGTGTGGAGTCAGTGGTGACTTGTGGAATTCTCTTAATACTGATATTTTCAATTGCTGCATCTGTTTATTCATGCTGAGAACAAAGAAATTGTGTAGTGAAACAATTTATATATTATAAATGTGAAGCATACATGCATTCCCACCAATGTTTTCAGGGTAGAATATGGCCCACATAGAGGCCTTTGATTTTGATTTCTATACCATAAAGAGAGCAAACTTGTAAAAACAATCCTGTTGAAAGAGAAAAAGGACACCATTCCACATATAGCCATTCAGTTCTCCTCCTTCATACATTTAGAACTCAATCTCAGACAAACAAAAAGGCCCGGGTTCTGTGGCGCAGGGGCCTTGTTCCTCAGATCTTCAGGTGCCTGTTTGCTCTTCTTCTCGCTGCAATCACTGTTCTTTGAATCCTTGGTGTTTTTAACGGCAGCTGGGTGATTCTTCAACTTGTCTTTGGGGCCTGCCTTTCGTTCTGAGGCACTCCTGAGCAGCAGGAAGTCCCTGACCATTCTCCTCTTTGAGCCCTTGGGGCAAGACCTCCAGCGTCTGGTGACTTTGGCAGAAGGCCCACCTGAATCTGCTGCACCCTCAAATGTTGTGACAGTTGAGTTTACCAGGCTTTCTGGGCCCCATCTCGTGGGCCTGGTGTGGCGCTCCGAAGCTGACCTCATTGGCATAATTAGCCCTCTAGGGACATGTAATCCTTGCCCTCTGGGTGGTTCTAGGTGACCCACTCCATTGTTTTTGTGTTGGACTTGGACCCCACCTGTGGGATCATCACCCCATGGACTCCTCATTTGGGAGAAAGACTGGCTCCTCATGTGAGGAGTCATTTGGATCCCCCTGGTCTCATCCTTCCTAACATTCTCTAAAGCCACCATAAATGGGTCAAATTCCTTGTTCTTGAAGCTCATTCCTGAAAATGGCCCACATAGTACTGAGCTTGGTGATCTAAGGGTAGAAGTTCTTGGTCCTTGGGTGCTACCAAATTGAAGGCGGGGTGGGGGTTTCAGGGGAAGGACTTGACCATTAGAGAAGAGCTCGTCCGCGAAGGACATTGCAGGAAGTTGCTCTCCAATTCTTCTGTCTTGTTGTTGTTGTTGTAGTTGCTGATGCTGGTGCAGATTGTTTCCAAATCTTCGACTGGTTTCAAATTCAAAATCATCAGAATCAAAATCGGCTTTTGCGCCTTTGATCAACCCAGACCCAGATTCCCAAACAAAGGAAGCTGCTGTTAGTCCATGGGTAGGACTACCTGGTGCACTGCAGAAGCTAGGAATTTCACTGAGGCTTGCCCTCCCAGGACTTGAACGGGCACTTACATAAGGTGTGGAGGGATTGCTCCCCATCTGAAAATCCATGGCATAGCTTGTGTTATCAAGTGTAACAAACTCCATTTGTAAGATGATGCCCAAGAGGGCCTCAAAGAAGGAAAGAAGTGTTTTGATTGCAAAAATGAAAAGAGATTTGAGTAACCAACCACCTTCTGTGGTCCAACACAGAATCACCAAACTTATATATGTTTGGTGTGGGAGTTGAAGGATTGAGTAATCCCCTTCTATTCTAAAATAAGCTTCAAAGGCTTATTTAATATATAATGGACTAACCCATATTACAACTACCTTGAGATCTATGGTTGAGAGTGAGCCAAGTCATCATTCACATGATCTTGGCGGTCCATGAGGATTTCATCTCATTAAGTTTAACATTGCTCGAGAAGCGACAATATGAATGTCAAAATAGATATAGTGTTTGTTACTAATACCGTGGGGATTACGATGGTCAAATCAAATGTACATTACATGACCATGTATTTGTTTCTTATGTGTGGAAAGGTTGACTGTAATGCTAGTTTAGAATGTGCAATGTATTCATTCTCATATAATGGTCTAAGGTAGCTTCATTATATTTGAAATTTGTTATGCTCAGACGTGACAGTTGGGGCTTATGTCGGGAGGACCAGGGTTGGTTTTCTAATTACGCCTGGCTTTGTTGTGGGGTGGGGGGGGGGGCTTTGTTGTGGGGGGGCACCTGGACCCATCTAATTACAGTGATAAATGGATGAAGGGTCATGATGTGGATTAAGGGTTGGCCAATTCTTTTATAATTTAATCGCTGTTTTATATGCGATTAATCTGATTGTGGATGCAACTTTGACTATAATGAATTTCCAGTTGGAAATAGAACTAGGTGAGATAGTAAATTTGAGTGGTTTGAATTTCAATGTTTGACCCCATTAATGGATTTAGGAAGGATTGTGTCGGAGATCCTCTGCCCCTTGACTTAAGGAAACTTTGGACTTACCTTTAAACATTCATTTGTGCGATGAAAGAGGAATCCTGTTTTCTTCTACCCCTCACAAAGGAAACCAAAATCCTCTCCATCTAGGAAAACTGGTTCATTTTTTTTTTTCTTTCTTTTTCTTTCCTTTTGCAAGGAAAATCATAACAAAGTTTCTCTCTATCGCGAATTCCTTCTGTTGGCCAAATGTACCTAGGCGCCAAATTGGACTTCGGACTCAGGCTCGATATCGGGTTTGGTGGCTTGGGTTTCATTTGGGATCGGGCCGGGCTTGGGTTTACGATGCAATTCAAGATGGGCCTGGGCTTGGTCAAGAGCCAGCCTGAAATCTAATTATCCAGTATCTGGATGGGTGGTGTATAAAGAGTTTCTCATGATCATTCAAAAAAAAAAAAAAAATTTATAAAAATTGCATCTATATACTTTTCTTGAAATTTGGGTGATCTCTCATGATCTGTAAATGTAATAACAAGCAGATTGCTTCAAGACAGTGATGACCCCATCAAAAGAGCAAATTCATTCTCCAACCCACCTTCTCTCTCCCCAAAACCCCACCTTCCACAAAACCATCACCATCCTCTTAGACACCAAATGCTGCAACTCCCTCTACCATCTCAAGCAAACCCATGCCCAAACAATCAAATCAGGCCTTTACCAAGACAACTACATTGCTGGCTCTCTGGTCAAATGCTATGCCAACCCCACTTTCAAAACCACCCTAGAGATTGCACTCAAGGTGTTTGAACAAGTGAAAGATCCCCATGTCTTCTTATGGAACTCCATCATAAGAGCCTTCCTAGATCACAATGACCCAGACAAGGCCATCCTCTTTTACCAAAACATGGTCTTGGCAAATTCCATCCCAAACAAATTCACCTTCCCCTCCCTGCTCAAAGCTTGCACCCTTTCTAGAGCCATTCAAGTAGGGGTCCAAGTGCATGCCCATGTTGTGAAGCATGGACTTGCAGGAGATAGGTACATTCAGAGTGCTGGAATTCAGCTCTATGCGACTTGCGGGCGGATAAATGATGCTCGCCGACTGTTAGATGGGGGCGGCGAAGCGGATGCGGTCTCATGGAATGCGATGATTGATGGGTATTTCAAATGTGGGGATGTGGAGTCTGCCCAGAGGCTGTTTGAGAGTATGCCATGCCGGAATGTTGGCTCCTGGAATGCAATGATTACCGGATATGCACGGTGCAGGAGGATCGAGGATTCGCGGAGACTGTTTGATGAAATGCCTCAGAGAGATGAAGTCTCTTGGAGCGCCATGATTGATGGGTATGTGAAACAAGATTGCTTCAAGGAGGCACTGATGATTTTTAATGAGATGCAAAGGAGAGGAATTCGGCTGAGGAAATTCGTCATGTCGAGTGTGTTGGCGGCATGTGCCAATGTAGGGGCTTTGGATCAAGGGAGATGGATCCATGCGTATGTGGAAAGGAATTCATTCCAGTTGGATGCAGTTCTAGGGACATCTTTAGTTGATATGTATGCAAAATGCGGGCACCTGGACTTAGCATTGGAGTTGTTTGATAGGATACAAAGCAAAGAGGTCTTCACTTGGAATGCCATAATTGGAGGGCTTGCAATGCATGGGCACGCTGATGAGGCCTTGAAGCTTTTCTCGCAGATGCAAATGAAGAAATTTAAACCAGACAGAATAACATTTGTAGGAGTTCTAAATGCATGTGCTCACGCGGGATTGGTTGAGGAAGGTCTACAATTCTTCAATTCTATGGAGAAAGTGCATGGAATACGACCTGCGGTGGAGCACTATGGTTGCATGGTTGACCTTCTAGGCAGGGCAGGGCTGTTGGATGAGGCATTGGACATTATAAACACCATGCCAATGAAACCCAACGCGGCTGTCTGGGGTGCTCTATTGGGGGCTTGTAGAATTCATGGTAATGTTGAATTGGGTGAGAGAGTTGGGGAGGTATTACTTGAATTGGAACCACAAAACAGCGGTCGATATGCTTTGCTATCAAACATTTATGCTCGTGCAGGTAGATGGGATGATGTCTCTAGAGTGCGAAAGCTGATGAAGGAAAGGGTGGTGAGGACTACTCCTGGAAGCAGCTTAATTGACTTGGATGGTGTAATTCATGAGTTTGTTATAGGTGGTGGTTCACACCCTGAGATGAAGGAGATCCGTGCAATGCTAGAGGAGATGATTGAAAAGCTCAAGTCCGCGGGTTATGCCCCAAATACAACCCAAGTTTTGTTCGATATTGATGAGGAAGAGAAGGAAAGTGCACTCTGCCAACACAGTGAGAAACTTGCAATTGCACTTGGGTTACTTAAGACAGCTCCTGGGAGGACTATTCGTATTGTCAAGAACCTTCGAGTATGTGAGGACTGCCACTCAGCAACCAAGCTTATTTCACAGGTATACAATCGCGAGATAGTAGTAAGAGACCGCATGCGATACCATCATTTTAAAGATGGAAACTGTTCTTGTAAGGAATTCTGGTGAGATATGAGCTTTGAGGAAGGCAAAGAAACAACATTTTTCTTTCTAACAACTTTTAACATGGCCTGCTAATATCTCAACTTGAATATAGCTTTGAAAGATTGTGCATTGGACAGTTTGCGCAGGATGATATGCTAGTATCACTCTTACCCCAAATATTAGATTTTTAGTGTCTCAATATTTAATATTTTTGTAATCATTGTTGTTCAATCCAATGGTGGATAATATTGGATCAGTGTCAAATTACGGTCAGTGTCATTTCAGATAGCTAACTGAGAGAGGGTTCTAATAGATCATTAGTTTGGACCATTGTACTGAATAGAAAATGGACCAAATTTTACTTCTTTTTTCTTTGGGCCTTGTTTAGGACTCACTACAGTTGATCATGTGGGATTATATCTGCATTCCGTGTGCAACTTATGCCAAACAGTATGCTATGATACATAATGGGCCATCAAATGGTGTAATCCAAGTACTAGCAGATCCTGATGATGCCAACCTTGCCTGTTGAACATCTTGCTGCTAAATGGCCCAATCTGGCGTTAAACGATTGACCCAGTTCAGGATCACAGGTGCCTACTTGAGACCACAGGCCTTGCAATAGGTCATAAGCTTGCACTCAGACACAGCAATTTTACCCAAAGTTCTAAAATCTTGTTAAACATGAATTATCTAAATTTTTATTTCAATCCTTCTGAGGTCACTAACTGGCTACAATTATGGAGCTAACTTGCTTCTCAATGCTAAAATACAGCTGAGAAAAGCTTAGTGGAGAAAAAGCTTAAAAAGTTTATGGAATTTGAAATAGAAACCCAGGCCGGTCCTCTTCTTAAGCATGAGGTTAGGTTTTTAGGCCAGGTCAGGAATCACCTTGTGCTGGATTCAGGCCATAGTTTTTAGGCATGTTAACTTGACCAGGTCTATCTGACCCAATATCTAAAATGCTAGATAGGGCCACTATGCTTCAAAGACACTAAAGGTCCAACTAAGCCTGGTTCATTTTACAAAAACACACAAAAAGGTTCTGTATACAAATGGGGTGGACACAAGTCTAACTTTAGGAACTGCATGCTGAATCCAGGCCCAAATATAATGCAAAACAGAAGAGAGAATAATATGCTGTCTGCCCCAGTCAGGCGATGATCCAAATGTGAATTTTATGCCCAAAGAAAAGGCCCAAAATGGTAGCTTGGCCCATTGCAGCCTTAATCTGATAGGAAATAATTCTGCATCCACACCTTCAACTTACCACCTCTTGACTCTTTCACTGTTCTTGATCAACCCTGCTAGGTCTTCTTAAGACAACCAGCTTCATGAACATTCATGAGAACAATTAGTACTTAATTAGTACCATTGTCCATGTTACGGAAAATGACACATTGCATATCAAACTTCCTCTGATCAAAGGGAATATCTCCTGGGGTATCTAATTTTTTGGGTGCACAGAGGTATAGGAAAAAAAGAAATCTTTATTCTGAAAACAGTAAAATGTGTGGTACACAAGAGAAACACACGACACAAGACTCACCTTTCTTCTAGTCTAAACTCTGCTTCATCTATTCTCTTCTGTACAACCTCTTACAGCTTCAATACAATGAGGGATATGGGAATTACAAGGAAAAATGAGTACCTTGGATTCATGATGCCAAACTTGGCTTTGGCTCTGCGTGGTGCAACCCCCAAACTTCACTTTTCTTCTACTCACATGCCTGGGCCTCACTTGGGAAAGCTTCACTTGCCTCCCCAACTCCAGCATTTGTATGATTGCAGGCTTAAAATATTATCCAAGACAACAAAAGGTTTGAATCCTATTTACCTTTTCTTCTTCTTTTATGCTCAAGCCTTGGCAATTGAGCGCGAAGACAACCCGTGTAGAAGTCTGACAAATCCCATGAAACTAAGCTTCCCATCTGATTGTCTTATCCAGTCTTGGAGAACAACGTGAACAGGGACGTTTGGGCTAAGGCCAAGTTCCTGTTATACAAAAGAGTCTTGAGTTTCCATTTTTCCTTCTTTGCACATGGTTCAAATTAAATTGAAAAGGACATTCCAATTAAGCATGCATAAAAAATCCTGCTAAGAAAAAGTACAGAAAAGCTCCAAGAAACTAAAAGGCTGATTTGAATTTCAAAAAACAGGAACGCCTTCATAAAGAGTCACAGATCAGAGAAAGCCAAGAGACGTGAGTAAATAAAAAAAGTGTGTACTAGCAACTCAATTACCCAATAGCAGTTTGCATCTGTTCATTCTAATATAGCAATTTAAAGAGTAATCATCTCTCTCTTGCTAGTGTTGTATGCAAAATAAATGCAACTAATTAAGAAATGTTTTGCAAAGGAGTGGAACAATGAAAATCTGGTATGCATCAACATGGCTACTGTACATTTGATTGCCACCTACTTGAAACTTAGGATCAACTGTTGAATGAGAATTCTGTTTCATGGCCCAGTCTAAATTGGGCCTACATTTTGGATGCTTTGGGTCAGTGTGAATGTATGCCAGATTAAAGTGGCCATCTGCATCAGTAGGATCATTATAATCTACCATTGAAAATACCAAATAATGCCTCTTGTGGCAGAATATGTGGCTTTTACTGGTAGATGAATTTGGAGCGCCATAGAACAACAACACACAAGGGTTGAGAGCTGTTTTTCTGCCATGTCCCAGATCATCAATGTTATCAATCAGATGCTACCAAATGTGGGTTATTTATTTATTTTTTAACAAAAAAATTACCGCGGCATCTTACACATACAACATAAGTGATTGTGTTCTGAGCTAAAATCCAAACTAATCTAAATGTCAAGAGCGCACTACAAAAAACTGAGGTTATGAAAGTAAAATTTGAAGCTTGGCAGTTCTAAAATGCATACCGATGCTAGTTCTTCGATTACTATCTGTCTATTACCGTCTTTCTCAAATAGTTCGTATGCACTACGAGCATGTTGGTCCCAACTATCCATTCCTTCCAGCTGATGCACGCTTATGGTGGCAGCAGAAAATTCCTGAAAATCTAATTTTCTGCATTGAAGAGAGCTCACCTGCAATGTTGTCAAACAGATAAGTAAATAAAGGTAACACATCGGTACCTACAGTTGTTAAAACAGTTTAAGAAGAACCCACCATGTATAGGAGATGGGAGAAACACCTTACTGCAAATGATCATAACCATTTGAGTAGCAAATTGAATCTTTAACCATCCATTGATTAAATGGATTTGATTACTTGGAAAAAGTGGTATCTGCCCATGGCCTATTGATAGTGGTAACACCATAAACTGTGGGAATACCACTTCAGCAGCCATAGAAACTGGTTAAGTGGTCCCATATGCATGACTGTATGCATTGTATATCTATAGAAGTCCATACAATAAGTACCATGTTGACGTAGTCCAGAACTCGTGAGTCCTTCATGGCATCAGTCGAGTTCTTCATTAAGGCCTGCCAATTCCATTTAAGCTAAGAATGACAAGGTATCAATTGAAAAACATATCAAGCATTGAAAAAAAAAAAAAAGAAGACTTAGCTGAATTCCATTTCCAAGAGACTTGCAGCTCATATGTGAAAATTTGATGCTAGCCACTCATCAGGAGGGTCGGCCCAATCGAGAATATTCTTTTCGCCAAAAATAGGCTTGTTTGTTCAGTCTATAAGAAGAGACCCACCTTATGAGTGGCTGGGATCTCATATGTTGTGCTACATTGAAATGAGCAGCAAGTGCCCTGGAAGGGACCCCATGAATCCTGTCGACCAAGCACCAGTAGAAAACCAACCGTCTTAAAATTATACATAGAGATGTGGCCATTTTTGTTTGGGCCTAATAACATGAACTGCTCTTGCAGATAAAAGAGTTGAGAAGATGTCAATGTCTTTGAGAGGGCCTGTCAAACAAAGCAGAGATCTTTCAGCATTCAGATAGAAATACAAAAAACCTAGCGGATCTCCTCATAGTTCTATAGTTAAATTAGGAGGGATAACAGTCAAGCAATTACAAGCATCCATGAGTGATCACAAAGTTGGCACTTGAGCAAAGATTCACGGGCTAACCTGTGTAACATCTGAAGGTGGCACTTACCATGTTATATAACAATTATATCATGAGGAAATAAATTAGTGAACATGAGGGAGACCCTACAGGTGATCCAATTGTCCATATAAAGAGGCATGGTCAGCAGGAAACATTACAAAATCTCCTGTCAAAAAACTTAATGTTTCAATTATGTGGACCATTGGTTTTAAACTTGCAACTGTCCCCTCCCCTCATCGGCCATGCTCATCTTATAGAAGAGGTATTTGAGAGATGGGGCCCACCAATCAAAGACCAATATTACCGAAAAGGTAGCCATTTTTACTCGATTTTCCACACATTTGACTAACAAGTAGATGTAGTGTTTGGGGTTTCTGAATTACGTTATTAGAACGATTTTGTTTAGATACACCATCTTCTGCATATCAGCTCGGTATCGGTAACCAAAAAGGTAATGAAAGCATCCATATGTCAAGTAAATGAAATAACATACCCTCAAAGCTGCTCTCCGAAGAGATGATGAACATATATAAGCTTTTACAAGTGTGAAGACTGGAATATCTAAAGGGATCTTAACATCATGACAACCATGCAGCCATGGATGACCTAAGAACAGAAATAAGGAAAAAAAGTCAGTCTTAAACATACAAATGCAAACTCTATAGGCATTAATTGAGATGCCTTAATTTGGAAGTAATTCAAATGGCTTGAGAATCATGATAGAATGGATCCAATGCATTAGCATATAACGCCTCATTGGATATAGGAAACCACATCAGCAAGGTCCTCTCTCTCTCTCTCTCTCTCTCTCTCATATTTTATTATTGGAGAATGAGTGTATTACTATCCATTTTATCAAAGTATTAAAAGATAAATGTGGGTTGCAGTTTGAGATCCATTCAAATGGACTGTTACTTACACAAGGCCTGAGAAGCAGTCATTCTCCTGCGATAGTCTTTATTTAACAATTTCTTGACAAAGTCTTTTGCATCAGAAGATAATGAGGGCCAAGGTGCTTCCTCAAAGCTTGGTTCTGTCTTCAGGACAGCTCGAAAAATGCCTGATTCTGTCCGAGCCCAAAAGGGGCGGCTACCACATAGTAGAATATAAGCAATCACACCGATACTCCACATGTCTGCTTCAGTGCCATAAGATCTATGCAGGACTTCTGGGGCTACATAAAAAGCACTACCTACAATGTCATCCATCCTTTCATCTGTACATTGCTCCAGAAAACATAGTAATCAGATAATGGTTTGGAAGTTATGAAATCAAAGGAACAAAATTCTTAGATAGTAGGCAACAAAGGAAATATACAGTGCACCACTCAATCCTACAGAGCACAAAGCATACATATTGAGGTAAATATTTTGATGATCCCAACCTTTTCAAATGATGGGCCCATTAACGATGAGAGTTACTCTGATAGTCTCTTACAACTTACCCAGTTTAAGAACACCAATCAAAAAACAGAAAATCATATAAAAAGACAGATGTCAGGGCATGGTGCATCCAATGATGGGCCATCAGATAAAAGGCGTAGAGTATTGGGAGGTATTTGCCACCTGTACCATGGTGATGGTCTAAAAAGAATGAAAGAAAGAAAAGAGACGCCATTTCTCTCAATTGAATTTCATGTAACATCTCAGAAAATAGAACTCATGAAGACTAACCTGGCTGTACGAAATCTGACAATCCAAAATCGATCACCTTCAATGTCGACTTCTCATCCTTTGTACTATAAAGGAAATTCTGCAGATTGCAAGATCAGTCACCATAATGAAGCAACATGACAAACAAGGAAATACAGTTCTGTAAATGGATAATTAAAACGATAAATTCCACAGTTCATATCAGATTAATAGGTCCATTTGGATTACTCCGAGTCAAGTTGCAATCAGAGCCAACATTTTAGAAGAACAAATGGTTCTATATTCTTTTATTCATGTGGTGTGATTGAGTGTTCTGCTAAAATTATGAAGAAAAAAAGGATCCAAATTGTTTGTACTGAGAAGTTCAAGTCATGTCATCATCATTATCATCAGTGCCAAATCAACCTATCTGATTGGGGTTGGCTTTGTGAGTTCCTCAAGTGATACTTGAAAGAGCACAGTAGTAGCAACAATAACTTCAGAAATGTTCGACAGGTGAGATCAGTGGGTATGGTAGTAGTAGTACTGACTATTAGGACATGGTACATAAAGATTTCCCAGTACATAAAGATTTTAGGGCAAAGCACCCTCCCTGCCTGAAAAAGCTGAAACATCAAAATGCAGCATTACAACTTTGATGTAAAACTCTGAGGTTTAAGAATCAATTACCTCTGGTTTCAGATCTCGGTGAACTACACCTTGGAGATGGCAAAAGGAGATCACACTCAGAATCTGGACCATGACAACCTTGGCATCTTCTTCTGAATATTTTCCACCCCTACAAAAGAACAGCCACAGTATCATCTGGTTAAAAGGTATCAGGTCAGCCAACAGAGAATGCCTACCATCTGGGCGGCAAACTATGAAAATATGGTTGGAATGATATCTGTTCTACGGAATTATATGGATTTCAGAGAAGTGCTTAAATTGTATGACATTTAGATGTTCCAAAATATTCTAGACAAATCAACAATGGCAATCGCCATTGGAGGGAAATGGAAGAAAAAAACTATCTGACTACATGTAGTTTATATCTGCTGGGCCACCCCAAAACACAATACAAAATGGATAAAAATCCATTTTGTCCAATTATTCAGATCATATGTGATTTACGTCATGTCCAAATACACTCAAGTAGCCAAATACTGATGCTTGAAGTACCTCGAAAGTATCCGATCTAAAAGTTCACCGCCCTTGCATAACCTGAAGATGACAAAAAAAAAAAAATTGGTCAAGAATCAAATGAGGAAAAGAAAAGCCTTCCCAATTCCTTGCAGCAAGTTGAATTGCAAAACATGTAGTCTATTCTCTCCATGACATCAAACAGGAATCTTTTATACCCCGTAAAAAATATAATCATACATTTTAACATTGTCATTGTGAATACATGTAACAATGGATCTATATCCCAACCCATTCAAACTGTAGGTCTCATGAGTCTCACTATGGGAGGAGAGTCAATATGGAAGGAAGCATAAAGCAAAGATAAAACTGAATAGATAAACCCACTGTCTAATTAGTGGCACCAACAACTGTACAGTTTTGAAGTAATGTCATCTCCAAATTCAACAAACCGATTCTCAATAATCAGAGAATATGATCATCCAATAAATCTGGTTTTAAGGCTACTAGGCGCCATGCATTGAAGGGTATAGATTGACATACATGGCAGGAACAATATTTAGAAAATGGAATATAGTACAAACTAACAAAGTGAATGGTTCTGGACACCCAGTTTCTGGCCATCTGGTTTAACTTGCCCGTACCATGAAAGGAAAAATAATAAAAATATTTTATAATAATGAATGATCAGCCCGACCGGAGCAACCGCCATTTTTTACTGGTGTTGACCAATGCCCTGGTTTTAACCAAGCATCGGTCTTGCAAATAGTGTCAAGGTCCCAGCAATTTCAACTAAATCCAGTTGATTATCGATTATCATCTTTCATTTCAAGCATCCCCATTCAGAGTCTCAGACTGCTAATTAAGTGGCTACAACCATCGATGGAACCGATTTGCTGGTTGTACCATGGTGCACCAATTAAAGTTTGAATTATGGAAACAAAAAATGACTATTGTTACATGCATATATGAAAATGACCAAATGAGAGTTTAGTGAATGATTTCAAAAAAACTATGTCAATGACCTACTTGGTCAAGATCGAGTCCCATAAAGCTTGGCGGAGACACACCAAGACTTGCCTGAACCATGAGACTCAGTAGGGACAAGTTCAACATGACATGGCCAACTCTAGACAGACTATCCAATTTTTGACACCCTGTTTTAGCTGCCCTAAATGGTCTAGGCCAGGTTAACAGGCTTGGACTAAGAAGCCCAGGACAAACCCCTTGCTCACAATCTGGCCTGCGTGTTCAAAGGAGCTATCAAATCCTGGACTACAAAAGGCCTGATGGGCTAGCCTCACCCGTTGACAGCTATAGTTCCATATCTCCAACATAAAAAACTAGGAGTTTTGCTTCTCACATAACAAGGAAAAGTAAACATCAATTATCAAAATAAATACACACATTCAGATTGATACAGATGAATTCGCAAAACAGCTTTCAAATTAACTATCAGGAATGTAAACTTACTCCATTACTATATACACATTGTCCTCATCTTCGTAGGCTTCATAAAATTGCGCAAGATTCTTATGTCCTGCTAGAGAACTCAATATTCTCACTTCTCTTCTTACATCCTCAATTGCAATGGCTGTCATCATCTGCGTCAAAACACAACCCTTTTTATCAAACTTAAACATTTTGAGTTCCATCTCAAACCATATTCAAAATAACTATTAAGGGCTCCTAGGGTGAGTCAGATGCACCCAAAATTGCAACTGGTTATAACATTGTACTGAAACAGTGTGTATTCAAGCACTTGGATAGGCCAGCTACAGTACATGTGAATTTCATCTTTCCATTAACAAGCGGTTTGACAGAATTATGGAGGTGCATGCACCCAAAATGCTTCCATCATCTGAAGATCTTAGCAAAGTAATAGCTAGACGTTTTCACAATGAATGATGGCATAAAGCTATAAACATTAAACATTAAACATACACTAGAAGGCCACAAATCAGAAAGTTAAAGATTGTATGGTGAAGAATTTTGCAGCATGGTCTATGCACAAGGAAGCCACCAGATGAACAGTCTAGATCTTCAAATGGTGGCTTCCACCAATACAATTGCTTGAGCGAGCAGTAGGAACCACTTTTATTCATGGGCATCACAATACATATTAGAAAACCTACTACCGACAAGAACACAACCATCATCAATATTTCAGAAGAAAATTGCTGGCAGAAACATACCAAAACAATAAGCAATCAAACTCATGTATCAGCAGAAACACCCCAGAAGGAAAAAGAGTCATATTTTGCAATTAAAATCAAATCATGATGGGGATAACTACAACAGAATCAAACCTTTGATTTTGGAATAACCTTCACTGCTACTTCTTGCCCTTTCAATTCCCCTTTCTTTGCCTTTGCAGAACTAGTAAAGCCAAAATGCCCATGTCCAATCTCTTCCCCAAGCTCATACTTAGTAAGGAACTGTTTTGAGAACCCAAAACTCTTATTCAATCCCAATTCATTGTCTTCAGGAATTGCAGCTTCATTTGGCTTGACAGAGCCATGCCTGCGGGCAAGCAGAGCCCTGATATGCTTGGCAGGCGATGGAGGCGGGAAAGGGCGCTTAAAAATCCGTAAAGGAGTGGAAATCACACTCGAATTTGCGGGAGAATTCTTGAAAGCATTTGGAAGAGGACTGGGGCTGTAGAAGGGGAACTTGGAAGGTTTTGTAGTGTCAGAATTCACTGCAGGTTCAATACTGCAGGGAATTGCAGGATTTTCTGTTTGATTCTGGAGATTTCGAGTCTCCTTCCCATGACAGAGTCCCATTGAAAAGATGAAAACAAAGAAAATAAAAGAAAAAAAGAAAAGTATAGGAAATGACAATCACAGAAGGTAGAAAACTAAATGAAAAAAACTCAGAAAGCAAGAATTCAACAGGGAAAAGATAAGAAATCGAACACTCGACGAGGAAAAGCCATAAATGGAACACCCAACAAGAGAATACAAGAAAGTTTCAAGTTTTTTCACCAAAAACATCAAACAAACAGGAAAACCCAGAAAAGGAAAGACCCAAATGAAAAAAAGAAGAAGAAGAAGCAATTTCCAAGTTCAGTGATGAAGATGAATCACAGAAAGGGAAGGGAAGAAGGTAGAAGATAAGAAACGGAAATAAAGCTCAGAAACAGAAACCAGTAAGAGAAACCCAACTAACAAAATTACTAGAAAGTTACCATTTTTGTCAGCTAAAACCTCTCTCAAAACAGAAAACCAAAGAGCAATTCCCAACGATAGAGATGAAGATATAACAGAAACAGTTGAGGTTGAATAACCAAATTCCAATTTCCCTAACAAAGGATTAACACAGAAGTAAGAGCTCAAGATGGTAAATACCCAGTTACAAAACCATCAGAAAAGCCACATTTTAGTGATGTAAGAAGAAGCAGATAGGAGGAAGAAGAGAGCACATAAAAAAAATTCAACTTTGCATATTAAACAGAGTAGGAAAGCAAAACAGGTAAAGAAAACTTAATAAAAGTGTGAAAGCAACAACAGAATTGAACAAGCAGGAAATAGGACACAAGAAAAGCCGAGTAGGGAATTTCAAAATTACACAACAACAAATGAAAGAGAGAGACAGAGAACCCAAAAGATAAAAGTAGATGCCTTGGCAGAGTTGGCAAGAAATCAAGAAGTAAAAGAAAGCTCCTCTGTAGTTCATTTAAGCTTTATTAGAGTCCAATAATGGAGGCTTTAGATCACTACAGGCTGTCCCTCTTGATCCCAATAACTATGCATGTATGGTGTTAAGCGTAAGCATTAATGGATGTTACAGTGCAATTTGAATTGCTATTGGATAATTGATTTTGCAATTTGTGAACTGTGGGTCCTGTTATTATATTGGGTAGATGGGAGAGCCAAAATTAGATGATCCAAGAGTACAATGATTTAATGAGGCTTACCATTGATTGGGTATGACTGATAAAACTTCAAGAAGGGAATTTCAAACCCAATCAATGGCAATTAAAAGTGGACATATAGGAAATAAGTCCAGCACAAGACAGAAATATGTCTAAAATGAATGTTAGATATCACTCTGAGATTCTAGTGTGATACTCCATTCAGATAGAGAGAGGGCCCATTAGATTAATGGTGCCATAGGAGACAAAACCCCATACTAAGTTAGGAGTTAAGCAGAAGATTAAGGACAATACAGTCCCATATAAACTGTTGATCTGTAGGGCCCAATATAGATGAGAATGCCACAATAAAGGAAAACACTGATTTGAAGAATCTAGCCCTCAGATCTTCTGCTTGACTGGTTATTTCTTCCCTCCTTATTAGGATTATCTATCTCAGGAAATTTTGGGGTATCATAATCCACATTAGGGATTGTCTTAAATTCCTTGCAAATTGCAATAGTTTGCCAAACATAATTGTGAGGCTGATTTTCTTTCATTTTTGACTTGGGTGGAAGGCAGGAGACATGCAAGATGGCATGATCTGGAGCATCTGTATAGTTCAATGCCATGTCCCCTGCTATGCATATAATACATTGTATTGGTCTACATAGGTTTCCCTCATCATTTTTATGTCTACAGTTTGGATAAATCTAATCTGAGCAATGAACATGTTGCACCGGTTAAGTTATTCAGTGGACCTTGCAATCCAAACCATTAATTGGATGGGTCTGATGTAAATCAGCTGCCAGGTAAGACAAACATCTTGTCATTGGCCTACAGGTGGGTGGGAGAAAGAATGTCTATGAATGAGGTGAAAAAAAAAAAGATGGGACCATCAATTAGATGTGTGATAGGCTCATCAATGCTTATGATTTTTGCTTAGCTGTCCATCCATGGTGGAACCTACCTGATGATCGGTCAAGATTGCGCCTAACAATCTATAATATCTGATTTTAGTTTTGACTCATCCGGGATAAGAACAACCTGGGCATGACCCACAAGCTAGAATTAGATTCTGCCTAGGCTTAGAAGCTTGATTATCTATACCATGACAAACAAAATGCAGCAATCATATGATATCATTAGAAACCCTTTTTATGAGATTTTGATTGGAATGAGAACACCCTCATTAGGATGGAATCTTGGAACAAAAAGAAGTGGAAAAAGTATTGTTTCATGCTTTTGTTATTAGGGACTCAGCCCCTCTCAAGTACAACTAGGGACATTTGCTTGAGACAAACACAAGCATGACACATCCAACTCCATCTCTGGACCCCCCCACAAGTCATGACAATGTTAAGATAGGAAAGTGTCTTGGAGACTCTGAACCTTCCATACTTAAATATGTTCTGCTGTGGTCCACCATGGATGGAACCCATCATTGGGAAGCAAACAAAGGGCTGAAGTGATGCCAACTTATCTTAGAAGGTTGGGAATAGGGTAGGACAAGGCATCCTTTGGTTATCCCACATTCCCTTTTGTACCCATGTCAAACTCATACATAACATACATGGAATAAAGCTATTAAGTTACTATTAAGTTATAAAGAAAGGAATATGTACATCACAGAGATCAAAAAAAAAAAAAAATGTAACTGAAGTTGTTGGGCCAAATAAATAAAAATAAAAAAGTGGTGAGGATGGAGTCACATGGGTTACAGGTGTTTTCCTGCCATTGCAAGCAAATGTTGACTGAGAAAATCATGTAAATATGAGGTCAGGTTGATGGACATGGGTTGCTGGGATGTGTAGATTGGATAAGGGGATTCATATGAAAGAATAACAACTACTTGGGTTCACAGGTTTCATTGCTGTCTACTCATGTTGATCGCAAGTTTTAATTCTGATCATAAGATCAGGACCATCCATCTAGTTAGCATGTTCTTGGTGGGCCATTATAAAAATCACATTGATTTGGATGATCTCAGTTACAAATTTTCTTTAAGATATTTAATTTTCCTTTTAGGGCTTGTTTGTTTGTTCACATGAAATCTAAGAATTCACGGCAAAATGGGATTCAATAAAGGATAATTTAAGATTGTGATACGCATTGGTGGACCCAGAAAGTTTTAAAACATAGTGGAGCTCATACATGAAGAATAAGGAAAAAGAAGCTCATCCACTCATGGTTGAGTGGTGTTGGCACTTCAGTATTGCATACATGCCTAAGCATCAATCACTAGGTCTCTAAATGGGTAATATCACTCGTTATCAATGGGCCAACCTAATAGGAAAAAAAACGAACAATAAAAAGAAAAATGAACTTTTTTTCTCGTCTAATACATACTCAGACACCCACACGCTCACATTATCCACGATCGCTAGTTGTTTATGTTGATAGAAAGAAGACTCACAAGCGTGATTAGTTATTGATTGCTCATTTCCTTTGGGTTCATTTTCCATTACAATGGAGACTATTAGAAGATCATTATTGGATGACCACCTTTGTTCAATTTTGACAATCTTGAGGAATACTAGTTTTTTCTTTTATCAATCAGTCAACTTTTTCTGATGTAAAATTTAGAAATATCCTATATACTGGAAGGTCTTTTATTTTGAGTGACTCATAATTTCATTAAGTAGGCCCCACTATAAAGCCTTTGAATATCCAGATCCCAAATTGGCGACTCATCATGATACACGTGGCACGCATGAATCAATTTAGGCTGTTTAAATCAATAAGTGGTCATCAGATAAAAAAATTACTGGCAAAATTGTCACTAATTGAAATTTAAAACACAATCAAAACATTTAGGACCATAAAAGGCAGGGCTTTTCGTTTTCAAACTGGGCCCCACAAATTAAACGGATGAGATCGGTTGCACAAATTCAGGATCCAGGGCGTATGAGTTGCCACAAAGTGTTGCTGTTACGCGAACGTCGCTGATGTTGATGCCAAATGAAAATGACGTCACTATCTATGTTAACATTTAACAGTTATGGCAAGTGCCATCACTAACATTTTCAGTAGGTGATCCACTTGAGCCCATTAGTACTTGTCTTATGTTGATGGTGGGACCCATTGCCATTTTTCTTTCAAAACTAATTGGAGATGGAAAGAAAAATGTGGGAGAGCATAATCACTTCATACGATGGTAAAGCGCCTTAATTTTATAGTATTATAGAATAATCCAACATTTCATGGTCTTATGGCACAAATTTTTATTTATTTATTTTTTCATTTCAGGGGGGTTCCAACCTTTTGGGTGTGGGAAGCCGGGTAAACTTCCATGTAGTTCGAGCCTACAACCTTCGAATGTAAACAATGATCCTAAGCCAATTGAACTACTCCTTGGAGTTACGGCACAATTCATTAATATATTAAATCACAATAAAGAACATTTCATGATATCGTTGAAATATTATAGAATTGAGGCTAATTAGTTCAAAAGCAAAAACTAAAAAAAATTTGTCACTATCATTATTAAGCGTTTGTGCCCTCTCTCGCTTTTCTAGGTTTTTAAGAATTCTTTTAGTAACACCAATGGGTCCATTGGATAGAACTTTGACATCAAGCGTAGAGTGATTGTGATGTCTATGATATGTGATGGTACTGGTAGGTGATTTTGACTCTCATTTAAGTTGCCATCATTTTAGTTGAGGACTTTATGGGTGGGGCCATTGCGGATATATGTCAAAAAAGTTAGTTAGATTGTTAATTAAATTTATCTAATCATCTAATCTTAGGCAAAGAAATAGGTACAAGTGAATGATTAGATCTCTTCTTAGATAATGGGATGAACAAATTCTAATGAATATTATTATTTTTTTACAAGTGATTAATATTTTCTAACTATCTTATAAACATTTCATTGTAATATCAAATCTCTATGAGTTCTCAATAAAATATTAGAAGAATTTTTATGGTCCATTTGGTTGAGTAGAAAAAACTAAGTGAGGAATCGAAAGGAAAATCCACTTTTACTTTTTATGGTAATGATTTAAATGAAGAAAGCTTCTAGGAGGGAAATATTAAGGAACTTCAGTTTAAATACATAAATTATCACAGGTTGAATGACACTTTAATCATTGAAAGTTGGTCTCATGTTTTCTCCACCCTTTTAAGGAGGAAATTGTTTCATCTAGTTTGTGCAAAAAATAGTGTCATAGAGAGGGATATCTAGTGCATTTTGATCACATAAATTGCAATTTAGTCATAGTTCTTCTACTCTTTGCCAAGGCCAATAACAAGTAAATAAAGTTACATGTAGTTTGATTTACATGAGTACAAGGCAACTAAGCAGGAAGGATTTAAACTGGCCAGAGTCGCTTGCAAGTAGGGTTATAAACCGATATCCGATTTTCCGATTATCCGGAAGTTCTGACCCGTAAAAAAACTGGGCATGGAACCTATATTAGATTCTAATTCATAAATAGATCCGGGTCCGAGTCCGAAACTTAATTTAGGTTTCAATTTATAAACCGGTCCGGTTCCGGGTCCATATTATATGAGCCTTTGATCTTACAAATTGTATCTTAAAATCAACTTTTTTTTGGGACATTTTTATGTATAACATTAGAGGTAGTAGACTTGATAAACTATTAAAAGCTTAAAGTTATGCTTATTTTAAGAAAAATAAAAAATAAAGAGGAATTATAATCGATTTTGGAATTAGATTCTAGTCCTCTAGGTAGATCCGGTTTCGGAACCGAATCTGGGTTTTCCTATTGAAATCGGGTCTGGAACCAACAAAATAGGTTCCGAGTTAAAATCAGATCTGGAACCGGAACCGTTATTTAAAAACAGGTCCGGGTACATTATGATTCCGATTTGAAACCGTTCCGATTGCAACCCTGCTTGCAAGTCCCATTTTTTTCTCATACAAACTAAGCTATTTTTGTAGTGTCCATTTTTATTTGATACCCTTCCAACAAGTTATTCCCTAAGCCCATGAGCATCCCAAATCTTATATTATCCCTTACCTAAACATCACCGCCCTCCTGAAGCCCACAGTACCCATCTTAAAGCCCTTTTGGCATTCTACCTGCACCTTTTGTCCAATTCCAGTCTCTCACTATCCATCAGATTAGACAAATACCAAGATCCAGAGACACATACCCACTCCTTCCTTATATTAAACCTCAACTCAAATTCAGAGCCACAGTTCCCACTGTGGGACCATTTTATTTACCCAGTGTTTCCACTGCCAAATAGGGCTGTTCATGGGCCTGGTTGGGTCGCACTGAATCTTTTCTTGGCCCTTTGGGCCAGAATCTATTCCACACAGGCCTCAAGCACAGGACCAGACCATTTCCCAAATCTATACACACACACACACGCGCGCCTTGTGTTATGGCAGCCGGCGTGGTCAGGAATTTAGCATGTTACTATTGGACCAACCAAAAAATGGGACCCCAGCTGAGCCCACTCATCTATAACAAGGACCATATCCTGCCCAGTGAGAGCTGGGGTTAGGTCAGGCTTTGAATGGTCCAGACCATGGGCGCTCTAAAGCCAAATGCACCAAATCCATGAATCAGGATCCTCTGAGTGTGTCCAAGCACGGAGACCTTGAGTGGACCACTCAGGGTCCGCCACGTCACCAAGGATAGCTCCTGCCCGGATACAGGGCAGGCTGGGTACGGTGACGTGGCGGCCCGTGAATGATCCGCTCCCGGTCATCATAGGGTTTTTCCTTACCAAATCCACACTCTAACCATCCTCTATCAACATCATCACCGTCATCACTGTCATCTTCTTAATCAGTCTGTACCTACTCCGCCATCCTTAACCTTATTTCTTAGGCCAAATCCAATTGATTTAAATTTCTTGTCCGTTGTATTAATTTTCTTGACCTTAATTATATATCCAAATCTGTCTTGCATCGACTGGTACCAGGTCAGTGAGATTAGTTACTTAAACAAGTGGATTACTAACTTGTCCCACTTGATTGAAAGGGAGTGCTTGATTGGAGAGAGCAAGAGCTAGAACATTCCAACCTACCAGTCTAATAAAATCTCAGAGGGCAGGAAATACATAACTTGCCAGGTGGAGATACTGACCAGTCAGTTGATGGAAATAACAAAAAATATCCATGTGGTCCGATTTGTTTCATGTAATTGAATTCCTACGAATTTTAAGAGTTATGACTTTAAAAGGCGATTAAAATCTTGAAGAAACAAATGGTGGGCATCTAAAAACGACCATCAACTAACCTTTTTTTTAATGGAAGCTGAATCAAGGGAAGATGGGAAGTAAATATCCCGCCATCACCCAGGCAATTCAAATCCTAAAAAGTTAAGGCCGCATCTACATGTGCACCTTATATCCTTTACCCTCGCCTTTTTAAATTATCCTTTGTTGGACTGCACTTGATAATGAATGCCAATGTATTCAATTCCATGCAAACAACCGGCGAGTGTCCATTATAAATTCTCTAAAACTATATAATCAACGGGAAATCAAAATCACTATGAGAGTCTATATATTGGAGAGGACCAAAAAGGAGTGGAGAATCAATAGATAGATCTGATCGAGTGATTAAAGACCATCCATCCGAAGATGTCAAACTTGAACATAAAAAATTATGCCCATGATCAAGATTAAGTAGATGAGTCAAGGTGATCCTGGCAGGCTTGATCTTATCGAGGGGGATTAGGACCTAGAGAAGAATAGTTCAGAAAAAAAGAAGGAAAAATTTCGAATGCCTCATTTCAAAAAGGGACACTTTTTAAATCAATCCCTAAATTTTTCAGTAAATTTTTAATTAAGGACATCTGGTCATTTAATAGTATTTTTTATGACATTTTTCCTCAATTTCTTTTTAAAATACTCAAAGTACCTTTTATTTAAAGCCATGGCATGGTTCCGGCAACCGCTACATTCGAAAAATCGTTGTGGAGATGCTAGTTGTCCTCGATCATTTTTAGGACATCATGAAAAAAAGGAAGATAATGTATAGGAAGTGAATGAGAGTTTTATTTCTATGAAAGGTAACTTGAGTAATTTAAAAAGCTTGTGGGAAAAAAATTGTTGGAAAAATAGCTCTAAATGGACGAATGCCCTTAATTGAAAAACTTCTTGAAAAACTTAAAGACCTTCTTTGAAATAAGGTAAAGACTTAACCCCTTTTTAAGAATTTCCCATAAAATTATCTCAAGGATTATCAGGCATTTGTGTGGTTTAGCTCGCAACCTGAGAGAATAAAAACATCAGCCGCTTGATTATAGTTTTGCAGAAGATTACAGAAGAACTTGTTTATTCTCATGTTATCAAGAACATAAAATTAAGTTAGCTTAATTTTTAGAAACTTGCCGAACTGATAAAAGATTTATAAAAGCAGAGATTTGTGATCACATTGACAGTGAAGCTGTTGCCTGTTCCTGAATGGCCTCGAGCTTTCTAATCAGCACGCTGTGTGTTTCCTTTGCCTTTTGGCTGTTTGTTTTACCCGCTCTTTGGGTTGGCTAGACCTGTGTGGCTATTTTGGGTAGTCCAGCCAGCCTATGGGCTATGGGTTTCTTACTTTTGCTGGCTTAGCTCCTTGTTCGAGGTGACATGTAATTGGGAGCTTCTCCTGATTTCTTTTCTTTCATGTACTACATTGTACTTTATTCTTTGGAAATATACAAACATTTTTTTTTTTTTTCTAAAAAGTTGCATGGTAATAAAGAAAAGGGACATTTATTTTAAAAATCCCAATAAATAGGGTAATTAGAACCGAGGACCCTAAATTTTTATAGTTTTGGCCAAAGACCTCCAGCCCAAAATCCAATATTTCATTCCGTTTTTACCTTTGGTTAGTTGATGTCAACATAAGCCTAAAAAAAAAAAATCATTCTTCACCCCCAAATCATCCGCAACAATAGATGAGAAGAAAGAGAGGAATGAGAAGAAGAAGATCAACGCCCTATCCCTTTTTTTCTCAATCGCAGTGAGAGAGAGATTGCTTGATGTCATCAACGAAACCCTAAACAACGGAAAACTTAATTTTTGTTGATCCTAACTGGGCGTTTTTGTTGACATCAACACAATTTTATGTTGATGTCGACGTCAATAAATTCACAGGGTCACTCATGCTGTTAACTGAGCATTTTTGTTGACGTAAACAAAATTTTATATTGATGTCAACGAATTTTCTATCAACGTCTCCCCAGGGTCACTGATTGTAATAACTGGACATTTTTGTTGATATCAACACAATTTTATGTTGATGTCGATGAATTTTTTATTGATGTCAATAAATATTACTCATGACAGAATAAGGAACTGGTTATGTTGACATCATAAAAAAAAAAAGGGCAAAATGAGGGGAAAAAAAAGATGATTTGAGTTAGAGGTTTTTGGCTGTCATTATAAAAGTTTAGAGTCCTCAACTGTAATTACCCTATTTAAGGAGATTTTTATGGTAAATGTCCCTAAAAAGAAATATCGTCCAAACACTCAAAAAATAGTCTGTCTTGAGGGGCCCACCTTAGCCCTCCTTCACTAATGCAACCCCCTTAATTCAGTGACCTCCACCCAATGATATCCTCTCCCTCCCTTTTTTTTTCCTTTTTCTTTGTGCTTTCTATTTGGTGTTTCTCTTAATAAAGCTGGTGTTACCGTTAAAAGAAAAAAAAACTCCTTGCAATTAGCACTTAGTTTCTTCTTTTTTGGGTACACAGAACTCACTTTTTTTTTTTGTTAGATATAACTCAGCTTAATTTGACACAGATCTGAAGTTCACACCCTTATCTAATAATACTTGAGCCATTTGCTTTATCTAATATAACTAAAAATGTTCAGGCTTTCAACACCCATAAATCAAGGGTTGAAATGGTCTAATGGTCCCGGCTTTGCAAACAACTATCAACATGCAGCAGTTTTGAAATCATTTATTAGTTGAAAATTGTGTAAATACAATAAAATGAAATACTATATGCTAATATATATGTTCTTTAATCTGCATCTTTGTTATTCAATGCTCTAGTCACTTAGCATTGGAAAAAGGACCTGAGTAGAATAGGACAAGAACCTGATTATAAATTGGGTAAAAAAAAGGGTCCTACCTAGATTTTTCTGGCTGAAATCCCTCTGCAAATAGGGTAACACAAGATCCATATGCTTAATCTTTCAAAATCACATTACCATTGTGCCATATATATTTACCTGATTATAAAGATAGAGAGACCTGATTATAAGGATAGAGAAACCTTGTCCATCAATGAGACAAAATTTGCCGACCGAATGGATAGCAAACTGCCTCCAATAGGTTGAATTTTTTATGATTTGGCTCTTTCGTTAAGAGACTCTTTCTTTGCATTAGAATATATAAAAATTCATGGCAAAATGAATTCTATTAAAGGGGTGAGGCATGAATGATGTTAGGTGAATGATGTTAGGAGAGGGTTGAATGATAGATGGGGTCATGACTTTCTTAAGATATAAATTGTTAGACTAATGACTGATTATTCATTTCTCATCTTTCTTCATTTACTATTAACTAAATTAGAGGCTATTTGATGGTCGTGTAAATATATATATCTACCTTGAATCGTCATTTTTATTTATTTTCGGTATGAGTTCCTATGTATTCAATTTCTATATATGAGCTCTGTACAAACAAATATCCCTTAAGTCCCACTAATGCTATTAGAAAAATGTCTCACTAAAAGCACAGCCAAATCTGTCCCAACTTTAAAAGATAGCTTAAGACCTTTTTGTTTTCAATAATATTAGTGAGACATAGGGTCTTTTTTTTTTTTTTTTTTAATTACCAAATATAGTGAAATTTTGAGATATTCCTTTGTACATGAGCATTTAGAAATTCCACCAAAAGATTAAATGAGCTAAAAGTAAGTTTGAAAGAATTTAGAGCATTTGAGATGTTTTAAGTGGCTGGGACTATGAAATCCATGTGAAGGAATAAGACATTTGCAAATACTATGAAACAAACCGTCACATTATGTAAACTGGCCAATCCACTTGGCAATTCAGGTCATGGAGAGTTCACTCTTTTTTACAGTAGCTCATGGGGTTGGACTCAGACCCATTTCCACCCCCGGTCAGAAGAAAAAATCCAACCCACCTGGGGAAGAGAAAGGACAGAGAGAGAGAGGTGATGATTACTTTGGCATGAAAGGTAAGTAGAGTTCTCAGTCCACTGCGCACGATAAGGAAAGATGCAAAGCACGCCGAGGAAGCACGTGCCGACAGAACCTGACACGTGAGACAGAGTGTCGGCTTCAAACTCACCAAAATCTGGATATTACTTTTGGCCATGATTGCCGTGCTCTGTCCACTCACTCAGTGGGCGCCCAGCACGCGTGACCTTTTTGACTCACCCAGGCCTAAATTGCCTTTTCCCTCTCTCTCTCTTTTCCCTCCTCTCCTTCCTTCCTTCCTTCCTTCCTGTTTGTCCATATGTGTTGTTTCCATCCTACCTGGATGCCATGTCAAGCCTCCTATCCAATCTAGAGTCATGTTTATTTTTCATAAAAATGTCTATCATGGTGGGACCAATTTTTATTAGGGTAAATCTTGGGTATATTGCATTGTATAGGTTAATTCAACTCAGATGGATTACCAATGGTTAACATGTGCAGGCTGGTAACACAATATGTAAGCTCAATTCTAGACTCCCAAACTGACTAATCTAGTTCCAATTGAGTTGGAGGGGTCAAAACACAATTCTTTTTGGATTGGATAGACCAACAGACTAAAGCATCAACTAGCAAGAATGGGCTCAACTAGAGCCCAACTTAAAATAATAAAAAGATCCAAAAAAGATATTATCAATGCATTCAAGCTCATGATCAGCCAAATTAGAGTTCTAAAATCCATACAACATATTTCTTCAACCCTATTTCCAACTATGTTTTTCACAATATTTTCATTTTTGGAAATATAAAAAATTAACTACAAGTTGTTTGTATGTTTGGATTTTCATGAAAATATATCTTTTCTAAAACTTGATACCTTTTCTATTAATGGAATATAAGTTCATTTTCTCCATCTTATTCCAGCTTACTTCTCTGCTTTAGCCATTGGTTTATATGAGGGGAGGAGTAAAAGAGGTAAGGGTCACATCATAAAAAAAGACAATGAGAAGTGGGTTAAAAAATAAATGCGTAGATAAGTTACTTTATAATTTTTTAAATGGTTGGTGTAAAGTAAAAACATAAAATAAAATATTTTATTTGTTGGAGAAAAGTTGTTTTGCGGAAATTGTAAATAAATTAAAAATTATAAAATAAATAAGGAAATGAAAGAATTGATCGAACAATATAGTTGCCGAATCACATCTTTAGAGACGCTTTCTTTAGGCAGATTTCGTCCCTACAAAGGTGCAAATGGATCTCGAATCCCAAAATCACAATCTTGCGGCAACTTTCTAAAACTTAAGATGAAAATTCAAAAGAACTTAAAGAAGAATTTCTAGAAAGTTATGAGAGATGTGAGAATGGAATGGAATGGAAAGAACGATTCCCGCCACGATCAAATGTGGTTAGTATGTCATCATCACTACCTAAGTTTCTTTCGAGACTTACACCATAGTGATGTGTGTAAATATTAAGAAATGACTTTAAGAGAGTTCTCCACAATTAATGTAGGACTCTCTTAAAAAAAGAAAAGTAAAAACATGTGCTTTAATGCACAAAGATACTTTCATTATATGAAGAGGGTGATGTAAAAGGCATTTTATTATATATTGTGGGAGTAACTCTAAGAGGGAGAAGATGAGTAAAAGAGGAATCTGCATCACTAGGCATGTTTACTCTTCTTGTCTCCTCAAGGTCATCTAAACACATTAAGCACATTTAAAAGTAGAATTTCTTACCGTTGGGGCCAATTTCACTCATCTTTCACTTCATTCAAGTACAAACAAATAGGCCTTGAGTATGAAATTATAAAGCCTAAACCATCTAGTAAAGAAAACAATGGAAATATATGAAAGGAGAAGAAATAAATTTAACATGAAAATGGCCAACAGGAATAAAAAAAACATGAAAATGGGCACAATGAATAAAAAACCTTTTTTTTTTGTTTTTTTTTGTTTTCCACAGTAAACTACATTTCCATGGAAATGATAAAAAAAAAATTGGTAAAAACATTGCCCTTTACTTGAACATTTATATTTCATGTTTTCTCTATTCTTGGATATTTCTTATTGAGCAAGAACATTTTTACCAAAATAAAGAGAGCTAACACTGCAGGCCTTGGGTAATGATTGGAAGTGGACGGGGTGTAAAAGAGAATCCAGCACCACATTAGTTGAAGATTTGATGTTCTAACTTCTAACAATCAATGATACCACCTTCAGAATAATGTTGACCAAATATAGCTAGCTGATTTGTGGTACAGGCTCATTCTAGGAGATTTTCAAGTGGAAATGAAGTTAACCGAATGTTGATAGGCCTAATACAAAGACTAAAAGCACTTGCATAGTCATTTTGGTCCCTTTTATTTCGTGTTCCCATGATTTCTAAGAACCCTGTGTTTCTATAAATGTGGTTCAAAGTGATAAATCAAAGTGAATAACAAAATTGAATGAAGAAGAGAAATGAATACCCAGCATATTGCCGGCCCTAAAAAGTCAAGGTTCCATTTACATTTGCCCAACCTACCCTAATAAAGTCAATGTGCCATTTACATTTTCACCTTACATAATTCAACCCTCACCTCATCACCTCATATCCTTCACCTTTCACCAAATCTTTGGATAATTCTTTGATGGAGTTCATTTCACAATGAATTCACATGTAATTATAGGCAGACTGTTACTCATTTTTTAATTTTTTTTTAGGGAACTAGCAGAGTCCTCCTGAAGGAAGTAGAGAAGCAAACAAAAACCATACTTAGCATCCATTTGTGCCCAACATGAACCTAATCCATTCATTTATCATCCCTTAAATCTCAAGCTCAAATCCAACCCAAAAGTTAAAAACAATCATTTTTTGGCTTAAACTTTGAGAGCAGAGGCAAACCTAATTAAATGTAATGACGCAAGTGTGACCGCACTTGCGAGATTTTAGAAACTCCTTAAATAATATCCTAAAAATGTTTATTTTATTATTTAACTTCTTAATTTGGCCATTGCCTGCCATCCAAATGAAAATCCTGAATCCGCCACCGTTTGAAAGCATAAAATCTTTTATAGTGTGCTGCAAGCCTAACACACCCACAATCATCTCTTTCACAGGCAAGAAATGATCAAATTCCATCCTCAGAAGAAAAAGAAAAGGATCAAGAACAAGTTACTACTTACATGTGAAATATAATTAACCTAACGGTAGGCTTTCTTTTGATTTTAGTGAAATCTCATCAAGTAACCCAGACAATGAACTTCATGGTTTGCCTCATTTGAGTTTCATTTGACACTTCAACAACCTATACAAGGAGGGTGAGCCCCATTCATAGATTTAGTGCTGCTCATTTGCCAAGAAGAAAACAGATTAATAATCTCATGCATGCAGTAGTCTCAATTATCAACCCCCCTAAACAATCAACTTACAACTTTCTTCTCCTAAACAAAACAAAAATCCTACGCTCTTTTTACGTATGTAAGCGATACAGATACATGACAAAACCAAAAGATAAAAAAGAACAGAACCACGACACGAAAAGCAAACACCTGACCCGACCCGACCGACTTTCTAAAGCAATCCACACCACTAAAATAAAGACCTCCCTCTCTGGCGTTTAGTAAGCCTTGAGGTCCACCTCCAACGTGGTCCCCACCAGATCCATTCCTGACCGTTCATCTTCTGGGAACCACGTAAAACCACTACAACGATCATGACAGCAATAATGCAACACTCACCGTACACTGCTCCGAAAGAAAGTGCATTGATCAGTACAGCGGGCCCCACCGAACTCGTGCCACGTGTCCTGAATTCGAACGAATTCAGGCTCATTTCTGATCAGATGTAACATTCATGTGGTGCTTCCAGTCAGATGGACGGCCAGGATAACCCAATAATCCAATCCATAACAGATTTCACGAGATGGACGGACGAACAGAAATATATTTATATATATGCACTTCTCAGTCCGTCGTCCTCCTTCGATCGAAGATCCGACGCCTCTTGCCCCTCTCGGAATCCGCCGCCCGATCCACCAGCGCCTTCAAAGCCTCCCTCAAGAACCCGACCGAATCATCTCCCTGAAAATAATCGTCTTCTCCGGCGACGACTAGCACGTTCCTCACCCTCCCTCCGAGCGTCGCCATCTCCGCCTTGATCGTCCTCAGCCTCAGCGATTTGAGCGTCTCAATCAGATCCGGAAGCAGATCCGACCGATCCTCGCAGCAGAGCGACGCCTTGAAGACCGACCTCCCTCCGCCGGAGACCTCGTCGAAGAAGACGTCGATCTCGTCGGTTTCCGTCGGGAGGAGGTCGGATCCTGCTATCTCCGACGTCCGCTGCTTCAGATCCTTCACGTGCTGCACCACTCTCGCCAGCAGCGACGCCTTGTCCGTCTACAGCAAAAATCAACAAGATCAGAAACCCTAGAAAGCCGGTACGTATGAAAAAGTCGATTTCCTTTTCCACATAAACCCTAGAAAGATCGAGATCGAGGTTGAGATTGAGATTGAGAGAGAGAGAGAGAGACCTTGGAATTGCACGGGAGGAGTTTTCGAAGCTCGTTGAGATGAGAATTGATTCTTTCTCTTCGACGTTTCTCGGCTTCCTTGTGATTGATGGAAGCGGAGAGAGAACGGGGCTGTGGCAAATCCGTAATTGTGGCCATCTCCAAGGGGAGAAATGAGGGTCCAGGGTTCGGAGCCCCGGGTGAGATCCGGGTGGGAGTGTGGGAAGCGTATGGATCGACCCGTGTCATCCGGTTCTGGGAGAGAATCCGGTAAATTTCAGAAGTGCCAGGCGGGTTTGCAGGCTGCATGGGCGGGTTTTAGACGGGTAGAGGAGACGGGGAGGGAACCGTGCTTGCTTGCTTGTTTAGTGTATGGTATTTTTGTTTTTTGTCCTGGAGAATGGAGAGGGTACTGCATGCGATGGGGGGTGTTTTGGTTTGGTATTTGTTGGATTTTTGTATGGGAGTGCATGGGAAAAGTGGGGGGTGGTCTTGGGATAGGTGCAGGAGGAACAGTGGTTGGAATGATCACAGCCGTTTGTGTGGTGCGGGCCCACTGCAATTTTTGAAGGAGGAACAGTGGGTGGAATGTCACTTTTGGTCACTGGTGAGGAATTCTCAGCTTGAATCCCTCTAAACCGTCTATTCCTTCCCACTGAGGATTTCAACATCCCATCAGTCTCACATACAAGAATTCAGATAAAATGAGATTTTTTCTTGCTCAAATCCTCATAAATTTATATTCGCTAGGGGTCAGATCTGATTATTCTAATTTAGGATCTTTGATGTCTCAAATTATTAGAGATTTACGGTTGCCAAATGTTGGTTTCTCCACGGATTCAAATGAAAAGGAGAGAATTTGTTCACTAAAACAAAGTGGTTTTTAGTGGCGAAAAAACCTCTTTTTAGTGGCTTTTTTTTTTCCCACCCCACTAAGAGCACACCTTTAGCCTTAGAGCCGGCCGTGTAAGGTTTGTTTTAGTGACGAAAAGTAATTTCGGCTGCTAAAAATCACACTAAGCAAGCTTTTAGCGGTGGAAGAAAACCTCCGCTAAAAATAATTTATTTTTTGTACAAACAAATTTCCTTATCTCACGAATTTTTGACTCCGTAGGAGTGCATCAAACAATAAGATAGTAGCCTACATAAAAAAAATTAAAATAATTTTTTTAACATAATCTTCTCCTTGCACAAATGCACCCTAAATTACAAATTCCATTGTTGTTAAAGTAGCAATTGGGATTCAATCACTAAAGAAGGCAATCACCACCATACATGTGAGTCTCCTACACATTATATTCTTTTTTACTGAACTTTTTTTTATACATGCATGGACGCTAACATGGCAAGGGGGGCTTTTCTCTATTGACATCGCATGGAATTCTAATATAATTTGCACTCTAAATCAATAGTGCAATTGATTGTTATTAATTACCAACCTTTAGACATCACTTCAACTTTTAAATGAAGATCTAGGTCATAGATAGTCACCGTAAGGATTTTATATTTGATTATTCCCTTCACTATAAACATACATGCATGAGAGAAGACCCTTCATTGGTGGTGATGGATGTAATATAAATTGTCATTGATACACACTTCAATTGTCATTTGACCTATATTTATCCATTCTTGTTAGTACTATTGATTTCGGAGACATAGAAGATATTAAAAAGAGAAAAGACGGACATATTTGTAAATACCAAACCATAAGGGCCTATTTATAAATTATATAAACATTAGTGAGGTTAATATAAATATATAAAAAAAAACCTCTAGAAAACTAAGGGGGTATAGAAATAAATAAATCAACTCATGGGAAACGCAAAGTCTACCCGCATGTTTGCCTTGTATCCTTATCCTTGACAAACCATCTTACTGTAAACTCAGATGGATTCACCCAAGCAAATGAATTAATCTGTCATTCAGGCTTTCCACGCTCCTACATTGTCATGCATCCTAGAGGGGAAAGTATTGGCAAAAGGCATATAAAGACATTATACATTTGGATATTAGCCAAATTCGTGAAACTAAAACAGGTTGTGACTCTAATCAAGGTTGAAAATCTTGTGATTGGGATTCGGCTCATTCAACTCTAAAAAAATTGACTAAAAGATAGTTAATGCATTGACTCAAGAGAGTCATACTTTTTTTAAGAAAATATGTTAGAAGTTCAAATACTTATAAAACTTATTTTACATTTATTTGCATGTATTAATAATAATTAATTCAAATTAATAAACTTATTTATGAGAGAAAATATTCTAATAAAGAAAAAAAAAGTAGAAAAGAATCTTGTATGTTACATAATTTTAAGTCCAATCATCAATTATAAAAGATCTAATGCAAGTCTCAAATTACAATTGAATCATCATTTTCAAATTGCTAACTCTAAACCTCAAGCACTAATTGCTTAAAAACAATCTCCATTGTTTAAAATCAAATCTACCTATCAAATGGTTATAATGCATACATTTTACCAAAATGAAATGACTCAACTGGTTTTTCCCAATATTTGACTCCCTCTTTGATCAAAATTAGGTGCCTTGGCTGAGTCAAGAGAGTCAATTCTCCTGAGTTCTGCTACCTTGCTCTAATCAAGCCAGGGTTGACCTGAACTAGCTCCAAACCTGTTCTTTCTTTTTTGCCACCTCATGGATTGAACCAAGCAAATATTTGGAGTTCAATTAGCACAACTAAACTGATAAGAAATTTATCATAATCCACATTCTCCTAGAGTCATTGGGAAGGGCCCTTTTGATTGAGAAATGATTTGGATTTTTGAAAAAAATTAGTATTATTTGGGGGTGAGATTAGGTTTGTTGGTTGAGTTATTTTTTCTGTTCCATGATTTCTTTTTCTCTTTCTTTTGGCATGGATGGAGTCTCATTTTCAAAAGTTTCTCTCATGGAAGGAACAAAAGTTTTCTCCTGCACCTATAGAGATGATTTCAATCAACATTTTTCCTTGTTGAGCCAAAGAATTTGAAAGGCTTGGGCAGGACTAATCAATAGTACTGCAGAACTTTCACACGCATATGGGTTGGCACGTTCCTAATAATGTTATCTTTTTTATAAGAACGTGCCTAAGAATGTTGTAGGAGACACAAGCGCACCGTCCTGTCCCATGTCTATATCATCATTTGTGTAGTGGAGAGAGATAGCTCTCGAGTTCAAATCTAGCTTTCCATATGAGCCGTCCTATATCAATGGGCCCTCGAAGCCTCCCCGGACAAAGTGCAATAAACAATCAAAGTAGATCGATGATAACCTTCAATGAGTTCAGCCTAACCAGTGGGCTCGACAAAAAGTGTGTTTTCACAAGTGGACGTGAAAAAGTTTGTTAAAATAGGTCTGGCATGCTGAGAGTCCAACCATATGTCATGAACATGTATATATAATATGTCTAGCTAGTACTTGCATAAGGCAAAAATTTTCAATAGAGGAACAAGATGCATCCAAGAACCAAAAAGTAACACTAATGATGCATATCATATGTACAAGTCAATATCTTCTGGAACGTTTGCTTTATGTAATTTTGCATGAATCCGGAAACCCTGAGGAGATACCACAGAGAGGTCTAATTCTTGGAGGCTAGCCATGCAAATCAATCATAAAGAGCTCTCATCTAAAATCTAATCGATCTTGGCTTCTACGGCTACAATACTAGTTCTTTGTTTCTCATAAAGTCGGGTAAAAGCTATGTTTGGCTTGTAATTTTTTTGTAGGATTTGAGCTTGTGAAAGTCCTCAAAGGATCTACAGGTCTGACACCTCATGGAATTGAAATCCTCATCATTGTAGATTCACACATTAATATTAGTTTTTTCTCAGTAGCTATATGCATTGATGTGCATATTGAAATCAACAGCTATACAAAATCCCACAATTCCTCACTTTTAGTGCCACCAAACATGTTCTGAATGGTTGGTGAGAATATTTTCTATAGACATGAGCAGAAAATACTAATCCAACTTCAAAATTTTCAGAAGAGTAATGCTACATGGACAAACTTTTTGGCCAGAATTTTGGCCAAACCCCATGGTTTGCATTGAATATCATAGTGATATTCAATGCAAACCATGGGGGTTGGCCAAAATTCTGGCCAAAAAGTTTGTCCAAGTAGACTTTTTGTTTTCAGAAATCTTGAAGTAAAAGCAAATGGAATGAACTCACTGTTTTTTCATCTAATTATATACATTCTTTTCTTTTATTCATCACCGCACAAGTCCATTCTTTTCTTTTATTCATCACCGCACAAGCCTGAAAATTTTAGATTGTACAACTTACAAAAGAGAGGCAACGTGTGTTTGTCTTAGTCTTGAATGTGATCGTGTAAATTATATAAGAGATGTCTCCATTTTATAAATAAAAATTACAAACCTAGCTATTTAGATTAGATAGGCAAAGCAACGTCAATATATTTACAAACTCAAGATCATCATCATCTTCAAAGCCTTCTCCCAATTATGTCGATCTCAACTACAATTCACAAATTCAAAATAAAAAATTATAAACAAACATATCTATTTGGTAACCTTTACGGGCCCAATTAAAACTCTCCGGTGATTCTACCCCAGGTCAGCAATGGCTATAATAACATAAACTATCTAGAAACTTGTGCCCCTTCAAAAGAGGGGCCTAAGAGCATCTCCAAGAGTGATGTTAAATTTGAAGATGCCTTTTTGAAAATGAAGGCTTATGTAGTAAATTGACCCTTTACAATTTGACATCTTTGTTGGAGTATACTCCACCCCATATGTCAAATGTAATATTTTATTATTATTTTTATTTTACCTTTTTTATATATAAAACTCAACTCATTGACAATAGTTCATTTGGAATAAAATAATGTAAAATATAATTTGGCATTTCACTTTTTCATATGCCAAATTTGGCATCTCACTCCCATATGTCAATTGCCACCTCATTTTTGGCATAGTTGTTGGAGTGAAAATTCATGCCAAAAATCCCATGTGGCATGTCCACCTTGGATTTGGCATGTCTCTTGGAGATGCTCTAAGTGCCTAACCGAACCTCAAAAACCATTGGCTTGCTGTTAATTTATCTTCAAAAGTCAAGAGCAGGTGACTTAATTTAGTAGTAAACAATAGTTCACGCATCTTAATAAACTAAAAGTTACTACTAAGTCGTAGTGAACTTGTATTTTGCTGTAGCCATTATTACACTGCTACTAAGTTACAAAAAATTAAAATTACAGGTAAGCTTAAGAGGACAGCAACCTACTTCCAAACATCCAGTCTAACAGGCAACTGGTAGAAAAAAAAACAAATAAAGAATGGGGCATTCCGAGAATTGAACTCGGGACCTCTCGCACCCTAAGCGAGAATCATACCACTAGACCAAATGCCCTTTTTGTATAAATGGCTTTTTAAAAAAATTATTGAGTTGATTATAATTAAAGCATGAAGTGAAAACTTTTAACAAGTAAACTATTGTGTGATTTATGTCCATACATCGTCCTCCTTTGTATGGCGTCTGGGGTATTTTCTTCTGTTTGAACGGTGGAGATTTAAAATCCTACACTGCCCTTTTGTCTATTTGCATGAGAAAAAATTACACATGGCCTAGTTGGGCCATTTGCATGAGAAAAAATTACACATGGCCTAGTTGGGCCACCTTAATCAATCTACCTTCTGCTCAAAATTTATAATTAAAATGCCATTAAACTTTGAGGCTATTAGATTAAGGGCTAGGATTATCGGAACTTTTTTTTTTCCTCCCTGCCTTCACTTACACCCACAAGAATATGCAGTGCAGTTACTGCAGCATGCACAGTCTGCTCTTATGGCTGAACTTTCGATCAGCACATGCTAAAAGAACAACGCATGAAGGGGTAATAAGCCTTGACTCAGCACAACCCCAAATGTCAACAAAATTAAATTAAATCAGCATTCACATGGGTGGATTAAAGTTACAGGTCAGAGTCCAATGGACCATCATTTAGATTTAAATGGGCCTTTCGACATTCATGAGAAAGGCTTTGGTCCAATGGTTATACAAACCTTTAGATAAAAAAAAAAAACACTTCTTTTAGGGTGATAATTTAGAGCAGGCAACTTATTAGTTGCAAAGGATCTTTCTTCAAGGGTTTTTTTGAGGCACAGAGATGTCTGGCCCATCAAATAAACAGTCTAAATTAGCTAGCTGTAGCCCCGTTCTGATGAATGGTAAATTGTAAATTTAACTTAAGAAATTCAGGCTGCCCTTTATCAAGGCACTCATCTGAACAAACAAAATTTCTCCATCATTTTCTTAAGCAGAAAGTCCAACCTTTAACCAGACAGACAGACAACAAGAGGACAGAAGGGAAAAGCAGTTGTTGTCACTACAATAGCCTTTTTCACTTTTCAATAAACAGTGGGATCTTACCCACCATGGCTACATCATCCAGTTTTCTTTGGAAAAAAAAGATTGAGAAAAGAGAATACAAAACAACACAAAAATCTTACAACAGTCATTAATTCCTCTCTTTTCTTACTTTGATGTGTTTCACCTTGACCCTCTAATTACTTGGCAGAATTTTAAATGCCTTTTCAGTCTAAATAACCAAAAAGAGTGAACCCATCGAAGGGTAAGATTTACAATAGCTTTTTTCACCTTGGAGTGGTTGTTTTGTTTGTCATTTTCTTTTTCTTTCAGGAACTCTTTCACAGTCCCAGCACAATGTAGTAAACTAGAGTGATGGGCAGAGCTATTAGCATCCCAAAGATAACCCTGCAATCACAATAGAAAGATCAAAAAAAGAGGAAAAAAAATAAAATAAAACTCATGATAAAAAAATTAAACAAGCATGGGGAAACATGGAATGTTTTTGCAGGTTTCATTCATCTTGAAAGGACCAGCCTTGTGTCCGGAAATCTCAACTCGTTGGAAATTTCCATGCTTCATAATCTCCCTGATTCATGTCTCCTTGACAGTATATTGTTGACTAAACTAAACCATCCTTTTGCAGGCCAATGATCAGATAGTAAAAAAGAAAAATTGTGACTGAGCTTTGATGTATGCCCGTCCACTGTATGAATTGAATAGTTGGATTTGCAGCAATGCTGCTGGGCCAAACTCATCCTTGAATATTATACTGTGACTTGTGAATATGTTTGTGTGGTGTGTACTTAGATTAGAGCTTTAGATACCTGAATTGCATATGCGCCTTAGATACCCATATCCAAAGGATACAAATACTGGTACTAGTACTCAAAACACTGCTTTGATACTTGTAGGAAACATATTTTCTAAAATTATACTAGTATTTACTTTTCAACATTAAAGAATGTCAGAAAAAAAAATTCAGATAGGACTCAGTAGTTCTTTTTTTTTATATATATATATATATATATAATATTTATAGACTAAGTAGTGAAATTG
Organism: Cinnamomum chago; assembly: GCA_038049695.1. Lineage (NCBI taxonomy): Eukaryota > Viridiplantae > Streptophyta > Magnoliopsida > Laurales > Lauraceae > Cinnamomum > Cinnamomum chago. The sequence continues at coordinate 121,114,567 of CP142451.1, forward strand.
CACTAATTTAGATATGTATCATTAGGTAAAAAAGTAATGCTTAATAATAATAATAATTTTAATCTGGGTATGAAATTTCATGTTAAGAATAGGATAACCATTCTTCGATTTCGGAAACTGCAGTCATATTCCCAGTCCCTCTGGCTGCCATAGGTGGTGTGCATAGGACCACATAGATGCATCATATACTGCTTTCATATGCAAGCTATACAAATAGAAGGCATGCATAAGCATATATGGATGGAACTTTTCGCAATAAGAAACCACGATGAAAGACCTATAAAGAATAGAGTTCGAACCCGGTGCTCAATATGTCAGGATGCACATTGTACTCCTTAGCAAAGACGAATGGGACAATTCCCTGGGGAAGAGCTGCCTGTAAAAATAAAGTTGAGATCAAAATCCCTAAACAAATTTCAATGCAAACGTCCAAATGAGACGACATCAAATTGCTATCTTGAATTTGTACGGTAAGTTGTGAGCAGAACCAACAACACAAACAGCCCGACTGCTTTCACAGAATGGTTGGTTCACCAATCTGCTTTGTGTTCAGGGGCATGGAAGTCCAGAAGCCACATTAACCTTATTCCTGTTTTTCTTTTTCCATCCTAAACAATTATCAACAACTACAACAGAGGGGAGGGGTTAAGAAAAGCCTGGGCTGCAGAAGTTGCAACTTGTAAGGAAATGTGACCAAATGTTATATTCCATTTACGTGCCTTTCCCACTTGCATCTCAGAAGAATGATTCGAAAATCTTGGCCCCTGACTTGATCCCCCCTTTGGGTCAGAATCAGATTGTGTCAGGTTGAAAGTTTTAAAACAGACTCAGAACGCTAAAACACCCTCTGGCAAAATCTTTACACACTTGCGGTGCATTATTCACATCATCCTAATTGTCCGTTGCCGCAAGAATGAAAATGGATATGTCAAACTTTCAAACATTTATGTTGCTTTATGTACAGATGTCTTGAAGCATGGACAGAGTTCAGCAGTCATCAACTCAGTTACCTCATCAGCGCAGTTGACTCAAATTTTAGCAAATAAGTAATGGTTCACATTCAACAGCCAAACTCACAACATTTGGGAGGTTATTGTCAAATCATTGCAACTTTTTGGGCAATGGCCTATCATGAAGATATCAATCTTATCACCAACAACCAGCCTCATGAACTTCCACAAAGCACTCATCATACTAGCATCTTTGAGGTTTCGTTCAATTCTACGCACAAAAAGTTACATGATTTACAGTCAAATTATATCGGTTTTCAATTTTTAATCTCCATTTGCTCTTTGTTAAGTTTACCTGCACAATGGCAATGTGCAAGAGAACCCCACGCAAACCGACAGCAATCGAAGCGGCAGCCATGACAGCTGGTCCAGTTATGAACCTAACAGCCATGGCAAAGGCAGCGATTGAATTCCCACATGCAATTATCCTCGGCTGTAATGCCATAAACAAACCTACAAATTACCCAAAAGATGTCAATTTGTGCAAATTTCTCATGTAGCCCTCTATAAATTATATAAATGCCAATAGTTAAAACAGAAACTTTTTGAGCATGAGATTTGGTATGCACCTAAACTGAACATGGCCATTCCAAGACCTGCATCGGAGAGTATGGATATGGATTTGGCAATTATAGCAGGCATTTCAATTCCCCACCTGCAGAAAATATATCCAAGATGAATATGTAAGAATCCACCAAAATTAAATGCTTTGTTTATATACAAGAGGGAACCATGGTTGAAAAGGCATGTTGAATGGGAAGGATATACATGTGCTAATCAAACAGGCCCATGGATTCTTTCATGGGGATTATCCAACCATGAGCCTTGAATAGCAAATTCAAAACGCTAGTGTTGTATAATTCATCACCAAAGAATAGGAAGATAAATTCTTGCTGGAGAGATTCTCAGTTTCTCACCTGAAAGAGACCAAAGACCATACGAGCCCAATCAGGCTCGAGTAAGTATTTGGATTCCTGATGAGCTTTCGCCAGACCATGATCAAAATGAGCCTGGTCATCACGCTGGCAGGTGGCATAGAAGTAGGCTTAGCTTCACCATGGACTCCAGTCTTTGGGTCAAGCTCTGCTGTGGAGCTTGGTCCCAACCTTGAGAGACTTGGGCTATCGAGATCTTTATGAATAGATTCCCCAACGGGGGGCACAGCTTTGTTTCCAAAGCTGAAATCATCACGACAGTACTTTTCATATGCGTCATGACGAGCTTCTGAGATCAATCAAAGGGAAGATCAGTATTCAACTACACTGCACTGAACTATATATTTGCAGTCCAAAATCTAATTCATGTTAGACGTGAATGGTCCTCATGACCTAGATCCATAGGTTTGATTTGAATTGCAAACCATATCACATCTAACAATTCAAGCATGATTTAGGAATTAAAGAAAGAAAAAAAAACCCGGAAAGAACTGAGAAATGAGATCCTAAAACAGCCATTGAAGAAGATTGTGACTCACAACCCTCTCCACCCACTTATTATCGCTCCCAACACACCACAGCAGCTGGCGTGTGTGAGAGAGAGAACCCAACACCTAAAAGGAAGCAAAAGTTCAGCAGCAGTAGACAGGCAATTTCGAAGTAAAAGGACAAACGGATGTAAATGTAAACATGAGAACTCAAATAAAAAGCACATCAAACGTTAGCAAAAACAGGGTAAACAACAAATTCCACTGAAGTCACAGAGGAGTCGGCTAAAAAGAATGAAAAAGACCCAAATCAAAAGAAAGATTAAGATCCAACAAAACCCATTTAACAAAACAATAACAGTAACAAATAACCAAGTACATCAGATTCCCACCAGACAAACCAACTTAACATCCACATCACCACTAGAAAAAGGGAGTCCACCAGACCAACACACCATACTACAGCAAAAACAACCTGGAAACCCAAAATCCAATCAGCTCCAAGCATGAAAAAAACAAAAAGACATGAGCAACAACAGATAAAATAAAAGGGGTAACCAAAAACCAGAGCAGAATCCAATCAATTCTCTAACCTTTTGGCAGATGCTGATCAGATGAAAGAGCCACCCCACCATATTGCTCACTCCCATACTCCCCTCCTCCTCCCCTAAACACATGAATTCCGCCTTCCGACACCGGAGACGCGCTCGAGCTCCATACAAACATATGCAAATCCTTTCCTCCCTCATTGCCATTCACTTTCTTCTTCGGCCCCGGCGTCACCACCGGAGAAAACACCCCAGCGCTCGATGGTGCTGGATAATTCGCCCTCTCCTCCACATTACCGAAATTCGACTGCCTCGGGCTGACATTGCTCACATTCCTCCCATTCACCATTGAATAGAGATCATTGTGATTGAAACTAGACCCCCTCGGCGTCGGATTCCTGGAAGATTGCAGGGAGTATATCTCTGCATTAGTCAAGTTTGAGGGTCTTGGAGTGAGTGAGATGCCTGAATTCAGACCGTGAGATCTCCGAGAGAAGATCTCCGACCTCGAGCTGGTAGACTTCCTCACAGTCACGTGAAGCTTCCCATCCTCCCCCAATTCAGCCTCTGTCTGCAGAGGCTCCTTCCCATCGAGAGAGATGACATCTGAATCCACTTTAAAGGAGATTATCGACCCAGCAGTGTCAGGAAACTGCTCTGCAATCAGCAACTTCGCTCCCCTGTATTCGAACAAGAACAGCATCAATGTATACCAGATGATGCACTGCAAGACCACGATTTGAACCATCAAGCTGCCTGTATCGGGCCCGTACATTCCCTTCAAAAGGGGGATGCCCATTACAAGAGTGTTGGGGAGAGAGGAGAGGGAGAAGAGGGTGATAGTCCATTCCAGGCAGCCTCTGGAGCTAGTTCTAGTCCAGATTGTCAAGACCACCAAAACCATGATTTTCTGAAGGGTGTCGGCTGCGATGAATCGGAAGTTCATAGCATAGGGATTGTTAGAGGAGATGAAGTGGAAGGATAGGAGAGGGACTGCAAAGAGGGCGACGAAGCGGTTGATTCCTGAGCATTGGTCAGGGGAGAAGATCTTCCACCATTTTACAGAGCCGTAGGCAAGGATCATTGCGACATAGAGAGGGACGACGGCTGTGAGGACATGGTAGAGGTCTAAAGCTGAGATCATCTTCGGTTGTGGAGTAATGGAGGATGACCCAGATGAGAAAATGGGTGAAACTGAAGTGGGGTGATGGTTTAATGATGATTCTGAGGAAGACCCAGGTGTGGGAATGAGGAGAATATCAAAACCCAGAAGGGAAATTTCCTGAAGAGATTAAAAGACAAACTTTTGGAGGAACCCAGAAGAGAAATCTCTTCTCTTGGAGATTATTCCACAAACGACCCAAGAGAGCAGTAGAAAAATGAAGGAACCGGATACTGTCGTTCTTGTAGTTGAGAAAAGATGAGGGAAAACGAGGTAGAACGAACAGCTCGCGAAGAAAAAGATAGACTGGAATGACAAAGGAGTAATCACATCAGCCCATGAACATTAGCTGTACAGAGCAGCAGGAGAAAAATGTCGGCTCTTCAGTCAGCAGAAGTTGTTTTCCGGCAAGCTTTTGACATAACAAGAGACATCTCAGCAGAAAATGGGTGCTCCACTGCTGGAGAAGATAAGAAAGAGGACATATGAGCAGCGCACTCAGAAAGACAACACTGCAAAAAACTCAGCTCATGGCATGAGAGATAGAGAGAGTAAACCTGTGAAGTCAGTTGTATTAATGTATTTTAATGCTGACAAGAAAGAAAAGATGCCCGAAATCTTTTGACAGAGAGGGAGAGAGTAATAGCTTGGTTGAAGAGGCTCTGATAGAATAGGCAACCAATGGATAGCTTTTGAGGATTGATTGAGAAAATGGAAGGGGGAGCTTTTCAGAAATCAGAGGCCAAACCCATAAATACAGAAGCAACCACCTTTTAAAATTCTTCAAGCTTATTATAAATTATCTGAGTACAAGTGGGGGGTCTTCTGTTTGTTGATCATGTATGTTCCTTTGATATCATGGGTCTTGCAGGAACACAGAGACAGACCATTCTCATCATATTTATAACCTTCTGATCCATGGGATTCAAACAGACAGTGAAAGCAGTCCACAGTCTCACTCAAGTGTTGCCAATTATTAATAGATGCCAACCAATTGTGCTGTTCTAAGGTTTTTCTTTTTTTAATATAACTTAATTTAAATAAAACATCCAATCCATAGTAACTAAAGTGCCCAAAAACATACCAACTTTGAAGTTAGTTGAGGGACATAATGTGTGGGTTTACTCTCCATATCTTAAATTTCAAAAAGCCCTAAATTTACTTGGTGTGCATTCCGAATAATTCAGCAGGTGCCACTTAAAAAATTAGTTTTGTTGGGGTCATCGACCTCAGGAGTACCTAGGTCATTAATAAATAAAAAAGGCATTATCCTCAAAATTAGCCAACAGAAGTGTCCATGAATAAGGTAGTGATAGCACTAACTCTCATGTTGACTGAAAGGCTTTGTGCAATGCCGTCTTCCTCATAGAGCATTCCTGTTTCACTATAAATGCTTTGACAATGCAATTCAATTAAGGGCATGTTTGGCAACGGTCTTTGCCACGGATTCCTCGCCCAAAATCCACAATCGCGCGGATTTCCTTGATTGGAATGGCATGGATTTGAAGATGATGGATTGCAGAAATCCACTCTTTTGAATATTTGTAGAGTCGGACGCCCCCCATAGGATTCATGGATTCCGCGCAAGAGGGGATTTGCGGAGCTACAGTACATTTGGACATTAATAGAGGGCAGACCGGTTTTTGCGTTTTTTTGGTTTTTATGGGCCCTACAATAAAGATCTGAACTGATAATATTGTTAACAAGGTCCATAACGGCTATGTACAAAAATTTCAGCCGTTGATTCATCATAGATCGTGAGATATTTACAAAATCATCCAAACCGTTAAAATGCCATATTCTGTGATGCAGTGGGCAAAAAACGGGATTAAATACAGTCCATTGTTTTCAATTTTCTGGTTCATGTGGGCCCCAAAATCAAGATCTGAACCGTTAATTGTGTTAAGAATGTCCATAACGGCTATGTCCCAAAATTTCCGTCGTTGATTCATCTTAGATCTTGAGATATTTTCAAAACTGTGAGGGACAGTGACAGTAAAGATAAGTAGTAATATGACCCTAATAAGTTTTTACTTTAGGAATGTACCTTTTAGATTCCCTAATCAAGATCCAAACCGTTAGTCATCTTTAAAAACTCCAAAACGGCCACTTCACCAAATATCAGCCGTTAATTCATCTTAAATCTCCAGATATGTGCCAAAATGTCTTACTGTGCAAACTATTATTGAAAACAGTCCGTTTTTTCTCATTTTTGGGTTTATGTGGGGTCCACGATCAAGATCAAAACCGGTCATTAGTTCTGGACGGTCATACACGGTAAGGTGACCAAATTACAACCGTTGATCCTTACTTTATCTTGAGATATTTGTATAAACATCAATTGGATCATACATTTTACAACTTATAAGAATCCTCCCTCCATCCAAACATGGAACTTTCATTGAGAATTCTACTTGAGGATTGTGGCTTTCTTTGGAGATGGAGAGAATCCTCTAAATATAGGATTCTTCACCGTTTACCAAACGTGTCCTAAGTGAATGTCTTTACAATAAAAATATTTCTCAGGATGCCTTTTGTCCTATTTGCACATACATAGAAGAATCTATTGAGCATGGTCTCTTCCTTTGTGATTATGCGAGAGCATCTTGGTTAGACTCCGACTTAAGAATGTTAACGAGATGTATAGATCCTCTTACAGTTAGAGATTGGTGGACCACCTTCATCTTCATGGACCACTCTAATCCAACAAGACCACTAATCCACCCTCAAGCCAAATCATGGGCCCTCGCTCTTTGGTAGGCCTTGTGGAAAAGCATGAATGATTTTATATTTAGTGGGATAAATATTAAGCCACTTAACACAGTAAGCTGTGCAAGGAAAATGATTCAAGAAACTACGGGCATACCTAAAGAGGATTGCCGGAGAGCTCCAAGCCCACCCAAGGATTTCAGCCTATGGAGCTCTAGAGACCATGCTCGAGTGTTCTCATATGCATTTCTTTAAAGCTAAGGATGAAAAAGCAAGATTTGGCATGACAAAGTTTAAGTGCATGTAAGCTCATGCGATGGAACCAGGGTCTCTTCGTCTAAAACCGAGACGAGCTATCTTATGCACATCAAAGGAAGCAAGACCGTGGGGTCTTTGCGAGATTCATCTTTTGTCCGATGCTTAGGAGGTGATTCGAGCTATCATTTTTATGGGTTAGGTTGTTTGGATGGGTTACTTTCCGGGGGGTTAGCATTGAACTAAATAACCATTCAAACGAAAAATCACAAGAACATAAAAACTTCAGAACACCTAGATGGAAGTCAAACAAATACCATTAGCATATATTTTAAACTTGTTCGAGAAACTCAATTTAAAACCCCTATCATTTCAATTATCCAACCAATTTCTTCAATCAAAGGACCCAATTTTTAGATTTGTTCGAATAAAATGAGTTTGGGGCAATGCCGCAATGCCCATCCAACTCCAAGGTATGCTCCACTCCATGAATAGTTTCTATCCATATTAAAACATTATTGAATGTCCTCAAGTATAATTACTCTAATTTCACCATAAACTGATGCATCAATTAGGTTACATGGGTTACATAGATTATATGGGCACATTTCATATAAATACATGTGAAAATGTAAGCCTTCCATTAACATAGAATATACCAAGGTTGAAAAACTGTTTTTTTTAAAGGTAAAGAGGTTAAAAAACCTGTTGAGTTGACTATTTGTTGTACCAAATCACCTTATTTTGACCAAGTACTAAGTTAAACAAAATATAAACTTGACTACCTAAGTAATTAACGCTTGAGACATGGAGTAAGCAATTTTAAAATAATTGATTGGAACATAATAAAATAAAATCTATTATTATTATAATTATATATTTATAAATATTTGATCTATTTTTTCAAATATTAAAAAGAAAACTTGACTACATAAGTAATTAATGCTTGGAATATGGAGTAGTCAATTTAAAAATAATTGATAGAAGTATAATAAAATAAAATTTCTTATTATTAATATATATATATATATTTATAAATATTTGATCTCTTTTTTTAAATATTAAAAAAAAAAAAAGAGGACTCTCCTATTCTACAGTTCTACTACTTGTATTAGTAGGCTTTCTGCGCTTGTGCAGAGCAATGATGACTTAGCCGCACGACACGTGTCAGAGGCATCCTTCATATCTCTGTTTCAGATTTTGTCGATAATGCAATGATTCCAGTAATTGAGCAATCGTATTTCGGGCAAGGGCAGGTGCATCTCGTGAGCACTCGAAACTGTACTCTTCCTACTCATATGATATTATTTTAAAACTTGATTTTAAAGCTGGAAGTTTAACACAGCTTAAAAAGTGTTTAGCTTGTATTTAAATATACTCAATGATAAAGTCCCAAACGCCCTTGCAATATGTAGGGGTGCAAAAAAAAAAAAAAAAATCCATCGATTGGTAAATTCGATTTGATCCGTGGATTTTTATCCAATTCGATTGGTGACGGATTGAGAATTTTATAATCCGTTAGCAACGGATCATTGGCGGATTTCTCTCTCAATTCATAGATTCAATCCGATCCGATCTGTTGACATTAAATATAATTAAAATATATATATGTGGTCTAAATATAAATTAAGATGTCTAAATTTAAAATAAGAAAAAAAATTTACGGAGTCAAAATGTAATTTCTATACAACATGTTTGATATTTTTCTTTTAACATTAGATTGAACAGATTAATCAAATCCGGTCTGTTGTGGATCGGATTTTAACAGCCACATATTGGTGACGGATTCCAAATCTGTCAATCCACATGTAACGAATTGATGACAGATTTGGCCCAATCTGCACCAATTCAATCCGTGTACACCCCTACTGATATCAGAATCAAGCATCTCCTCTCTCTTCATTAACGACAAAATAATGAAGAAAATAACATTATAGTCATTGTATGCCCCTCTCAAACAAAAACTCGGGATCAATCGCTACCGATCCAAATATCGAACCTACACATATAGATGAGAGGCAAAGCTAGTGACCAATAAAGAAGCACTTTGTTCTTGAGCGTGATATATATATATATATGTGGGGAAGTTTCAAGTGCATTCATCCCTCACCATAGGGTGAGGACATTTTTCATTTTTTGCACATGAATCCCCCTTTTGTACTTGAAATCCACCTTTTATACTTGAAATCCCTCATTTATGGAATCATCCCTCACCCTATGGTGAGGGATTGATGCACTTAAACATTTTTTTATATATATATATATATTGAGCCAACTCTTTTAAGCTCAAACTTAGGATAAGGTAAGCTCAAGTGTGTGATGGAACTCAATTGGGGACCCGCATGGGGGTGGAGATGGAGGGATTTCAAGGACTCCTTAGGATCATCTTCTCTACAAAAAAAGTAGCCTCAATCGTGATTTCTATCATCTCCATATGAGCTCAAAAGTTTAATAGTCAATAGTCCATTCGGATCGATACATAATCGATCCAACGGTCTAGTAAATTTGGATTTAGTTGAAAGTTGGTGGACATGTGCAATTTAGGGGAATCATGTGTTTTGTTCATTTGGATGGGCCAAAGTTGAGCCCTACAAGCATGAGCTTATAAAATTTTTCCCTAAGCTTGAGCTTATGAGAGCCTTGCTCTCTCTCCTCTCTCTCTCTCTATATATATATATTTGTAAGATTCAAAGGTAGACTTTATCTTGTTAGTGTCAAATTCAAGCATCCATATAATTATACTGAAAAAAACCAGCAATATAATTTGCATACTTGGATCATTCGATCTTATATTAGAGGATGCAGAGGCCATTGTTCGATTTGGGCCATATGAACCACTTGAAGGGTTGAGTTTTGAGGCCCATGGGCCTAAAAATTTGGCTTGCTACTAGGGCGTGATTAGGCTTCTTAAATATTTGACTCAAAACTTAGTTAAATAATGTGTACTTCTAAGTTTTTTGCCTCGATAAAGGGCATTTTTTTCAAATAAACATGAAAAAGCAATTAAACCACTATTTGCATTTTCCTTTTCCTTTCGAGCCAGCCATGTAACTTTTCACGAGTTTACCCATATGACTTTTATAGTATGCTGGCATTTTTTTTTTTGAACAATGATTGAGACATCTCAAACTATCTATTATTTTAATGACGTTGAATTCAAATATACTTATTTTAACTATAACTAATGAGATTAACTCTATTTCAATTAGATTAGACTTGCCAAACAAGTTCGTAAATAAATTCACCGGTGCGGCTTGAGATAACCTCTACCAAAAGACTTCATTAGATATGGCTCAAAATAGGCATTTACTCTCGTTGGCATGGTGAACCTTTCTAAACTCAAATCATTTTTACCTTGATTTACGTCATAATATTTAAAAAACTAATTACATGAGGTTGACAAGAGTCACATAAAGTCAATTCATATATATATATATATATAATGCTCATATGAAAGCAACTTTTACACTATTATAATAGTAAGAAGTTACAACCATTAGATCTCTAGCCATATCCAACTGCCTAAAAAGATAAATGTTGACATTGGTTTGGACGGGAGAATGAAAATAAAGGATGGTCTTTTTGGTATTTTACTTTTGTTGCATTTTGAACTTTTTTAGGCCGTTGGATCTGGATGTGGATCCAATCGCTTGGATTTAGTTATTTGGCCTAATGTGCAGGGAACATAATGTCTCAAAACCATCCCAAATCAAGCAGAGTTAGAGGGTTGAGTAGCATTTCCACTTTGCAATAATTTTACCGAAAAGAGAAAAACACACTTCTCAATTAAAGAAAAAAAACAACTCAGAAAGGTTTTAAATTGTTAGATCACTGCATCTCCACTTGTACTTAACAAAAAAAAAAAAGGGTCTAAAGTCTCAAACTCCCATATCTTCTTCCTACTAGAAGAGGCAATATCTGTATGCACATTGCTCGGATGCATGCATTGCAAACATAAACAACTGATGCAGCTAAGAATCCACTAACAAATGAGCCCACAAATCAACAGTTTGGAATGTGTCTAAGTGTACTGATATACAAGGTTCGATGGTGGTACGAGCAAGAACTAGCTTTGATTTTCTATGTTGTTTGGGACACTACATTTGTGCAAGAAGATCCTCTGCAGATCCTAATCCATGCAATTTAGTGTGTGCTGTATTGAGATGAAGCAGTTTGGTTTAACCTTTTCACAATATTTGTAAGTCACTCTTTGAATGGTGTGATGAACTTGTTTAATGTTGATAATCTTCTCTCAAGATGAAAATTAGTCCAAATACTCGAATAACCCAACATGGAAAAACCAGATTAGGTGCCTGTCCAGGATTTAGAACCATTTTTAAATTCTGATCCGAGTTGCATGAATGCACGCATATCAATAGAGAATTGTATTTTATCATCTTAAATGCACATTTAGCATCTTAATTAGGTACAAATAAATCTAATAGTCTTTGTCTTCACTTTTCCTGATTACAATTTTCTTAACAAACAATGGTGTTGATTCCTCACTTTATGATCATGGGTGGGCTTAGATACAATAGTTTGGTCACAATCAACAAAACCAAGATTGCCCCACATCTCAATTCAACTATAAGGAACTTGCTCTTGACTAAACATTAATCTTAGTATATTGATCATGCATTAAGTGTTCTCGTGACTCTTGCATGTATTCTTTCTTGCAATGAGGAGCTTCTAAAGTGGAGGAAATTTGGGTAATGGTGGTGGAAATCCAAGTTGTTGTAATCAAAGAAGAAGAAGAAGAAGATTATAATAAAAGCAAAATCCCGCAAAACATGGAACATGTTTGGATGTCTCATGTTGAATTTCTTTTGGAATATAGGGAGCTTTAACTTAGTCTGTGAGTGTGCCTTGAGTTTTATATTACACACAGGTAGGTAAGTGTGTATATTTGTCTGTGTCTTCTTTGTCCACATGACACAAATGCTGACCAAACTGCCAATCTTCTAAAATTTAAAATGACTGAAATGTAGATTGAATATTTAAGACTTCCTAACTTTATGATGAAAGATAGGGGATTCTGGAATTCTCCACTGAGCAAAATGCATGAAGATGACCGAACTCACTTCATTTGGACCTCTATAAAATATACATTGATGACAAAGCAAGAAAGGTATTCAATTGCCGCCATCTATCCATTGTTTAGTCAGAAGAATGAGGCCATTGAGGCCATAACTTTATACCCAATAACTAGCCATTGCTTGCTCTTAGAGGTGTATATGTGAATCATACACTCAAGTACAGGGTATTCGTAGGAGTGATCATGGGACAGGCCAAGTTGGGGTGAAGCTTGTGCAAGCCCAATTCATTTAGTTATTAGGACTAATGCTTAGGATTAGGTTCAGCCCATGGGCCTGAAAGTCAAGCCCATGCTCATCAGATAAATAATGCGAGATGATTTTAAAATCAATATTTTTTGTCAGGTTGGGGCTGCAGAGGAAGCACATATCAATCAAGGTTTGGCCACTACCAACACAATCTTGGACTTCATCGGTTTAGATCAAGCACTAGTTGTGGAGATAAATGACCATCCACTCGAGAGTTGTTGTTCCTCTACGCACTAAAAAGACGTTTATTTTGAGATTTCCAATAAATGGTTTCCACCGTAGATTCCACTCTTTAGATCGTATAGGGCGCGTTTGGTAACATGCGAGAAATCCATAGATCCGATGATTCTTCACTACCACTGGAACAAAGATTTCTTGTTAGGGATTTATATAGCTGATGATTTCACATTTATACTGGTGTGTATCGATGCATCTAACTAAGAAAAATATGGTTGGACGTACAAATCCACTTAAGAGAGGATTTTCAAATCCTATGGGAGGTGGTTGGATCTGAAAATCCAAATAAATGAGGATTGTCATTTATTCAAATTCTCAGGAATTTATAATTGCCAAACATAGATCTATCTCAACTTTATGAAAATAAAAAATATTTTTCCTAAAAATTTGATTGCCGAACATGACTATAAATCACAGACTAGGATAAGGATTCAGGACTCTCAAAATCCACGTTGAGTCCAATCTGAATTGAATAAGCCCAGCCCAAATTGAATTTTTTGTTGGGTCTGAGAAATGGATTCGAGTTTGGTCTATCATCAAACTTCCAACACAATTGCAATGAGGCACAATGGCACATAATATAAACCATATTGGATGGATGATCCTAACCATCCAATTAGTGTCAATAAATAAAAATAACACTTACCATGAAGATAGTCAAATGTGCAAATTAAACAAACTAGTGATCTTAAGATGGGTGATTGAATGTGCCATCCAATCAATCCAATTTTCCAGGTATGACCTCTATTTGGACGGTTTATATCATGACACGTGTACTCTAAATTTATGATTAGTGTGTGCATGAATAGGGAGTATCCTGCTTCCCCTTATTTATCTTACCACCACAACTCAGTGAGTCAACTCGGGAAGGGAACAATGAGCAAAAGTATATCGCAACCGAGTTAGTCAAAACTCGTAATGAAGTACTCAGTGTTTAGTGCCGATCGAACCCAACTATGAAAACTGTGAACAGATTGCTTACAGGTTCGTTTTAGCCTTTCCAACAAAGATTGGCTGCAGCTTCGGATCCCAGGTTCTTTTAAAAATCTGATCTTGATTTGATTTCCCAATCCAAAGATTCTGCTTTCATTGATTGGGGCTGCTATAATCTTTGCATAGAATTTGTGGATTGTTTTGGTTTTGAGTTTGAGTTTGAATCTTGGGTTTTTACTCGAACAGAAATCGTGGGGGGTCGATTTTATGATAAGAAGAAGCTCGACTTGAATCTCAATTTTCTTCTTATCAGCTCCCAAAAACTGGGTCAGTTTTAGGTCCTCTGATCTGGGTCCTTTTTTTTTTTTTTTTTTGTTTTGGATTGATTTTCTGATTTGGTATTCATGCCAATCAGGTTTAGTTGGGTTTTGATATAAGCCCTAGACTAAATAAGCCCCAAATCAGAAATCTTACCAGAGCTTTGAATTGAGTTGGGTCCAAAAACCTTGAGTTTCTGTTACTTTCAAACCCAAACCAAAAGTTTGACAGCTTGGTTTCAAGTGAGAATTTGATTGGGTTTCAAGTTTCTGAATTTATGAAATTATCAGATTACTGAATTCAACACATGGATGATTCTAAAGGTTTGCTAATAGATTGTAATGTTTGGGTATCTGTTAGATTTCTGCCTGGGGGATTTTAGACTTCTTAGATTTCTGAAACTTCTTGTTTGGATAGTTGTTGGATATTTGTCTTCTAGATATTTGTTATTAATCCAAGCCGAGCTTCTAAAGCGTTATGTTTGGATATCTGCCTTCTAAATTGTTGTTGTTGTTGTTTTTTGTCTATATTCTCTTGTGGTCTGATATATTTCTCATTTGAATGTAGCTATTGCCACTTACCAAAATTCTTGTACCAAATTTGATAAGTCTTTCTTTCTGAGATGAAACAGTTCGCACATTCACTTGTATTGATATAATGCTGGCATTTAAGGCCTCACGCCATTGTTTGTCGTGGAGAACTCATTTCTTGCGCACACTTGTTCCAGTATCCCTTTTGACACCAAGTTCCTTGATATCAAGTTTGGAGGATCCACGAGGTCTTGACAACTTTCCAAATTCGAATGGTGATGATGGGTTTGGACTTCAAAGATTATACTCTAGTGCTTGCAGGGCCCAATTATTAAATGAAATAAAAATGGGAACTTGCTTGAATGAAGGCAGCTCTTCTAATAGTTGCAAGTAAGTTTTTCTTAAGCTGAAACCAACTTGCAGTTCTTTACACATGATCTTATATTTGTGGATGCAGCATTTGTGCCACCTGGACCATTAACAGGTGGTTCCTACCTGTCCCTGGAAAGTCCCATTATCGGATTAGATTAGCTTTGTGCATTTGATCAAAACTCTCCATGTGCGGGGGTGTGCCGGGTTGCGGGGGGGGGGGGGGGGGGGGGGGGTGGGGGGGGGTGAATGCAATGTCGTTTGGCGAAAAATATTGTTGGGTTAGATTTACGTGTTAGTATATGCACAACAAACTTCTTTTAAGACATCTCATTACTCAAAATGACAAGAACGTTGCAAGGAACCGTGAAAGTTTTTTTTTTTTCCTTTGCCTTTTTAATGGAGCTATGACTGCGTTTAACAGGTGACTATTCCTTGCAGTGAAGAACAAACAAGAGAGACTTTGTCATTTATAAGGCAACCAAAGATAAGGTCTCAACGAGATCACTTAAATTCAAGGACCACGTGCCTTGTTAGTAATCAGAGGGTGCTTGAAACCATTTCATGGAATTTCCGAAATCGTAACTATAGCACAATATGCAATGACAAGGACAATAACACAAGGGATATTACAAATAAGGTGATCCTAAATTCCAGGAATACTGTGTTATATTTTTTTACGGAAAGATTCTTCAGTCAGTTTGGTATTTTGGTTACGCCTCACAACCAGTGTTTGAGGCTAAGTGCAGGGAACCTATGTTTATTTGATACATGTCTCTTCAACTCTTGCTTTCTCCTTACGATGCAGGAAAAATACTAGGAGTACATTTAATGGAACATATGATCTTTTGGTGCACTGGAAAGAAAATTTTGTATTGATGTATTGCTGTACTGTATAGCTTCTACACTGTAAATTTAGAGTCCTGCAATACATACTGAAAATCTTACAGAGTGCAAATGGTCCCTATATGTTTAAATTTATTATGTACTAGGTCTCACCTGTACCAATGCCCATTTGAGACTGAGGGTTGTGTGCCTTCCTCTTTGTGTACAGCTTGGGCCCATGTGATCCATGGCCCTGCTGGGCTGGAAGCCTATTGGGTTCTTAGGACGGCTTGGTAGGGATGTGGACCTGGCAACGGCATGGTCTGCATCAGACACCCATGGCCCACACAATTTGGCCTAGCTGGGCCGGCCCATACACCTAGTGCACAGCCCATTGGGGACCGACAAAATGATATAGCTTTTCAATTAGTTGGAATTCTTCCTTGTATTGACTCTTAGTAGATGCTAAATACTTCTGAGTTCTTACTAATGTTTTCCCTTGCTCTTTTCTCACTTCCTTCATGTAATTATCTCATTCAACTTCATATCTATCTTAAAAAGTGGTGTTTGCAGCTTTTAGGAGGCATACCAAAGTTTGTGAAGATTGTGGAAGTTGGACCGAGGGATGGATTGCAGAATGAGAAGAATATTGTACCTACAGATGTAAAGATTGAATTGATCCAAAGGTTGGTTTCTTCTGGACTGTCTGTCATTGAGGCAACAAGCTTTGTTTCACCAAAATGGGTACCACAGGTAACATGCTTTTGATGCATTTAGTTTGCTAATGGTCTGCGTATATACAAAGTTTTAGCAACAAGATGTTGGTAATTTCAATGTGATTTTCTTTTCTTCAACAAGCAAAGTTGTTTCCATATGTTCAAAAAAGACAAGGCATGACTTCTAGAGATGCTAAAAACAAGTGTGTGCAATGGATTCATCAGAAGATTTGTGAACTTCGAAATTTTTGAAAAAATATTTCTAACATTTCGGAAGTAACCCTTTGCTTATGCACCATTTAGAGTTGAAGTATGCTTTACTTCTATGAGCCCTACTTTCAATCAATGCTTATTCACTCATCATGCAGAGGCATCCATATATTGGACCATCCAAGATATCAATCTAAGACCATATTTTAAGCCCATCTTCACCATTGGATTGCCAACAGAAGTTACAAGTGGGCTGGGATTATAATACAGGTTTAATGGGCTGGGCTTCTTAACAGGTGTGTTGTAAGGAGTCTTTCATTACTATGTCACCAAATCATAGGCTCTCCCATTGAGTTATCCAAGTGCAAGTCTTGGTGTCGAGGAGCCATCAAGCACCAGAGAGTGATCTCTGGCTACATCCTATTGCAGTTCATTGGGATTGAATGGGTCAGAATCTATCCATCATTCTTCAATTCAGTAACTTGACACATGGCTTGGCCAGCTGTGGAAGTTTCCCTCGCTGTGTCAACTTAGGTTTTCGTTAGTGTGATATTGAAATTATTTTCTTCCATGGTGAGCTCGCATTTTATTGTAAGGGAGAAGCAGACCTCTTCAAGCTAATGATGAAAATCACTTTGATCTGGTTCATATTTGCTTGGGGTATTTTTGATGCGAAGTTTACCTTGATGAGAATTCGTTCCCATACATAAGATTTCGTTAATCTGTATCAAAGTTTAAGATTTTGCTCGCCTGTACCACAATCTTGTTACCTGCTCTCTCTCTCTCTCTCTCTCTCTGTGTGTGTGTGTGGGATGTTGGTTGAGATGGTGTCATCAGATGCTCTATTTGATTGCCTTTTTGTGGCACCACAGCTTCAGATCTTCAAAGCCATTGCTATTGTAATAAGAAATACTTGACGATTAAGACTCTGCACAGTTCTTAGTAATAGAAATGGAACTTAAATTTTTTTGAGGATTATTTTCTCCATGATTAACTTGTAATGAATTATGATTAGTGTTTCATCTGCTTTTTTTTTAATGGTTATACCTGCTTTTGCTTGGCATATGTAATTATTTGTTTGTCGCACTGATCTCTCTATACAGCCAATTTCTGAACCCTTTTATTGCCATAATGTATTACAGCTTGCAGATGCGAAGAATGTAATGGAATCAATTCGAAATGTTGAGGGTGTAAGGTTTCCAGTGTTGACGCCCAATCTTAAAGTAAGCAAGCTTGTATGAAACTTTATCTAAAACTATAGACCTTGTCAAATTGATGTGAAGCAAATAATGATTTTATTTCATGTGCTTCAGGGTTTTGATGCGGCAGTTGCAGCAGGTGCAAAGGAAGTTGCTGTGTTTGCCTCTGCTTCTGAATCATTTTCTCTGTCAAACATCAATTGCAGTATTGCAGATAGCCTCAATCGCTATCGTGATGTTGCAGCTGCAGCCACAAAGCTTTCAATACCTGTTCGCGGGTGCGCCTTGCTCCTCCTTTTCCTGTAGAAGCATTCAGTTACATGCTTTCATGTCCAATGCATCTTTTATTTCCTTTTCAGTTGCTGAAAGTTTCTTAGCAAATAGTGTCCAACAATTGACACTGGAATGATTTGACCTTTTATGAGATGACTTCTGGCTGAGTTCTTTATCTTAGGGTTGGTTCCTAGATTAATCAATGCAAGTGCTGCATATCAGAAAGCCATCTAAGTTTGCAAATGATAGCTCAAAATGGAGGAAATTTACAATGTTCAATAAATTATTTGCTCAGTCTTACATGTGCTCCTTTAGGTGGTTCAAACCATTAATAAAATAGCTCTGCTTTTGATGGGAGATACTCTACCATGTTTTATTTTATTATATTTTATTCTTTGTTACTCCTTTTCTCTTCTTTGTATGCACTGCTGAAGTCTCATAGATTTAAGCCTATTGTGTATGTGAGTATTGTTGTTAGATAGCTCTACTTTTGATGGGAGATACTCTACCATGTTTCATTTTATTCTTTGTTACTCCTTTTCTCTTCTTTGTATGCACTGCTGAAGTCTCATAGATTTAAGCCTATTGTGTATGTGAGTATTGTTGTTAGTCTGAATCTAAGAAGCACGGACACGGACACGGGATACGGACACAACACGACACGGACACGCCGACATGACATTTCTCAAAAAAGTAGGACACGGACACGTCGGGGACACGTTAATATTTAATGATGATGATGATGATGATGATAATAATAATAATAATAATAATAAATCTAATCATATCTAATCATATACATGGACACGGACACGCCGATATAGCATATCTTTTTTTTCTTCTTCTTTCGTTAGGACTGGACGGACGAATGAGGTTTTTTTTCTTTTTCGTTTAGGGCTGGAGTTGGATGGACGAATTAAAAGAGCCCCATTTTCCTCTTAAGTTATGACTTTTTACAAACAACCCCGTTTTCTTTTCTTTTTTTACTGTAATTTAATTTTTTTTTCCAATTAAAAGAGGCCAGCGTGTCCCAAGCATGTCCCCAACGTGTCCGGAATATAAAATATAAAACAATAAATAAGATACTCTTTTTAACATGTCCGACACGTGTCCGGAGCGTGTCCGTGTCCAACACGGACACGACGGCCCCGGAGAGGTGTCCGTGCTTCCTAGGTCTGAATGTTCTCTCGTTAACACCCTACTCACTACAATGATTTGATTAGATCATGACTCCAGTACAACTTTCTTCACTTTATGCTGTTGCAAAGAGAGAGATCAGATGTATTTGAGTCCAAATCAGTTGTATCTTATGAGTAGATGGCCCTTGGTGATTCACATTGTCAGATTCTTGTTTCAATTTATAAATTTACTTATAGATTTTAATCCAATTCTTATATTAAGAGTTGATTAATGCCAATATAGTGTATTTACTATTTTCAAGTTCAGTGAGATGCCTAAAGATGAATTTGACTATACCCAAATTGCATGTACTTAGAAGTTTGAATATTTTGTTCATTGGATATCCATCCCACTATTCAGTGGGGTGGCATGGAAGTTGGACTCCACATGAGGTGTGTGGTGTTATTCTGCCTTTTTCATCATAGATCATTATTTATGTGTATTAGTGATATTAACACTGGGGCAGTGAAGTGCCAAAAACAGCATTGTACCTAATGTAATTTCCAATTTGGTGCCATCCTTACAATTCTACATGAGGGATAACCATCAAGGATGAAAATAGCGGTAGCGGCCCGCCGCCAAAATGCTACGAAGCGGGCGATACGTAGCGGCGTAGTGGTGGGATTTGAAAAAATCTGAAAAAATTCCAAAAAATCCAGAAAATTGTAAAATGAAAGAAAATGTTTTTTTTTTTTGCAAAAGTAACTAAGGTAAGGGGGCGCAGCGGTCCCCTCATTGTATGAGGTCTTGTATCGCTGTATAAATAGAAAATAATAGTAATGATCATTTTTTTCACATGTGTTCATGTTGCTTAGTTATACTAACTTAGAAACTAATGAAAGGCTTATAAAAGAAAAAACTATGTCATGAAGTCAAGACTTAAGAGTACCTAGAGAAAAAAATACATCTACCAAAGGGGGTGTCTAATAGGATGTACTTAGAGAAGAATCATTGAGAAGAACTCTCTATATCGACTGTAATTCGGCAAGATCATATGCTTTTTGGTGTTCTTTTAAACATAAAAGGGTAGAAGAGTTGTGTAGAAATGTTATTTGGAGAGAAGAAGAAAAAAGATAAGTCTTATTATGCATTTAAAAAAAAATTGGTAAGTAGGAATTTTTCTCACCCCGTAGCGGACGTAGCGGCCGCTACGGGTGCGACGGCCGATAAATCGGCCGTAGCGTAGCGGTGGCAGCCACTACTATTTTCATCCATGATAACCATCCATGCACCTAAAATTTTCGAAGTGATCATTTTTGGTGTATTTTACTACCATTACCACTGATGTTTGTTCAAGAATTCCATTGAAACTCAATTGCTTGCGAGGCATGCTTACTTTTACTGCATGTGCTAATTTCTTGTTGATATTCTCACTAATGGTAGGTATGTGTCATGTGTCGTGGGGTGTCCTGTTGAAGGGGCAGTCCCGCCATCGAAAGTAGCTTATGTGGCTAAAGAGCTTTATGAAATGGGTTGCTTTGAGGTCTCCCTGGGTGATACCATCGGGGTTGGTACTCCTGGTAAGGTTCTAAACTGCCATTCATCTTTCAAATATAGAGGTTTCGAGTCTTTTGACTGTGAATCATGTGAAGAACTTGCAGCTGTCCAATAAATGCTGCTTGCTTCATTTGGTTTTTTCCCAATCATCATCATCATCATCATCGTCATCGTCATCATCAGTTTTTTAATGGGACCTGTAGAGACTTAAGAGTGTCTACCAGCATTACTTTCTCTTGCATGAAAGCATAGTTTTGGGTCCTGATACTGCAGCCAGTTTTGATGATTCCCTTGTATTTCCTAAATCAGTTTTACTTTACCTTTCGTGACTGCTTCTACTCCCACACCTGCCCCATCTTTTACCAACCTCTGGTGACTTAATATTAACAGAACCGAAACAGAGAAGTTTAAGGAGCCTATATATTATTGTTGTTGTTGTTGCTATTACTTTGTTATTTGTACACAATATACAGTGATGGATCAGGCTACCAAAACTGGGGCTCGTGTGAAAATCAAAGACATTTATTATAATAGCTATTTTATAGCTGAAGGGCACACATTTTGCTTTTCTCTTTTTTTTTTTCTCTGAGTTCCTCATCTAACCCATAAAGAAAATATAAAATAGAACAGATCTGCACTTTAAAGAAGCCATTAAATGTGAACAGAGGATAGTTTCACAATAGCTCCATTGTGGAAAAAAAAAAGTGTAAAGTTGAGCTGGCCTTGATCTATTTTGTGAAAAAAGTCACAAAATGTGATACAAACAGAAACAGCTGAAATAATGACGGACGGTCAATTGACAATTGCTCAAATTTTGTGATAATTCACTACTAGCTTGTTGCGACTTACATCAAAAGAGATTACTTTATTATACCTTTTTTTAAAAAAATAAATTAATTTTCCTTTACATGTCTATTACTTTTGTTAATCGATTTTGCTGCTTCTGTTTGCCTTTTAGATGCAAGTACAAACACACAAATATTCAGATGAGAATGATCCGCACAGTTCTTATGTGTAACCCTATTTTCTGGGCCACATGGCTCGCCTATGATCAAATTTGACACTTATCCAAATTATGTAGGGCCTCCCAATTGATCTTGCACGATTTGCTTCTCTTATCCAATGGCGAACGATTTGACAACTTTGAGGCCCTCAAAACAGTGCCTCATGTGACTGCATGTCTCTGAATTTTTGCGCACAGTAGCTCATAGGAAAACCTTTCAAACACCTATGCTAATGTGACTGTTGTTCTTTCATAGGTGGGCCTCACAGGCTGGACCATTGGTGAGCTAGGAAAACTCTGGTCAATCCTGAAAATGACTTTCATGCCACACACACACACACACACACATGCATGAATGATATTATTTGTCATTATCTCTAAAAAAATCAATTTTATACAAATGCAAATGTTGCCTTTAAATTTGTAGCTGAATATGAAACCCTTTAAACCCTTAAAACATCCTCATTTTAGTGCAGCAATTACAGATGCATCCTATTCTAACAGACACTTCATGCTCTCAGTACTTGCTTGGGGGACAATGTGTAATCTGAGTACTAATGTTGAACCCTTTATTGGCCTTGTTTGTATTTTATTTTTTGAAATTCATTTAATTCCTTTTGTGGCAAAGGCACTGTTATTCCAATGCTCAAGGAAGTGATGTCTGTTGTCCCTGTTGATAAGCTTGCTGTTCATTTCCATGACACATACGGGCAATCTCTTTCAAATATTCTCATCTCCCTCCAAGTAAGTTCCATCTAATTTCTAAACGCAGATCACTGCTTATGCACTCCTAGAGGAGTATTATTATGCCTACCCTGAGAATTTGTATAGTATCACTGGGCATTGAATCTGTACAAGTGGACCTATGATTCAGTGGTCAAGACTGTTCATTTGATCGGATTCGAAATAGATTGGGATGTCCCGATATTTCTTTATAGTGTAGCAGATCATAATTATTGCATATCGGCTCTTTTCATTGAATGTTGTTCAATAACCAAACCATCCATTTGCTGGCAACTGATAGGGTTAGGATTGTCCCCTTCAGAGTTTTTTCCCATCAGGTCAACTATGTGGATTGACAAATCATGGTTCTACTTGTACAGACAGGGCCCCATGTTCATAAATTCCTCTCTGTTTTTTATTTTTATTTTTACTAACTTTTGGGATCAGTACAAATTCCTCTTGTTTGAAACCCAAAGGCAACTTGATGTGAATGATCTCTTAACCCACCATTTCCTCATTTAATAATAGATGGGAATCAGCACGGTGGACTCGGCTGTTTCTGGCCTTGGAGGTTGCCCCTACGCCAAGGGAGCTTCTGGGAATGTTGCTACTGAGGACGTCGTATATATGCTCAATGGCCTTGGTGTAACGACCAATGTGGATCTTGGCAAGCTCATTTCTGCTGGACAGTTCATCAGCAAGCATTTGGGGCGTGCAGCTGGTTCAAAAGTGGCCATTGCTTTGAGCAGAATTACATCAGATGCTTCCAAGTTATAACATAATTGGATAATCCCCCATTTGATTACAGGTTTCTGATGAAATAAAAAAAAAGGGTTTACATACTGTCCAGTTTTTGTGGAGTAACCATTTGTGAAATGCTGTGGTGGAATGAATCTGGACCTTCTAATTAGTGGACCACCTTGGAGACGAACCATGGCTGTGGATTGGAAGCTCAGTCTTTGAACCATCAGCTTTGTTTGTATGGTCCAAAAGGTTAGAACAGTGATCTGTGGTTATAAATATTCAATTGCCATAGATTTTGATCAGTTGTCCCAAACAAGAGGTGCCCCCACAGTTGGTCCAGTTCATTGATGCAGGGACCACTCTTATGATTATTGGTCCATCTGGACATCCTGAATGACATTTGATTCACCAGTAGATGAACAATAAATGATAACATTTTTGTTCAGTCTACTTAGCTAACTGGCTATGGAGACTTCTCTTATAGAATACTTTTCCCTAGATATAAATACATGATGCCTCGTGCCATAGACCCTAAGTAAGTTCAAAGAGAAAGGACCTGATTTGCAGTCTCGTGGGTTCGAAGCTATGATTTTTTATTTTTTTATTTCCTGAAAGGAACACCCTTGAGCCCTTCATCAATATTTATTTAGTTCTATGATTTTATAATTTCTACCACTATTTGTCCTTAGATATGAATTTGTTTAAAATGGGTTTTACTAAATATTTATTGAGTTATAAAATTCTCTACCACTATTTGGGTGAATAAACTTTGAAAAAACACCTTCTTTCATAAATTAAAAAGAAAAAAAATAGAAGTTGAAAAAACCACTTAGCCACTGTGCAGAGTTGGATCAATAGTTTAAGGGGAACCCACATGAGCCAACTGTATATGGTCTGTGTGAAAATCAGCAGGACTAGTCCTCATCTGGGATACACTTTATTAAGAAAGAGGCCCAGCCTTGTGTTTATGGGCCTGGTTATTCTGAACTCTGCAATTCTTCACCATACAGCGGCACCTGAGCAACCATGTATTCCAGAAATCCAAATGGTGTACCCCATTGTGGATGTGGCATAGCATGAAACTATGATGGATGGATCATGGATGTATTGTGATCGCCCATAAACCCACCATACACAATACAATTCACCATTTTTATGTCAACCACTTGACATCTTTATCATCTCCATCCCCAATGGGCCCCTTTATAGCTGATAAACGTTCTAGATTTGCATGCATGTATACCATTTACTCAGACAACGGGTTGTCATAGTTACATCTTGTAGTAGAGTACTCATAGGAGCTAGGGTTTCAACTTTTGAGGGTTGGTTTGTTACTTGTTTTATGACATGAGTTTGGATTTAGAGGACTACCCAAGTGAACTCACAAGCCAAGAGGTTGAAAGGTTCACAATATCCATATCAAGAAATGTGGACCAGTACCAACAGTGATACATCTTGGCAACCTCCAAATCCTGATATGCCTCTTGGCTGATAGAAACCGGCCAAAAGCTTCATAATCTGGGAGTGGTTTAGGTTAATCTGGACCAATCAATTGAAAGGCCACCTCAATGATGATGGGTAAAGAAATCTTAATTCCATGCTTTTAAAAACCCAATTTGTAAAATGTTTGTATGGGCTATGTCAATCCAAACTTCTCTCAGCCATCCAAAATATAAAATGTACATGTACATTCAAGATATTGATGAACTTGCTATCATCATAATTATTATTCTATTATACAGAGATGGTCCAGCAGTTGGGTGGTCCATATCCATTGCCTAGAGCACCAATAATTGTTTTACTACGTTTAGGGGTGTCTTGTCTGGACTTGGGTATAAACTTAAAAGTAGAGGATACCTTAGTGCTGGATTGGATGAAGAAGTCAGAAGAATCTGAATCCTCCTGTTTTTTGTTTCTATCTGTTAGCAGGAAAGCAATTATTTTCTTAACTACTCCATTTAATGTAGGAGAGCTGATTTTCTCCTCAATAGGGTAGAATTTCTGTACTGAAATTAACTTCTACTAATAAAAGGTGACATTCATCCATGTAGCCTTTTTTTTTTTTTTTTGTGTGTGTGTGTGTGTTAAAATAATAATATTAAAGTAACTTTGTCTTAGTAGCTTTCTTCATTCAAATCCAAACGGGGTAGGGAATAATAGAAAACTGCTAATTCCTCACTAGAGAATTTTTTACTCCTAGAATTCTCTTCATTTCTTCACCTAGTGAGAACTCTCCTTATCCATATGGACCCTTCCAGCTATTACTCATGTTTTATAGTTACTAATCATAGAAATTCAGCAAAAGCTCTCTCTCTCTCTCTCATGAACTTTCCTCCTCTTGTTTTCATTGTTTTCTCACTCTAAGCATGCCAAAACCTTTTCCACTCATTCCTCACCAATTTCTAATACCATTGCAAGCTATCCTATTCATTCTTCACCAATTTCTCCTCTCTCTCCCATATAGTAACAAACAAGAGTAAGTGACAGGTGCATTTTCCACTCCAAAGGTGTTTGGTGGCCAAACTTGGTGGTGAAGTGAGTTTTTTCCGTACCCCCAACGGATATAATTTAATAATCTGCTTCCTATCCCTTGACTTTTCAATCTCGTAGAGAATCTATGATTGTTATTTTTCTACACCAAAGACCTTGCATTACATCGCTCTGAGAGTACTAGTTCACTAGCATCGGATCTTAAACCAAATAATGAAACGTGGGGTTTTAGGTAAAGGGTATTTTTGGTCCTTTCACATGCAGGCAGGGCTCAAATGATTTCTTGTTTTCTAGCGTAGGTGCTTAACTAGGTCTTTAGGCCCCATTTGGTTCAGTCAACCTCAATTGTCTTGAGCTCAATTTACCTGAAAATCTAATTGCATCTAAATCTGTGAATAATTATGACAATGGACAAAACAATTGTCAATTGTAATCAATTCAGATTATCCAATCACTTGAACGGATTACTCAGCCATATTTAGGAAAACCCTAACAAGCTCTTTGAAATATACATCGTAATGGACATGGATAAAGATAATAAATATTATCTAAATATTTAATGTAAGATAGATCGAAATGGATAATTATAATTTATTTAGTCCAACCAGTATAACTGGAATAAGAGGTTCATGAACAACACACTGATCATAACTCCTTCCTTTTGGTGTTGTATGTTCTTGTCATTGTTCAAGATGTTATTATACTAAACAACTTTTTTGATGGTCTACTTTGCACTGCTTGCTTTGATACATAGGACCCTAAACTGTCTGGACCCTGGGCTCATATCCCTATTGGGAAGTACACCACTGTCACTTTTCAGGAAGTTACTATAGAAGTAAGCCTTTCTACACTGTGGGCCATCTTGTCCTCAAGATATATACAGGACCCACTACACTACCAAACAACCATATTCCACTGAAAAGGTTTCCACTGTGAGAATGAAATCATCTTCGAATGTTGATTTCATATTTTTAACTTGGGTGTGAAGATAGTCACTTCAACCCAACAGTGACTATCAATTCAAATTAAATTTGAGTTGATACTTGTCAGGGACCAATGTCCACAAAACTGGTAGTGATTTGCCATAACTCACTGTACTGGCACATGTATCCTATAATTTCTTAAATGATTTGACTTTTTTTAACTTCTCTTTTTCTAATTTTCTTGTCTCCTTTGTAACACCGTCCTTTACAATGAGACCAATCTGAACCGGGTCCCCTGGGCCTGTACAGTTACATTTTTTGAACTTTCATCTTTTGTTCTCAGTTACAGCTTTTTGTGTATTTCTTTACTATGGGACACTGGTGGAGTTTATCAAATGCTTTGGACTTGTTTTTTTGCATTATATAGGAATTTAATAATAACAAGCGGTGAAATGAACTCCATCAAGAATTATTAAAGAGATGAGGTGTGTAAATCATACAAGATGAGGATATATGATGGAGATGTAAATGTAAGCTTGAGTGTCTTAGGATTTTAATTTATAGGGTAATGGATGGGGATTTGCTTTTCATCTTTCCTCAATTCAATTTTCATCAAAAGATGTTTATTTAATGATCATTTTTATATATTTACTTTTGGTCTTCATTTCTAATCACTCCTCAGATGAGTTCGTATGTATTCTATACAAACAAATGGGCGTTAAGAGGCTTTTGAATTTAATTGTTTATTTAAAAAAAACCATGTCCATTAGATGTAATAATTTTTCGATTTTTTGCCACAACGTGTATATTTTCGACCACTCATTTCATAACCTCTCAAAAAAACACTTACGATCACTGCAAACATGAGATTCCGAAAATGGCTAATCTAAAAGGCATCTCATAGTTGGTAGGGCCAGCACATCTAAAAAGTGTCACCCATCCCTCTACTTTTGTTTTGTTTTTAAAAATTGCACCCAATTGGATACTTCATAGATGAAATCCTAACTAACTGTAGTGGGAGCTGAACCAATGTCACGTGATCAGATCCTTCACATTAGCTAGTTGAGTGGTATGGTTTCAAGTATCCATGTTGAGAAAAAATCAGCTAAGAAGCACTTTGTGAAAATGAGTGCATACTAGTTGTGGCCTTGTGGAGCTTATTTATCTAAATGCAAACCAATCACAGAGGAGACATTGGAAAGTCTCATTGCACTAGGCATAACTTTTAAGGGTCTCAAATCCTAACAGTTATACATATACTCAGTAAAACTTCTAAATCTACACCCTTTAAATCGATGGTTAAGGAGGATTAACACCCCCACTTTATCCTGAACCAGGTTAGATATAAGAAAATTCATCACCATATTACAGTGAAGTATATCAGATTTAATCAACCAGTTAAAACAGACCTTTGATTCCAGGCAAAGGAGATAACCCAAGAGTTTTAAATTTACCAAGGCTGATATTATGTAAAATGAAAAGACATCATGTTATTTGTAATTGCCAAAATATTACAGCAGGTAACTTTTTTTTTAATATATGTTTTGGTTAAGTATAACTAAATTACCTCATTCCTAATCTAGAGCAACTGACAGATTTGGAAATATGAAACGGAAAGTATAAGTTTTTATGATCCATTTGTAACCAGACCAGCAAAAGAACAGCAGCATTAACGCCAAAAACAGAAATGAAGAAGGCTACAACCATACATGACAGTGGTCAGTGGTCAGTGATCAAAATATAATAAATATATAAACTTCTCTTGCTTTGTATATGACAAACACTGTAAATTCTCAGAACTAGTTTCATATACATCTGAATGATCGCTTCATTCCTTGCTAGAATCAGGGAAACCTCAAGCATTTAAAAAAAAAAAAAAGGGAAGAAGATCTCATACCAATCTTTTCTATCTGTTATGCAGAGGATTAGGACCTGTATAGATCTTCCTCTTTTCAACACCAAAAACTCCATCTCCATCTTCATTTCCTCCAAATCCACCTTTAGATTCAACAGGACTGAAATTAGAATAAGACCCATTTTTCAGTCTTCCAAATCTGCCAGACCCACTAGCTAAACATGAAGTCTCCACCTGCAACAGCATCAACAGAAGAACCCAACATGCAACCTCCTTTCTAAGACCCATATCTCTCTTTCTGCTCAAAACCCAAATCATAGCATGGGCAGCTCTTTCTTGCTCAAAGCCCAAAAAGAAAGAGCTTTTTGTGTTTTCTGATGTTGGGTTCTGCAGAGGTCTAATAAAGGAAGAGCTGAAAGCAAGGAAGAGTGTTTTGAAATTGGAATCCCCATAAGATACAAGACATTACTTTAGAAAGTCTTTGTTTCTTTTGTTTCTCTGGCTTTTGGTAGGCATTGGAGAATGGAGAATGGATGGGAGTCAAAATGCATGGGGTTTGGTGCTTGAATCAAATCAAATTTAATTTGGTGTAGGCTGTGGTTGGAACCTTCTTTGGATCAGATTTCAGTGCCTGTTTCTTGACTTGGAAAAGCTCGAAAACCAGAGACGAGTGAAAAAAGAGAAGAAGGAAAATAGGGGCATGGGTGTGGGATTTCCAATTTGTTGAGGAATTGTTTATATATATATCTAATAGCTGACAGAGAAGAGGAGGGGGAGGGGCCTTGGACTGTATTTCTTCTAGCCTTGGATAGAGTGAAGTCAATCATTTCTTTGATTTTCTCTGATCTAATGTTTTTTTTTAGTATTATAAAAATCTTCCACAGGTACATAAATTAGGCAGACCTCTGTCATAAAATCTTTAAAAAAAAAAAAAAACCACTAATCTAAGAGGATAAGAGTGATGGGCAAGTCATAAATATATGAAAGTGATAAGAATCTTTTCACTTTTGATGATGAATAGTTTATGATCCTTTTTAAGTAAATTCCATTTTATGTGAGACATGAAGGTTTTTCACATCTTTTACTAGACATCTGATATCTTTCACCATTCTTAAAACTTTTCTACTTTTCCAGGTAAATGATAGAAAAATGTCAAATGGCTAAATGAGTCCATAAATACCTCCATTCCGGGGGCGCAGGAGGTAAAACTTGTACCCATCTGTGTAACTTAGGTCCAGGTTTCAAGTCTGATTTGCATTTTTAGGTTTCAAAACCAAGGACCCAACTCTGTTCTTGTATCAAGGATATTATATGAGGGACAATGTTCTCCTACAAGTAGTCCTTTATTGATAAAATGCAATTCAAATTTTGGGGCCCACTTAGATACATGTTTATTAACATAAGAGGGCATATGAAAAGGTCCTCTTGTAAAAAGGAATAGCAAAAGAAAAACCTTAAGGTTCAATGAGTGTAAAATTGGTCCAAATACCATATCATAGGATGAGAAGAGGATGCAATGAACTAAATTGATCCAAGGTGAGCCCAAGTTGTAGAAGAACATATGGGTCCCTTAGTAGTAATTCAGATATGGCCTGATAAACAACGTACTCGGCCCGTTATCTCCTTCATACATTTTTGGGTTAGATGAAATGAAGGTTTTGGCTATGGGTTGGGTTCGCTTGGCTGGGGTAAGTAGGCGGTTTGGCTATGGGCTGGGTTGGCTTTGGTAAGTAGGCTTAACCTTCTAGGGTCAAACTAAACGGGTCTCTAGTCCAGTTTGGGAATGGTCATGATTTGACTAGCCCAAACCCTGCTCAATAGCTTCCTACCAGTTTAGTCATTTTTAGTCCATAATTGATTTAAACTGATGCTTGGAATGTTTCCTATGGAGATGTTACAATTTTACAACCTTGTTTTCCTCAGTTGGCCTAAGACCACGGTTTGCACTCGGAGGCTGTAGGTTTGAAACTGCATTACCACACTAGGGCTACATGGGAGTTTACCCGGCTTCCCTCTGGGCATGGAGGAATTAGTCGAGCCTAAAGGGTTGGAAACCCTCCGATAACAAAAAAAAAAAAATGACAAAATAAAAAGATGAAAATGAATGTACCATGAGCTGAATCTGGTCTGGCCCATGGCCCAATTGTGGATTTTTTTTTTGCAGTTGTGGTGAGTCGGGTTGGGTCAGGCTCTCTCACAATAAGATATTAGTCAACTCAGAGTAATTGGTTATTCTTTACCAGTTGGGCGCAGCCCAAATCCTAAGTGGTTTTAATAATTAGGTCATGCTGATGCTGACATGACCATACCCTAATCACATATTGGAACCCTTAATAAAATATCATTAGGGTTCAATATGATATGGATAGAGCATCCGATGTTCTTAAGTTCAACCATGTGAGGTCCATGCTTTTCTTGGTTGTTGAGCTTATGGGCTCATTTGCAATTGCCATTGATAACACACAGATTTTGTATGATGTTGGCCTAATAGCTATTCAACATTTGAACTTTCAATTTTTCATTTTAATCTTTAATCTGAACCGTTGCTGTAATTCATTATTAACTAAAGTTTTCAAACTCAAATCAACTAATTAGTCCATTAAGGATTTTTATAATTCCATGTCACTTGGATGTTTGCAATGGAAAAGAACTTCAATTCTTTTTGTTTATGACAGTCTTTCCTGGATATATACCCCATGCTTGACCCCCAAAAATACATGTATGAAATTACTTGTGATGTTTGTTTAAGATCAAAAGCCAAAGATATTTCTTCAAGCCAGTCAAACCCATGGGAGCTAGGTGTGGGGCAGAGGTGGTCTGGCCTAGCTTGATTGGCTGCCCTAACTATGGTTTTTTTGGTTGGAAAGGTGATGGTGTCTTTCTTGGAGAAAATGATGGTGTCTGTGACCTTTTACACCTTTGATCAAGAAGATGAATGAAAGCAATATAGAATTGAGTTTGGTGGCAAAAAATGGTGTGAAGTAAACTAAGACAAAAGTAGAGAGAGGTTAAAAATATACCTTGGTCAAGGTTGCCTTTACCTTGCCTTTTGAAGACAAGGCATGATGGAGACTTGTCA
This sequence comes from Cinnamomum chago, assembly GCA_038049695.1. Lineage (NCBI taxonomy): Eukaryota > Viridiplantae > Streptophyta > Magnoliopsida > Laurales > Lauraceae > Cinnamomum > Cinnamomum chago. The sequence goes on from CP142451.1 coordinate 121,146,119, forward strand.
AAGCATCAAGCTAGAAAGGCTTGAATCTACATAAGATATATCAACATATTACACGTTCTTGCTAAAATGTCAAAGGTACCCTTCTTCTTTCAAAGAGTTCATACTTTTGGACATTAGTTATTGGAGAATAATGCATGAGATCCATCCAAGCATTTGTAGGGTATATGCCCTTTATGATGTCATTTACAAGTTGTAGGCAGCTTAAAACTTTGGGATTGTTAGTGAAAAGGAACTCTCATATCCTTTTAGTAAAACCAATTCCACATTGCCGTAATATTCTTTTTTTTGGTGGAACTCTCATATTTCCATTTTTATTGTCATTTTCTACAATTTTGTTTTATTTTCATATGAGAAGAAAAAAAAATCATATATATATATATATATTTATTTAGTGGTCATCAAGTGTGCATTGGTACCCAAATTGCGCACCAAGGGTGGGGCCCACCTGAGAGTGTTTTCAAGTGCACCCTCACATACGGTTGTCGCTGAGTTAGTATCCATCCAAATGGACTATATAGTATACCACCCCCCCTCTCCAAGGGCGTACCGGATGACTACTATTTATATATATAAAATAATTTGACACAATATTTTCAAAATTGGGCATCGTCCTAGATCATAGGATGAAAAGAGTGTAAGAGGTGTGTATTGATCAAAGGTGTCCCCAGCTGGGCCACATATAGCTGTACTGCGCATCCAGGCCGGCTTGTAGGAGAACATTTCCTTATTCTTTTTAGATCCCATTTGTAGTGGATTCCCCTATGCTGATTGCAATCTCACAAAAGGTCTATTCCTTTAAAAATGACCTCCATATAATCTTAAACAGGGACCATTCTTTTTCTATACAAGGGCCCATTAAAAGGACGGTTGGAGACCCACCACTCCTCAAAGTTGAGTTGGGGAGCCAGGGAGAGGCAATGTTGTGATGATGATAGAGCATCATTAAGACAAAGAAAGAGATGGTAGACAGGGAATTAGGGCTTGTCTTCCTTTTGCATTCTTTCCTCAGTCAAAGTAATAGTACAAGATAGCATCAATGGATGTGGGCCATCAACTACTACATGAATCCAGACTGTGTAGCTTTGAGTGGCATGACTCATTAATGGGTGATCATAGTTTCTTTACACATGTGAGATATATGACCACTACACTAGTACATGTGCAAGTGGGACCCATGGTTGGATGAACCATATTCTGAACAATATGTTTCTTGCCCATGAGCGCGCGCCCACACACAAACAAATGCAAACCAAAAAAACTCTCTCCTTTTACAAAGTCTAAGCATTGGATTGATGCCCAAAAATAAACAAATACAAATGTTTTTAGTGTATGTTCCATCTAGTGTATATTTTGTGTGGGGATCCCTTAATGCGCCAGACTGGCAATAATCCCCGCAGAAGTCTCGTTTCGGTTACAGGCATCTCGGCACCTGAAATCGGAGTGCTTGCCGAGACCACCCCGACACTCCCCGTCTCGGCAGAAGCTGTGACAAAGGGATACTCGTCTCGGTCACAGCCGAGATGAGCAGTTCCGTCCGAGACGGGCATAGACAGCCACACCTGACATCCGGACACGTGGCAGGGTTTGGGTACGCTCTGATGGGATGCAAGCAATATCAGAGCCGTCCACTTTCGTCAAATCCCTGACAGAGCCACATCCAGTGACTGCGGCCGTATCGGGGCGAGGTCGGAGAAAGGATCCGATGGAACCCCAACCGCCATGAGTCAAGGCAAGATCAGGCCCAACGTGACTGACATTTAATGCAGCATGGGCTGATTGGACTCTCATTTAATGCATTGTGGGCTATGTTGGACCTTCATTGATGGCTCTATGGGCTAATGCATCCCTAGCAGTCAAATCAAGAGGCCCATGAATAGATATCCTGAAGCTTCCCTCATATAAGAGAGTCCATGACCCAGGAAAAAAGGTACGCACATTTACATGCATGCAACTATTCACAACGTTTTCCTCTCCGATTGCTTTCTGGCACTAACTTAGGCATCGGAGAGCCCTGAGCTGCCCACAGTCAGGGTCCTTTGACTCTTTCTTCTTCTCCCCTTTCAGGTCCTTAGGCTGAGGAGCTCTCTCTGGTCGTTTGGATAAGTTCTTTGAGGCACCTCCTTGATCTTGTGAGTTATTTTTCAGCACTTACATGTTTTTAGTGTTAATGTCCATTGTAAGGTGTTAAAGAGTGAAAGGATGAATTTGCCACTTTAGCAGAATGAAGTGAATAAGACTAGGTTCACTGCTAATGGGTGAGTTGGTGTTTGATCCATTGATCCAGTAGACCTCGTTTGATTGAATTCAGAATTGGCTCATGTTCTAATATTGGTCAGATATAAAGGTTTTAATGTAGGATTTAGTTAGTAGTTGCAAATCCTTTTAATCTAGATTAATCTGACATGCTATAGTTTAGCAAAAAACATTGAATCGTTAATGCTTGTTAATATATATGATTACTAACTCTATACAACTAGAAATATGTGAAGTGGTTAATGGGTTGGATTAGTCATGGGCTGATTAAAAAACTAAATTTAGTATGAGATTATAAATCTGATCCTATGATATTATACACATTCTAGTAATAGATTTCGGTAAAGAAAAGGCCCTTAAAAGGATCTTTGTCAGTAGTATTTATCTCACACGACATGGTCCGAAATAAAAATTCAATCAAGCTTTTCAAACACTGCTCCAGAACCCCATATGGACAAAGATGAAAAACTACAATGCATAGAATTTGTAAATCAAACAGACCAAATAGATGAAAGTTGAACCTTAAGTTGGAAAAGAGTGTTGTTCCGAGTACATACAGTGATAGTTCAGTATTTAGGAAACAGTTGCTTACAAGATTGAAACAAAACAACAGTAAATTAAAACTACAAAATTTAATCTTGTAATGAAAATTCACTTACTGATTGAAGCCAGAAAACAGTACTCTGTAGTTGAAGTTATGAATGTCAGAAATCCGCATAATAAGATTGATCAAGGCTAGTGTTCAACACTATGTCCTTAAGACAAATTTCGCCCCTGCAATGGTGCTCACGAGCTTCAACAACGTTTGTCTCTTAGGATATAATGATCAATTTTCCACAACAGTTACAGCACTACAAATTGTATGACAAGCGAACCAACAGTGCAATAGAGCTCTCTCTAGACACAGATGATGACTCGAAAATGCAATGTGCAGCAGCAGTGATTGTGATGATCAAAAGTCATGAACAAGATGCAATTTATAGCTTGTATCAGGTCTCTTCAGGGGGGGTTGCATCTGTTCAGAACAGTCACTGTTCTGAACAGATGCTACACACACTTCTCTTGGGTTTGGACACACCATTTCAAAGGCGAATGATGGATACACCACTAAGGACACATCCCATTTGCAAAAAAGAAAAAAAATTATTAAATAAAATTTCTCCAAAAATAATAAATGGGTAATGGGCCGAGCCAGGCCCAAGTGCAAGCCCGGCCTGGGGCGGGGCGCGCGTGTGGTGGTAACCCTACTTTGATCTAGGTCCTCCCTCTTCTACAAAAGTGGGATGCCTCTTGGGGCTCATCTTATACTACCAAGGTAAGCATATTTATACACAAGAAATGTTTTGCTCCCAAGCAATGTGGGAAGCAAATTCACCACTTCCTTTTGTTTCCATGTTTAATATGTTCAAGTAGCGGTGTTTAGGAGGCAATTTCTCATTCACTCCTTAATGGATTAGAGCAACTCAATACATGTCCATAATCTACTCATGGAGTAGATTACATTCTCATGTATTCCCACCCAAAAGGATAAGTGGGTCCCACTTAGTTTTTGGTTCAAAGTTAACAAAAACTAGTGCTGCTCTTAGCCATATTTCTAACAAAGAGAACAAGCTTTGAGGGACGGTGATTTTCCATTGTTCGATCATAAGGAAAAGAGCAATTGGCCACAAGAGGTAGGAACCAGTTTTTCTGTAGTCTTTTGGGTGATGACTGAGTATTCAATTCTCTTCTTTCTTTGAAACAATTTTCATCACCTTTGGTTATCGTTTTACTTCTAAAAATGCAATCCTAAGTATTCAATTACATTAAATAAACATGCCTTGGGTATTTCACAACATTACCACAAATGGGAGTAATGGTCACAAACACCTGAAACCGTTACTTAAAGTCCAAGTTCAAAACATGAATGCAATTATGTGGAAATAGAGTTGGTCAACATTGTACGGTTTAAAAAGAAAGACAACAACTTGGATTCACAAAGGAAAAGAGAAAACAAAATCATCTGCTTCACAACGATATCAAAGTGGTTGAGTACAAGAATCCAAATGATTATCAAAGTAGATCCATTTCCAAGTCAAAAAAGATAAGTTTGACAGCAAGTGATACAAATATTTCATCATGCAAATGTGTTACTTGTGATATCAGTGAAAAAAAAAAGGAAAACTAGAAGGAAGAAATACATATGAAAGTTGTAACTCTCATTAACAGACTGCACCCAGGACATGGTAGCATGTGCAATTGTTAACAAAATTACAAATTGATGAATGATGAAGTCTGTAAAATATTTCAACTGTTGATGACTTACATTATGATCCTTGATAAGCCTTTAAACAGGTTGGATTTATTGATTATATGGATGCAGACCCGATTACTAATCGGATTGGGCCTATGGACATGGACCCAAGAGACTCGAACTCAACTATTTACCTGAATGTGTCATGGAATATAATACTATTATGAGTGAGAAGTACTTTATAAATTAGAATTATATAGTACTTATTATTTTTATTTAACTATTTATCATAATCTTATTTATATGGGTATTCGGGCATGCACCAGAGAGGATCCTGACCCAATTATCAATTGGTGCCAAATGGGTCCATGCCCAGGAATTTTCGGGTTGGGTCGTTCACTCGTTTGGGTTATCTGGGGTCCATTTACAGCCTAAATACCTGAAGCAAGGTTTAGCTGAATATTCTTATGGCTTGAGATTATACATGTGGACTCATCTTTTGGGGATCCAGACCATTTCCATGATGGATAACTTCTCAGATCTAAAATTTTGGTCTGTTTAATATATGGGCAAGTCTTGGAGAGAAAGCTCAAGGCTGGCCCTGAATAAGTAATGCATGTAGTTTAGTAACTAATTTATCCAAACAAATGATTAGAGAGCCCAAATAAGTGATGGAAAGCCCGGCCTGATTGACTAAATGGGTGGGGTGGGCCTGGCACTTGAAAGGCCCGTGTCCGGCTTGGGCTGTTCCAAAGACAAGCTGGGTCTTGATAGCCTCAGCCCAGCCCATGAACACCCCCATAATCATGTGCAAATGGAGAGTTCCAGCCATGTGATCCACACTCACCAACTGTCAAATGATGAGCGAGGAACAACTTGTGATGGGGTCCAGCAGATGAAAGATGAGTGACACCTGTTCAATGGATCCTACCCAACAATGTCTATATGATTGGGCAGGAAAGGCATGACTCCCCACTTAAATCAACCTACATTGTCGCCAAGAATTTGGTGGGGTGGTCAAAAGTCTCTTTCTTGACAATATCAGTGCCCAGAAAACGTTTGAAGCTCTTTAAATTGTGTTTTTATCAATTTTCTTAATTCATCTCCTGACATAATTAACTGAAAAAATATTGTTAAAAAAAATTCCATATGAGATGAATCAACCACTTAAAAACCCGTTTACTTGTGTGGAATTGAATTCCTAGGAATTCAGTTCAATGTATTTTTAAAAGTAGTTAAAATTAAAGAAACATAAGTAAAGATTCATAAATGGCCGTAAAAAAAACTTCCCCTTCACTGAAAAATAAATTAAAAGGGACCTAGTAAATGAATACCCAGTCATCACCCTAGAAAATCAAATCCAAGGAAAGTCATGTTCCATCTACATCTCCACCTTGTGCCATTCATCCCTCACCTTTTTAATAATCCTTTATTACAACCCCCTTTACCATGATAGGGACTTGAATTCCATGCATACAAAGGGGAGGTTTATGTGCTGTCACCCAACTTAACATGTAGCTTCAGAGTGCCCATTCTGGATTGGTCTCTCCATCTCAATTATTTTCTTGGAGTTTATTTGAAAGTATAAAGCTTAACAGTAAAGGAACTTGAGATAAAAAAAACTTGCATGGATATCAGATGTTGTCATGCTCCACTGGTTTTTCCTGAAACTATTGCGAGATTTTTACATGGCAATCAATGAATCTCAAGGGAGCTTCTGATGAATCATGGCTGTCCAAACCACAATGACATCAAATCTTCAGCCTACCAAATGTACAACACAAAATTCCCAAACTATTTTATAAAAAATGGCCGGCTGCTTACATTGCACATTAATATTTCATTCATCACTTTGAAAGAATTGACTGTGATATGGAGACTAGAATACTTTCAAGTAACCAAGTTAATTAGTCTAATAATGCAGAAAACTATTACAACTTGTCATGAATATAATCCTAAGAATTTTGAATAATACTCAGGTGATTGAACTGAAACTTCTTTACAGGCTCTGATGATCCTATCTAGAGTATTTTAATATTACATAATCTCAGAGTTGGCTCTACGTGACTTCCACAAATACCAAAAAAGGGGAGGAAACACATGAGACATTAGCAGTACCTGTTCCCACTACCTCTGCAAGGGTTCTTGGAACTGGATAAGCCAGTTGTACTATATGTTTCTTCTCTCTCTCCATTTTCTAGATGTCCTGTGCAACCAACTTTAACTTTTACAGCAATTGTGGTGGTTAAATCAATGGGACTGGGTTTCAAGGAGTACGTTCGTGGCCACATTGATGTCATTTCTTGCCCGCATGAGTGCCTCTCTTGCAGAGTTCCTGTTGAAGCCCATTGACACCAACAAAGCGATGGAATCCTCAGGTGGCTCAGCCACCAATGCAGGAGGAGCGAAAGTAGGACGGTTTCTCTGAACCCAGAACATATAGGCATATTAGAGTTGTGAACTGTAACAAAAGGCAATGGGGAAATGACAAAAAGTATGATCTTCAACCAAAAGATATAAACAATATTATTGGGCCTTAGGTATGTGTTGAGTGAGGAACATGTTTTGCTGATCCATGTGAACCCCATTGTAACATGCAACGAAGATCCTAACCCTTCAAATCAATGAACTGAAAATAGATGGCCCAGAAAGAATGCAGCTATCCCCTATCCCCCAAGTGATATTAAAAAAAAAAAAAGCACATCTACATTAAAAGCAGAAGAAAATGTGTCTAATCTACTGTTTTGATATTTTTCTATTGGTCACATGATCTGTACCTGCAACCTTTTGGTTGCAACATGAGCACCTTCCAACAGTACTGCAGTCTCCAGTCCAATCTACCGTAGCTTCTTGTATTTATTTTTTATTTTTTATTTGGAGGACTCATGAATGCTCATCAACACCCATGTAGACATGGTCGATCATGTTCAAGTACAGTTACATCATGCTCAGGTTATAATCTCAATATTGGATGATATAGATCATTTAGGAATCAAACCTTCAGACTAAGGAACACAATTCTAACCATTGAATCATCATTATCATCATGGATTAAGAGAGAAATGATCAAGGGATGATCCACATGTTGGACGATCAACACAGGGATGCATTCATATTTTACAATGGCTCTAGACCAAAGGAAATCAAAGGAACATAGAAGATTAGTTGTGCTTGAGTATTTAATGAGCTTTAGCTCATTAGGCTTTAATTTATGTTTTTTTCAAGGACGGAGACCAATGGTGCTGCTGAGTAGATGTTTTGCTTAAGATGAGGGTCATACGAGAACCCGTTTAGTTGTTTTGTTAATTCCCTTCAGATAGTCAGTTCAGTCTTAGTTTGGTTTTAGTTGGGTTTAGTTATGTAATAAGACGAAGTTTTATTTGGTTTCGTTTTGTTTAGAACATTGGACGGAATTAATAAATTGGAAGGTTTTAGTTATGCTCTGTTTATCATGTTGTCAATGTAATTCCGCTGCGATGATTTGACCCATGCTTGTATTCGTAGTGGCCAGGGGGCAAAAAGTCTCGGCATGAAATTCGAGGTATTCGGATTTCGTGTCATGACAAATCACCCTAAGGGCCTGTTTGATTAGAGGAATTTTTGACAAGAATTGGGCTTGTTGAGAATTTCAGACATTGCATTCAGAGCATTCCAAATGCCCTGTTTGAAACAAGAATTCAGAATTGCAGCCCACATGAAAAGCCACTTTTAACCTAATGAATTCCTAGAATTCCAGCATTCCAAATGCTAGAGGGGGTTGAGCATTTGGAATTCTACTTTGAGGTTTCCTCCCCCCTTCTTCCTCCTCTCTCTCTCTCTTCTTTTCCCTGCAACCAGCCCTATCTGTTTCTTTTTCTTTTTCCTTTTTCTCCCTGAAACAGATTCTACCCTAACTCTGGGTTTTAGCCATTTTGGGCGAAATTTCGAAATAAATACTTTGAAGAGGGTTTTTCAGTTCAGTTCAGTGGCTGAACTGAAATTTTTCGGTAAATTCAGCTGAACCAAACTGAGATTGACAGCCATGGGATCCAGCTGTCATGATTTGGAAATACAAATCATGAAATTTGAATGGCATGATACCCTCTTTTACCACTCACAAGTGCTCTTTGCTAATACAAATAATCAAGTGAAAAGAAAAATCTAATCTATATTTACCTCTGGTTGGCGACCCATGAATGAAGGTACATTGCCCAAAATATTCCTGCTAGATGTTGTTGATGACGAACTACTTGATGATGACCGTGATAACCTAGAGAAAGATGATGTTATGAATTGTGGAAGCTGCAAAAATCCAAACTTAAACCATCAATCATTAGGGAACAATCATTGACAAAACAATAAATGTTACATCCATGAATTATATATATATATAGGGCTCATCCAGTTCCATGCACACCTCGCTGTGGAGCCCACCTGGGGATGGGACCATGGGGGATTGATTCATTTGGGTGGGCCCTACCGGTGTACAGTAGTGGTGCCTCAAGTGAACATCCTAACCCCTTGATCAACGGCCCAAAAATTTCACCCCTTAAAAAATTGACTTGTTGATCCAATGGTGCATTCGGATGGGTCATTAGGTAGGCCCAATAAATAAATAGCATATGACAAGATTTATTGTCACCAGATGCATTTTAGAAGAGATTACATGATGTCAAGAAAAGATGCATTTTGTTTGACCGAGCAACTAAACAGGCAGGTGGCCATCTTTCAGGGGAGCCCACTGCAGTCCATGAATCAGGCACAATGGGTCCATGGCCCATCAAGGATCCAATCTATCCGGCAATGGAGGCCCAAAGTTCCAATCTCAAACTGGGCCCATGTGAAAGCCTTGGTTGAATATCAGGTCATTCATTTGCTCCTTTCATTTAATTTTTTATGCTTCCTATTTTATTTTATTTTCATGTTTCTAATGTTAGCATCAGTTTCCGGTTTTTTTTTTTTTTTTTTTTAATCCTAGTTTTTAACATTATCAGATGGAGGGCCAGGATTGACTTACAAAATAGGGTTTTTGTTTTAAACATTATATGTAGGATATGTATTGGATGATCTAAGCTTTAGGAATAAGAATTTGTGTCTTCTTGCACTGGGAGCCTTTGATTCTTGCAGGGGGTGTTTCCCTATTTTCTTAATCTTAGAGAAGACTAGGTGTGGGTGTGAACTAGTCCATCTTCAGTCATGTATTGGCTATTGGCTATTTCAGTCTTAATGGCTAGAGCAACTTGATGCCATGTTTGTTTGGACATTTTGAAGACCATGACTAATATGGTGCTCACTCACCCTACTAGAAGCTTGAAAAGAGCCACATTTTCATGAAGGTGGGATTGGGAATATCACGTATGGTGGTGTTCCCATGAATATCAGTCAATTCCTTGCACAGATGACAAAATAAAAGGCAACATCATCCCTTACTGCATGTCAAACGCAGTGGAACTGGCCAGCCCACGGACCCATAAGCAATAGCCCATCAAGCCCACAAATCAATCAGGCCTTACATTTTCTAGAGAAATGTTGCACTGATGCTCTCGAGTCAACAGGAAAAGAATCAAACTATCATGTAGCTAAGATCCTTGTAAGGTGGAGATTGGATGGGTATTCTATCCACAATGTGGGCAGTAAAATGAACAGTCTAGATAACCCCAAAGTGGGGCCTGCCCAAAGATTTTTCTGGCCAAACTTCGAAAGGCTCCCTTCACTCAACAATCCAAGGATTTTGACAAAGACTGCTACACTCCAATTATAGTCACCTTCAACCTACGGATGCCAAACACATTGATGCGATATAAAGAGCCAGCAAGAACACCGCACAAGCCTGGCAGGATGGATCTTTTCCAGGACGACAAAAGAAGCTGCAAAATAATACCCAAATTAGATCATTGCAATACCCTTATGAGAATTTGGAACCATATGAAATGGGCTTATGCAGACCTGGAAATCACTTGAGGGTTTCTATGGTCCTTTCACCAACAGATGTATGGCTCACCAACTTTCACAGTTCTAGACATGGAGAGCCCACATTTTGGTGATCAATGATCCCACAAGTCCAAGGAATTAAAACTTTGTTAAAAACAAGTAGCCTTCATTTCACCAGAGAACTAAACAAATTGATCCCGAGCATAATCCAAAGCTGACTCCTTAATTTCAGCCGAGTCATAATGGTTTCTGTTGCGCAAAAAAATCTCACTCGCAAGCTGGATTTTACACCTTAGCCAAATGGAGAAGTCAAAGTTTTATCTGACAGAAAGACCCAGTTATTGTACATTCATTGGCCTTCTAATTGCTATGTACTCTTCCAAACTGTATTTGAAGGTGGATGTTGTTGGTGTTTTTTAATAACAACTTGAAGGCTGTTGTTAGAGAGGGATATTTCAAGGCATGCTCCATCCACAGTGGGGTACCACATACCAACAGTTCAGATCATCAAACCTTGGGGACCGCATGTAAAGAGTTGGAAGAGTCAGGAAAAAAAAAACACATTTTCACACAGGACCATGTAATGATGTAATCCCCTCAAGTCACTAAAAATATATTTGAAAAAATGAATTCACAATAATCCTTTACCTGAAGACCCGCCAGATATATGAATGACTTGTCTGAAAAGTGGAAACCAAATACATGGAACCGTGTTGTCACGGGAATGTCGAAGTAAAAAGGTATGAAAGAAGCAAATATAAGGCCATAGGGTCCTGATGCTAGTAAGCTCGAGGTGCGATCTGCAAAAGGAATAATAGAGAAAGAAAGAAAAGAAACAAGACTTAATAAACAAAACCATAAGAACCAACTAAAAACAAATGTGAGTTTTTCTTTTTCCATCAAGACTCAATTCTTCTCGGAATACTTTTGTTATAGCAAAGAAAAGTGGAAAGCCTTCAAAGCCCATTAAGTCCTAAATAGAGAAGCACAGCCTAGTGTGATATTATAAGATCCTAAGCTTCACCAAGTGCATCGTTCGTGAGGTTCCCAATCCAGATGTATCTGTATCGCCAATTGGATCTAATGAGCCCACCCCACCATGAATAGGAAAGGCCTAGATCTACTAGACAAATATACTAATCCTACAATAAGTGAACTGATAATAGATGATTAATAACAACAAACAGTAATACATTATATTGGATATCAAAAGAAAAACTGTAGGTGCATCCCACATCCACTGTAAGGCACATCAGATCAACAGTTTGTATTGGCAAACCCATGGAAACTACTGGTTGACATCCATGAGGTGCTTGCCAATGTAAAAAATTGCGGGGGTCTAGGATAATGCATTGCCTCCTAAATCAAACCTCAAAACAATCGATTAGGACTGAAAAAAAAAAAAACAAGAAGAAAATACGCAGGGATGTGAAATCTGAAAGTAAATAATGTGACAAAAGATAATTGGCAGATGATGATTCAAAAGGTTTTGATCCAGAAATAATGACCTGTGCAATGCTTAAAATCCTTAAGGTAAAACAAGAACTACCATAGCTGTAACCTATTAATATGATCAGAGAATGAGCTGTGGTACCCAGGCATACACCATACATGTGGACTCTGAGCATTACAAACCACTTCAAGTGTCCAGATAACATGAGTGTCCGAATCTGACACTGTTATGAAGTATCTGATGTCTATGATTACACAAATACTAAAACAGAATTGGAAAATTTTGGATGCATGGTGGGAGCTTCTATAGGAAGAACCCACCACTCATGATAATTGCATATCTCTCATGAGTAATTATGACACAAATAGGATGTAATAGGCTTTAGTATCACCAAGTTTTGCTGCATATGGAATAAGAGATGACCAACATCTGTTTCCACATATTTAATGATATCTCATCATTTTGGCCATCAAACTATGCAAATTGTGACAAATATGTTGGATTTCTAGGCGTATTTTATTATTTTTCAAATAGCCTGTGATTATAGACAGAGGTTTGCAGTTATTAATAAAAAAATAAAAAATAAATTGTAGTTCAGTAGTTTTATACTTTACTAATCATCATCACTGAAATGTTATCCGTCGATCATCACTGTCATTGTTGTTGTAGCCCTCATCACAGTCCTATCTCATTCAGTTGGGGTTGTCATTATACAATTTACTAATTAATTATCTAAAAAGAAGAGAACAACAAAAGCAACAGGAGCGCCACCACCATCAACATTGGCAGGAGCAGCAGCAGCAGCAGCTAAAACAATAACAATAACATTTCTAAGGCCAAAGAATTAAGGCTTTGAAGATGATGATGAGCTGCGGCTTGCATGTTTTTGGGCTTCCACAGTACCATTGTAGGACCTTTTGCGAGATTGTTCTCTAAAAATGCGTCTCACATGTTTATTAACTATTCCTTTGTGTTGCATCACATACCTCTTAGTAGTAGTGCCAAAGCAAGAACTTCAAACAGTGATGTAATCATCAAGGAGAACAAGACAAAGACCTGCATAATCACAGAGGGAAGTTAATAACCTTTGTAACATAGCTAGCACTAGTCAGATTTAAAACTTGATAAGGCTTAACTACCTCAGCCAACCAGATTCATAAAAACTCAGTGGCAAACTTGAAACCGACGGGACTCGGTCAAAGTTCAGTTGACTTGGTCACTCAGCCTAGACTCAGTAGAAATCAGTGAGACACAGATGAAAATTAACTCACCCACTGTGAGTCACCATATGCAATTTGACCTGGTTTCAACTGAATGCAAACCGAAATACCCTTTTATGTCAATAACACAAGGACAAGACCTGCCTAGAGCAAGCAGTAAGGGACATCTAAGTCCCCCAAAGAGAGGGAAGGGGAAAGGTTTGAGCCCTAGTTGGTACAAATTACAGGGAGATATCAGCACGTGCGCCCTGGAATAAGTTTTAGCACAGCTTAGGCTAACTTTCCAGTTACCCACTAACCTGCCTTGCTCACTAAGGGCAGGGCCACAATCCATTTAGGGGCGGGCAAAAAATAAAAGGGACAAACCAATCTATAAGTTGATTTCAGACTCGCCTCACCCTGTCTCAACCTTTCTGATTCGATTTTAATCGACCTTGAATAGCCACATTGAGAAGTAGGGGGGTGCAAACACATGTATGTGTATTTGTCGGTGTTCATATACATGTGTGTGCATGTTCGTGTGTGCTGGTGCCCAGATTTGTTGTTGCAATATCAAAGGGCAGGAATGGATGTTGTTGTGTAAAGTGTGATTTTGCACATCTGTCCTCGTGATTGGAGGGGGGAAGGAATTGATTGCTTTATGCAATGTGAGCGTTTAGCACAGATTTGTCGACATTGTGGAAAGGAAGGATTGGCTTTTAAAATAGGAAGGTGATTTGACTACCACAACAAGATGGATCAACTCAAATAGGATATCCCTTGGATGCTAGTATTGGGGAGAGTTAGAGATCACATCCCTTGCACAATGGCCAAGCATTTGCTTCTTGCATGTTTCTAAGGAGGCTAATGTTGAGGCTGTTCAGCTTGCTGCCAACAAGGGAAAGGTCCCTTCTCCCATTCCTTTCCCTTATTATGGTAGATAAGGATATTGAATGTTTACATTACTCAAAGTATCAAATAGTATAAACGCTGAAATATAAATGCATATAGAAGTCCATTGAGGCCATGGGCAAACAAAGAAGAGATACTAAATGGGAATGATATTATACACTAACATCATTTTCATGGGCCTTCTTTGTCCCACCATTTCACCATTTTGTGATGGTGTTTCTTCTTTCTTTCAGTACATTTTTATTATCAATAAAAAAAAGGAATGCACTCGAAATCTAAGAAAATCATCATCACCATCCTGGGGTCACATAAAAAAGTTCTACTCCGAAACTACTCAAGAACCAATTTCTCATTTTGTGCCTCATTAAACCAACAATCAGTAACTCACTAACTGAATCATCACACAATAACCAAGAAATGATTCAATCCGAATGAAAAGTTTAAAAAGTAAATTAAGGACAATTTAGGCTGAATAACCACTTACTGAGTATTTATTAGAACCAATCTGTCTCTCAAATATTCTGAAGTAATAGAGCAAATAAAGTCCAAACATCAGTTCCGGTGTAGATGAGAAAGCAAATAATGATGCAATAAACCTCCAAGGCTGAATCTTTCTGAAAACATCCTGCCAAAACAAAAAATTATATAAGTTTTTCTATTTTTAGTCACAAATAACTTGAGACTTTATCTGGAACCCTATCACAACAAGGTGACAATTGTCAAATTGTAGTTGATGTTAAGCCCCAGCGTAGCATGCATTTCATGACATCATTTTACCAGGGCTGATTAAGAGGGATTTCCCATAAATCAATATTCAGTAATATAAAGACTGAAACCTGCAACAATACATCCACCCCATGGCATCCCAAGTACAAGCTTTTATAAATCATATGTGAATCTTACCAGCGCGGCCCAGTTCCACATGACCAAGTGTGAATGTGGCACATATGTGCCACAACAGGCTATGCATTGGATGGAGTCCACCATGTAGATTTAGGAGTAGCAATGGATACCCATCTATATGAAACCCAAAGGACCCACCAGTGCCATTTGGGTCTCTCAATTTTGAGCCTAGACAATATTCAAGTTTCAATGTCTAAAGTTCATCTATATGTTACTGGTGCTCTCTCCCTGGGGCCACAGGGGATTTACCTAACTTCTCTCTGGGCCCGGAGGGATTAGTCCAGCCCAAAGGGCTAGGACACCTTCTGTCGGAAAAGGAAAAACAAACTGTGTTGGGGTCCGATACATATTGTGGCTGTGACAAAATTTTTACACCAGCTGTCAACCTACCGAATGCAACTCTCCTCCTTTATTGGGTACTGGGACTCACAGTTACAACAAACTGGCTTAGTTGGATTTGGGTCTAAAGTTGTGGACCAAAATAAAATATGGATTTAGGCCTGGGTCCAAGTCCATAAAATTTACCTACTCGATCACCCATCCCAGACAGGCAAACCTGAAATGCAGTTCTCAATGCAGCAATACTAGTGATCTAAATAATGCATGTACCAAGTGAGGAATTGATGCATGATAAGGTCAAGGATAACAACCCTTTTATATCAAGCAACGGCCTCCAATCAATGCATTCAAAACATACAAAGCACCCCCTCCCCCCCTCTCAAACAACGTGCGTGAAAGGGTTTTAAGAGAGAGAGAGACTTATGAAATAAAATACCACTTCCTTTTAAACTGGATCTTTCATTTGCTCTCTTTATGTTTGTTCAGTTTTTATATCTGCTTGATCAAACCACAAAACCCGAATACCCAATTCATCCAATCCCATTACAATTGCCACTCCTTAATATAGAAATCAACCATCCACAACAAAAGGAAACTTGCACGCAAGAGAACTAAAGAAAGTAAAGTAAATAAGAAAATTGGTTGAAAACATGAAAACCATGTTCAATAAAATCCTCACGTGATTAAAAACAAACCCAAATGCAATTAAGGATCGGACCTGAAACAACCAACATTTCAACAAGACATTACACAAAATCTCAAAGAAGTTCACTTACCATGTTTCAAAACGATACAGTCAAATACTCCACTTGCAATTTACAAATTAAACACGCATAAATCTACAAACATAAACTACACCCACCCCCCAAAAAAAGGCTAAAACCCAAAACAAACAATAAATAATAAATAAAAGGATAGAAAGCCCAAATCCCAAATCGAGTAAATGCCCATGAGAAAGAAGCAAAACCCACATTCAATTAAAGGTGAATATACAATTCAACCCATCCAAAGATGAAATCCGATTCATGAAAAGGCCAACATTTTTCAATTAGAGAAAACAGAAATTGCAATAAGAACTAGAAGTAAAGGCAAACTAAAACCCACAAGATAAGAACCAGAACCCACATTTCAATTGCAAAATATACATGAATTGATGGACTCAAAAACGTAAAAAAGAAATCACCCAGAGACACGAAAATTCTGTATTCTGTAAGAAGGGACGGAGAAAGCAGGTACCTGATATGATAATCCAAACGAGGTCGAACGGCCTTGAATACCAATCAAGATGGTAAGGAGAGCACACGCAATCACCAAAGTTCTTGTGACAGGAGCATTGTCTGCGAGAAGGAAAGAAAAATCACATTTTTATGGAGAGAAGATTCAAGGGAAGAAGACAAAGATTGAAAAGGAAATCCTTTGAATTTCTCTGGGGTTTTCTTTTCCAAGAGTAGAAACACTTACGAAAACCAGATGGGCCGCCGTTCATCTTCTAGGCGAAGGTATCAACGAAAAACTCCTGCTCTGTTTCTTTGAAAGGTATGTGCAGACTGCAGAGAGAGAGAGAGAGAGAGACAGAATTCATATACTTCCTTCTATTCTATAGCTGTACTTGTTGGAAAAAGAAAAGAAAAGAAAAGAAAAGGGAGGAAAGAAAGCTTTCTGTATGGAATCCACTGTGGTCACATTTCACCAGAAGGATATGATAGGTAGATTAGTTGATCAAATGGGTGTCTTGTGTCATGTGGGTCTATTACTCTATTGTATATCATTTAAGATGGCCACTATCATTATACTATTTATGTGATCCCCCGATGAATGTTATTTAGGGGTGGGTGTACAAAAAATTTAGTATCACCGTAAAATTGGACTGGGCGTTTGGATCGGTTTTATGTAGATCGGTTTGGTCAACGGTTTGAAAATCATAGAAACCGCCTTATATTGGTCGGTTATCGGTTTGAACTCACGATTAACCGCCTAAACTGAACCGACCTTATGTATTAACTTGAGTATTGAATTTTGACTATTTTAGCCTTAGGGAAAGCGCTTGTATGTTCTACTTGCATGCTACATATTTAATGAAAGTTCTACAAGAAGTGTGCATTATTGGGTTTTTAGTAGTGTTGCCTGAGAGTTTGGTCTGACTTAAGAGAAAGTGAGCTATGAAGAGGCCTATTTCAATTAGTTTAAAATTGGAGCTACATTCCACTTGAACCCATCTTGTTGGCAAAAAAAAAAAAAGTTTATTTTGTATTAATTTCATTAGTTTAGATCAAGTAATGTTGTCTAGTTCATGTTTTATGCAGAGAAATAGGTACGTGCCTTACCATTTTATTGGTGTATTTTACCAAAAGATTTGAATTGTTTCAACTCATTGGCCTGAACAGTTGACCGAACCTGGCTTGGTCCATTCAATCATGCGACTGGATGATGGATGAAAAGAGTTCATCCATCATTTGTCGTATGCTTCATTCGTTGAAACGAATTATGAAATATATTTTAGTGTTCATTACAGCTTCTCCTCATTCCATTTGATGGACCAAGTTTGAACTGCAATTTTTTTGTGAAAAGAAAATAAAATAATAAAAAACAAAAACACCATAACCAAACCGAACCGATTCTATTCGGTTTGAGCACATGGGTGGTTCGATTCGGTTTGGAAAAATTGAAAATCGATGGGTTCAGTTTGATTGATAATTTCCCCTCTAAATAGATCCGAACCGCCCACGTGCACCTCAAATGTTATTCAAGTGAAGTTCAAGTGTCATCCTTAAGATTTAATTTGATTGTGGGTCAAAGGATATTTTGATAATTTATGTCATTTATAATATAAGTAGATTGCGTATAATCTATAAGTAAATGTTTGATTGAATATACTTAAAGAGTTGTATAGTATATAAGTAGATTTTTAATTAAATATACTTAAAAAGGTTTAAATTCTTCTAATTTAGAGCTCTTATTTTATGATTTAGAGCTTATTTTTCATGTTTGGGCATTTGGTAAATTTCTAATTTTATTTTTTTTAAATTTAGTCATAAGCTACTTTTTTTCGATGCTTTTTTTTTTAACTAAAGCAGGAGGTGGACAATGCAAAATTTACGATTATGTTGGACAAAAATGACCTCATAAATTTTTCAAAATGATACAAATGATGGATTCTATTACAATTTTAGAAGGTGAGCTCCAGTTACCACAATTCATTAATGTGGGTCTTAGTTACCTCATGGAATAAGTTCTTTTTTCTTTAACTTACCAAACAGATTAATTGTAAACTAGAAATTCAAGGAGTTTGACCCTGATTCTTTTACAGTGCACTTGAGTGAGTAGTGGCCAGAAGTGACTAAGTGAAATGGAGATCTTTATGGGTTCAGAAGATTCTTAAAGACTTTAGCATAGCCTTGAATTTCGTAGAGTTACTTAGAGTATTCTTGTATCGTAAATTATGAAATGTGTAGAGATACTTAGAATATTGTGGACGAGTGTAGGATCAGGATAAAGTTATATGGAAGTTTCCAAAGTAGAGTTGAAAGGGTTTGCATTTGTTGAATGAATCTCATGTGGTTTAATCTGGTAGAAAAGTCTCACATCCCACATCACCCGAGTAATGAGTTTCACAGAGCTTCATATACCCGTTTGGGCCTTCTACCTGTCAACTTAAGCTTTCAGGTTGGAAACGTTAGCCCATGTGGCAGGCCTATTTATGAAATTTATTGCTCAACTTAAGCTTGTGGGTTAGTATATGCTATTTTTCATCGGTCTTTATACGTCTCATTTTAGAAATTCAAGTAAATGGCTTTACACTTAAATTGCGTTTGGTGAGTTGATTACAGGTAAAAGGAATTCAAGGATCCAAACAGGGCCCATGTTTTGGCAATCTAAGAAAAAGAAGGCCATAGAGAAATTTTCCCTAAGCATTTTTCACCATTTGGATTTTCACCTTTGCAAATGCATCAATGGTATCACATGTCTTCCTGTATATAGAATATGAATATCATGTGCTACCCAGGCTTATAACAAATGTAAAGAGCATTGTTTAATGTGTTAATTCCCTGTGTATGTATGGTTTTTTTTTTCTATGGCAAATGTAATATAACTTACTACTCAAAGTGAGGGCTTTAATTTTTTTCATACTTGGGATTGAAATTTTAAATGATGTTTTAGCTATTTAAGAAAGACACAAGCCATGTTATTTATGGGTCTTGAACAAAGTTTAAAAACTCAATCTAGTCCCTGAAACCCAACTCAGATTGAGGATACACACTTATCTGTCAACTTAGAACATCATAGTACAGATTAAGTTTTAATGGCATGAAAATCGACATGAGTACTGCATGGTCTTTAGTTGAATCTGACCAGAGATGCACATTGAGTCTGAGTTTTTCATACTTTTTTTTTCTTTTTTTTCCAATTAAGGATGAAGTTAATGAAAATAAACTCCGAGAAATCAAAGCACTGTTTTGTTCAGCAAAATCACATCATTAATGCGTTCTAAAGGATAGGTGACGCACACGAGTAGGGGAAGAGTAGTAAGAAGCTTAGGGATAGAGAACCAATGGTCTTGATTTTACACCAAAGACCAACAACCGAGATAGAGAAAACTCCAACACGCAGAAAGAAATTTTATTAATCAATGCTTACTAAACAAGGGGAATTACAACCCTATATATAGGCTAGAACTCCAATCTTACTTTGGAAACAATTCCTATTACAATAGAAGTCTAAAGCAAATAAGAGAAAGCTTGCTAATATCTCTATATTTTGGCTACTACTAATATGGGGAAAGTCCTGAATGATATGGAGATCCTCCATTTACTGGGCTTTATTGTGTTGGGTCTCCCAATGTCAACCATTGGGCTGGGTCCACTGGTCTAGGGTCCACAGGTCTAGGGTCAATAGGGTCCAATGAAGAAGTAATATTATGGGAAGGTTCCCTTCCAAGTCATGTGCAACATTTTATATTGACTTGGAAAAACCTCAGCTGTGTCTTGGAAATTGGAATAGCTCCGCATCCAAGCTAATTTAGGCTTCCTACTTCTCTATCATAGATTAGGCTCAGTTTTATTTTGGTCATGTAAGGTCTTCTGGATTTGCTTTCTACCAGTATGAATCACATTTGCCAGCAGAAAAGGAAAAAATAAGTACAACATTAAGCTTTATATTGTGTGAATTTCAATTATTTTACATGTGTAACTCAGTTCATCCGCAGCTCTACCAGATGTATGCAGGTGCAATTTATGTTACTTCATTCTTGTAGGATCTGTTTGGACTTCCAGACGATTCGGGAACACTCAATTTCACAACTGCTTGAATTAGCAGATGAGATGAGAACAGGTCTGAGGGAGAATTATCACTGCTCATGATTCGGTTTTAGAATGTCTATGAAAACTAAACTTGTGCTTCATTCTTGGCCATTAGAACCTGCTACCACAATTCTTGAATACCATAACACTACCCAGCCTTTAATCATGGCTGTTAACATACCTTGATCTAATTAGGTGCATTTTACCAATTTATGCTGCAGTGACATGGGCAAAGACACCCCCAACAAATATGGAAATCAAGAGAAGTCTAGCTCTCAAAAACAAAGAAAGATCTCTCAAGTGATAAAATTATCTATTTGTGCAACCAAAACAGCCATATAAATATAGACAATGGAAGAGAATGTTCTAGTTGAGTAATAAAACAGATAAAAGAGCATATCATTCAGATTCCTAGTTCATAAGGCAGATATAATAATAACCAAGTTTTGTGCAAAACGCAAATTCAGCGATTTATAGGTGAGGAAATTGTAGGGTCCAGATGGATTGGGAGGTTGAACGAACCTGTTGCACCTATTGTTACATTCAGTACAAGTGAGGTCCATTGTTTGAGAATCCAGAGCCTCTGATGGGTTATATTCCAATTATCAATTACATCTAAAGATCCTAGCCCCTCGATCTTTGGCCTTTCTCAAGAGTCAAGACTGTTGCTGTGTTTCAAATCATTTTGCAATTGAAATATTGATGGCTAGGATCTTACAGTCTAGCAGCACTTCAAGGCCTCTCCCATCCAGGATGGCCAATCAAATCAACAAGTTGAATCATGTGGAATGGACTCTGTATGCTGGATACATCAGAAATTCTTATATTTCCAGCTGCATCATGACTATTTTTCCTCCAACAAGAACTCCGTTTAGAAATTAGAAAAATGGATAACCACTAAAATAAAAATATGGAAACATGTTTCAGCGTATATATGTTACATCAATTTTTGGTTTATTCTAAACTAGAAGGGATTTTGCAGGGAACCAAGTTACATGAAACACCCATTGACTCCCACTTCCCAGAAAATAAAAAAACATGACATCCATAGGGACCCAGTTAAAATTTAAGGCTGTGTTCAGCTTCTAAATCACTTTTTTCAAAATACTGATGCATATTTCACTGGCATGGGGTCCAAACTTGAGCTCATATATGGTGTGGCCAGCTATTTGTGACTAGAAAGCTCTGATGTTTGCAGCATCACAGCCCACAATAAAACCGGCCTAAAGGACATGAGAAGTGAATGTGGAGAACCTATTCCAAGACTTCAGATGGCCACAGTCGCTTCCACATTGTGATCTCCTCCTTGCTCTGCAGTTTTCGAACTCCTCCATAAAACCCATTTCCTTCATTTCCTTCCTCCCTGTGATACTTCCTATTAATTACTGTTCGCCTCCACCGTGAACTGGATTTGTACTGATTAAACTCCAGCATTACAGTATCTGCCAACATGGTTTCTCAAAAGTGAAAGGCTGTCTACATGAGATTTAATTTAGCTGGCAATAGAAATGAAACTATGTATGTCTTGTGCAATGAAGCATGCAAGATTCAGGCTAGTTTGAACCTCAATTCATTTAAAATAATAATAATAATAATAACAAAAGAGAGAAAAAAAAAATTCATGAACTTTTAATGGTACGGCAAGATATTAGTATATAAATCCTTGGCTATGTAACTTGTACAAGGACATGATTTTAATGAATTTGAAACCAATACATGCCTGAAACATCACTACATAAAAGTTTGGTTCATAGATGTATAAGACAATAAGAGAAAAGTATTACAAACTAAGATGCTAATTATCAACTGCATATTCATGATATAAATACTGTTGTTCTGCTAAGATGAAAGAGGAGAAAGTAGTTTAAGATTGTAATGTAGATGATAATCTAGGTAAAGGTGTTAAGGCCAGTTCGGTTCATGGCACTGAATTCATAGACATTCTAAAAGAAATTTATTCCTACTAGAGGTGAAAATTGAAAAAAGCAAAGGTAAAAATTCATGAGTGGCCATCAAATAGTCTCTCCTTTAATGGAAAATGAATTGAGGGGAAATAGAAAATGAATACCTAGCCATTACCCTAGTAATTCAAATCCTAGGAAGACAAGGTGCCGCCTACATCTCCATCTTATATCCTTCATATCCCTCACCTCTTAACTATTCCTATTTGGACTCATTTTGACATGAATTCTTGGGTATTCAATTACCATGCAAACAAGTGGGCCCTATAAAGGTTTTCTTTCTAATAATCCCTCCTTTAAGCCCCTTTAAGAAATGACATTTGTCAAATTTGTGAATTGAGTGGCAACAGTTTCAACTAAAAAAGTGTGTAGCTAATCAATCCTTCAACCCTATGACACCAAAGCCCGCAATATTTTGCTAAATAAAAATGGCTTCAAAGTCCACCCACAAAAATCAGCACTTTCAGTTTTCTTTTACTTAGGTTCCTTTTAACACAGCTTTGTCACACATTGCAGAAAAGATGGGTTCTAAATAGGGGGATTTTGGAAATGGGTTACTAGTTATCTCCCAAATCAGCCGAAATGCAAAAAAGGCATTTCAAATGCTCTTGTTAGAAACGAGTAGAAACCAGGATCTCTAGATATTGCGTACAGATCACTGCGGAAATAAGCTTGAACTAAAATGATGAAATCATACCTGCGAGATCTCTCTGATTTGATCTCGATTTTACAGCAATCCGAAAACCTCAAGATCTTCTATTGTATTCCTATATGCTGGAACTCGCACCAGGGAGTGAGCCTCTTCTGCAAATTCTCCTTTGCTCTCTAAAACCGAGATTTCTCTCTTGTTATTCTTTTATGTTAACCCAGAGAGCAATAGTGCATATTTATATGCTACAATAGGGACCTTAAGAAGGAAATAAGGATAGGCTTCTTATGAAAATAGGAAACCCTAATTCGACCCAAATTAGAATCCTAGTTCCATAAATTACAATTCAGTCCACTAAAGAATTGTAATTGCACTCCAGTCCTTATTCTCAAAATAATATTTCGAGCTTCTTGTTATTAAATGCTTATTAATCTCCCCACGTTAAGATTTCAGATATCCATCAATTAAATAATTACTGACATCTATATTTAATCGATATCTTTATAATTCCTTGAGACCTTACACTTAATTTATTTGATATGTCGGACACAAAGTCCACCTGCAGGGTTTGACATAATCAAAACTTAAAAGCTTCATCAAGGGGATATCATCAATCCCTATTACGAGACGTGGATTCCGTCAATAAACTAATATCCACCATACACGTAGTGTAGTCATCCAATTTACTGAGATTATTGACCCATAAAAGATCTCACTCCTTCGTAAATCAAAATTCCAAACATTAAATGTATGTGTCTATTATTTATGTCGGGATTAAGAGTACAAGCACTCATAATAACTATTTGGATGTTCATCATCTTATATAGTCAGTATAAAGATAATAAACCCAAACACATGGTCTTGTTCAATACACATATAGTGTACTAGCATAAAGAGTTGAAACTATACCGTTTCCCGCAGCCAAGACAAGCCCGCTGAAACATCATGCTACAATCGTACCGATAGTATGTCCAAATCCATCTAGATTATGAACAACAACTTATATTCCATAAGAACCGACAAATAAGTCTTCCGTGTGTAAGTAAAACTTTACACACCAATTTGTCTATTTTATAGAATAAAGGACACTCACATGTATAATAATTAATAATGCAATCATTTGTCAATATAAAATCTCAGTTAGATGAGAAGACAAAATATACTAAAAATAAACCAATCAAAGACAAATACATAAAGTAAGTTTTTAGTATAAATTTCCAACACAAAGATCATAAGGGAAAAGTAACAATATAGAAATAGTATAGAAATAGATGCAGAGCTGCAAGAGAGTTGGATGGACAGAAAAATCATCACTGGTCAACAATGAAGGGAATCAATTTTAGGCGAATCTCCACTGGTACACAAGAAAACTAAACGTGCCAACAGGAAATCATTGAAAGAAATGCCCATTGCACCTCATCACTGTTATTGGAATATTAAGATGAGCTGGACTCAAGGTGTTTCCTTCTATTTAAAGCTTTAAGTTAAGGTAGCAGCTTTCAGTCAGCAAATTCAGGGGATGTTTCAATGAACTTGAAATTAGGCCAAAGTGAATATCACGAACCAAGTAGGTGTAATACTGTTTCTGGCCTTCCCATCCAAATCATTGTTGACATTGATTGCAAATATCAATGTATGGTAGAGAAGTTTATAAGAACAGTATCCATCTAATGGGTTTTCTAATTTGTGTTGTATGAATGAACATGGGACCAGATAACGATCCATTCTGTCTACATTCTCAGACCAATTGAATTTTGATGTGCATTTCTAATTTCTCCATCACCCAAACTATGCAACAGAACAGGTGATCATCTGTTTTATCTTTCTTTTTTTTTTTTTTTTTTTTAACAGTCTCTGTTTTATCAATTAATCAAACCAAACGAGATTTGGGATATATCCAAAGCATCCTGAACATAGAATTAGTTGCATGTCCTAGAAACTATTCTTATTTGGAAATAAACTTACATGTCCTTGGAGTTAGTTTGTTGGGAGCATCTGTTGGAAACTAATTCAACAAAATTAATATAACATTTCTTTTTTGAGTGTATAAAACCAGGTGGAAATGAGACTAGAGCAATCTAATGGTACCCAACAGAGGACATTTGATTGCTGATGCAACTGCAGGTTCTTGTTGTTAGTAAGGGAAATAAATAGGTTTTCATTTGCTAATGTGTTTCTTAAAGCACACTATAGAACTTTGCAATCTGATCCTTCTAATTTTCCCTTAGAATTGATTTTAGAGAAAAAGAGAATATGCAAGACTAGATAAAAGGTATCATTTGAATTTCCCTACCACTTCTGTGGCAATGGCATAGTTGCTCGTTACCAGCACATGACTCCAAGTGACCCACAACCCCATACCACCAACCTGCCATACAGAAAGTCAATGGCATACTTCATTGAAACCATAAGAAAACCAAAGGACTATAATCATAAAAAAATAAATAAAAAATAAGCCAAATCCCTCAAAACTTTGTCCACTCTCACACTATAGCTTTGATATGATACAAAACAACCATCAAAAGATCAAGCACAAGCACTCACCATAAGGAAATTCTCTATTTTTTCTCCACTGTATCTCAATATGATCGCCAGGGTGTAAATCATTCAAACACTCCGAGACATGAAGCTCATGTGCAGGGGTATCAACAGGTGGTGCTCTTAGTCTTTCCCACTGCACTCCTTCCTCTATCACTGCTGTCCGACGACCATGGGGTGGGTACCTATATTAGAGGAAATCTGACAGTGAATTAGGATCCACAATCTTGACAATACAGCACCAAATACTGATATATATATATATATATATATTTTTTTTTGGTAAAAAAAAAAATACTGATATTTATACAGGCAAAACGAAATAGATCAAAGCTAATATGTTTTCTTAATGGTATCAAAGCTAATATGTAAAAAGGCAATTCAACTATTTTCCCTCTGTTTTCACATGTATATTTTCTTCTGTGTATAAAATGCTATACAGATCCAAAGAATCAGAGCCCATGTCTTATCTTATTGATGATGCATTAGTAATATCAACTACACTAAATGATAGATAAAATGAAGAAAATCTACTGGGGTACTCAATTTTGGAGCAAGCTGCATACTGCACATACCTAGCTTGAAAGGTGTCGGTGCGACGATCATAACTAAGTTCAGCATCATAACATGATAACATAAATCCAACATGTCCATGCTGCAGAAAAAAGCATAACACTCTTTAGTCCTTTTCTTTTCCTAAAAACTAACAGCTATACATGAAACAACACAACATAATTTGATTTGAGAGACATGAACCAATAGAACCAAATAACCCGAATTTTTTTATGATTACTAGCATCTAAACACCCATAACACAACAATGAATCTCAACACCTAACACTTGGAAAACCCATATAAATAGAGCTAAAAACATGTCTTTATGATTGGTACCTCGCGGTTATAGATCTGAGCAGGGAACCAGAATTTGCCACTCTCAAGGGTCAGATACCAAGACATGATTGAATCAACAGGCAAAGAACTCCTTGATACACTGCCACCTTCTATCTTGGATCTTAGCCACAAAATTGGCCACAAATGAGACAGGGATCGAAGCCAGCTTTTGGGCTTGCCATCATAAAAAACACTTAAATTGTTCTTCGTGGCGATGGACCACTGCCATTCTCTATAAGCAGCCTGGCCTATCACCCTCCCCCATTTCTCCTTCATATGCTTCTCCCACAGGTGATCACTGTGACATCTATCCCTCAAGGAGCGACAGACCCCTGCCACGTTACACAGCCCCGCAGGCGGAAGCCTTGCTAAAATGCATTCCAGTGTCAATTCTGGCAAGTCCAATAGTGAAACCTGATCCACCACCTCCACATTCTCTACTTTCGCTAGGCGGTGCTTCTTGTAAGCCATTTTAGAGACTGCCCCACCAGTAAGCTTATAGTATTTCAACCACTGAACAGAAACACAAGCTAATTCTCCCAAGAACCAGACTGAAAACAATCCCATCTCATTCACCCATAATGGAAGACGCTGCTGAAAGAGAGACTTGGACAGGAGAAGGAAAGAGACGCAAGATATCACAAATAAAAGCATCGGATAAGGGAGATCCTCAGAAGGGTCTGATTCTCAGATGGATAAGGAAGATATCAATGACCCAATTGTGGGAAAGCAATGGTGATGGCAACTATAAAATAAAAAAAAAAAAAAAAAAAGAAGAGGCAAAATCCCAGGTAAAATTTGCTATGACAACATAAGATTCCCAGGAATGTAAAGCGTTGCTTATAGGACGAAGCCCACCAAGAATGTCAGCGGGCCTCGCCGTGAATATAAAAAAAGGAGGGGCAACTGTAGACACTCCAAATCTCCAATACAGAGAGTTTAGCTTTTTTTTTTCGTTTTTTTTTTAAATTAACACTCACAACAGTAGAATTCTGTTTTCAATCTGTTTTCAGTAGGCAGGCATCAACAGGACAGACAAGACAACTGTCAATCAAAGGGAGAACAGGGAGATGGGTTTTCTCCTGTTAACCCCTGAAAGCAAGGGGGTGGATTCCATTTCCATATCTTTTATAGGCTGCTGACACATTAAAATCAGAAGGAAGTGGCAAAATTACTGTAGACCGAAAAACCCCATATGGTACCAAATGTCAGTTTTGTGAGAAGGAAGAAGAAGAACAACAACAACAATAACAGACAGATGTTGGAAAATTTTAAAATGGGTTTAGATTAGGTGAGAAAAGACAACCAAACTTTAAATTAGGAAAAAAAATAAAAATTCTAAGATGAGCAAGACCCACTTTAAAAAAAGTTCAAGCAGAGGAATGTGGGAGAAGATTGGAGATGATAAAGATGAACCTGAAGTGGGTCCTACCTCAGTTCATCTAAATCTTCACCAATCCTCTGCCCTATCTCTCTCTTCTCTCCTCTCCCTTTCAGACAAGAAAACCCAGATCCCAAAGTGAAGTAATGAGAGGCAGACAGGTAGAAATACAGGGAAGAGGTGGATCTTGTATTTTGATTTGGCGTCTGACAGATTGAACAGATTTCTGATTGTAGGTTAGAGGGTGTGATATCAGCCATAAAAAAAACCCAACTAGAATTTTCATAACTTCCTCTCAACTACCCCCACATGGTCCCAACAGATTGCTGGAAGATCGCTTAGCCACAAAAACTAAGCAGAAATTGGGATGACCTCAGGTCTTCCAATTATGTGGGTCACTTTGGTTTTAATGGCTTCTCTCTTGCAATAACTCCATTCTGTTGTGAAATTTCTTTTCTACAAATAGTAGAAGAAAATTTTATTATTTCTAGAAATTAAGAAAGTTATCATTACTAGAGGGTGTGAAATGTGAATGGAAGAAATCCAATTTTACAGGATAATGCAGACAATCACAATAATATAACCCAATAGTCCATTGCACATGGTTTGCATTTGTACAATCATTTGATGCATCAGGATGCAGACATTTTGTCCTGAGGCGGGGAAATGGATAGGTTCGTGACCCACCATGAATGAATTTAACTCTTTCCATTACTCAAACAATTGGAAGCATTCTCCCACTTTGAAGGGGCTACTTGTTGGTGGTCACTTGAAATGACAGGAATTTATGGTTAAATGGACTCCAACAAGTAGTTATCAACGCAGCAATGAGTGAAGGATTAAAGGAATAAAGGTAGATAACACCCTAAGTTTCCTCGTATTTGCATTGGGACCATCATATTTTGGTATTCATTTCTTATGTTTTCTTGATTCGATTTTCATTAAAGACGAGACTATTTACTGGTTGCTTTTGGATATTCACTTTTCTTCCTTCTCATTCACTTCTAAAGCAAAAAGTCTTAAAATTCCTAGGAATTGAATTCCATGAAACAAAAGGCCCCAAAGAAGTATATGTAATCTAAGACGTAGGGTTGCAAACGGGACGATTCCGGGTCAAAATCATACTAGACATGAACCCGTTTCTAAATAATGGTTTCAATTCTGGATCCAATTTTGACTCAAAACCTGTTTTGTTAATTCCATACCCGATTCCGATCGAAAAAAACTCGGATCCGATTCTGGAACCAGGTTCACCTAAATAACTGGAATCTAGTTTCAAAAACGGTTCTAACTTCTCTCTCTCTCTCTCTCTCTCTCTCTCTCTCTTTTGTTAAAATAAGTATATCATTCAACTTATAACAATGCACCAAGTCTACTACTTTTAGTATTATACATAAAAATGTTTCAAAAAAGTTAATTTTGAAGTACAGTTTGCAATATGAAAGACCTATATGCCAAGTCCCGAGTCCATGGGTCGGAACGTATATGGACATAGAACCAGACTAGTTTATCAATCAGAACCTAAATCAGGTTTTAGACCCAGACTTATTTATGGAGCGAAACCTAAAATAGGTTCCACACTTGGATTTTTTCGAGTTGAAACTTTCAGGTAATCGGAGAACCGGATATCCATTTACGACCCTACTAATGCACACACGTATACTTGTAGTCTTGTACAAACGCATATGTTCCCATGAATGACCCCACTAGGCCATGAGACTAATGTGGGATAAGGCCACATGGGTCCAACCTACCTGTGATCCCAAAACCCTCTTAAAACCCCTTGCATGCTAAGTACAGTGGACCTAAAAGATGTCGGCCCAATTATGGGTCATTGTCTAAAGAAGCCTTGTTTGTAAGCTCAAGTTCTTACACATCTATTCCCAAGTTTGCTAATACTGTGCTGGACTTGCATCAGACAAATACCCATTAACACCATCATGTAGGACCCATATGGGAAGTCTTAGGTCTGGTTTCGGATGGGTCCATGTGATGCTATCATACAACCACCACCATCCCATCATTTATATTTGGGTCAAAGTTGATCCACCATTATATAAGCATATAGGTTCACAAGGTCATAAATATCATTCATTTTGTAAAGATTGCAATGATTTATGAGAAATTCTAGAACAGAGACAAACTTAATCATATCATTATATCATTATGTTATGTTGAAACATTTGTAGGAATGATAAGGGGAATTTTCTCCTACAGGTTCATGTATAGATGCTGTGGGATTCGGTCAATGCCTTCAATACAAGAGATCTACTATTGTGGATAGCAGATATTGAAAATCAAGCACTCTCTTTGTACAAGACTAGTAGTTGCACAGAAGCATACTATGACGAATTTTGTGGAACCTACCTAAAAGCTCTAACTTTGTTTGCATTGAAATACAAAGAAATTTAATGCATAAAACTTATATCATAACTAGTTGAAAATGAAGATCATTAAATTAAATTTTAAAAACGAGCATCAAATAACTTTTCCTTCTCTGGAAACAAAACCAATGAAAATGGGAAATGAATAACCAGCCATCACCTTAGCTATTCATTTCCCATCTTCCTTTGATTTTATTTATTCGATGCTCATTTTTTAAAGTTCACATTTAGTTTTCATTTTTAAGCAGTCATGGCATAAATTGTTTATTTTCAATTCCTATGTATTGTAATGCAAATAAAATCGCCCTAAGAGTCTTTTTAGATGCTTGAGTTTCTATGATAACATAACTTCTAGTACCTACATGTAAAGCATGTGTTTCTATTTGTGTGAAGATAAAATCAATGAAATAAGAGAGGTGAGGAAAAAACATAAGAAAGGAAATATAAATGTACATTCTATTGAAAAGAGCTTTCAAATACTCTCTTTTTTTTCTCATTACCTAGAAAAAAAGGTACACTTCCACATAAATCAATCTAACCAAAAGCTGCCTATCTTTCTAGTTTCCTATTTCTATTTATTTATGCTAAGTAACACTTACCATTTGAGAATCTCCCAGTATTGTTTTGGTTTAGAAAAAAAAAAAAAAAAAAAAACGCCTTGGCCCCTTAACCTTAGCTCAACTGCTGTCTAAATTTGGATTTATATTTATTTTCTTGGACTGGGTTTAGTTGGGTTTATTAAAACATTGTTGCACATTACTCTTGGCACTTTCTTGCCTCGAAAAATAATAAACGATCATTTGATTTTTAGATAGTTGCAAAAATCTCACGAAAAATAAAAAGAACTATGAATGTAATTAGAAAAATAAAACAAAAGTAGAAAAATCAGCAAAAAAAAAAATACATTAAAGATAATTTGAAAAAAAAGAGTTAAAAGGCAACAATGTTAGGCAAGATTAAAAGTATCATGAAAAAAAAATTTAGTGGTTAAAAATAAAATTTTGAAAACTTAAGGGGGGCCATGGCCCCCTAGGCCTACATGTAGGTCCGCCCTTGGTGACAAACATCGATATCATCTCTTGGTCCATAAAAATCTTGCCAAAAATGATGCAATATTTTGAAATATTTGGCTTCACTGCAATTGTAATGCTCTTCCAATAAAGGAGGATGACTAGATAATATTTGGTCTTTGTGATTTGAGTGAATGTGTCATTCCTGAATCAATGCAAATGATGAGGAATGATCAAAGTGAAGAACCCAAACATATATAACAAGAAAAAAAAAATGATCCAGTGAAGAACATGTGAACATGCTTACATACATATAACTAAAAAAGAAAATGCATCTAGCTAGGTGCATTGCATGGACATAAAGTTGTGGGTGGGGGTCCATCTCAATATGCCATGCCTTTGGCCATTGAAGTTTGGGTTGTTCGACTTGATACCAGGTACAATGATAATAACAGGGCACTCTCTTCGGACCCACCATTTTGGGAGGCTCATGTCTGGTGAGATTAATGCAGTCATTGTGAGATTAATGACTATTGTGTCCTTGGGATTTTGAGGAACATCCAAGTCTTGGGCTGAGCAAATACTCTTATTTATGGGTCTTGCACTAGAGAATCAAATTTAGGAACTTCAATGCCTTAAGTTTCATTATCATCTCTCTCTCTCTCTCTCTATATATATATATATATATATTAATAGTTTAAACTAAGGGATCATTTGTTTGCACTCATTTACATATGTAAATGTTACACATATACGTAATATTTACGCATGTTCACTTTAATTTGTACTCATTTGCGCATAGAAAATGGTATATAGGTGAGGCCAGAAATGAATACTAGATAGATGTATGGAGTAACTAAATAGGATGACACTGGTCATCCAATTCTAGCCATCTATTCTTCTTGTACCTGTGTGGCTCATCTGATTTGCAGACCCACTTACTTCTGGGGCAATGCACATTCAGTGTGGGTACATGATTACTGATTTTT
Source organism: Cinnamomum chago (assembly GCA_038049695.1). Lineage (NCBI taxonomy): Eukaryota > Viridiplantae > Streptophyta > Magnoliopsida > Laurales > Lauraceae > Cinnamomum > Cinnamomum chago. The sequence continues at coordinate 121,178,421 of CP142451.1, forward strand.
CATATGTGCCTAGTGTTTCTCAATATAATAAGAGACATGCAATCGAACATTATTCTCTTTATTTAAAAGGCTAAACAAGAGTACAAATCAACTTGAGGGAAGTGGACAAGATCATGAAACAAGATTTATATGTTGGGAGTCCCCTACACATCATAAACAAATAATATTACTTTCCTTGTGTTGATGCTTTGTTTTTCTCTAAATGCACCCAAGCATGACCCAGTTATATATACAATACTGGCCTTTTTGAGTTAGAAAAGAAAGTCACCATGAAACAATAAATTGGGTTGTTGGATGCCTAACCATACCACCCTTTCTGCTATATTTGAACCCCACAACTTGTCTATCCTGACCACTGATCCAATGGGGCCCAGCCTTATGGAGGATGATCAAAGAGTCTCCAAGATATGTCAATTCTAACCATTCACCTACCTTTCCTCATTTGTTAGACCATCAATATTTACTCATCTCAACCATATAGGTCATTATAAGTAGTCAATAAAAGGTTAGGATCATCCATTATCAGATCTTTCTTAGCTCACCTAAGATCGATCGCGGAGCCATCAGATCAATGGTCTGGATCATAGAAACATGGACCCCATGCACCTAAATGATCTGCGCCGCAAATGAACAGTGGTTGCACCTTAGGCTGAGGGCCTCATAGTTTCTACTTTCTAGCCTTTTCGTTTGATCTCCAAATCTTTGGTGCACTTTTATTTTCTTTTTGGGCATTAAAGCAATGAGCTCAAATTGAGCACCATCTCATTAAACTAACCCTCCATTAATGAGTGCAGAGATAGGTCTGATTATTGCATGGAATCCAAAAAGCCAAGGATTAAGGAAGGGCATGTCTGGGATTTTTGAGGCCAAAGGTCTTGGATTAGTGTTTAATTAAGGTTCACTATCAGTTAGCAACTGAGATTAGGATTAATTCCTATGATTAGAGGCTTTTTAGGTGTTGGGTGGGTCCTCTTAGGGTTCTACAAAGGTCCATAATTGCTGTTTCTCAAAGTGTTGATGGTGGGACTTGGGATTACTTAATTTATCTATTAGAAAAGAAGGCTGTCTGGCCTAGGGATACCATTATCCAGGTTAATGGAATGGAGCTGGAAATAGTTCTTCTGGGCTTGGTTTTTATGGTTTTCAGGGGTTGGTCCTCAATCATGGGCTGGACCCAGGTTGATAAATAAAATGCTTACCCTGAACTGATACTCAGACTTGGTCTAGCTTAGGGATGCAAACGGGTCGGTTTCAAACGAGAACCATATTTGACTTGGAACGGAAACTATTTCTAAATGATGGTTCATGTTTTGGATCCAGTTCGGGATTTGCTTCAATGGTTTCGGACCTGATTCTAATAAGAGGACTCGAATCCAATTTTGACTAGGGAATTGAGATTTGGTACTAAAACCGGTCATGACCTCATTGTTATTTGCTTAAAATAAGGATATCATTCAACCTAGAATAGTGCATGAAGTCTACTACCTCTAAGGTTAAATATAAATTGCTCAACTAAAGTTGATTTTAAGCTACAATTTGCAATATTAAATACTCATATCCGACTTTTTTCTTTTTCTTTTTTTTTAAATTTTTTTAAAAGACTTGAACTCTATCACTAAGAAATGCGACACTATCTCCCCAATCATTCGAGTATCAACCGGTGCAATTCGTATCCAACATTTACATGACAAAGGACCAATAGAATATGTGCAGTTTTTGCATTCTGATTGATTGATAGGATCATCAAATAAAGCATTTAAGATATAAAAAAGATTTGGGCAAACATGCCACGTCCCGAAGAACTTATATAGATCCAAAACCAAACCCATTTATCAATCAAAACCTAAATTGGATTTCGGATTTGGACTTTTTATGAATTAGAACCTACAATAGGCTCCAAATCCAATTTTTTATCCGTTGGAACTTCCGGATAATCAGATAATCAAATATCTGTTTGCATCCCTAGTCTAGCATGTTCCTAACTTTACATGTGTCAAGAGGTTGACACACCCATATATTGAATTGACCTAGATGTATGATATTTTAAAAACTCAAAAAATGGGACTCCACTGGGAAAGTTACTAACTAACTTGAGTGACTGACTAATAAACTCATAGTTGAGTTGTGTTGGCACATCAGTGTTACACATACGCCCAGAGATAAATCCCTGGGTGGGTGGGTGGGTGTTTACAATATACGTGACCACTGACCCATTAACATCAATGTGAGTTACCGAGTCAAGTCAACTCGGCCGAGTCAGGGTTAGCTAGAACAAGATTTAGACCATGGTTTAGATCCAAAAGTACAACACCATGAATGTAGACATAAAGAAGAGGGTCCTGGGGCCCACATGAATTGGTTATCAAAGGATCACATCTAGAAAGAACATCAAGAAAGCAAATTCTTTCAAGTAAAAATAAATAAAAATGGGGCATACGTGGCAGGATCAATGCCACACTGGGGCAGGCCCCCACCCACCAATGAGCAATGGGACCATAACAAGACATATGTGGCAGGAATTGTTTTAGTCATGAAAGATATCAACGAACCTTTCTAGATTCTGGCATAAAACGGCCATATGTGACATGGGTCAACAATCATGTGGGTACTTTGGTGTATGGCACTAGCAACTGCCCATAGGGTGCCACATGGACGCTTCTGGAAGGGTTCCCTAACATCACAAATAATACATGTTTGTTATCCATAACTAAGGATCTCTTGCATAATTGGGAACATTAATATTCTCATCTAATTTCAATGCTGACATACATGGTTGAGTCTGGAATCCTTGTTTTTACGAAACAGGGAATGCTATTTCATTCAATCTACAATCGCCAACTATATAAAATTTCATGCCAGCTAATTAATGTACCTTTTCAATCCGGACCCTGCTTGCTTTCAATCACAATAACAATAGGTTGTTTCTTCTCTTCCTTTTTTTTCCTCAATTTGTGAGATAGGCCCACTTGTTTGGAGGATTTCTTACAATTTCTGTCTGGGATATGTTGAATTTAAATGGGAATGTCATTGATAGGATATATTAGAAATTTTGAACAACAATCTAATTAAGTTCATTAGAACAATCAATTAAAAGAATTAAAAAAAAAAAAGAAACATAACAAACCCCAAAATAAGTGTTGTGTATACAATTGCAGTACAAATAGGCCACTTTACATGGATAATCAGATATTTTGGGTCACTACACAAGACTCATGTTGAGAAAACAATTATAATCAATGCATTAACTAGTCTAGTTGATGCCAATCCATCAGTGGTCAAGCACTTTCGTTTGGAGCGGTCAAACACTGCCATTCGGAAATTATTAAGGATCAATCTCTAGTTATAACGCTAATGGTGTGGAACTTGAAAAGGCAGTACATGTGTGTCTAAGCGAGTACTTAAGAGAGACAGTAGTCTAGAAGGATGATCATGGTTTTTTCTGAAATAAAGAAAAGGAATCTTTCTATCTAGAGATTCCTTTGTATATCTCAAATGAAATAATTTCAAGGCACGTTCTTGTCACTCTCTCTCACTTTTCTAAAGAGGAATTATATCACACTTGAAGATGGACATGCAATCATCAGGTCATTGTCCGTACATGTGGGTTCATGGTTTGACAATCCATACTGTTGAATAAGAAGGTCCGACAGTAGACCCACAAATAACTAATGAAAATGTCTTTACATAGAACACATTGGAAGTTAATACATAAAAATTTATGGTTAAGCGAACTTCATCTTTAAGATTACTACAAAAGTGAGCAGTAAAGGATATAAAATGAGGAATGAAGGATGTAAGATAACAATATAGATGATACTACTTTAACTTTCCTAGTTAGTGAATGACTAGGGTGATTGCCGTGTTTTCATTTCCCATTTTTGCCCCAACTCTATTTCCAAGTAAAGAAAGGTTTATTTGATGCTATTTTTTTATATTTTTACTTTTGATATTTGTTTTTAACTGATTCAGGTATGAAGCTATACACTCAATTCCTACGTATTCTATCTAAACAAACAAGCCCTTAGAGCTTGGTTTGTTTGCCTTTTATACTTGGAAGATTACATTAAGAAAATGGAAATCTGATCTTATCATTTTTGCCGTTTTTCAAAGGGAAAGTGGACCATTGTTATGTCTTTTTTAGGAGTTATTTGAATAGTGTTGATTTAATGGTTTAGAAGATCCCATTTCATGGTTCATAATACTAGACCCTACTTCCGGAAGCTAAAGGTCTAATGATACATTATGCTTTATGTCTGGCCATTGCCATTGACCCTACTACCGGAAGCTAAAGGTCTAATGATACATTATGCTTTATGTCTGGCCATTGATCATACTGTGCTCTCCCAATTTTAAACTCTCTCTCTCTCTCTCTCTCATCATGTCCATGATACCTTGTCCCTAAATTTTTATATCTCTCTCTCTCTCTCATTATGTCCATGATACGTTGTCCCTAGTGTCCTCAACAGCACACCAATAGTGACTCCTAATGTGTAACTCACAAAACGTGTGTCCCGTGACTCAAACACCTGTCCTATCAGGCTCTGAAATCACTTATAGGATCTTACACCCCATTGAGCCCCCACTTATCTCAAAACCAATTGGTGATGGGAAACGGCACAACAATGATTTTATGATGAGGGCGATGGTTCGACTACAATTATGACTGCTTAAGAGCAAGAGTGGACGTTGACCTCAACAATCCCTCCCTCAACGGCACACCTGTCGCGACTCTTGCTGCGCAACTTGCAAAATGCATGTCCCATGACTTGAACACTAGACCTACCAAACTCTAGTACCACTTGCAGGATCTTACATCCCATTGAGCTACCACTTATCCCAAAACCAATTTCAATATCAAGAGGGTGTTCCAACAATCAACTACTGAATCCATACAATACTCGACCACATTACTCAAAAATGGGTGGTCTACCTTTTTTTAATCATTTAATTATCAATTGTAAAGCACTATTAACAAAGATGACCCACAACACCAAGACCACTTTCCCAATTGCAATAGCAACTTAGCTATGAGAGATCTTATTAGTCAACTTCAAAAGGTACATTGCCTTGTTCCTACATAACATGAGAGTATTAAATATATTGCACATGAGAATATATTATACCTTTGCTTTAACCATCTTCGTCCAAGCTATTGGAAGCTTTGTAACATACAAATTGCTGAATACATAATTACAAAGCTTGGCCTATATATGAAGTAGTGTAGTGAGTGCTGCATTTAAAAGACCTCCACTGTAATGCATTTGATACATTAATCTTCTGTTTTAGTTGCAATCAGTAGATATCAGCATCTGGATATATCTTATATTTTTATGGTATGTTGTTATAATGCAGAGACTTTGGTTGCCATGACAGCTTCAAATATTATCTTTTGCAGCTTGGATGCTATTGTTTGATAAAATAATATGAAAGAATGCTCCATTTATATCGATGAATTGACCATCAATATGGACCATTGATTGGTAGTCTCTGAACTCAGATCACCCATGATTCAGAAAGGCATGGCTAGAAAAAAAAAAAAAAAGGGAAAAAGAGTTCGTTCACATTCAATATGCAAAGGTTCCAAGAATCAGACAAGGAGAATATCTCATCTGTCCAATTTTTGGGCACCAGGAAATCTCCATTACAGCTTTATGACCTGGAAAGATCTATCAAGGAACTGTGATTAAGCTAACAGATGCAATGCACTCAAATTAGACATGCAGTTTGATTGCCTCGTTGCACATTCAATGGATGGCCACTGTGAATCAGCCTGTAGAGATTAATATCACAGCTCAGATAAGCTTAATTATCTTATCAGTGGCCCAGGAATTGGACAGCACTGATAGCGAAGCCCTGTTGAATTACTCAAATGGTGAATTTTTGCAGTTCTTGTGGGGGCTAGATGGGTTTTAGATCAGGCCTAGAAATATTCTTTTCGGATCATGTATCTGCAAGTCTTGAATTCCTGTAATAGGAATCAGATTCGATCTCTTCCTGGCTCAACCAAAATCTGTCACCATCATTCTCCTATTGTAGCTTCAATAAGCTAAGGAGCTTCTTCTTCAAGTTGAATATTCATCTAAACTCAATCTAAATCCTTTTTATGATCAATTTCTTTGAGAAACTACAGCATGTTTGTTTGCATAAAATACATATGAATTTATAGTCAAATGATCTCCACCAACGGATTATTAAGAGAAAAGGGGTGTAGGATAACAGATAAGGAGTGAAGTATATAAGATAGCAATGTTGATAAAACCTTGTCTTTTCTATGATTTGAATTACTCGGGTGATTGTTGTGTTTTCATTTCCCATCTTTCCTTGGCTCGATTTCCATTTAAGAGGAAGTTATTTGATCGTCATTTGTGGATATTCACTTTTCGACTCTTGATTTTTATTAACTTATATAATATGAAGTCCTAGAATCCTAGAATCAGTTTAAGCTTTTAGAGTAAGTTGTTGTCAAAACTAATTAATTCGACTACAGAATAAACATGCCCTTAAGGCTTGTGCGGCGTCCACTCTCCCTGCCTAAAAGGTACAAGGTTGGGTTTGAAGGAACTCTAGGTGTTTCAACTTTTCATTTGAATTCAACCTCATGTTGATGTCAGTACCATTCAAACCCAATACGTGCAAGGACTGAAGATTTTAAGATCTATAATGAGAATCCTATATGAAGAGGTCCTATGTCCCAAAACATGAACCATCTGACACAAACAATGAAAGAATTGTGCACAAACTAATTACTTTGCTGAAGGCTTTCAAAATTTCTAAAGTGTGTTATAAACAAAAAGATGGATGTGATGAAGCTCTTAAGGGTATTGTCAGACATGCTGGCCTCTATAAATGGGAATTCAATCCCTGCCACTGATGATTGTGAAAGATGTGTTGTTACCATCAACAACACTTTTGTACATCATGGTATATAGACCTAAGCTTAGAAGTCAACCAAAATAGTCGATGTTGATGTCCTCTCTCTTCGCTTGCTTTCTATCATGGAATGAATCACCATTTTCATCCAAAAATAGAATCCGAATTTCACTTTCTTTGACAGGCAACCATTCAATTGCTTCTCTTTGAAAATGCAATAAACTTATAGAGTCTTTTACAACATATCAATTTCTCTATGTATTGACGCAAGCTTTGGATTATACTTGGTTGACCCAGGTCTGGGTCTAGATCCAAGTTGCATTTCAATCCATGGTCCATGCTCAGATCTAAGATGGATTATGTATTCCTGTTAGATCCACAGCATATGTCTAACAACAAAGACAGTAAAAAACTAACAATGCCTGTGCATATTTCATTGAGGCTGGGAATTAATGGACCTCTGAGTTCTCAAAGGAATAAGTAGGCGGAAACCAATTCCCAGATTCGATCTAAGCCCAACTCATTTACAACCTCATTAAAATCTTAAAAATACATGAACAGATTCAGTGTATGAACCAATTCAGAATGGAATCTCTTCAACTCCAAATAGTCAACTCTCAACTGTTCAGAATTGATTTTCTATAATAAGAAAACACCCAAAAAAGTAAAAGAAACAGAATACATACAACTGGCAATGTCCCCCCCCCCCCCCCCCCCCCCCCCCCCCATCTCAGGAAAAGGGGAATAGGATATAGGAAAAACATTCAGGATCCCTTCAGCTAAAGCCCAAGTCAAAACCAACAATCCTTAATAACTAATTATTGGTAAGCCAAGAGCTATTTCATTATCCCCATTCAACGCATAAAACTTAAAAAAAAAAAAAAAAAAAAAGTCTAATGGCCATTTCTTCGCATCAACCGAACAGAATAGCAAGTCCACAAACGTGCAGCCCTCTACTGAATACTCCCCCTTCTTTAAAAACCCAACATCTTCCAATCTCACATCCATCTTCAGACAGCACCATTCAACTACCAGCTACACCTGTAACACTACAGCCCAGATGACACAACAGCCGCGATCAACCAGCACCATTGTGCCAGAGACCATTCCCTCGCCATCCCGCCCAGCCATGTCAAACCTAGAGCCTTCTTAAAAGAAACGGGCATCGAAATCCACAAAGGTTTTCCGGCTCTTCCGTTCTGCCTTCCGGTCATTCCCCATTCTCACACCCAGCTGCAAGCTCCCTGCAACCAGCCGGCAGTATGCCAGTGGCCATATTCATGGGGGAACCCGCATGACTGGCACCCTATTTGGCCGTCGCAAAGCCCACATTAGCCTTGCCATACAAGAGAGCCCATGGAGCCTTCCCATATTGTTGCTGGAGCTAACAATCCCGACCGCCAAGCTACTTCAGAAGATGGAGCCAGGCCATGTGAGAATTGCACTCGAGTGCGAGAAGCGCACTGGTGACAAGACCAGGCTCATTGACGAACCTCTCTGGACCATGTACTGCAACGGCCGAAAGGCAGGCTATGGCACAAAAAGGGACCCGATAGACGAGGACCTCAACATCATGCAGCTGCTCCATGCTGTGTCAATGGGGGCAGGTGTGCTCCCCAGTGAGATGGAAGACTCACCTGATGGGGAACTCACCTACATGCGTGCTCACTTGGAGTGTGTGGTAGGGTCTAGGGACTGTGAGTCTTACTACAGGCTGAATCCGGATGGAAACAGCGGCCCAGAACTAAGCATCTTCTTTGTACAAATTTGATTTTTTGGGCACGGAATACACATCACGAAACCTTAATGGAAGTCACAAAATACATGATTCATGCACCTCAAAAAGGCTACAAAAGAGAATGTCAACTATTGTCAAAAGAGTATGAAGATAACAGGTAAATACTATTACAGGCCAAGTCCAACGGTGTGACCGTCTCTTCGACGAAGACCAGCAGTGTATTGCTTCTCCAAGTCCTGCTGGAGTTGCTCCTGCTTCTCTGCTGGGAAGAGACTGCTGCCATCTTTGTCGATAGGCTTCTGCTCCAGTTTCAAATCTCCTTTCACACCCTACAATTGGCCATAGGTACCAAGGCAACCTCAGACTCTGAAACTGTGTTAGTAGGGGTTGAGAAATTTAAATAGGAATTTTTTCATTCATCAAGTGAAAATGTAAATTAAGTGATATTTAGCATCTTCAGAAAACAGTCAATGTTGAATGTACCATTAGCGCGTCCAACCTTTTCATGAATCAAATTGTTCAGATGATGGACCTTTTGGGCTGAGATGTTCAAAAAATCTAACCCAAGGATGATCCTCAACCATTTGTCGAGTAATTGGATTATTGGCTGTGGTAATCCACTCGCAATCCACCAGTGGAACGGCTAAAATTAAGGCTGTCGATGGACCAGGCCAGAACTCGCCTGGGTCTGAATCTCAGCCCAAGAAAACCCAAATTTGAGCAGGTGATGCCTAGAAGACAAACCAATCAGTCAATATCTGGGCTCAGCTGGCCCTTTCGACAGCCCTAGCTAGGATCTCAAAGTGAGATTAAGTTGCCAATTCAGTGGTGTTGCCATTAGTTGAACAGCTTAGCTTGTTTGAAAGGTGAGTGGAAAGGTAGGTTGCTAATCCATAACATCATATAAGAACTCTTCACCTATGATGCTCAGATACAGAAGGGGCATGCCACAACAGCATGGAAATGGATTTATATATATAACTGAAGTGTTGTGTTCAATACAGTGATGCTGCCTACTTTGAAGTATCTGGGCATCATAGCACTTTACCATTCATATAAGATTTCTTGTCTCTGAAATTATAAAGAGGACAGAGGTATCCAGAAATTACCATGAGCTTGTTGACTTTCGCCTGCCGCCCTCGGTCCGAAAACAATGGCATACCACCCCAGTGGCTACCAGACTGAAATAATTGAATGGCCAATGCAGACAATGGAAGGAAAAGCAACAAATTTCATGAAAGAAGATTCAGGAAGTAGTTTCTAATTTTCAATATTTGGAAAGAACAGAACCACCATGCATTTGCATTTATCCTTCACAATATCACTTCATATATTTCAGCAGAACGGATGCTAATCTGTGTCCATGGTGCATCATTAACTTGCACAGTGGCAGTAGAATATCCGATATCACATTTCTTGCAAAATTAGCTGTTATGTCTTTAATTTTTCAAACATGGAAAGTGTGATAATATTTATCTAACTTTTTATCACAAATTAATCAGTAATCAATATTCGTAATGATACAAGAAAGAAAAGGCAGAGAAAGATTTATCTTTTCACTTTCCATGCTGCCCACCAAATGCAGCAGAATGCATCCATTCATTTATTCTGCCCTATCATTCAAAGCACTTGTGACTGGGAGTAAATCCAAATGCATCAAAGTAAAGATAGTTATGGGTTGAGTGATATCTTACCTCCACTGCAGCAGTGGTCTTCTTGTTTCCCCAAAGTAGTTTTTTCTTTTGGTCAGTTGACATGTAACCACTCCCAACAATGTTTCTATTTACTGTGGTGGATGAATAGACCAAAGTCGGTAATGCATCAAAACAAGTGTATGCAAAATAAAATCAAGGTAATTAGCAGTAATTTTGTCCTATTAAATCAAGCAGACAGGATTATAAGCATCAATAATAAGGTATTCTATTTTATTCATAGATCAGCATCACTAAATTTTATTTGGCTGCTCAGCTCAATCAGACTAAGAACACTTTCCTCGAATTAGTGATGTAGCTTAGACATATACTCAAGTGATGACGTTGGACATGAACAGAAACCTTTACACATCGTAGCCTCGTAGGTACATGAAAAAAGGACCTAGGTTCGTGGCCAAAATGCCAAGGCATGCGGCCTATAAAGTTAAACCCAAAATGCCTAAAGACTTGCCCCCAGTAAATCAAGGCATCAAATACCCATTGCTTGTGAAGACTTGAAGGCAAGGTGCCAGGCTTACAGTCCACAGGTGAAGGCAGAGATACTGACACCGATGGTCCATAAATCACAGTTACTACACTTGGATGTGTTGCTTAATGCTCTAACCAATGGCCCCAAATTTCTGAAACACCTGAAGCTGGGCTGAAAGGCCCATCCAGGCCCAACAGACCCATGCCCTCTTTCTCATATTTTTTTTTTAATCTAAAACAACAGTTTAACAAGCTGCGCTGCACAACATCATGGCTAGTATACCACTCTGTTTTGTTTGTGTGTGTGGGGAATTGTACCCACTTATAGATTTAACCACGAGTTACCCAATACATTTCCGGCTGTAACTCAGCTAGTTAGGGATACGAGCGTGACAGTGGGAGTGCGTAAATTGGAATCCTCTGTGGCAGGGGAAAAAAAGCTTAACCCAATATGCTGCCTGTTCATAGCAGATGCAACTTCAGAGTTCAGACTTCAGGAAAAAAAAAATCTTTATAATTGTAATTCTTTCTTCTCTTTTTAGAGCATTGTACCCACTTCAATTTAATAGGAATTTCTTTGCATGCCTTTACACTTAATACAAAGAAAAATTCCTGAAATATGAATCATATATACATCAACCTAACACTTTGAAACTCTGTGTCGGCTTCACAACCAACCAGAACAACCATACTGAAAATGGCTTAGAAACAGCTACACGAAACAACAACAGCATCGAAAGGATGTGAGACATCATACACACTGAAAAAAACAGCAAGTTGGCATGGCTCATGAAGTATCCAACAAAGAAAATTTCACTATGGTTTGTCTCATATAATTGAGTTCCTAGGAATTCTAGGAATTTTATTTTTCAAAGTGGTTAAAAATGAAGAAATAATAGTGAATGCCCCAAAAATGGCCATTAAATAATATCCCCTTTAATAGAAAATGAATCAAGAGAAGATTGGAATTGAATACGCGGCTATCACGCTAGTAATTCAAATTCTAGGAAAGTTGGATCCCATCCACATCTCTACCTTATAACCTTCACCATCATCTCTTTTAGTAATGCTTTATTGGAGCCTATTTCACCATCAATTCCTATGTATTGAATTCTCATGCAAACAAACGGGCCCCGTATAATATTACTAATGACAAAATACAATAATTGTTTTCTGGTTACCCAGATCTACCCTATTTTTATACAATAATTGTTTTCTGCTTACCCTGATCTACCCTTCTTTTTTAAGGCACAAATGGCCAATATCTCCTTGTTATGACCGAGGCTTCAACCTGGGAACCCTGCCTCCCCTTTGATGTCCCTTTACCAGCCGAGCTATCAGCACATGATAAAAATATTATAATTGGAGTTCTCAAAAGCATTTCTAGAACAAATTATAATTTAATAACATATGAATGGTACATAATATTATGTAAAAACCATATGAAATTATTAAAAAATATTCAGGAGAAGGCTTCTCCTGACTTATGATTCTAAGAAACTTCAAATTAAGAGAAGTATCAAGTCCCATCATATCTTAATCCGATACTTCACTTTTTATGCGTAAGATCCCTGTCCTTGCCGTATCCTTGGTGTTGTCCCTAACATATCCATGTCGTATCTGGGCATCATAGCTCCTTACAACAAATTTTAGAAAGTGGTCACTTTAATAACACCTTTACAGATAGCCAATGAGATGCCATCTCCAAACATCTACACGCAGTTGCATCCTTGTACTAACCTATAGGAGGTTAGTCCTGGATACAAAAGTACTGTCTCTATTTTGATCTTGTCTAAATATTTGTAATCACGGGAATCAAGTTATTATAACCTCATCAAACTTATTTGAGTTCTAATGAGGAAACTTTTAGGGCATTAGGTCAAATTTCTCAAGATTTTGCAGAGCTAAAAAGTCTGAAATGCTTTTCTTGTAAGATGTGGAAAATTTTGATGCTGAAGTGGGCTTATATGAGCACCTGTGGTGCGCAAGTTCTGAAACTACTTAAATGAGCAAGCTGAGATTATCCCATTGTTGGTGATTTTGCTCAAATGTGAGTAGAAACATGGAGTTCGGGTGGACATGCTAATTTTTGTTTTCTCAAGCTTCACACCATGTGGGGCCTAGGAGGTGGAAAATTATGACAAATACAAAGATCAAAACTCATCACTTTACCGCACCAGATCTATGAGACACAGATGAAGTGTCATTCAACCACAGCAGAGTTTCAGGAGTTTTTTTTCTTCTTAAATAGTCAGATACTGCAGGAGCGTTCAGCAGCTTCTTTGGCAGGTGAGGTTAGACATTTTTCTTTATCGCACCCTAATGGATTGTGGAACCTAGGCTCTGCCATAGTAGGAAGGCTGGATAACCAGAAGGCAAACATACAATCCTACAGTCCTACTACCTTTCTGACAGAGTGATAACAATGGCCAGTACTCTCCCTGCTTCCACCAGTGCTTCAACCCATGCATTCCCTGGGAATTTGATGTTCCTAACCAGCCGAGCTAGCAGCCCAAGACAGACATTTTTAACCCACTAAATCTAAATGGACAGCCAACCATAAGCATAAATTCATCATGAGCAAAAACAAAATAATGAAATAAAATCATAAGCCTTTTTTTTTTTGTTTGAATGATAACTACATCACCAGTTTTTCATATCCTAATCCACTTTTAGGTAAATGTAGTTCAAACAAACTTAACAAGAAAAAATGCACTTTACATACATGAACATATACAAGTGATCATTTTTCCAAATAATAATAATAATAACTGTAATAAAAATTTGCATCTTTGGAACGTAAAACAACAAGGCATATCTAATAGCTCAAGGCTACGTTTAGGAGGTGAGCCCTCAGGTTCAGTCTGGGAGCTGACCACAGACCAGATTTTTACCCTAAGTTGAAGCTGTTGCTATTCAGAGATGGGCATTTAAATGGATATTAAAAATTCAATTTTCAATAATGATCTAAACATGCAGCAGTTTATTTCCAGAACGGAGTAATTGAGCATCTCGGCTTCTCATATTATGGACATGTCGGTTGATGTGTTTGGTTGTTAACCAGCCAGATTACCTGGTTGTTCTGATCGGGTTCTGCTCAGAAAAAGTGCCATTAGAACCTTGACGAGAATGCCATTTGAGACACTAGGAGAGCAAATATCAGTGACCCAATACATGATCACAGAGGTACATGTATCAGGAGATACTTGAAGAAACTTCTAATGAGGCAGAAGGGGCTGGCAATGCTTGTTGGCTACATAAAGCTCATTAATATGGGCATGGATGGCACTCATGGCAGTGCTATTATTGTTGGACTCCTTTTGTGCATTTCAGTAGACTTTGGGCATGCTTCCCTTCTCCAGGCATGTGGAGGACTGGGTTGAAGAAATCCACATGCCAGTGAATGTGGGGCATTCTACTTTTTTTTGTTTTTTATCATATTTTACACGAAGAAGATTCTGCTGCTGATATATTGGCCAAAAAGGTAGCCAATATGCCCTTTTGATCTTCGATGTGTGATTCTTCTTTTGTCTCCTCTTTTGGTATTCTGCATTTTTAGTTTTTCTACTAAAATTTTACAGTAATCAGTTAAAAAAATAACAATTATTTGTATGAGGAGATCTTTATGTTGACTGTTCATGCCTATCAAATAAATTGCTCTTACCAAAAAACAATATTAATAAAAATAACTGTTCAGCATCGTCACAAAATATGGCAACTAAATATGCTCTACGAACTCAAACAAGCTCTTAGGATATTGTTTTCTAAACTATAATGATTAGTAACTACCTCAACCATATTATATCAGATTTTTAAATAAATAACCAATTTTTTTTATGTCATTCTGATTTTTTAACTGCCTTTCAAGTCATTTATTTTTATTAAATTTTATGGTATAATTTAATAAATTATTCTTGTCTTGTAAAGAATCAAAGGGTTTGAACTTAGGTAATTAGCCACGGTAATTTATTCTAGTCTGGACAATGAAACAATGCACTTCCAGATATAATAATGCTAAGAGATGGACCAATATAACAGTGTAGATAGTCATCTCAACTGTTACATAATGGTCTCAGGCTCTCAGCTGTTGGCATTATGGGATCTGAAATTGTTTAAAACAATGGTTATAGCATTGATACATTGCAGAAATATCATAGGCTCAAGCAGTAAATCACAATCAATGAAGAAAGATACAGCCACGAAAAGAGTCACAATCTCCAGCTTTGATTGTCTAAAACTGGAGACTAAATTAGATGCAGTCGCACTTTTTGTTTTCATGGTAAATTAATGCAATCAATCAATTGCTGACAAAAACTTAATGCAATCACACTCACAACCATCATGTCATAGTTGGATATTACATCAGTGTCAATGAAATCAATTTGTAATTTGATATACTATCATGCTCTGTAAATACTAAATTCCACTGAAAAGCTCAGATGATCACAAGTAATATACATCAATTGCAATAAATCGAAGTACCTAATTCCGCAGCTTTCATTGCTGCAACCTTCGCAGCATCCAGATCATTAGAGGACTCAACCTTATTGGCAGAAGAAGGGACAGGTTGCATGGCCAATTTTGAGACAGTCACCTGAACATCATTTGAACTTGCAGGAGATTTCTCGGCAGCTGCAAATGGACCGAAATTCAAAAGTCATTGTCTTAATAAGATTATAGCTAAATATTGGATTTTTAGGACAGAGTATCGATGGATTATGGCATTATGCAGTGTAATACATTATATCTTAGTGAAACAATATGGCATCTTCAGTATAATCAGTGGCCTTGTCTGAATGAAGTGCCTTCAACTTTTTTTGCATTGGGAATCATGATCCTCATTAACACGAATAGTTTTACCTTGATATTGGTCATTTCTCGAAATTTTCTCTCTGGGACTGGATGAACTATTATCACATTCCTGATCATCATGTTTCCTCTTTTGCATCCTGTCTTCTTTTTGTGCATTCGATTCCCTACTGCTGTTTTTATAAGTTTCTTTCAGGCGACTGGCACTACTGTCTCCACCTGCAGTCAAGCTCTCTGCATGTTCTCTAAATTCCTCATGGTTGGATGCATTATCAGTTTTATGATCTCCTGTACTCCTTCGATGGTCCTTTTTGTCATCTCAAACACCTCCTCTATCCCTGTGTCTTTCCCGCTCCCCCATCTTAACCGCTTTAGTGTTTGAGTTAGCTTGCCTGCTTCCAGAGGGAGATCTTTCAGAGGATAAATCAGTGTCATTATGCCTGTGACGCTCTATAACTGCAGTTTGTCTTTCTGTGTATCCTTCTTTCTATGGCCCCGGTCATCAGATCTATCTCAGGAATACCTTTCACTGTTTCACCAATTTTCCCTGAACCTCCCATGCTCAGTGTCTTGCCTTGTAAGGTCATAATGACCACCACTCCTGGACTCTCGCCCAGACCGAGAGGGCCTCTGATAGCCTCTCTCTTCATCGTCAGCAAGCCTACGATGTCTGCTATAATCATCTTGTGTACGGTGGTTATCAGGGTTTCTATAGGACTTTCTTTCAGCATGCCTGTATGAATTACTATCTTTTCCAGATCGACTACGACCAGAATCCCTGTCAAAATCCTTCTCATCACCCTTTGTTTTCCATTGACCATCAGATATCTTAATGGAATGTTCTTTAGAATAATATGGACTATGGCTCCTGTCATGCTTAGGACCACCTGCTCATGATACAAAGTCACCACACATCAGTATCTCAATATGCATGGTTAGTAAAAACCGCTTCTATTTGGTCTTGTACTTTCCAAGGGTTCTTCATTAAAGGAATACAAAAGGCCAAGTTCAAAAGAGCTTTCCTCTTTTTTGACCTTCTACAACCTTTTTTATCCATTTGAATTTTAAGTTGCAAGTAGTTAAGCACCGTATGTACTGGTGAGTAGTGGGTATATCCTATATGTTTATAAGTATGCTTGGTCGTCTCATAGTTGCACAGGAATTATCCACAGTCCATCTATATGTTTATGTATTACTATAATTTATTGTTCTCAACAAGAGATTGGTTATTAAGCTACTCAAACAAAAATAGATTCATTTCAAAATTTCAATCACTGATTTAAAACCAGGGGCGGAACCTAACCCCGCCCCACACCCCCCGCGTCGTGCGAAGGCAAATTTTCGGGTTTCGCCCTAGGTCAAAGGGTTTAAAGTTCAGGACAGCTCACAAAGTGACAATACCAAAGAAATCTATTAGTCAGTTAATTGAGAGTAGGAAATTAGAAATTTAAGAATGCATCATTTAATTAAAATACTTATGGATAAATAGCTACTATTTTGTTGCGAAACAGGTTTAAGAAGGTTTTCATCGAGTAGGAAGTTGAGTTGCGAGTTCTGACTAGGGGTGTTCATGGGCCAGGCTGAGGAATATCCGCGCCCAGCTCAACTTCTAAGCTCGGCCCTAAGCCCGGCCCACCTGATGAAGATTTAGCCCGAGCCCGGCCCAGAAAGGAAAATCCTAGAGTGTCCTCCTCTGTAGCTCAGTTGGTTTGGTTATTCTTGTGTCTGTGAAATGCATAGTGTTCAAGTCCTCTGTCTAACTCTCCTTGCCAATTTTCTTTTACAACCTGGCCGGCCCGGACTTGGGCTCTCTGCCATTGAATTCAAGCCTGACCCATCTATTAAATGGGCCCAAATAAATAATCCGTGCCCAGTCCAAGTAGTAAAACTTAAGACCAAGCCCATGCCAAACCGGGCTCGGCCGGTCCAGTCCATAAACAGCCCTAGTTCTGACCACTTAGAAAGGTTGGCTGTAGAGTAGTTTACGTGGTTACAACCAAGCGGCTTGGTCGAGAAATGGATCTGAATGTAGACATTCTCTTTCAAAGAGAAAATTTAATTTGATATCTGATCTTTGATCTTAGAGTTGACCCACTAGCTCAAAGAAACACGGACACGGACACAACATGACATGGACACGCCGACACGACATGTCTCAGCAAAGTAAGACAGACACAAACACGTCGGGGACACGTTAATATTTAATAATAATAAAAATATATCTAATCATATACTAAAAGATAATATCACTTTAACTTTGTAATCAATTTAGCAATCAAATAAATAAAAATTCAAGTACCAATGTACCAACTAACAAACATATCAAATTATCAAATAGAAATACAAAACTAAAACATAATTCATAATCATTAAACATGAAATATCCATAGTTCCATAAAATCCATACAAAGAAAAGGGAAGATCATCAATTTCCCCTCCATTCTAAAAATACAAAAAGCAAAAAAGAAGTCAATTTTCGTCTAAAGTTTACTCAATTGATGCAACTTCAATTGCCTCATCATCACCATCAATTTAATCATGATCAACATCATCTGCAAAGACCACGGTCTCCAACTCTGGCTCATCAAGCGAGAGATTAGCAACCTCAAGCACCCCAACATCCTCGAAGGAATCATGTGTATCTCCTGCAATATCCCACATCTTAGTCTCACCTTGCATATATTGTGGGGTTTTTCTTGATAAAAGACGTAGATTGCTATGAATAAAAACCAAGTCTTCAGCACGTTTTGGCGTCATCTTGTTCCTTCTCACAGAATGCACAAAGGAGTAAGTACTCCAATTCCTCTCGCAACATGATGAAGAAGAAGGTTGCATAAGTAGCTTAAAAGCTAAGCTTTGAAGCTTGGGTGCACATGCGCCATGGATGGCCCACCAACTCGTTGGATCCATATGATATCGATCATGTAAAGAATCATCCTCCCCAAATTCCCCCATTCTAAGCGAGAAATTGGCAAACTCCATATTAACCATTGTGCGCTCCTCGGAAGTGGGGAAGTATTTTGCAAGACATTTCTTTCTCACTCTAGAAACCTCCACATCTTTATATGGAGGAACTCGACTCGGGTCCTCTTGAAGCCATTCGTCGCTATAATACCTTTCACAAAAGCAAGAAGGATTTCAAATTTACTTGATAAAAAAAAAGGTGTATTACAATGTAAGAATAAAAGAAAGTAATTCACCTGGGATTCAAAGAATGTGCCAAGCAATGAATTGGGGTATTGTTTTTGTTCCAACGATCAACAAGTATTTGGTGTACCACATCATAAAATCCAGATGACTCATCATACCGCTTCCCTTCATGCCTAAATATTGTGGCCTTCACTTTTTCAATCATTGTATCCCACATGTCATACACCAAGTGAAGACAAGGTTTGTCCGTATCACAGAGTCTAAGCATATCATAAATAGGCGATGTGAAGGAAAGAACGTAATCAATGGAATCCCACCAAATGTCATCAAACAACTTTTCTTTTACAAATCTTGCCGTCCCCACATCATCTTCTTGATAAAAAGACCATTTGTCACTTATAACCATAGCTTGGAGACCCCGCTTTATGAGTTTGAATCTCTTAAGCATGACAATCGCTGAAGCAAAGCGGGTGTCTGCCACAGAAAGCAATTTCAAAGTAACAAACTCATTGAACATGGCCAACCTCATAAAGTGATTCATGATAAAATGCTTTATGTGCATAACATCACCAACAATGTCTAATATCCAACTACATTCACTATATGTCAATTGGTTGTTCTCAACGTTTTTTGCTGCACAAATGTTCATCAAAGCAAGATTGAGGGTGTGGACCACACATGGTGTCCAAATAATGGTAGGAAATTGTGATTCAATGATTTGCCCTGCACTCTTACAATTTGGAGCATTGTCAGTAATCACTTGAACCACATTCTCATGCCCAACATCATTAATGACCTCCTTCATCAAATTAGCAATGAAATATTTGTCTTTTGTTTCACCTGAACAATCAACAGCTTTAAGAAACATAGGCCCACCTTCTGTAACAGCCATAAAATTGATAAATGGCCTCCTTTGAGAGTCACTCCACCCATCACTCACAATGCTTACACCCTTTTCCCTCCACGTGCCTTTAATAGGTTGCAATAATCTTTCAATGTTTGCCTTCTCTCTTTGAAGTAAACTCGTCCTCAACATATTGTACCCCGGAGGCACATAACCGGTAAGTGGACTGTTGGCAGCGAAAGTGAAGGCATTCACAAAATGTGGGTTTTGTGCTAAGTGAAATGGTAAACCCGCAGAATAAAACATCCTAGCAATCTCGGCATGTAATTGATCACGAGCTCCTATATTAAACACCTTCTCAACTGGATTCGAACTCCCACTTCCACTTGTCTTTCTCTTCTTTGAGTCAAACCCTCCGTGCATAATACTATTCATACTCATAGAATTAGAACTCACTGAAACACTAGGAACAGGCAGAGGTACTTTTTTGGGGGCATTGGCCTTCATCCTTAATTTTACTTCTTCGTCTAATTTTTGCATTTCAGAAATATCTTTTGTTGTAACGCGTGAACATGAAGCAATCCCATAGCCAGACAATTTTAACAAGTGAGCCTTAACCCTTGTGTATGAGCTCTTTTTTATCTGATTGCAAAAATTACACTGCCAAGTAATATTTCCCCCTCCTTCATTAAGTTTCTCAAACTTGGTTACATATTTCCACAGAGGCTTATTTATATCTTTCTCATTGGAAGGGTGTGAGCTAGAGCCACGAATGGAACTCATATTCCTAAATTCCAAATTGTCACGCAGAGGTGAAGCAGCAGCTGATAAATAAAAAAAGAATTATTTGATATAAAGAACAGCAACAAAAACTAAAGAACATCAGCAGCAATGACATTTTTTTCTTAAAAAAGAAATCTAATTCAGAAGGTGCCAACACCATTTGCAGATTTTCATATTCGTAGTGAAAAAAAGACAGCATCAAGGAGGTCTGCAACAACAACATGCAGCAAAGAAAAAAAAAAACAGCAGCAAAATACATGCAGGCAGTAACATAACAGGAAACAAAAAGATAGCAACAACAAAAAAAAAAAAAAACACCATACCAGTGGACGTTGGGATTAGCAGCGGTGGAAGCCGGAAATGAGGATGAGCAGCGGCAGAAGCCGAACGTGAGGATGAGCAGCGGTCGAAGCATGTCCAGACATGTTTCTCTTCTTCTTCTTCCGTTCGAAGCACTGACGAACGTGACGCGAGGATGAGCCGCTACCCTGATACGACTTCCCCCTTTCGATTGTCTAAGACAGAATGCAAGAATGGCCTAGCCTTTGCCTAATCTTTTATTTAAGTTAACAAAATTGCATTTAGGCGCCCTTTCCTTTTTTTCTTTTTCTAATTTAAAGCCCTAGCCTCTGCCTTATCTTCCTTTTTTTCTTCCAACTAAAAGAGATTTTTTTACAAACAGCCCCCTTCTCTTTTCTTTATTATAATTTTAATATTTTTCTCCAACTAAAACACCCAGCGCGTCCCCAGTGTGTGTGTCCGAGAAATAAAATATAAAAAAATAAGTAGGACACCATTTTTGGCGTGCCGGACACGTGTCCAAGGCGTGTCAATGTCCAACATCGGCCCCGGGGAGGTGTCCCGTGTCCGTGCTTCCTAGCTAGCTTTTCTTAGAGTTGAATTATGAATTATTACTTTGTGAATTAGGATGGTCAGTGCCTCTTTCTACATCTATCTGATGCAATTTTTCAATACTTTTGTTGTACAATTATTGTAATTATGGGCTATAGGAGTTTATAAAATAATTTATAATCTTCCCTCAGGTGGCCTACAACAAAGACTAGAGCTTACATGTTAACAAATGAGGAGATATTCTGAATCATCATCATCATCATCATCATGTTTCTTATCCCATCCCTCTGGGGTCAGCGAAAAAGTTCTACAGATAAACTCATAATAAAAAAATAAAGTAAAAATAGATAATGCGCTGCCTATCTAACCATGGAACATGCAAATAAGATTCATCATAAAGCCAAGACTAAGATGAAAGGCAACACTATTTGGTATATCCATTTTAAACAACACCGAAAGAATGATATTCTGGAATTTTATAAGTTTTCAAAGACAGCATGCTAAATAATAAAGGAATTTATTTGAGGTAGAATATTAATGGAAAGTAAGAAATCAAAAACTATAGTAAAAGAGCACAGATACTTACCATCAGATGAAGACGAATGCGATCCACTAATAGGAGAGTGATGGCGGTACTTCCTATTGGCCGTATCATTTGAGGGCCTACGAAATGAGGGCTTCCTATCAGAATTATCAGGGGGATGAGAGTGCAGACTAGAATCCATGAGAAGTCAAACCTGAAAATAACATAGCATCTAAATATATGCATCTTTGAAATTAAAAAAAAAAAGAGAGAGAATTTATGAGGGACATTATTTCTTGAAATCTGTATGAAAGAAGGAAATTTAAATAACATGGCACTCAATTTGTCAGGTTGTTTGGTCCCCTCTCCAAGTTGGCTTCCAACTCAATTTAAATGGCAGCTCTAGTATAGGAATTTAGTGTTTTGTGTGTGTGTGTGTGTGGGGGGGGGGGGGGGGGGGGGGGGGGGGGTGGGGTGTTGGGCCTCAATTCCTCAATCCAGCCAAAATTACAATTAATGTAAAACAAGA
The DNA here is from genome assembly GCA_038049695.1 of Cinnamomum chago. Taxonomy (NCBI): domain Eukaryota; kingdom Viridiplantae; phylum Streptophyta; class Magnoliopsida; order Laurales; family Lauraceae; genus Cinnamomum; species Cinnamomum chago. Next base: position 121,200,699 of record CP142451.1, read on the forward strand.
GATGGACAAACAGATATAAAAGTAATATTCAACAAAGAGTAAAATGCAAATACACATAATGATTCTTTTGCTAGTATCTAGTTTTAGAGATTAAAAAATAAATAAAAATTGAATGCCTGAACCTAAGATTAAAACACACATATTTGAAGAAAACCTTCTAGCATATTATGCCGCTCTTAAAAGTCCTAAAGTCTCTGCAATGTCGACACAAATCACAGCCTATCTCTTTAAAAATAAAAATGAAAAGACATGGGCCTGTTGGGCAAGCCTGATATGATTGAAATAGAACTTATTCATAGATCTGTTTGAAATAGAGTTATTCCAATTAGACTCTTTCATAGATAAACCATTTGGTATGTCTCATTCAATTATAAAACGCAAATTTGTCATACTCTAAAGTTATACTGCAAAGTTGTCATATTGTAATAGTACAAGCAAACTTGTCATAAAGGTAAAAGCAGTACTGGCAAATTTGTCAAATTATCGAAGTTAAAAGTTTATAATTGCTTTAGACATTCATGTCTATTTGAAAAAAGTTACATTTCAATTCTTGAAAAAGAGACAAAAGGCCTTAAGCTAATTAAATTAGACATTTCATTAAACTTTGCCAAAGAGTCTAAAGCACTCAAAACATCTTTTGAATCAGTTTTAAGTCAAATTAATACAAAAGGTAGACTTACCAAACAGCAACATGAACTATTACTCTGAGTTTGCAACAAGAACACAGACCATGGCTAGATTGGATATGACAAAGATGATGACAACAACAATCATGATGATGAACACAACTCTAAACAAGGTGAGCTAGCTCGCAATCTATTCAACTTGGCTTGGTGGGCTCGAGTTCGAGCTTGACTTGCCTGCCTCACAAGTCAAGCCCAAGCTAGCCTCAGCTTGAGCTTGGGTAGGTGTATGAGGGAAATATGAAATATGAACCCAATTAAATGATCATGATCCTTAGTTTTAAGTCCTTTGAGTTTAATGGCTATAACATGTGCAATCTTTTGTAATTGTGATAAAAGCCAATAGTTGATGCAGGCCCTAGGGTTAGGGCTTGCGGTGGAAGTGCTAAAAGCACAATGGGTGCCGAAGCACGTGTCCGAAGACACAATCAATCTCCGCATAAATAATAAACAAGGACGCACCTCAATGGGAAAACCCAATTTCATTAATCAACAACTGAATAATTCTTTCCTACAATGCCATATAAATAAGAAAGATAACTTAAGCCCTAAGAAACCTACTTAAACTAGGAAACTAGAATCTTATCCTAATTACAATAAAATTAGAAACTATTGACATAAAAATAAATCCCTAAATCTATGTGGGCCCTACACATGTGGCCATGAGGTCTACGCTGCATCATTCTCCCCCACTTGAAAAAGAACTCGACCTCGAGTTTGAAAAATGTCCACCTGGATCAAAGATCAATTTGACGAACTTCTGATTTGTCAGTCGATCTATAACTTCTTGGCACAACTTCTTTTGGTGACTAGATTTTGCGTTAATGCGAGATCGAATGAAGTGATGATTTAATTCTTGAATATTGGCCAGTTGCACACATTCTCCAATTAGAATTGGCCGATCTCCAAGGACAAAGTCAATATGAGGAACGTTGATGATGCAAACTTCTTTGACAATCTCCTGATTAATGGTCTTTTCATCGGACAGATTAATTTGATTTTCTGGAGGCGGGCTTGCCATAGGATCCATTAGATGATTAGACTCTTTAATGTTATCGTCATTGTCCGTTTCTTCTTGTTCCACTTGTAAATGATGAGACTCAGGTTCCTTTTCTTCAGATTCATGTTGAAGCAAAAATTCAATAGTGAATAATGTTTAGAACAAGGTAAAATTTACACTTGCGCCAATAAGTTCAAACAGTGTAAATAAAGTGAGATTATAACTATACATACATACATAAATGAGGAATTCTATAAAATGCCCTTCTTAAAATGGGGCCTTTTTTACCCCTTTCTATATCCAATAAAAGTAAGCCACCGCATTAGGGGTGGCTGTCTTGCTTTGAAAATCAATTCAAGTCAAATTTTGTGTGGGCTAATAAAAGATGATGCTCACCCTCTGTCATCAAAAATATAAATAAATAAATAAAAGATGATGCTATTTGTTTTGATCCAATTGGGTTTTTCTATAAGTGAACCCTACTAATAGGTTCTCATTTAACAGAAGCAACCGTTCCCCTTCTTCCTCTCACGTGATGGGACAGAGGAGCTTTGATCTTTCGAAATACCCAAAATGTCATTTAAACTTTAAAGAGGGAGAAAAGTAGGAAACAAATGTCTTTATGACAACTCCGCCTCAGCAACCTCGTTAAAACCACTCTTGTATTTGTGGAAGAGAGAGGGGCGCGCGCGCGTGTGTGTGTATAGAGAGAGAGAGAGAGAGAGAGAGAGAGAGAGAGGAGTCTAATACAAAGAGATATCTCAAAATAAAATAAGGATTTACTGCCTCCTCCCTAACCCAACAAATGCGGGGAAATGTCAAAAGTAGTACAAACTTATGATTTATAAGATGGTCCCCTAGTAAGGATGTTGTTGGTGGCACTCCAACAAAGTCATCACTTTGGATTGAGCTAGAGAACCCCAACCGACATGGATGGGAAATTAAACAGAAGAATGACAAATAACATGACTCAAAAGTCTCTTGCTCCAAAAAATTTTCATCCAAACCATTCAAAGGTATAAAACACAAGGTTGAACGATTACATGAAAGATGCCAAAGATTGTACCCACTACCCAGAATCCAAAAGGAACATTTCATGCCTTTCTCCTTCCTTAGCTCCTCTACACACGCACCCACGCGCGCGCGAGCGACACACACACACACCCCAATTACTAATGCTTTGTAACTGCAGATCATATATAGTCAATAAAATCCACTCATCAATTACTAATGCTTTGTAACTGCAGATCATATATAGTCAATAAAATCCACTCATCAATTACTAATGCTTTGTAACTGCAGATCATATATAGTCAATAAAATCCTGTAACTAATCGCTCATCCATCCCCTCGAAAATTCAAATTAAGCTCCTATTCCCACAAAGTCAAAATAGAAAATCATACATCAACAAAGTCAAAGCTTTGACCTTTCCCTCATTGAGAATTCAAAAAAGAAAAACGGCAATGCCCCAATTTTTTGGATGTAACGACAACTGCTGATCTTTCCTAAGTAGTTCAAGAGACCACATTTTACAATCTCAAATTTGTGATTTTGGATGGAAAGGGATATCATCATCTCCTCCTCATTTTCGAATTTCAATGAATCACTTGCACGAACGGATCCTTTACAAAACCTGATTCTCTCTCAAACCGTAGATTCATCGAAAATAAGATCAACAACGGAAAGAAATCTCATCAAAGCAGGAAGCTTTTGACATCTTTCACAGATATTGGTAGCAGAGATTCAAACACATCATGAAGATGAAATGGGAGATTGAGATTTTGAATTCAAAAAGAGTGGAGAGAAGGGAAAGGAAGAAACCTCAGATTTTGCTGGAAGATATCTAGGGTTCTTCTTCTAGGTTCTGAGAAATCCTCTCGCGCGAACAGAAGTCAGAAACCACAACAACATTTGCATTGCACTAACGTTTTGGGAAGTTTTCCAATTGGTCCTACGCTTTTATGTTTTTTATAAAACAGTCCTCAGGAATTAGGGATGGCAACGGGGCGGGGCGGGGACGGGGCACCCCAATTCCGTCCCCGCCCCGCCCCGCCCCGCCCTCGGGGCACAATTTTGTGCCCCGTTCCCGCCCCGCCACACCCACGGGTTCCCCGCCCCGCCACTATAAAAATTTTAAATATGCAAGAGATGGGATTCAAATTTGGGTGGGAAGGTAACTAGAAATTTGTCTTACCACTAGACCAAACTTCATTTCTTGTAATGCTTTACCTTATTTAAAATATATTCATATATTCAAGATTGTTACACACATATACATATATATGTATATGTATATGTATATATATACACACATACATATACATATATATACACACATACATATTTATACACTTGAAAATATCATATATGCTTTGAGACATTCTTTATAAAAAAGACAATCTCTCTCTAAAATATCATGATCTCCATCAATACATGGTTTCACTTCATTTCTGGTGTTGAACTCCACTCACTAATAAAGAGGTAATCGTGGGTTTGCAATTTATTTGCAAGTTGCAAATCACTCAAAAAAAAAAAAAAAACCCTCAAAACAAAGATAAGAGAAATGACCTATCAATATGTGGATATGGTTATTGTAGTGTCAAACAACCTCAGCCGCTTTAACTTTCCAAGCATGTGGATCATATTAGCTTAGGTAAATAATTACTTATTTATGTGACACTTAACTTGCAATGTTAAATCATTAGTACAATGATTCTGATCATACTAAGGTTGATTACATATAATTAAAATTAGTATAATTTATAGTGTTGTTAGTATAATTAGAATCATATTAAGTTACTAACTATAATTTACCTTGCCATTTCTAATCATATAAGTTATTATAAGCGTATAGCATGATATATTTTGTAATATTATATCAAATTAGTATAATTTATATTGTTATTAGTATGATTAGAATCATACCGATTATAATTTACCTTGCTATCGCTAATCATCTATATTATAATAAGCTTAAAGCATGATCTATCATTCTATTATATTCGTTTTATTTAATATGATTTATCATGTCACAATTTAACATTATATATGATTAAAGTCAAATAAGCTTAGATATATTTTTTAACAACTTTAATTTCATTAAATTTGAATTAGAAGGAATGTGATCATATTATATGCTTTTATAATGTATAGGGTTCAATTAATTATATGTTTAACTTTAAAAAAAGTCTTCAATCAATCTACTTAACCCTTAATAACAACATAAAATCAATCTATACATTTACATATAAATATGTTTATTTATTATAAAAAAAATCTAAAATATATATTTAAGAGGATTATTAATCAATGGGGCGGGGCACGGGGCGGGGCAACGGGGCGGGGAAAAGGGCAAACCCATCCCCGCCCCGCCCCGCCTTCGGGGCATGGTTTTATTCCCCATCCCCGCCCCACCTAAGGATCGGGGCGGGGAAAACCCGTGCAGGGCGGGGCGGGGCGGGGCAAAATTGCCATCCCTATCAGGAATTGCTTAAATTGCTTGTTTCAAAATTATTGAAAAGTTTTGGTACCCCTTTTAAATAGGTTTATTTTCCCTATCTAACCTCCTTCCATTAAATCCATCCCATGACTTTTTCTTTTTTTTTTTCCTTAGAAATTTCTTTAATAGCATAAATATCCTTTTTTTTAATAAAGGTTAGGGTTATTCATTTTCTCTTATTTTTTTTCTCTTTTCCATCTTCCTCTTGTCCTCTACCCTTAATCACTAATTTTCCATTCGACCAATATGGATGACCACCGATAACCATCAAAAGATAATAGTTGTCGGTTTTTTTTTTTATTATCGAAGGTTCACAACCCTTTGGGCTGAACTAATCCATTCGGACCCAGAGGGATGCCGAGTAAACACCCATGTGGCCCCAATATGGTAGCCCTAGTAAACTCAACATTCGATTCATGAAGAAGAGAGAATTGGGAGTCGATACAAAAACCTCTAGTTCCGGAAGATGGAGGAACCGTGGTCCTGACCACTGGGCCAACCTCTTGGGGCTAATAGTTGTCTTTGGTAAAGAGGAAAAAGGAGGAAGATGCTTGGAGCGTAATAAAGAGAGGAAGGATAAATGAAATAAAAGTAAATGAGGTTAATTTGGAGGGGGAGGGGGGGCATTTGTATTGCTTTGAAAAAGAAAAAGCCAAAAAGATGGTCGCACGGATCAACCACAGAAAAGGACCTATTTGAAAGAGGCATGAAAAAAAATTATCAACAGATTTTGAAGTAATTTATTACATTCTAACAAAAATTATCAACAGTTTTGGTACCCCTTTTAAATAGGTCTATTTTCACTATTTAACCTCCTCCCATCCCATGACTCTTTTTATCTTTGGATTTTTTAACAGCATAAATGTCCTTTTTTTCAAATAACAAATCATCTTTCTTTACTTTTTGATATTAGCCATTCATTGAATGGGCCAGCCCATTAGAGCCTGTTTGATAAATTTACTTTTTTGATAGGATCATAATTGACCGATAAGTAAAGGCCAAGATCATATTAGGGTTTTGGATGTTAATTTCAAGTAGAAAGCCAATGTTTTTATAGTTCATGGATTGAATTTTTGTTTTTTTTTTGTACCCCAGCAAAACAGGCAGGAAAAGAATAGAAAGAAAAAACAACTTATGTCATAAAAGAGATTTTTTTTTAATTTTTTAATCTTTGATGCAACCCACTAAACAGTCTAAACCTGATAAAAACCCAGTCATGTCCAGTCATGTTTGAACAGATTCCCAAACCAGTGGTGGGCTAATTACCACATAAACAACCAAAGATATTGACAACAGAAGGGGGGAAAAAAAGGTTGCAACAGATTGTCCTGTGCTTATATTGTCATACATGATCTATAATAAGAATAGGAAGAACTTTGTTTCTATAAATAATATCCTTAAAATATTAATGAGCAATTCATGAGAACATAGATTTAGGTGTGCAACACCTGATCCTGTTTCTTATCCAAATTGGGTCGGTATCCATAAGTCTCAACCCGACTCCAAATCCATTAAACCCGACAAATTAGTATTCCTAGAATGCCCAGCCAACCTGCACCATATCCAGAGACCAGAACCTTTCTGTGGGGCTTGAGGAACAAGTACAAAGACATGCAAACAGATGAATATAGGACATACCTTGCTCTCTTCCTCTTCTTCTCTTCTTTTCTTTTTTCTTTTTTTTTTATAACGGAGCGATAGCACAGTTTTGAACCTTTAATCTTTGAGTACAAACTATATTTTTATGGCAACTAAGCTAGCCCTTCATCCACTATCATGTTTTTCATCTCCACTATGTTGCAAATATTGTTATCTGAATAATACCAGTGAGAGATAATACTGGGATGGTCTGAAATTTCTTGTTTTATCAGGGTATTATTGGGAAAAAATTAAATGAATCTTAAAAGTTATAAAATAAAATTATATAATATTGCAAAAAATAAAATAAAAAAACATTGACTACTATGAGCATCAGCGGTTTGGATTCATGACTGGTGGGCCTCATGATCATTCAAAACTGTCAATATTCTGTTGAGAGAGAGAGAGAGAGAGAGAGAGAGAGAGAGAGATTGATTGAAGTTTGTTGGCTAACAGTGTGAAAAAGTGCTAAACCGGATATAGTGGTGTAATCAGTAATGAAATGACACCCATCATTCATGGGGTTTGGGGAGTGGCAAACAATTACCACAATTGTAGAACAAAGAGAACAGAAACCAAGGAATGTGATGGAGAAACGCATTAGAGCACAATCCCAAAGCATTCCCTGTCCTTCCCTATCCCTTTCCACAGCCTTTTTTAGCCTTTGTGAGGCTCTAACAGTGTACTGTTCCTCCTCTTTTAGGGGGGGTTCTTTTCCTTCCTTTTCTTTTATCAACTACAGGACCAAAGTGGAGATTCCAAATGAGAAAGATGTAAATCACAAAGGAAGCAATGATTGTCCAATACACATTCTGTTTACTTTCCTCTGCACATTCATCTTTCATGTGATGAACATGAAAGGGAGCTCAGATCTTTAACATTTTCTACCACAAGAGCTGTCCTGGGGACCTCCTTTCTAGTGGTATGTGTTGGACATTTAATTCTTAGACTCAAGGTCTGTACAGTTTTAGATAGATTTTCTCTCAAGATAGCAAGCATATTTGTGTATACAAGGATAAGATGCAAGATGGATCATGAGATCTCCACTGACTGTGGTAGGGCTTGAGTGGACTAACAATCCTTATATATCTTGATGGATCAGATCTGATTGCTCAATACTCCCCTTCAAGTTGATGGGTGATCAAGGAAACACCATCAACTTGCCATGTAAAAAATTGAACCGAAAAGAGCTAATTAACCCTTTGGTAAAAATATCTTTAAGTAAACTAAAATGCGTTCCAATTCCCAAGAGTAAGGGCAATGAATGGTGCATCAGGCTGGCCCCAGTTTAAATTGGAAACATGTATGATGACACCATCTTGACCAAATAGATTTATTAAGGCATCTCCATCTGAAAGCGGATTGAATACAAAATCAGGCAAGTTCAGATGACTTACGTACCTTTGCTCGAAATAGACTCAACATATTTGCATTCATATATTTAGATATGAATGATTGGCAGTCAGTACTCAGCATACATTCACATATTTAGATATGAATGACAGAAAGTCAGTAGCCACCAGTGATAACCATTATAATTATATATAGAACCTCTTCTTGGACAATGCAGAGTAAGTATTACCTTTCTAACAACTATTCTCGAAATTTGGTTTGATAAGTTTTTGTGCTTAATTAATTGTCACTACGGACCTTCCTGTTTTGAGCTTAAAAGTCAATAATGAGTGTCATATAATTATCTTAGGAGGCAAATAAAAATAAATTAACCTTTTTAATGAAAGAGAGAGACCCATTTATGAAAACAACAGAAATTCACTAGATCTGGAAACATTTCAACATGATCTAGCTAACCTTTCACTACCTATACAAAGCATCTTTCGTTATAATTTCTACCACAGTATTCCATAGAGAAAATCATGTAAAATAAGACTCTATAGATCAGAACTATTCAAGAAAAGCATGTTCCTTCTCTTCACTGTTGATCATCTCCTGATGCAATCTCTTCTTTCCATGGAGAGGGACCCCAAAGAGCTTGACAGTGCTGTTGGGCTCCTCAGATATTGTCACTGAACAGCTCGCTGACCCGCGACTTTTGAAGGCCTGCAGACCCAAATGAGATTGGGCCTGAAGAGAAGGGCCCATTGAAATGGGCCTAGGCCCAAGAATCATGGGCCTTTGGTCCATGGGCACTGGAGTTACATGGTGCTGGAGAAAGTAGACAATGTCATTGTAGAGCCTTTTCATGTGGGTGAGTTCTGATAAGAGAATGGAGTTTCTTCTCCTCAATCTCTGATTATCCTCTGAGAGGGCTGACAGGAAATCAGAGTCTACGGTGGGTGATGGTAAAGAAGATTCCATCCAAAGACCCATTTCTTCTGAAGTGAGCAATGATGGTGGGTCATGAAAGTGCTGTTGGTGGGTTTGTTGTGAGATGTGGGAGGATTTTCTTCTGTGGATCTCAGACAGTAAATGCTTCTCTCCTTTCCTAAAGAACTCATTTGCAAATTCCCACCTGTCTGCAACAATCTTTCTAAATCCCTGCATAGAAGGGAAAAAAAAAAAAAGAAAGAAAGAAAAAGCAATCCTCCATCAGCTTACCACCATGAAATATTTTTGTTCTTAAAATAAATAATTAAAAAGCAGTGTCATCTTTCTGTCAGATCAAGAGTCTTGAAAGGAGAGAGCAGATATGCATCTCCCCAAGCACATTTCCTTTGAAGGGACATTTGAAATCCTTAACAAAGAAATATGGATTGATATCCAAGAACCATTTCTCATACATCTTTTTGGAGAAGTTGTAAGAACTTCTAAGATTTTTGTCATCATCAAAGTTAGAAACAACTTAATAGTTATTTTGTTATATGATTAAAGGAATCACAATTAAAATACATGTCTTGCTCCTATTCCGGAATTCAGACAAAACCCATATTACAACCAATTAAAATGAAAGAAAAAGGATAGACCACTTCATAAGTATCCTCATGACATGATACAACAAAAATGTCAATACTCTACTTCCCAAATAGAGATATCTAAAGGGAAATCATTTATCCAAACTATTCGTGCTACTCAAGAACATGAGCATAAAATTCTATCACTGTGAAACTAGATTTGGAGAACCTGCATGGGGGCATTCATCTAATTATTTTTACCGATAAAAAAAAAATAGATTTGGAGAACACCAAGCAAAACTCTCAAAAACTCTCTTAACTGTTTGTAAAGGAGGAGGGAGAGAGAGAGAGAGAGAGAGAGAGAGAGAGAGAGAGAGAGAGAGAGAGAGAGAGAGAGTCATTCCCATCTCCCAACCACACCACTTGCAAGAAGAAAACAGATGGTGATAAACATGAAGTCTCAAACATACTAGGAAGTCAGAAAACCCTATCTCTAACACATTCTAGGAAGTCAGAAAACCCTATCTCTAACACATTCTAGGAAGTCAGAAAGCCCTACCTCTAATTGTACTGTCATAATGGGGCACAAACATACTAAAAGAAAAATACTAGAGTTTTGAGATTACATTATTCAAGAGACCAACTTCATGAAAGAAACCCATGAACAGAAAGACTATCATGCATAATCTCAAGAAGAAAAAAGAAGGAATCTGATGATGATAGTTATGATTCAAAACAAAACCTAAACTCACATTTCAAGTCCATAAGACAAAAAAATTATCCCAAACGAGAGGGGTGGGGGAGGGGGGGTGGGGAAGGCAGACAAGGAGAGAGAAGAGTTCAAGATCATTACATAGGTGTTGAGCTGCCTCACAAAGCTTGAGAAGTTGTTGTGCTTGAAGTAGTTGGGCAGAAGGTCCCTTGCAAATTCAGGAGGCCTCCACACCACAAAGGTGTTGTCTTCTTCACCCCAAGACACAATGTGGTCAGTGCAAGGGTCATCCACAAGCTGGTATGTCTTGGTCAAGAAAGGTGCAGGAACTGCCTTGTTTGATTCCTCACACACCACCATTTCGCCACACCTCTCTACTAAGAACGCCATACCAACACCAGCACAACAAAAGACAAAAACCTTACTACTCTTTTGCTAACATAAATAAGTATAGCAGCATCTCTCTCTCTCTCTCTCTCTCTCTCTCTCTCTCTCTCTCTCTCTCTCTCTCTCTCTCATAATAGATGCATGAAGATGGTACTTGGGCCCCATGTGCTACCTAGATCTGATGGTCCTCCATTTGATGGACCACACTTTCAGATTGGAAGATCGTGGCGATTGAAAATTTGAGTTTATTTCCTTTCAATTTTGGATATGTTTCTGTAAAATTTCCTATCTGTATTTTGAGTGTTCCATCCAGTATATTTTTGGGGCATGGCCCATTGATTCAATTGTCAAGATTAAAAATAGTGGGCCCAACTCACATAGTCTCAGGGTCTCAGAGCACTGTATATGTCCTTGGCCTTAGCCCCATAAAATTATTCTACTTTTTATAAGCTTTCAACTGCCCAGAGATTCATCTTTAGTACATGTGCAAGTAATAATTTGTTATTCCACCATTACCTGAAAATCATTAACCGATTGGTAACTTTAAGAAACATAGAATCATGCCAATAAAGATTGTGCCTTTGTTTCTCCAAATCTAAAACTATCGACGATTCAATCAACCATGATCAGTTCTTGATTATACTAGTTGTAGTTGCAGTAGTGATGGCGGCAGTAATGGGTCCTTTTTCATTACAGGTGGAATTTTAAGTTAATAGCATCATGACTTGCTGAAAAATGAAAGAAAAAATGGACATTGTTGTGTAACTTGGTATTTATGTTGTATTATATTGAAATAAAACCTTATGCTGCAATAGCACACTATTGACTTTAGGCTTGCAAAGCAATCAGTGGGGCCTACTTTGATGCATGTGAATTGCGCGGCTAGGGTGGTATTAAAAGCGCATATGAATAGGGGTGGGTCCGATATATAAATACAATCAGATTGCCGTAATCATTCCTATGTACCCCCACGCATCTACTAGATGGTGCCCTCCTAACAATCCATGAGATCAGGCTTCTCATTGATGGACCATTGTTGGCCTGCTATTTGGATGGATGGTTCAAACCCATGGCCATGAGCACAAATCAAGGGTTTGAACAGTTGGCACCTAAGTGATGCAACCACTGCCAAACCATGAAACTTTGGGTAATTTTTCTTTTCCTCTTTGAACACCTGCAAGAACAAGGACCAGCCCTTCTTTTATTACTTCACTAAATATAGAATATGTAATGGGTATCTTGGAAGCTGCTTGGTTAGGAATTATTTACAATAAATTCAACAAGAGGAATGTTCTTGTAATTTATTCATTTAATGTATTCATTTGCAATTTCAAAGCATGCTTGTGACTTTAGATGGTATGGGAAAGGAGTTAAGTGGAAGGAATAACTTGTTTATACTCTGTTAGCAGAACCCCCTTTTGTGAAAAATCTTTTTCTATTGCTATTTTCTGCCATTACCCTGCATGATGGGATTCAAAGCAGGCATTTCCATCCATGAATATTCAAGAATTTCTAATTCTCTGCTCACATGAAAACAAGGCAAGTCTGATAGATTACTATTGATTTGGAAACTGAAGAAAGAAAGGGTCATTTGTCAGATTATTTTTTATGTTAAGTGTCATCAGACATGTGATACCTTGGCAGTGTTTTGAAACTTCAGTGGTACAGTATACCTTAATAAGTGGAACCTGGGGCCTTGAAAATGCAGACCTAGATCTTATAAGAAATGTTGCAGAAGCATTCCAAGATTGGAAGATCCTAGCCACTCAAACATGTAGACCTTTGCAGCTGCATTTCTATCTGCAGGTATTTCTATAGTGTGGGCATGATCTGTCTATTGGTGGGTCCTGCATTTTCAATCTTAGGGCCTAATGTCATAGTGTCTATTCTCAAATTGTAGATTATATATCTATTACACATGAACTCACCAGATTTAGAAAATTGAATATCTCATGATCAAGATGAGTTTATATTGGCTTAGAACTAAAAAGTTATATTAGATTAAATTATATTAGATTAGATTTATGATGTAATTAGGATTAAATTAGAGTTATATGGCGATTAGATTATCTTTATTGTACTCCAGCTTCCATAACACAGAATTTGATAAGATGTAGTCTCTGAATTTCTACACGTTCGAGCGTGTGATTGGCCGCTATTCGCAGTGGGCTCCATCATCTGATGCCTGGAAGTAGGGATGAAATGGGTTGGACCCAAATTACTAAAAGGGAAACATACCCATCTTCTGTCCAGGTTACATTAACCTTGACCATGTCAAAATTTAAACAGAAGACACAACCAGGACTCTCTCTCTCAAATTTAGACCCAATAGTTATATAATTTGATATTGATATACATGTCTTAAAAGCTGACCTCGACATAGCTGGAACAAGGCTTTAATGATGATGATGATGATACATGTCTCATTTATGATGTTGGGTGTTGGAGTCCTTGAGTATGAAATTCATGACCCGGACTCAGACACAAACTTTATTTAAGTCCACGCAGGAACTCAAATTAGATATGGATCAAATATTGAACTCAATACTCAATTTTTTCAGCAAGGTCCCCACAGTATTCTCATTTCCTGGTAGCCTCTGGACCTCCTACCTGGATTGGCTACAGTATCACACATAGTAGTGCTGGTGTTCAGATGTCCTACAGCTTACCAAAGGCCTCATCTGGAAATTTTAGTTTTTTTTTTTCTGGAAGCGTGCAGTGATAAATAGCTTTGTCTTCCTTTCCCTTTTGTGCTCCTTTTCCTACATCAGCCATTACGGTCAAACTAACCAACAAAGGTTACTTGCCGCCTAGGACAGTCAATGGGCAGAGTTGGGTTCTTGGGTCATTTTCCAAACACTCATAGATGGAAGTTACCTTGGAACAAATGAGGAGAAAAGATGGAAATGGCTTGTGTTTACATGTTTGGAAAATACATAAATGCCATTATTTGTGTTCACTGACAAACAAAAAAAAAAAAAGTTAAGTAGCTTTCTTCATGGTTTTATACAAAATACATATAGGAACATGTAGAAAAAGAGAGGAATAACATTTATAGGCTTGGAGTAGAGTTCTAGAGGATGGGTATTTGAATATTGAGGAAGATTCTATTCCACACATGCCCAGTCATTTTAGTGGTACAGCAGGCAGGATATATGTGTACATCACATGACCTTTCTTTATCACATGTGAGCCACTGGCTAATAGCACAAACTCGCAAAGGACACATATGGGGGGGGGTTGGTTGGTTTGCAGGCTTGGGAAGAGATATGTGCCCATGGGCTGGACCCATTCTTTCAAATATAGTTCAATAAGGTCCTGCCCACTTGGACCATGTCAATCATGTGAAGGTGGGAGTGGAAAGATCTCATTGAGTCCTAGAGTGTGCAAAAATATAAACTCTTGTCAGAACATCTTAACTCTTGATATGTGACCGGCCGTAATTTTAATGACTTTAAAAGACAACATTTATCTGGATTTCAATCCAACAATGAGTAAAAGTTGGATGTGACGGGCCAAATGGCATATAGAACAGAGTGGATCGTGTATAGAATGAATGTAGATGGCTCTCATCCGAATATTAAGTACCACCCCATGGGTGATAATAGGACTCTAAATGCGCTAATGGCCGAGCTTGGCCTTTTTTATTTGCATATTGGGTTGGCCCAGCCATGGTTAAAATGCCTTAGAATAATTAATTAACCGAGCTCAGGTCTGGGCTTATATGAATCCCACCCAAGTCTAACCTGTTTCAACTTTCAAGTTCAAACCCACAACATACTCTGAGAGAGAGAGAGGGAAAGAGAGAGAGGTACAGCCAAGACATAAAGTATAAAACTATAATATCTTACTCAATCTCACAAAGAAACTGTCCTAGCTCTTCTTGTCTCTTTTAGGCCCACACACACTTCTTTTAGGTACTACATTGACACGAACCTAGATGCATACATGTGACCATCAACAGCCCCAATTGGAGAAGCAGGAACATGGGTTTGTTAGGATAAGTAATATAATTAAAGATAGAATATAATTCCACCACCTCTTTAGGCCAAATCATGAAAATTCACATGCAAGGATCTAGCCTTTTCTTCCTAGTAACAGGCAGTAAAAAGAAAGGATTAGATCTTGGAATTTTGTATCATTACCCTCCAATGCCCCTAGTCCGGATTTACCTTTGCTGAAGAGAAGAGATGACTCTCAGTGATGAGCTTAGAGAAACCCAATTCACATTTAAATTTATAGTTTAGTGTACAATCAATGGGCCAAGTCATGGATAGACCAATATTACTCTAGGTTTTCATTGTGGTCGTCATCAACATCATCATTATCACCCAAGCTTTATCTCATGTATCTGGTCCCTTATGAGTTCTTAATTACTACTCAACCCTATTTACAATTATAAATTTGTCATGAACTTTAAAATCTAGAGTAATGCTACATGGACAAACTTTTTGGCCAGAATTTTGGCCAAACCCCATGGTTTGCATTGAATATCATAGTGATATTCAATGCAAACTATGGGGGTTGGCCAAAATTCTGGCCAAAAAGTTTGTCCAAGTAGACTTTTTGTAAAATTTATGACATATTTTACTTACTACTGTATTGAGGGCTTTTATTTTGTATTAATTAAGGTATTTTTTTTTTCATGTTTACACATAATATTTAATTGGTTATAACAATGGATTTAAAAATGGAACGCTTTTAAGATTTTAAGCATTTTTATTAATTTACAAATAAAACTCCACGAGTTTAAACTTCACTAGTTTTTATTGCCGGTCTCAACTCTCAAGCTCAATAAAAGGAGGAGAGAGAGGATTGCATTAAGTAGGTTGTAACGAGCATAAAACTTGTCACAACTCAAACATGAAACATGTATAATGATCAATTTATTAATAGAAAGAGATTACAAAATATATATTTTAAATACCAAAAATATGGTTTTGTAAAAATAGATGGTTGGAATAAAACTCCAATGATGATGATGATAATAGAGAATTTAAAAGAAAATAGTCGCACAATGTAATATCATATTAATTTCAGATCATTTTAATTTGCTTATGACATTTTCTATTTGTTACAATATTACCATGTTATTACTATCTTAAGAATAGAACAGATTTGTACACCATATTGTCAAAATGACTTATTCCATTCCATTATAAGAGGTTTTGGTTTCAATTTTGACCAATATCGGTTATAATTTTGACCGATGGTTATGCAACTACTCATATAACTACCCACTCATTTTTCCATCAAACCATTCAACCGTGTTTCAGTTGTTCTTATGTAACTATACCTGTTCTGCTCCAATTTCTCTATTTCTATTTTATCCATCTTATCCTATAGAAAGAGGTAATTTTTTTTAATATATGATTATTTATTTTGCAGTGTAGGGAGAAATCGTGCTAAACACGGGTCATTGGACTAGTTATAATATATTAAGTTAGGAGGTTTTGGATCCAATTTTGACCATCGGTTTGATTTTGACTGTAAGTTATATTAATTACTTTCTTTATCTCTTTATCATAACCACTCATAACTGCTCATAACTTTTCTTTTTTCTTCTTTTCTTTTATTTCTCAAAGACTTTGTTTCAATTCAAACTCTATCATTCTCATTTTACTCTAATTCTCATTTTTTCATTCTATGATTTCAATTCTTTGATTATATAAATACATACTCATAATTATTTTTTCTTTTGTTTTCCTTTTAAAAAATATATGAATTTTTTTTATACGTGAATATTTAAATTGCAATGTGTGTCATATTTGTGTTAATCAAGGGTAATTTTGCTAGTATTCATTATTGGAAGAATGGCAAAAGGTTGCTTATTAATCGGTTATTAACTATTATCAGAATAGGTTCTTTTGTATATACTGTGGTTTATCGATCCTTGACTGTTAAATCTCATCATCACATGCACCAAAAGCAAATAGGTTGCTACCATTTATTAAATGCTATCCTGGTATAGAACTTCTGATGTCTGTAAAATTTAGTATTACCTTGTTACTCTCTCTCTCTCTCTCTCTCTCTCTCTCTCTCTCTCTCTCTCCCAGTATATTCAAACATCAAAGTGGTAGATTTCAAAAAGATGGTTAGAATAAGCAATAATGATGTCTTCTTTATCTGGCTTTTAGTATTGGAGAAGGAAAAGAAGAAAGATACTCCAAAGATGGGAACTTGTAAGACAAAATATGCTTTACAGAGAAACTTCTTCTTTTTTCCTAGTAAAGACAACAACTTGTGTCATGTGCTCCAAGGCATTCGAAAATTGATGGAGATGTGGGGTACCCAAAGGTCTCACTCTCCCTCTCTCTCTCTCCTTCCCCTCTCATTGTCATCTCCAACTCAAGATGCCAATGGGCTGGGCCCGAATTGGTTAATGACTGAATTTTGAATAGGTTGAGTTGTGTCTACTCAAAATTTAATCTTCCCAAGCCTGCACTCAACGACCCATTGAAAATATAGGTTCAATCCTCCATGGCCCCAGTCTGGCACAAAGTCGATTGCTATCTTCATACAAAAGTTAAGACTCAAAATTTACTTTTGCCAACTCTCCTTTTACACTTAAAACACTAGCAAAAGACACAACATACAATGAAGATTCCGGCCTTACACATTCATAGGTCTACATCCTAGTGTTACTGCAATTGGCCCAGTCCACTTTACAAAGAGGTATAGTGTAAGTCAGTCACACTCACAGGCCTGTCAGGTGGGACCTCTCATGTTATGCTAGGTCTAGGCCAAAACCCAAAAGACTAGTCTAGGCTACTCTAACTTGCACAAATGCCATTGGGCCTAGAAGACAGTCGGCGGACTTGGCTATCCTAGAGCCTAGATCCGGATACTCGCAGCATGAATTTGAGTCCTTACCCTTTGGAATCATCTATCCTTAGACCATATCACAAATATCAGATGTTTTGGAATCCCTCACTCAGTAGTTTACATATATATATTACACAGAGAGAAAGGCAAAAGCATACAATAAGAAGCCAAATCCACCTTTAAATAAAAGACAATGCCACAAAAGGGGGACCATTTATTTGGAATATAAACACTCAAAAGTTGAAAGGTTTGAGAGTTGAGACCAACTGTAAATAAAGCATCCTGTCTTTGGTTAGCAACCATGTAGCATTAGCATGGTATCACTTTTGGCTATTGCAGCAATCTTTCTGTTCCCCATCAGGAGAAGAATCAAAAGATGAGGTGTGAAATATCAGGTTATAAGGTATCTAAAGTTTGGATTAAGATGTGATTTGTGGAATGCAAGATGATTAGGACTGTAAGGATTGACTTGGTTGAACCCAATACCTGACTGAAGCGGACCTGCGAAATGCTGGGCTTGAGCCCAAGTGTAAAGCTGATGGGTTGGGCAGGTGACCCAGAGGAGCCTACTTAGACATGAATTTTAGAATGACAGTAATAACAACAAGAAGGACAAGAGGATTAGAAGAAGAAGAAAGAATTATTCTATTGAGCAAGTCTGAACTGGTTGAATATAGATGTTTCAATTAAACCAATTGGTATGTCCCTCGTTTGATTATAAAAAAAAGAAGCAAACTTATAGACGTTACAGGAGTAAAGTTATCATATGATAAAAGTAGTACATGCAAACTTTCATAAAGTAAAAACGGGATGGACAATTCTTTCACATTATTAAAATTACATAGATAAAGTTGTTAAAAAAGAGAGAAGCATAAAGTATTTGATTGTTTTAAATGTTCAAATCTAGTTGGAAAAAATTAACTTTTTCTTATTATAATTTTCTTTTTGAAGAAAAAAATAAAAATATTTTAAAGTTGATTGAATTAGATATTCAAGTGAATATTGTCTGACACTATAAAGCACTTAAACATAGTGGTAGCATATTCATATCCAGGCCCAAACCTGACAATATGACCCCTAAGTGTCTGGCCCTAGACTGCCCATTTAGTCAATCGGGCCAAACCGGGCCGAGCTTTCTATCACTTTTATAGACTTTCTAATTACTTAATTAGGTAGATCACTCAGTAAATTACTTGTTTTATTGATTTCGGCTGGACCAGGCATCAAGCTTTTCTATCACTTAATATAAGCCTGGCCCATGTATTAGATGAGCCAAAAATTTATATCTAGGCCCTGCCAAAAGTGGGCTGGGGATGGGTCGGGCTCGGGCTGGCATGACCCTTGACCATCCCTGCTTATACATTGATTTGAATGTATTCGAAGTTCAAACAAATCTATATTCTGGCCAAACGTTACCTGCTATTTTGAAAGAAAAGGCCCATAAGGTCATTTGATATTTGATGTGCTTTCACTATGAGTGATGACATAGTTAACTAGGTAGGGACGTAAACAAGTAAACGATTTCAGATTATCGCGAGGTTCCAACCAATAAGAAAATCGGGATTGAAACTTGTTTTAAGTTAAAATTGATAAATAGGTCCGATTTTGAATCCATATAGGTTTCAACTTATAGATTTGGAATGTGACATACAAATCTAAAACCAACTTTGGTTGAACACTTTCATATATTGTCGTAGAAGCAATAAACTTGATGTTTTGTGATAAGTTGAATGATATCCTTATTTTAAATAATAAAAAAGAAAAGAAAAGAAAATTATAACTAATTTTGGAGATGGGTCCGGTCTTCAAGTCAAAACTGAGTCCTGGTCCTCTTATAGAAACTAGGTTTGAAAAAAAAAAAAAAACATAATTTTTTAGTTGAAACGAGAATCAATATCAAAATTGTCATTTAGTAACGGTTCTAGTTTTGTGTTCAATATGGTTCCAGCTTTTAAGTAACCCGTTTGCATCCTGAGCTAGCATCATAAATTAGGATGGGACCATTTGTCAATTCCTTTTTTCACATTTTTAGTCTTTAATGCACTTCTTAAGTTGATTACTTTGGATTAATGCACCTTACCTCAAGTCAAAATCCTTTGTTGCAGCTATTACATAGCATCTTAAAACATTTTTCTCAGAACACCATGTGGGGCCCACATAAAGAACAAGTGGATTATTCAAAGATGAATCTCATTTCCTCAAATCATATATCCTTCATTTTCAGTTTGAAATGAGCTAGGTCCACTAGTGCTACCACCTAGAGGCCACAGGGGTGTTTACTTAACTTTCCTCTAGGCTCGGAGGGATTAGTCTAGTTCAAAAGATTGAAATCGTCCGATATATATACACCGCCCGATTGAATGCTATAACGAAAATGTAAGGCCGCCGAAGGGCTGGGCTTGATATGTAATTACGGCCCATTTAATAATCGGCCCGAGCTTTGACCAAAGCCCTGCCCAGCCGGCCAGTCTAAAAGGAATGCATGTAGAGCGGGGCTGCAACCAAACCCTAGATCGGACGGCATGGAGAGTTTCGCAGTCATGGAATCGACGGCTGACGTCGCACGGAGACGACCATCTGGATAAGTAAGAGATGATCAACAGAGTCCTCTTCGTCATCAATAGCTTCCCTCAAAGTCGACCCTTCCAAGGTACAAACACACATGCAAAAAAAAAAACCCTAATCCAGTTTCCCCCTCTCTCTCTTCCAAATCAATAGAATAGGTGAGTTCTTCGATTGATCTGGACCGTCCATCTGACAACCCACCTGATGGATGAACGACCCAGTTCCGAAAATCGGCAGAAATTCCTTGCATTTGGCAGTTCGATCTGGTTGTGATCTTTAGTTTTTCACGAGTTTTCGATTATGGACACTGATCCATACTTGGTGGTCCACTGATTGGACGGTCTGGATCTGCTGTTTGATTTGAAGCTTTTCTCTTACATTGCTTTTATTGGGTTAGATTTAGATGTATGAGTATCTGGACTCTCTGGAGGTATCTATCACAGTGTGGTTTATGGATAGAAATGTGAATTGATGATGCTTTGGATACAAACAGATTTTCTTGATCTCATGTGTGTTCTTAACAATGTTTGCATCAACATTGTTCTCTTTGTTTTGGTATATATTTGACTTTTGTGTATTATTTAATACATTTCTCTTGATATCCTGCTTGGATAAAAACAGGTTTTCTTGATCTCATGTGTGTTCTTAACAATGTTTGCATCAACAATGTTCTCATTGTTTTGGTATATATTTGACTTTTGTGTGTAAAATGTAGTGAAAATTGAAAGCAATGGAAGATAAGGTTACATGGTAAAGATAAGCTGTTATGCTCAAATTGCGATTTGATAACAAATGAAGACTAGTTATTTGGGATTTTTATTGATTGGCAAGTTTTTTAGTGTTATTTCAACTATTAAAAAATATATAGAAGAAAGAAAAAAAGGTGTTCCTGGACATTCTAATGTTGTTTGCTTTGTAAAATGTTTTACATGCAAAAGTTTGTTGGTCCCACTAGCCCTGCCAAATACAAAAGAACTTTGGGATTTGGCAATTTTTTAAAAAAAAGTAGCAATTAGATGTCTAGTCAGGCCGTGAAACGGATGCTCGAAATAAACTTTGCCCTTTATTTGTTGACCATCCGTTTCAAAGACTTAGATTTAGATAGCCAGAGACATCTAATGTACATTACTTTTTACAAATAGTTAGATCATAAAGCTCTCTTGTATCTTGTAGGGTTGGTGGTCCCTAAAACACTACAACATCTTATTTTAAAAGGTAGTAGTGAACATCATGCTCTAAAAATAGTAGAAGATTTCGATCCTAAGAAAAAAGCACACCATTATCATACACGTTAAGGAGAATTGAATGAAGTACATGAGGAATAATAGGTGGAACCCACAAGAACCATCATACAAAAGAGGGATGGTGGATTAGCTACCAATTAAGTATTAATCATTGTTGACCCTTCAATTAAAAGCAACAATTTAAAATAGTTCACTGCATGTGTTCATCCATCTTTGCCATCCACTTTAAATCCTACAATCCAGTCGCTAATAAAGTCCAGTAGGCTGGTCTTTTTATGAATAACTAATCTATAAAGTCTCTTTTTTTTTATGGCCCGTACCTCCACACCACGTCCTGAATTCAAATGTCTTCATGGTAATAATAAGCATTCCATCTTTACATTTGCAGGAGTAGGATACATGGAAGTTTTGGGCCCATACAAGATGGCTTTATGGTTTAGTCATCTACCAAATCTTTGATCAAATGGATGTTTTTAGCCATTAGATGTAATGCCATAAAATATGTGCTCAACAATTAAGGGTAATGTTTCTACTTGACTGTATGCGTCATGACCTTAGATTGAACAATTAGCAACATTAGTAGGACCAAGATTTTTTGAATGGTTAATCCACAAATTATTTTTTCCTATCTTGTAAAGCCAATGGGGCCCCCAAAACCCCACTACTTGTCGTATTCTAAAAAACCACAGAAAAGTTGTGTGGAAAAATGTCTTAAGAGGAAAGGGACTAATAGGCATGAAATTGCTAGATTGCTATCAAGACCATGGGGCCTATCATTAAAATCCAAATAATTTAAAATCACTGTCCTATCTTGTTTATTTTATATATATATATATATATATATATATGTATAACATTGGACGTGATCCAATGGCTATGCAACAATTTGTGAGGCCCTATAGCCCTGCATTTACAAAAGGACTTTTAGCCCTAGCTTGTTGCTAAGAAAAAGGGCCACGAGATGTTTCGAGGGTATCCAATCTAATCTATGGAATGGACAATCAACAAATAAAGGGAAAAGTTTATTTTCTGACTTTCCATTTCATGGCTCTAGATTGGACAATTACAATGTTGAATGGAACTTTTTCTTTTTTTGGCAACTGGCTAGATCTCAAAGTCCTTTTGTCTTTGGTAAGGCCAGTGGTGCCACCAACTCTGTTCTTTTAAAAATTAGTAGTTGTCATCCT
Organism: Cinnamomum chago; assembly: GCA_038049695.1. Classification (NCBI taxonomy): domain Eukaryota; kingdom Viridiplantae; phylum Streptophyta; class Magnoliopsida; order Laurales; family Lauraceae; genus Cinnamomum; species Cinnamomum chago. The sequence continues at coordinate 121,223,289 of CP142451.1, forward strand.
ATTAATAGTAATTTTCTCCTAATTGTGAACATGTAATCAACTTTATGAGACACAACTCGAAGTCCCCCTCTATAGGGTTCACTTGGCTTTACCTTTGATTACCCCCTTCACACTCACTACCTCCCTATAAATTGGCTTAAGGCCCAATTTGACACTCATTTGACATTTACTCGTTGTTTGATTAAATCTTAAAAGAGTCTATAATTATAAGCTCGCTAAATTTTAAAATTGTTAAATTAAGGGTGAGGATAATCTGATTTGGTTGATTGTTTGCCTGAGTCTTGTACATGATGAGACTCTTTCAATCCCCGCTTCCCTCACCGATTGTCATAAATCTAGGTGGCCTCATGAGCTGGACTGCAGATGAATAGTATGGGGTCTGCTTGTAGGTGAAAAATCCCTCACTATAAAGGCAGTGCAAGCTTCCGATCACCTTTTTTTCAGAATGTGGAACCCTGCTTGTGGGCATTTATGTTATTATTTAACACTGATAAGTTCTTGGATGTGTAGAAGTTTTTCCTAGGGCAGTTTGGTCTACATAAAATGCAGAATGTGTTTTTGTTCAGGACCCATCATCCATTTCCCCATTATCTAAATCAGTAATCTTTCTTCACTTGGAACTGAGTTTTCTGAGCTTTTACGCAAAACCGATAGTTTTTATTAATTCTTTTCCTACTTATTGATTGCCAATTGCATCTTATGCCAAGAATTGTTTTTACTCATCCCCATGCATTTTTCTTGAAATGTTTTGTGCCTTGGTTTCTTGCAGGCATATATAGAAGTTTTTTTCTTTTCTTTTTTTTTTTTTTTCTGTTTTGAAGTCCGTTTCTCCCATTTTATATTTTCCTTTCTTCCGCATCTTGATTTGACCAAACTACAAAAGTCCTTTCCATTTATCCATGCCAGATTCCTCTCTCTCTCTCTCTCTCATGTGTATGAAATATTGACATGGACATCAGATTTTGCATCTGACACATTTAATTTGTTAGATAAGGAATTGTGATAAAGCCTAATATGCTTAGACATGTCCGGGCAGTGGGCACAGATCTGTGGGGCTATACAACTAGTAAATAGAGTCTAGTAAAATCTGTGGGGCAGTGGTCATTGTAGAATCCATGTTACCTTTGACACATGAATACAGTATAGATGCAAGATGTGTTGCCTACTTGGATATGTCATAAGCATGAGATTTACACTCTGTGGTTACTTATGGATGCGAAATTTGCAAATAAAGATGGGACTTATTGTGTACACATCATAGAGAAATGTTGCCTACTCCTACATATCTGGGTGTTGTAGCTGTCATAAGACCTGGAGATATGTTGCCTACTTTCAAGTATCCAGGTACCGTAGCTGTTACAAGATCTGCACTCATTTCTTCCACCCAAAAATATTTAGTCCATGCGTTTGATACGTGCCCAGGTATATCAAAGCATGACTGCAATTCAATTCTGTGACGATTTCATCATGATATGGTTTGCAGGTGACTCAAAATGTCCATTTCCAGAAAGATTTAGGACTGGATAGGTTGGACAATTGTTATGGCTCTGGAGGAAGAGTTCAAACTGGAGATTCCACATAAGGAGGCTGATAGAATAGATTCTTTCAGTCTTGCGATCGAGTATATTACTTTCCATCCAATGGCTGGTTAGTGTCTGAGAGAGGATGTATCCGTTCAAATTTTCATCTTGTCTGTGATTTATCATCTCCCGATGGAAGACGACCAGATTCTCTTGTTGGTTAGTTTTTGAAACTGGTGCAAAATAATCTGAATCCATTTGGTTAGGACAGTCCATATGCAAAATGATGGTCAAAGCAATTGAACTGCTGGTGAATGGAATTATCCGTCACCTGAACATTGTGAGAGAAGTTACACATTCAATCAATCTGATCTTGTGTGTTTGCATCATATATGCTGAATTCGTAATATTGCTCCTCCTTTCCTAGTGGTAACTCATTTTTGTTTCTTTCCGAGGTTTCTTTTATTTTATTTCATCATCAAAGCCTCATCCCACCAATCAGGGACTGCCCCTTTCCTTTTTTTCTTTCTTTTCCTTTTTATTTCTATTTATGTACAAGCACATCTGAAGAAGTTTCACCAGAAGTTGAGAAAAAGAATTCGTGTCTTCTCACCATGTCTCTGACTTCTCTCTCTCTCTCATCCATCCACTTCTGGGAAAATCAAACCTAAATCTGTCCTGAAACAGCTCCCCTGAAGGTTACTTCGATTCTTGGTATTTAGAAACGCGTTCAGGGAAAATGCATCTAATTCTGTTTTGTTGCATGGAAATTATCATTCTTAATGCTAATAGAAATCAATTTTTCTAGCTGTGCAAGCCAGGGATCTGGAATGCATAGCCCGTCCATAAATATTCCATGACAGAAGCAACACTCCTTTAAAACTGTTGCTATCGAACTCAATTTGGAAATGCTTTCGAGTAGAATTCATATTCCAGATAACCAAGCTGGGCCTAATTATTTCTAATCATCACAATGAGCTTTCCAAGTAAGAGGTTACGTTTACGTATGATCAACATTGCATCTTTCATATCGAACCATCCAGCATACATGTGGATGTGATTGACTTTTCTTTTAGTTATGTATTTATTGTTTTGCATGTGATTGAGTTGGACGTGCCATGCTTGGATACTTCAAAATGGATAATGTATCGAGTCGTATTGTATCCGATACTTCACTTTTTACGTGTAAAATCCATGTCCACAGCTGGTGTCCTTATTGTATCCATGCCCTATTTGAACATCATAGAGCTGGACTACTTTAATAAAACTGGATGAACATACATTTTCTGAAATCTGAATGTGAATTTTACTTTCTTTGGCCACTTGGCTTTTCTATGTCTACTGTAATGTTTAGCTCATTTTAATAAAATCAAGGTCCTGTTTGGTTGAAAATATAATCGAATGGAATGCAATGGATTCATCCCAGGTTGCGAGCAATGGCAATTTCTTGCATTATCCATTCTATGACCATATAACATCATCATCAAACTAATTCAAGAAATGAGGCAAAAAGCCCCTTTGTCTACAGAATTCTATTCTGTCAGCCAAACAAAAAACTATCCATCTGCACACAGCCGCAATTTATTGCCACATAAGATAGTTCCAATCTACGAATTGGTACAACTCATGAACCAAATAAGCCCCATTTGGGTCCCCAGAACTCACGGCCTTGCACTTGGTTAACCTGAAATATCTAACGCCAGCAACTCACTTGTAATTGGTTGCTTTGGGCGAAGAACAGTGAGGCAACTCGGATTACCCAAATGCATGAAGCCACTTGAGTTTACAAAAACTGTCACCGACGAGCCAAACTATCCATTTAATACACAAGTAGTTGCAATGCATTTGCCTCACAGATTGATTGGTATATATATGTTGAGATTTCAAATTTATGTTATCAAGCCATGGCGAAATGGAATGTGGATTATGCTCCTATGTAGTTGAGTCGTTCAGGACTTTCATCTTCACCCCCACACAAAGCCTGCAATCTACAATACATGGGGCAACCCATAGCAATTCTAATTTTTAAATGGTTGGTGGAACAGATGTCCCCCACTCAAACACAACAGGGACCTAATGAAACCAACAAACACCACTAAGAACAGAAGAATCAAAACGACCCCCAAACTTATTATTACAGAAACATATATACAATCCTGGAAAAGCTAAGATACACAGTTTTTTACATTTGGTGTTGAGCTGGCAATGACATCCTCCAAGCACCCAAAATCCTCATGCAAGAGAACCAACCAGAACGAGAAAGACAACACGTGACGAAGCTCAGACAGAACCACAAATCAATCCCTAAATGGTCTAGGGTTGACAACACTGGCCCCAACAACATGACGTAGAAACCAGGAAAGCAGAAAATGATTAAATGAACCCACTGATCAGGGCACCTATTAACTGATCATCATCAACTCCCATGTATCCGGTGCCTACACAATCCGTGCATTCCTGCAATAAGTTCAAAATCATTGATTTCAATATCTACAACACAAGCAAAAACATACAAAAAACAAATATAGATGGTTGTCGCTTTCTAAAACTTCAAAACTGAAGCAAAAACTACAGGTATTAGTTTGAACAGTAGAAACATTGTTTGCAATGTGTCGTCAAAGAACTATAGGTGGCCTGAATGGAACTGTTGGCATTACAGATTGAAACAAACAACATGTTGCAAGAATCAATGATAAGGCATTTTAACTTGGATCTGGGAATGGGTTTCAGTATGAGACACAGATACAGTGGAAAGCACAAGTTTCATAAAACCAATTATTGCTCAGACAGGCAACTCTCACACTGCATTCCTATTCTTTCAGGACAAGGGAAACTTTTTGTCACAATTATCTGTCCTCTACTTGCAGAAAATAACTCACAGAATAACAGGGGCAAATAGATAGAAGCAGTATCCTTTTAAAGAAAGTTTGAACTGAACCTTTGGTTGATGAGGTGGCTGTACAAGCAACCATTTTTACTTTATCATTTCACATTAATTAATAAAAGAATTAAGTTGATATAAAAAAATAATAGAATTAAGCATAACCAAGACTGATGGGATAATGCCAAGATGGTGGTGAAGATGATGATTGATTATAGAATTGCATTAGAAAACTAGCAAAAAGTCAGTTTTTTTATTTATTTATAACCTAGGGTATCTCTCGCCTAGCCCAACCCAGGAAACTTAGGCCCTGAGCCGATAGGACACTCAGTTCTAGACGGCCGAAAAACATGCAAACCCTCCTCTCCACATGCACCGAGTAAAATTATGGGAGGTGGCCAACGAAGGTAGGTGTCGAACACCAGATCTCTCTGCCTCATGAGGCGCAGAGTTCTTGGACAAACAAAAAGATTATTATCCAGCTGCAGATGCTAGAAAGTATGATTTTTTTATTATATACAATAAATAAATTTTAGAAAATAGAGTTTACCTTCTTGAGAGTACGTGAGAGCTATTTAATGAACCCTTGGAAGTACTTAGGCGCCGAGTCCTCAGTTCATGCTCTTTGTCAATACGTAGAGCAGCCACTTCCTTTTCCATAACAGCTATTTCTCTCCGCATCTTCTTGGCCTCAACCTCCATTGCTTTGTTTAAGGTATCAACTTTCTTTGCCAACATCTAATAAAAGTCCAAGATGGTAAAAACTGGGAACTATTATAAAAGTGGGGGGAAACAAAACGATAAGGGCCCATATAAATGGCCAAAAAAATTACCTCAATGGCATCATCCTTGTCATTAAGGCTCTGATCCTTCTCATGGCAAGCTTTCCTCAAAGAGATAACCTCTTTTTGCTGTATATCATACAACAACCCAGATACATAATCCGCATGATCTGGTTTCTCATTATCAGCTGGTTTCCCATCCGGGCTCCCCTTACATGTACTGCTTGTCTCATTATTTCTGCCACTGTCATTGTTTTTGTTGAGTGAAGCAGTTATTCCTTTTCCACTTGAATAAACCTTACTTCGTTCTAATGACCTACCGCCACCATCAAATGATCTGGATGAACCCTTAGCATGTTTTAGTATTGAATTAGCACTGTTAGAGAGCACAGACCCAAACAGTGAACTTGATGTCTTCCTTGATGATAAACCATTTGAAGATGACCTAGACAAGTTTTCTGCTCCACTAAAAGACTGGCGGCGCAAAGGTCCATTGCTTATATTTCTTCTCTCAGGAGTAGTGTGACCATTAGCATTTGAAGCTGCTTTCAGCCCTTCCTCCAGAACTTTGAGTCGTAATTGATACTTTTCCTAAACACCCAACTCAACCAATGATGAAAATCCTTCAGAAGTAACTAAAAATTAGAAAAGCAAAGAAGAAATTCAATGAGAATCATCTCACTTTCAATTGGGCTTCTGATTTTGCAGTACGTTCTGCTATTGCCAATTTATCTCGCAATTGTTGCATTTCTCCCTATGCATATGAGAAAACTTTTGTAAGTACCATACAATGAAGATCTTTGAAAGAAAATGTTGCATTGAAGGGGAAAGGGAACCTGTTACATGCCTGCATAAATCTTCTCTCTTCAAGCCATTGTTTTACAGGCATTACTTTGTCATTAGCATCCTTCCACTCATTTGCTACTACAACTGCAACTCGATTTGCAGTAACCTTTGCACGAGCTAGTTCCCGATCAAGGGTTTTCTTCTCCTCCTTTGCAATGAATATTATAAGTTAGAAACAGAAATTGTAATGTAGTCCATACGACATGTAATTGGTTGTGTGAGTGTCTGTGTGCACTTATATGAGGAATCATTACATTTATCTCCTGCACTTTCCGCTGATAGTCACGCACAGCATTTGCAGCAGCACCACCAGCAAGGACAGCCTCTTCAAGTTCACGGACAGTTTGGCTCAACTTTTCAACCTCCGCAACCTTTTGCCTATGCATTTTGTCTAGGATCTTATTCTCCTCCTGATAGATAGAAAAAAGAAAAATGAACTTTTGATAATGCAATGAATATGGTATGTATTCCATGGTTAAATTAAAAAATATGGGAAGATAGGTATTCAAAAGTATCAATGGCTAGGACACGAGAATTAATGATTTGATATACCTGGCATATCTCAATTTGCTTCGCCAATTCCTGGTTCTTGTTTTGCAAATCATCAACCAAGGATGCTTTTGCCAAAGCTATTTGAATAGTTCTTTCAGCTTCAAGTAAAGCAGCCTCTTTTGATTTAGTCAGGCGGTCTAGTGCTCTGTTGTCATCCTGTAATTTGGCAGCCTAAAAGAGCAAAACACAATTCCCCAATGCATGAGAACAGAAAAGGCAGCATATCCAAGCGACTAGAGTACTCTAGCGAACCAAAACATCACCAGAGAGAACAAAAATGCCCTCATAATTTGTTTTAAATGCTCAGTCTAATTGTCAAAGGAACTGTGGCCATCATAATCAAGTAATCAAGCATCTAGAGGATTTAGTAAATATCATGGATTCAAGAATAAGTTGAATCCATGAATAGGTAGATACACGCTTGTGTAAGAGCAATACTAAATGAAACCCTGGACTGGAGCAATGTTATGGAATCAGCAACAGTGAACATGAGTGTATTGTACCTCCAATCGTGCTAACTTCAGCTCTGCCTCAAGTGGAGTTATGATGGCCTCAATTGGAGGCATTTCATCATCCTTTTGTGCCGCATGAACTCTCCTAAGTGTTGATTCTGCCGCAAACTGTGCGGCCAAAGCTGCCTTCTTCTCATCATTTATCTTCTTGACCTCAAGGTTCTGGAAAAGATGGCACAAATTACAAAAAACTGTCTTCAGAACTTAGAACTTACTAACAATTGGAAAGGGCAAAAGAGAAGGAAAAAAAAAAATTGCACTCATACTTTATTCTCTAAGAGAGCTTCAGTTGTCTTCAGCTTGTCATCCACTTTCTTTAGCTCATCAGTTAACTGTAATCACATCAAAGAAATATATTCAATAAGCACTGCAACAAGAAAGAATTTGCTGAATGTAACTTGTCATCTGCAGGAACCTGGAATAGGCACTATCTGTTTTGTCCTCAAAAGGTTCCCTTATTTCTGAAATTATTAATAGAGTGACAATAACAGAAGGGGAATGAATATCTTCAAGGCTCAATATATCCAAAATTAAGGTGCAAACATTATTTCTACTTAAAATGGCATTTACTTGACTGAAACATTATGTTGAATGCATGAATCCTATTATTTGTATCTCCTAAATTGGACGCCTCAATCCTCATACCTATATTGAGTTCCAAACACGTTCACTCATACAAGAAGAACATTACCATAAATTTTAGGGGAAAAATATGCAGGCATTGACATTACCTCTTCAACTGCTTTTTCTCGCAGCCTTTCTGAATATTTTAACGCCCTAATTTCCGACTGTGCATCTGCTAATTCCCTTTCCTTATCTGTAAAAATAACATATAAGATAAAACCAACTTTGTTAAACATATCAAACAAGATGTACTTATTATTCATATAAACCAACTAAAAATCCAAATAGACAGCCAATATCTACATAATATTGACAGTATCTCGGCAAACTTAAGGAAGATCACTGAAACCCCTCCATTTCTAATGATAATAATACTAACCATCCAAATTCCCAGCTTTGACTGAATTCCCAACAAATGACAGAAATTCCCTTCAGTTCTGCCTTTTTCCCAGTAGGGACACACTAGGAATCGGTCCAGTCCAGTGGCCTTGGCACTGGGCCATATCATATAACAATAACATCCATTTATTGTAATGCAAAAGAAAAAGATAGCGCTGTTATCAATGTGATGGGTAAAGAACTCTACATTGGCAAAAGAGAGAGAGCCATATCATATAACAATAACATCCATTTATTGTAATGCAAAAGAAAAAGATAGCGCTGTTATCAATGTGATGGGTAAAGAACTCTACATTGGCAAAAGAGAGAGAGAAAGGATTAGAAAAGTTCCACATGCAGGATTGGAACCGTTCCCTTAAAAACCCAAAGCAAAAATCAGACAAAAGAGAAAGATATGCTTGTCTATCAAAATCGAAGAAACCCAATTCACAACTGAAAGACCTAACATCGTCAGCACAACCAATCATCAATTCATTATCTTAAGCCCTAACCCATCAACCTCGATTCTCGAGCTAGTCCCCTAAAAAGGAGCTTTACCCACCTAACCAAAAAAAAGCTATGTCATCTTCTGCAACCTTTATAGAAAAAAGCAGCCATCTTTAAAGTCTAAAGAGCTAATCTCATCTTGTAACCAAATTCACAGCTGAAAGACCCTAAAAAAACACTACTCAAACCCTGAAAACCTAAAATTCAACAGCAAAAGCGGGGGGGAACGATCGATCGGAAAGGGAATCCACACCTCGAGCCTCGTTTTCGAGCCGATTGAGCTCGACTTTGACGGGATCGGATCCGTGGAGGAGATTGATGAGATCATCGACTTCGTAGCTCCCGGCGCGAGCGATGTAGGAGCTCTTCTTGCGGGATTTGAAGGAAGCTGATGGCGTCAGCATCGACGCCCTGGATGCATCGGAAGAAGAGAAGGTAGGAAGAAGATGAGATTCTGCATTGCAGCTGCTTGGATCCGCCATGAGAGATCTGCTCCTCTTCGTTCTTCGAAGATGAAGAAGAAGAAGAGAGAGAGAGCTCAATAAGAAGAAGAGGTTCTGAGTTTTAAGAGGGAGAGAGAGGTATTTATAGAGGAGAGATTAGGAGGAGGTTTTGGGCGGGTTTAATTGAAGTGAGAGAGATCTGCAAATCGGAGTTATAGAAACGGTTTCGGCCTCCGTATCGGGCATTGTCGAAACTGTTATAATTAACCGACATGCGAGTCCCGTAACTGATAGCTCACTTGGTCACTTTCATTGCATGCAGTTGTATTCTCAGGAATCTTTAGAAATGTACTCCTTAAAAATAGCTAAAACTAAAACAACATAAGTGGCAATCAAGTAATATATTCTTTAATGGAGAATTAATTACGGGGGAGATCGTAAATAAATACGCAACCACCACCGTTATAAATCAAGACCTAGGAGATAATCAAATAAGCTATCCATCTTATATAGAGTTGTAAACGGGTAGGTTCCGGTCCGGGTCCATAGTGGAACCGAAACCGAAACCGTTAAGGAAAAGGTGAAACTGGATTTGGACCCGAAATCGTTTCGGAACCGATTTCTTGGCTTCAAAACCAGTCCGATATATGGGACAGGTTTGAATCCGAGTCCGGATTTAGGTAGATAATGATATTTAAAAAATAATAATTTTATGAGAGATTTTTTAGAATTGAGATAATATGTCGGGTTTCGGGTCCATGGATCCAAACTACGGTGGAACCGGAACCGGAACCGAACTCATTTACTTATCGGGGCCTAAATAAGGATCCAGACCCGATTTTTAACGGATCAGAACCTCCAGGTAATCGGAGAATCAGGTACCCATTTACATCCCTAATCTTATATCATTCACCGCTTCAACCTCCACTTTTTCGATTATGCTTTCTTGCACCCCATTTTACTATGAATTACTAGGAATTCATTCCGTGCATATAAATGAGTGCTGTTTTTTTTTTTTTTTTTTTTTATGTGAATGATAAGAAGGCTTGTTCAAGACTACTTTAAGCTTGGAGGGGTAGTAAACAAGTCAAAATGTTGGCCATTAGATGATTGTCGTAATTCAATAACAATTTTAATTGCATTATTACATAATTTAATAAAAGTTCTGCAATATCATAAAATTTATTTGGTATAGAGAATGTTTGGAGAAATATCTAGATTTTGGTTACCGGTGTGGAAATCAATGATTAACGCACCCCATTTTATCTCAGAGAAAAGTTAGGGCATTTATCTATCTGTAGCATGACAAACGTGCCTTTACATCAAAGAGAAAAGGGCATGTTTAACACTAGTTTGAGAATAAGTCATTTCCTTGATCAACCCATTCATGGTTGGGTTGTTTGTTGCCTCTTGAGAAAAATGAAAGCCTTGAAAATATATAAATGATTGTTCAGGTGAAACACTTTTGGTGAGGTGGAGAGAGAACATTAACAGCATTGTAATTCTTATTTTATTTTATTTTATTTTTACTAAAAGATGAAACTATTTGGCTGCTCTATAGACCTAGTTTTCTCTTCTCAATCATGTGGATTTTTTATTTTGACTTTTATATCTTAATTTTCCTTGAATATACTCAAAGCTTTCGTATACTTTTCAATGTAAAAAGATTCCATTTTCATGGTAACAGAAGTAATTGAGAGGTCAAACTGTGACACATGTGACATAACAAAGTGTTTTTTTTTTTTTTTTTTTTTTCCTTCTTTTATTGGGATTTGAACTCACTCACTTTAACTATGTGATGAGGTTTGAAAGGTCCAAGAAACACATTGGAAGTGACAGATTAATCGGTGCTTAAAAGCATGCGTTTGACTAATTTGATGTTGACCTTCCAACTGGAGACATTATATATATGAGCAAGGTGGTTTTGAGCAGCTTGTAATTCTAAATTGAAAAGTTAATGTCACTCTGAAGGTTGGATTGAGACTAATATAAAACATTTCACGATCAGGACGCATTAATCATATTTAGCTGTTTTTTCCCATTTGTATGGGCTTTCTTCCCGCTTGTGCAAGCTTCTTTCGCGTGTGTATGCGGTCTCTCTCTTGGTCCCCAGCCCTTTGGGTTGAGTACCAAAAAAAAAAATCATATCTAGGGGTAAGAATGGTTTCCTAATCACATTCATTATAGGGATCCTGTCACTCCTATTACACACAACTGTGCAATCCAAAAAAAAAAAAGAGTCAAAGATCGGATGATTAGGATTGCCCAATCCAAAAATATTTTGTGGGCAAACTTAGATCTGCAGTTGATTGGATGATTAGGATTGTCCAATCCAAAAATATTTTGTGGGCAAACTTAGATCTGCAGTTGGGAATTACACCGAGTAGATCACTATGCTTTTTTTTTTTTTTTTGGTTATGAGATTAGATGACTATACTCACTGCATTAAGATTGCAACATAAACATTACACAGGTATTGCATAAAGCCCTAAATAGTTCTTTTAAGGAAACATACAAAGTTTGTGCATACAGGTCTGTCTGGCCCTAAGAATCACATTGTATATTTTATTTTCTGCTTCTAACATCATGAGACTCACATTTGTTAAAGATTAGGTTCGTTTGGTAACTGAGTTGGATGATTGAGATTGGGTGATAATTTAATTGAAACCTCACCATTTGGAACTGTGGCTGTTTGGCTGAAGGATAAATTTGTCACTTGTGGACTTATTTTAAGTTTGCATCAGAAATAAAATTTATGTTCGGTTTGTTTGCATGAAATACATATGAATTCATATTCAAATTGGTTCCTCTGAATGATTATTAAGCGCTAAGGGGTGAATGATATAAAGTTGGATATTCATTTCTCATCCTCCCTTAAACTCAATTTCCATGAAAGGGGGTGATTTGATGGTCATTTTTGAAGATTCACATTTGATTCTTTATTTTTAGCCACTTGTCGAAATACATCTTAGGAATTCACTTACATGAAATAAACAGGCCCTCAGTCTTCTTGCCCTCTGAGCAATTTGCTTATCGTTTTTATGCCAACAGGTTCTTGGATTAGACTTGGGCATGTGGGATGAAAAGGCCTCATCATAAAAATAGGGTGGTGCAACAACAAACCCTAGTCGATTGTCGTATTCGTTGACTTTATGCCTTATAGCTCAATACTGATTTAACTATGAAAAAGATTATTGAGATTCAATCCAACACCTAAATTAGGTTGAATGAGAGTTAATTAGGGATGACTTCTGATTCATAGAGGGAGTGAGGTGTGTAGGTGTAGGCTGCAGTGAGTGTGAGGATGGTAGAATAGATTAATCAAAAGTTGCCTCAGTTGGGGTTCATAAGCTAGTCTGCATATTTCTTTGTGAGTGGGCAGCTCTCTGGTGAGATTTTCACAATTATGACTATCCCTAAAAAGGTTTTTTGCTTTGTCATTTTAGAGATGCAGGTATATTCTTGCCAAGGGGAACCTTAAAGTTTTCATTTAGATTTTTGATGAAATAGGGCATGGCGCATTTTTTTAACTACATTAAGAGATGGAAAGACTTGGTCCGTCAATCAAAAGTTTCCACTGGCACTTTATTCCTTGAAAAACTGCCACAGACCCATCCCACCAACACCGATATTGTCCTCTTTGGGCTAACTCTCAAAAGCTATCCCCAAAAGGCCTCATGCTCGGTTCTGATACCATTTTCTCACAGACCCATCCCACCAACAACGATATTATCCGCTTTGGGCCTTTGGCCCGTACGGTTTTATTTCTAGGGTTGACCCGCAGGTACCCCCAAAAGGCCTCATTGCTACAATAGGCGAGGGTCCGGACTTATAGCCAGGATCGTAGCACCTCACACATCGGATGTGGGATTGGGGTGTTACAAAAACAATCATATATTGTTCCTAACAAGTGTGTGGCAACTACCTTTTATTGATTCAATTGCTGGCCAACTCTCCCACTGTGCAAACACAGACCCAAAGATGAATTGTGTAATTAGGTGATGTAGGCTCATGGTGTGAATTACTTGAGTAGAAAGTCCTATTTGCATTCTCTTTGAACTATAATTGAACATATATAGAATTTATGTAACAGAGTCTCAACTATAAGACTCTTCTACATTCTCCCTTCTCTTGATGTATTAAAAGTTGTTCTAGAAAATGAAACACTTCCCAAGTCCTCTAACCTACATAGGTCCTAGGAATCAAAATCCCTAAGACAGGAACCATATATGCATAAAATGTTAAAATGGAATAAAAAAAAATTAGAAAGTAACAAGAGAGCTTACATGTTTCCGCTTCATCCACTTGCAGGCCATCATATGAAATAATAGAACAGGTTCTACTTTAAATTTTTTTTATGGCATTGGCCAGCATTATCATCAATTCATCATACTCCCCCATGCATTCTCCCCTAAATTGTCATCAGATAGCGTCACTAATCAGCCACATCTGGTTGCAACTTTATATCATCTGGATGAATTTGTCATGCCAAACTCCATCTTCTTGGGCCTGATAGATTTTGGGTCCTCGTCAAAGAGTCAACTATGTCCATGCTACTACTATGCACCCTTCCTTCATGTACAAGGGTACTGTGGCCAGCAAATTAGGCCATTCATTCCTTTAGCAAACCCATCACCATTGCCAATCAAGGTCTAAGAATGGAAAGATGGAGAGAACCAATCGCGTGTACTATGTAATTGGTTTGATGAAATCTTGAGAGAGAGAGTATAGAAGGTACATTTGTATGTCATTGGAAAGGAAAATTGCATCTTTTTCCTTTTTCAATTAGTCAATTCAGATTAACATTTAGTTAAAAGCATCATTTTCAGATAACAGTTTGGCTGGTCCCCCTGCCTAATACCTTTATGAAAAAGAGCAAAAAGTGACTAAGATAGCCTTCATCTCAAGAGTCAGGAGCCCATGTTTCCTTGAAACAGGGGAACGCTATTCTGGCCTACTGCGGAGCCCATGTTTCCTTGAAGCATTTGAGAGGTCCATAGATGACATGGATTTTTTACACATGGCGCTCAAGGATAGGCCGATATAGGGTTCCCCTATTTCAACGAAAGAGGGGATCCTGACTCTCATCTCAAATGGTTATTTTTTTTATAGGCAACGAAGAAAATATATTAAGGAAAGAGTGTTACAAAGAGACCCAACTAAAGGGCACTATGGTATAAAAGCATTATACCACAAAACAAGTTATATAGTGAAAGTTAAGAAGTTAGAAGACCTATCAACCCCTTGCTTAGCTAAAAAGTCTGCAAAACCATTTGTTGTCCTCCCAACATGAATAAAGCTCACTTGAATTGAACACAATAGAGCTCTAATCTCATTCAAATAGAACTGAAATTTCCAATGAAACATAGCCGAAAAAGACACCCAAAATATAGCATTAAGAGAATCACTTTCAACCACAAGTCAATAACGAAAAGAGGTTGAAGTGAAAATCCAAATAGCTTATAAAATAGCAAAAACCTCAGCCTCATTAGACTCCATATACTTTGAGAACAAAGCCAACACAATGCCTTCACTATTGCGAAGCACCCCACCAATACCCGCCGGCCCAGGTTTTCCCCTAACTGCCTCATCCACATTGAACTTAAGCACACCTTCCGAAGGAGGAGCCCAAGAAAACACCTTTCTTATTTTCTTAACCCCACAAAATAGAGAGGCTTCCCAATTGTGTAACACCATCAACTCTTAGACTATCAAACTCACACTTGAAAGTGGCCCATTTGGCAATTTGAGCCACCACCAATAACGTCAAGTCTTCCATTGACGACGAGGACCTTTTGAACACTGTGTCATTCCTCTCTCAAATGGTTATGTTTGGTAAGAAAGAGTGCATATTTGTCCAATAAAAAATAGAAAATAAGAAGCAATGTCAGAATTGCTTTGGCTTAGATACCAAGTAGATATGGAGATGGTACGATGAAACTCAAAAAATGGTAGGAAGTAGAAAATTTGGTGATACTCAAGCAGCAGAGACAGTCCAAGTCGTGTTTTCCTGCATATCCACCAACTCAAGGTAGGAACACGAAAAGACTGAATAGCAAGAGGAAACAGTGGAGAAGGGCTTTGTTGTATCCAAATGAACTCTCTGTATCATCCTTCCCCTGAACATGGTTGTTCCAGAAAGGAACTCTGCCAGATCTTATCCTGACATGTCAATGGTATGCTCACTCTAGAATTAGAAAGAAGTACCGTCTGATATGCCTTAAATCATGGAAATAGTAGGACTGTTAATGCATTGTAAACCTTAAATGTTAATGCATTGAAACCCTTGGAGAAAACCAACAGTTGCAAGTTCATGATTTTTCAGCAAATGTTCTTTGGATAATAAGGTCAAATTGTGTGTCACTATGCAGCATAACCATGAATGTTGTGGTTCTGCAATATCTATGGCAGATCGTTGCTTGAGGGCTGTATGAAGGTTTTCTGGGGCAGGGCGTTCTGTGCAAATCTCCCCATATGTTAAGTTGCTTTCAAGGCAAAAAGTACATTTGTGGCTGTAAATGTAAAAACAATGTCAACCCCAAACAAGTCTCAGGATGTTTGAATGAACCATCACGGCAAAATGGAGATTGATAATATATCAAAAAGAATATGTAAAATAATGCTCACATCTCATCATTCATGGGAGACTTTCAAACAGAAAATCAAGCAATGATTACAACAACAACAACAAAAAAATAAATAAATAAATAAAACTTGAAAGGATGAACTCTTCTTCAGGATTTCTATTCCATTCAGATGAGAAGTAAAAAGTTTTGTTCTAATCATGTGTACATCGCAAAGTCTGAGCCAATTGTGTTATGCACAAGTTGAAACAAGTAGGTTTATTGGTTGCGAAGAATCACCAACACACATGGTCATACCATTGGTATCTGGGCTGTCCATGTGGTGCAACCTACCATCGATGGTCCAGCCCACAATACAAATAACCTCATGAAGGGACAATCCTGGCCACCCAATTAATAGAAAACCCTCCAGATGTGCACTGTTTACTCCTTTTTCTGATCTGTTTAGTTCAACATTCAAAATGCCAGCAATTAAAAATAAAAGCAGGACAACATCTTATAAAGAGCCATTGGAAAAATTCTCCATCAGAGGTTACTCTTGCAAAATTGAATAATATGACCTAGGTTGTGTTAGTTAACATATATGAGACGGAGAATTGGTGATTACTGAAACATATAGCAATGCACTATTAGATAAATATTATCATAACTTGGTGCATTTTGATCTCAAATACCCATGCAGTTAATTTCTAGATGCAGCTAAAAGAAACATGGAAAAATGGCAGAAACCTCCATGACCAGTTCTCGCACTCAACCCTGTAATCCCCACCTCCATTCTGGCAGACAACTTTTCCCTGTTTTTTCTGCAAAATGCAAACAGTCCAAATCTTAAGTTTATTGTTCTAGAGACTAACAGAATTAGCACCTCAAGAAAAACAGTCCTAGTGGCCACGTTAACGATCAGATACCAATAGTTAAATCAGGTTTTGAAGCCAAGACCAACAACTGCCAGCACGTTGGGACACTCTTTCCAAAAATTAAAGAACATCGGCAAATAATAAGTTGAAGGAAACAGAACTCTTCTTTGAGGCTTTCAATCATTTTTCAATGCAAAATACAGAAGTACAAAAATAATGGAAATTATTGCTCATAAAATGGCTGATGATATCCACAGAGCTGCCTAAGCACTACTTCCATATACAGGGAATGGAATTAGTTGCTCAAAAAATGGATGACAATGTCCAAAGAGCTGCAAAGCTCTGCATCCATATACAAGAACATGATATGCATCAATGGAGCCCAACTACAGGTTATAAATTGGAATATGTTAGTGAAGCAAGCATATGTAAAAGAACCTAGATTGATCTACCAAGTTCCAAGCCACATAAATATCCCAAAATACCACAACTTCTGCAACAAAAATCAGGTGTCTAGAAAGAAAAAGAAAGAGATTCATTTTGGCCATTATAAGGGTAAAAGTGAAACCCTCACATTACGTCACAAATACTAAGTACTTTATAACAAGTTATAATGATAATAATGGCTATGTAATTAATACGCATTATTTAAAATAAAATAATCTCACATGAAATGCTCCTTGGCACTTAAATACAATAAGGAAAAAACCTTCACACTTTAGAAAGAAAGACTGCAGAGTATGCAGTAGAGAACCATGATTATACAACAAGGTTCCAAAGTCTAGATACAATAATGATCAGTGTTGAAATAGTAATGCAGACTGTTGTATCGTCTATTTAATCACTTTCTTGCTCTGAAAAAAAGTTCAGTATCTCTTTTCATTGGTAACACGACTTGAACGCACAATCTTGTGGTTGTGACAATAAGCGCCCACCAATTGTGATCTTAGGAACAGATTGTGGGTTGTGACAATAAGCACCTACCAACTGTGATCCTAGAAGATGAAAAAATTTTAAATCTCCATTATTCGGGGGATCTTAGCATGATATACATAATAAAAAATGAATGTATTTGTATGTACAATATGGTTTCATATTTTTATTTTTTCTGACATATTCACGTAACAATAACAATGACAGCAAAAGGCAACAACATAATGGGAGAAATTGCTGCATAACAACCTTACTTGCTTTAGACCCTAGCAAACACTGAATGAAAAATATGTAAGAGACACACATAACAAAGAAAAAACAATATATATATATATATATATAACCTGATCATTTACCTTATAGTGATCCTATCAATCCTTGCATTTGGATAGAACATTAGTCCATGGTGAAACCTTGTCAAGAGTCAAGACTTACTTGAAGAGCTTCTCTTGCATGTTGAAATTTTGTCACAAGTATGGCAAAGTTTGTGTATGAATGGATACAATTGATTTGAATATTATGACAGAATGGATTTTCTTTTCCATGTATAAGTGTATAACTATGCAATCAGAATGACAAAAAAAAAATGCAAATAATGTAAGGTGGTAAAAGTACCCTTTTCTTTTCTGGCAGTTCCATTCCAGTTAAGATGGCTGGTGCTATTAATGATTGGAGAAGAATCAGAGGAAAGAAAAATATATCAAACTTTCAAAGCCATATTTTCTGAATTCCACGCTGCCCAAAGGTAGCAGTTATGTAGACATTTGTTGTGCCAAATCATTGTCACAATTTGTGACTCAGTGTGCCAAAAAAAAAAAACCATGCTCCCTCATCTCCATTACATTAAGTGTTTGAAATCCAAAATTTCATAAAATCTCCTTTAACATTGTTACATGATTTCTGACACAGACTGATGGAAAAATATGCACAGCATCTCAGCATCAGCACTGATCTGCCATGTGCATTAAAGAGGTGTCAAAATGTCCTTTTGTCTTAAATTAATATGAACATGTCTGCTATATGCCTCTACAGTTCTCTCGCATTTCTTTTCTCACTTCACCTTTGTACTAAGCTTTGCAATATTTCAGTCACCACTCTTTGCTTGCACCTCCCGGCAACATGGAACAAAAGTTATGGCTTTTGTGCCATAGTCCTTCCCCAGGCTTTACTTGAGTTGAATGTTTCTGCAGAACATTGGGGTAGTGGAGTTTGGTTTGCACCTCAGGAGATAGGATCCCTTGACTAAGTAGGGGTTGCGTGGTGCCTCCTGTTTTCAAGACAACTTAAAGCGGTGGATATCCCCTCTATGTAGCATTAAGACCTTGCCAAGTCCTCAAGGGCTGACAAACAAGTATTAGTTGCCAGCAACATGGAATGCCTTTAATTGGCCTGACTGAAAAGCCAGAATAGGATAAAGAGGTCTTTCTTTATTTATCCTATTAGGCTGGAACTGGCCTTCCCCTGGATCTGCCATGACCAAGAGCATGTCTTGTGAGCTCTTCTAAAGAATAGGTTTATAAATTATAGTTGTTAGATGTTGGTGACTAGACAAAGAAAACTACCTGAAGACCATCTGTTTACGGCAATATGGAATTGTCAAAGAACACTAATTAGCTTGATGGATTGAGATATGACATAAGTGTGCATACAAATGCATCCAATGGGTTTAAGACCCATCTTTCGAACCTTGTCTGTCCCCATCAACACTAACTTCGGACTTCAGTCTACAAAAACCAAGGCATTGAGCAAGTCAAACACCTTCATCAGTTTCCTTTCCCTGCAGACAGACTCAACCAACCGAACCCATGAATCAAACTCTGGCTTAAACCCCTTGTCCGTCAATCGATATAATGCCTCTGTAGCATCCACAGCCCTCCCAGACTCACACAAGCCGATCAGCAACTCATTCGAAGTGGCAAAGTGAGGCACATAACCCCGTTCAAGCATTAAACCCAACAAGCTCATGGCCCGCTTCATCTCCCCTTCCCTGCACAAGTAATTCATAACAATACGGTAGCTAGCCTTATTCAGATAAACACCATCATAAGGCAATCTCTCCAGCATCTCCATTGCCTCCTCAAACCTCCTTTCCCCACACAAGCCACCAATGATCACATTGAAAGTCACCACATCAGCTTTGCACCCTTTCTCCTTCATCTCTTTCAGCATTGCGATCGCTTCATCAACTCTACCAACTCTACATAGAGAACCAATCAATGTCGTATAGCAGATGGCATCAGCTTCAAGTCCACATTTCCTCATTTCATCAAAAATCTCTTTGGCTTCTTCAAATCTCCCATCCTTGCAAAACCCATTCATCAAAGCTGAGTAATTAAAGATGTTTGGAATGCAACCATTCTTCCTCATAAATCCCATGATGTGTTTTGCCTTGTCGGCCTTCCCACCTTGGCAAAACCCCTTGATCAAGACATTGTATGTCAACGCATCAGGAAAGATTCCCTTGGAAACCATCTCTTCAAATAATTCAATTGCTTCGCTGAGCCTCCCACCATTGCTGAGACCACCCATGAGAGTACAATAGGTAATTTGATTGGGCAGCGAGTGCTTCAACATTTTCATCTTCTTCATAACTTCAAATGCCGAATCAAGATCTCCACACTTGCAATGGTACTTCAACAATATATTGAAAATGCAGGTATTGGGTTGCAAACCAAGCTTCGTTCTCGAATCAGAGAGCAGCTTCTGGGCTAAATCAATGCGACCCGATTCAATAAGGAGGTTGAGACAGGTGCTAAGGGCTTTAGGCGACGGTTTCTCCCGGATAAAAGGCTTAATGGCATAAAACATTTGGAGCGTCTTTTCATGGAGAGAAGATTTAGAGAAATGCTTCATGAGATTGAGGAAGAGTCCTTCATGAAACTTGCAGGTTTCAAAGGTCATCTGATGGAGGATGGCATCAACAGCATTAAACTTCTTATAAAGCGCGAGCTTGTGTAGGATGGTGGAATAAGTGGAGTGATTGTGATTGAAACCTCGCTGCTCTGATGCCATGTTAAAAATATCCAATGCCTTTTGTGGGTTTTTTTCCATCTTGATCATGTGAATGGCAGTCTCATGAGAAATGAATCTGGGTTTTCTTGGGACTTCTTGAAGGGAATCGAAAGAGGGTGGAGGGTCTGGTTTTCGGGATGTGGGTTGCTTTTGGTATTGCAGAGGAGATATCCATGGAAGGGAAGAGAAGTAACGATGGGAATTCACACACTTCCTTCTAGAAATCATGGAAATGATGCAAATGAAGAAAGAACAACTAAAATTAAATCAAAACAGCCTCTAGTACTAAACAAACTAACAACCCCAACTCAGCTCTGATTGAGCTCTTAATACAGAAACAGAAACCCAAGCTTCTTCATAGTCCTGAAACTCCAGCAAAATTCGAAATTGGGGTTGTTTATAAGTTAAGATTTCTACAGAGACCTGCACTTATCTTGTGGAATCCATACACTTTCTTCTAGACATCATGAAAATGAAGCAACTGAAGAAAGAACAACTAAAATCAAATCAAAACAGCCTTTAGTACTCAATAAACTAACAACCCCAACTCAGCTCTGATTGAGCTCTTCATACAGAAACAGAAATCCGAGCTTCTTCAAAGTTGTGAAATTTCGGCAATATTTGAAACTGGGTTGTCTATAAATTAAGATTTCTATAGAGATTTGCACTTATCTTGTGGACTTCTGGAGTAGAAATTTCCAAACTGTAATCAATCCAAAATGGTAGAGCCTTTTGCAGTCACTCCTCCACTTCGGAACAAACTTCGTAGAGAACCCAATAGAAACCATAGAACGACTAAATCATTAGAGATCGAAACCCAGAAACATTTCGAGAAAACAGATGAAATCAGAGACGTGATTGCAGCTATAGTTTGAGATGAAAACCCAAAAGCCCTCTTGGGAGGGAAGGGAAATAGCAGCAGAAAGCCTGGCCAAATCATTAGATCTCAGCCGTCTGTTTTATTAACACATAATCGAATCTCAGTCGTCAAAACGGTATAGATGATGATGCAAGGATCTGGACCTGGATCCATATTTAGACATCCACATACAGATACAATTAGGGTTATAAACGGGTTGGTTCCAGTCCAGGTCTCTGGTGGAGTCGAAACTAGAACCGTTAAGGAGAAGGTGGAACTGGACTTGGACCTGGACCCGGAACCGTTTCGGAACCTATTTCTTGGCTCTGGAACTGGAACCGGAATCATATATGGGGCGGGTCTAGATCCGGGTCCGGATCTAGATAGAGAATATATATAAAAAAAATATGATTTTTATGAGTGATTTTCGAAAATTGAGGTAATATGTCTGGTCCACAGATCTAAACCAAGGTGAAACCAAACTAGAACCCATTTACTTATCGGAGCCTAAATAAGGACCCAGAACCGATTTTTAACGGGTCGGAACCTTCGGGTAATCAGAGAATCGTGGACCCATTTACATCCTTAGATACAATACATAGGCTATGTTAAATCCATAGCAACTTAAGTTTAAAAAAAAATCATGATAATATAAATAATAAAAAATATCCAAATAAAAAAATAGGGTTTTTACCGGAAAATCTCCTTAGACCCTTGCTAGACCAAAAAGGATTACAAAGAAATTTATGGCCCGGAGTAGTCGCATGGGCCCTTTTCGATTTTGTAGGTTTTAATTTTCATGAATAAATATTTATCCCGCGCCTGACTTCTTGTTTTCTTCTTCTTCCTCATCTCTTCTTTTTCCCTCTCCATCAATAGCGACCAAGGGTGGGGGAGCACCATATAATACAATTTTTTAAAATCCTTCTAAATTTTCAAAAAAGCCCTGGTATATTTTGAAAACTACATGTATTTTTTCAATGTGACCCTCCTAAAGAAATTTCTACATAGTGGCCTTCCCAATGATGAATTCTTAAATCCGCCCCTCTTTAATTTTCTCTCTTTAGATTTTAAATATGTAAATGTGATTGTCCTCTTGAATTCTTGATCTACCTAGAATTCTTGATCTTCCTCATTTGGTCGGAGCCTTTGGAGGAGTTGGGATATGGATATGTTATGGATCCAAACCTAAAAATGAGTTTCATCCCAATATATTTGGAACCGGATACATGGAATAATTCAATACCTATTTCCAACCCTTATTGATTAGGTTAAATATTGAAAAGTCTTTCATATTAATGAAAAGCTTGGAATGCCCTTGGTGGAGCCTTACACATCTAAGCTGCTAAAAAAACCAAGAAGAAGAAGGAATAAAGAAAAAAGGTTCCTCCTCCATAGTTTTACTTTTGAAAGCTTGGACTCATCATCAAACTTATCATGTGCAAGATGCTTCAGTAAAAAAGATAATAGAAAGCTTGAATGTTTTACATGCAATCAATACCTTACCAACAGACTGCACCTTGTGAGTGGTTTAAGATTTTAATGAACACCACTGAAAAACTCACGGATCTAAAATAAGAGTTAATTAGATTAAGATTTAAAATAAAATATATAAAAATTTAAATTATAATTATAATTAGTGCATTTGATAAAGTTATAGTTATTTTATGAGGTAATTGGAAACCATATTTGTGAGGTCCCGCCCTTGGTGGGCCCTCTAAATACTATTTTATAGATTAATTTATACTAATCTATGTTAATTATTGGTTAATTATTGCTAATTACTACTAATCTCTACTAATCCTTGCTAATCTTTGCTAATCTTGGTTAATTACTCTTTATTTGTGCTAATTAGGGGTTTATTAGAGAGATTAGTTAGATTCTCCTAGCTTCTAGTTAGGTTAGCTTAGTTGAGTAGAATTTTCAATTAATTGGGTGTTAGTGCTAAACCTATGCTATTAGTGTTAATTAGGTCCTTAGTAGAGTCTAGCTAATTAAGTGGGTTTAGTTATGCTAAAGGTGCCCTCTCTAGAAGCTTCTTGCCTAATGACCAGCCTACCCTCAAACCCTAACCCTAATCCCATTAAACCCTAAGGCTAACCTAGTAATTAATCATCCCACCTAAAACTATAAAACCTCTCTTATCCCCAAAACCCTAAACCCTAAACCCTAAGCTAATCTCAGCCCTCTTCCCAAGAAAACAACCTCCAACCACCCAACTGCCATTTCAATTCCTCCCCTACGTTTGAGCAAGAGATAGCCACTGCCCATCTTCCTTCCCATCTCATTTCCTCAAAGCTACTGTTGCTGTCTTCTTCTACTACTTCTCCTTCATTCTGTTCTGCTGGGAGCCTCATCTTGGAGCTGCTGGAACCACATCACTCTACTGGAACTCTTCCTCTGTTTCCCCCTGGGCTGCTGTGACTGCTGGGGATATCCTTCTTAGAGCTTCAGCCATTGCTCTTCATTTCCTCTCTTCATTCTCTTGCTGGATGTGTACTGGAAACCCCATCTGGAACTACTGCTGTGCTCTTCCTCTTCTTCACTTCAGCTGGAGCAGCCACCTCCTCCATCTTCTCATTTCCCTGCCTGCTGGAACCCCCACTCTGCTAGAATTTCCAGCTGGAAGGCTACTGCTACAACCACTACATCTTCTTCTTTCCATTTCCTCTCTTTATTTCTCTCATTTTCCCTCACTCCACCCACTGAGTCTGTTGCTGGAATTTCTCTGAGAGCTACTGCTGTGCTGGAATTCTTCATAAAGGGGCTGCAGCTGCCATCTCTCTTCATATCCCCTTCTTCCTTCTCTCAATTCTCTCTGGGCTACTGATATCCTGCTGGAATCTCTCCAAGACTACTGTTGAAGCCACTGCTGCTACTGCTGGAATCTATTATAGGAGCTACTGTTGGGCCTTCTTCTTCTTCCTATTGCATTTCAGCTGGACTGGGCTTTTCTCTTCTCTTCTATTACTCTTTCTCTTTACAAATCCTCCTAAAAGGCAAGTGCATCTTACTGTTAATATAGAGTATATGTTGTCTCTTTTGTGATTCAGTAGTTTTCATGTTCATAAGAGGTTCTGTTATGTTGTAGTTTCTACCTGGAGCTTTGTGTTTGTATTTTGGATGGAAGGTCACTGATGGATGGGGGTTTTCACCCCCCATTTGGAAGATCAGTGGGCCATAAGGTGATGGATGGATGGTTTATGTGTTATTAATTGATTAGAAGTGTTTGGGTGAAGTTTGGAAGAGATTGGAAGTGGTTTGGGCGAAAAAGGAGTCCAAACGGAAAAGTTGCAGAAATGCAACTGGGAACGAAATTTCAGTGTGCTCGGTCGACCGAGACCCCCCTCGGTCGACCGGCGACACTGAAATTCCAAAAAAAAAAAATGAGCCTCAGTTAAATTTCTGCAGATTCGGCCTGACTCGCCCAGGACTCGCCCGACAGTGTTCTGGGTCGACCGAGAACACTGGAAAAGTGGATTTTTCAGCTCTCAGTTAGCTCTGTTCTGCAGACTGACTTTTATGTTGTCTGGGTCTACTGGGACCTATCCTGGTCGACCGAGACCACTAAGTTTTAGATGAAAAATTGGCCATCAGCCATTTTCTTGCAGAAAACCCATTTCAATTAGTTTGGTTGACCCGGCTTAGTCCAGGTTGACCCGGTATACATGGTTTTCGCGGGAAATGACTGAAAGTTGGTTTTTCACTCAAAACTCAGACTGTTTACACCCAAACCAACCTGAAACTTAGAATTAGCTTTTAGAAAGTGTTTAAAGCTGGATCATCAATCTTTCTAAGATTTTTAGAGTGTGCGGTCAATCATCCAGGCCAGGTTGTTTGACCGGACACGCTGTAAGCCTATAGAAATTAATCGAGTTGTCCAGGAAGCCTGATTTAAATTAGTCAGTGCACTCGGTTGATCTTCCAGGCCAGGAAATCAACCGAGCTCACAACACATCAGGTTCACCTGGATAACCCTGATTTTCCAGTTTTCAACATTTAGGAGATATGATCAGTTGTGGGGCCCGTTGACCATCCAAATGAGCATTTGTCAGTGTCCTAAGCCCGAGTCAACGGTGTGGCTCAACCTTGACTCGCGGGGACCACTGTTTAGAGTTTTGGTTGATAATCTAAGATGATTCGACCTCTAAAAGTTGTCAACAATGCCCTTAACCCGCTAAGCACCAAATACAGTATTTTACGGCATTAATGACATCGTTTAGAGATCGAATTACCGGAGATAGACCCGAACCTAAAGTGGCCCATTACCTAGGATTGGACCGTTGGATTTCCCGTTGATTCTCTGATTGAAGTTTATACTTCACTGTTATCATTTATTGTCATTCTTAGATCTTTAGAATAGTTGTTTACTATTAATTGAACATAAATGGAAGACCTGAACCTAGGGTATCTAGAGGTGACCCGATAGTGTGGTTTCGGAGATCATTGACCCGTGTCTGTGTTTAGGTGGGCCCTTAATGGGCCTAAGTGTGGAGATGTGGACCCTTTAGCTGGAAGAGGTAGTTCTTATTGGACTGTTAAGCTGTTATGGATTGTAATGGAACTGTTATCAGTAATAGATGGATTAGTTGCCTCGTTTGGACGGTTTAGACCAGGCCATGTACTGATGGACCTTGGTATGGATCCAACGAGTGGGCCTGGACCTTGAATGAGATCCAAAGACTGTACTGAGATGTGTAGACCTCTTAGAGATATTGTTAGGACCTTGTTCACGCAAGGCAAAGCCTAGACAGACACAGACCTTAGAGTTATTCTTGAGTCGGCATGAACATTCACTCGGTTGATTTAAGCTCAGCCTGTGGACTGATCATCCCCGGTAGGAGCTAGTTGAGTATTGTGAAGCTATCATGATGAGCTGTGTGGTTGAGACGGACGGTGTGATACCGTGCCGATCTGGAGTGTTGAGATGATGAGTGATATTCGGGATTAGTTATTCCCTGGTGAGATTCCCCTCCGCGACTGTGTTCAGTATGGGAGGGCCGCTGCATAATATCCCGCGGTATTCCAGCTCGTGTGAATGTGCCACTTTGTTTACAATAGTTTAGATGTTTACGTTATCCTGATTCCTTATGATTTAAATGCACAACTGCTTAGTTCATTTCCCTTGCTACTCATTTAATTTATGCACATGTCTTTACTTCCTTTAATATATATGTTCTATGTTAGTAGTATGCTGTAACTTGCCAGATCGTTTAGATCTGACCCATTCATTGGTGCTTAGGCCTTGACCCAGAGATCCCTGACGACGCACTAGCTGTAGTGGAGGCACCCGTTGCTGGAGAGTACGCGTGGGGCCCGGCCGACACGGATGTCGAGCCGGAGGGCGAGGAGTTTATACATGGGTTTTGAGGGACACTCTTTTATTTGGGTTTTGAGTGAAATTTTGTAGTGAGATGGGTAGAACTCAAATGTATTAACTTTGATTAATATTGAACCATTTTAATTAGACTAATGCTCCGCTCATACTTAATATATATACATCGATACATATTGCTTCCGCTTTGTTTAAATTGTTATGCTTCCGCAATTTAAATGTTATAACTATGTTGGTCAAAAAGTTTTAAATTGGACCTCACTGCGGCCTACAATCTTGGAAGTTCTCGAATTTTCCGGGAAGTAGCGCGCCAATTTCGGGTATTCGAACGAGTATATCGGTGTCCGGAATTGGGGCGTTACAATATTGGATAGGCTAAAAATAGAGTAGAGTGAAATTAAATGGGCCCTAACAATCTAAAATTTCATCTCTATTCTATTGGATGAGTCTGACTTGATAGATAAAGTAATGTTGTTAGCCACATACTCTATTTCACTTCCATTTTAAGTACTTCTATTTTCTCGAGTAAAAGTATATTCTATTTCAAACCTTAACTTCATAATAAGTATCCAAATGGAGTGAAGTAAAATACTCTACTTTAACTTCAATCTACTTCTCCTCCACTAGGGGTGTACAAAAATCCATCGATCCGTAAAGCCGATCAAATTCGCGGATTATTAACCAAACCGATAGTAAACAGATTGGTGACGGATTGAAAACTTTATAATCTGTTAGTAACAGATCAGTGACGAATTTCACCCTCAATCCGTTAATTCAATCCGATATGATCTGTTGACATTAAATATAAATAAATAAAAAAACCTCAAGGGATCGAAATATAAGTTAAGATGTATAAATATAAAAGAAAAAAAAAGCTTCAGGGGTCAAAATGTAATTCACTTATATATATATATATAACAAATGAAATTCTAAAACAAATTTCATTGTAACCCTGAGAGCATGCTTTTTAAATTTTATTTTAACATTAGATTGAATGGATTAAATCGATCAAATCCAGTACTCAACGGATCATATCAATTTTTAATTGCCATGGATTAGTGAGGATTTCAATATGTAGATAACGAATTAATGATTGATTTAGTCTAATCCACACTAATTCGATCTTTCCACACCCTATCCTCTACTTCCCTCCTCATGTAAATTACACTTCTTTTTTTTTTTTTTTTTTTGTAGAGGATTTTACAAAAAAAAAACACTTTAGATGACCAATGGGCCTAAAAGAACACTTTGACCAACCTTGCATCATATCAGTCATTTTGTCTGAAAGGTGTTTTTTTTTTAGGACTTTCAACTAGTGTCCCTAGGGACCTTATTTTTATGAAGCTAAGGGTCCCTAGGGATCCTGTGGTGGACACGAATTAGAACAAAAGAGGCGTTTTCTCGTGTTTCGTTGTCAGCAAGTCTATTTGCACATACAAGGTTTGTCTGCACCCATTTCTTGAAGACCATTTGCACCTTTTGAAGACTATTAAAGCCACATGCTTTGTTTGGTGGAGAACATTAAAGTGCATATGATACTCCGTTTGGAGCAAAGCAATGGAATGGTGAAGTTGGTACTTTACCCTAAAACTTGATTTTGTACTTTTGATAAACCCTTTTCATAATTCCTAGTTGCATGTGACTATTTCTGCATGCATCTCATTGTCTTCTTCCCCACAGCATCCCATCATAAAAAGATAGACAGATAGAGATTTGAAATCAAAGTGTTTGTGTTTTCCTTTTCCCTTCCAATATAAATGCTAAGAAGAAGAAATGTTGTTTTTTTTATCATGTCCATTGATTAAAAACCCATTGGGCCCTTTTAAGGGAAATAACAAATCAGATTGCTGACAACCGTGTGATTATTCTAAGATTTTGAAGGTGACTAGTATTTGTAGATCTCAAAGTCAGCAGCTAATGACTTGAACCAAATGTTTCAAGCCAAGATAGAGATTGGCGTGCAAACATCTTTGATAGGATTTTTTATGTTTTTATTTTTCACTGACATTGATGTGAGAATAATGTGGACCAAAAGAAAATGTTTTGAAATGAGTTATGTGATTAGAAAGAACGTAGATAATCATATATGATATAAAAAAAATTCTCTATGATTACCACTTGGGGTTATTGTAAAAAAAAAAAAGTAAGATCAATCGAATCAATATTATCAGAAATAATTGTACCACTACCAACGAATAGCCTTACTTACCAGTCAACTTCCAAATGGACTCGTGGTATTGAACAAATGTTCATCTTACAAATTGGATATGTTCAGTGAAACATGATTGTTATTGTTGATTTAACCAACTAATATAAAAAAATTTAATGTTGCAGTATTCCTTTGGGTGTTGATGTCCTAACAATATTACATTATGATGATGATTTTCAATTTGATCTCAAACATCCTCAATATATCGGCGGAAGACAGAATATGAGGCATCTCCCTAAAACCATAACATATAGTGAGCTGGTGAACGTTGCACTCGAAGCATCAAACTGGGAAGCAAGTGTGGAAGCCTTATGTATAACGCACTTTCTTCACAACGGAAGTTTTTTTTTCATTGATAGACATTGATGATGACAATGATGTAAAGCGAATGTTTAGAGCTTCGTGGACTTATCTAAGAAACAATATATTGTTGTTCGTTGTAAGAAGGGAATGAGACACATATGCTACCAAAGAAACCCCAGAAACCAGGTTCGTACGTAGTGAAATTTATTTTTAATCCATAATTGTGTTTATATAAATCCAAAGTTAATTAATCCATGTATTTTTTTTGCAGAAACCATAAGAGGCAAAGAAATAAACATCAACGAGAAGCCTTGATAAATGAAATTAGGTTAACCAAAGTAACAGAGTTGGTGATCGGGACATACACGAAAGAATTTCTCACTATCGACTTGAATGAGGATTGCGATTTCAATTTTCCATCGGTGTCGAATGTTATGATAGGAGAGGAGGAACCAATCATTCGGGCTTTGGACAATGATGCAAGTATGGATTGTTCTAAGGATGATCATTACTCTGCGAGTATAGCCTCCATTTCAAGACACACGGAAGAACATAGTTCAAACAAGGAGCAACAATTTCATCGTCCGGATGAGTGGATTACTAGAGGGTTGAACGATGCAACCATCAAGCAGAACTTCACAACAGTGGACACGATGGTGCCCGAGGCAATCATATATGAGGAGGGAGTTGATTCAGCAAGGGAGATGTGGTTGGGTCATGAGTTTAGCGATCGTGAAGCTTTCAGAAGATGTATTGCAAAGTTTGCAATTTACAGTAACTTTAATTTGGAGCATGTGGGCACCAACATAAAACAAGTAACTGCGCGCTGCAAAGATGCAAATTGTCATTGGAGAATACATGCATCCATGGTTGAATTGAGACCACATTTCAAGGTGCGGAAGTATATAGCAATTCATTCTTGTTCGAAGCCTATGATGGGGGATAGCTCATCCACAGGCATCTACGAGGCTTATAGCAGATTTCATTGAATAGAGGGTACGATACAATAATGATATAAGACCAAAAGAGATAATCAGTGAATATCAAATGTAGTTTGGTACCCTAATCAGCTACAGGAAGGCACACATGGCTAAGGAAGTTGCTTTGCGCAAGGTTCGAGGGTCGTACGAAGAGTCGTTTCAGATTCTACCACTGTATTGTAATGAACTTAAAATGACAAACCCGGGCACAGTGACCAACATCGACATCACATCTAATGACCATTTTAGACGTTTCTTCTGGGCCTTTGGTCCCTGCATTCTAGCTTTTCAGAACTCTCTGCGACCATTGATAGCAGTAGATGGCCGGTCACATCTTCGTGGCAAATATCCAAGAGTTCTACTAGTAGTTGTGACACATGATGCAAATCATCAGCTATTTTCAATTGCTTTCGCCTTTGCCGAATCAGAGTGCCGTGACAGCTGGGAGTGGTTCCTTGCAAACTTGTTTATGTCATTGGGTGAACCGAATAACCTCACAATTATTTCGGACCGTCAGAAGGGCCTAATCCCCGCACTTCAAGCCATAATTCCTAATGCACACCATTGTTTCTGTTGTCATGATATAGCGGAAAATATTAAGACAGCCTTTAATGATGTTGGTATTTTGAGAAAATTTTGGAAAGCTACGCGGGCTTATAGACCTTATGAGTACGATGTGTACATGAATGACATATTGTCGGTTGATCAGCGTGTTTATAATTACATTGACGCAATCGGGCATCAAAATTGGGCGGCGGCTTTTGCACATGGATGCCGTTACGACATGCTAACTAGCAACGCCGCGGAGTGCACAAATAGCCTTCTTAAGGACATAAGGGTCCTACCAATTACAAAGCAGGTTGAAGAAATACATGCAAAACTAATGGAATTTTTCGAAAGACGGCATGCGCAAACGCAGAAGATTAAATCGCGTCTGACTCCTTATGTAGAGAAGTACTTGAGCAATGAAATGGAAGAATCCCGCAGACTGCACGTTCATGTCGCAGGTTTGGTGGAGTTTCAGGTGCAATCAAGTGAGTACGTCGATGTCGTCAATCTCGAGTGTAGATCATGCTTGTGTCGTAGATGCGAAGTAATGGGAATCCCATGCTCACATGCTATGGCTGTAATGAAAGTTCGGAATATTGATCCATATGATTACTGTGAGCACTGATACCATAAGCCTATGTATCAGATGACTTACAGCGAGGTTCTACATGCAACCCTTGATGGAAAGCAGTGAGAGTGGTGCTTTTGCGAACGCGTTATTCCCCATTAGCAAGTAAGTAGCCGGGTCGGCCAAAAAAGAATAAGATCCAGGTGGAAGACTGCAACCGCGTCAGAAGGGTTGTAATATGCTCTAACTGTAAAGAGAGGTGACACAATCAGGGGACCTGCCATAATCCTCCCGCTGTTTAGTAAAGGAACCAGTTTTTGATGTCTTATGTCACATGTAATTTGATGGGTTTTGTTTATGCAAATTAACAACAAATGTCATCACATTTAATGATATTTTGTTTCACATGTTTTTTTATGGCTTCTTCTTTATGCATACAAACATCAACGTAATCAGAAGAAATTTAATGACATGTCAATGACATTTTGTATTTTTCCAGATGTAATGATCCATCTTGCTTCTTCTTTGTTGTTAATGAATAATTTTCCTCATTTCGTTTTATTTTTTTCCCTTGAATAAATCCAATTCAAGTTGAATTTCCCTCAGCATATAGTTATATTGGAATGGACCTTATCTGCCCATAAAACAGATTCTGATCAATGGGTCCCTAGCGACCCTTATCTATAACTAATATAGGTCACTAGGGATGCTGGTAAGAAAACAGATGCTTATCAATGGGTCCCTAACGACCCTTATCTATAACTAATATAGGTCGTAAAGGATGTAGGGAAAGAAATATATACTGTTAAATGGGTTCCTAGCGACTCTTACCTATAACTAATATAGGTCGCTAGGGACGCTGGTAAGAAAACAAATGCTTATCAATGGGTCCCTAGCGACCCTTATATATAACTAATATATGTTGTAAAGGATGCAAGGAAAGAAATAGATGTTGTTAAATTGGTCCCTAGCGACTCTTACCTATAACTAATATATGTCGCAAGGGACGCTAGGAAGGAAACATATGCTGTTGAATGGGTCTCTGGCGACTCTGATCTAAAACTAATATAGGTTGCTAGGGACGCTGGAAAGGAAATCTTGGCTGCTTTATGAGTCGCTAGGGACGCTGGGAAGTTAATCTGTCCAGATTCATCAATAAAGTTAGATCAAGGATTATTTTGTGTTAATCCATTTTAATCCAATTCAAGACACTCATTTCAACAATTAAGACAATGACTTCGATTCTTGAACAATAAGCATGAACCAAAGATGAATGAAAGCATGTCATTTTGAAACTTAATTATCAAATAAAATGGTAAGACTGACATATATGTATGCCATTGCATATGTATATCACCATTCACAAGAGACAAAAGCATGAGACTCTGCTGATGCAATTCATTCCCCAGTACTTCATAGGACAAGCTACATATCAGTTGCTGGACATCCGAACCACTCAATGTTTGATGTGCCCCATATTCTTGCTTCTTCCCTTCGCATGGTATCGTCACATCAACCATCAATATTTACTCATTGGATGACGGTAATCTAACTGAAACATTCAATAAAAAGACAGTATTATGAATATGGATGCAATCATGGGCCCTGCGCACTTTTAACCAAATGGCAACTCACATGTGTATGAACTATGAACCAAATACACTAGAGAGAGAGAGATAATCCACCATCAAGCGAACATTATATCTGTTCTTACATCCAAATAACAAGTTCATTACACAGAAAATTACATCCAAATAAATTCCATCCAAACTATGCGTTCTTTACATCATTTTCATCAAAAAAGAATACCAATTCAATACATCAATTTCACATAAACAATTTCATACATCCTTGGCATATAATAAAACGAAAGTCTATAAAGCTGGGAAGTTAGGGAGTTGAAGCCTCTCAGCGTTCATAAGCCAGCTTCTCTTGAATATCTCAATCAAAATCTTTGGTCGGTGGTAGGGAATGTCAGCCTGGGTGACGTTGTATGCAGTGCTCTGCGTATCCAATAGCAAAGAAACTACAATCCGTCTCATTCTGTTGATAAGGGATATCTGTCTTTGTGACGTGGGTCCACACCCATGGCTCACCCCATCCGTAATCTCCAAATCGCTGCGTCAACCACAATCTCTGTTTACAAATTAAGTAGG
Source organism: Cinnamomum chago (assembly GCA_038049695.1). Classification (NCBI taxonomy): domain Eukaryota; kingdom Viridiplantae; phylum Streptophyta; class Magnoliopsida; order Laurales; family Lauraceae; genus Cinnamomum; species Cinnamomum chago. Next base: position 121,256,679 of record CP142451.1, read on the forward strand.
AAAAAAAGTCAATAAATAATATCATGCGAAAGGGCAATCCATGAATAACAGGAAACTGAGGAGTTTTATACTCACGAAACTATCACAAATATTCTGTTTGAGAAAAAAATACAAGAAAGAGAAAAAGTCAACAATGCACTTAAAAACTGCTTTAGGCATTTCCACATGGTAAGGCATCTCCTTGTTCACATTTTTTGCTTTATTAGTGAGGAACCTACCTGTGTAGTATGTGTAAGTGCCCTCTGAGTGTATAACTCACATTAATCATGTTATCAGTCAATGTCCTCAATCTATTATAGTGACTAGAAAAAAGTCTTTAGTGCATTCTATACATTTCAAGAAGTGACCGAAAAGCAACAAGATTACAATTTATCTAAGAGTGAAAAAATTCTGAAATAAATAATGCTGCACAAACACACCCTGATGAAACTCATATTTAAAAATAAGTAATCTACCCCAACTCTCTCTCTCATATGAGTGTGCTACGAACTATACTTAACATTCCATGTGCCTTTAATTTATGTCAATGTACAAGGACATGCAGTGAGATCCCATTTTAGACCCTTTTCCTTCATTGTCTGTTGCAAGCCCATTTTGGAGACCCATATGACCATATTGCTTGTTGGTGTACAACCACCCATATCATTAATTTGCAAGACCAAACCAAGTCATTACTTCCTTTGCCTCTATTGCCACTTGACACTTTTATCTATGCTTGTATGCTTATATATACCTATTACCACTTTGCCCAGGATCATTCAATGATACATATGTGTGACGGTGGGTGGGTGGGTGAGGTCATTGGCGGACCTAAGTGTATTGGGAGCCCCCTCCAAAATTGAAAAATACCCATAAGGTCCTTAAGGCCCTTATGTCTTAGCCCCCACTTAAAATTAACCAAAGACCCCACTACCATTTCCCCAACTCCAAAAACCCACTACCCTTCCCCAACTCCAAAAACCCAAATCCATTAGTTTATATGATGGGGCACACATTGGATATCACAGCCATATCCAATTTTTATCCATTTTTTTCTTTCTTATAATTATAAATCAATTTGTCGGGGGGGACATTCATGTGCATCCATCCCTCACCATATAAAGAGGGATAAACTTGATAGGGCCCACCTAGAGCCCCGTTGATCATGGGACTTGGGGGATGGAAAGAGACATCTTGGATGAGCCCATATATCAAACTCGGGGTCAATCCCATGCCTCTCTAACTTTTTCATTCGTGGCCCATAAATCTAACGTCTTTATATTAAAGGAAGAAAATTGACCATTGATCCCACGGTTCAATCTATTCGGATTAGTGAAAATCCAATGGATCCAATATAATTTAGGGGGCCCATGTGTTCGGATGGTTCAGATAGATCATAAAGTTGGCCCTGCTATGTTATCCCTGACTGTGCACATGAATATTTCCTCATTTTGTTAATGATATCATTACTTGCTATATCTTTCCCTCTTTCTCGTGTGGTTAATTTTTTTCCTTATATTTTCTTTTAATTGATTTTGAAATCTAGAATAACATCGATTTTACATTTAGCTCCATTGAAAAAGTACAACTCCATTTATTTTGTGAAAGCCTAAATTAGTGGACATGAGAAGGGTGAAACATGTTTGATTAAATTTTTGGCAAACTTAAAATTGACAAAAACCTAAGTTCAACCTGGCCTAACTAATGTTTCCAAATGGCTAACATGAACCTAACTTAAACCCAACAAGAATTGAATTTGTTTGAATTTTTAGGCAACAACCAAAACCTAAATCTATTAACCTAAGTTTAAAATTTGATCAGTTTGGGTCAATGGAGGTTAGTTTAGGCTCAACCAAAGTTTGGCAAATGTGTACTTAGTGCAAGAGTGACAAAGATTATCTCTTAATTAAATGCAATATATTTTCTCTTTTTTCATAGTTAATGTGAAGAAAGTATAACAAGATCGTGATTAACTTTTTAAAGTGACCATCGTTAGCCCCCTTTAAGCAAAAACCCTGGGTCCGCCACTGGGTGGGGTAAGGCAAAAATATCACATTTGATCATTTTGTCCTCATATAATTGTCAAACACGCTTTACATGGAAAGGGGCTATCCAATCATGTGAAGCCTACTCCTTCCCTTGTATTTGAGACACTCCAATTAGAAACAGCTGGCATTAAAAATTGGGATGAAGTCATACTGTATTCACGGGGCCATTCTCCCAACAGACCTAGTGCGCTTTACAGAAAGTGGGCCCTTCATGTGAGGTTAAATGGGGCTCAATCAATTCAGGGTGGTTGTGCATGGAGGCTAATATATAAGAATAGCAAATACATTTGGATTAGATTCCTACAAGCATTAAGCAAAGACCTCCAGACCACATCATTTGGTTCCACAGGCATATCCTCAACCAGTTTCCATGCCTCTTCAAAGTGCCCTGCCCGGCCAAGGATGTCAACAAGGCAGCCATACTGTTGGACCTTGGGCATCAAATTGCAGGCCCGTCGCATAAGCTCAAAACATAGCAAACCTTCATTCAACAAACCAGCATGGCTGCAAGCGTTCAAAACTCCAATGAATGTTATATCATCCGGCTTCAAAGAAAGTCTCTGCATCTCTGAAAAGAGGTCCAATGCTAACTCACCTAAGCCATGAATAGTCAGCCTGCCAATCATAGCATTCCAATGGTCAATGCTCTTATATCTGACGCTTTCAAATACCTTCAGCGCATTTTTTATGCTCCCACACTTGGAATACATGTCGATGAATAGTTCAGGTAAGACACCTCTCTTCATAGACATAAATGATTCCTAATTATAGTATTGATGGTGAGTGACTTTGGTAAAGTGTATAAGTGTGCGTTTGTGCAGAGGCCTTGGAAGAGGCAGATTCCCATTTCTGACCTCCCTATAGAAGATTTCAGGATCCTCACAAGCACAAAATAAACTGTGGGATATCCACTGCACCAAATACATGAACGCTAAAGGCGCCAGGCTTCCTTCCAATTCCACGGCCCTGTCTTTGCACAAATGCACCCTCAAGGCTGTAATAGTAGGCATTTTCTTCTACACCAAAGGTTCTTTCAATTTTCTAAATTTTCTGATCATATGATTTATATGCATGTCACAATTGATATATGTTGACCACTATGTCACTAATAATTCGGATTGTTTTGATTAATTCAAAAACCTGACAAGGCCAAAAGGATAGATTAACATTTTTTCCTTTTGTTTGAAACCCATTTAAAGTCATTATTAGTGATAGCTGAAACATTTAATGATAAATACACAACTTTGTTACTGCCTAGGTTCTCAAAAATAAATTCTATTTTGAACTACACATGTGATCCCTAATTTAGTTGAGCATTTGTCTTTGATAACCATACCATGCATTTGTATTAGGCAAGTGATTCAGAACCAGAAACAATATAAACCAAATCATGCATTTGTATTTAGCAAGCGATTCATAATCGGAAACAATATAAACCAGATCATGCATTTGCCTTTGGCAAGCCATTAAGAACCGAAAACAATAAAAAGTAGATCATGCATTTCAGAAAAGACAAATGCCATTTTTAGGGCATTTTCTTGCTATGAGGGGTATTGTTACTCAAGGAATACGAAGACCCTTTTAAAAATCGATTTTAGAGTGGAGAGTAGATGTTTGCCACAAGGAAACATTAACCAAACAAAAAGGCATGGAGCCGCAATAAGGGCTTGTCTTAGATGACAATACAGTCAGAAAAGGCCAAAGTGGAGCATCATACCTTCGACAAAGACGTGTGGGAGGGGACCACAGTTGGTAAGAGGGCGAGGAGCAGGAGCAGCAGCCGAAGCGGATGTTGGAGGGGACCACAGTTGTTCGAGGGAGAAATGGGCGTAGATAGCGAAATGGAAGCCCTGATAGAGAAACACGAGAAAACGCCTCTTTTATTCTAATTCGTGTCCACCGCAGAGTGCCTAGGGACCCTTAGCTTCATAAAAATAAGGTCCCTAGGAACGCTAGTTGAAAGTCCTAAAAAAATACTTTTTCTAACTGATATGGTTTAAGGTCGGTTAAAGTGTTCTTTGAAGCCCACTGGTAATCTAAAGTGTTTTTTTTTTTTTTTTTGGTAAAATCCTCTTTTTTGTACGAGGTTATATTCATAACACCCAAAATTTGAAGCGTGCACCTACAGTCTATACAGTATCTACACAAGCGCCAAAGATATGAGGTTATATTCACTCTACAGTCTCTACACACGCGCCAAAGATATCGCCACAAGCGTTTCTGAAATTTGGCAATCAAAACTCAAAAGCAGTAGATCTGGCGGTGTTTAGGTTACAGAAGATATCATTTCTGGTGATGTCCTCCAAATCATCTCGTCTACACAACCACTGTATGTTGTCTCTCTCTCTCTCTTAAACCCTAAAACAAATACCCAAGAGCCTCTCTTTCCAAAGAGCATCTCTCTTTTAATTGATTGATACTTGGGTTTTTGTGATTTGTTTGAATTCCTAATTTGAGTCTCATTTATATTTATATTTCTTATCTTTGTTTTTGTTCAAAACAGTGGAAGAGGCGTCGATTTTAATCTCTGCAAAGAAGCCAAGAAGAATGTTGAATAATTGTGCAATGAAAGAAGAGTTTGAGAAGTATGCTGATTATCTCAACCGATTGGTATTAATTCTCCATTTTCACTCTCTTAGATATTGTATTCATTTCATTTCCCATATTGAGTTTTTCCTCTTCAAATTCGACTGAGTGTTGGTTTCATGAATGTATAAGGTGGGAGGAAGAATGGGGTCGTGAGAATTTAAGAATTTGTTGATATACATAAACCATGGTAAGCAAATTGGGGATTTTGGGGGATTTTTTTTGGGAGGGCGGGGTGTGCTCAAAGAGAATTTCCCGAGCTCATGGTCATGGAAACTTGCACTCCAATTAGAGTTATGCTTACCATCATATTGAAAGCTGATAAAACATGTGATTTGACTCTGTTTCTAATTTCATCACATGCTTTAGTTGTGGTTAATCGGATGGTGGGTGTAACTCTGATTAAAATGAGATCTTTCTTTAATGATAAAGCAAGGTCCAATAGTGGTTTGGGTTTATGAGTTGAGCCCCCACTCATGGATTTATGGCATTGGACCTTGCTCAAACCATCTATTCTTTAAACCGCTGCTTTGTTTGTATGGTCGGGCTTGGGTACGTCACACAATAGAATGGGGTGAGTTAGAAGTCTGATGCACATTGTTTTCCTTTGGGTTCACCTGTTTGCACTCATTTACATATGTAAATGTTGCACATATGTAATGGTTATGCATAATGACATTTATTTGCAATTATGTATGCATGTGATGTATAAATGAGCTATGAAAATGGTGTGTAAATGAGGTCATTTTCAGGCTTCAGCCTCTCATTTGCATATTTGAGGAGGTGACAAATAGTTGCATATTACTTCCTGTAGCTAAGCAGTGGTACAGGTTGCAATATATGCCCGAAGAGGCCATGGGTTTGAAGTTCAAACCCTTTCAACCACAATTTTTCCCCACTTGCACAGGCCCCAAATTCAAGATCAGAGCCATCCATCTTTATAGGGCTAAGAAACCCTAGGGCATTTAATTTCATATCTTAAATCTTCATGGATTTTGAAAAAAATTGTGAAAATGTCAGGAAAAAAAAAAAAAAAACCCAACCTATGCATCTAATTTTATGCACTTTTGTTTACCTCCAATTCATGATTTGAACTATTTATTATTCTTATATTCGTGATAAGCATCCAAATGTTTTGTTTCATGTCTTAAATCTTTATGGATTTTAAGAAATTTGTAAAAAACAAAAAAGTCCAAAAAATCCACACATCTAATACCGTTGGATGTACTCATTTACTCGAATGAAAATGCTGATTTTGAGAAACATGGTAATGTGTTTCACATAAGTAACATTTGCATATATTAAACCCATTTTCGTGTCCTATACATAAAAGGCAAACCACCCCTTAGTAGTTCTTCTTTTTTGCCTATAAAGAAGGTTAGCTATGAAGGGTCTTAAACATCGTATTCTGTCCATGTTTTCACAATTGAATTCCACATCACGTTGAAGCTCTTAGGATCTCGACTTATGATTAATAAGTTTGAACACTGAATAGTAAAAATTGCCTCGTGCTTTCACAGAAGGGTGTATTGAATGGTATCAGACTGTTAAATGTATCTATATTTTTTTGTTGTTGTGGAAAGATGAATTTATGTCTTCTTGAGCTGCTATTACCCAATTAATATCCAAGCATGCATACTTCGCAGTCTGGTAGATCACTAACCATGTATTACAGTTAAACTCATTTTCTACACAGGATTGTATATCCATATGAAACTAATATAGTTCTTTTATTGTCGTAGAATGACAAACGAGAAAGGCTGGTGAAGGCGAGTCGTGATGTGACAATTAACAGCAAAAAGGTCATATTTCAGGTCCACAGGTAAGCGATGTCCAGAACTGTCTTTATGTATGAATACTTATCTTGTGTTAATTTAGCTTACTATATGTCATGACCATCCTTTTAAATGTTGATTTATTTTAGGACTTTCATTTTATGTTGCCTGCTGAAGTCAATTAAGTTTGTTGCCAGAGACGCCCTTGCGTTTTATTGCTTATTTATATAGCATGGAGTCTTGAATGACATTGAGAATTTTATAAATTAGGTTCAACTCTGGACCATGGCATTTTATCTAAGTTCAACTATTGGTTGATCTTTAACAATGAAACCTAACATTATTAACAGGATGACTAAACATGATAAAGAAGAAGTTTTGGAGAAGGCAGAAAAAGATCTGGTTGCCGTGACAGATCAGCATGTGTCAAAACTAGTAAAAGAATTACAAGGGACGGATTTTTGGAAGCTCAGGCGAGCATATTCTCCTGGGGTAACAACATAGTGTCACTCTTTACATTAACTTTGGAAAAAGCTTTCTACTCTTACATCTATTTTCCGTATTGAGCCCACTCAGGTTCAGGAATATGTTGAAGCCGCAGTACTTTGCAAATTCTGTAGGAATGAGACACTCTTGAGTCTGGATGAGATCAATAAGAGTCTGCTACAGCTGGGTGATCCATCTGTTGAGCCCTTGCAGATAAATATTCTTGACTATCTCCTTGGGGTAACTTTCTATCATTTTTCTGTTAACCATGAGAAGAATTATAGTGTCCTGATGCAGAATGAAACGTATAAATATCCTAATGCTTCCAACTTGGTAACTGGCCCAAAGTTTGTGCATCTAGATAAGGAACACCTAAAAAATCTTCACACTCCGCCATTTGGCCTTTCTTAAATTTTTTAGTCTGCGGATGTAATTGTCTCAACTTTTTTTGTGGCGAGATCTTCAAATCTGAGCAAGTTATATGTCACCACCCATGATATGGTGGCCACCAGATCAAATATTATGTATTTTGGATGATTTATCCATGGGATTCAAATTTTCTATGGTGGTGCTTCAGGGCCACTAAAATGTCCTTATCCATTGGATGGACCCAGCAGATGTAATTCCTCTTGTAACATGTTTTCTTTTTCAGTCATTTCAGAAAGTAATATTCTTCAGCTTTATGATTTAGGTAGGAGACGTGACAGGAGAGCTGATGAGAATTGCCACAATTCGAACATCAGATGGCGAACTTGAATATGCTGAGACAATTTGCAGATTCGTGCGTGATATCTATAGGGAGCTAACCCTTCTTGTCCCTGATATGGATGACAACTCGGAGATGAAGAAGAAAATGGAAACCATGCTTCAAAGCGTTATGAAAATAGAAAATAGTAATATGATGTCTCTTTTTTTTTTCATTCAACCAATGTAGAATTTTATTCTGATTTGTTATGGCTAAAATGGTTTTGTTAAGGAACATTTACCTACGTTATGACGCCCTCATGTTCCACAGTAATTTTGGGCTGTTGAAGTCTACAACTACAACAATAGAAGATGTTTTAATTAACAGCCTTACGAAAATCATGCTTGGCCAATGAGTCAGGCTGTCTTGGCATTCTCTTCTGACATGAGCAAAGGATGTTGAGCTCTTGGAAACTCTAGCATGGATTTTTTTTCTTTTTCCTTTTCTGTACTTTTTGTAGATTAATGCCAATCTTCATGAATCCTTCCTACTTCCCTTAGCTCGCACAATTTCATTGCTGAGTCCCTTATGTTGTGAGCTATCCAAAAATAAGTAACCTTTAACAAGCCTTTAAATGTGTTTTGATAAATGGTTTTAATTTGGGGCCTTGGTCTGACAATCGGAAGCTACTAAATTGTGGCCAAAGAGAGATTACTGGTCTTCTCTAGTTTATTTGAATGAACCAGTCTTATTTCGTTGCCACCCATCACATGTAAGGCTATATATCCAGGCCCTCCATGTTATGACCTCTAACGGAGATTCTACTTAGTCTTGGTTTTCCTCTTCAATGTGGACAGGCAACCCAATCACACATTTGAAGGCGACACAGTTTGACCTCTAGGACTTTGCAGTGGTTTAATTTTTGTACCATGGGCATCCATGCCCTGGGCAGGCTATGAACTGCATGATCTGGACTCACCAACTGTTTTTATCAGGGGGTTATCATGGAGACTACTGGCCTCCTTTCTTAAGCATTGCCTTATGAGAATATTTTTCTTCTAAGAGGAAACACTGATTTTCCATTTTGTGTTTGGTTTTATGTTCCCAGATTGCTATAAATTACGTGTTAGAGGATCAGAGTTTATTCCATCACTTGGATCAAGCGACCCAAACTTCATGTTCTTGGGCACGCGGGATGAGGACATGGAATTGTGAAGTGAAAGTCTCCATTGCGTAAGATTTCTTTGTCCTAGCTTCTTCTTTCACTCCTATTTATACAATCACATTTACTCTGTATTATAGAACTAGAAGTAATTTTCATTCATTTTGTAGAACGCATGGAGAAGACAAGAACTTGGACAGTTGGAAGCTACTCAGTGTTGCGACAACAAGGTTGTGGGTTCTAGTCACGTTATCATTTAAAAAATAGAAAAGACGAGAAAGATAAACCCCAGAATTGCTTATTGTTAACCATCAAGCGATAGATTGTTGGGTCTACCATGGAGATCTGCTAATGTACGGTATCATGTGAATTTCTTTTCTGTTTAATTCTCTCTCTCTCTCTCTCTCTCTCTCTCATGCATTATTGTGATTAATGGTTTTATTAAAGCTTGAGCTCTGAGGATTGGCCTGTTTAAGAAGCAGTGTAAGAAGTTGGCTACTTCCTGAAGCCCATTCTGTCTGAAGGAGAAAAGGCCCTGGATTATTAATGTAGAACTGTGATGGATATTACATCAAATTCATTGCTGTTATGGTTAATTGGGAACTTAAAAGAGGGTAAAATTTCTTGGTGGAAGAGGTAAATGCACTCAATATTCTCACAGCCCGTGTGTTGCCATGAGATGATCCAGACCGTTCACCAATAATCCCACCATGGATGATCTGCAGAAATGGCCCACTATTGAGTGATGATCCTCACCAATCAAAGGTATTAAAATCTCTGATTTGGTGAGGTTTTGTTCACTTGGCCTGTCATACCTAATACACTGTCTTGGTATAGGGGATATATACTGTCTGGAATGGATCTCGATATTTTGAGAAAAAATCGCACTTCTGCTCTCTCTCTCAATTTAACATCATGTGCATAAAAGATTTCTCCTGATTTCAGGAAGTGCCCAGTCTAGGAAGTCTTGCTGTGTCATGGTTCTCCATATTTTGAAGTCTTGCTGTGTCATGGTTCTCCATATTTTGAATGTGCTTTTTCATGCATCTATTTTCATTGGTTGTTGTTGATTACCTACCTGCGGATTTATCTTCATGTCTCCACCTAGTGAGAATTCCCCACTTGTTACTTCTTTTTGTCCACTCGATCCCTTAAATTAATTCCTCACAATAGACTAAAGACACAGTTGCTTTAATTTTTTGGGCTGTTGCTGCGTTCCTTCTCAATTATGGCTGGGCCTCTGATCAGAAAAGGCAGACCACATTGCCCACCTTGAAGAAGTCTATCATTGTTGGAGATAACTGGGTTCATAATAATACAACTGGAGGCCAGGGTAGTACATTCTGTTTGCTTAGCTTGATCCAGATCAAGGCCCATTTGTGATGGTAATAGACTAAAAGCTGTTCCAAAATGTTTCATTTAGATCCAAATTGTGTTGGGCCTGGACTATCATGCCCAAAGGCCCAATGTGCTGGCATTCTTGCCAGGTATCTATACTTCATTATCTTCCTTTGATCTAATAGCAATCTTTACACCAAGGTCAGAACAGCTTCGTCCCCTTAATATACTGTTATGGCCCATGGGTAGTCTTTGTTTAACCATTTTTTGCAGGGATGGTTCATTTTAGCCAAAACACTAGGTCTTTCACCTTTCTTTTTTTTTTTTTTTGTATATATATATATATATATATATATATATATATATATTGGGACGATTACAGTATGGAAGGTCTTAAAGCCAACAATAGTCTCAGAACAGTCGGAAAGTGTATATTTACCACAGAGCACCTGGGCATGTGTGTGTAACTAGGTGTCAACACCACTCAACTATGGGTGAGTTGGCCTTTCCCAAGTGGGATTAATTTCTTCACAACAGCAAGGATCCATTGCTATGAACAACTGCATTCATGGTTCTAGCGATATGATGGACTTTTGAAGAATTCAAAAGATACTGCCACCTGATATCTTGCAAACTGCAATTGATAGACCAATCTAGGCCACCTTTGATTGTGCGCACATCATAGAAAAAGGTGAATTTTAGGAAACTGAGACTCCTCACCTTAGATTCAGTGAAGGCTGATAAAATGGCCCTTGCTTTAGTTTTGAGGAAGAGACTTTTGGTCCATTTAGAAAGCATGCAGCCAGGGGCAGACCCAGGAATATTTCCTTGTGGGGCTACTATGTAGAAATTCTTTTTGGGATTGCCACATATAAAAAATGATTGTAGTTTTCAAATTTTATATAAGGGCTTTCCTGAAAATCTTAGGGAGCATATGTAAAAAGATTATAAAAATCTTAAAAACTTAGAGGGGTCTTTTGAAATTTTGGGGGGGCCATGGGCCCCATGCTCGCTGCCCTCCATTCATTCGTATCCTTCCTCTCCCTACTTTCCCTGGCCCCATCTACCACTCTGAAGTAGCACCAGCAATCAAGAGAGAAAAATCTAGTTTTCATTTGAGTTCTATAAATTGAGAGTAATCACCACAGAATGATTGATATCGACCATATCGCTAAATGATAAAAACGGACCAAGACGACTTCTCCTATTTATACGGTGGTATTGTGACCTCATCAGTGGTATGAGGTCCTATGAGGCTTTTACCAGTAAAATCCTCTATTTTAAAATAATATAAAAGTTTTCATATTTCTTTCGATCAAAGTACACTTTAGGATATTTTTTTTGAATAATGACAAAAATATCATTATATGATTTTTCGAATTTTCTCTTTAATAAATCATTCAATAGAAATGATACTTTGCCAAATCCATCTGGTTGGTTTTTGGAAAGAAAAAAGGTTAATAAAAGACAAAATCTTGTCATAAAGGTGTTTTTATCATTTTTAAAACGTTATTTTTAGAGAGGACTTCACTAAAAGACTTGCGAAATCTTTTATATAAATTTATATATATATCCCACATATATATATTGAAATATTTATATATTTGTGTATATTTTTTAAAATGAATCTTCTAAGTATAAACGTCGGAGGTTGAGAAAACGTCTGAGAAAGAAACGGACTGTTGGGCACCGATTCAACCATCTAAACGAACGGGATCAACGAGACAGACATTGCAACAGCCCTTCTACTTGGACCGACCTGGGGACCGATCATGGGATCCAAGGGTCCTCCCTGGGACCGGGCCAGGGATCGGTCCAAATATCATTTTTCGACACTGCAATGCCTCAATAACGTAGGAGTCGGTGCCGATCATATCTTTTACCTCCTAAATATAGACGTCTGCGATCGAAGAAACAGACCGGCGGCCAAGGAACCTACCGTCGGATTGAACCGGGCCGACTGGTGCATTTCCAATCCAAAGCTGAATGAGACAACCGATGAACCCAGCCGCTTTCAGAATCTTCAAAAGCATATTTAATATGCCTCGTTTCAGTGTGGTTCACACCTAAATCACCTTTCATGCACCCCCATCTATGATCTCTCCAACAACTTAGTGGGACCCACGACTGATAGCCCCAACCTATTTCCTTTCAATTTGATGGGACCCACTTTAGCTCTTCTTTTCCTGCTCTAGCTAAAAAAAATGTGGGCCATCTTAAAAACGTTCATAGGGCCCATCATATACATTCAGATGACATGACTTTCTTTCCATAGGCATCCACTCATCCAATTCCGAAAACTTTCATGTTAATCAGGTTAGATCTCTCCAATCGGACGGTTGATATATGGTGGGCCATGACTGCGGGCCACCACAACACGTGGTACCTAAGACCACGATCCCGCGTCCTTACCTAGAGGCTATAGCTATCTACTCCATACATATATAAATATTTCCGCCCTTCATTTCAAAACAGCTACGCTTCGGCTTTTGACTTCCTCAGTCCTCCTTATCCATGGCTCCAATGCGCGCTTGGCTAGAAACCGCAGCAGATCGAAAGCCCAAATCTCCAACGATCAAAACCCTAAATCGCTTCGATATCTTCTCAACACTCTCGATCTTCCTCCTCATCTCGCTCGCGAACTCCGAATCTCACCAAATCCCAGAGGTATGTCAAAGCATCTCCAACTCCATTGCTCCGATCCAATCTCAGTATCTTATTGCTGTTTTTCTAGGGTTTCTGATGATTGGATCTGTTGAAGTTTCAGTTCTGCGGTTCCGGATACGTAGATTCGAGCTGCCTTTCGTCGCAGCAATCGAATTCGAAGATCTTGATCAAGGGAGGCACCGTGGTGAATGCTCACAGTCGGGAAGTTGCTGATGTCTATATTGAGGATGGGATTATAGCTTCTGTACGGCCTAACATAGTGGTAAGATTGATGTTGATGTGGATCCTTTGATTTGCTGTTATTCAGGCTCTTTTTATCTATGATTTTGAAGGCGCTGTGATAATGATTTTGATTTAGTTACTCGGGTGGATTTGGATGGAGAATTCTGTCTGCTTAATGAATTATGTTGTGTTTTAGGGCTTTTAGGCGCCAATACTGTTAGTGATGATATAAATTTTGGGACCGCTACGTTAGCCATGCAATCAAAATACTATGTTGGAATTTGAATAAGAGGACTCTGACGTAATTGTGACTGTCACTTGAATCTAAGTGAGATTTGGGGCAGTTGACAACTCAAGGTGGGATTTTGATCCGACAGTCCGTTGACGATAAGTGGGCTTCACTCTGTGGACTGTGGATTCACTCATATTTATTATTACTGTACTGATACATGTTTATAATCGTTTCTGTGTGCATTACAATTTATTTCTATCATTAAGTTAATTGAATGGACAGATAATTATGAAATGAGCTGTCTGTGTAGATGAGGAAAAGAAAGGGATTTAGGAATGGTATCACTGAAGCTGGTGCTCTTTATTTAGAGTGATCCAGGTCATGAATGTTGTCCTAAGATACTTAAAAATGTTCCCAGTCGGGGCTCCGGGATAGCGGGGTCAACAAAAGACTTATTTTCCATGAATCGAATAAATTTGTTTTTCCCTTTATCAAAATCTGTCATCTACTTTCCATAATTCAACAAATATAATATAAAATTCTCAAATAATCTTTTTCCGACTGACATTGAATTCTCAAACAAAAATAAACATAAATTTTAATATATTGTTACTAATAGTTCTTAATCCAAAATGAAAATCCAAATACATAAACTCCTATAGCTGCCCTCGTCGGATTTTCATGTGTTGAAATCGTTGCATAATAGCTTCATTATCAATACTAGAAAACACGTCATTTTTAATATGTGCGACCAAACAATCATTCATCCATTGATCTCTGCTGCTCGGCTGGGGCTGAGTGTCTATATGCCTAAATCTAAATATTAGGAGTTTCTCCTTCTAATATGGGGAGAATACCATATTTAGAGGTTAAGTTACGGTAAATGAAGAGTTAATGACATAATGTCTAAAAAAGGGAATTTTCTTTAAAAAACAAAAGTTGGGCCCACTATTTTGGTAGACAGATGGCTCCATTAACTTAGACAGATGGTCCATTAACTTAGGCATTGAGTGGGGTCAAAATCTTCACATGAGTTCAATTCATTAAAGAAATTCTTTTTTTCTAATAATTTTTCAGACCTCAGTGGGGTAAATTGACCCCACGGACATCCATGTAGCACAGCCCATGTTCCTAGAGATGCCCAATTTCATACAGGATGGGCCCATGATTTGGCGATGATCTAATGGGCTACACTGTGGCTGGAAGATGCTCCAAATTCTTTTAGATTGGAGGAATAGAACCTTGAATTGGTCATAGTCTCCTACAGATAATCTAAATTAAAAGGATACCGCAATGATCAACAATCAACAGAAAAAAACATGTGAGACTGGGTTACTAGGATCTTCTAGTCTAAGTGACAACCATTCTCCATCTAATGGGGTCTTGTGGGGCCTATAGAGCCATTAAAGCCATTGGTTTGTGCCAACTAATATTTTCTCTGTACAAAATAGGGTGCCTCGAGACCAGATTATTCCGCCATGATGACTTACTGTCATAGCCATCCTGTATAATGTCTGAAATTGTTGTCTCTTCTTTCTAAATGTAAGTGTATTCTAGTCATGTTTGTTCTCATAAATGGTCATCAATTTTAAAGGAATTGCAACCCTATTTCGTAGGAATAGGACTCTTAATTCTTAATTTATATATATTTCAGTATATGTTTGTTGTTATTATTATTATTTTTATAACGGAGGGTGTCCGAGCTCTTTGGGCCGGAGTTTGTTATTATTTTTTACATAAAATAGAATTGTTGGCACCCCCACAAATTCAGTTACAGACTATTACCTTTTGGTGTTTCGGATGTGTTTGTCAGACCTGATAAAGGAAAAAAAAAAAACTTTTAAGTGGTGTCTTTTACCATGGAAACTGGCGATAAATTCCAATGGGCAATGTTGGAAGTATCTCCTTTTAGGAATGTGATTTTTTCATCAAGGGAGATGTTAAACTAAGAACATAGTATAAGGTCCAGAATGGCAAGCACATAAAATCTTGGAGGGATTTATGGTGTGGCGATTGGAAATCTGAAGAACTGTTTCCATGTCTCTTTGGCATTGCTACCAATCCCCACTCACTTGTTCATATTATTTATAAAGAATGGGTACACCCCATTTGTGATCCCCAATGTTTCAAAGGAATAGCTGTCATGATGAGATAGCACAGATCTCTTACCTACTGTTTCAAGTGGAATATACCCAGGAAGAGGGTGCTGATTATCAGACATGGTGCCCAGATAACGACGAGGCTTTACTGTTAAATCTTGATATGAAAATGTGACAAGTAGGAGAAGAATCAAAATGCCCCCCAAGGGTCCTAGTTTTTTGTCAAACGGCAATGTTACACAACGTGTTAATGATTAATCATCTATTGTGGCAGAATTGTAAATCAATGCTTGTCAACAATGTTATTATGTGCCCAGGGGAGGCAAAAGATATTCAACATTTGTTTGTCCATTGTTCTTTCATGAAGCAAGTCCGGATATATATATATATATATATATAGATATAGATATAGATATAGGGAGATGCTCCTATGAGAGCATCTCTCACCTTACCATGAGAGATAAGGTGGGGGCCCTCACATCCATATCCAATGCCAACAACTTAAATGTGAGTTCTCCCACCTTTATCTCTCATAGTAAGGTGAGAGATGCTCTCATAGGAGCATCTCCCGTATATATATATATATATATATATATATATATATATATATATATAGAACTAGTCCGATAAGGACGGTCTGCACGGTGTGGAACACCTACTGGGGCCCACCTTATGAACCATCTAAATGGACCACACATACACAACTTCCTTATAGGGTCCGAATCCCATGAATTTGCATGGGTTCGAATAAACTGGACCATTGGATTGAGGGTCATTTTTTGTTGTTCAATATAAAGCTGTTAAACTTGTGGATCATAGATAAAGGGGTTAGAGGTATTAGATTGACTTTAAATTTGATATGTAGGTTGGCCTAACTTGATATTTCAATCCCCCTCTGTCCCATGACATGTGGGGCCTCAAGGTGGGCCCCATTAGGTGGTCCGCACGGTAAGCTCGTAAGGATTGTCCTTACAGGGCCGGTTCATCTATATATATATGTATATGTTCGCTTCTTCGATGTTTAGTGATGCTGGAATCAATCTTTGAGCTATCATTTAAAAAAATAAAGCATTATCAACAAAGCCTTGGACATTGGAAGTATGGATTTCCTTGTGAGTGAGGAGCCATGCTATCGAGTTGTTGTTTAGTGGCTGTAATATGGACACTGTGGCTTGCAAGAAATTGCAGTTAACTTCCAGAATCCAATCCGTACAACCAAAGGGGTAGCTTAGAGGCCCTAGATGAGAGTAATATCTAGGGTTACAGTTACTAAAGAATTCGCCAGAATGTCTATATCTAACTCTTGGAGAAGTTGGGTAGAATGGTGTTGATGCGGTTTCTTTATTGGTTTTGTTTTTTCTTCTTCTGCTTCTGTTGAATCGTATTGTAATTTTATTGGTTTTTAATACAATCTGTTTCCATTTTGGACAAAAAAAGGAGAGATGGTTCTCATGTAAAAATTTCTTCATATGATTTACTTATTTAAGGAATTTGGATGATCGTTAATTGCTGATATGCTGTCAACAGGTTGGTGATGATGTTACTGTACTTGATGCCACTGGGAAGTATGTCATGCCAGGTGAATTGTTCAAGTTGGTGCTTGCATGTACCATGAGCTATTTTTTGCTCTCATTGCTGAATGCTGAATGCATTAATACATAGACTTCAGTTACTGTTGAAGCAACTTCTGACCATGATCAACATTTTGTTTTCTTTTGCTATGGAAAAAAGGAGGAATTGATCCTCACACGCACATGGAGATGGAGTTTATGGGTACTGCGACTATCGATGACTTCTTCAGCGGTCAAGCTGCTGCATTAGCAGGGGGAACAACGATGCATATTGACTTTGTAATACCAGTTAACGGAAGCTTAACCATGGGCTTAGAATCCTATTCACATAAAGCTAAAATAGCTTGTATGGACTATGGTTTTCATATGGCCATCACTAAATGGGATGAAGTTGTTTCAAGAGACATGGAATTAATGGTCAGCGAGAAAGGTACATAATTTTTCTTTCATGTTCTATTAATCAATTCAGGGTAGTACCATATTGCCAGGAGAAGGTCATAGTCCTTGCCATATATATGGCATGTCCCTGGCTCCCTGCCCTATCTGGTCATCATAGTTCATAGCTGATGTATAACAATAATAGTCACACTAATAATGATTCAGGCCAATAAGTGGATAATATATTATGGACTATTAGTGAATCACAATGCTGTCAACAGACCCAAGTTCGTCCAAGTATGAGTTCGATAATTGAGGATTTGAACTATCCAAGCAGGCCGCATCTGGATTGAGGTTTAGGGTCTGGATTCCTTATCAGGCCCCACTCTGACCTTGGGATCCAGGCCCACTGGGCTCCATATGCATAATAGATTTAAATGTAATGTAATATAATTTATATGTATGGATATGCATACTGTATGTGTTTGTAGAATGTATATGATATACTTTTGATGTAATATTTGAATGGTATAAAGACAGCTCTGACTTAAAATGAACTGTTAATGAACTTGGTGCTTAACTGGACATGGCCTTGAAAGGGTTGGATTGCACCTCCTATATTTCTTATCACGTGGGCTCAGACGGGGGTCTAGGATCCTTGTTGGGCCTGGACTTGACCTCGGCTCTTCAATCCTTATTGGGTCTGCCCAGAATCTTGCCATTGGCAGCCCTAGTGTACAGCTTAGTCTGGCTATTTGTATCCTTTTTTTTTTTTTTCCATGTAGCAATCAACATTTTAAGTTATCTTGTTGCTGATAATAGGTATAAACTCTTTCAAGTTTTTCATGGCCTACAAGGGAGCTTTAATGATCCGCGATGAGCTTCTGTTGCAAGGCTTGGATAAGTGCAAGTCCCTTGGTGCTTTGGCTATGGTTCATGCAGAAAATGGAGATGCTGTTGCTGAAGGACAGACGAAGATGATAAATCTTGGAATAACAGGTCCAGAAGGGCACGCACTTTCTAGGCCTCCAGTGGTATTCCTAGTATAATTTCTTTATTTACACATTTGTTCATGCCAAGTTGAATTTCTTTCCAACGTGCTTCTCCAACTTTTTTCCCCCAAAAAATGTCTTATTCATTATATTTTTGAGTTGATTGAAGAAATATGAAAATTTATATCGCTGAAATATAGAAAATCTAATAGCAAAAGCAGCAAATCTGAATTTTCCTAAATTCTAGAATGGACGAGATATTGAACGAGCAATTGAGCACGGGAACTTTAAATCTCTAAAAATAAAGACAGACTTTCTTTGTAAGGACAGAAACAGTAGGCTCCCTTACTTAAGGCTTACTGTGAGGACATTAAGCTCAAGCATATATGAAACAGGTAATACCCTTTAAAGTCTTCTCTCGCTAGAAGTTCTGCCCAATCTACAAATAGACTGAACATCCAACCAGTTCTCCCTCCACAAAAGGTGCATCATCTTTAATGAAACCAAAGACTTGTTTCTGCAAACTTCCTTCTGATCTCCACCTCTTCAAAACTTCTTTCTCGTCATCCCCTTCCAGCTTGCTGATGTCTGCTTTTCATCGTTTGGAAAATTCCTTTGTTATGTCAATCATGCATCACCTCAAGCCTTGGATTTGAAAGTCATAGTTCAAACCCAATTCAATTATTAAAGGTGTAGAATCACACACCATCTACCACTTTTGCCGCTCCGTTCTCTTTGCGCGTTGTTATTTTCTTCTATGATAAAACATGATTTGATTCCATTTGTGGGGCGTTGCAAAGAAGAACTCAAGTAAAAGAGAGGCTATACTGACACAGGTAAACTGGGAAGTGGGAAGAGCAAATTTCTCTTCTTCTTTGTAGAAAGAAGATGTGGTTAAGTTGTAAAGAGAAATCACACCAAAAGAGCACATAAAATACTAAAAAGCTACCAAAACAAAGTAATGTCTAGCACATGGTGTGAGGAGGTAGAATAGAACTGAGATCAAAATATAATGATGTGACACGTTGGTTGTCCTATTGGACCCACAAAGTTACAGAGGCAGTTGTGGATTACTCATCTACCAAAAAATTAACTCTCCATTGGACAGTGCTACCGATTCAATCCAAGGTTTTTCCATGAATGGTAATATTTTGAACATCCATTTTAATGCCTTTGCTTTGATGGCAAATGTTGTCCAACACTGCCTATTCTTTGTAGATGGATAACTTGCAAAATCCTTGATTAATGTGGGGCAAGTGGTCCTAAAATTTGTTGATGGTATGTCTTCCTCTAATACGTGGTGGACAAGTCAAATGTTACAAAGAACTACAGTCAGTGTCATGGTAACATACTCAAGTGTATAGTCGACAACACTGTATTAAATAGTTCCTCATATATATTTTATGGTGATGATTGCCTAAACCCAAGTTGATTGGGTAAAGCTAAGACTAAGATTATGACAAGAATGCTAATGTTAGGTGCACAGTTTGCTTATATAAGAAAGGTATGTATTTCTATCCGGGGCCCACTTGAATACATGAAAATCATGAGGGTAGGGGAAATAGATGATGGTGTATATCAAGAATATTAAATCTCTCTCTCTCTCTTCCCCCATACACACACAGCATAAAATGGATCTTCGTTGTCTGATGAAGTTAATGACTGTTCTGTATGTGGATCAGCTCCAGTTTCTTTTTCCCCGTCTTGACCTGATTGTTAGACCTGGTTAGGTTATGTTTTTCTTATGGTATTCCTCTTGATCTTGACTGCTTGACTGTTATCAAGTTTATGCTTTTGCTGTGAAATGTCACCTATCATGTGCTCATGCAGTTGGAAGCTGAGGCAACTGCTAGAGCTATTCGTTTAGCAGGTTTCGTGAACACACCTCTGTATGTTGTTCATGTGATGAGCATTGATGCCATGGAAGAGATTGCCCAGGCACGCAAAAGAGGTCATGCCCTTTTCTGTTCTCAATGGGGTCAATATAATCTATGACAATTACTACATAGCAGATTTGTTTTATTATTTATTTTTGGGTATCTGTGAACATTGACAAATCCTATCATGGGTCACAAGCCACACACACACACACACAGAGACACAGATGTGTGTGTGTGTGTGTGTGTGTGTGATAAATGGAATGGATCTTGCGCAATGCAAAGTGAAAGAAGGTGGGTGGGTGGGTGTGTGTGTGTGAGATAAATGGAATGGATCTTGCGCAATGCAAAGTGAAAGAAGGTGGGTGGGTGTGTGTGTGTGAGATAAATGGAATGGATCTTGCGCAATGCAAAGTGAAAAAAGGTAGTCATTGACAAGTTTTTTGAAGAAACAAAATAATCAACAGGGAAGACTTTCTGTCACACACACACACACACACACAGAGACAGATATATGTGTGACACACACACACAGACACAGATGTGTGTGTGTGTGAGATAAATGGAATAGATCTTGCGCAATGCAAAGTGAAAGAAGGTAGTCATTGACAAGTTTTTTGAATAAACAAAATAATCAACAGGGAAGACTTTCTGTTAATTGTTCATTAACAGTGAAGTCTGTGATCTTACTGTTACCGTTAAAAAGAATAAAGTCAGTCCATTTAAAAGTTTGCTCATAACTTATAAGAGCATTCATTGCACTGATCCTTTATGATTTAGACAGTAGTTATTCATTTGTTCTGTTTCAAACTGCAGGGCAGAGAGTTATTGGAGAACCTGTGGTTTCTGGACTAGTCCTTGATGACTCTTGGCTTTGGCACCCTGACTTCACAACTGCAGCCAAGCAAGATCCATTTACCTTTCACGCTTTTTTTTTTCTTTGTTACTAAATCTTGAAGTGGATCCAACTAAGCATCATATTATCATTTCATGTAACAGATATGTCATGAGTCCCCCAATAAGGAAATCAGGACATGCTGAAGCCCTTCAAGCTGCCCTTGCAGGAGGAATTTTGCAGGTTTCTTTCTTTTCCATTAGAATACATGGTTTCTGTGTCATATTGCATAACCTAATCAGCACATGGATGTAGATGAGATTGAGACCTCTAAAGGTTGTCTGATTGTTTGGGGAGGAGCTGTATGACAACCCAAGGATATGGATATGATTTATTCTTGGGCCTTAAGTTTGTAAATGTAGGGCCCAGGGTTTGGACATTCAAACTGTCAATCTGATGGCATTCATCATG
Organism: Cinnamomum chago; assembly: GCA_038049695.1. Lineage (NCBI taxonomy): Eukaryota > Viridiplantae > Streptophyta > Magnoliopsida > Laurales > Lauraceae > Cinnamomum > Cinnamomum chago. The sequence goes on from CP142451.1 coordinate 121,278,082, forward strand.
AGTAGTACATGGCCCAAAACGTATTGGAGGATGCTAGTGGAACAATATTTGGTTGTTTACTTGTGACTTTGCAGTCTGCTAATGAAGGTCAGCATTGCTCCATTGTGGAGATTCTGGGGTCACGCAGTCTCCACTGGATCAGCAGTCTGTATGTGTAAGACATACAATGGTCTCCACTGACCCATACTAGGAGTCATACTCATAGATGCTATGCATGTACTGATGATTGTCTATTTCCTCGTAGCATGAAAAGCTTTTGGTGGTTCTTTATTGACAAGTTCTATAAAGCAGGAATGACGCATTTTAGGTGCTACTATATTCTAAATGAAGGATTTAGGTGCTATATGTAAGAGTCATCTTTAAAAGAGAGGTTACCTTTAAGTGGACATCTCCAATTTAAATTGTTAATATTTCTGTAAATGTTCTTTTCAAAACATATCTTCTGTATTGGAAGATATTTATCCTGCATCCTTTTTCACATTGACATTATATTAAATACTGGTTCTGGCATTTTTCTATTTTTTAGTCTTTAGCACCTTTTGTTTTCATCAGTCACCTTCAGTTGTCGGCACTTGTTGCCTTATAGACCATTGAATATGATTTTGAAGCAACACTGTATCCATTTGCAACCACTAACTGGAATAATAGGATCACCCAACTGAAAAGTTAACAAGTCATGAACTTTTTAATGGATCCCATGTCAATATTTGATGAATGGGATTATGGATGAGTGGGCTCTGTTTTACCAATGCTGACACTGCAAGGAATGCTATTTTCTTCTAATCAAGTATCATTTACTTATTTACCATATTAGTCTTATCATTTGATGCAATATTCCTGATATTCAGCACTTTGAAGCACTGAAAGTCCTATTAAGTCACATGAGTTTTTGTGGCATGCAGCTTGTTGGAACAGATCATTGTGCTTTCAACTCCACACAAAAAGCTCTAGGCATTGATGACTTCAGAAAAATTCCAAATGGTGTCAATGGTATGATCAAGATTCAACTGTTGTGGAAAGTTGATTCTCCAGGATTGACTTCCATGTATTCAGTTATTGCAATGTGATATCTTCCATTTGCATGCTTGTGACATCCGAAACTTCCTTTCAGGTATTGAGGAGAGGATGCATCTAATTTGGGATTCTATGGTGGTGAGCATTCTTGGATTTGTAATTGGTTTCAGAAAATTAAATGGCCCAAGTTGGATTTGTTTCTCAAGTAACGTATCAACTTCTCTAAAACTTTAAATCAATGCAGGAGTCTGGAAAAATATCGGTAAATGATTATGTGCGAATAACAAGCACTGAATGGTATGATTTCATTGTGATCATGGATGTAATTTCATATTGGTCATTGCAGTATGAAACTTTTTATTACTACGCAAGAGTGTGTGCTTATACCCTAAATCAAAAGCAGTTTGAATATTTTGGTAGAATGGATGGTAATAATGCATTTGGACTATTGTTGCTATTTTTGGTGGATTACAGCTGCTCTGTCTCTGTTTGAGATTGTTATCAGCACTGATCATAAATATTCAGTAACCCTCACGGTGTGATCTTTTCTCTCTGAAGAAAAGAAGTCTCCAAAGCATAATGGACAAAAAATATAAACTGTGCGCTTTAGGGTGCCTTCTTGGTTATATTGAAATAATATGCGAAATGTTAAATGTGTCTCACTATTATGGTGTAAGAATTCATGAATGCTCGTATATTTCTATTAAAAAAAGTCACAGAAGGTTCATAAATATGTAAGTTTTGACATTGCAGTGCTCAGATATTCAACATATACCCTAGGAAAGGAGTAATACTTGAGGGATCTGATGCTGACATAATCATCCTGAATCCCAATTCAAGCTTCGAAATAGCCGCGCATTCTCACCACTCAAAGTCAGACACAAATGTTTTTGAAGGGAGGAGAGGCAAGGTAAGAATTCTTATACAAGAGCCATCATAAGTTGCTTGGCATGAATTAGTGACTGAGAAACCTGTATAGATGGGCACTTAGTTTAGTCAGCCAGATTCTTTGTATGATCCACCATGGATAGGCAACAGGATGTAACTCTTTACCAAAGAAAGAACTCATCTGCTTGATTTAGTGTTTTCATTTCATATGTTATTGTTAGCTTATTTTCTTTTAACTCTCCATCTGCAAGTCAGTTTCTGGTGGGCTCTTCACAGCATTGCCCATCTTAAGGTGGAATTTCAGGTTGGTGGTTGGATGGCTGAAAGATGGGCCTTGCTTTCTAGTGGATCTGGTACCTGTACAGGTTCTAATTATGAACCTGTATGGGGTATGGCAATGGTCATGTGCATCTATTTCCCTGAAGTTATGTTGTTTCATTCTGTTGTCTTAATGGTCAGAAAATCAACGTTTCATCTACTTGCAGAATAAACATCTATGCATATTTGTAGCCTCTGCATATGCACAATTTAAAGGAATATCCATGTAACTCAGACAAGGTAGGGTTAATAATTCCCTGACTCCTGACCCAACCCACCAACAATTTAAAGGAATATCCATGTAACTTAGACAAGGTAGGGTTGATAATTCCGACTCCTGACCCAACCCACCAACTCAACCTGAACCTGTCACAGAAATTCAGGTCCATACTTGCTAACCCAACCCGGCTGATCCCATTGCCGCCTCTTTGGCTATTGGATACACGGTGTCACATATTGGGACATTGGTATTACCTAGAGGAGAAAACCGGGCTGTGCCCGGCCTGTTGACCATTTGACTAAACCGGCCCGGCATGGCACAACCCAAAAGATGGGCTGTGCTGGGCCAGGGAGCCCTGGTCCACGGCACGGCCTAGTCCTTAGCGGTGCTATGCTGCGCTGAGGGACAGTACGGCACTGCCCATATATATATAGTTTATTTTTTATATAAATAAAATATAGGACTTAGAATAATTAAAGATTTATTATTCATTTTGTAAATTAGAATCAATGTTTGTGCATTTATTTTAGTAATTTCAACTTTATTTCAAGTTAAGAACCCCTAAAAGTCCATAAATTCTCTTTCAATTTAAATAAAAAAATTAAAAAAAAATTTAAAAAAAATATTAGAAGAGGCATGTGGGCCGGCCTGTGGGCGGCACGCCCAGCACAGCATGGAAAAATCCATGCCTTGGGCCCGACCTGGGCACGGCTGGGCTAGCATTAGCTGGGCCGTGCCGTGCAGTTTTCACCTCCAGAATTACCTAACATGCTTGCTTATTTGTGATTTTGTTGTTTTGTTTGATATATATATATATATATATATATATATATATATAAACATATAACTAGTCAGTAGTTACATAAAATAATAATGTACCAAAGACTCAGAAAGAGTGAAGGAGATAAAATGTTTAAATTCAAATACCCATCTTGATGTGCAACCAGTACTTGCCCAAGCAGCAAGAAAAGGTGAACCTTCACTTGTGGTCATTTACAGGTTTTTGGGTAGTATTGCTGTCTCATCGACATTCCCATGCGGCCATGACATGGCATATTCATCAGATTCTATTTCTCACTGACATGTTTGTGCTCTGAAAATTTCAATTTGGTATTTTGGCAGGGAAAAGTCGAAGTCACCATTTCAAGAGGAAGAGTTGTATGGAAAGATGGTGAGCTCAAGGTTGAACCTGGCTATGGAAGGTACATAAACATGCCACCGTTTAGCTATCTCTTTGATGGCATTGACAAGGTAGATGCCGCATACCTTACTTCCCTCCGCGCTCCTGTGCAGCGCTCTGCTTCAACTTAAGGTGCTGGTATGTTTTTTCCTGTAACAAAGTTCGATTGAAATTGATATACGGTATTTAGCTGTATATATTACAAAGTTTATAGAAGACTGAAATCTAGATGTAACCTATGTATCGGCCATTAGTTATTGGCTCGATCAATCTCACAAATGTGATTACATGTTAAACCATTGTCAGTAAATGTGTGTTTTTTTTAAATGATGCCATTATATGATATTGCAATTTTAATGGATTCAAAGACCTATGGAAATTTTGAATAGAGGCTGAGAATTGACATAATTTCTGTTGCAGTCCTTGAGGACCATGGCCCCATTGACTCCTGAAACAGGGGCTCACTGGACCCAACATTTGTAATTGGTTTGAGCGGGTAACCTATTCCCATTTATTCAGTTAAGTTCCATATTAAATGGATTTTCATCGCTAATTTGTTATCTCTAGTGTTTCGAATGTCACTCTTGGGTGATTTTGTCTTGGAAAAGTGTTGGATATTATCAAATTTTGGGCTTTTCTTGGGATGTTATTGGAAAATGGCGCAAAAATGAATTAATTTTAAGTGATTAAAAACAACAAATAAAATTAAGTTTGAGGTTTCAAATGATTTTAATGGAATTTAGAAATTCATGTTTGGGTTGAATTTTTTTTCCTCGCTGAATTGGTGATAATATTGTTTGGTGCGGTTATGAATTCCTTATTGAAAATCGGATGAGCCATCACATAGATAATGCCCATAACAAAAATCATCATCATAAATATATCCAACTAATTAAAGAAAAAAAAAATCATAGGTCATGTTTTGGGTTCAGCTGAAAAAGAGTAAGGAAATAAGATTTTATATGAGGGAGAATGAGAAGTTTTCTGAGGAAATGAAATTTCTATATCCCCATAGGAAATTCATTTTCAGCATTAACGAGGTAATTATCGATAAAGCATGAAAGCGTTTTCGTGAAATTATTCTATACCAAATACATGGAAAATGAATTTTTCATGAGAAACTGTCTATCAAAAAGCGTTACACAAACACGAGGGTCAAGTGGCATTCAGGGCACGGCCCATTTTCACAGGCAAGCACGTATAGGCTGGTGATCCTATGCATGCCATGCCCATAGCCCTAACTCCTGGTGCGGGCATTGTAAATATACTCGGCCGTTGGTAGGCCCTAAATGGTAGGGCTAGGATAATTTGGTGGTGCTAGTTTTTTTATACATAGGATCCAACGCAGATCTTCAAATCCCGTCTCAACTGAAGGTGGGCCAGGAGATGAGCCCATAGTGCCGTCGCATAGAATGCGCGCGCATAGGATAACAACTCCAATGATCGACACCTTATTTGAAGTTTAAAATGTCACATCGGTCATCGGTCCAACTTGGAAATTTTTTTTGTAATATATTAAACTTTTACCTCATTTAAAAAAAATAACATAAGAATTTAAATATTTCAGAATAATAAAATACAATGCCTTATTTCTTTCGATCAAAGTACTCACTGGGAAATTTTTTTAAAAAAATGATAAAAATATCCTTATATATTTTTTTGAATTTTCTCTTTAATAAATCATTTAAGAAAAATGGTCAGGTCCAACCCAAATAGCCTAATTATGTCTACTTTGCCGAATCAAACTAGTTCGTATTTGGAAAGAAAAAATGCTAATAAAAGACAAAAACTTGTCATAAGGGGGTGTTTATCATTTTTAAAACTTTTTTTTTTAATGGAGATGACTTGACTAGATGTGAGGGCCCTCACTTTATCTCCCGTAATAAGGTAAGAGATATTCTCAAAAGAGCATCTCCATAGATATATTTTGAAATATTTATATATTTTTATATATTTTTTAAAATAAATCATTTAAGTATAAATGTTTGAGATTGAGAAAATGAATTGTCGGTCACCAAACCAACTCCAGTAAGACATTACAATGCCATAATAAGATAGAAGTTGGTGCCGACCGTCGCATCTTAGATATAAACGTTCAGATTGGAGAAACGAACCATCGTACAGCGAACCAACTGCCAGAACGGACCGGCCGACCAGTGCATTTGCCAATCCAAAAGGAGAATGAGACAATCAATGAACCTAGCCGCTTTTAGATCTTCAAACAAAAAGTCTACATGGACAAACTTTTTGGCCAGAATTTTGGCCAACCCCCATGGTTTGCATTGAATATCACTATGATATTCAATGCAAACCATGGGGGTTGGCCAAAATTCTGGCCAAAAAGTTTGTCCATGTAGCATTACTCATCTTCAAAAGCATATTTAACATGCCTCGTTTCAGTGTGCTTCACACCTATATCACCTTTCATGCACCCCCATCTATGATTTCTCCAACAACTTAGTTGGACCCACTACTGATAGCTCCAACCTATTTCCTTTCAATTTGATGGGTCCCATTTTAGCTCTTATTTTCCTGCTCTAGCTATAAAAAATGTGGGCCATCTTAAAAACGTTCATAGGGCCCATCAAATACAATCAGATGACATGACTTTCTTTCCATATGCATCCACTCATCCAATTCGAAAAAACTTTCATGGCTTCATGTAATCATGTTAGATGACAAGAACCCTCCGATCGAACGGTTGAAATCTAATGGGCCATCACCTGCGGGCCACCACAACACGTGGGTCCTAGGACCATGATCCCGCGTCCTTACCTATAAATATAAATATCTACATACATATATATTTCCACTACCTTCACTCCATTTCAAAACTTTTCCGCTTCGGCTTTGACTTGCTCACTCCTCGTTACCCATGGCTTCAGTGCGTGCTTGGCGAGAAACCGCATCAGATCGAAAACCCAAATCTCCAACGATCAAAACCCTAAATCACTTCGATCTCTTCTCAACACTCTCGATCTTACTCCTCATCTCGCTCGCGAACTCCGAATCTCACCAAATCCCAGAGGTTTGTCAAAGCATCTCCAACTCCATTGCTCCGATCCAATCTCATTATCTTATTGCTGTTTTTCTAGGGTTTCTGATGATTGAATCTGTTGAAGTTTCAGTTCTGTGATGCCGGATACGTAGATTCGAGCTGCCTTTCGTCGCAGCAATCGAATTCGAAGATCTTGATAAAGGGAGGCACCGTGGTGAATGCTCACAGCCGGGAAGTTGCTGATGTCTATATTGAGGATGGGATTATAGCTTCTGTACGGCCTAACATAGTGGTAAGATTGATGTTGATGTGGATCTTTTGATTTGCTGTTATTCAGGCTCTTCTATGTATGATTTTGAAGTCGCTGTGATGATGAATTTGATTTTGTTACTTGGTGGTTTTGGATGGAGAATTTTGTCTGCTTAATAAATTATGTTGTGTTTTAGGGCTTTCTGATTGAGAAATGGATGTTTTTAGGCGCCAATACAGTAAGTAATGATATAAGTGCGTGTAATCTGTTGTAGGGCTATTTTGGGACCACTACATTAGCCATGTAATCAAAATACTATGTTGGGTTTGGAATAAGAGGACTCTGATGTAATGGTGACTATCACTTAAATCTAAGTGAGATTTGGGGCAGCTGACAACTCAAGGTAGGATTTTGATTCGACAGTCCATTGACGATAAGTGGGCTTCACTCTGTGGAGTGTGGATTCACTCATATTTATTATTACTGTAATGATACATGTTTATAATCGTTTATGTGTGCATTACAATTTATTTCGATCATTAAGTTAAGTGAATGGACAGATAATTATTTTTAAATTTCTTTAGCTAACCATTCATACCAAAACCTCGAGGTGTTAGTAGAGGCAGCGGAAATACTTTTTATTATTTCCCTTTGGGTGGAGCCCACTCTTCAACAATTATGAACTGAGCTGTCTGTGCAGATGAGGAAAAGAAAGGGATTTAGGAATGGTATCACTGAAGCTGGTGCTCTTTATTTAGATTGATCCAGGTCATGAATGCTGTCCTAAGATACTTAAAAATGTTCCCAGAGATGCCCAATTTCATACAGGATGGGCCCATGATTTGGTGATGATCTAATGGGCTACACTGTGGCTGGAAGATGCTCCAAATTCTTTTAGATTGGAGGAATAGAACCTTGAATTGGTCATAATCTCCTACAGATAATCTAAATTAAAAGGATACCGCAATGATCAACAATCAACAGAAAAAAACATGTGAGACTGGGTTACTAGGATCTTCTAGTCTCTAAGTGACAACCATTCTCCATCTAATGGGGTCTTGTGAGCCATTAAAGCCATTGGTTTGTTGCAACTAATATTTTCTCTGTACAAAATAGGGTGCCTCGAGACCAGGTTATTCCGCCATGATGACTTACTGTCATAGCCATCCTGTGTAATGTCTGAAATTGTTGTCTCTTCTTTCTCAATGTAAGTGTATTCTAGTCATGTTCGTTCTCATAAATGGCCATCAATTTTAAAGGAATTGCAACCCTATTTCGTAGAAATAGGACTCTTAATTCTTAATTTATATATTTCAGTATTGGTTTGTTGTTATTTTTTATTTATTTATAACGGAGGGTGTCCTAGCTCTTTGGGCTGAAGTTTGTTATTATTTTTTACATAAAATAGAATTATTGGCACCCCCACAAATTCAGTTACAGACTATTACCTTTTGGCTTTTCGGATGTGTTTTGCCAGACCTGATAAAGGAAAAAAAATTCTTTTGAGTGGTGTCTTTTACCATGGAAACTGGCGGTAAATTCCAATGGTCAATGTTGGAACTTGGAAGTATCTCCTTTTAGGAATGTGATTTGTTCATCAAGGGATATGTTAAACTAAGAACATAGTATAAGGTCCAGAATGGCAAGCACATAAAATCTTGGAGGGATTTATGATGTGGTAGTAGGAAATATGGAGGAAGGAGATTTGTTCATCAAGGCAGGTGTTAAACTAAGAACATGGTATAAGGTCCAGAATGGAAAGCACATAAAATCTTGGAGGGATTTATGGTGTGGTGATTGGAAATCTAAAGAACTGTTTCCATGTCTCTTTGGCATTGCTACCAATCCCCACTTACTTGTTCATATTATTTATAAAGAATGGGTACGCCCCATGTGTGATCCCCAATGTCTCACAGGAATAGTCGTCATGATGAGATTGCACTGATCTCTTAGCTACTGTTTCAAGTGGAATATACCCAGAAAGATGGTGCCGATTATCAGACGTGGTGCCCAGATAACAACGAGGCTTTACTGTTAAATCTTTCTATGAAAATGTGACAAGTAGGAGAAGAACCAAAATGCCCAAGGATCCTATTTTTTTGTCAAACGGCAATGTTACACAACGTGTTAATGATTAATTATCGATTGTGGCAAAATTGTAAATCAATGCTCGTCAACAATGATATTATGTGCCTCGCCCAGGGGAGGTAGAAAATATTCAACGTTTGTTTGTCCATTGTTCTTTCATGAAGCAAGTGTGGATAGCATCCTTACTATGAGAGATAAGGTGGGGGCCCTCACAGGTGGGGGCCCTCACACCTTATCTCTCATAGTAAGGTGAGAGATGCATCTCCATATATATATATGGGCCAGCTCTCCTAAGCTTCAGCTTAAGCTTAAGCTTAGGATAAGGAAAGCCGAGACAAGCTCAAATGTGTGGTGGGGCCCACTTGGGGACCCATATGGGGTGGGGGATGGGAGGGGATTTCAAGGACTCCCTGGGAGCCTCCTCTGTGGAAAAAATCAGCCCGAACCGTGGTTTCTATCATGTTCATCTAGGCACCAAAAGTTTAATGGTCAACAATCCATTCGGATCGGTACACAGTCGATCCAACGGTCCAGTAAATTCAAATCTGACCAAATATTGATGGACATATGCAATTTAGGAGGATCGTGTGTTTGGTCCATTTGGATGGACCAAGGGTGGGCCCCAAAAGCGTTAGCTTAGGGAAATTTATCCTAAGCTTAAGCTTAGGAGAGTCTGCCCCTAGGGGCCAGCTCTCCTAAGCTGAAACAGTGCTAGTTCCACAAATCAAAGTCGATTATCATTGCTTTTTGCATGATGATTGTTTCCAAAATCAAGATAAATCTAATCAGTACTGGATTTTCCAGTTCCATCATGCAAAAAACAAATAGAATCAACTTTGATTTGTGGGACCAGCACCATTCCAGCATAGGATAAGGTAAGCTTCAGCTTAGGAGAGCCCTGCTCTCTCTCTATATATATATGTATATATATATAGAGAGAGAGAACTGGACCGGTAAGGACAGTCCACACTGGCACTGAATCCCATGAATTTGCATGGGTTCGAATGAACTAAACCATTGGATTGAGGGTCAATTTTTGTTGTTTGATATAAAGTTGTTAAACTTGTGGACCACGGATGAAGGGGTTAGGGGTATTAAATTGACTTCAAATTTGATATATAGGTTGGCCTCACTTAGATCTTTCGATCCCTCTCAATCTCAGTCCCATGACCGGTGGGGTCTCAAGGTAGGCCCCATTAGGTGGTCCACACGGTAAGCTCGTAAGGACCGTCCTTACGGTACTGGTTCTTTTATATATATATATATTCACTTTCTTCGGTGTTTAGTGATGCTGGAATCAATCTTTGAGCTATCATTTAAAAAATAAAGCATTATCAACAAAGCCTTGGACATTGGAAGTATGGATTTCCTTGTGAGTGAGGAGCCATTCTATCGAGTTTTTCTTTAGTGGCTGTAATATGGACATTGGCTTGCAAGAATTCGCCAGAATGTCTATATCTAACTCTTGGAGAAGTTGGGTAGAATGGTGTTGATGCGGTTTCTTTATTGGTTTTGTTTTTTCTTCTTCTGCTTCTGTTAATACAATCTGTTTCCATTTTGGACAAAAAAAGGAGAGATGGTTCTCATGTAAAAATTTCTTCATATGATTCACTTATTTAAGGAATTTGGATGATCGTTAATTGCTGATATGCTGTCAACAGGTTGGCGATGATGTTACTGCACTTGATGCCACTGGGAAGTATGTCATGCCAGGTGAATTGTTCAAGTTGGTGCTTGCATGTACCATGAGCTATTTTTTGCTCTCATTGCTGAATGCTGAATGCATTAATACATAGACTTCAGTTACTGTTGAAGCAAGCAACTTCTGACCATGATCAACATTTTGTTTTCTTGTGCTATGGAAAAAAGGCGGAATTGATCCTCACACGCACATGGAGATCGAGGCGGGTGCTGTGGCTGTCGATGACTTCTTCAGTGGTCAAGCTGCTGCATTAGCAGGGGGAACAACGATGCATATTGACTTTGTAATACCAGTTAACGGAAGCTTAACCATGGGCTTAGAATCCTATTCACATAAAGCCAAAAAAGCTTGTATGGACTATGGTTTTCATATGGTCATCACTAAATGGGATGAAGTTGTTTCAAGAGAGATGGAATTAATGGTCAGCGAGAAAGGTACATAATTTTTCTTTCATGTTCTATTAATCAATTCAGGGTAGTACCATAATACCTTACAGGCCCCACTCTGACCTTGGGATCCAGGCCCACTGGGCTCCATACGTATAATAGATTTAAATATAATCTAATCTATTTTATATGTATGGATATGCATACTGTAACTGTATGTATTTATAGAATGTATATGATATACTTTTGAAGTAATATTTGAATGGTATAAAGACAGCTCTGACTTAAAATGAACTGTTAATGAACTTGGTGCTTAACTGGAGATGGCCTTGAAAGGGTTGGATTGCACCTCCTATATTTCTTATCACGTGGGCTCAGACGGGGGTCTAGGATCCTTGTTGGGCCTGGACTTGGCCTCGGCTCTTCAATCCTTATTGGGTCTGCCCAGAATCTTGCCATTGGCAGCCCTAGTGTACAGCTTAGTCTGGCTATTTGTATCCTTTTTTTTTTTTTTTCCATGTAGCAATCAACATTTTAAGTTATTTTGTTGCTGATAATAGGTATAAACTCTTTCAAGTTTTTCATGGCCTACAAGGGAGCTTTAATGATCCGCGATGAGCTTCTGTTGCAAGGCTTGGATAAGTGCAAGTCCCTTGGTGCTTTGGCTATGGTTCATGCAGAAAATGGAGATGCTGTTGCTGAAGGACAGACGAAGATGTTAAATCTTGGAATAACAGGTCCAGAAGGGCACGCACTTTCTAGGCCTCCAGTGGTATGCCTAGTATAATTTCTTTATTTACACATTTGTTCATGCCAAGTTGAATTTCTTTCCAACGTGCTTCTCCAACTTCTGTTTTTCCCCCAAAAAAGTCTTATTCATTATATTTTTGAGTTGATTGAAGAAATATGAAATTTTATATTGATGAAATATAGAACATCTAACAGAAAAAGCAGCAAATCTGAATTTTCCTAAATTCTAGTTATACTACATTCTAAATATTCTTGACATGGACGAGATATCGAACGAATTGAGCACGGGAACTTTAAATCTCTAAAAATAAAGTAAGACTTTCTTTGTAAGGAAGAAAGCGGTAGCCGGTAGGCTCCCTTACTTAAGGCTTACTGTGAGGACATTAAGCTCAAGCAAATATGAAACAGGTAATACCCTTTAAAGTCTTCTCTTGCTGGAAGTTCTGCCCAATCTATAAATAGACTGAACATCCAGCCAGTTCTCCCTCCTCAAAAGGTGCATCATCTTTAATGAATCCTAAGACTTGTTTCCATGAACTTCCTTCCTATCTCCACCTCTTCAAAACTTCTTTCTCGTCATCCCCTTGCATCTTGCTTATGTCTGCTTTTCATCTTTTGGAAAATTCCTTTGCTATCTCAATCATGCATCATCTCAAGCCTTGGATTTGAAAGCCATAGTTCAAACCCAATTATTATATATTATAGACATAGGAGTCGATTTCGAAATTGAGTTCCAATTTTGCAATTGATTGAGAAATTGGAGCTTGATTTTGTCCGATTTCACAATTGATTGTGAAATTGGAGCTTGATTTTGCAATTGATTTGATCTGATTTCGATTTAGAGAGAAACTTTAGTATTTTAGATTTTTATTGCAATTTGAATTATTGTGGACTCTCTCGTGGATCTTATCTTATCAATTCATAATTCATCCATCCAAAGTCTCTTAGACTTTGAATCTTTTAAAAATTCAAATTTCAATACTCAATTCAAATTTGATTTGGAGATTATTACTATACATTCTCCTTTTAAATAAACTTTGATATATAGTATCTAAAAACCAATAAATGAAATATTCTTCGATTTTAATTTACTTTCTTCTCATCAATTAATATATCCAAAAATAGCCTCAAATTGGATATAGTTTTCTTTTTGGGCCTGAGCTTAGCGCGGGCCTGTCTTACTAGTTCAATTATTAAAGGTGTAGAATCACACAGTCACACCATCTACCACTTTTGCTGCCCACGCTCTCTTTGCAGGTTGTCATCTTCCTCTATGATAAAACATGATTTGATTCCATTTGTGGGGTGTTGCAAAGAAGAACTCAAGTAAAAGAGAGGCTATACTGACACAGGTAAACTGGGAAGTGGGAAGAGCAAATTTCTCTTCTTCTTTGTAGAAAGAAGATGTGGTTAAGTTGTAAAGAGAAATCACACCAAATGAGCACATAAAATACTAAAAAGCTACCAAAACAAAGTAATGTCCAGCACATGGCGTGAGGAGGTAGAATAGAACTGAGATCAAAATATAATGATGTGACATGCTGGTTGTCCTATTGGACGACCAAGTTAAAGAGGCAGTTGTGGATTACTCATCTACCAAAAATTAACTCTCCATTGAATAGTGCTACCCATTCAATCCAAGTTTTTTCCATAAATGGTAATATTTTGAACATCCATATTAAAGCCTTTGATTAGATGGTTAATGTTGTCCAACACTGCCTATTCTTTGTAGATGGATAACTTGCAAAATCCTTGATTAATGTGGGGCGAGTGGCATCTGCAGACATGTCGTGTCCTAAAATTTGTTGATGGTATGCCTTCCTCTAATATGTGGTGGACAAGTCAAATGTTACAAATTACAAAAAACAACAGTAATTGTGATGGTAACATACTCAATTGTATAGTCGACAACACTGTATTAAATAATTCCTCAAATATATTTTATGGTGGTGATTGCCCAAACCCGAGTTGATGGGGTAAAGCTAAGATCACGACAACAAGGCTAATGTTAGGTGCACAGTTTGCTTATATAAGAAGGGTATGCATTTCTATCTGGGGCCAACTTGAATACATGAAAATCATCTATCTGGGGCCCACTTGAATACAGGAAAATCATGAGGGTAGGGGAAATAGATGATGGTGTATAATAAAAAATATTAAATCTCTCTCTCTCTCTCTCTCTCTCTCTCCACAGAGCATAAAATGGATCTTCGTTGTCTAATGAAGTTAATGACTGTTCTGTATGTGGATCAGCTCCAGTTTCTTTTTCCCCCTCTTGACCTGATTGTTAGACCTGGTTAGGTTATGCTTTTCTTATGGTATTCTGCTTGACCTGACTGTTATTGAGTTTATGCTTTTGCTGTGAAATGTCACCTATCATGTGTTCATGCAGTTGGAGGCTGAGGCAACTGCTAGAGCTATTCATTTAGCAGCTTTTGTGAACACACCTCTGTATATTGTTCATGTGATGAGCATTGATGCCATGGAAGAGATTGCCAAGGCTCGCAAAAGAGGTCATGCGCATTTCTGTTCTCAATGGGGTCAATATAATCTATGACAATTGCTACATAGCATATTTGTTTTATTATTTATTTTTGGGTATCTGTATTCATGAACAAATCCTATAAATATGCATATAAGAATCTTTTGCTAGAAAGCCGGCAACAGCAGTGGAAGCAATCTGGTTGATGTGGGAAACAGAAGTTGACACAAGTAATTTTTCGTGAAAGTGGAAAAAAAGGACTATGGATGTTCATCATGTTTTCCCTTTTCCTTCATTTTCAGTGGCTTTTCATGTGCACATGGAAATGTGTAGAACATCTGAACCACACACAACATGCACACCCCGACTGTACAACCACACATATAACGTGCATACCAACCAAGTGAGACCTGCCGGATAAAGGGAATGGATCTTGTGCACATGCAAAGTGAAAGAAAGTAGTCATTGACAAGTTTTTTGAAGAAACAAAATAATCGAGAGGGAAGTCTTTCTGTTAATTGTTAATTAACAGTGAAGTCTGTGATCTTACTATTACCGTTAAAAAGAATGAAGTCAGTCCATTTAAAAGTTTGCTTATAACTTATAAGAGCATTCATTGCACTTGATCGTTTATGATTTAGACAGTAGTTATTCATTTGTTCTGTTTCAAACTGCAGGGCAGAGAGTTATTGGAGAACCTGTGGTTTCTGGACTAGTCCTTGATGACTCTTGGCTTTGGCACCCTGACTTCACAACTGCAGCCAAGCAAGACCCATATACCTTTCACTCTTTTTTTTTTTTTCTTTGTTATTAAATCTTGAAGTGGATCCAACTAGGATCATATGATCATTTCATGTAACAGATATGTCATGAGTCCCCCAATAAGGAAATCAGGACATGCGGAAGCCCTTCAAGCTGCCCTTGCAGGAGGAATTTTGCAGGTTTCTTTCTTTTCCACTAGAATACATGGTTTCTGTGTCACATTGCATAACCTAATCAGCACATGGATGTAGATGAGATTAAGACCTCAAAAGGTTGTCTGATTGTTTGGAGAGGAGCTGTATGACAACCCAAGGATATGGATATGATTTATTCTTGAGCCTTAAGTTTGTAAATGTAGGGCCCAGGGTTTGGCCCTTCAAACTGTCAATCTGATGGCGTCCATCCTAAGTAGTACATGGCCCAAAACGTATTGGAGGATGCTAGTGGTACAATATTTGGTTGTTTACTTGTGGCTTTGCAATCTGCTAATGAAGGTCAGCATTGCTCCATTATGGAGATTCTGGGGTCAAGGCATTCTCCACTGGATCAGCAGTCTGTAAGTGTAAGACATACCATGGTCTCCACTGACCCATACTAGGAGTCATACTCAGACTCTATGCATGTACTCCTCTTACCATAAAAAGCTTTTGGTGGTTCTTTATTGACAGGTGCTATAAATCAGGAATGAAGCATTTTAGGTGCTTTATGTAAGAGTCATCTTTAAAAGAGAGGTTACCTAAGAAAAAGAAGAGAGAGGTTACCTTTAACTGCACATCTCCAATTTAAATTGTTAATATTTCTGTAAATGTTCTTTCCAAAACAAATCTTCCGTATTGGAAGATATTTATCCTGCATCCTTTTTCACATTGACATTATATTAAATACTGGTTCTGGCATTCTTCTATTTTTTAGTCTTTAGCACTTTATGTTTTCATCAGTCAACTTCATTTGTAGGCACTTGTTGCCTTATAGACCATTGAATATGATTTTGAAGCAACACTGTATCCATTTGCAACCACTAACTGGAATAATAGGATCGCCCAACTGAGAAGTTAACAAGTCATGAACTTTTTAATGGATCCCAGGTCAATATTTGATGAATGGGATTATGGATAAGTGGGCTCTGTTTTACTAATCTGACTCTGCAAGCAATGCTAGTTTCTTCTAATCAAGCATCGCATACTTATTTACTGTATTAGTCTTATCATTTGATGCAATATTCCTGATATTCAGCACTTTGAAGCACTGAAAATCCTATTAAGTCACATGAGTTTTTGTGGCATGCAGCTTGTTGGAACAGATCATTGTGCCCACAACTCCACACAAAAAGCTCTAGGCATTGATGACTTCAGAAAAATTCCAAATGGTGTCAATGGTATGATCAAGATTCAACTGTTGTGGAAAGTTGATTCTCCAGGATTGACTTCCATGTTTTCAGTTATTGCAATGTGATATCTTCCATTTGCATGCCTGTGACATCTGAAACCTCCTTTCAGGTGTTGAGGAGAGGATGCATCTAATTTGGGATTCTATGGTGGTGAGCATTCTTGGATTTGTAATTAGTTTCAGAAAATTAAATGGCCCATGTTGGATTTGTTTCTCAAGTAACGTATCAACTTCTCTAAAACTTTATATCAATGCAGGAGTCCGGAAAAATATCGGTAAATGATTATGTGCGAATTACAAGCACTGAATGGTATGATTTCATTGTGATCATGTATGTAATTTCATATTTGGTCATTGCAGTTAGAAACTTTTTATTACTACGCAAGAGTGTGTGCTTATAGCCTTATACCCTAAATCAAAAGCAGTTTGAATATTTTGGTAGAATGGATGGTAATAATGCATTTGGACTATTGTTGCTATTTTTGGTGGATTATGGCTGCTCTGTCTCTGTTTGAGATTGTTATCAGCACTGATCATAAATATTCAGTAACCCTCACGGTGTGATCTTTTCTCTCCGAAGAAAAGAATTCTCCAAAGCATAATGGACAAAAAATATAAACTTTGTGCTTTAGGTGCCTTTTTGGTTATATTGAAATAATATGCGAAATGTCAAATGTGTCTCACTATTATGGTGTAAAAATTCATGAATGCTCGTATATTTCTATTAAAAAAAGTCACAGAAGGTTCATAAATATGTAAGTTTTGACATTGCAGTGCTCAGATATTCAACATATACCCTAGGAAAGGAGCAATACTTGAGGGATCTGATGCTGACATAATCATCCTGAATCCCAATTCAAGCTTTGAAATAGCCGCACATTCTCACCACTCAAAATCAGACACAAATGTCTATGAAGGGTGGAGAGGCAAGGTAATAATTCTTATACAAGAGCCATCATAAGTTGCTAGGCATGAATAATTGGCTGAGAAACCTGTATGGATGGGCACTTATTTTAGTCATCCAGATTCTTTGTATGATCCACCGTGGATAGGCAACAGGATGTAACTCTTAACCAAAGAAAGAACACATCTGCTTGATTTAGTGTTTTCATTTCATAAGTTATTGTTGTTAAATGGGCTAGTGCTAAATGGGTCAATGGGTCAGCCCATGACAAATAAAGCCCAAACTTGGGAGATAAGTTACTTCACATGTACTGATATGTAATTTGTATCATTACCATATTAGGAGATGTGATTTAGATTCTGATTAGAATAGATTGGCTATAATCTAGTGATTGCTACAATTATGTAACATATATAGCAACTATATTCTATAAAGGATGATCGTGAGCCCTGAATGGGATTCATTGAATTCACAAACATATTGTGTCTACTGTTTCTATCTTCCTTTCTCTCTACTGGCTTTGACATGGTATCAGAGCCTGAGTAAACACAACTCTATACAGAGTTTCTGAGTGATCTTCTTCATCTTCCAACCATTGGAAGTCATCGAGTGTCTTCTATACTCAAGAAATCTTCATCCACTGGTCTGATGAAGGTGTGATCAGACGTGGCCCACCCCAGATCCACACCACTGCATCTGGATATTGCAACCAATCTGGTCGACTACTCCTTCTGGTATTTGTGGGCATTTTTTGAGGATTTTTAGCATCTCAGAGGTAGGCTTTCTACCCTTTTTAGAGAAATTCCAATTTCTGCTGTATCTTTTCATCACAGCCGTCCAAGTTTTTGGATTTTGATCCTTTTTGTGAGCAATCTGGTTTGTTTGGTGCGAATTTGTGGTCCTCATCATCCTATGATCTCTGATTGATCATATATTACACTGGTTGGCTGCTGAATCCTTTTCTCTCTGCAAAATTTTGGACGCCTGGGCCTATTTTTTTGGTTTTTTTGCTTAAAAGGTGCTGTTTTTGGAATCTGTCTTCTCTGATTTCTCTGTTGCAAACTTGGACTTCTCTGTTGCACCCTTGGAACTATTTCTCTCATCCGGTTAGCCATTCTTTAAGCAACAGTTGGATTTTCTTGCTCATAAATCTACTGCCATGGAAAAGCATGACATTGCATTGATTAAATTTAATGGAAAGAATTATACTTCCTGGTCCTATCAATTTCAAGTCTATCTTGAGGGAAAGGAACTGTGGGGACTTGTTTCCGGATTAGATCCACGTCCTCAGGAAGATGAGAAAAAAATACTCTCTTGGAATACAAAGGATGCCAAAATAAAAACCTGGATTCTTGGTTCTGTTGAACCCCAATATATCCTGAATCTCAAACCTTACAAGACCTCTAAGGAGATGTGGGAATATCTGAAGCAAGTATATCACCAAGGGAACTCAGCCCGACAATACCAACTTGAACTAGAGATCGCTCAGTATACCCAAGGGACTTCTTCCATCCAGGATTATTATACAGGTTTTCTTAATTTATGGGCTGAATATGATGAAATCAAATACCTCAATGTCTCTGAGGCCGCTCTGTCTGAGATTCAAAAATTACAGGCAACTTCTCATAGAGACCAGTTCCTCATGAAATTAAGATCTGAGTATGAGATCATTCGTTCCAATCTGATGAGCAGGGTTCCATCTCCATCCCTGAATGAGTGTCTAAATGAACTCTTGCGAGAGGAACAGAGTCAGATAACTCAGCATGCTCTAAAGCAACAGTCCTCCGGAAACTCTTCTGATGTCGCATTTGCTGCCACTACCAATTACAACCCGGGAGGGATTACTCATCATACTATTTCTGCTTCGAAAGGACAACCTCCAGCAAGAGATCTCAGCAAAATCCAATGTTTTGGCTGCAAAAATTATGGACACTATGCCTCACAGTGTAAGACCAAGTTTTGTAATTATTGCAAATCGAATGGTCATGTTATTACAGAATGCAAAAGACGGCCACAAAATCGCACTCCACGAGCTTATCATGCCAACACTGCAGATGCTACTTCTTCTAGTGCTAGTCCTTCGGCACCGGTCACGCCTTCACCACCTCCTGCCACCAATAGTGTTCCTCAAATCACCCCTGAGCTTATTCAACAGATGATCATAAATGCCTTCTCTGCGCTAGGCATTTCAGGTAACCACCACTCCTCTTCCTCCCTATGGTTTATTGATTCTGGAGCTTCCAATCATATGACCTCCTCCACCGCTCATCTATCTAACCTGCAAACCTACAATGGAAATTTACAAGTCCATACTGCTGATGGTCAAAAGCTTCCGATTACAGCTACTGGTGATATCATTCATTCATTACCTCTCACAAATGTCTTTCTTTCTCCTCATCTCACTACAAATCTTCTGTCTGTTGGCCAATTGATTGATGATAATTGTAATGTTTCCTTCTCTCGCTCTGGTTGTGTTGTGCATGATCAAGTGTCGGGGACGGTGATCGCGAAGGGGCCTAAGTGTGGACGCCTGTTTCCTCTTGTTCTGTCTCCTTCTCCGAATAATCAACTTTCTGCCTTTTCTTGTTTTTCTCCTCAGGATGTTTGGAGGCTTTGGCATAATAAATTAGGCCATCCTCATTCTAAATTGTTATCTTTGATGTTAAACACTGGTAGTATTAATGAAAATAAAACATCTTTTCGTCACATTTCTGATGAGTGCTCTGTTTGCAAACTTGGAAAAAGCAAAGTTCTTCCCTTTCCTTCCAAATCTACTATGGCTTCAAATTGCTTTGACATTATTCATAGTGACGTCTGGGGGATTACTCCGGTAATATCTCATACAAATTTCAAATATTTTGTCACTTTCATTGATGATCATAGTAGATTCACTTGGGTTTATTTCTTACACTCTAAATCTGAAGTCTTTGATGCTTTCCAAAAATTTATGGCATATGTTGAAAATCAGTTTTCCACTCGCATAAAAGTTCTTCGATCTGATTCCGGAGGGGAATATATGTCCCATCCATTTCAAACTTATTTGCAAAAATACGGGATTTTATCACAGCGATCGTGCCCTTACACTCCTCAACAGAATGGAGTTGTTGAACGAAAGAACAGACATCTCCTCGATACTGTTCGTTCTCTTCTCTTAGAATCATCAGTTCCCGCACGATTTTGGCCCGAAGCTTTAGCCACTGCAGTTCATTTAATCAATCGCTTACCATCCCATCGCCTCACCAATCAAACACCACACTTTCGTCTCTTTCATACCGAGCCTACTTACACCCACCTACGCATTTTTGGATGTGTGTGTTTTGTTCATCTACCCTCAACCGAACGTACCAAATTAACTGCTCAATCGGCCAAATGTGCGTTCCTTGGCTACGCATCTCACCAAAAGGGATATCTTTGTTATGATCCTGTGCTCAACCGTCTTCGCATTTCTCGAAATGTCACATTTTTCGAAAATCACAATTTTTTTTCTACCCATTCTTCTCCTTTACCTTCTTTTTCTCATCTACCAGCTTTTTCTGACTCGACCTCTGCTCCACTCATTGTTTATGAACGGCGTCGTCATAAGGATGTTCCACTACTACCTCCCCCTCCAGATCCCTCGCCGGCACCTGATCTTGTCCCCGCTTCATCCTCTCCAGTTCAGCTTCGACGCTCTACGCGTATCTCCAAGCCTCCTGACAAATATGGGTTCACTCACACATCTTTGCTTGCTGCCCTCTCCTCCATTGTTATTCCGACTTCTTACTTGCAGGCGGTGAAACATGACTGTTGGCAAAAGGCTATGCACGAAGAATTAACGGCACTGCAGGAGAATCATACCTGGGATATTGTTCCATGTCCCTCATCTGCAAAACCTATTGGCTGCAAATGGGTTTTTTCTGTCAAACTTAAGGCTGATGGCTCTTTGGATCGTTATAAAGCACGGTTAGTCGCTCTCGGCAACCGACAGGAATATGGCATCGACTATGAGGAAACTTTTGCTCCAGTTGCGAAAATGACTACAATCCGTACTGTTCTTGCCATTGCTGCTTCTCACTCCTGGCCTCTTTACCAATTGGATGTCAAGAATGCCTTCCTTCATGGTGATCTCAAAGAAGAAGTCTATATGCGACTTCCCCAAGGCATTACGGGTGCATCAACAGGCGATTGCGCGCGCTTACGCCGCTCTCTATATGGTCTTAAGCAAGCTCCGCGTGCCTGGTTCGAGAAATTTAGGGATGCTCTCATTCATCTACAGTTCACTCAGAGTGCTTCTGATCCTTCTATGTTCCTTCACCGCTCCTCAACAGGGCTTACTGTCCTATTGGTGTACGTAGATGATATCATCATCTCTGGGACAGACTCCGGCATGATCACACATCTACAAGCATCCTTACATGAATCTTTCCATATGAAAGATTTAGGGCCACTCACATACTTTCTAGGCCTTGAGGTTCATCAGTCAACGAAAGGTCTCATCCTTGATCAACACAAATATGCTATGGATCTCATTGAGACAGCTGGTCTTCAAAACTCCACTCCTGTTGAGGCCAATCTTCAGCTCACGCACGATACTGGTGATCTTCTTCCTGATGCCACACTGTATCGCCGTTTAGTCGGAAGTTTGATCTACTTGACTATCACTCGGCCTGATATCTCCTATGCAGTAAATCTGGTTAGTCAGTTCATGACACAGCCACGCCATCTCCATCTAGCTGCTGTTCGGCGCATTCTTCGATATGTTCTTCATACACCATCTCGTGGTCTTTTCTTTCCTGTCGGCAATTCGACGTCTCTCATTGCTTATTCAGATGCTGACTGGGCCGGTTGCCCTGATAGTCGCCGATCTACCACTGGTTGGTGCATGTTCCTGGGGGACTCCTTAATTTCCTGGAAATGTAAAAAACAAGATAAAGTCTCCAAATCTTCCACAGAAGCAGAATATCGTGCTATGTCGGCTGCCACATCTGAAATTGTCTGGCTTCGGGGTCTTCTTTCTGAGCTTGGATTTTTCCAATCTGGTCCTACTCCTCTTTATGCCGACAACACCAGTGCCATACGGATTACTGAAAATCCTGTCTTCCATGAACGTACAAAACATATTGAGGTGGCTTGTCATTACATACGTGATGAATTTGTGCGTGGAGCAATTACTCTTCCTCATGTTTCTACCAGCCTTCAAATTGCAGATATCTTTACCAAGGGTCTTCCCCGGCCACGACACCAATTCTTAGTTGGCAAATTGATGCTCGTGGATTCACCCGCATCAATTTGAGGGGGGGTGTTAAATGGGCTAGTGCTAAATGGGTCAATGGGTCAGCCCATGACAAATAAAGCCCAAACTTGGGAGATAAGTTACTTCACATGTACAGATATGTAATTTGTATCATTACCATATTAGGAGATGTGATTTAGATTCTGATTAGAATAGATTGGCTATAATCTAGTGATTGCTACAATTATGTAACATATATAGCAACTATATTCTATAAAGGATGATCGTGAGCCCTGAATGGGATTCATTGAATTCACAAACATATTGTGTCTACTGTTTCTATCTTCCTTTCTCTCTACTGGCTTTGACAATTGTTAGCTTATTTTCTTTTAACTCTCCATCTGCAAGTCAGTTTCTGGTGGGCTCTTCACAGCATTGGCCATCTAAAGGTGGAATTTCAAGGTTGGTGGTTGGATGGCTGAAAGATGGGCCTTGCTTTCTAGTGGATCTGGTACCTGTACAGGTTCTAATTATGAAGCTCGTACAGGTACCAATTATGAAGCTGTATGGGTATGGCAATGGTCATGTGCATCTATTTCCCTGAAGTTATGTTGTTTCATTCTGTTGTCTTAATGGTCAGAAAATCAACGTTTCATCTACTTGCAGAATAAACATCTATGTATATTTGTAGCCTCTGCATATGGACAATTTAAAGGAATATCCATGTAACTTAGACAAGGTAGGGTTGATAATTCCCTGACTGCAAACTGAACCTGTCACAGAAATTCAGGTCCATACTTGCTAACCCAATTAAAAAATCCGACCCGGCCCATCCCATTGCCGCCTCTTTGGCCATTGGATACACGGTGTTACATATTGGGACATTGGTATTACCTAGAGGTGAAATTTGGGCCGTGCCCAGCCCGATGACCATTTGACTAAGCCGGCATGGCACAACCCAAAAGATGGGCCGTGATGGGCCAGGGAGCCCTGGTCGGTACGGTAGGCCCAGTCCTTAGCGGTGCTATGCTGGGCTGAGGGATGGTACGGCATGGCCCATATATATATAAAGTTTAATTTTTTATATAATCAAAAAGTAAAAGTTAATAAGTAAAGATTTATTATTCATTTGTAAATTAGAATCACTGTTTGTGCCTTTATTTTTATAGTTTCAACTTTATTTCAAGTTAAAAACCCCTAAAAGTCCATAAATTCTCTTTCAATTTAAATAAAAAAAATTAAAAAACAATTTTAAAGAAAATATTAGAAGAGGTATGTGGGCCGGCCCGTGGGCGGCACGGCCCAGCACAACATGGAAAAATCCATGCCTTGGGCCCGACCTGGGCACGGCTGGGCTAGCATTAGCTGGGCCATGCCGTGCAGTTCTCACCTCCAGAATTACCTAACATGCTGGCTTATATGTGATTTTGTTGTTTTGTTTGATATATATAAACATATAACTAGTCGGTAGTTACATAAAATAATAATGTACCAACTACCAAAGACACAGAAAGTGTGAAGGAGATAAAATGTTTAAATTCAAATACCCATCTTGATGTGCAACCAGTACTTGCCTAAGCAGCAAGAAAAGGTGAACCTTCACTAGTGGTCATTTGCAGGTTTTTGGGTAGTATTGCTGTCTCATCGACATTCCCATGCGGCCATGAAATGGCATATTCATCAGATTCTATTTCTCACTGACGTATGTTTGTACTCTGAAAATTTCAATTTGGTATTTTGGCAGGGAAAAGTCGAAGTCACAATTTCAAGAGGAAGAGTTGTATGGAAAGATGGTGAGCTCAAGGTTGAACGTGGCTATGGAAGGTACATAAACATGCCACCGTTTAGCTATCTCTTTGATGGCATTGACAAGGTAGATGCCGCATACCTTACTTCCCTTCGCGCTCCTGTGCAGCGCTCTGTTTCAACTTGAGGTGCAGGTATGTTTTTTCCTGTAACAAAGTTTGATTGAAATGGATATACGATATTTAACTGTATATAGTGTTTGACGTCTCTTATTATTGCCTCTACTTGTCTTAAAAATGTTGCAAAGTCTATTTCAAATGGATTTTAGACTTTTTGGGAACTCATGTTGGAAAGTCTATTTCAAATGGAGTTTAGATTATTTGCCTCCATTTCAAGGAGCACTGGCTTGTGTTAGAAGCGGAAAGACGCAAATGGCCACAGTGAAAATGACTGTCCTATGAGGACAATTCGTTTTTTCATTTTTTTAAGTTATGGGATCCACAATTATGATCCGGACTGTTTGATATATGAAGAAGGTAAAAAACGGCCACGTATCAAAATTTCAGCCATTGATCTATCTCGGATCTCGAGATATTTGCAGAAAATCGTGAGCCATTCAATCTAATATTCTGGACATTGTGGACCCCATAATCACAATCTGATTTGTTGGTTCTCTTTGGAGGCCAAAAACGGCTAAAGGTCCAAAAATGAGCCTCTTATTCAAAGTCGATATTGAGATATTTACAAAAACGTTTTGCCATTTGATGTACCATGCATTATTAAATTGTACAAGGGTTTTTTTTTTTTTTTTTCCAATAAATCATGATCTAAACCATTGGATATATTTAGAAGATCATTCACAATTGTAGGTCCAAGTTTTAGCCGATGGATCATCATAGATCTTGAGATATTTACAATAAACAACAAACGTTTATATCTACTTTTTTTAAAACCATGCCCTCCAAATGCAAGATCCAAACCATTAATTCTCTTTGTAAGGCTAAACACAACACTGACATCAAATTTAAATACTTGAATCTTCATGGATCTTGAGATTTTTATGAAAAACTTTCAACCATTGTTTTAAAAATGTCTATTTCAATTATTTTTTCTTTGATACCAAACAAACTATTTCTACACCATCTATTTCAAACAGGGTCATGTGTAACGGTACAGATCTATTTCATATAGATAAGAGACGCCAAACAAGTAAGTTTATAGTAGATTGAAATCTAGTTATCGGCCATTAGTTATTGGCTCGATCAATCTAACAAATGAGATTACTTGTTAAAATATTGTCAGTAATCGAGTGTTTTTTTTAAAATGATGCCATTATATGATATTGCAATTTTAATGGATTCAAAGACCTATGGAAATTTTGAAGAGAGGCTGAGAATTGACATCATTTCTGTTGCAGTCCTTGAGGACAATGGCCTCATTCACTCCTGAAACAGGAGCTCACTGGACCCAACATTTGTAATTGGTTTGAGGGGGTAACCTAGTCCCATTTGTAATTGGTTTGAGGGGGTAACCTATTCCCATTTATTCAGTTAAGTTCCATATTAATTCGATTTTCATCTCTAATATGTTATCTCTAGTGTTTCGAACGTCATTCTTGGGTGATTTTGTCTTGGAAAAATGTTGGATATTGTCAAATTTAGGGCTTTTTCTCGGGACTAGTTCCATAATTAAAAAATTATTAAAATTTCTAATTAGAAATATTTAAATAAATTATAAATGAATATTAGTATATATTCATAATAAAGATGGAAACTCATTAGATAAATTTTAGTTAGCTGAAAATATTTAGAAATAGATCTAGTAAATAGTAAAGATTTTAGGACCTTGATTTGATTATATTTGTGTTTAGCTACAAATTGAATGCCATTTCAAAATTAAATGTGGATTTTTAAATTAATTTGCTTCCACAATGGACCCCATAGATTAATTAATCCTATCAAATATCCAAAGAAAAATAAGGAGAAAAATACCCATAATGGCCCTACAGATTAATCTTACTGAATATTGAAAGGAAAATAAAGATAAAAAAGTAGTAGAATACAGCCTATAAAAATATCCCCCGATGTGGTATAAAAAAAGCTCTTTGTATGTTTCTATAAAAAAAAGTGGCCCCTTTAAATTGTGAGTTTGGAAATAAATAAGACTTGGATTTCATAATGAGATTCATAGATTTATTTGGTTAAATTAGTAAATATAAATGATAATAAGAAAATCGTGATAAAGATGGAAACTCATGAGAGAAAATTTATTTGCTTAAATCAGTAAATATAAATGATTATATATTAAGTGTGGATTTTGAAACTAATTGACTTTTATAATGATCCCCACAGATTAAACATACCAAATACTGAAAGAAAAGGTAGGAAAAAAAGTGCAAAATACTCCATACGAAAGTGTCCCAAATTTCTGCAACTTGGATCTGACATAAGAGTTTCACAAATTGACATGCAATAACATTTAATAAATACATGTTCACCGATCACTAAAATTATAGCAAAAGAGTCTTTATTCTTTTTTTTATTAGTTTAATAATACACGGGGCCCATTGAAGGTAACTAATGAGGAGTTATTATTGTATGCTATGTAATATCTTAGATTTGCATTGTGATATTTTAGGTTATGGAGTATTTGAAAATTTGAGTTAGTTTGGTGAGATTAGATCATAAAGGTAATTCCGGAATGTACCATTGCAAAACGTTTAAGGATACACTACGTATCTCTCTCCAATGAAAGAACTTGATGTCTTTATGTATATAATATTATTGGAAACTGGCGCAAAAATGAATTAATTTTAAGTGATTAAAAACAATTAATAAATATAAGTATGAGGTTTCAAATGATTTTAATGGGATTTTTTTATTGTTCATTTTTATTATGATATTATCAAGATTTTCTCGCGTTATTTAACTTTTTTTGAAAAGTTAAAAATATCATGATATTATTAAAAAAAAAAAAAAAAACTGTTCTAGGTCAATATCATGATATTTTCATTAGGGTTCCCCATGTCTGCGACACTGGCGCTCACACAAAAGCTCAGCCATTTTGGTTCTTAATGTGGCTATTTACTTGTACGTGGCTATGGTTGGTACAAGAAGTTGATAATGATGATAACAACGATGACGATGACATGGCTACCATTTACCTTAGGATCTGTGGGTTCTTAAAAAGCTCGGATCACAATTTTTTTGATCATGAATGATATAACTTGGAGATCAAATGGATAACTGCAATTGTGATGTGTGTAGACCAAATGGACCTATCAGCATGATTCCTTTCAATTGGTGTTCATGATTAATTTCCTTTTGCATGACATCCCATCCCTCGGTGTACCATGTAGGGTGGCCGTGGACTGGGTCCGGTTGAACACTGTGGATAACATGTATAAATGCAACCCAAATCGACCCATTTATCAAAAGGGTCAAAATGAGCCTATTAAGGGTTCATATTGTTCATATGACCCACAACAGGCTCCTATCAGATGATAGATGTAGGGTTATCTTGGTTAATGTCCTATTTGAAACAAGCAAGTAAAGTAAAAATAATGAGGAAAAATTAATAATAGAAGAAGACATTAGGTAAAATGAATCATTAACGGTACAAAAGCAGACACCGTTGTAAATCTCCTGACATTGCAGTACTAATCTAGATACCACAAAATCTCCATCTCAATTCAATATCATATACTCCAAACTATTAGAAATTAGTAGAGCTCACTGGATTCCAACAAATTCAAGCCTTGAAGCATCTCAAGCAGCTAAGAATCTTTCTTCTCGCCTGCAAGAGATTAGTGACCAGATTAGAGAGAAGCCAGACGAATTTCGTCAACGCTATCTTATTAAATAAAACTAATATAAATTCTTATATCCAATCTGTTGGGCCTTTTTGCCTTATTGGTTTTGAGTAATATTTGAATACTTTAGTCATGTTGGATTAAAGTCTTCAGGGATAATTACGTCATTCAAAACAAAACAAAAAAAAGATTCCACCCTAACTTTAAAATATTAAAAAATCTAAAAAAAAAAAAAGAACTGCACGTGCATTTCTTACTGGTTTTGAATCTTTAGATTGATTTGTGGCCAGCTGCTCATCATTTTCGAGAGTAGGCCGATTGAATTCAGATTTGAGCTTCTTCCGATTTTCTCTAGCTCGCGAGAAAACCACCGAGTAGTCAGGGGAGCCACCTGTTTTAGGATCCCACCCCCCAAATTGAGGTACAGTGTTCCGGCCACTTGTCTGGGATTTCAATTGCACAACCAGTTAGAAGAAAATTCAATGCTAAAAAAGACCTCGTTACAATTGCTAGCATTACAACTTCTATTAAAGACCTCATCATCTTTTGCAATTTTATTAGATTCATAATACCACCCCACACCCATAGTGAAAGAATTAGCAAATTATAAAGAGGATTTAACCGGAAAAATCCTCTTAGACTTGTTAAAGGCTAAAAACACCATCAATGTGTTATATAGACTATAGTAGTTCCCAAAGGCCCTGCTTAATCTTTTTTTTTTCTTTTTGTTTTTTCTTTGTCCCTGCTCTTTTTACCTTAAAAGGTCCTAAACCCAAAACCCTTTTCCCTATTTTTCATTCTTTTGTCCATTTTATCTAAGCAGAGATTCATCTTCTCTAAGCAAGGATTCATTGAAGAAGAAAGAAAGCAGCAGGACATTGGAGATCCCCTGATTGAAAAGGGCAAACCGATGAGAAGAAAATTGCTTCACCGACACATGTAATTGCGACGGTCACATTTTCTTCTCATATGGTCTTTTGGTGTTATTTTTCTTTGAAGTATCTTAGCTTCAATGTAGTGTAAGGGAGAAGAAGATGGGAGAAGAACGAAAAGAGGAAAAATGGTTTTGCGACCCCGGTGTTCGGGTGGCCGGGGATATCCTCGCCTCCGTGAGTGTTATCTCTCATAGTGATATCAATTAAGCCGGGGATATCCCCGCCCAAATTAATAATGTGAACAAGGATATCCCTGCTTGTGTTAGTGCTGTGAGCGGGGATATCCCAGCCCACTAGAGTATTGTGCTGTCTCTCAGAATTGTATGTCTCATTTGAGGAATTATGACCAAATATCCATTTCCTATTAAGCTCATGTAACTGATAGAATCCCAAAACTATTTTCAAAATTTAACCATTTCTATGTTAGTCAATGTCAATGCCCATCCCCATATTCAACCATTTCTATATAAACAAAAGCTGCTGCCCAATTCTAGCATCTTCTATTACAGCCAAAGCCAATGCTTATTATAGAATTGGGCTTCAGCTTTTGTTTACATAGAAAGGGTTGGATGCCATCCCCATATTCAACCATTTCTATGCAAACAAAAGTTGATGTCCAATTCTATCATCTTCTATTACAGCTAAAGCCAATGCTCATTATAGAATTGGGCATCAGCTTTTGTTTATATAGAAATGGTTGGATATAGGGATGGGCATGGGCATTGACTAACATAGAAATTATTAAAGTTTGAAAATAGTTTTGAGATTCTATCAGTTACATACACATGTGCATTAGCTCAATAAGGAATAGACATTTGGTCATAATTCATCAAATGAGAGATTCAATTATGAGAGACAACACCCACAATACTCTAGTGGGTGGGTGGGGATATCCCCATCTCAACTGATATCACTCTGAGAAACAGCACTTAGGGAGGCGGTGATATCCCCGTCCACACGAAAACTGGGGTCGTAAAACTCTTTTTCCCCTTTTCGTTCTTCTCTCATCTTCTTCTCCCTTCCACTACAATGAAGTTGTGATCCTTCAAAGAAAAAGAATACCAAAAGACTAGATCAAAAGGAGAATGCGACCATCGCATTTACAAGTTATCCATTCTCCCTTCCATTATCCACTTCTCTCTCTCTCTCTCTCTCTATATATATATATTATAATCACCATCATTTATTTTAATAGTACATATACATTGCAGAGAAGAAAGAGGGAAAATGGTGGGGGTGGTGTACAAATTGACCCCCCTATGGAGTACAAATTGCTGACCGGTGCACTTGGATGATGGATCTGGACCATCTTTTTGGTTGGGCACTCTGTTTTAGTGTTGAGGTTTGCTTAGGGAGAAGGTTTCCCGCCTCTTCTAGATGAAGCTAGACAAATTTCTTCCTCTTCTTCTTCATTAGTATTGGTAATGGTAGAAGAAGGACTAGGGTTTTGATCCAATGGGTGGTTGAGCTTGAACGTTGTGGAAGGGAGAAGAAGATGGGAGAAGAACGAAAAGGGAAAAAAGGATTTTGGGACTTTTTAAAGTAAAAGGAGACGGGATATCCCCGCTTAGAGGGAAAATAAAAAAAAAATACTAAATAGAGCTCTTGTGATCGATCACTGGCTTTTATAAGACATTGATGGCGTTTTTTGGCTTTGACAAGTCTAAGGAGATTTTTCTGGTTAAAATATTAAAAGGACAACTATATGAATTTTTGTCATAAATAGATCATGAACAAATGGGCAAACTTGGGGTAGTCAATCCCTTTTCGCCCTAAATCTATAAATTCATGCCCTCTCCAAAAGCAAGTGAAAAAACCACTACGAAACTCGTCTTTTTTGAACATGGTTCCCCCCTTTAATCTAACAAATTGCCCATTTTTATATGGAGAATTTTATTCTGCAGGTAAACTACATGTGCAATCCAGCTCTATGGAGCTTACTTGGGCCCATTTTGGATTAGTGCAAATCTTTTCACACTTTCATCCCACATGATTTGTTATCATCCCGGATTTTGTACTTATCAAATGTTTATTCATCTGTAGAATGTATCTTAAAAATATCTACTAAAGGTTAGAAGATCATTATATTTTAAGGTTGTTAAATCAATGGTGAGAATAATTTAATGAGACTGATATTTTCCATAACTCTCATTCATAAAGAGACCTTTCTGATAGATAGATCCCTTATGGGTGAAAGTCCTTCCTTAAATATTAATCTCAAGTCTAAGTAAGTTGGTGCCAGCCGCAAAATTAGCCATATTAATTCATTAAATCAAAATTCGAGTCTACTTTTCTTCAATAGTAACACTCTGACCTGCTTTGCTACTTCATCAAAAAAATTGAAATTCTAAATTGAAAATCAGAAAGATCAATAGAGATGAATCATTTAAACAAAAAAAAAAAAAAATGGTTTGCTCTTATTCCCTTTCTCAAGAAGATCAAACAAGGAAGAAAGTATACCTCCTGTTGGATTGCCATGGCTGGAACTGATGTAGAATTGAGGGAGGGAGGGTGGCAATGGCTCTCCTTGGGTCTCAAAGTCAAAAAATTTTTATAGGAAATGTTTGAGAGGTTGAACATCCCATGTGGCCTACTTTTATTGGCTCATGGTGGCCAGCAGTTAGACTTGCTGACCGTCGTTTAAACGGATTGAACGCCTCCTTTTCCGTTTCTGCATGGTTGGTACTGCGTAAAACTCTCTTGGCTCATGTTTCTTTTCACAAGAGCTGCGAATCACATCGTCCAAACTCGATCATTCGATTTTAGGGTTTGAATGGTGATGATTTACCAATCAAGACGAATTGATCCATGTGGATTTGATTTTAGGTACACCGCATGTAATGTGATGAATTCCCATCGCCCATTGAATTTGGGCAATTTCCTCCTCACCACCGGGGTTGGTAAATTTACTTTCCAAATGAAGTATTGTGAACTATCAACAAATAAGCCCGTACTAAGCCTGGGCCTTAAAATAAAAATACTAGCAATCATTAAAAAAATTGGAAAATAATAATAATATAAAATTTTAGTTATATTGTATGCCAAGTGAATTGTATTTGCTATATCAATAATTCATATAAAGTTTCTAAGAAAAAAATAGCTTTTCTATAGAATCATGAGGACATGTAACATACGTTTGATAGAAATCCCATTTGATTTTCTTTTTAAAGTTGCCACTAGATGGATCAAATTTATTGCTTTCTTTGAGATATATTTATTTATAAATTAAAAAACTTTAAGCTAACTAAAATAACAAAATGAAAAAAAAAATCATTTCAGAAAGTGAAGGCTGAGGGTAAAAAAAATCTTTATAAGTTAAAATTAAAACTTCTATGGAAACAAAAATTAGTTCTTCACAAATAAAGCATTATAGGAGAAATAAGCATACCTTTGGATGATATGAAGTGTGATCTACTATTACAAATCCATGATCTAGTTAAAAAGTAAATAATGAAACTATTGTTACTACATATAATACTACCAACACAGGTCGATGCTTAGCTCGAGCCCACAAATAAAATAAAGCTATATTTAATTTAAGGCTATCTTTTGAGATACAAGATTAGAAAAAAAAATCTAAAACAGACAAATATATCATTTTTTTTCATTTTTAAAATTATATAAATCAAATTTTCACTATTTATTTTTTATATATTATTTAAGAACTTATGTGAATATTATGACGTATGTTAAATTAGAGAATTTTTTTAAAATGAAATATATTTAAATATATATCGAATATATTAAAACTCAAATGAGAAAAAAAATTAAAACACAAAGGAAAAAAAACATGTATCTCAATATAAAAGCAATATATGTACATATCAGAAAAATATAAACAAAAAATAGTAAAATACGAATAAAAACAATTTGTAAAGGAAGCAAGATGACCCGTCTAGCCAAAGCTATCACATATTATAATAATAATAATCATCATCATCAATTCAGTGCAACCATTGTTCATCATGCCTACCCATTGTTCAATGGTCTCGATCATTGAAGTTTGGGCAATAAATAAGTAAAGTACCATTTCCTATCTAACCATTTACCATGTGAAAAGGTGGCCAAATGGGTATTACAAAACTAGTTAGACTGTTATTATAATCCACTTGGTTTTACTTGCTTATTCATTAGCAACTCTAACTTGATTAAAATAAATTGAATTCAATTAAATTTCTTTAAAAGAGAGCTACTTCAAGTAAACCCTAAAAAATTAAATTTGAAATAATATAAATGTGATATGAATAAATTTGTCATATAGTAAAATTTTATCAATAAAAAATGAAAAAAAAAAAAAAACCATATCTGTTGAGGAGGTGCTCCAAAAAGCATCTATGGATGTCCTCTCCACAACTCAGATACAGACCTCCAATCCTCACAGATACATTCCTTAAGTGGGTTTTCCACTGTTTTCTTCCTGTGAAGTGGCCCCACCGTGGTTGGAAAACTCTTCGAGTTGACTATTGACTCTCACGAGTCATCTTATTTTGACGAAGGACCGAGTCAAAAATAAGGGAAACTTGACTGAGTTATCTCATTTTAATAGATTATTTGCATTTGGAACCATTTAATTGACATATTTAATTTTAAAACAATTAAAGTATTTTTATATGTAATTATGCATAAGATTTGTAGTCAATAATTTAAAAATGGTAACTGAAATGTAATTTGAAATTTATAATTGATCTTTTACATTCAATATTTGGACTTACAGATTATGTATTATGTGATATTTTTTATTTTATTTTCCTTATTGTAGTACTTTTCTTGCATATATAAGTTTGTTAAATTGAATTGATTATTATGAATGCATGTAAATAAATATAATTTTATATTTTATAACTAATGGATTAATTTTAAAATACTTTTAAAATTATTTTTACAAAACACGACTCTCCCGAGTCTCCGCCATGGCTCTATCCGAGTCAATCTTTTTGCATTGGACAAGATGAGTTTGAGTCATGAGTTTTCAAACCTTGGGCGTCACTACGCAGCCCGCTTATTTAATGAATCTGTAAACCCTGAGTTGATAAAAAAAATTATTAAAGTCCAGTTGTTTCCTGTGTGGGCCACACTTTGTAGTCTCACCAAATACCCATCTATATTATGCATACTTTTAAGCCTTATTGTGAACTTGACAAGGTCTTAAACTCTTTTTTTTTTCTTTTTTTTTGCAATTTTTCAAACACTAATGTTATGAAATTAGAGGGGCCACTTAAGAATCAATCTAAATCATTAAACAATATGTGGTCTTTAATTAATATATTTTCGGTTTAGATTTTTTCAAAAAGTAAGTTATACTGAGTACTTCATCTAGACAATTGGAGAATCAAGAGAATAATTAATTGTTATGATTTTTCTATTTCTATACCTTTTTTAAGTGATCGTCATTTAAATGACTTGCATAAATATTTATCTGATTTCTTATTATACTTTTTATTTGGAACTAAACTTAATAGTTGTTATTTTACATCGGCTTAATCTAATTTAGTGATTCTATTTCATTTCATCAATGTCTATGACTCTCACTAGATGTATTAAATAATAAGGCAAAGTCTTAAAGATTTGTTTCTTCTTTATAAGTTTGCTTTTCTTTGAATTTTTTTTTTATAATACATATCTAAATTTTAATATATTTTTATTTTTAGGCCTAGCTTAGCACAGGCCTTTGCTACTAGTTTTATGTTAAAGGAAAATGAAAGGTTTGCTTTCAAAGGTAATGTGTAAGTTATTTTGCAACTTTTCCTCTACTCTGAGTGGAGGAAAACTTGCTAGGAGCACGGAAATGTAGCATTTGCAACTTTTCCTCCACTTCGAGAGGAGGAAAACTTGAAAGAAGTGTAGAAATGTAGCATTTGCAACTTTTCTTCCACTTTGAGATGAGGAAAACTTGCATTTTCAGCTACATGGTAAGGTTATAATCCAATTTTTCTTTTTTTACACGTGGATCGGGTCACAGGTCGGGGTTTAGGGATGTGCATGAATGATTAGTGTTTAAATGCAGTAACACAAAATCATAACGAGTACATAATAAATCGCTCATTTGATAAATTTACTATACCGATGAAGTGAAGTGATTGGTTCATACGAGAGACAACAAAAATAAAGGTTTGGTGGAATTAAAAGGTGAAAAGAATAGCTTTTTGAAAAAAATAAATAAAAAGAAAAGTATTTTTGTAAGGGTGCTCATGGATTTAGCTCGGCCTGCTTTGGGCCGGACATAGGGTTTAGGCTATAATAGATAGGTCATGCTCATATTTTATTTATTTGGACTTGGTGGTTGAGAGCCGGAAGATTCGTCCGGCTCAAATATACAAATAATTATAAGGGATAGAGTAGTAATGGGGGGACTCAAACTCATGCCTTCTCAAAGGAGATAATACGACTAGAACAATTGAGTTGTCCTAGGATTGGGTAAGAAAGTTTTTTTTTTTTTCTTTTATGAGTCTATCATGGGTGCCCATCTTTTCTCGTTTTGCATTTATATTAAATGAAAATTATATTTCTATAATTTAAAAAAAATGATATATTTGTTTGTTTTAGATTTATGTTTTTTCTCATTTTGTATCTCAAAAGATAGTCTTAAACTAAATATAGCTTTATTTATGGGCTCGGGCTAAGCATGGCCATGCGTTACTACTTAAATTGAAAACTATAGACATTACACATTCATGAGGAGGAAAGGGATAGTGAAGTCCAATCTACAAGTAACTCACAATCACAAGAAGAGTTCTTCTTTTGTGAAAGGGGCGCTATACATTCCCACATTATACATGAGATACCTTATTAATATCTATAAGTTTGTTTTACCTTCAAATTTGAAATGTAACTCATCTTGATTGTTGCCGTTGCTTTGAATAGGCATCTAAGAAACCGGTTAAAGGCTAATCACAAAATTATCTTTACGTTATGGAATCACAAGTTGGGACATCTCAACTTCAATAAATTGATTAAGTTTTGGTTTAATTTTGTCAATGTCGATATACCATTCTCTAGTATTTCAATAATCCATACTCTAGTATTTACTTAACGAAAAGCAAAGTGTTGCCACTGAAAGCAATCAGAATTTTATGCGGACCGATGGATTTGAACTTCAAATTGAAAAAAAAAAAAAAAAAGAGTACAACAACATTTTTCATCTTGTATCAACAGATTGAATGGATCAACCCTAACTAAACTCACATGTAGAGAAATTAACAGAGGATCAATAGACAAGTGGAATTAAAAATAGGACTACAAAGTATCCCAATAGAAAGTGTCACAAAGCTCAAAATATAGTGAACACTTCCGCAGGCAGGCAAACACAGATCAGGAAGATCTACTCTAGATAGATAACAATAAAAAAAATCCAATAAGTTATCCCTCTTCTTTTGCTGATCTATTTAGATGCTTGATGAAGACCAACAGAATAGAATCAAAGAAAATAATATAGACAGCCTCCAACCAATCTCTAATGCAGCACTGGCAATGGAATGGGTCTCACACCCATATCTATCATACAGATGATCAAAGAAAACACTTTTGAACTATTAAGGGCATGTTTGGTACACATCCTCTGAGAGGATTTCTGTTCAATTTGCCAAACGTGCCCTAAGAGAAAAACAAGGAGCTTTCACACCAATGGCAAATTGACGAATATCACTAATCCCAAAATAAATCTCCCGAAAGAATTCCCTGGAGTGAGCACTACAATTTGATTAAATATGTGTTAAACGGCAAATAACCCTAAATGCAATCTCATCCAATACTCAATGAAATAAATACAATCTCAGCCATCTGCCCATAAAAATAATTACTAAGAGTGCTAACTATAATACTAAGCCAATAGGGGGGAAAAGACGAAGAAAGAGTTGATGAGGGGTTACCATGGTTGTGAAAAGAGGGGGAGGAGTTGGATAAAAGGTTAGGTATTTTCTTTGGAGAGAGGGTTAGGGACACTTTAGTCCAGCAAAATAATCAAAACAACTGCTTATCATTTTTTGGCAAAAAAATAAATCCTTATTAGTGTTTGACAAAAAGTGAGAATCTTTATAAAATTTTTTGGTAAAAACCCCATAAAAGAAAGTTGGTCAAATTAGAAAGTACCATATTTCAAAAAAAAAAAACATATACTTTTTACATAAAAAAGTAAAAAAGTTACTTTTCCATGTTGTTAAACGAAAAAAAAGTCATTTTCTTTTCTCTTAAAAAAGTCAAAAAATTACTTTTGTATTTTACTAAATCACAAAAGAACAACACTATTTGATTTGACTCTTCTTATATTCTTGTCTCTTAATTTAACGAGAGCTTCTACCTGCACATCACTTTTTTCTTTGTACACTCTCTTTCTCTCTACACACTTAGTTGAAGTTTGGAGATTTCAAAATTTTCTTTGCACACCCCCCTAATACTTAAACTAACCCCACCCCCACTGCTCCTTCGGCAGCACGCCGAAGAGGAAGGGGGGAGAGGGAAGGAAAGAGGGAGAGAGGCAGGGAAATGAAGGCGGCGAGGGATGGAGGGAGAGGGAGAGATAGAGATAGAGACTAGGAGAGAGGGAAGTGACAGGTGCCGGAGGGAGAGGGAGAGGGAGATAGGAGGGCATATATATTTAAAATGGTGAGTGTGCAAAGAGAAGAGAAAGGTAGTGTGCATTTAAAAGTTCTCTAATTAATCCTCTCACCTCACTTCATTTTAATAGTGAAGTTATCAAAATGGCCACATGATCAATGTACAACTCAAAAATCCCTTTCCTTCATTTTTCTCCCCTTGCAATCATATTTTGCTATTTGTCGAAAAACTAATCAAGACTCAAGACGACAACAAGCATCCTCACTGCGATTGGCAACTTGCTGTTCAAAGTAATTGATGGCTTTAAATAAAAGATAATTTGGATATTTAAAAAAATAAGAAAAAAAAAAGATACTCAAAATAATTTTTAAATGACTGGATGCACTTAATTGGATACTTATTGAAAAAATTAACCCCTAATTTAGAATGTTTTGGAACTTGTATATACTTTGTTAATAATACAATACAATGTTAAAGAAAAGAATCTAAAACCTTATTTGAAAATTTAATTTTCTCCACACACCCACCGCCTAAAACCCTCCTTATAACCTCTTCTTTTCTGAAGACCTCTCGAAACCCTATATAGGGCCAATTTGGAACTTTAATGATACAATCAAAGTTAAGTAAAGTTTTCGTTTTCTAAGACAAGATGTCATATCAAATACATTTTATTCAAAACTCTCTATATTTTTTTCATACAAAAAATCAAAAAGTAACTACCTTTATCCATTAAAATATAAAAAAAATTATTTTTCAATACAAAAATCTAAAAAAATTCTTTAACAAACAATCATAACTCATTTATATTTTATTCTTCCTTCAAAATCAACTTTGATTGAATATATTAGCAGACTTACCAAACAGCCCCAAAACCCTAACGCTAGCCCTTCTTCTCCAAACAGTCGCAGGAAGCAAAGCAAAGGAAACGAAAGAGAGATCGAGAGAGATGGCGACAATCAGCCTCAGAAAGGGCAACACTCGCCTCCCACCAGAGGTGAACAGGGTCCTCTACGTTCGAAACCTCCCCTTCAACATCTCCAGCGATGAGATGTACGACATCTTCGGCAAGTACGGAGCCATCCGCCAGATCCGCATCGGCACCAACAAGGACACCAGGGGCACCGCCTTCGTCGTCTACGAGGACATCTACGACGCCAAGACCGCCGTCGACCACCTCTCCGGCTTCAACGTCGCCAACAGGTACCTCATCGTCCTCTACTACCAGCAGGCTAAGATGAGCAAGAAGGTCGATCAGAAGAAGAAGGAGGACGAGATTACAAAGATGCAGGAGAAGTACGGCATCTCCACCAAAGATAAGTAGAATTGTTACAAGCTCTTTAATTAAAAGTGAATGTTATGTAATTAGGTCTATTGGGGTTTATTCCGTGAAACTTTTTAAGAATTGGGTATGTGGATTTTGATCATTTCTATATGAACCAATGAAAGAAAAGCATATTTGGTGTTTTTATGTGAATTGTTGTTTCGTACCAAGTCTTATTGTAGTGTATGGATGGATATGGAATTAATTTTAATTTAGGGGTGTGATAAGTAGCTCTTATTTTTCACTCTTACTTCTACTTATACGTGTTTTTAGGTGTTTGTTGAAATAGGGCTATTGGGGTAGGGCACTTTCCATCAAACATTTGAAGAAATGGGCAATTATGGGCAATTAACTTCTTTGGGGTTGGGGCAGTTTATGTAGTTTATGTGGATCTGTTGTGAAGTGGGTTTTGTTTTTTTTGGTTATGCGGCTGGGTTTTAGAGGGTATTATGCTGTGTGTGGAAATTGGTTGTGGGGCTTTGTCATTGTTGATTTTGTTGATTTGAGGTGGTGGAATTAAGGTAGACAAGCACCCAATTATTATACACCCTTTTTACAATGCCATCTGAGAAGATAAGTAGCTTCTTTTTCTCTCCTCTGCTTTTAAGGCTTTTAGATGGATTGTGTGGAATTAAGTTTATTGGGGTAGCTATTTTGAAAAGCATGTGAAGAAAATGGTTGTTGGTATTTGACGAGTTAAGTTTTGGAGTTATGATTGCTGGAATATATATATATATATATATATATATATATATATATATATGAGGGGTATTCAAGTGAAGTGAGGGATTCCCTCACCATGTTTGGGGAGGTTTCAAGTATAAAAGGCTTTTGTACTTGAAGGGAGTCCCTTCACCACACATGGTGAGGGGAATCCCTCACTTGAATATTTCCATATATATATATATATATATATATGGAAGATGCTCCTATGAGAGATATCTCTCACCTTATATGAGAGATAGGAGTGGGGGCCTCGCATTTAAGTAGTTGGCATTGGATATGGATGTGAGGGCCCCCACCTTATCTCTCATAGGAGCATCCCCCCTTATATATATATATATATATATATATATATATAACATCTTAAGAAGAAAAAGGGTTACTTAGTGTTTGATATGAAAAAATTCCCCCCTCTCAATTGATTGGATTTGTGGACTATGTATGTATGTGGAATTTGCTTTTGAGTGTAAGATTTTTTAGGGTTCCTGTGGCCTTGGAACCATATTTAGGGTGGTGTGAAACTTTACATGCCGCTAGAATTGAGCATCTATTTGGCATTTACATCTGAAAAAGATCTCTTGGTTGCACATCAAGTTGCCCTGCTAGGATTCAGGGAGTCTTTTTTTTTTTTTTTTTTAACTTTTGGAATTTCCAAATGGGTGAAGAGTGAATGGTCAATCGTGACTTGCTTCAGTCTCCGACTCTGTACATGGGCTAAATGCAGATCCTAAAATTAAACAATGGGCTATCTTTGGATCCATGTTACGTACCAGGACCTGATTTTTGTAGGACACCTGGAAACCCATCACTTCAAAGTTCAACTTTTCAGGGTCTCTCGCTGGTTTTTGAGTTTCTTGTGGGCGTGGGAAAAAGCAAGACAACTTCTTTGTCTAGAACTTGGCACAAGCATTCCGATTCAGACAACACACTTATGCGAGCTTGCAATAGAGAGGTATTCAGTTTCACTTGCCTGATTGTGACCTGATAGGATGATATTTCAGGCCCTTTTAAAACTGGAACATGGCCGTTTCATTAATGTATGTATCCAAGGTATCTAAGGCTTCCCTATTCGTTTACTTATATTTTTCGTCTTCATCTTCTTGATAGAAATATCCTCTGCTCTTTTTTTTTCATGTAAATTTTTTTTGGGGTTTTGGCTCTTGATAATTTTTTCATATCCCAAACTTTCTCACGTTCACATCAAATCATGAAATGTCCTTACATTTTTCTTTATCATATCAGAATACCTACAGCAAAGATTGTTATTGATGATTGTGCAAGAGGTTTAAGGAACCATAAACATCTTTGATGCTTCTCAATGCCCTGATGGAATTAGTGACTGTTTATGTTACCTCCAAAGCTGTTCCAAAACCAAAACACAACCCCTTGCTATTGAGAGCCATTAGGTCCATTAACCTTCTCTGACCTCAAATGTTCTCAATTAGCTAAATTTGATGGTGAGTGGTTGCAATTTCTTCTTTAATTTTCTATGCCATCTACAGCTCTACCACTAGCATCAAACAATAGTGATGAAGCTGTTGTCGAGTGAATTTCTCTATAGTTTCACTAATTGCAGTGAAAAGAGCAAAAATGAAGTTTGTGATGGGTTGCTAATTCCCTCGTGGGTAGGACATTTGATTTTCATTTGGAGTCTGCACCGTCTGCATCCAGAGAATAAAAAAAATCACGAATTTCTTACAAATGTTGAAGGCATTTTTATTTGAGTCTTTCAATTTATAGGAAACCAATTCCTTTGAATTGAGTTTGGCATTTGACTCCTGTTCAAGGGAAAATTAATTTTTGTTACATCTTTGCAAGATTTTTTAGGATTTGGCTCACAATAGATTGGATTGGATAAACATAATTCATGTAGCCGACCCTAACATAGTTGGGATCAGGCTTTGACGACAATGATCCTTCCAAGACTTCAGTTGATATTTCAAGCAGTCATCCTACTCAGGCAACGCCCACCCCTCGAGAGATCTCAGTCATAAAAAACTAAATGAGCTATACTCTTGTGGGTCCAACAGGGCCCCTTATGATAAGTATACCCCTTGAGCATTCACACTCACTCAAAGTGGAAAGGCTGCAAGTCTTATCAGTCTAGTCTTTGGATATGGAGTAGACCTCTTCTTTACTAGTATGGCAACCTCCAGATGTCTCACAGAAGATTTCAGTTATACGTCTGTATTGATCAGTGATCAGTGCACTTTTTTTGGCTACTTTTGTCTTTCCTCGCTCTCACACTTCATTCAAGTAGCACATGATTTATTTTGTAGATTTAGGGTGGGCTTTTCCCACTTGAAATCTCATTTTCTCATTTATGGTTAAAGCCATCCTTTCTCTCGTTTTATACTGGTGTAGTCTTTGTTTAAATGTGATAGATGGTGCATGACTGCATGCCATAACCATGGCAAAACCACTGAAGGTACAAATTAAATAGAACTACACATGCCAACGATTAAAATACACAGTACCCGGAGTGTGTACACAAAGCAGCAGTGCCATTCAAATCTCCCAAAGCCATTATTATGTCTTGTATCCATACTGAAAACCAATGCCTGTAACATTCTCTGCCATTTAATTTCATGAGCACGTATCTATTTCATGGATATGGGGGTAACCCACCTCTGTTCTTGCTCTCTCTTCTATGGCTAAATGTCATCCTTTCTCTCATATTGGTGTTTGGCTCTGTACAATTGAAGTCTTTAGTTGAATTTGGTAGATGGTGCATCTTATCAACAAGGCGGCAAACCACTGAAGGTGCAAATTGAAAAACTCTTAAGCAGCTTACAGTTAGTGTGTACAGAACCAGCAGGGCCCATCAAATCCCCCATTGCTACTGTCATTAATGTTGAAAGGCAATACCTGCAACATTCTCCACCTTAAAATTTTCTGAGCGGCTTTTTGTCAATTGAGGTTGTCAAAGACTGGTTCTTTCAACCAAAAAAGTTCTCGAACTTGTGGTGGAGACTGGAGTCGATTACTAAATGCCACTAAGAACTTCCAAGGAGGACATCCAATGAGAACTTGTGGTGGTGCCCCTGGTGTCCTTGTTGGTACACTTGAGGCTGGATTATAGATAGAATTAGTCTTCAATGCTTTTGCTGCGGCTAGTGGTAAATGTTCTGTAACATTATTACCATTTCAGTAAAAAGCTGATTTTTTTATGGATTGCTAATATAACAAATCTTATAAAGAGTTGTGTCACAGGTGATAGATAGGAAACTGGACATGAGAGAACACCCTAACTAGTAACATTAAGTAACCATGCATTAAACAAATGAAAAGAACAAAACCATTTATAATTCAACATTTAAAATCATTATGTCGGCATTATTTTCAAAATCATATGAGGAATGTAGTTATACCGTGCTTCTGTGTGGTCAAGTAATGTCGGGCAAATTAAACTCTGGAATGATTGGTTTTAAGCTTGGGATCATGTGGGATGGGTACTCAGTCTGGCCTCATTTTGTCGGGGACAGGCAGGCTTGAGCACAGAATTGGATCACTCAACTGTATTGAGAATTGATTCACATGGAAATTGACTGGAGAATGAGCTCCCAGCTCTCTTAATGACTATTAGAATGGGTTGAATTGATTTTAGTTTTTAAGAATAAGAAGGATTAATAAAGATGTGAGAGGTAAAGAGATAAGGTGGAGCTATTGTGGGGACTTTGGCTTTACTATGATTTGAATTACTATAGCGATAGTGGGGTAATTAGTTTCATTTCTTTTTAATTCATTATCCTTTAAAGAGGAGATTATTTTGTAGTCTGTTTATGGATCTTTACATTTGTTTCATAAATTTTAGGCATCTTATTATAGTAATACATTTCTAAGAATTCCCAAGAGTCCATTTCCACGCAAACAAAGAAGCATGTGGGCTAACCACTGTCTATTTAGGAACGTTGAAACTGTAGCTGAGAGCCTCTATTTTTGTGATGATATCATATAAAACTCTTTTGGCTGCACATTGAATAGAATCCTTAAATGTCCCTGGCTGTAGCTCCACTGGTGCCCCAGGCACCAGGGTTTAATTTAACCCAATTTTAGTGGAACTGCCATGGATGAGATGCGCCTCTGCTCGCCACAGCAGATTCACTGAAATTTTCAGCATGAATCACTCATTGTAAATCTTAATGATCCTGCGCACACCAGATGAAATTGCCCACTGAGTGGATGGTCCCCATTGAATAATTCTATATCACCTTTGGTAAATTTGAATAGAGTATATACGAATTCCTGGGAGTTATAATTGTATAAAAATGGTTGAGAGTGATTA
Organism: Cinnamomum chago; assembly: GCA_038049695.1. NCBI lineage: Eukaryota > Viridiplantae > Streptophyta > Magnoliopsida > Laurales > Lauraceae > Cinnamomum > Cinnamomum chago. Next base: position 121,321,993 of record CP142451.1, read on the forward strand.
ATCAACGTCGGAGATGGGAAGGGATAAAAAAATCATGCCCCTCATGGTTCCTCTGTTTCCCATCAATAAAACCTTCTTGGATAAAAACTCTTAGGAATTTTTGCCAATTGAAGTCTATTTGTGGTGTATTGGGAAGCAACTTCTTCTCCTACGAGCAACTGCATGAGCAATCTAGCCATATGGGGCCCAGTTGGACCTACCTTTGATCAGTGCAGCCTCTTTTTCACTCTTAACATTGTGGCACCAGGCTCCAATTTTACACTCACTGGATTCAATCTCCAAAAGGAAAAAGAAAAAAACAAAAAAAAATCTTATGGTTAAAAGGGGGCATTGAACTTTTGAGGCTGTTAACTCAAAGATCTGGCTGGGGTAGTTTGTTGGGGCTAAATTTTTGGATGAACCTTATCCATAGTGTGACCTTTTCATCTACCATTAGAAGCTGTTTTTTATTTATGGAGGGCTAAGTAATACATCGCCCTCTGGTATGTTGTTGTGACCCGCCAACATGCCATTTTGACACTTGAGCAACTGAAGCTCTTAACCCATGGTTTCAATATCCAAAATGGGTTTGACATTTTGGATCTAAGCCATCCATTCAAATCGCCCATGAACTTGCCAAAGAAGAAGAAGAAGAAGACTCTTCCTAACCCATGGTTTCAATATCCAAAATGGGTTTGACATTTTGGATCTAAGCCATCCATTCAAATCGCCCATGAACTTGCCAAAGAAGAAGAAGAAGAAGACTCTTCTTAACCCATGGTTTCAATATCCAAAATGGGTTGACATTTTGGATCTAAGCCATCCATTCAAATCGCCCATGAACTTGCCAAAGAAGAAGAAGAAGTAATCAAAACGCACAAACCCCCATTTTTTGGGATAAATAGAGCCAGTTGCATTCAGTCTGGAAAGGTTAAAAATAAATAAATAAATAAACAAAACTACTGGCTTGCACTTGTGTTGCACCTGCACTTTTCCCCTTGATCATATTTAGATTGACCTGTGGCTGGATTGGCTTTGGCTGTTAACGTGCAGATGTCACCTCATCCTGGTGTATGAAGAGATGCAAATCAACAACAGCTGGGACCAACATTTTAATAGTCTGTAGTGTAATAAATATATGGATTCTGGAATTCTCTGAGCTGATGAATGAAATAAGCAGCTTCAATTCCATTTCCACCAAACAGTGAATGTGAGATAAAAACCAACTAGTTCTGAACCTAACCTCATTTAAATTTCTAATAAGTCAAAATGGAGGACATTGAAAGAAACAAAACTAATATTGCCACAGATTTTGCTGCCACCATTTCAAGCACTTGCTGCATTGACTAAACATACAAGAATCCTGACCAAGTATCAAACAGTAAACTGAAAGATGAGGTTGTCTACAGAAAGATACCAACATGGCATCTCGGGACTCACTATAAAATAACAAGCTGTAGCTGCAATGCATCATGAAAACAAGGTCTGGGTCTGATTGCCGGGTGCTGAACAGGCCAAATAAGTCATCACCCTGTGATGCTTTTAACAGGAACAAAACCCATGATCTTTAGAATTTGCCTCATTCTCGGGGGCGGGCCAACCACAGGGAGCTGAGAGCACGGAGACGGGAGAAGTAGTCATTTATGGCAAGAAGAGCCCGTGCTGACTGCCGGGTTGTCAATATCCGGTGCATCTGCTGCAATGTTTGCTGCCGCAAGTTGTCCGCCTGAAATGAAAAAAATACGGATTCTGAGGATATGCACACAGAAAGAGTAATGAAGTGTTCTTCAGAGAGACATGAGAAAATAGAGTACCTGGCGAAGGAAGCCCTCAAGAGTCTCAAGTTTTCCCATGGCCATTGCCATGTGACCCATGTAATTTGCCACATTAGCAGATGATCCAGAAGGGCCAAGAGATCCGGATGATAATGTCTCTGCTAGAGACTGTTGCAATGCCTCCATCCCTTGAGATAGTGCATCCTCAGCCTGTTGGGACGACTGTTGCAGGTTGCAGATGCCCACCAATTGCTGCTCGGTGAGAGGCTCCAAATGACCAACAAGAAGCTGCAAGATTTAGGTTCAATGCAACAAACCCATTCATTAAAGATATGTCAATCAGGAACCTATTTGACTTGATACAACTCAATTTAACCAACCCACCCATCACAGAGGCATACAATAAGATTTATGCAAAAAATTGAGGAATAATTTGGTAAGGCACCTCAGCAGGTATGTATAATTTTTGGACGTGGCCATTTTATAACAGCAGATCATTCACTTCACACAGGAATTCAATACAATAATAGTCCAGTTTCAATAAAATCTAGTATCATCATCGATTTTCAGTCTGCTAAATGCTTTCTACTCAAGCAACGAAACACGCATGATGGAGATTTTCACCATCATCTATCCTATGTTAGGGTCCTCTTTGTGAGCTTTGCTTCCCCACTCACCTCTACCAGAGAGGCCATGTTCTTTGTAACTCCACAGTCTAATATGTATTTCCTCAATACTTCATTTAAGGTCTTAATTAATCTCCCTTCTCGCTAGATCCTTGAACTACTGATCCTTGAACACACAGTAAACCCGCCCGTGCCCGCCCCCCCCCCCGCCCCCCCCCTCCCTCCCTCCCTCCCTATATCTAACGTGTACGTGTTTCCTCTAGTATCTTCGTTTATTGATTTACTGTGCTTTTACTTTCAAAAAATAAAGAGGGAATGCCTGCCAGAACATAAATGCGCTTCTATACTACGTTGATCCTTCAATTCCCTCAGAATATCCATGTTTCATATGACATGACATGGATTTGGGCATTGAATCTGTCCCATTTACTAATTTTTGTATTAAATATATTAAAATTGTAAAAGTTATTTAAGAATCTTATAAAAGGAAGACACAAATATTTTAACAGTAAGGATTTTAATGGAAAATACTCTCCCAAGGACAGTCTGCATGGGGACATCCATGCGGACAGTCAGGTGCCGATCCTAATGGTCCATCAAAATCCCAACCCCTTATTTACATCAGATCTGTTGGATTTTCACTGATCAAAATGGAATGGACCATTGGATCAAGGGTCAACTTTTTTCTTTTATATACAAGCCATTGAACTTGTGGGTCACGGATCAAGGAGTTGGGATGATCTGATGATCGAGTTGCAATTTTGCACATAGGTAGGTCACATCCAGATCTTCCAATCCCCTACCGCATCCATGATTGATGGGCCCCAGGCAGGCCCCCACAAGGCCGTCTGTACAGACGTCCATGGGAACCATCCGCAGGAGAGCACAGGCCCATTTTAATATATCACCTATCAGTACCTTGATACACACTCATGCTTGCAGCAGTACCCACGTTCTGAGTTTACCCTACCTTGAGGAGTTCAGATGACCGGAAGCCCCCAAGCCACAGGAAACACCTCTCTGCAGGAGTCTTCCACATGCCCGACAACACATGGAAGACATCAGCCTTAGCAGCAATACCCTTGAGTCTAAAGATGTCTTCATAGTGAGAGATGACATTGTCAACAATAATGCGGAGTTCATTGTCACCTGCATGGGAGTTTACAGCCCCCCTCAGTTCATTGATTTGCCGATTATGCTCTTCTAGCCATCGTGCATATTCTATGTCAAATGCCAAGGCACCTGCAAAAAGTTGAAATAAGTAACAATTACTATGGGACATTTTTTTCCAAAAGTATCTTCTAAGAGTCACTGGTGGTCAGAAGTGGGTGAGCAGGAGCTATAAGCAATTATTTTCTTCGCTCAGTAAGACAGTTTTTCGTTTTCCTTTATTTATAAAAAAGAAATTTATTTAAGGCAGAGAAGAGGATACAAGTGGGAATAGCATACAGGCCTATACCAAAACTGACCATGCAAAGAACAAGGGAAATAAAAAAAAGAAAACAACAATGTACAATATCAGACCAACATCCAATCATATCCTGCCATTCCTGCTAAGAAAATAGTATATGTCTACTGCTCCATTACCATGGCTCCGACCCTTTTCCCCAAAAGATGGGGCTTGAAGCCCATTGTCCTAGTGGATACTGTTTTTCATCTATTTCTCTTTTCTTAAACTGAATATTACTCCGAACTAAAAAGATAACTGATACCTCTTTAAAAAAAAAAAAAAGGACCACTATAAGGCAATATAGCCTAGAAAACTTCAAATCAAACTCTTGTAACATCGAAAAACATAAAGTCTCAAAAGGCTTGGTGGATAATTTTCTCCTGCGGACATTGCCACGTGCAGATGGGTGACGTCATCACGGCCGGCGCCATGAAATCCAGGGGCATCCTATATTCACCTACAATTAAGAACTTGGTTGTATCGAACTATTTCGACGAATATAAATGTTGCAGTGAAAACTTTATCTGAAAATAGCTGTTTTCCATCAGATGTTTCTTAAAGGCTCAGGAAAAATTAATCTAGACCTGTCTGGTTGCCTTTTCAGTTTTCCCGGAGGACATGTTAACTTAACAATTCACAAAGCAGGAACAATAAGCCTCCGATACCAGCATTTATCTATATTTTACAGGCTCATGGTTGTTTTGAACCATTTCAAGCAAAATATGAGTAGCAGGGAAACATGATTGGGTCTGAAACACTTCCTAAGAAAATGACTTTCTTATTGCTTTCTTTTCAGGTTAGGAAATAATCTGTTCAACATTATTTAAGCTACTTTAATCACAAACCAGAAAAGAGGGTTTCTCCGCTTTTTGCAAACCAGAGATCCCCTCAATCAGTGAATTTGTCAAATCAAAAACCAAATTCTCCCTGAAAATTATGTACCCTAATGCAATAGCAACAATGTTTCAGGGAAAATTCATTTTAGGTACCCAAGCAACCCAACAACCACTAGTTCTCAAGCATCATCAAAGAGGATAGATTTTTTAGGGTAGGAGGCAAAGGCAATACCATTTCCACTCATTGAATGAGATTGATCTCCTGAGCTTGAAATGAAGATACCCTACAAAAAGAAATCTATAGGGTAAGAGATTCCTACACCTATGCATCCTATGCAACAGCTAAAATGACAAAAGCACCTGAGGGGGATGATGAAAAGGATAGAACTGACCTGCTGACGAGCTCGTTGTAGTTCCTGCTCAAGTTGTGTTAGCTTCAATCGACTGCTTTCTAGTTGTTGGACATATGCCTAAAAAAAGATAAGAGACCATCAAGCCAAACACTAGATAAAAAATACATTTAGTTAAGAGGGCTTTTAAACAAGCTAAAATTATTTGGTATCAAATTATAAAACACCAATTTCTTATTGCTTTCCATTTGTAACGTCTGCATGCCCACTGTTGATACATCTGGTAAGCCTTGAACATTTCAGGGTATCTTTCTGAATACAAAAGAGATGTTTCTGTTTGAGAAGGGAGACGCCATAAAAAAAATTGGCAAGGATTGACTAAAGCCCTGTTTGAAGGCATGAATTTCCATGAAATCCTTAGAAGGATTCTGATGCAATCTAAGTGTGACAAAAACTAGATTTAGTTCTTAGGATCACCACCCCATGGGACAAATCCCAAAAGAGAATGAAAATCCAGCAATTGTACACTTGAAAATCTCCTTCCGAACACTACAAATCACAAGTAAATCTATTTCACGATCAAATAAATGTGCACGTAAGATAAGTAGAAATGCATTTGATCTGTCTATTTGAGGACCAACTGGAGCACATAGAGAATAGTGTGTCACCCACACGAGAGAGAGAGAGAGAGAGAGAGAGAGAGAGAGAGAGAGAGAGAGCTTTTGCAATCGAATGAGGGAAACAGAAAATGGTTTCCTACCCAAAAAAACCCTGATCAAGGGTTATTTCTTGTGAAATAACCAAACTAGTCTAGGAGAGAGGTATTTTGAAAAAAAACAAACTGAAAAAAGGCGATATAATTCTATTGGTTCCCTTGGACTTGTTTTTGCATCATTTCAACCAAAACAACGAAACAGGGCCAAAGTACATTAAATTTCCCAAAATATAATATATGTCCTATTTTGGCCAGTGGGCCAAAAGGGAAGAAAACCACTTAAGTAGAGGATTAGTTCAAGTAAGATTTTGGTAAAAAAAAGGAGCAGTGGATAAGATGTGGTTGATAACACAGGAAGCAACCATAGATGCACCTATGGAGCCAATAAAGAAAAGTTACATAGGAGTCTGCACCTAAAGGTTACCTTGGAGCCAGCATGAAGGAAGGAATCCAACCTTGTTTAATGCATATTCACGAGCAAGAGTAACCAATAATCATCAGAAAATATATTGTATTCATTAATCTATGAATGCCTTAAATGGAAGATAGCATAAGGGCTTTGGGTCTTGTAGGAAGCCTAGGAAAGTGTATCATAATTAGAATATGAGTTGGATCCCCTATTCTATTTTTAAAGTTAAAGCAAATACTACTCGTAATATTTGACTTAAAATCTTAAGGATTTAATTGAATATGACTTGTAACATGCAGAACATGACTAAGACCCCCTAGAAATTTGTCAAAGCGATAGAACTCATGTCTACACTATACTGCAATAGTAAATGGGCCATAACTTCTTCAATACTCCATCAAAATAGCACAAACTTGGAACTGTTGGATAGATAATTAAATATCCGATTAAAAGTGCATTATATCATGTCATTCAAACATTGTTTGGCGCACTCAACACTTAAGCAATAAACTTTTTGATATTTTAGTTTATTTCAAAAGAAAAAATGTGATAATATTTTGGTGATGGCATGACAATGTATATATCAATACTAGAAGAATCCGAGAAGAGCCCAAAATGCTCATGTTCGATATAAAACAGTCAGTGGCCATGATGCTAAAAGAAACAGCATTAATACCACAAAATCACGCTATGGATATGGTAGTACCACAAAAGCACGCTATGGATATGGTAGTACCACAAAAGCACACTATGGATATGGTAGGGACACGAATTCTACTCATAAAGATGAAGTGCTGGACAGGGTATTGATATATTGCTGATCATGGAAGTACTGAGATATTGCAGGTCACCAGCATATTGCACATATAAAAAATCAATGCAACTAGTCATAAAGAATACCAAAGGGCATTATAGTATGAAAAAAGAAAAAGAAAAAGAAAAGTGAAAAAAGTCAAGACTGGTATCAATAGAGCAGAAAAGAACCCACTTTCTTCCTTAATCGGCTTTTCCTTGCAGCTTCACGATTCTGAGCAAGCCTGCGAAGTGTCTGCATGGGGAAAATATGCAAAGGGAATATATTTTAGTAAGCACTATTGAATACAAGAAAAATGCAAACCTCTAACTGAATTTCTATCTGACACATGACCTTCTGATCCCCTGCCTTATCTTTTGATCTGTCACTGGAATCAGAAGCTGCAACCAGAGCCGATTGGCCGGCTTCAAACTGAACATAAAGAGAAATGCATATCAGTACCTCAGTAACTTTTCTGAAACTATCAACTACTGCAGCCCTCCTTATGCAGGCCGGAATAATGGGCCCCACCCAAAAGTCTATACCCAAAGGCCAAGGCCAACAAGGTCCAATGAAGAAGAAAATCCCTCAAAACGTGTCTCCAGCTACACTTTCCTATTTTGCGAGTTTCTAGAGGAATTTCCTAGATTTCCCTATTTTTATTAATTACTAAGATTTAGAAATAAATTAGAAAGTTTCTATTGTATTTGTTTCCAAACTAGAGTACCAATTAGTCTATTTAAAGGATTGGAAGCCTCTTAGTTAGTCACTGAATTGAATATTGGAATAAGAAATTGAGTTCTCTCTTTGGTGTGGGACCTACACTGGTGTCGATCTATCCAGAGTAGTCCTTGGCTACTCTTCCTCAACCCACATTGTGTCACCTCTCTCTCTCTCTCTCTCTCTCTCTCTCTCTCTCTCTCTCTCTCTCTCTCTCTCTCTCTCTCACACACACACACACACTCTTTTTTTATAAATGGGTTTTGTGATTTGGAAAGGGAAGATAAGGGGGATGTAAGTTAAGGAAGAACGAGGTTCTAATGGGTTGTTACGCCAGCTCCAATTCTGATACTGTTGCAGGTCTCGAATCTTATACCTATGATGTTTGTATCTATGCTTCAATTGATATGAGCATAGGTCCACCATGGAACCAGAGCCCAACCTTTTCTCATTCCTATGTTGCTACTGCTCCCAAAACATTAGTACCATAAATCCTTTAAAAAGTTGTTCAATGGGACACATGGCATGGCATCTAAAAATTGGAATAAAATGGAAAATGACAAAGAACTACATGCTTAGTGAGGAAGAATACTATATCACCCCTCAAGTACCAAAATGATTCTTTTTTCTTTTTATATTTCTTTTGTTAAAAATTGAACAGAACTGCAAAATCAGATTACAACATTCAAAAATTTCTACAACAGATATGCCAAAGGGAGCAAAATGGAATATCACCCTATGGTTCTTGTCATCTGTGTCCACATCCGTTGAGGTATCAGTCCTGGGACTGGTTTCTGCCATTGTAGACTCTCCCCAGTTTTCAAAACGACCACCAGATAGTGCTGCAAGATTGGACTGTTGACCCTTTTGCTGGGGTAGTCTCTGGGGCCCAACACCAGCTACTGACGGAGTTATACCAGGAGAATTAAGCGTCTGTTTTCAAAGGAAAGACAATTAGAATATCCAATTTTTTTATTTTTTATTTTTGAAATGGGAGAATAAATAAACTTCTTAAGTAATGAAATAAGGACTTTCTACCCTTTTTTCCTTCTCTATTTGATTTCAAGAATACCAGAAAGAAACCCTCTGTAACTTGCCGATCTTACTAGCATGGCTTCACGACAAGAACAAATCATAATACCTTATTAAAATTGCCGAATTGGAGAGGATCAGAAGCAACAGCTGTGCCACTTGACTTTGTGCCAAACAAAGAATCTTTAACACATGAAAAGAGATGAGAAAACAAGAAAAATAAGCATCCATGCCAGCAAGGGTATCAAGCTCAGTCTGAGTGAATGATTTATTATAACCATTAATATTATACTAGCATTATATTTTCATTATTATTAGTATTAGTAGTAATATTTGCTATGAATTCAGGGTGGTGGAGGAATTGGAAAACTAATTTGGAAAATAATGGACAATATATATTTTTTCCCTTTTCCCACTAAATCATGAATAAGGCCTTCTAAAAATGCTATTGATGATGATAGTGGTGATGAAAAATTTAGAAGCATAACAGAAAAAAATACCCAACCTAGTGTGTTTTCCAATTTCTCCTTTCTGCAAAAATAATTACACTAACTGAAGTTTGAGGTACATTGTGAAATGCTGAAAGAGGTACGCTACAAACAAATGAAGCAAGTGTTGTCAAAGCACCACAATTAGTGTCACTCAACCAGTGTCTTCCAGAGTCACAAGCAACAAAGTAAGTTTTTAATAAGAGGATGGAAAAAGAAGAAGATGGGAAAGAGTTGTCTGATATTCAAGAGGCAACTAAAAAAGGAAAGATGACTGAGAAATCTCCTTTTCACAAGAGATCAACAAAGAGAATCCTATTGGTTTAATCAGACAGTCAACCAACCAAGCACGTCTCTTAAGATTATCACTTGCTTCAAGCTAAATGCCACAGAATTGCTGATGGAGCAATCACTAAATCAGTAAGTATCTGGAAAGAGAAATGATTGTGTTTATCTGAAACCACAGAGCATGGTGTATCCCCAATAGATCTTCACTGTGGGCCCCTCTTTCCTCCCATCAATCCCTTCTCGGCTTCTCCAATGAATTAGTCAGCTCCAATATCACACTCTCACACTCATCAGAGTGATATTCACTCTTGGAATCAAACAATGCAGATGACATGATTAACTCATTCATCTAATCATTTTCATACACACTGTGTTATCCCTTAGATCAAAGTGATAACTGAGAATATCTCCATTCATAGGGAGGAAGTCATCCAAAGGATGGGATTTAGCAAAATGGGCCTCAGAGTGGAGATCTCAACGTCTCATGAGGGTACACTAAACTTTGTGGCATACCCTAAATTCTGGATATGCAGGACAATTTCTTCTTTTCAAAAAAAGGAGAAAGAAAACCACAAACTTTATTACAAAATGGCAATGGGTGCAAAGACTCGAGATCAGTGTAGGAGAACTATAAAGTCTCCACAAAACAAGAAAAGACCCAACAAAAACTACAAAACGAGACTTTGTGATTAATCTTATCAACCCCTTGCTTAGCCAGAAGATCACAATTGCATTTGACTTTGAGAAGTATTATTCAACTAAACAAGAAGAAAATATGATATAGATCTCTTGGACTCCACATTTCTAATAGAGGACTGGTTCAGAAGTTCACAATTGAGTAATTCACCAACTCCCATTAGTTTTGGTTTCCCAATTGTGGAACCTGCATTTCGTAGAGAAGCAATTAGTTCCATGAACAGGATTCTACTGATTACAAGTCCTCCTAATAGTCACTTCCATTTCCATATAAAATTAGCAGGGGAAGCAGAAAAAGAACAAGGAGATATGTTCAATCATATTCGAGTGTGCATCCAACAAACAGAAAGGCCTTAAATGCATACTTCGACCAAGGTCAACAGCATCCTCTGGACGAAATCCTACAGACTGCTCAAGAGCTCCAAAAGAAGAAACACGAGTTGAATGAATCTGGCTCCCCTCTATGCCTCTGAAAAATGTAGGTACAAAAAGTGAGTAAACTACTGGAAACTGCAAATTCAATCCAACAGCAAATCACAAAGATTGCTCTTTGCAGTATGCTCATTGCATCTAAGGAAGAGAAGATGTTTCTTTCCCAATTTTTGTAATTTTGTGCACCACAGTACTACTCATGAAGTTCAAATCCCATTCGTCACGGGAATACTCATTCCGGTGCACATTGAGCTAAAAGTTTTCATTAGTGAATGAGTCAGTAACAGAAACTGGTGTTAATGCATTGCCCTCTTGTGTATTTGTCATTTAAAAAAAAAAAAAGGAAAACTCTTAGGGGCATGTTTGTTTGCATTATAATACATAGGAGTTGAATACATATAATTCATTAATTCATACCATTAATTGTTAAAAAAAATGAAGATCAAGTGTGAATTTTAAAAATGAGCATCAAATAAACTTGCTTTTTAGGGAAATAGAATCAAAAGAAGATGGGAAACAAACTACTAGGGTGATGGCTACTCCTTCATGTCTCATCTTCTTTTGATTCTATTTTCCTATAGGAAAGGTTATTTGATGCTCATTTTTTTTAAAATTAACCTTTGATCTTTATTTTTAAGCAGTAATTGTATGAATTCTATGTATTCAATCCCTATGTATTTTAATGCAAACAAACAGGCCCTACCGGAACTTCCCCATAAGCTATCTACAGCCTTCTAAAACTTGAAAACAGATGTCGTAGCATCAACGCTGGAAAAAAATTTGCCAGGTAAACCCACAAATCACAGACGGAAGTAAGAACATTGAAATAGACACCGATTATTGAAATAGCCTGTAAAAGCTATCAACTTAAAAATAACAATCAAAACACACCCATTAAAGACGACAAGAATAAGCAGCAAATTACAAAACCAATCAAGGGAAGAGAAACTAGAAAGACAGTCACAGAGAACAATGAAACATCTTGCGAAAACTAGCAACAGAAAAACACAAATCAAAACATACCAAATAAAGAAGACAATAAATCAAGCAGCAGCCAATTACAAAACCAATCAAGGGAAGAAGGGTAGAAAGAAAATTACTGAGACTGAGCTGCAGACAGTGGAGGAACAAAACTCGGCATCACGCCTGCGACTTCCTTATCATCTTTTGCACCGAACCTCTCTTTGTTACTGCCCATCCATCACCATCACCTTCGAACCAGTACCACCTCAATATTCAAAATAGAAATAAAAAAAACCCCAAAACCGTAGAAACCCAAGACAACCAAATTCACAATCCAAAGCTAGCAATCTTCTCACACAGATTCTGAATAAACCAGAACAAGAAGCCCTAATCACCGCCAAAACGCACTCTACTAAAAAAAACCAACAGAAATTCAGGAACTTGCAGAAGCCGAACAAGGCCAAGAACCCACAGGCCGGAATCCAAATGGTCGGAAAAATCTCGATGTAGTTGAACTGAGTCGAATCTATTTAAGTGAACTTCCCAGCGATTTCCTCGAACATCCACCAACCCAGATGCTGAAATCTCGACGTGGACGCACCACCCAGAAATCCCCAAATTTGAGAGCTTCTAGAACCCAGCTGCAGCCACCGTTCCCGCAACCTGTCCCCGTATTTCAATTCTCAACCGACCCAGATAGCAAAATCCGAAAACTAAGCGCCCCAAAAACTCAAATCTCCAGAATTTCCCACAATCTCCCTACAAAGCACCTGTTTCGACTCGCTTCCAGCGGATTTTTCTCAAACTCAAATCGACCCCAGATGACGAGAAACCCCTAACCAAAAACACCTTAAACCCCCCCAATATCCAAAACCTCTCAGTATCCCCAGAAATCGCTCCTCTGACTCGTTTCTCCACGATTTCCCCTACTTCTGAGACCGACCCAGATTGCAGAAGCCCGAAAAAGAAGTGCCCAGAAACCCTAGCTTCCAGGAACCTCTTCAGGAGGGAAGGAAGCTTCAGCAGATGACCCAAAATCGCCTCTTTTGACTCGTTTCCAAGCGATCTTTCTCCGAAATTCGCCTTTCAAAGTGACCCACCTCGTATTTTCGACTTTTTTTTTTTTGATCTGCTAGAATTCGCGACCTTCGATCACTCCAATCTTCGAACGTCATTATCTGACATTTTCTGGTGAAAGCTTGAAATCTTTGCCTTTTACAAGGCCCGGTTCTTTTTCCACCTGAAGTCTACTCATTTTTCACTTATTAAAATCCCGCTATCGTCGGACACTACTGGTGTCTCTAGACTATCGACCTTGTTCTTCCTCTGAACTACGGTTTTGCCAGCATCTCCTCATTTGTCCGGATGAATCTTTCCTTCTTTCTTTCCTATCTTTGTTTTTCTTTGAAAATGTTGTCTAGGGCACGTTTGTGCACACCCTTTTGTTTTTCTTTTTTTTTTTCACAAAAATAACTCTATTTCCTACTTTATTCAAATATTTTTGTTTGGTGCCACACGAATTTTTTGCAGTGAATTTTTGAAAAATTAGTTATTTATTATTTTTTGTGCGACTTTTCTCTTCTATAGACGTACGAAAGCCCGTTCGTGAAATAAATTTTTTTGTGAAAGTAGAGTGTTTGTATTCCTTTTTGAAACTTTAACTCGTCTTTTGACGTGCAAGTGTTCGCATTGCATTTTCTTCGCAATGTGAGGAAACATGAATCCAACCCTCCCCCACCCATCCCATGCATGCGAAAGTTGAATGTTCATTATCTTATATAACCGTAGTTACTTGCATTCAATTTTCTTTACTATGTACAAAACACATGAATATAACCCCCCACCCTCCTCCTGATTTTTGCTTTACTAGAAGAGCAATGCTGGTAGGGATGTAAATAGGTCCCTCATTCTTTGATTACATGAAGGTTGAAATCCGTTAAAAATCGGGTATGCGTCCTTATTTAAGCCCTAATAAGTAAATGGGTCCGGATCCGATTCCACTTTGGTTCAAACCTGTGGACCCTAGACCTGACATATTACCTCAATTTTCGAAAATCACTTCTAAAAATCATATATTTTTAATATAATTCTCCACCTAGACTCGGATCCAGACCCGCCCTATATATAGTTCTAGTTCCGATTCCGGAGCCAATAAATATATTCTGAAACGGTTCCTGGTTTGAATCCGGTTCAACCTTCTCCTTAACAGTTATGGTTTCAGTTCCGAGTCCACCATGGACTCGAACCAGAATCAACTCGTTTACAACCCTAAATGCGGGTTTCGTTTTCCACAACAATACGCAAATAATCCCCAAAGTAGCATACTACATTGCAGTCCATCTCATGGGGGCCCACTTAGACGAATGTCTATTAGTGGAGGAGTTCTGATGGAAAGGCATCCTTTTATAAACAATGGAGAGCTAGAAGAATCAACTCCACCGAGTGTTCATAGCTCTCGATTTAACAGTCTTAAAGTTGAATGGCTTAATTTTAAATTTCTTTTGAGATTCAATCCAATTACGAGTGAGTGTTCGATGAGCGTAAAATTAGATTCTATGCAAAATCATGGGATGACAAGATTATCAAATGGATTTTATTGAGAAAAGCCTAAGTGTGCCCCATGGGCTGGACTAATGCAGTTCACTTGCAAAAGAACAATTTCCTTGTTTGGTTACCTTGAAACACAATAAATCTAATGAAAGGGGAGTAAATGCGAGTCGATCTGTTGTATTGATGATACAAAGAATCTTGTCTCATTAATGGAGAAAATAAGTAACTTTAGAGAGAAGCTTTCTCCTTCAAGGAAGTGTACATTGGGTGTCCCTAAAAGTGGGATTCACCATGCAGAGGAGCTGAAGAGCACAGAAGTGCAGAAGAAAAATGGACCATTTTAGAAAATAGTTAATCTAGAGAAAGCAATGGAGGTTTTCCTTGACTTCCTCTGGGGCCATTTTGATGCATGGCAATTAAGGGATGAAAACAGTAGTTTTGAACCTGAATCTCTATGTACATAGATAAGGGTTGTTAGAAAATGAGTTTTTAAATTCTAAGGGATAGCTCAATTGGCGTAAGACCATGGTTTATACTCGGATATTGTAGGTTCGAAACTGCACTACTACGCTCTGATAGCGCAAAAAAAAGAGTTAGGAAATGAGTTTTAATAAATCAAATTAATTAATTTTAAATGCGTTTGAATTTTATTGTTCTCTTCTTTTGTATAAACTGCGCCCAATTGTGATTTTGCAATCAAATTGACCATGTTCGTTTCTCTTATGCTTTTATAATATATTCTTCTTTCAATAAAAAAAAATAATCAAGCATCATCTCATTGTACGTGCACACATTTATTTAAACCTCATGGTTTTGTCATCTTCATCAAAAGACATATGATGAACACTAGGGATGAAAGTGGACCGGGCTGAGCCGGGCTTTGATAGGCCCTAGGCTTGGCCTTAGCATTTTGCAGTAGGCCCTAGCTCGGCCTGAGCTCGAGAGGGCCTCAAAAACCCTAACTCGGGCTCGGCTTTTATTAAGTTATGAGGCCCTAGGGACGGCCCTTTGAGCCCATCTAATGATATAGCACTAGCTGAAAGAAAATATTTTCAGGAAAAAAAAATCATGTAGGAATTCAAAGAAATCTACATATGCAAACCAAAACAAAAAATGGTCAAATGCATGCATTCATCCCTTATTCTCATTCCCATAATTTGGATTGCAGTAATAAAATTAACTAAAATAAGAAAGACTCCATAAAAGCAAAAGGAGTCCAGTTCCAACACTCCATAATAGTTCAATGTTAATATAGATGAGCATTTTCAAACTCCAACAATAATACAAATCAAATTAAACTCCAATAGCATCATAGAATAAAATAAAGTATTCGGCTAGCATCATAAAATAAAGTCTCTAGCATCACCTATAACAACAACAATAGAGCCTTGTTAATAAATAATAATAACAACAAAGGAAAGGTTGTTCCAGAGTTAAAATACTTAAAAAAATGTCTTACAGACAATTAATATACATGAATCCTCAAGGTTGTTTAGGGATTATTTATATTTGATTAAAATTAGGGTTTAAGGTTTAGTGCTTAGGTTTAGGGTTTATAGATTATTTAGTGCTTAGGGTTTAGTGTTTAGGGTTTAGGGATTATTTATATTGATTAGAACTAAGGTTTTAGATTTATGGATTATATTATATTATATATGTATTATATATTGTATAGTGCACATATATATAATATATGTAGGCCATAGGGCTTACGAGCCGGGCTTCATCAAGCCCGAGCTCGGCCCGTTTAAACAAACGAGCCTCCTACTAGGCCCTAGCTCTGCTCTTTTGTCTTTTGAGCCGAGCCTATAACGGGTCGTCCGCGGCCGACCCACTTTCACCCCTAATGAACACTTTTGAAAAAATTACGATAGATCCATCAAATAGGCTACTTAGCACCTGCAGACTTAAAAAGGAGATCACTGCAATGTTGGAAGCTTTTGGATTACAATTCATCTAATGATGTGATAAGGAAGGACATACTTACAGGATATGAATCTTTTGTTTCATTTTTAAGGTGGTAAAGTGTTTTCCATCTAAAAAAGTAAGTAACTAATATGACGTCGAGAAAGTAATGATAAACATCTTTGAAGTAACCATCAATCAATTGAACAAAATGGAAAAAAATCATGACCTTAAATATCTGAATTTAGCAAAACCCACTTCATATTCAAAACAACTTTGCCTTTATCTTCATGGTAATCTTTCTTGGCTCACAAAACCAAATTATAGGCAACACAAATTAGATTCAATCGCTTAACTAAAATACTTAGGTCCCAACATACAAAAATCTACTCAAATTCTCAATTAGAACTACTGGATTTCTATTATGTAGAAGTTGTGGAGGGTGGTAATGCTGCTTTTAAGGTAGAGACCAGCCTAATCTATGGGCTCAAACTAGGTTTATGGAATACACTAAAAGGGCCTATTTTAGTTGCATGCATTGGGATATATCATCCTCGGAGAACATGAAGAATTCCAAAAGTTGTCCTCCTGTGAATTAGATTTCCAAAATACTAATGGGTTGATAGCCTTCTTAATTATAGAATTCAGCCAACCAAAAGTGACTTAGCGAATTCTCACCTTAAAACATCAATCAAGTAAGGAATTTAGACGTCACATAAAAATAACAGACAAGCGCATTCATGCACCATTGCACACACGCACATGCACACATGAAGGCACCCGCACACCTAAAGACATATTATATATTTTCTTTTATGCATTACATTAACCTTTCCACTCTTCATGGCATGCACTAAAAAAACAGTGATCACTATTTTCTAGTTGCTTTGGATGATTCTTGATAATTATTTTATGAAATAGGACAATATCCTATATTATTGAAAAGTTAATAGAACATAGAATAGGACTAGATGGATGTAACATCAGCAACTCTCTTTTTAAAGATGATAGCTGCCTTTTATCTCTACTAATACTCTTATTTTCATACCATGACAATAAGGTGAGCTGTCCCCAGCCACAACTCACCCACCCATAAAAAGAAGGATAAGATAAACTTACTCAAGAATGGTCACCATATTTCGTCATGGGGTGACTTAAAGTAGGGCTAAAGTTGCATTGGGAGAGAAGAGATTTCTTGAAAATGCCTACTTTTAGAAGAAAAAAAAATCCGCAACCCTTATAAAATCCAAATTCCATGGTATCCCTCTTTATAGCTTTTCAAAAAATTATTACAGGGTCTATTGGTCTATTAAGTTCAAGAAGACTTAAAGATCTATCCACGTTTTAGAAAAGAAGATTTACTTAGAAGCTGCCAACTATTTTAGTATAGTAAATTAAATTAAGTTTGTAAAACATATGCTTGACAAACAAAGCATGGGGGTTTTCTACCTGGACCGTCTAGTTATGCAAATATGTTTTATCATTACATTTATACGATGAGAGGATTTTACAATAAAGAGTAAAATGACTTTAGTTTTTTATTCAACCCATTATTTTATTATTTGATATAATACATTATACTCTCCCTAAAAAACAATTATGAATTGATTTTCCTCACTAGATAGGATTTTAATTTCCCTAGTGACAGGTATGAATGCAAAGCTCCTTCCTCTACTAAAAACAAATAAAGATAAAAAAAAAATCCTATGAGTGGAACGACAGACACACCCAAAACTTTCTCCATTTGCTTTAGCACCATCCCTCATTCTGTCAATTCATCAAATCAAAGGAAAATAAAAGAATGGGGTCATTGGCTTGAGGGTGTTTTCGTATTTATGAGAAAGAAGGGCCCCTAAAAGAGGCACAAGTTGTGCTTGGGCACATGAGAGACTGTGGTCATTTAATTTAGCTTTCAAAAAAGTAAGTAGATGTTGTCGGCTAGTATTTATTACTGTGTAATCCAATAACTGGCCTTTGGTTTCTGGACCCAAGATAGCAGAAGATCTTGATAGAATTATTATCTTAATGATTAACAGAAATGGCGATCTTACCCTTTTCTTTGGAAGTCAAACAAGTTGCACTGTGGTGGGTCCCACTGGATTCATGAATATGGGGAGGAGAGGAAAGTACAAGCATTGATAGATGATTGGTCGTGGATTAGGTGTGGCCCACTTCAGCCCCATCAAGTCAATGTTAATTTATAGTTTTTAGAGTAAAAAAATTCAATTGATCTATATAATTTATATTTTTTATTTTTTATTTTTGGAATGAAAGAGATATATGATTTTCATGACAATAATGATGATGTTAAAGTTTTGAAGAATTTATAGGGCTTGTTTGCTTGTATGGTATTGGATTATTAGGCATTTATGAAAAATTAAGATCCAAGTAAGGTATGCAGTGAATGATATAGGGTAAAGATGTAGTATAACCGGAAGGTACTTCAATTTGTTTAAGTTTTGGTTTATAAGAGACTAGGATTAGGATGATGCCTGGCTAATGGGCGTCTTCCCCCTTTTTTTTTTCAGTCTGATGAGCATTTGTAGAATCTCACATTTATAGTTCTTCAAATTTATTTCCTTCGATATGACGGAATCATTTGAAATTCCAATAAATTCAACAAGAAGTGAAAAACATGGGCATCGGAGAATAACACCCTTATGTTCTATTTGTTTAAAAGAATTGTGAGAATTTTGAAATTTTCAAATGCTGCTCTCTTTAGACAACGTCTTTAGCACTTTGTAATGGGTCTGTAGCTTTTATAGGACAGCCCCATTACAATAGGACAGCCCCATTTGTAATGGGGTCAATATCTTCAAAGTTTCATATACTTCCTTGCTTTGTGATGAAACCAAGTACACATGGATCATTTCTGAATGTAGCCTGGACATGGCAAGGACATAGAATTTATGCATAAAAATGAAGTATCATATATGATAATATGGGCTAAGCCGTCTATTTTAAAATATCCAGGTGTTATAACTCCTTTCATTTTCTTTAATCACACTTATTGACATGAATTCAATCCAACGATACTCCAATTAGGGTAATAATATTATTCAGGGATGTCAAGTAAAACAAGATGGATATCCCATATTTTGCCTTGGTGTAATTCCATACCATCTATAATCTGTACAATAAGCTTAAACTGTATCAGATCCTTATTGTCTTTTTTATTTATTTATTTATTTTATTGCTGGTTCCAGTCTCTTGGGCCAGAATAATTCTTACGGGCACAGGAGAGAAAGTCTGATAAAATTCCCTTGTGGCCCTAGTGTAGTAGTGCAGTTTCGAACCCACAATCTCAGGGTGCAAACCGTGGTTTTAGACAGCTACCCTCGGGGTGAATGAGATCATTATTGTTACTACACAAAAGGAGCCTTATTTCATCTATCTGGGTTTCCTAGTGATGAACACATGGTCATTTCTCATAAATGATGCATGCAACCACGCAAAAGTCTAAGAAAACAATTCTAATTTATTATCTCACTTCCAATTTAGCATCTGGAGAACGTTTATTGGTTTAGCATCCAGATTGTTAATCCGATGAGCCAGACTGTGGATGATGCATCAAAATGAGATTGAAGGAAGCTCCTTTTGACTTAATAAGATAATTGAACAGTCCACTCATTCAATAGACAACCAAAGATATATACAGGAGTTGGGATCCTTCTACTTGGGGGATGGAAATTCTTGATTTTTTGTATCCATTGCATGACCCCTCAGATCAATGGTCTGTAATCTTTATTACCAATACTTTCAAGTTAGTTTTGAAGTTAAAACAAATGAGACTAACAATTGATTGTATGATGACCAAATTAACAACTTGGTATTCTGAATCTCCACTGGTGACCTAGTAACATGTTAGCAAGAAAATAGCTTGGATTCTGTCATCAGAATCAGAAACAGGGGGGGGGGGGGGGGGAGAACTAGATGGCAAAAGAAAATTTTATACATGACTGGACTCAGTAACAAACCCCACAGCCCTCAAACCCTGGGAACAAGTATTAGATATTATCCTCAACTAATTCAACTCCCTTCCCTAACTTTACAGATACTGTACATGAATTCCATGAATGTCTCTACATTTAAAAGGTCATGTCCTTCATCTTCTCTTTTTGGGTCATTATCGAATCAGTCCTCTTAAGTGCACCTAATTGGGTTTTTGTTTCCCTGCTGTCGAATCCAACTAGACAAAGACACCACGCCGCTTCTTGGGATTTGCTTCGGGGTTTCCTTTTCTCATCATTGCACAAAATTCATCATAATTTATCCTCCCGTCCTGCAAATATGAGAAACCAAAACATGCATTAGTACATTTGAATATATAATATATTCTGATATGATTGATAATGGCACGGTGGCTTTGGCATATGTATGATTTTGGTTTGTAAAACACATTGGGTGCATGGGACTCATCAATGTGATGGGTTCACTTGGTTACCCCATGTTCCCACAAGACAAGTAAGAAGGATTCTTATGAGCATATGATAAAAATTGTGGCTAATTAATGATCTTACATTATCAGAGTCAACTTCAGAGATAATCTCCTTTATGTCCCGTCCGTCGTGCATGCCAAACTCTCTGAGAGCTTGCTCTAGCTCCTCTGTTGTAATATACCTGGTAAAAAATAGTAGTAGAATCAATTTATGTCACAGCATTGTTAAGATGATTTTATTAGAGAATTCATCAAACTTTCGGTAATTTGTATCTCTTTAATGGTTAGTTTCTTTGAACACTAAACTATTAGATAGACTGTTTTCTAATCTTGGATGCTAGTGTATTATATTTATACATACCCACTGTGATCTTTGTCGAAGTATTGGAATGCAGTGTACAGGTGATCTTCTCTATCCATTCTATTCATGTGCATTGTTGCTGTGATGAATTCATCATAGTCAATGGTTCCATTCCCATCTGCGTCCGCCTGTTTTAAGGTACAATGCCAAGTATGCATTAAAAAAAAAAAAGTCTAGAGCAGTTGATCTCTCACAGATGAATTGAGCCTTTACTTAAGAATTTCTTTTGAGTGCATTTTTGTTCAAGTTTAAATGTCAAGAATGCAAGAAATTGCACTTTTTATCATTTTAATGTCTAATTTCACTCATTAATTTAAAAAGTTATGAGTTAGATCCCTGATCATTGTGATTTCAAGCTTGTACCAATTCTACACAATAATTTCTGTTATTGAGAACATACGGCTTCCATGAGCTGTTTAACTTCATACTCTGATATCTTTGTTCCTTGCTTCGCGAGTCCTTGTTTCAACTCTTCAAGTGTTATGGTCCCACTGTTATCTTCATCCATATTCTTGAACATGGCCTTTAAGCCCATAATCTCTTCCTCTGATAAACACCCTGCTATAACCTATCCAATTTGAAACAGTCAGGAAACCAAATTAAAAAAAGCTAAAATTCATAAAAACTCAGTTATCAAAAGAGTTTGTAAATTGTAAGCGCAAATGCATTGTTAGCAATTACTATATATATATTTGTACTTTTGGGAAGCATATAGGTAAAGCAAATCAAGAAGCCCATCATCAGGCCCAACCTAAGACAATGATGCACTTAATTACCTTAAGAGCCTCATAAATAATAAACATATAAGGTTATGAAGTGCAAGTGTGCAAGAGGCCTTATAATTTTGAACTTCGTGATAAAGAGCACCGCAAAGTTCACCATGATCGAATATATTTATATATTGTTTTGGTGCATAGAGGACTTGAACTTGAACTCACACACATTCTCAGATTCACAACGATGTTCCTAACTAGCTGAACTACATCCAAAGAACATCATCATTAAATAATTTGCTTGCAATTAAATAGTTTCAATCTATAGGCATCACAATCACACTCTATTTTTTTTGGATAAAAAATCACAGATTCTTTTATAATAGATAACGATTACATAGCTCCATCCTGGTGATCAAACCATTCATCTTTCCACATATTATGCAAGGCTATGCCAAACTAAAATCTCATCTGAATGTGATTTAATCAGTCGGTATGATCTAGATCTGCATGAGGAAGGTTGATGTTGTCTTTCCACTAAAAATTGCTAGTTGGAACATTGAAGATGATGTTTCAAGATATGCGATTAGCTGTATAATTGATGGGATATGATTGGGATTATTAGTTAGAGAAAAGAAGTGTGAGATGTCCGCCTGCCAGGCGCAGTTGGTTAAGGATGTGTAAGTCTTCCAGAAGGGATGGCTGGGTTCAAGCCATTGAGGAAAAGGTGTTGGTCACTAGCACTATGAAGAAAAAGAAAGGAAAGTGAGATGCTTACTCTGAGAGCAACTTTCTTGAACTTATTCATTGCTCTGAACTGTTTTAGTCTGTTTAGCACAGCATTGTCAAGAGGAGTATCGGGCGCATCTCCATCCTCTCTGATCCATGGATGATCTGAAAAATGGCGAATTTATCACTCACTAAACATTATCTGGAATAGAATACCCTGATAATTATTATCTTATCCTCGCAAATAACATATAATATGACGTCAAATTTTTTAACAAACTTATGATGAAAGGTCATACATTAGAAAACCAACAAATAAAGCCATTAAATAAAACAGATGATTCAGAAAACTTTCTTTCTATCCTCAAGTATTTTTTGGCTCTTCAGAGTTGGGACTACTTAATGAGGACCACTTAACATATCATTGATAGAAGGTACTCATAATGTCTAGATTGATGAGAGAGATTAGATAGCAGAGCATGTCTAACCCTGTGATAGTGGGTGTAGATAAATGAAATAGATCAAACCATCATGGTTAGGTGGTCCTCATCTATACTATATTTGGTCAAACAGAGATCATTCAAGCATCATAGAATACCTGTGAAACCTTTAAAATGTTATTTTCCCCCCTTTAGTGATTGACTTACTGAGAACTTGTAATGCTGTTAGTCTCTGCTGGGGGTCAGAATTGAGCATCTTTTTGACCAGATCCTTGGCACCTATTGAAATCGACGGCCATGGGTTGCTTTGAAAATCGACGTGTCCACGCAAAATTGCATTAAAAATTCCGCGCTCCGACTCTGCCATCACATTATCATTTGTTCCAATCAATTCACATTTTTTTCCACATCATTTTGTTATCTGTAGTAAAAAAAACTAAGAAAAACAGGAGCAAAGGATACCAGCCCAAAATGGGGGAGTTCCACAAAGAAGAATAAACAACATCACTCCAATACTCCAAATATCAATTTCTGGCCCATATTTTCTCTTCAAGACTTCGGGTGCGATGTAGTATGCACTGCCGACGATGTCCTTGAGCACTTCTCCTGTTCAGGGAATTAAACTGAGATTTCTTAGGCAAGACCACAAAGGCAGCAAGAAATATTCCAAGCTAAAAACTGGATAATGACAATAGTTTTTATGTAGGTAGACAGATTAAAACAGAACAATAAGTAGCAACAACATATATTATTAGTATGTAGTGCAACTGTGAAACTGATGGTCATTTTTTTTTTTTTTTTAACGGTAACGAAAGAATTCATTCAAAAGAAAGAATGTACAAAGTACAAAAGACCAAAGAAAGAGAAGAAGAGGGAATGCAAGAGAAATGCACCACCTCCAACCCAACTAACAAAAACACACCCACCCAAAGAAGCAACCCATCAACCAATTACATAATCACACCCACCCAAGGAAGCATCCTATCAATCCCTTGCTTGGCTAACACATCTGCCATGGAGTTTGCCGATCTAACCTCATGACAGAAGGAGACATTGATTCCAACAGATAAACTCTAATTTCATTCAAGTGGAAATGAAACTTCCAAGGATTAATCTTCCGCTTAGACACCCATGCGATCACATTAGAGGAATCACTTTCCATAATAAGTGTACCGCCATATCTACTTAAAAACAGATGAAGACCTTCAAAAATGGCTAGCACCTCCGCTTCATTGGAATCGCACACACCCACATACTTAGAGAACATAATTAATACCTCCCCCTTACAATTCCGAAGCACCCCTCCAATCCCGGCCGGACCTGGCTTACCCCTTGAAGCACCATCCACATTAAACTTAAGGACCCCTAAAGGAGGAGGATACCAAGGGATTGTTCTCCTCTCCTTAAAAGAGCCACACCCCATACAATCTCCCCAATTAGAAATAATATCGTTAAAGGTAAAATTAGATAATTCCTTTCTAACCAAAGCCCATTGTGCAATCTTAAAGGTGATTTTGGATATCAAATCTATTGATGATGATGAAGAACCCCTAAAGATCCTACCATTCCTTTCCTTCCAAATTGACCATAAGATAGCAAATGGTATCATTCTCCATAAGATTCGACCACACCCCAAAAAACACCCACCCAACCAAGACTCTGCCACATCCACAACATTCTTCAGACAGCACCAAGAAAGACCACATTTGCCAATATAGTTGCTCCAAACTCTAAAGGCTACCTCACAATGAAGAAAAAGATGATCTATGGGCTCCTCCTCCTTACTGCACATCACACAAGTATTTGAGATATTCTTAGATGTCAATCCTCTCCTTCTTAGATTATCAACTGTGGAGACTTTTCCTGCAACTGTCAACCAACAAAAAGCCTCGACCCGAGGAGGAGTCAAACCCAACCACATAAGGGAAGAGGTGACCCTATGTGAATGAGTTCCCTCCAACGCCAGGTAGAAAGCTTTAGCGGAGAACTCCCCAGAAGTGGAAGGCTTCCAAATCCGAGAATCCTTGGAATCCCTACAAAAAAAGGTGTTAGCAAGAATACTCAACAACTCCTCATATTGACCCCCTTCCAATTGCTGGAGGGTCCTCCTAAATGGCACCCCACACACTAAGCACCCATTCCTCATCTCAAAGCATTCACTAACAGACGATTCTTTATTGACCGCTAATCTAAAAAGCCTAGGAAACAAGCCACACAAGGATCCTATCCCTACCCAGTCATCCAACCAAAACCTAACTACTTTACCATCTCCAACTAGAAAGCCCACCTCCCTGTATAAAGTTTCCCCCCTTACATTAGAATCATCCCCAATTGAGGCAATAGCCCTCCAAATACCTGATCTATGGTAACTAGGCCCAGGCTTAGGCCACCACCCCCATTTCTCCTCACCATATTTAGTAGCAATCAACCTCCGCCAAAGAGCCTCCTTTTCCTCCCCAAACCTCCACCACCATTTAGCCAACAAAACCCAATTTTTATTCTCCAAACTACCAAGACCAAGACCTCCCCTGGATTTAGGCTTGATCACCTCACTCCACTTCATTAAGTGCAATTTCTTCTTCTCCCCATGGCCCTCCCATAAGAAATCCCTCCGAATGCGGTCCAACCTCTCAATCACCGCCCTTGGCATTTTGAAGAGAGACATGTAGTAAACTGGAAGATTGGACATACATGCTTTAATAAGGGTTATTCTCCCTCCTAAAGACAGATAAAGTTTCTTCCATGAAGCCAACTTTCTCTTAAAATTTTCAATCACCGGATCCCATAAAGATTTAGATCTAGGCTTAGCTCCAATAGGCAATCCAAGATATATGATGGGAAGCTTCCCAGACTTACAGTTAATAATATTTGCCAAAGACCGAGTGGTCTCCTCTGAGCACCCTATTCCCACCAACATACTCTTGGAGATATTAATCTTCAAACCCAATACCAACTGAAAACAACGCAGGATTCTCCTAAGAGCCAGAATTTCATCCCTCCTTGAAGAACTGAAAAGAATGGTATCGTTTGCGAACTGAAGATGCTTGATAACCTCGCCACTCTGGCCCATCTCAAAGCCTCCAATCAGCCCCACATCTTTTGCTTTCACCAAAAGTAAGCTCAAGGCTTCTACCACAATTGTAAATAGGAACGAAGATAGGGGATCCCCCTGCCGAATACCTCTTGAAGCTTTGAACAACTTTGACGGAGAGCCATTAACCAAAACAGAAAAGGAAGTAGTAGAAATGCACTCGCGAATCCATCCATGCCAGATCCCTCCAAAGCCAAACTTGAACAACATATAATCTAGAAACTCCCACTCCACATGATCATAAGCTTTTTCTAGATCAATTTTGAACAACACCCCTTCTTCCTTAGATTTTTCTTTTGGAGTCAATGAGCTCATTAGCAATCAACACCCCATCAAGAATTTGTCTCCCTGCAATAAAGGCCCCCTGAAAGGGACTAATAATTTGAGGAAGGATACTCTTTAGTTGGTTCGCCAAAATCTTAGACAACAGTTTATAAGCATAACCAACGAGGCTAATAGGTCTATAATCCTTTAACTCCACTGGCTCAGGAACTTTTAGAATAAGTGATAAAAAGTTGCATTCATCTCCCTATTGATTCTTCCCCTTTGATGAAAATCTTACAATAGAACACCAAAATCATCTTTGAGAAAATCCCAACCAGCTTTAATGAAAGAGAAGTTGAATCCATCTGGACCCGGAGCCTTATCCCCATCACACTCCTCCAATGCTCTACATACCTCGTCCTCCTCAAACTTCCTTTCCAGCCAGCTCCGGGAATCTGGAGAAATAGAAGGAAAGGATAGGCCGTCGAGCTTTGGCCTTACACTAGCATCACTCTTATAAAGATTTTCATTAAACCGCGCAACCTCTTCCTTAATCTCGTGTGGACTCTCGAAAGCCCTCCCACCACGACGAATCTTCCCAATATAGTTGACTCTACTCCTCATGCTAGCCATCCGATGAAAGAATCTTGTGTATATAGGATCTCTAAATACAACAAGAAAGACATTTATGAACATAATTTAAGAAGGAATTTTGCCGTGAAGTGGACTTAATTGAGCATGAAAAATGAGGACAGCTGAGTCATTTGTGTCCTCAATTTTCATCATATGACAAAAGGAAAATAATAATAATAAGAGCAATAGATGGTCCACTATATATAATCTATAGCTGTTTATTTATCTAAATTTTAGGCACCCTTTGTTGTCCATAAATGCTTAACAATCTTCACGTACACGTACCATCCAAAAGATTTCTATCATGCTTCATATGCCAATTCTAATCACTAATGCATATATACGGAGTATGTAACACTATACTGCGCATGGTTTGAACATTTTGATAGAAAGGAAGCCTTAAATCAGAGATGCTACTTGGCCCGAACCTGGGGACCGGGTTCTGGCCCGATCCCTAGGGAGGACCGTTGGATCCTAGGTTCGGGCCAGTTAGACTTTTACGCCTTAAATTTGTAAAAGGGGTACCATAATAGATGGAAGGAAAAGTCTTCTTGTCCCGAATGGGAGCCCGACTGGGAGCCTGGGCTCCCATGCGGGACGTTGGATCCAACGGTGGAAGGAAAAGTCTTCTTGTCCCGAATGGGAGCCCGGAGTGGGACATATAGCACAGCTGTAGATGGAATACTGGTTTCTCCAATCTATGCACTAAATTATCATCTTCACATATCCTTGAACTTAATTGGGGTGGGCAGCAGTCTGCTGAAAGATTAAAAAATTAAATACATTGCAATCTTGGGTACATCCAAACATGCCAGGAAATTGCAACAAAGAGGATCATTCTATTCAGAGTTCATATCAAACCTTGCTTGAAAAACAGGGATAAACCAAAATCCGTAGCCTTAAGGGGTGCATTCTCATTCTTGTTCAACAGTAGGAAGTTTTCTGGCTTGAGATCCCTATGAACAACGCCCATGGAATGGCAAGTATGGACTATTTGCACAATTGTCCTCATCAACGAAGCGGCTGCACGTTCTGTGTAGTGACCCTTGGCTATAATCCTATCGAAGAGCTCCCCTCCAGCGCACAACTCCAAGACCAAATGAACGGCATGCTTATCTTCGTAAGCTCCCTTCAATTCCACGATATTGGGTTGGCCCGTTAGATGGTGCATGATTTGAACCTCCCTTCGCACATCTTCGAGATCATCCTTAGTGGCAAGCCTTCGCTTCGCAATCGTCTTACATGCAAATTGCTGGCCGGTGCTCTTGAGGGTGCAAAGGTGGGTGATGCCGAATTGCCCACGCCCGAGCTCCTTCCCCATTGTATAGGTAGATTTTATGTCTTCCATTGGTCGGCCCAAGACGGGCCCTATCTTTGCAGAATGGTGAGATCCCAAGGAGGCGGACTCAGGGGCTGAGTGCTTGGATGTCTTCTGGGTGGCTTCATCTGAATTCGAATTGGGTATGTTGCTCTTTTGTGCATCAGAATTTGCATGGAAGAAGCAACTATTACCCATATCAGAGGGAGATCTAAGGAGGTTATGGTGGTGTGGGGGTTGAAGAAACGGCTATGTTTAAAAGGAAATGCATGTGTGGAGAGAGAGAGAGAGAGAGAGAGAGAGAGAGAGAGAGAGAGAGAGAGAGAGAGAGAGAGAGAGAGAGAGAGCAAAAGGAAAAAAGGTGAGAGAATACCAGGTAGAGGATTATTAATGAAGGGAATTTGCAGGGGTGGATTGATGGTGGGGGAATGTAGAGAATGAAAAGTTATTTGAAGTTTTGAGTTTTGAAAAGAGGTTAAAAGGGTCCAAGGATGAGGTCGAGAGGAATTGGCGGGAAGTATCAATCTCTATATCCCTTCGGTTTATGAGATTAACGACTACAACGGTTAATGTGACTTTTTCTCTTAGATGGACTGAAATACCCAACACAAGGGTGGTATGCTGGTATGGTGATCGGTAGGGCTGCAAACGTGTTTTTGAAATAAACTTTATGTTATGATTTATAAATAGGTCCAGTTTTGAGTCTATATAATTTTCGACCCGTGGACCCGGTAACCCGACTTATGAGTTTTTTATATTACAAAGTGTACTTTGAAATAATTTTTTTTTTTTTACATCTTTAAATATAATGTTAGAGGTACTAGAATTAATGCACTGTTATAAGTGAATGGTATACTTATTTTAAGAAAAAATGAAAAAATTGAGGAGAAGTTATAAACTAAATTTGAAACTAGATCCAGTTGTCTAGGTGGATCTAGTTCTGGGTTTTCTCTATCGGAACTAAGTTTGGAACTAACAAAATAGGTTCCAAGTCAAAATCGGATTCGGAATCGGAATCGGAACCGTTATTTAGAAATGGGTCCGGGTGTAGTATGATTCTGACCCAGACCGTTCTGTTTGCAACCCTAGTAATGGCATTGGGGTTATTGGGTCTATGGCCTGACCTAATGAAAATTGAAATTCTGGCTAATCTTGATTGGGTTTGCGTTGGGATGGGGCTTGGACTAAAGGACTTGGTCGTGCAGTGAAAGGATTTATACTATGGACTGAATTTTCGTATTGACAGGGAGGGAATTCTACGTTCTTATCCTTTTCGTTGGAAATCGAAATCTTCTCTATTGAGAAAAATTAGTTTTTTTTTTAAATTTTCTTCTCAAGAAAAAATGTGTCACATCATAGAAGAGAATAATGGGTTGTACAAAAAAAATAGAAATTATTTTCTCCCTATTGTTAAATCCTCTCACCACACAAATGCACCCTAAACCCTCGTGGAGTTTGTGTCAAGTCAAGGTTTGGGCTTCCAGTCCCCAAATGTGACGTGAGTGCCTTATTTATCTTTGAATAGATGTTTTAGTATATGTTGTATGTTCATATATATAATCTATAAATATATGATAATATGGTGATGATTTTAAAATGCTTAAAGTTGATAATATTGCAAGAAGAACATGAGAAACAATTAAGAATTATATAAGAACTATAGTTTTGTACGAACTTATGTTTTCATTTTATATTATTAGAAAATTAACCTATATCCATAACACTGTCTCATAAATATTTAGAAAAAAAAAAAAAAAAACCACCTCCAAATTCGAAAACAACCCACCAACATTTTCCCAAGACTCTAATTTCCTAAGAACAATATTTGTGACAATGTGACCAAGACTAAGTCATGAGTCCAATATTGGTTCTCTCTAAAAATGTGGGCTTCTCTCTAAAAATCACCCTATTAAACCCGGCCTCTAATTCATTGAATCTGAGTTGAATGAGTCTGGCCGAGTTTGACCCGAATAACTCAGTTCTATATATGATCACCTTTTCAGTTGAGTCTAGTTTCCAATTTTTATTTTAAATAATATATATATTGTAGTTTAATTTTTTTTTCACAATTAGGGGGTGTGGCTCATATGGTAGAGCACTCGCTTCGCATGCGAGAGGTGCGGGGAATTGAAAGTATTTTTCCTCAATTTTTTATTCTTATTATTTTTCCTCAAATCGAAAGTATAAGTATTTCCAAATTAAGCATACCAAAAAATGCCATTTTTCATTTTTATTAACTTTTCACAGTTCCATTCTTTTCTTCCCCCAATCAAAAGTTTAAGTATTTCCAAATTAGGCATGGCAAAAAATGTTATTTTTTTATTTTAATTTTTTCACAGTTCCAGAAGGAATATTTTGGTCCTATTTGGATCATCAGAATGATATTTACCTGAAATTAATATGGTAGATAATGCAGGCCATTCAAACAATAGAACTAGGGATGAAAATAGGTCCCTGAGTACCCAACATAAACTAAGTATGGGTCTGATCTAAAAACAAGTTTATGCAGGATTTTTGGTGAGCCCTTTAATTCAGAGGGTTCAACTTTTGTGGACAACCGGAATTTAAAATCCTGCTGGTGAGAACCTAATTGAATTTGGGATGAACCAACAACTTGATTATTTCTTTTTTACCAACCAAAGAAAGAAAAAAAAAAAAAACCCTTGAAAGCTCAAGTTGAGATTGTTCCCTTTGCCTAATTGAAGTTGCAAACGAAGGGGCCAGGTCAGTTATAAACAGGTTAGGTTGAGAGGGCTCTCTGCAGTTTTTTTTTTTTCTTTTGCAAACCTAAAGAAGAGACTAAACCCACTTAATACAACCCAAAAGCCTAAGTAACTTCGGCTCTCTGCAGTTGACGGACCAAGCCACAGCTGACCTGGGTCTAATGCCATTCTCTTTATACAAGTCGAATTCACATAGGGCACATGGGTCACTTCAACTATTGTCACCCTTATGAGCAAAATGGTTTGGGTAGGGAGGGGTGTGGTTTTGAGGCCTGTGAGATGGCCTTCAACTTATTTTATGACCTGAAAGTTAAATGGGGCAGGTTTAGGTTCATGAAAACTGGGTGCTTAAACCCTAAAGGCCTTACTATAGGCTCTTCAGAATGTATTTATCAACAGGACACACATTTCTCAAATGGGCTAGGGTTAGGCTTAACTTTTCAGTACAGTGGGTTGTGAATAGGCCTGAGTATTAGGCCCAATAAGTAGATCATCTGGTCTGGGCCCGAACAACCTCAGCCCGGCCTGTCTCCACCATGAATGCTTCCTAAATATTTACTCTGTGGAAGAATATTAATATGGTCATTTCCTTCTCATACAAGTCCAATCCAGTTACGGGTGGAGCCCACCTGTTTTTTTGGGCCAGTTCATTTTCCATGCAGGGTATGGATCCAGATCTTGTAAAAGTTTTCACGTATGAAAAAAGGCCATGTAAAGGAGGAATCTTGATTACCCTATGCGTTTCTCACACACAATACTCTCTGCGCGGCTCAAAAGTAAAATGAGTAGGGCCCACCTTTCAAAATCCAAACCGTTGAAAAATCGCAGTGCATGTTATATCGTTGGATAGATTCCACTCCAATCAAATCAAAGTTAGGGATAAAATCAGATTCAATCACTCATAAAAACAAATGTGGTGATTCAAATGCTCGAACCAACGATGGATCAAGCTCCAATTGGAATGTAATTTGGCCCATCACAAGTATGTGGAGGCCCACGATTTCGAGCTGTTTGGATTAAATAGGGTGGGCCCATCTATATCTTTATGAGGGCCCCACTAAAAAAATCTCTGCAAAAACTCCATTCCACCAGAGTATCCAGATTCACAAAGGAGTGGCGTATGGAATCAGCAAAGTTGTAGAATTCAGACAAAGATGATCACGAGGGTTGACAACTTGATTTATCATGTTTCTTAGGTCTTCTCAAGCAACTATGTATCTTCAATATTTCCACTGCACTTTCCATGTTGGAATGATAGCTGAGACTTTTGTTATTTGCCAATAGTTTCTCTCTCTACATTGAAGAGGACTCAAATAACCCATCAACTTAAATTAGTAGAAAAAAAAAGTTAATCTAGAACACATGATCTTTATGGGACACATGAACATTTGTACTACAAAAGATACCAGTCACATTCTTGAGATAGAAAAGTACAAGATGATGAGATTGAATGAGAGAAAGGGGGGACCAACTTAAACAGCTTATGGCCTAATTATCTCAAAATCCAGGTACTATGTAACCCACCCTCTTTTATTTGAGATAATATCACCGAATACACTCGTAGTTGAGTGGCGAAGTATCACCCCTAACCAATCGTCAAACATAGCCAAGAAAAAAAGAAGACTTTCATGCAAAGTGCACGAAGAACCGTAAGTATTCAGTCTCATAATAGATAATTATGATTAAAAACTTGTCTATTAACCTTGGTTATCCTTTCAGTACTTAATTTCAATGGTACCGAAGGATAATCCTAAGCTATGGTGCCATATGAAAGCAACCAAAATTTTTTTTTCTTCCTTTTGTCCCATAAGGCGACTGACTTGCTATGTAGACCTTATGACAGTCTACAGGAGACGGAGACATAAAGGGAAGACTTGAGGTGGTGCAAAATACATGGAAAGTTCATCAAGTTTAATGATTTAGCTCAAAGTCAAATTTTCATCTAATTCAAGATGGTATAACTTGACCAGTTATTGACCTGTCCAATGGTTATATATTGGGAAGATCATTGATATTATTGGGATGATGACATTTTATGCCTTGAGGGCAATATCAACTTTAAGGTTTGAGTTTTATTATCCATGAGCATTAGCATAGAAATTTCCTTGTCAAATAATAGGATTTAACCTTATCATTACAAATGATGCAAAATTTCACATCATAGATTGGGATTATCATAGACGCTTGAAATCCAGTATATTTACATCAACCGAGACGTAATAGTAAGTTAAGTAGTGACTTGATAAAATAATGTATTATAATTTCAATTGCAACCTTGGGGTTGTGGGTTCAAGTCATTGCCTAAAAAAAAATTTATAATTCACAATTATTAGAAAACTTATGAAACTCTTTTATTTGACCCAGATAGATGGGATGAGACTTTGATGATAATTGTAGAGTTTTGTTATTCATGTAAAAAGATAGACAATGATCATCCTTTGGAAGAGAAAATGGATCGCCAATGGAAAACATTCATTAAACTTCTATTGGTAGACTAAATCTTATTGCTTTAATTGAAAAGTATATAATGATTGTTTAATAACCTTGGTCTATGTGGAAAGGGTTCTCTAGGGCTCACTCTGATAGGTTCATTGGGCCACTTGAGCAGACATAAATTTTGAGCCTATATTGGTAAAAAACTTGGTTGGTAATTTCATAGGCATCCCTATATCCCTATGAAACCAATGATGATGCATGAATCTATTGTCATCCTATTGTTTTTGGCATAAAAAATTGTAGACAAACAAGTCAGAATCTCCTTTGATGCATTACTTATGTTTTCTTTTGCTTTCCATGCCAAGCCAATACAATGCATCTTAAATCACTTGACTTTTCATCTCATTGTTGCCTATGCAACTGTTTCCAAAAGGCTCCAAAAGGAGTCGTTTTAGCTGCCATCTTTAGTTGTGGGCGACTGGAGTGCCCGATGGCTCTGGTAATGATGTTGGGCCCTAACTAAAACCAAGCCAAGCCAAGTCATATATATGCTTTTTGGTTCAGATCATCTACAGCCTTGGACATATATAGGGAGATATCCTTATGCTCCAATCACATGCTTCCACTAAACCTTCGTATCAAGGATAATACAATGGCACTGATCAAGCAAAGGTGAGCTTCATAAGTACGAAAACATACACTATTTGTCCTTAGTGCCAATCTCAAGGACAATGGGCCCCAATTCATGAAAGCATTTTGAAAGGTTCTCATATAACAACCAACCTATGCTCTCTTTGTCAGATAGGAAGTAGGGCCCAACTTTGCTTGATTCATGAGTGTAGCTGTCAAGATCTGGGCCCGAATTACGATAAGCCCGAGCCGTGAGCCCATACTTACTCCCGTAAACTCCGAATTAACCGAAGTTAAGACGGAATCCACAAGGGATAACATTCTCAATAAACCTGTTAAATACACAATTTTTGCGGAAATATATATATTTGACAAAAATCAATTTACGATTTACATGTATACAAAATAAAGTCCTTATACATGTATCACTTCCATCATTGTTTATCAATCGGTGCATATCCAACACACCATACAATAGCAATTAATTATATTTCATAAATAAATGTACAAAATAACGTTTCAAAACATTTTTCAAAATATTATAGTTTTTTCTCGCACTCGGATGCCCATATCAAATGGCATCCCGACAGTTCCATTCGATTAGTCCTCATAGAGGAACCGGAGCGGTCTCTTCCGCTGGCGCCTGGGGCGCTGCTGTACCGGTGGGGCAATCGGGCCTGTAATGCCATCAATAACACTAGTGAACACGACGGTTAAACAATGTATAAACAGATCTTGTAATAGCACACGTTAGTACATATACTAAATTCATGAAATCTATTTAGTAACAATTTCCATCTTAGATAAGTTTAGATAATTCCTACAATGGCAATATGTGACTTGAAAATTAATCAACATGCGTGTACAAGGTGGTCACTTCCATAGCTTTCGTTTGATCTCATCTCATTTCATTTTATTTACTATCTTCCCTCAAAGGAATGATTCATCTTCCAAATAGAAGGCATCAATCAATACCCATAGATATGATCGGAATATGTGAGACTTACTAGTGTCCGGGCTAGGGACAACTAGCATCACCATGGAGCTCCGGAACGCCCCCAAATCCATCTGTTGCAGCAGGATTAGTCATTTATTTCATTTATCAATTCATTGAACTCATTTAGAGTTCTAGTACAGTAGCTAGGTAGTGCCAAACTTAAGGGTTAATGTCTTTCTAATGATCAGTTCAATTCATTTCAATAATTCTCTTCATAATAAGAGAAGAGAATAACGATAGTACCAATCTCACTAGATCGGGACCCAACAATGTGAAATACGATATAATGAGAGATCTTACTACTCATTTATGGCTCTACTCAATTCTGTCTCAATCTAAACCAACCATTTGGATGCAACCATTGGTTTCCAAATGCACGTGTTATTCTCGATAGACATCACATTTATATTTAATGTGTGCATTGTATAGTCCCCATAATTATCACCCATGGAGGTTTAGTTTGAAAACTAATTTAAAGAGTACTCATACTTACAAGAAATACTCCAAGTTTATGTGAAAATCCAAAACCAAATTTTCACTTACAATCAATGTATGTTCCTGTATTAGGTTCGCTCGAGCGAGTCCAAGTTCGCTCAAGCGGACACCTCACAGAACGTTGGGTTCGCTTGAGCGAACTGTCCAAAATTCCTATACTCTGTCACAGAACCTCGGTCGCTCGAGCGAACTGGCCAGAGTTTCAACTCTGAAAATCTGATTCTTTCCCTCTTCTTTTACCCTCCTTTCTCCACTACTCATCCACAATCTACAACAACATTGGAACCTCCTATTCTCTCATCATACATCATCCATTCACAAACCGCTCTTCTAATCATTCATTAACAATCTTATACAGACCATAAACAACTCCAAAAATAAATGGAAGATGCACAAATTCAAGAAAACTCTATGCATTTCTACAATAATTAATACTAATCACAAGAAATGCTTATACTTGCCTCTCTTGAAGTCAATGAACTCAAAGCCCTCTTTTACTTAGCTTGGCTTGAGATTACAACCCCCAAATCAAACCCTAATCCCATGAAAACATGAAAATATACAACTTATGAGCTATTTGAGCTAGAAGTCTCTACAAAACAACCAATGGAACTTAGAAATCCTAAGAGAAGACCAACTACTTACTTGTAGCTCCAAGCAAAGAGATTTTAAGCTCTCTTTTAAACTCCAACACTTCAAAAATAGGGAAAGGACTTGAGGAAGAAGATGAAGGTGGAGCATTCTCTCTCAAAGCCACTCAAACCACTCCTAATCTCACCCTTGATGAAGAGGAATGGAAGAGAAAGGGAGAAGAGAATGGTGGCTAGCGTTTTCTTTAGGTGAAATGAATGAAGAAGCTATTTCATTCTAATATAAGGACTCCTCATACTAAAACCCCCTTTTATTAAGTATAATTACATTTTGAGTCAAATGAAGCCTCATTTGGTCCATTTGAGGTCAAATGGAATCACGTTTACTATGAGATTTAACGTACTATTCGAGATACACACGTTGGCATCTTGAATTTCCGTATTCGACGAAATACACGAAAACCCGTATTTACGAAAAAATCCTTAGTCTACCTTGTTTGAATCTAAACTCATTTTAACCAACTCAATTTCATTTCATTATGCTTAATGCATTATTTGAGACTAATTTGTCTCTCTTTGGTCATTAATCTTCATTAACCCAATTATTCATGCTTAACTAGCATTAATATCAATTAATTAACCTTAATCATGATTAGTTTGGGTCGGGGGTGTAACAGTAGCTCACCTTTGCTCGAATACCTTACTAAAGGAATGTAATGTATCAGTGTGATGAACCTACGCTTGATTGAACTAATTTGCTTTACCGTTTTCAACTAATATTCAATTCAACTGTGTATATGACTGTGGACAAAGTAGAATTCGATTTAGTTTTTACCAAAATAGAGACATTTGATGTGATGAATTGTATCCAGCAAATGTGAGCCCTCATCATATAGATGACACCCATGACACATAAGATGGTCTTTTTTAAAGGTTGTAGATGCAGCGGAAGCAGGATATTTAAGAGCTGGCTGCTACAAACGAGATTTGTGACTGTCTACGAGAGATATCAGTCACATGTCATTCACTCTTTAAGATCCAAGGGCAATGATAGACACCCTAAATGTAAAAGATGATGAGGGAGAATAGTAGATCTAGTGGAAGATGTGTTGTTGAAAGTTAGTGCTAACTATTATTCCCATGTCTATATATAACCCTTTGGCTAATGGGTGATAAGATCTCCATTCAAATTCGAATTGAGAGATGATAATGATAATAGGTTGGTTCAAATTCTCTCAATTCGAATTTAAATAGAGATATGATAAGGATAGAGAGTTGGATAAAACTTAAACTATTCTTCTCCATATCACCATGAGATTCCTTATGAGGGGTGTATCTTTGTGAGTGGGTCCACTCATATGTAAACACAAGTGAGCCCATCACAAATGCCAACACTCTCCTTAAATTATTTTTATCTACAAGTTCCACTCTCTTAAACAGTTGCTAGCTAGATTGTTGTTGATAAAGGTAATTTAAACATGCCTCCTTATCAAAGGAATTAAAGCTAAAGGAGTAAAGGTCATGAAGATGGATCTATAAAATGTCATTGAATAATCTCTCACTTGGTAGGAAGTGATTACTCAACTATCAAAGTCACTAAATTGAATCTCATTTCATTCGCTCTATTGGGAAACCACTTTTATCATAAATTATTATTAATTCAATACATATATAGTTAAAAAACAGGCCTTCTAGGGTTGGTCCAAGACTCTACTTAGGGTACTACAAAAGGTGGCACATTAGAATGTGGTCCAAGCCACTCTTATTATAAGCTTCATACCTTCTATCATGGGCAATGATTTCACCTGGTGCAGTTAAGAGGACTTGCATTTCGATCTTTAGAGAAGCCCAGTGAGATACAACCAATTGAGAGATGTAGATTGTATGCGATTGAGGATAAATGGTGTCCTTTATGATTAGATAATTTTAACATTTGATACCAGAGGTTCAATGTGCAATAATAGTTTTTAATGGTTGGGTTATTTTCAAATTTGGGAGAGTGGCAATCTATCCGATAGGTGAGTGTGAATGACTTCGATTTTAAAAAAGTAAGCCTCATTTACAGAATGTGGAAGGATGGAAAGGGGCTTAAAGATAAGTGAGTTAATTTAAGAAAAAATTAATGTTAAATAAGCTCGGTCTAATAGCCGACGCAACAGTTTTTTGACTGATTGAAACATTTAGGACCAGATGCACCATGGAAAAGGCCAATACCTAATTGATTATCATAATAATTTTATTGATTACTATAATTATTGTTGTTTAGCCGCGGTCGTTTTCAAGAAAGAAAAGGTCTTTGTAGCACACAGAGACTCATGAAAATCATAGCAGAAGTCTGAAATATCTTCCCATGATCGATGTAGCTCAGTATAAAACATATATAATAACCATCAAATTCATAAGAGTTACAATTTTGATGGCCTCAAAGTTGTTATATAAAGATGGGTGCCAAAAAATGATCAATATAAGGTTCTAAAAACTCAGATTTACTTTCAATGACTGCTAACACAAGATTGAACATAGATATTGGGCTAGTTGAGCCCCACACAGACCAGGGCATCCCATTCTTAAGCTCACTTAAACGGTCCCTTAATCCTGCTATTTATTTTTACGAAAGATTATAAAATAGTTCCTATGGTAAGGGTTACGTTAATTAACATGCCCAAGTCAATTAACTTATTACCCATCTAGGCTTGTCTGATGTCTCGATTAGGCTTGATTCAAAGCCTTTCTTGTCTCACAAGTTGAACTCAAGCTTGACTTCTTGAGAGACTTGACTAGACTTGACTCAAGCTTGGTTTATCTAAGAGTCATTTTGGCTTGCTAGCTAGTTTAAGTATGCATTTATCACAAACTGTTATTTATTTAGTTTTGAATATAACATACTATTATCAAGATCCACAATGAAAGTTGCTGACTATTGCAAAATTGAAGTTGTGAGTTAAGTACTCATATCTTCTACCAATAAAAAGATATATCTGGCACAGTATTATTGAATTTAAGATTTTCAACTCGTATTTTCATTCAAATTGACCACCGAAGTCTTATTAGTTCTATTTGAGGCATAACTCAAAAACTACCTACATTCTACCACTAATTATTTAACTGAGAAAGAGAAAAGATATATATATATATATATATAGAGAGAGAGAGAGAGATAAAACTCAACAAAAGCTCATTTGTTAGTGTCAGTACTATTGCTAGGAAGATGAAGATGAAGATGAAGCTCAAATATGAGTCCAATCAAGAAGAAAACTGTAGATGTTTAAGGTTCATAAACAACCAAACACAAAGGGTATGCTTGTGACTGTGTTACTATGTTAAGTGTTGCATGTTACTATGTTGGGTCAGTCAATGAAATGGACCTGATTTCCCTACATCTAGATATGCCCCAAAAGAGGTAAGATTATACTATTGTGACTCTTTCCAAACTGTTGTGAAAAACAAGTAGTTTTCACATTTTAAATTGTCCTATTTTTCCCAAGAAATTGAGACCATATCCTAAGAATTCAGAGTGTTAGAGAGTGGTAGGACAGAAATTCATTGCTCCTACTGATCTAGGGTTGAAAATGGGTTGGTTCTGATTCGGGTCCATGTTAGATCTGGAGCCGGAACCGTGAAGGAGAAGGTGAAACTGGATTCAGATTCGGAACAGGATCCGGAACCGATTTCTTGGCTCCGGAACCGGAACCGGAACCGGAACCAGAACCATATATGGAATGGGTCTGGATCCGGATCTTAGTTTACATAAAAAATGATATTAAAAAAAATATAATTTTAAAAGAGATTTTTAAAAATTAAAGTAATATATTGGGTCTCAGGTCCACCACTAAAAATTAGGAGAATCTGATACCCATCTCTCGCTCAACAAAACAACATCAAGTGGCATCTAAACAATCACCCACCAACTGCATGCAAACAGGACTCTTGATGTAATTGCCAACTTCAAGCTTATCCACCACTAGGAAACCAACATGTGATGGACAGCAATTCCAAGTATATATATATATATATATATATACACATTTGAGATTGGGCCCCACAAGAAGGTCCCTTTCAAGCTTTACAAAGTTCAGATATTATCAGCACCTTGCAACTTGCAACTTGCAAGTGCTTGTTGGATGCATACATAATTATACATGGTCCTGAGGCACAACCAGTTTACAATGTCCTGAGCCTAAGATCAGCCATCGATTCAGTGGAGCCTACAAGTGGATGGTATAGATATGCTGAAGGTATCTGCGATCAGTACATTCTTGTTTTCTTGATCATTGGCCTAGATAAGGTGGTCAAGGGGTATTGATCATTGTGCTGGGCCATCTTCCATCCCAAAAGGTAGGGTCCATCCCTTCAGCAATTCAATTGATGGGTCCCACCTAGCTGAAATTGAGGGCGGCTATGGGTTGTCCATATGGATTAATTGCCCTTGGCTACTGGCAACTCGATCGTACTCCAGTTAAAAGGCTCTCAGTTGTCAATGTCTCTATGACTTTGTGAGCTGTATTGTCTACAGTTTCTGAAGAGGCCAATCCTCATCTCCTAAAAATGACTCGCCAGTGAGTCGGCTTGGCCTAGCTCATGAGTCGGCTTGTCTCTGTATGCCCTAAGGCATGCAATTTTTTTATTTTTCAACTAATTAATATTCTTTTCAAAGTGTAGATTGTTTTTCTCTAGTAAATACTCACAGTATATAAGTCCATAACAATCAGGTAATAACATCTTTGGTCGAATGTCCTTCTGAAAAGTGAGATGCCCCGAGACTAGGGATGTAAACGGGTCGGTTCTGGTTTGGGCCCAGGCCCAGGCCCAGGCCCAGGCCCGGAATCAGAACAGTTAATTAAAGATGGAACCGGAATCGGGACCGATTCGGAACTAGTTTCTTAGTTTCAAAACCTAAACCGTGAATGAGAAGATGGAATCAGAGCCTGTTTCGTATAGGGTCTAGGTCTAGGTAGAGAATAATATGGAAAAAAATTCTAATTTTTTGGAGGGATACTCGAAAATTGAAGTAATTTGTTGAGTCGCGGGTTCACAGGTCGAAACCAAGGTGGACTCAAACCAGGACCAATTTATTTATCGGGACTTAAATAATGACCCAAACCTGATTTTTAATAAGCCGAAACTTAAACCTTCGATTAATCAGAAAATTGATGACCCATTTATAGCACCCCTACTTATGACAGACTATGAGTGCGCATTGACAATAAAGAAAAATACAATATACCTTAATGGAATTGTACCTATACACAAATTATATAGTGTATACAATCAATACACAAATATAGTATAGATATTTGCAATGAAAAAATACACAATTTGAAGAAAAAAAAATGCCAATCCACTTGTATCCCATGCGGTGAGGACTCTCCTTGGTCCCTACCCACAAATACAAATAGGGATGGATTCCTAAGTTTGCTAGAGAGGGACTTAAGCAACATGAGTGTGTCAGTGAGTGAGTATGTACTAGAGCAAAATGATATATATATATATATATATATATAGAGAGAGAGAGAGAGAGGGGGGCAGCGGGTTCATTATTATTACCTTTTAATAATAACTTTTTTACACAAAAAGATAAGTATCAAAATGATTTCTTCTATTTACTGTTCTCGTTGGGTAAGAATCACTTTTTACAGGAAAGTTGTGATTCTCCTTCGAGGATTATCCTCTATTGTGGAAAAGAGGATTTTATGGAGATCAATTAAAATTGTTCTATCACGAAGTTTATTGTTTTGTTGTTTGGTATGATGTATTTTTCTTTTGTAAAAAAATTGAAATAATTTTCCTCAAAACAAAATATTTCGTTTTTCTATGAAGGCTTAGGAGTATAGGATCCATCTCTCCCATATAATGGGAAACTTGTACAGCAACACAAGCAAGTCCCTAGTTTTATCCCTATCTCCACCTACTGAGAAAACCCAAGTTGTATCTTATCCTTAGTACAAATGGGCCCTCAAGGTCTGTGAGGGACATCATTGATTCATGAGGGGTCCATTGCACCAACTATACAGACCATTAAGCACTGTTTGCATGGTGTGCATTGATCTCATACAGCAGGAGTGCGAAGACAACGATAGGAGAAGGTGACCAATTTAACAATTCAATAGGACCATGTGAGTAAAAGAGGTTTAAACACAATCAAAACTAGTAATCTACTCAAATATTAAAGATGGCAGATTCCCTCTTTGTACCTGTGGTGGTTGCATCCCAATCAAAGACATGAATGCAAGACCAGAAACTGAAGACCTGTGCAGAACTCTCTACTATAGCAGATTGGAGTGGGACATAAACAAAATTTTCTGGTAAAATAAAACTGAATGCTTCATTTTTACCACCTGGGAGGCTGGGAGTTGAAGTCACGTAAGGTGGTGTGGGTTTACTCTCCATATCTTTTATTCAAAACTCGCCCTAAATTAGCCCCATGTGTATGTAATTATGAGTGTTTAGCATGTCACTTTGGGAATGATCCTTAATTGGTTAAAGACCTTAGGGAAACCTATGCCGTGAGCGAAAAAAGAAGAAGGATACTATTTTACTTTTAGAACGTGTTTGTGGCATTCGGCGTTTCCTCTTCCATGGTAATACAAATCTTATCCTGAAGTCGGATTTACGTATCCTCGCATCGAGTGGTAAAAAAGGCTAAAAACAAATGATTTCGCTGTTCCCGTTCACTTCACCAAACAACCAGCTAGTATCAGCACAAACACACCCTTAATTAGGTGTTTCAAATTTCATTGGTCGGCAGTTGGGCCCCACAGAACATTATTTGCAATAGATGTGGCTTTACAATTTGGTAAGGCTACCTGTCATGTTGTAATTTGCTATTCTGAAAAAAAAAAAAAAAAAACCTATGCCTATGCCTGAGAGAGAGAAACAAGTAGACATGAAATAGTACAGGGAAAAACTTGGCTATCTTTATAAACTTGGGATTTGCTATTCTTAAAAATAATGGAAAATATCTCTCTACGTGAGAGTGAGAAGTAAACATGAAATATGTAGGATCTTATATTCTAAGCTATTACTTATCTCATAATCAATTATTGATGAGAAACGGTATTATAATAATTTTATAGCGGCAGCGAATGTTCGACCATAATTGACCATAATTATGAGTGGTCTGAAGTGAAGGCGTACGTTTACTATAATAATTTGAGAACTTGAATATCGTTGAAACCACTTTAACTTTCCCAAAAGTATGTTTTTTCAACCAGAGAACTGAGATGTCTCCACGGCCATGAGCTCTGGTGAATTGGTGATGGACATTGCTAGGGGTTGGAAGAAGATGAAATTATGAGGCACCCCCATAGCTTGGATTGTAGGTCCTAGGATAGAGACAGGGGACACATCAACATACGGACTTCAATGACCTGTCCTTACATGTTGGTCAAGTGGCACACTTGGATTGGAGTTGATTTGGTGCTTCAGTACTGGCTACTGAGAAGAACCTGATTGCATTAAATGTGTTTTTGAATTGGCCTTGAGTTGTGCGATCTACTCAAGAGTCCAACCCAATTGAAACGTGTAGAAGAAAATATTTATATATTAAAAATATTGAGAATTCTAAAATACATCTCACTTTAAAAATGCCCCCGGTTTTTTTTTTTTTTTTTTTGTCATGGAGTCTATGTTAAATCAATTTA
This sequence comes from Cinnamomum chago, assembly GCA_038049695.1. NCBI lineage: Eukaryota > Viridiplantae > Streptophyta > Magnoliopsida > Laurales > Lauraceae > Cinnamomum > Cinnamomum chago. Next base: position 121,365,498 of record CP142451.1, read on the forward strand.
GTCTTTTCGCACACACTACCCCCTATAAATAATCACAAGTCCAAATTTGATACTCATCCAACTTTTTCTTACCGTTGAATTAAAATCATGATAATTTGATGTTTATAAACTACTGTATTTTAGGGTCATGGGTCAAAAGGTCAAGATGATTTTATGGACTCAAGATTTTACATATCGGTAGGTCTCATATAGATCTTTCAATCAAATGGACTTCCATGATCATCATGCATTCTAGTAAGCCTAAGTAGGAGGGGCGTTTTCTCCTAAAAAATGCCCAGGTGCTACGTAGTGCTCCCCTTTAAATATTGGCGGATAAATTAATAATGATGAAACATTGTGATATTATAATACTGTAGTAGTTTGTCAGTTTCTAAAAAAATTCAACGGATTTTGAATGGAGTTGTTTAGACATTATTGCAGATTAAAACATATATTGAAAATCAATTAATGGATACCTAGTTTTTCAAAATCAAAGAAACAGGGATATTCCATGTAAACAAAATAGCACTATTATATAAGATAAGGAATTAATAAAAAAAAACTAGGTTCTTTTGATTTCCGAGGATTTCTATTCCACGCAAACAAATATGTCCGAATTTAAAAAAAAGGGGGATCTAGCCATTTTTCTAGTGGGGTACTTTAACTTATCAATTTGTATAAATTATTCTACACGACCATTCATTTAATTATCTCAAGAGTCGTTTACTTTTTCCATATGTAAACGCTACTATATGCATGCATATGTCAAGAATGCAAATGATACACGCGTGAAACACTGATGCATGTTTGTCAAAGTCACCAGTTTGACATGAGCAAAATGAGCACATCTATGAAAGATAATGATCAACTTGAAGGTCTTGGGGTTAATTAGTTCAAGAAATAAATTAAATGGTTTTGGTTACAAACATGGGGCCACAGGAATGAGAAAATAATGGCCTTTGATGAGCCTCACTGAGAAGAATTATAATGTTTTCACCCATACCAATTACCAGTGCCATTTTCAATGAGGGTGTGTGAAAATATATTGGCGTGTAAATGACCTCATCTATACGCCTCGTTTACACACCACATGCATAAATTTGAAAAAACAAAAGCGACACATGCATAATGATTATGTATGTCAATTATTTACATACATAAATAAGTGCAAACAAATAACCCCCACATTCCAACTTATAGCGGACAATATCATTAAAAGAGTCTATCCAATTCATATTTGCCATCAATTATTGCCATTTACTAAATTGTACGGCACCCAATCCCAACCGCTGATGGGTGAGGTTGGATCAGAATCATTGAATCAAGATTTAACCCTTTGGTTATAAGTACTTGAAGAAAGTCAGTGAAAAGCACAGGACAGACACCCGCATGGACTACAAATTGGAACCGGATCACCCGTTTCTTACAAATAGATTTGGACGAATTAGAAGACAACACGTGGGGAGGGAGGGGGGGCGGAGGAAAGAGAAAAAATCATGACACCATCCCCACAAATTATAAATATGGTGGGGCCCAATAATGATCATTCTGACCCCCTCGACCCACACATATCCACCATCAAAATTTGTACCCGTCCCAAATTGACATCGATCCCATAGTCACCTACTGGATTCACAATAAAATATGTATGTCCTTAAATCATTAGGTTTTTTAGGCTCCAAAACCAAGATTTGGAATAAAAAAAAAACATGGGGTGGAGAGTGAAAATCACTATAGTTCAAATTTTACCTTAGGCCAATTTATTGTGATTAGCTTGAGTACAAGGAAGTTGAGAAAAATGGAGTAAAGTGATCACTTTATATCAGATAAAAATTATTATTCCATCATCCCCTTTTCATCCAAACACCTTAAGTGCATGTTTGGAAGGTCTAATTTTTCCATCTATTTCTCTAAAATAGATAGAGGTTTGAAAAAATAGAGTGTTTGGCACCACCTTTCAGCCTCTACATATTTTAGAGAAGTAGAGGCAGTGACTATACTTTCCACAGCCCGTAGTTGAGAAATAGAGGGAAAAAATAAAAAGGCGGAGCTACAGTGTTCGTATGTAATCACGCTCAGTCCCTTTTTTTCAAATTTTCTCCAAATCTGAGAGACCCAATCAAAATCCAAACCGTTGAGAGTGTTCACAAGGTAAAAAACGGTCATGTACCCAAATTTCAAACATTGAATGATTGCCAATCTCAAGATATGTGCCACAAACCGTGAGCCATTGGATATAATTTGCTATGATCTATGGGCACTAAACACAAGATCAAAACCGTTGAATATGTTTTGGAGGCTGAAAATGACTATGTGGTCAATTTTGATTACATAATACCTTGTGAGTTTTGAAATATGTGTAAAAAAAAATATCATTGATGAATTATGCTCAATATTGCATTTGTCCATGAGCAATAAATTGTTTTAATTTTTTATTATTATTTAGAGGCATGTAAAATAAGATCTAAACCGTTAGTAATGTTCACAATATCAAATATGACCATGAGACCAAATTTCACCCGTTGGATCATCACCAATCTCTACATATGTGCAAAAAAGTAAGCCATTAGGTATAATTTTGTGGATTATGTGGGCCCCAAACACAAGATCCAAATCGTGAGATCTCTTTGGAAGGCTAAGCACGTCCATATGGTCAATTTTCATGGTCTAATACCTTGTGAATCTCAAAAAATACGTAAAAAAACTCTCAATCAAAGATATAAAAATGTTTATTTAGCATAGACCTTGCATTACCAAACAACTTGTTTCTATTTTAGACTCTTTTTTCTATGGCTTTTTTTTGTATGGGTCATATTAAATGGTCTTTAAAAAATAGATTAGTGGTCCCAAACATGACTCTATTTCAGATCAATAACCACTCCACTCTTCTTTTTTCTATTCAAATACAAAGACACTGATGTAAAATTTTATGTCACATCAATTTTTTATTGCTATTTTTCTATCTTTAGCTATTGATTATTGATTAGTGCAAATGGAGATTAAATTCCCGTTTCCACAACACATGCCGCTTGACTTTTGATTTCTCCAACTTTTTGGAACTGTGTTAATTGTTTAGAGTCAATGCAATGGTTTGCACTTTCAAACAACCATCAATGTAGAAAGCCCCCCCTCCAATGGATGATGTAGATTTGATAATAAGAGACACAAAAGAATGAGCACTCCATAAATGATAGCCAACAAATAAAAGGTTTCATTTATTTAGCTAAAAAGGTGAAGGTTTCTTCTTTCCAGTGGTGCCACATAATGCAATAAATCCTCTTCCCATGAAGGAGACGTATCAAAATATCACCTCGATAGTACTGCCTTGCATTGAAACAAACTGAGTAGACATATTTGTTATTTTTGTCTTCAAGGGGTAGTTCAGTTGGCTTAGGATCACGGTTTGCACGTAGAGGTTGTGAGTTCGAAACTGCACTACCACACTGGGGCTAGCTTTCCCTCTGAGCCAGAGAGATTAGTCCAGTTCAAAGATTTGGGAACCCTCCGATTAGGGATGGCAGTGGACCGGGGAAAAACGGGTATTCGTTCAAACCCGCCCCGTTTGGACCGGGGATGGACTATACGTATTGGACGGTGGACGTATACGGGGATACCCGTATAAACCCGTGCGAGGATGGAGGTGGGGATGGACTTACCCTTACCCCCGCCCCGTACCCGCCCCGCCCCGCCCCGTCCCCGTCCCCCGCTAAATAAATAAATATATATGTAGTGTACCTATGGTGTTATGATATTTAGTGATTTATGTGCTGTTGTTTTTTATAGGAATGTATGTATCAGGTGTTCGTGGCAACAATGATTGGTTTGATTTCGCTGTTATGTATATGATTTTACAGGAGTAGTTCTCTATTGATGTTCGTGTACTGAAAGTGTCATAATATTTCTCATACCCTTGATTCAGGTGTGATCTCCTGTTGCAAGGAAGCTGGGGGAAGGCTAGAAAAAAAAAGGCTTAGGCTTAGGTGGGTACGGGGGAAGCGGGGACGGGGGCGGGGATTATAAATTTACCCGCGGACGGGGATGGAGATGAAAATTATACCCGTTAGCGGGGGTGGACCGGGGATGGACGAAGATTTTTTAAGCGGGTACGGGGATGGAGACCATGCCCCCCGCCCCCGCCCCGGTCCATTGACATCCCTACCTCCGATAAAAAAAAAAAAAAAAAAAACCACTGAATACATATTTGTTATTTTAGTCCAATAGTAAATGCGTGTGTGATGAGACTAATTTTGAGCACAACCCATCAACGACAGATATTAATATGAAATGCAATGAACCCTAATGGGTAGCTCAGTTGGTCTTTTGAAACTGCACTACCACACTGGGGCGCTATAGGGGAGTTTACCCGGCATGATGCACTTTAGTTTCTCTCTTTGTACTGGTGGAGATTTTGGAAAGGAAAATCTAATATGGTGAGATTTTCTATTCTCGGAGAACAAAACTAATTCTAAGCATAAATTCTATGTTTGGCAGCGAGTGACATTTGTCAAATCCCAACAAATTTTCAAAAATCTCACATAAAGTTTGTTACCTTTTTTGTGCATCTATAAAATTAAGAAAGTGGAGACTCTTTACATTATTCTCTACAATCTTTAATTTACTATGCATGCCCATTGACCACATTATTCTGTTTCAGTTTGTTTTTATACAATTTTCAAACTAAACATATCCTTGTTAGCACTACTATTACGTACTGAATAACAATGGGCCTGGTTGCCTACTTGTATTGAGTTCTCTTGGATTCAAAATTGTGAGGAGCCAAGAATATATGGAGATTTAGAAGGGATCCTCACTTTCAAGATTTAATCTACTCAAGGAAATATAGGGGTTACCTTTTATACCAATAAAATGTGACTTCTTCTTCTTCTTCTTATTATTATCTGTTACTATGGAGACTCCAATTCATGCAGTCTCTTTCACGCACTTATGTCTCTACAAGCCCTAAGCTGAGCAGCTAGCGATAAAGGAAGGATTACTTGATGTCCTTTTATTTTTATTTTTTATTTCTTTATTTCTTTATTTTTATTTATTTTTTTTGTAGAACTTTGATGGCCTTTTGTTGATTTTCAATTTCAGTTTTTTACGTTTAAAGGTATGTTCATGTGGATTAGGTGCATGGAAACGAAAGTTGCAAAAATACTTTTCCTACCCCAGCCCCCCACCCAATTGAAATTCTTTTCCTTATATTCACAAGAAATTACATTTTTTTTTTGTACTTTTGCTTATAAAAAAGCGTTCACACCAACCCATCGAAATACTTTTTTGCAAACAAAGATTTTGCATTTTCTTTTCCTTTTCAAGAAAAGTAGTGAGACAAATGGAGTATTTACTTTCTACAGTCTCACACAAGTGTGGTGTGGAACTTTTAATTTTCATTCCCATCTTCTACAAAGTAGGACCCCTCAAAGAAAATCAAGAGTTTCATCCCCATCTTCTACAAAGTAGGACCCCTCAAAGAAAATCAAGAGTTTCATCCCCATCTTCTACAAGTACGTAGGACCCCTTAAGGAAAACCAGGAGCTAAGAATTTGCACGGCAATCATGTAAGATTCTCATTCATAGAAAATTCACCAAAAGAGAGTTTCATAGAAAGGTAGAGCTTCTAAGTTCTATATTTGGTCTTTGGTGCCATCAAAGACAAACTAATAATTTGAGAGGAATGCATTATATAGGAGAGGACTTTTCATCTATAGAAGCATCTCATAAATCATAAATGGAGGGTTTGAAATCTTCTATTATTATCATTTATAAAGATGAAATCCCCTGAATTAAAATCGCATCACACGCACTGCATGAAAATTATATTTGGCTCTGTAGGAGCCAATATCAGATTCCTAACTAAGCAAAGCCATGTCAAGCCAAGCCAAAGCTGAGCCTTTTTGCCCTACCGACGGCATCACATGCCGGCGTCACCACACCAAAGCTGCAAGCACGTCAGCAAACGCAGCCCCGCCAACCTTTCCACCAAGCGCACGTGACAGACATTATTGAAATATCGTTGGCTTACTGATTTTGCCCTACACTCACCTTGATGGGCCCACTTCAAATCACACCCACCCAACCAAAATGGTTGGATGAACATGGATGGCCAACAATCTTATTTCATTTGATGATCATAACAATCTCATGAGGGCCCTCCAAAATCAACCACCCCAACAACACGATCTGATCATCTGCGCCGTTCATTTCCAGACTCCAGATCTGATGATCACGACCAAAGTATTAGATTTGAAATTTATGCCATATGCAAAGAACAAAAAGTTATTCCCACCCAACCATCCACCATTCAACTAGGTGGCTTGATGGGCCCCACAGGATGGGTTGGACCACTACCTTTTTGTCCAACTAGTTGGGTCAAATTATTACACTTCATCTTCATCATCTCTCTTTCCTCATACACCCCCCCTTTTTTCCACACCCCCATCTCTTCCTAGAAATCCCAGCTTTACACTTCCAAACAAGCCTCCAACCCCTCCGTACTCACTATTAAAACCTCCCACCATCTTCTATCCACTTGTACCACTAAGTAACAATGCATCAACAGCTCCTTCCTCTATTGTTTTAGGTCCACTTCTGGCCTTCTTAAGCAGCCCTAGTCACAGATTGCTCTAGAGCATCCTTTTACACCCCCCCCAACATAGCTTTTTTTCATACATAGAAGATCTATTTTGGGCACCCTTTTGGCCTCCTTGAGCCCTGGTCATGGATAAACCTAGTGTCCACCACATTAGGAAACCCAAACAGGTCAAAAGTAAGAAGAAACCAATCAGGGTTGTGTACATCTCAAACCCCATGAAGGTGGAGACCAGTGTCTCCCAGTTCAGGGCACTGGTGCAGGGCCTCACCGGCCGTGACTCCGATCTGGCCGACATCAAGAAGATCACGGCGATCGACGGCATGGACGAGCTTCAAAGGGTCGCCGATCATGAAGCTGAGGCTACAGATTATGTGAGGAGTCCGGCTAGGACGGTCACCGGCGCCGTGGACCATGAGCGCGAATCATCGGCGAGCACCGGTTCTGAGCTCGAGCTCTACGATGATTTTTTCACCCCTGAGATGCTGGAGGATATCACTGAGTTGTCACCTTCGCCCCTTCTATTCGAGGCTCAGGAAGATATCTTCGGGGGACTTGAATTTGTGTAGGATCGATCTCCATGGTTCTAGGCCGTATATATATGTATGTGACTATTAGCCACAAGTCCTGTAATTATCCCTGCTTATTTTAAGTTGGTGAATTTGATGTGGTTGCACTCACTTTTGCATGCTAGTATGTGATGGATATAGATAGGATTGTGCATAAAGATTACATTCCATGCATCTCCTTAATTTAGTCCAGATGTAGTGTATTGGAGAAAAAGAAAAGATCCCAAAAAAAAAAAAAAAACAAACAAAAAAAAAATGGGGAGAGAGAGAGAGAGAGAGAGAGAGAGAAATGAATAATCAAGTGGTAGACATTGACATGGTTGGTAGTTCTGAATTCTCATTAAGGGATGGGTCCATGGTAACATGACAACTTCTCAAATATCCAACATAGGTGAGTGTAGAGATCTCCTGATCAGATTATGATTATTTTAATTACCTTAAATGCATGGTAGATCCAAGGTCAGCTCTTAAGTACTTTTAATTCATAGGAATACAAGAGATTGTATCACAGTTTGGGAACCTTACTATGAAATTGATTTAGGCTCCTCAAACTTGGAAGTTAAAAAAACAAACTGCAAAAGCTATGAAAGTTATAATATGTGTGTCATTTTAAGAAATTCTTAATCTTATAAATAATTTCTTACTTGGGTCACATGGTTTTTATCTCTAACACACCACACCAAATGAAATCCTTTTTATGTGGTTTTATTTACAACAATGGCTTTATTCTCACTTGGCTGTTTTAGGTCATGTCCTTGCCTGTTTGATGTATTCAAGTGCACTTTTTCTTGAATCCTTAATTGAAATGTGTGTCTTTGTGTGATACTTGATAAAGAATATATTGTATGATATTCTCATTTAGGCAGGTTGAGGTTATTTAACACAAATTAATACAAATTATCTTGAGATTGATATTTTAAGCATAGATTTGTTAGGATTATAGTGTCACATTCGATTAAATGCAGTTAGCTCTTCTGTTTTATATATTTGACAGGACTTTTTAAATAAGCTTCCGATTCTCAATAAAGCATAACAATATTAAGAGATAATCAAACGTAGTAATTAAGATGTAATTTCTGAAGTTTTCAATACTTGCACTATTTTATGCTCACACCACCAATTATGAGTTGTCTTTTAATTTACATGCACATGTGTTCCAATATTGTTCATGGAGAAAATAGTTAAGAGAGGAGCTGGGTGCAGTGGCAGATCCAAGATTTTCATTTGGGTGGGGCTAAACTTTTGATAGCATAATCATAAACATTGGTTCAATAAATGAATTTTCAAAAAAAAAAAAATGAAAAAGAAGAAGAAATAAATAGTTAAAACTTAATTTCTATAATTTTGTAACTACCTACTTTCCTTTATAAGAAAAAAGAGAGGCAAACTCTTACGTCAAAGAGAATTTGAAGGATTGAGAATGACAATAACGTGACACAATACCATGGATTATGGAATTGAAGAAAACTCTATAGTTCATTCAAAATGTTCACATAATCTCACTAAATCAAGAAAACTTAGATCTCACACTTAACACATATAAAGCAAATGAGAATTCCATATGTTAATGGCATTTTAATGATCTACAAATCATTCTTCTATAAAACAAACACACAATTCTCGCTTTAAATATTCATTTCTCCTTTTTCAATCCCCCAATTCCCATCTCTTTTTATATTATCCATTCTCTTTATAAAATAATCTCTTCTTTTACAACACCCAATTCCCATTTAATTTATTTTTATATATTTCTTTTTCAACTTCTCCAATAAAACAAAGTCTAACCTAGACACAAGACCCTCCCTATGCAACTTGTATTCTTTATATTGATAATTGCAAGCCTGCACTACAAGACTACTTAGCCATACTACAAGACTCCAATACATGGCAAGACTACAATATAAGACTACTCAAATCAAGACTCCAATATGTGGCAAGTGGCAAGACTGCAATGCAAAACCATCTGCAATAGTTGTTTTGCCGTACATCAATACAAGACTGAAGTAGGCGGGGCAGACTTGTTGAAATATGTGGGACATGACCAGGGGGCCCATTGAAGGTATAAGGGATTTATTGATTCCATCTGGGGGGACCGCCCCAGATGGTTATCACCTGGGTCCGCCCCTGGCTTGGTGACATTATCATCATTAAAGTCTTGTTTCATCTATATCTTTTAATTTCTACTCATCTACTAATTCCAAATCATAACCATGTTCCTAGTAAAGAGTAGGATGAGGTGTTATTTTCTGAATTTATAGTGCCTTGGTAGGCTTCATCAAGAATCTTGGCCGGGTTCAAGTTGTGACATATGCATTATAGCGACCACCACCATCAATGCTTTGTATCAACTATATTGGCGCCAACAACATGAATTTTATTTCATCCTTCCTATATTTCTATCCGGAGCTAAATTCTTGGAGAAATTGCACTTCTTCATATGTTTCGTGTTTCTATATATTTCCATCAATGTCATCTGCAGACCGTACCTTTTCTTGATGAGCCATCAACATACATTGCACTGCTGGCCTTAGCTTAACCAAATCTCTCCCCGGCTCCATCAATTCATCTTCCATGGATCTCGTACCGCACAAACTTTGGTCACCTTCCCAAAGTGGTCCCAGAAAGTCTTTTCTTTTATATGCATGTGCATCTGGTTGTATGCATTATGTGGGATCCACATGTTCTTGGATACATATACCACCAATTGTGTCACTCCTGAAAATTGTACATTGTAGGGGGTCTTGAGATCCTTTTGCCAAAAACATAGTTCCAAAAGGCTTATAGAGTAAAACTACTAAAAATTAGCTAGGTTGCTATGGCTGTGCTTTGGAAGTTCACTAGCATGAGTCTATCATGTGATGTGTGTTCTACAATTGCTTTTCTGTCTCCTTCCTCAGAAGAGATATGGTTGCCACACTCATGTGACAAGGTCTAACTTTTTTGTTTCAAGGCATGGGAACTGGGAACTCCGGAACTGTGCTCCACACTATCTTGAAGCATGTGGAGATCAGAGCTCGTAAAGAGATGGGCCCCACTATGTAGAGGATGGCTACTAGACAGGCAGAAAATCATGCAAGTGGGCTATCATGTCCACTAGTGGGCATGCACCAGTGATCCAAACTGATCCCAACTCATTTTCATCTTTACTTGAAGAGAATGAAGCTCAAGTGACCAGGCCCAAAAGTTTCAATTCAGTTGTAGTATTATTAATAATATCACTACTACTATGTTTCAGTTGTCTTTATATACTATTCCTACAACTACTAATAAGTTTCAGTCGTCCCTTTATATATATTAAAGCAAAGGGGGTGGTGGCGTGTGAGGGGTGCCACATTATCATGTAAAGAGTTCTCCTTTCAAATAAATATACATAAAAATCTTGGAATAATTTAAGGAGCCATGTCATCACATTCCTCTATTTTTTTTCTCGAAAATTATCTATCCATATCTTCTATATCCTAAAGTCTCTCAATCAAAATCTCCTAAAAATTAAAGTTAATCTTTCAAAAATAACACAAAAGACCCTTCTAAGGGAGCCACTATGTACATCTTATGATCCAAAAATAACAGTCTCTTTCACTTATGTGTTACCCCACAAAAGTTTTAGAGAATTTAATAAATCTAACACATGCACACCATCTTAGTGAGACCACCTCATAGAACTTATCAACCTGACTTAAATGTTAAATGAACTTGAGCCTTTGTTGTATTGAGGCCTTCAAAGAGTTGTCATATATATATTTTCAATACTTTTTTATCGTGTAGTTTGACCTGGGATGATCCTATGTGCACTTAGACTCAAACCTTAGTCTGACCTCGCCTTAAAGGGGCATCCTCAACCCTCCCATATTTTTTGAGTAGGTAGGTTTGAACTTAGTAACTAGGACTTGATATACACCTAAACTCAGGCCGTTCAATCCCTATTGATAGTAGAAATGGGTCAGTCTGAAAACTGACCCATTGAAATTCCCACAACAAGCCATTAATTTAATGGTCTTTTAAATTATAAAACTTATTGCACATACTTACAATAAGGTTAGTTTTGATGTTTCAACATTCATGTAAAATCTAGAGCCTCAACATTGATGAAAGCAATTAAATTGCTCTATCTATATATCGTTATCTTGCACCAAGAATAGATCCCATGCGAGGGACCTTTTTCCCTTGGATTGTTTTTTTATATATTAAATAAATATAAGACATTGATGTAGAATAAAATGATTCTACACGTCTCTCTCTTTCTCTTAAGTGTTTGGTTGGATGTGGATTTGATTTGCATTTTCAAGCAGGTGCGTTCTAATGGTAAGTAGGCTCAAAACGAGTGGGTAGTGTTTTGGGGCATTGGTGTGGGACTCATCTTAGCCACACTCACACTCCACATGATATACCTAACAAAGTGAGCCCCAGCCGGGTATTGATAGGAAAATGAATGCATTTGTTTTTTCTTTTCTCATTTTTTTCCTTCTTTGAATGGTAACATTTTTTCTTTTTGCTCCAGAGTTTTCTCTTTTTTAATAGGGACTTTCAACTCATGCATTTTTTCAATTTACAAAGATTTTATAGGTGCGATGTTACAAGATTCTCATTATTATTTTTCATAATAATTTCTTCCTTTTACCATAAAATCTTAAGATCATTTTCCACTTTATTTTCTTCTAAAAATTCTTAAAAATAATAATTGTGGATTCTTCTTTTATAGTTTTAATTATTATAATAATTTACTATATCTTTGTTTCAGCCCGGCTCAGCACGGGCATTTGTTGCTAGTAATTTAATAAGGTCAACAATCAAATGGATAGGATCACCAATTAAAGCTATATTTGGCCTCGGACTCAAGACTTCAAACCTTAATGGGCCCCAGTCAGGCCCATCTGGGCTCTGACCTGTTGACAATACTATTCAACCATCTGAAATCTCACCAGTATTTTATTCTATGGTACCATGGGTTGTATTGAGGACAGTTACAGGGCCAGCCCAAAGCCCAAGCCCAACTAATGAACCTTAAAATGGGGGAAACATTTGAGATGGAGCCCAACTGAACTGAGACATGGATAGCCGGAGTGCAACTGTGCAATATGCATACTTATAAACATGAAATATTTCAGCTTTCAAGCCCAAATGACCTGCCGGGATCATTATAATAATCTGAGTAGGGTAAATGCTAAAAAACAGAGAGCAAGAAAGAAGAGAAAATTTTGAATTAAGCATGTGTGTCATCAGGCCTGTGAAATCTATACTGAATTACTGATCCAAACGAATTGGACAGTTGGATTGTTGAATTTCATGAGGGTCACGGATCAAAGGGTAAGGAGAATGGGAATAACTTGAATTTTTTTATATGGGGTACACTATTGTTCCCATCTGGATCTTTTCATCTCCCACCTCAATTATGATTCGTGGGGCCCAAGTGAACCCCACAGGTTGTGTCACTTCACACGTCTCCCATGCGAGACATCCGCAACGGAGCATGAGTCCGGATCCCCTGTTTCGCTGAAATAGAGAGATATTGTTTCGTCCTTTCAGCACAAGACAACTGATGAGGCCCTACTTGGAGCCACACATGATCAATCCAATCCCCTCCCCCATATATATCACAGATCCCCAGCTTTTACACCCATCTAAAGGACTGATTGTTGGATTCAAACAAAAAAAAAAAAAAGGTGCATTTTAACACCATTAAATCTGAGCGTTGCGGGCCAACAGGTCAGGATGATGGGATTGACTTGAAGTTCTATATATGGGAGGTTTTGATCTGGTTCTTTCAATATCTTACCTAAACCATGATTGGTGGGGCCCCATAAGTTGTCTCTCATGGTTTCATGTGCGAGACATCCGCACAGAAGCTGAGGAGCACACCCTACTTCTTGGTTTCATCAACATATCTTGCATGGTTGAAAAAAAATATATATTATCTGGACAAGGTCTATGGATAGCTTTATATATATATAAAAAAAAAGTCCATAGGTAAATTGGGCAGAGATTGACACTCACTACAAGTTCTTTAACAATTATCAATCCATGAAATCACCACTAAGTTTAATTGTTCAGATTTGTCTGACACTTCACCTCACCAGTTTCATGTGATTTGTTGGCATGCAATTCAGGTTCAGCACTGTTTCAAATTTCACATGACCACTAAGTCCAAGCCCAAGCCCAAGCTGGAGGCTCACTTGGAGACCAAGCCCGCGCCTTAGCCCAGGCGAGTCTATTCGTATCGTATATATTTATATTTGGGAGGTGCTCTTGTGAGAGTATCTCTCACCTTGCTATGAGAGACATGTGAGGGCCCTCAACCCTATATCTCATAGTAAGGTGAGAGCATCTCTCATAGGAGCATCTCCCTTTATATTATATCCAAGCCGAACTCAGATTGATGGTGGATGCCAAGGCCCGGCCCGAATCTCATTCGGCCTTTAAACTATATGCCGGAGATAAGAGCTAAGCCCAAAACCTCAGGCCCAGTAGAATTTTTATGTGGGCCAAGTTATATGGGCCTGGCCCAAACTGCATTTTAACTGCTGGGCGACTTTTAACATGACAGTGTTTGTATCTTTCACAGATTGGTCGTGAATGGAGCGATTCCTTCAATTCCACGCGCACGGACGGCAATTCCGCGTTTCTCCATCCTCACTCTCCCCAACACTCATCTCACCTCAAATCCCTAATCCCTCAAATAAATCATCCCATGCACCATACCACTACCAAAACTATGTCAGCCCATTTGCTGCTTTGCATATAGTGTGTGTGGATTTTGGAGAGTGGGTTCCTCAAAGTGAGGCCCCCCATTGTCTCTCTGATGCTTAGAGATGGGCCCACTACAAAATAGCCTTATGTGTAACCGGTCTAGGATTTTTACTTGGGTGGTGCGGACGATGCTCGGTGTAGAAGTTAAATAATAAAATAAATTTTTTAATATCCTATTAAAGGAGTTTCTCGAAAATTATACAGGTGCAGTCGCACCCACGTGTGACCACTTGGGTTAGCCCCTGTATGCGTTAATGACATCAAAGTTTAAGAAATTACAAAAGACGCCATGGTTGAGTGGTGTTGACACCTTAGGTCACGTTTGGCGATAAAATCTTTAGAGTAAAGATTTTCGATTTCCTTAAGGTTAAGGTAAATCCATGTTTGACAATTATAAATACATGAGGATTTGGACAAATATAAATCTTCATTTGTTAGGATTTTCAGATCCGACCAACCCCCATTAGATTTGAAAATCCTCACTTAAGTGGATTTGTACACAGAACCCTATTTTTCTCAGCTGTATGCATCGATGCACACCAATATCAATGTGTGATCATCAATTATACAAATCTCCAAGCGAGGAATCCTTGTTCCAGTGGCACTGAAGAATCATCAAATTTATGGACTCGTCGCCTGTTACCAAACATGCTCTTACTTTCAAATGGATGCTAGGAATCGATCAATGGGTCTTTAAATTTAAAGTATCAATGGTTACAAAAGAATAAATCGGTTTTATTTTTTATGATCTGTATAGTAATAATGTCTACTAAAGCTGATTATTGATTGATAACTAATTTACAACTCCCTTAATGTCTTATAATAGAGTCTTCAAGCTTCTATTTGAGAATTATTTTGAGCCACTGATGTTAAAGTGCTTTGAAATGGAAATTTAAGGGGGGTAAAGAAACATTATTGCAGTGGAGTCAATTATTGTGTAATTTCCTCCAACAACATGCTATCAATACAAGAAAATAGGATTTCTTTTGAGCACATATATGACTGTTACTATCTTAGTAACTTATTTCTTTTATAATGGTTAGGTGATTTAGTAGAAACATGTGTTTTCTATGGCTGCATATGGGCTGATCTCAGGCTTATCGAAGCTTATGCAAGCCTCCTTATCCATTTAGTTATTGGGCTAAATATACCACAGAATGGGCTCTTTGTTCAAAAACTGCAACATATTAGGTGTGTCTTCATTGTGCCTAACTAATATATATGCTTTAGAACTACAATCTCAAAACCAACACATTTATAGGGTATAACCTTTTTCCATTACCATTTCACTTGTAGTTTAGTGGTGAGGCACTTTTCATTTATATAAACAACCAGAGATTGATCCTTAGTTGGAGCCGGTAAAGAATTTGATCATGAGTATTTACAAAAGTGAAAAGAAACCCCCTTTTCAGTTAGAATGAGAAAGGTATAGTGTTATTTTCGTACAAAAGTAAATATAATTTTGGACCAGACAAGCTTTAGTGATTGATTACATACTACGCGCTACGCGCCAAACCTTCTTTTTTTTTTTTTTTAACTGCACTTGGACCACCCTATGCAAATACACTATACAACTCACTGAGCCACAATTGCTGCTTAAGGTCTTTGTTAGTGTAATCGGCAATAGAAAAAGGCAGGTACTTTTCTGATATGCATATTTTGGTGAGTTGTGAGGAACTGAAAAGGTTAAATAATTGTTCTAATATAGTGCTTATTTCCTTTGATTTCCCAAAACTATCACTTAAAAGGGACAAGATAGA
Source organism: Cinnamomum chago (assembly GCA_038049695.1). Lineage (NCBI taxonomy): Eukaryota > Viridiplantae > Streptophyta > Magnoliopsida > Laurales > Lauraceae > Cinnamomum > Cinnamomum chago. The sequence continues at coordinate 121,381,142 of CP142451.1, forward strand.
AAACAATTAAAATTGCCACCAATTCCATAGCCCACTTCTCCCAAATGATATCTAAAAAGTTGTCTAGACGACAATCAGTTTGTTTGTATGGAATTAAATATTTGGAAAACATATTCCTTTTAGAGTAGTTAAAATAGGAGAAATAATGGTGAAATAGCCATCTTGTAATGAGATAAGAAACAATAGGAGAAAAAAAAAAAAACAGTGAATACCCATCCATCATCTAATAACACAAATCTTAAAATATGAATACCCATCCATCATCAAATAACACAGATCTTAAAATATGAATACCCATCCATCATCTAATAATTCAAATTCTAAAATACCAAAGTATCATGTACAGGACAATTTTCTCTTATGAATCATTGTAGTTCATCATGTGAGACCTAGTAAAATCCAGAAAATCTCTCATAACGTATGGATGCGTGCTCCTATGAAAGAAAATCTTTTCATGTCTACATCTTCAATTTATATCAATCTTTTGCTTAGAGATGAGTTCTTGGTTTTTTTAACGCCGCACTCTCTATGGTCAGTGATTTGTTGTTTACAGTAGGAGTTATCAAGGGCCCAATAGTGTACTCAACAAAGAAAGTCGAAGCGGGGGCGGTTCTCTTCGAACTAAGCTTTGTTAGAGATAGAGGCTTGATGAGGATTCAGGCGTTCTCAAGTGCTCTAAAGGTTGTCGATGCCATAAATGGAGTAGAGGATTCGTACGTGCCCAGTTTAACACTTTACTAAATCAGTAAAAGTCAAGTAAAGTCTATAACTTTCAGACAAGGGTTATATCAATGACACTTTAATTCAAAATTCCCTCTATCATTTAAAAAAAAAAAAACAACATTCTTTCTCCACTAAAAAAAAAAAACTCCACTTTCATATAAAAGGTAAAAAAGATTCATCATGACCTCATTATATTTTATTTTCACTTAATTTGATACTTTACTATACTTTACTTTACATGTAAAATTAACAAACGGGAAAAGAGTCCCATGGATATAAAAGTGATCATGTCATTTTGATTTTCTCTCATCGCGAGAGTACATAGAAAACGATGGTCCCGAGGAGCTTCAATCACCGTCCATACAAAAACGCCCGTCATGGTCACGCCATCTCGAATACCGCTCTTTTTCCCGAAAGCGGACAATCGAAAACGAGCTTCGCACCATCACAAATCACAACACAATTCCGTCCAAACTAGGGTTAGGGTTTTTTCCCCCAAAAATAGCTTCCCTCATTTCCCTTCTTATCTCTGCAACCTAACCCTAATTCACCTTTTACTCTGCAGAGATTCACCTGCTCTTCCCCTTTTCGGACCTGATCATTCAATGTTTTGACACTTTCATACCATTCTCGGCCGATTCTCTAACCCTGAGTAGATTGCAGACGTCACGGGCTTTAATTCGACCTCCTGATCTCGCCTTTGGTTGCTGATTTGGGAAATTCTCTGCTGCAAAAGGGAGTCCGGGGTTTTAAAGAGCTGGTGCTGCTGAAAGATGAGATTTTTAATTGCGTTTCTGGCTTGGAATTGGATTTCGTAGGAAATTGAGGAGTGATCTTGTGATCCCAGAGGTAGCTCTGATCTTCAATTGATTGGACTTTGCTTTCTTTTCGGTTTTGATCTGAGTGCGGTTCTCTGTGATGTTGATAAAGGAGACAAATTCTCAATTTTTTCGATTCCTTTGAGGGACATTCATCACGAGAGAAAACGATAATTTTTATGTTATCAAGATGGAATTCGAGTTTTCTCTTTTAGTAATTCACTTGATTTTGCGATCCTTTGGGGAAAAAGAATAGTTCTTTAATCCAATTTTGGTGATACGAGCTGTTTTCAGTGTTAGGTTTTCTGTAGATTACTAAAATTCCCATTCGTGAGGATTTGATTGTCTTCGATTGTTGTCTATGGGTACTGGTGTATGCTGTTTTTTTTTTTTTTGGCACTGAATTTTGGTTGACTTCATATTTTTGATTGAGAATTGTGTTTGGATTTTGAGATGTGGGTATTCTTTCTTTGACCAGGTTCTTTGACGTCATCTTCTCTGTTTGGTTCAATTCTGACTTATTCTTTGATATCTTTTTCAATGAAAAATTGAATCTTTTTTTCTTAACAACTTTTTCAATTCTTCCTGCAGCTGGGAATTAAGCTCGTTTGTTGAATTGTTTTTTCCCTGCTTCATGCTTTACTATGCTGTCCATGCCTCCTTATGTTGGGGTTTGTTATTGTGTGTTGTCATGCGTGTTTGGTATTCGTTTCCTTTCCTTTGCATTCTATAGATGGTCTATTCTGTGTTGTCTTTTTTATTATGCATGAATGCGTATGTGGATCTCCTGCGTCACTGGTACCAAATTCAATAGTGTATAGGTTGCAAGTGTTTTGGTTGGTTGGCATACACATTTGATGTAGGGGGATATATACATATATGCATATACAACTAACATATGATTTGGAGCACTTTTGGTAAACACACATTCATTAGTTCTCCATCTCCTCTTCGTTTCATTGGAGAAATTAGGATCTACACTACAATAGAAGATTATTGCACACAGACAGAAAATGGAAATGCTGGTGCGGTGCATCAGTTTTAAGAAAACTATGGAAATGGTGGAGGGAAGGATGTCCTTGCAATGTGAGGGAATTCTTCTACCTTCCATTCCTGTAGATTGTAAAGGTGAAGTCAATTAGATAACAAAAAGAGCTAGAAATGGCCAAAATAATTGCACTCAATAACATATTACTTCATTCTATATTCATGTATCTTTACAATTTGTTACCATGCAACAGAAAATAATAATAAAGTTTATGATGTATTCGATATGCTAAGGCATCATTTGGTTGTTAAACCCTCCTTTAATAATAGGGTATGTAAAAATTAAAGAGAAAAGGGACGAAATTAAGTTATAAAAAAAAGCGGGTATGTATCTCCTGCGACTATTGGGTTGATTGAACTAATCCTGCAGCAGGAGGCATTTTTTCCTTGCCCTCTTATTGCTGCTGAGCTGTCCTCAGCAAGAACAGATACAGGGATGTCTATCCATGTTTTATACAGCAGTATTTCACAACCAACTGAGCCCTAAATAGTCTTTGAAACAAATGGGATACAGATACAAGTATATCAGTAATCACTGTCATATCCCGCGATGTCCCATGCCCATATCCTAAGTGTATCATCTCAATATTGGTTCTAGTAGCCTATACCTGTATTTATGTACAGTAGGGTTACTTAGAATTACACTCCATGGTCTGTAAGGGCTAAATATCATGGTTTCACTATAGGAGCTACAATGTATTTATGCTCTCTTTCACAGAATATTCACATTATCTTAATGTGACTTAGTTACTAGGAAAAGTGCCCTTATGTTTCTTCTTTCATAGGCCTGTTTTCTGTCCTTGTTCTAAATTAAAGATTGTTTAATCACTGTTCACATTGTGTCAATTGTGATGTAGTAATTTAGGCTCGTGTTGACAAGAACCTATAGCACTGTTGGTGGGTGCTCATCTTCACAACCACGGGGTTGTGGGTACGTGTCACGGTGTCCATTGAAAAAGAAAAGAAGGAAAATGACATCCTCTTTGGTATTTCACCAGAATACCAACAAGTTAGTTATTTTCATGTTCCTGGAGGCAGATTTGATGGATCACCTTTGATCAGCAGGAAACATTAATACACTGGTGAGACCTAAATTCCCACCAATGGGTTCTGCAAAGAGATTGTCTGGTACTCGTGGAATATTTCCCTTTCCCCCAATAATAGTCGTGCATCACTGCCTCCTCAATTGATTGCTTAAGAAAATAATTTTGAAAGTCAAATTTACTTCTGTCATTCATTTAACATTTCAGTCATTTCTTCAATCCATCATTTGCATCATTGCCTGTGTTGTTTGGTTTTGTCAGAGTAACTTCTAAAGAAGCACATATTGCTATTTGCTGATTCACATATGAATCTCCTTGGATTTCTTTGGGTTAGTTTGGATGCATGGAATCTGGTATCCTTAGTCACAATGGTTACCAACTTATTATGTGGATAAGATAAGAGTGTTCCTCAATAACAGTGGACATGAGGGTTCTACGGAATCTATTATAGAATACCATGGCAAAGCACACATAAAGAACGTGGAACCCTCACTTGATTCCATACACACAAACAAGGTCTTTGACTTCTTTTGTCCAATGAATGCTCCTAGTATATGTGGTACTTAGTACTGTACATGGTTTACCTTGCAGTCTGAACAACATGTACCATGCAAAGAAATTCTCGACTGTTGGTTTAGTACCCCATAAGCCACAGAGTGCTGAGCAGTTGGCAAATGTTGGAGTTTTGGGTGGAGCTACAGTGAACAACTCAACCGCCTCTGGAGGAAATGGAAAGCAGCGCTTACGGTGGACTTCAGAACTTCATGACCGCTTTGTTGATGCTATTACACAGCTTGGAGGACCAGACAGTGGGTATCTTCTGTTCAGTGTTGACCAATTTTTAGTTCTCCTTTAGTGCTTTTTATTGCCCTTATGTGCCTTCTAACAAGGTCGTTATGCAGAAATATATAATTTCTTACAGAATGCCCGTGAGTACAGAGGATAGAAAAACAGAACTCTATGTTTGACCATAACAACTATTTCCATTATGCATTTCTTATAGTTACTGACACTTGTGCTTTAGAAAGAATGACCTTTCAATGATTGTTAATCTGTGTTGAGCACTGCTGAGTGCTGACTGATCACGACTTGCCAATTGTTTGATTTGAGTTTTCTGTAAAATAATCTATGCGATACTGAAATAAATAAATAATTAAAAATACGTACTATTCTTCAGTATTCAATGAAGTTTTCATGTTGGTAATTGTATTAGGTTCTAAGGCATTTGATTTCCTGTGTTTCTTGCCTTTCAACTTCAAGGAATCTGACCAACAAGAAGGATCAAGGGTTTGGGGAAGATAAAAAAATTCAAGGTCATTTGAAAAAAAAAAAGGCGGGGCAAATTCTGAAGGGGAACATTTAATTTATGATGGAAGATGGAAGTAGAATTAAGTTGTAGAAAGATGTGTGATTAGTGGAACTTCTCAAAAGATAAATATAAAAGGCTTATGATTTGAGTGGTAAGTGGAAACTAATAGAGAGAGATGTGGAACGATAACTTGAACATCACTTTTAGAAGAATTTTTTTTGGATTATGAAATTGACTTAGCCTCGCTTCTATGCTTGCTGAGTGAGGTGGTGGTGTCTGTTGATTGTGGAGATCAAAGGGTTTGGATCCCCAAGTCCCTTTTTTTGGAGCAATAGTCTTTTAGTCTTTTCAACTTTCTTAGAAAATGTCATTTGATTATTTTTCCCTTCAAATCAATTTGAAGGTTAGTAGTTTCTTCAAATCAATTTATTTTCAAACTTTGAGAAATAATGGTAATATTCATTAAGAAATCAAGATGGTTAAGTACAAAGTCAATATAGGATAGGTTGACAGAGAAAATAATAAGAGGAAGGACAACAGAAAGACAGTTAAAGTTTTAACTTGGGACCTGTATACTTTATATTCTATACACCTCCTGTTGAGCTAATGATTTTGAGACCTCGTTGCATCCTTCAGGATATAATGTATCACAACCTCGATTGATTTTCATTCTTCATTTTTTTTTTTTTTTTTTAAGATCTCCTTCATTATAAAGTCTAATCTCCACAGACAGTTTTCTTTCTTCAATACCTAAGTAACTGCATTTGCTGAGTCACTCTTCACAATGTATTTACTCAGAAATGAATTTTTGAATACTCATTAACGCTTCTGGGATTGCTAGAATCTCAGCTTCGTCTGAGTCTCTAATTCCCTTTTGACTTGAGAAGACCACAAGGATGGAACCGTGCTCATTAATGCACCACCAATTCTTGCTGGCCCTGCTTTTCCACTTGACATACCATCATCTTGAACTTTGGACTTCTTAATGGGTGAGGGCAAAATATTGCCTTATTCTTCTTTCCATCCCACAACATGCAAGCTCCGCAAGCTTAAAAAATGTTGTCAAACTCAGAGAGCATTTTCTTTTTCCTGTTATAGCCACGAGCCTGCTCTTGTCTTTTTAAGCTTGCAAACCTTAGTCATGAACTCCTCCTTACTGTTAAAAACTGTTCTTCCTTTTCCTCTAGAAAGACCACAAAATTGCCATAAAGAGGAGCCGCTATAGGAGTTTCCCCTTCTATTAAATAGCACACACCGCCAGTACAGTCAAGTCTTTCAGAAATGGATTTTACAGTAAGGCATTTGAGCGTTTAGGAGTCTAAATACAGCCATCTTTATCATCCCTGCAAACGATAACATTTGTTGCTAGTAATTGTGAATATTTTGACAGTTGACTCCCATGACTACCTAGAGTTCAAAGATTGTGCCTAGGCAATCACTTTAAATATAAATCTTATGCTCTTAAGAAAAGAAATATTGTACCTCCTAAATTTTCCTATATATGTTGGTCAATGGAGGAATCTATTGATCATTTGTTTCTGCATTGCATCTTGTCTAGTGTCATTTGGAAGGAAAGGAATAGGAGAATCCCTCTGATTACGTTGTTGAGGGGAAAGATTAGTTCATTTGTTCATGCATTGGTTGTCTACAGCAAATGAATTTATAGGCATTTGTTATAGGAATGTGGATAGGAAATGCATATGGTTTGTAATGTCGCTTCCAAAACTAGTATGATGGAAGTTCTGGGACATGGGAATATGGGCATGCTGAAAATTTGATGACAGAGACAATTGGAGCTTATTCAGGGTTGGTAGAGAGAGGTGACTCAAAAAGGGAGAAAAAAAAACATTTGGCCATTGGAGAAGAATTAAAGTTGCCAAGGATTATTTTTGGGGTACACTGATTATGGATGGAGATTTTGATGAATTCACTTTCATGTGTGGAAGGTCAATCAGATGTGGGATGGAGAGTTCCTTTTACATTTAATGAAATCATTGCGATGTTGTTGTCAGTGGAGGAATCTTTTAGCCATGTGTCAGGAGAGCTAAATGTGGAAGCAGATGTCGCAGATGTCCTCACCATTGTGGGAGGTATTAGATACTGTTTAAGAATTGAGAATGATGTTACTACTTTTAAGTGAGTCCACAATCTCTACAGATGTTTGTTTTTCTTGGTCTTTCTTTTTATACCTGCCTTTTCTATAATTAAGTTTACAGTTCTTGATGGCAAGGGAGGCTGGAGAAAAAACTCATCAGGAAGAACACCTAGTTGGATGGCTGGCTTTTGTTGTTAGTGCTATGTTTCCCTTAAATTCACTATCAAAATCTTCTTTTGGTTTGGTGTTCCTAACCAAGTTCAGTTTCTTGTAAATTGTCTGCTACTTATAAATGTTACCATATGCTCTTTTTAGTTCCTATTTTATTTATCACTATGGCATTTGGCTTTTCTTTTCAGGAGCTACACCAAAAGGTGTTCTAAGGGTAATGGGCGTACCAGGACTTACCATTTATCACGTGAAGAGCCATTTACAGGTATTGCTATTTCTTGGATTTTTAGCTTTTGATTTAAAACTCATTTTTCACTAAATTTAGAAAGATTGATCACACTTGATTCGTTCATCTTTGCCTGCAGAAATATCGCCTTGCAAAATATCTACCTGAATCTTCGGCAGAAGGTAATATATCAGCTTCTGTGCTGCGGATTCTGTTCTAATTATTATTACCAGTTTCATGTCAAAATTTTATGTGCTTGTACTTTTGCACTTGGATCTCATATTATAACTCATTATGCATGCCATAAATCCATACTGTCCAAGCTGAGGATGGAAATCTAAAAAACCAAAATGAGTGGATGCTTTTGACTTTCATATTTGCCTGTCAGTTTTTGGATCTACACCTATTTTTGTCAACACTTGTGACAGCCTTCAATTGATGCTTCACCTGATCTGTGGCTTTCACACCTTGCTAAATCCACATTGGTGTGGGGCCTATGAATTGAATGGTCCTGTCCTTGCATGCATGCCACGTGTGCAGTAGATGAGTTGTCTTAATTTGTGTTTGGCTCTGCATCTTTACCTTTCCTCCAAGTATATATTTAGTTTGAAATCGTTATTCAAACATTAACATGTTGAAATTCATTCTTTAGGATCTAAAGATGAAAAGAAAGATTCCAGTGATTCCCTCTCTAGCATGGATTCTGCACCGTAAGTAAATACTGTTTCCATAATTTATGTTCATCTGGTCTTTCTTATGATAATATTATTAAAATTTTGGATCCAGTTCTCTCTCATTTTTAATTAGAAAGGACGATATATGCAATCTAACATATGATTCCATGTGCTATTGAACTATTACCATGTAATATTTTGCATTTTGTTTCTTTATCAGTGGAATACAGATAAATGAAGCACTGAGGATGCAGATGGAGGTGCAGAAGCGACTTCAGGAACAGCTTGAGGTCTCTTATTCTTTTAGTTTACTATTTTATAATTTAGAGGCAAAAATGACGGCGTTGGGCTTCTTCCTTTCCCTGAAGTTTCTTGTTGACTGTTTTCATGAACATAACACACATGTACAAGGTCCAAGCTGATCATTTTAGCAGCAGTTGTGTGACTACCTTGAATGCGAACAAAGCCTAAACACTGCTTGGTTTAACTAGTAGAATGGAAGAAAGGCTGAGAATACTAACCTCCTGAAAATTCATTGACTTTATTTTTCTTTTTTCTCAATAAATTACACTGATAAAAACATTTTGAAAAAAAATCACGAATGAAGCCTTGAAGTGTTAGAATTATCCGATCAACATGAACTATAAAGTATGACCAGCATTTTCATGGTAGAACCCATTGGATGAATGGTTCAGATCTTGTATATCTGGACCACATGGATGGGAGCTACGATGGCTGTTAATAAATGCAAGTGAAGGACACAGTGCTTATCATTTTGTTAAAAGTCCAACTGGCAGACTAGACTGAACAGGAGTTCCTGTGGTTTTCATACTTGGGTGGCTGTTTCAGGTGCAGCGACAGTTGCAGCTGAGGATCGAAGCTCAGGGGAAGTATCTGCAGAAGATCATCGAGGAGCAGCAGAAACTAGGTGGAGCCCTCAATGACCCCGAGACTTCAGCCGCCGATGAAAAGGACAAGTCCCTGCAGCCACCGCAGGATGCTCAGGTGGAGCCCCTGTCGCCGCTGAAGAAGCAAAAAATGGACGATCATGTTCTGGACACTACAACCCCGAGGGGCCTGCTACCAGCAGATGAGAAGCCTGATTACATCATCAGCCAGTGGGATCGAGAGCTCTATGGGAGGGATGTCGTTGGGTTTGGATTTGATGTGGTGACTGGTTTCAAAGAGGGGGGAGATGTTGGTAGGGAGCAAACGCCACCTGCTGCTGTAGGTTCCACTTACGGTTCCAGAGGCATTTCACCTTAGGCAAAAGATTCAGCAGCCTGCTGTGCTTCTGGGGTCAAGGCATAGTGAGTTGCTATGCGATGTATCATACTATGATCCATTTGTAAGCATAATTGGGAATATGGTTGATAGATATAATAGCAGATGATTTGTCTCTTGTTCTGTATCAGTTGAATGATGAACAACATTGCTGCTGGCGCGCCCTGATGTTGAACTATATTCATTGGATGGTCTTGGGCCACCTTGCATCGCTCTGCAGAATACACCTCTCTACATTACAACAGTATTGGTCATATTTTCACTGTATAGTTAAATCCTTGGGGGTCCTGGGATGGGGTAAAATACATTATCTTTGATCAATAACTCAACCCCTTTGAAGAAGGCCCTCCACTATATGAACAGAGATGTTCGTACAAAGAGGTTGAGAGAGAGAGCTCTTGCCAAACAAGTTTTTCCTTCTTTCTTTAGAATGAAAGATTCTCTCAGTGATCTTTTCACATTAAGATACTTGGCATTAATTCATCCTGAGTTTAAGTTCGCTCATGATATATATGAGCCAAGCTTGAGCTAATGTATGTTCTTGATTTGACTTTTTCTTTTTGGGGGGGGGGGGGGGGGGGGGGGCGCTAGACAGGAGTCAAGGCTAAGCAAAGTTATGTCCGAGATAGCCAAGCTGATCACCAGACAAATTCAGAGCTTGGCTTGTTGGTGAACTAGTGCTTGAGCTTGGGCTTGGCTCGACAAGCTCAACTCAAACTTGATCCAAGATGAAGCTGTGAATTAGGCAGTCGAGCTTGAGCTCGTTTACAACCCCTAAATCCAGTCACCCCTCCACCAGTGAATGATCACAATTATAGATAGGTTAGATAAAAATATAGAAATGATCCTCATATCATGCAAACATTGAAAAAGAAAAATAGCCCAGGGCTTGAACAAACTAAGTTGTATCCCATCTGAAAATTTCTCTGGTCGTGGTCTATGACAGTTGCATTTTTAATTAAAATATTATTAAAGATTTTCATGCTTAGGATGGGTTGAAGAGAAGACTTGCTTCTAAAGTGCTTTGCGACCCGCACATTTGTTATGACCAAGCACCATTTAGCAAAAGTTTTTTATGCTAGTTAACGGCCCCTCGAGGAAAAGGGATGAGGTTGGAGAGGACATTTATAGAAATGCTAAGAATAGATTTGAAGAAGTACATCATATTCGACTATTTGGTCAAGGATAAACTTAGAATGGAAAAATAGAATTCATGTAGCTAACCTCCACCTAGTTGAGACAATGTTTTCATGACAATAATGATATAATTTCATAAATTAATATGTATGTATGTCAACAATTTATCTATGATTAAAATCTAATGATCTTAGAACTTGAGGCTCGAGTCCGATCCCCTACATTTGAGTATGGCCTAGCCCATTGAGGTTGTTGAACAGTCCAATCCATAATTAATAGACTGGGTTGGTTGGCTACACCAAAAGTTGCAATAACGAAGACCTTCCTCTCTCTCACTGTCAACCTTAAATTTGTTGTCTGAATACCTAGATTTGATTAGGATGTGACATTTATATAAAAATAATACATTAGTGTAAACACCACTAAATAAGTACAGAGTATCCATGTGCTTCTCTAAATTTTTTGTACTATAATATAGCGCATACCACAAACGATGCTATGACCTGTAGAATAAACTTTGATACTCTACCCAGAACTATTTTATAGAAACAAGATCAAAACAGTGTCTAAAGAAAGTTAACCCATTGCATAATAACTTGTTTAAAGGGGGCTTTAGCCATCTTGCTAAGCGAAAGAAAGTACCTGCTACATGTCCTGGTTCCATTTTTTAATGGAGTCGTTGCACCTTTTAATAAGGAAAGTTCACTCTGTGATTTTTAAAATGGAAGGAGTTTTGGCTTCATTTCTTTAACTTTTTGTGCAGAAATGGCACCAAATCATAAAAAAATTGAGGCATTGTGGAATCCACGACAGTACACAAATATGCTCTTAATCTGTAAATCCTGGAACAAACATCTCTGGCATGGGAGGAATAATTAGAGACCATAATTAGGGGCACCCCCAAGAAGGCCTTCTCACTCTAGGTGGCTGCCATGGACCCATTGAAGGTAGAGCTGAAAGCTCTATTGCAAGATTTCAAATGTTGCATCTCTCCCTACTTTTCTCATGTGATTGTAGAAGGATACTCTTTTCTGATTGTCAAAAGCCTCCAGTAAAGCTCCAATCTGTCATACAAGCTAATGACTCCATGGAAGCACATAATTTTCCTATTAGATGAGATTCCACATTGTAAATACTTTACCCAAGTTGGTGAGCTATTGGTTTCTACAAACTCTGCCACATATCATATTTTAAAGCAGCTGAGAGCTTCCTGGTATATTGAAGGCTTTATATCCTTCTCGAGCTACTAAAATGAAAAAATCATCTGATGCAGGTTGCCTTATCTCCCATGCAGGATCTCCTCTCTATTATACACCAAATTTGAGTGTATATATTATATTAATCTGAACACAAATTCTACCTGTGTGCAACTCTCCAAAACTCCCTTTTTACTGGTGCCTCGTTTTCTATTTTTATCAGGGCCGGCCAATTTATGATCAATCTAATCCCTTTAGAAGCTCTCGTACCTGTCTAATTGGCATACAACTTAGTTTGCCTTCGATTCATAGATTAGTCCTAGCTGGATTTTATCAAAATAAAATCCTATGTAGTGGCCCAAATCTCACTTTAACCAGAATAGTATCCATTGTTTGATTGACAAATACATGAAAAGAGAGATATTGATCTACCCCACTTTTACAACATTATCCACTTAATGGTGTGTTTCACTCTGAAGTGAATGTTCAGGGTAGTGGTGTTGTTCTTAATTACCAAAAGTTTCTCTTAATTTTGTTTGTATTGTTACATCCATTTTGTAAAATAGAGCAGAAAAGACTGGTTTTTAACTCTATGGACCCATAGGCCATAGTAATGGATTGGAGTTGAAAAGGGTGGGCTGCATTGACTGGTTTGGAGGATTTTACTTCTCACTTTTGTAGCATGGTTATACTTTCCAACACAACAGAAACAATATTCTTTTTCCTCTTTCCCCCTTTAATTCACATGCACCACTCATTGCTCTACATTGGCAAGCCAGTAGAAAGATGACCCAAGAGAAGACAAAGGCTATATAAGTCACAAAGTAAATGAGCAATTGCACAGAGTAACTGATCATCTAATTCTCAAACTCACGCCTTCCCCAAGGCATTCAATACATGGACAGCTAGGTTTGCTTCAATGCTCTTTGAGGTCAGCTTTGTTTGATAACAATAAAACTTTTAGAAGATTTTAGAAAAGTACAGGGGGCATTTTGAGACTTTATAGTGGGGCCCGCCTATTTAAAATATAAACAGCCCAAAACAATGCCTTTCACTTGTGTTGGAATTGACAAATCTCACTTTGATATATTTGGGCACACCATAAGGTTGGTCATTTACAGTATACTTGGAGTAGAACAGTATCAAAAAGTTCAAGTGTCCTGGGGGGAGGCATTGAGCTTTATTCATTTTTCATTGAGTTCAGTTCTTGTCTACTCTAGTCTTTATTCTCTTCAATTTTCTTTGGTTCCAGGAGTTTTAATTTTCTTAGAGCGTGGAAGAATGAGTTGTATATCTTTTTTTATTTCAATTCAAACTTTGGTTTCCTTTCTACCATTTACTTGGCCATCTTGATTGTTTCTTCTATCTTAAACCTCTCACAAGAGATTCTTCTCCTTAATCATAACAACTCTTCATATTTTCAAGACTAGGGATTTACATTTTCTCTGCAAGAGCATTTAATGCTTTTTTTCCGCGCTCTGATAAATACTTACACACCCACACACAGTATCTTCATGAATCATACCTCACCAAGAGAGCTACAATAAGGGGATTCACTGAGCTATCAGCAGATTGGTAAAGCATTTAACTGCTTTCTTATGTTTTTATCTAGAGCCTTTGTTCAGAGTGCCCTTTGCATCCTCTAAACTCTGGTTACAAGTAATGGTCTAACTTTAGAAAGATCAAGTAAAAAACAGAACTTAGTGGATCTCCTAATTGGCCACCACCAGGAAATATATGTGCCCCTTACTCCTTGATCATCTAAATCAATCACCCAAATACGTACACTAAGAATCTATTAAGGTTATAAAATCATTTTGATCAAAGTAATTCTCACCATTGGATGAAACACATAATAATAAAAGGTCACTTTTGGGACTGTTTGTTTGCATTAAAACACATAGGAACTGAATACATATAGGTTGGTTAAAGATGGAGTTCATTTTTGAAAACTCACCTTTAATCATCATTTTTAACCAACCTATATGTATTCAGTTCCTATGTGTTTTAATGCAAACAAACATGCCTAAATATTGAATTGAAACAATGGCCTTCATAAAAGAAACACTTCATCCACAGTAGAAAATACTCTAATCAAAATAATACCACAACCCTAATAAATTCATTGAGGCATGCATTTAGGTGATTGATTTGGATGGCTAAAAAGTGGGCATCAGTGCCTTACTATCAGTAGGAACCCCAGAGGCCAATCAGTAGCTGAAGTGGAAAAAATAAAACACCTTCGGGGAAGCATGCCTGCAACACAGCACTAAAAATAACTCCATTTTAACTCAGTGTTGAGCTAGTACTGAGGTCACATCTATCATCATCCACAGAGAGAGAAACTAGTCTGCAACTCCCATCATACAGGGAAAGCACATGTACCGTAACTGATGTTGCAGAGGCTGACAATGACATGGAAAGTGAACAGGAACTTTCTGGGCACCACACATAATAATAGTAATTGTAAAAGAAAGATTCCATGGCCACAGAAAAAAAAAAAAAAACAGGTACCTCTCTGATTCTGATTTGGATTAGCTTGTTCTTTCTCCTTAGCTGGTCCAGAGGCAGAATGAAAGTACCAGAAACGCCAAAAAGATCATTTTAGACATCAAACAAAATGAAAATCAATAGTTTTAAGCATGGTTTTAATAAACATCATCATAATTGGACCATAGCAGTGTAATTTGAAAAATGAGTAACTTTCTTGAAATTACAATTTACAAATAATTATTTCATTTGGTGTGTGCTCATACTATTGTTCGCTTCTTTCAGGTGGGCATTAATGTCCCTAACCAGCTGAGCTGAAGCCAGAGATTACAAATTGTTTCCAATTGAAAACAGTCTTTAGGTAATTTTCACCACTACTATTCATTTGGTGTATTGTTCTTTCCCTTCTTTTTCACCACTATTGTTCATTTTAAAATAATTAGTTCATTTGCTGTGTGCTCATACTATTGTTCTTTCACCCTTTTTTTAAAAGTACAATCAGCAGTAAAAGTTGTTTTATTTATAGTTGGGTGCATTATTTTGTAGATTGTTTGTGATCTCGTTAACCTTGTCATGCAACATTATATGGTTTTGATTTTCCCTTTAAGGCTACAAGTTAGATCATTAGAATCTCCAAATAAATAGGGATTCATTCAGAAATAATCTCATTAACCATGTTACTGGAGAAAGTATTGGTCTTTAATTAAATCAATGAAGATGGATTTCACATTACAATTCCGAACAAAGTGGTTTAGGCCTTTGACTTCTTGTAGGGCTCACCTTAAATGGATGACAAGCAAGGACTAGCAAGGAAAACAGTGTTGGTCCTATAAGATGATCCTAGCATGCACTTGCTTTTAGCTCTATAGTTTAAAGACGGCATGTGTGTTTTGTTTTTGTTGTTGTTGTTGTTGTGGCCCCAAGAGTGACATAAAGTGGTATAGAATCCACAAAATGGTAAAGTTTGCTTTGTGGTCCTGTGGAAGCAATTGACGTAGTATGGTTGTCCTATCTGGGTGTTTTCTGGGTCATGGTCCAATCTGTAGCAGACCAGATTAATGGCAGACTTCACTGGACCCACTCACACTTTAAGGGTCCGTTTGGGAAGGGAGGAGAGGAGGGGAGGGGGAGGGGAGGGGAGGGGAGGGAAAATTTGAGGGGAAAGTAAAATGAAGGGGAGGGGAGAAAAAATTAATTTTCCCTCCTCTTGTTTGGGAAGTAAAAAAGTAAGGGGAAGGAAAGTGAAAAAGTATAATTTTGTTTTTAGTGAGGTACAGAAAAAAAGACTATTTTACCCTTGCTCTTGAAAAAAATTCAAATAAAGTAAAAGGGCATTTTAGTCATTTCTTCCCTCTCTCCTCACTTTCCCCTCATTTTCCCCTTGTTTTGGGGGGAAAATTTTTGAGGCAAAAAGGTGTTTTTTTCCCCTCCATTTTCCTCCCCCCCATTTTCCCTCCCCCCTTCCCAAACACCCCCCAAAAGCACTTTCCCTCCACTTTCCCCCCTTTTTTTCCTCCCCCCATTTTCCCCCCCTTCCCAAACAGACCCTAAAGTTGTGTGTTTCAAACCTCTTTTGCACTGACAAAATTCAAGGATAAGATAGCTGAACTCAACTGTGTAGAGTTTGAATGGCCATGAAGTATTGGATCTCCCAATTTGGAACCACTTGAATTGAGTTTTATAATGTAGCTATATGATAGAATGCCTATGTAATGCTTCTCACTCTCTCCTGGATTCAGAACAGTCATGTCCTGCTCAAAAGTACTATGCCGCTATAATAACACATTCAATTGAAATGGGCAGTGCTAAAATTTCTGATTCAATGGTTCAAGGTTTTGTCATTGGTGTGATGTGTGTTTAGTGGGTTCTTGTTTGGGTGCGATTTCATGATTCCAAAAGTCCAAATCATTAGAAAATAAGGGGTTGCATAGTTGGTTGGTAACCTCGCATCTCATGGGTATGCCGTATGCTAGTCTTCCCGCATCAACATGTGTCGACTCTCCTTTCCACATTGTGGGTTTCTCTTCTCATGTATGTGTGCTCTCTCGGTACCAAAAAGACATAGAAAGTCATTAATTGTCCGATGAAAATGTATGACGGAAAAACGTAAAAACGAACAACCAATTTTTTTTTATACATGAAATGGCTTCATTGACCTTTTGAATTTATTGGAATCTCAGATATTCTCAAAGGGATTTTTTTTTTTTTAAAGAAATCTCAAAAGGGATTTGGCATTTTAGAAATTCTAGTAAGAGAAATTTGTTGATAACCTTTAATGGTTCAAAAAATTCTATCGTGAGGTCGCCATATGTCGTGGCATGGTTGATCGCCTAACCAGGGTTTTCAAATGGAATTGGGGTGCCTTTCCCATTTTGTAAAATGAGATTTTCTCCCTTTTGTAATTTCTATACATATAGCTTTTCCTTTCTTCTCTCTTTTTATGGAAGATAAATATACACATACTTACACTAATTTATATGCCTAATTGTTTGCTAACCTCTCTTCCTCCACCAGTTAGCTAAAACTACTTGTAAGGGGCAGTGATAGCTTATCCTTCAAGATTTACCATTGCCAAACATGGGTTTCCATAGTTTTGTGGAAAGCAAAAATCTTTTCTACGAGGATATGGCTGCCAAACATGACCCATATGAAGTACAATATAGAGAATAATCTACAAATAACTCAAACGTAATTTAATAATGATTTTAGGTAAACTTATTCTTATAATACATCCTACATTCTTTAGAATATTTTCCATTAATTTTCACATCATTTAATGTCACTATTGTTTGCCCTTGAAGATACAAGTCACACATTAAGAATTACACTAACAATAATAGCAATGGATGATTCACCATAAATTGATTGGAGAACCATAATTATCCTAAAACAATATTTCCTATAATCCCATCCCATATCATTATTTAGCTCACCATTTGATCAACCCCACAAATGTATTATCCATGTATTTTTTTTTTTTTTTGCTTGTATCCCCTATTTTTTTCCAGTTTTGTGCTTTAAATGTGGGCACACTAATGCTTTCCTCTTTTAGTAAGATGCAGCTAATGAGCCTAATTGGTCAATCCCACTATCCAGACCTTTGACAAAGCATGATCATGTAAGCTTCATCTGTGGGGTTATATATATGTGGGGGTTATTCAAGTGAGGAATTCACTATACATGGTGCGGGAATCCCTCACTTGAATATTTCTATATATATATATATATATATATATATTCAAGTGAGGGATTCCCTCATCATGTTATGGTGAGGGACAATATAGTTGGGCCGACTTTATGTTACATCCGAACTATCTACATATATAAAACCTCTTTAAGTACACTAAATCCATCAAGTTTTCACCTATCCAAATTAATTGGACCATTGGATCGTAGGTCAAATTTTTTTCTTTAATATAAAGTCGTTAAATTTGTGGGCCACGAATGAATGGGTTAGAGGCATGGGATTGACCACAAACTTGATATATGGGTCCATCTAAGATTTCTCTTTCCATCCCCCCAAGTCCCATGATTAGTGGGGCCCTACATGGGCCCCATTAAGTTTGTCCCTCACTTAAATATCATCCATATATATATATATATATGGAGAATATTTGTGTGCATCCATCCCTCGCCATAGAATGAGTGACACTTACATTTACATAATTGAAAATATTCATGTGCAAAAGAGGAAAAACCATATATGGTTATATGCCGAAAAAGAATCTTCATGTACAAAGAGGGAAAGCCATGTATATAAGGCCCAAGTTATATCAGGCCATCTTAGGCCAGCCCTATAAATCAACCAATGGGATCCAACTATAAATCTAAACCGTTCAGGATTCTTGGTCACTCATGGATTGACTCTGTGCCAGATTTACTCTAAGTGGAGTTGGCCCCATTGCACATAATTTAACTTCCTTTTTTATTTGTTCTACAAGTGAACAATTTGACGGTGGACCCAACTCCAGTCGGAGTGAAATTTAACTAGATGGCATGACATCGAACGGAAACTTTTGAGCGATTTAGATTTCATAGGTGTGCCCCATTATGGATTTATGGGGCTAACCTTAAGAGGACCATGATTCGGCCTTAGATATTCATCATTACTACTTATAGTGGAGCATATTATTATCCTCTAGTTCTCACTTGATTGTCCTAATTCTGTTGAGATGGACAATACAAATAAATCAGAAAGTGAGCTGTGAGCCTTCTTTTGGATTGCTCTAGTTTGATGTCAGTCATTATCACTTCTATATTCACCCAAAAAAAGACTTTAGCCAACCCTTCTAATCAAATAATATTCCAACTAAAGTAAGCTCGTCATAAATGAGGCTGGCAATGAGATATGTTGCAGACATGTTTATTTTTATCATCTTATGGAGGTATGAACCTAGATGCTCTGATGAGAGTAGCTCAAGAAGCTCAATGTCAAATCATGAGCTGGTGCCATGTTTGCTGGTGACTCATTTGTTTTTTTCAACAACCTTCTTGCTGTTTGGCCTTTCCTTGTTTTCTTGTACTGGGTTAATTTAGTCTTTATGCTAAGCTGTGGACCAAATTATACTAAGGTAGATTAACAATTAGCTTTATTGATTTTGGTGATTGGGTTAAATTCAAAATAGTTATAGTAAAAACTAACTATTTCATAATCATTATCATAGCCTTTTTGCCGCATTCTAATATATATTGGGAAATGCCCTAGTATCATAACAATTCTCAATTTCATATTTTAGTTATGATGACTTTCACATTGGCTATCAACCTCCCTAAGGTAACCCTCCTCTATTTAGGCTTGGGACCCGACAATTATTACAAATTGGTGGAGTAATAGAAAAAAAAAACAATAATGATTTATCTAAAGTAAAATGACAGATGATTAATATATCTGACTTTTTGCTTGATCTAATATTAAAACTTATCCCACTGAGTGAGGCCCCATAAGAAGTAGATTCATGATGGAAACGGGAGATGAAAAGGACTTTATGAAAATCTTAATTTAACTCTCAATCCATCAAGGATGCCTTCCTAAATGAGTTACAATCCTATGAGCCCTCTTAAAGAGAGTAATAAAAAAAAAGACTAATCAATATTATATCTCTAGAAGTTGGGGTCTTGAGTCTTGACTCCTCAAAACCAAGAAAAATAGAACATGAGAGCACTAGGTAGGTCCATGTGTGTCTCCAATACACACTTTTGTTTTGAGAACCACTGCATGTGAATTCATAGGAAAAACGCTAAGCGTATTTATTTGCGTGAGGGATGAAATAAAATTAAGAGTCAAATAAAGAAAAAGAAGAGAAGGGGTTGAGAATAAAAGCACTAAATGTCAAAGCATTGCCCTTCCCAAGTTATGACTTTCTGTCATTTTGGGTTCAAAGAATAGCTTTTTTACTTTTAAGTTAAGAGAAGAGGTGATTTTTTTTTGTCATTTAGTACTTTTATTTTAAAACATTCCTCCTTCTTTTTCTCTCTTAATTTGACTATTTATTTTATTTCATTCCACTCCTTGTGCAAATAAACATGCCAATCTTGACAATTGACCGTCCTTGAGAAAAAATATGAACTGTTATATAATTTTTATTTACAAAGAAAGGGACTATTATTAAGAAAAAACAAAAACAAATACACAACTTACAATGGAAAAAAAAGAGGAAGCCAAACTCTCCAAAAAGCTATTCATCCAAAAATGTCATCATCACCATCAAAATCAAGCTTAGATAAAGAATGGGCATTGCCAATAAGATTCCCACACACAAATTAAGCTAAAATCAACTCTATTGAACTCCTTCCCTAAAAACAACCCTCTGTAGTCTGTTGATCTTAGCAACCAGTCCTTGTCACCCTCAAATCACTTTCACTCTCTCTAAAGAGTCTTAGAAAACTTGAATTGCTACATAAGTTGATATCCATTTTGTGACTACTTAGCAAGTAAACACTTTCACTATGCTCCCTTTTGCAGTGGAAACATCTTGTTCCTCATAATCAAGTATCACAAGGAACTAATGTGATGAAAAAAAAAAAGAAAAAAAAATTCCTTCTTTTTCCAGAAAATCAGCATTTATGCAAAAGAAGAAGTAGCGCCTGGAAAGGAAAGATGTTGCTGAAGTAGATCTACAAAGGATGTACTGATCCATAAAGCTTTTATTTCATATTCAGAAAAAATTTGATAGAACCAAATTTGAAACTCTCTTCTTATAAGATGACAATCAACCAAATATTTTTCTTTCTTTTTAATAATAATCAATGCATCAGACAAACTTGTGGTGTTAAATCGTCCCACCAGCAGTAGAACTTTATAGAAACACAAATGGCCCATCCTCATCATATGACGTAGAGGAAGCTCTTCTTGCGGTGCATATACAGCAGAAGTACAAGGACCAAGCATTAAATGCTTCTGGAACTTACCATGTGAAGAACAAACATCCAAAGAGTTTTTATAGGGTCACAGGACATTAACACTGTCCTCAATCATCCCTATTACCACTGGTGGGACCCAGATTCCAGTCATCCAGACCGTTGGTTTTGTGGGTCCCATACTGGATGGTGGAAGATGGACTCTAGTGCCCTCGTCTTGGAACATCACAACCCTTGAACCATTCATGCAGAACTAAACATTTAAACCAATAAAACCTTACAGAGATGAAGCAACTTTAATGGGAAAGGGAGAGAAATGAGACACTTCAAACAAATAAGCCCTTCCAGATGTACCTCAAAGACCACAACACGCTGTCAAACAGCACCTACCTCAGTAATTTACAAGAGACGTCTTCATTTATTATAACAGAAACCAGTGTGTCAGATTGTAGTTCAAATGGGCCACTGGCCTTCCATTTGGATGTAATTGAAATTGGTTTTTCTCTATAAGAAGGAAGCTCTAAAACTTCATTGCATGTGTATCTAGTTCTTAGCTCTGTAACATTACTGACCATCCCACTGTAAGGTAGATAGACAGTCCTGTCCAATTCAATTCAGCAGGAATGAGTAACAATGAGATTCTGGGCTTAGGGGTATAGACGTTGAAGTAGTTCTTTCTGATCCAAAAAGAGCTTCTGGAGTCTGTTTGTGATTGTACTGAATTGGGTTTAGTGGGGGGACCTGTTTGGGTGTGTTGGGATGGCAGAGAAGGAAGAACCATTGTTGAAGAAGCTGTATTATGAGAACTGCCCTGGTTGTAGAGTAGAAAAGATCAATGAGACCCAAGAAGGACTTCCTTTCAAGAATTTCTTTTTTGCTTGGGCTGTGGTGTTGACTGCTGGTAAGAACTCTTTCTAGTATCAATTCTAGTTACTCGTACACTTGCCATGTTTTCTTTCTTAGTGTTCTAGCAGGTGAGGTTGATTGGAATTCAAGATGCTTAATTGTGATGATGCTAACATTCTGCTTTTATGGACTGAAAAATATAGCCTGAATATACATATGTAACCACAAATTATTTTGGTCAGTAGGACTTTGGATAATCTGATCATTGTACCTTCTGCAGTGGCCAGCCTATGAGGGTTCAAATAGATGGAACAGATAGATACAAATAGAGATGTTCATGCAATCTTGTGGTTCTTTCCAGTGAATGGGAATTTTTAATGGTTTTGATTATAGTATAAGGTTTTAGGAGTAAGACTCATGTTGAATGTTTAGGCTGAGTGCTAAAAATGGTTCTAATGTTTATTTAAGGGAGGTGCTTTATTTTACACTGAGATGTTCTGTTAAATATAATTAAGATGTTTGTTATCATTAACCAGATTTAGAGTTGCAAATTTAGTTGGTTTAATTTGCACCTTTCATAAAAGGAAAAGAATCGTTAACAGACCACTAAGAGATCTGAATCTTGTGAGATGGCTAGAATTTTTCAAAGCTTTTACATGGGCTTTGACTTGGTTTTGTCCTCTATGCAGCTATACAAAGTGATTGCCCTGTCCTTCAATCAACTTCATGGATTTTAAAGCAAATTTTACTGGATGAATATTCAGATTTTTCTAATTTTATACAATGAATTTCTGCGAAAAAAATTGGTTATAGTAAAGTTTTGGTGGTTCTGATTGTGGAACTCACCCAGACCCATTACCACAGAGAAAAACTACTGCACCATGAGAACTGCCTGCCACTGTGCCACAGAATTGTTGGCTGTGGTATGTTTATATGGTATTTTTGGGTTGTTGGGGTGTGTTTGAATGTACCCAAGATAGCAAGTGTCTGGAACAGTTTTTTTCAGAGCAGATTATAGGCAATTCCTCTTTGCATTTGAAAATTGAAATAGCACAAAAATAAGAAACCACATTTTTCCTTCTTTCACAACCAACTCAGTATTGGTGTGATCACTAATATTTATTCGGCATAGAAAAGGTAACAGCCCCGCATCTAATAGTGTCTCTAATTTCTGCACTGCCTCAAAGCAGAAGCAGAATGGTTAAGCAATTGTTCTGCCAGATTATCCACACCAATTGCAACTTTAGGGAAATACAAGCATACACTTTGATTGTAAGTTTGTTGAGGGCGAGTCAATGAACTGCATTTTGTTGCATTTCTTAGCTACTTAATTGGTTGGCAAATATAAAAAAATTTAGGTGTCATTAATTTTAACTATAGACAGGAAATAGGATCAATTGATGGTAAATTTGTGCCAGCACTATCGGAAGAAGTAGAGAAATATCTAAATGTGAAAGTAAATCTACTGCTGAAATTAGATGTTCGGTTGTGTTGGCTCGGAGAATGAATGCAATATGGGCGCCATAACTCTGGCTAACTAGTGATCTGATCTGCATCAAAAGAACAGTTCACTGTTATATCATTATTAACATGAACCCTAAGATCGTGAACAACATGATAATCACAGGTAAGATTTAACCTTAAATAGGTTGAAGAGTACCTCCAGACATCCTGATGCAGAGAGCTTTCCGATCCTGCTGTCTGGCGTTGTTGTTGAGATCCGTCGAAAAAGAGGCTGGATGAATGGTTTTGGTTTCTCTCTCCTTGCCTATAAACCTTAATGTGTTGATTTTGTGTGTAACCTTTGTGATGGACCAAAGGCTTTATTTATAGGTGGAGAGAGGACCAAATTTCCCAATTATGTTTACTTTAGATTTAATCTCAACCGTCCATCAAGGTAAAGAATATTAAGGAAACTATCTCATTAGGAAACCTTTTTGAGTAATTATAGCATATGTATCCTATGAAAACAGAATTCCTATTATGACCACACTTCTAGAAAGGAAAGGACTTGTGGTCCAAGTAATGGGCCTCAATTAATTTCCTTACAGTCTCCCACTTGGTCAATAGGAAGATCCATTAATGTTTTCATTTTTAGGAATCATAAGGCGCGCATTATATGCTAAACACTCCTTTAGTCGGTTAGTATAAGTGTCTTGGCTAATTCGGTTGTTAATGAGAGTCATGGCGTGCACATATTATTTTGCAACATGTTTACTTCCATGTACTACGTCATTTACAACCGTCATAACTAGACCATAAGATGAGATTTACATAATGGTCTCATAATGTCTTTGTTTAAAGACTGTTTCTGTTCATCATTTATCCAAACATAATTATGTACACAATGGAAAAACAGAAATAGTAGATGTAGAATTGCATTAAGAGCTCAATAAATGTCATATACAAGTACAGAAATATAATGGCAGAAAATGATAATTAAGAACTATCTTGAAGACCCATGCTTTCAGTATGTCCCTGAAAGGTCTTTGGAGGTAGTCCTTTCGTGAATATGTCTGCGACCATGAAATCTGTACGTATAGACTCAATGACAAATTTCTGTAATCTAACATCTTGCTTCAGTGATAGATATTTAAGGTCCATGTTTTTGGATCCCTTAGATATCCTGTCATGCTTGGAGAAAAAGGTTGCAGCGTCATTGTCACAGTAAATAGTTAATGGCTTAGAGATGAAACTCAAGGCTCCAAACTGAGTGATAAAATTACGCAACCATGTTCCTTGAATTGCAGCCTCATAACATGCCACATATTCAGCCATCATGGTGGATGTGTAAAGCAACTCGGATTTCTGGCTTTTCCATGATATTGCTCCTCCACATAAGAGATACACATAACCAAGAGTGCAAAGTCTGGTGTCAGGACATCCAGCAAAATCTGAATCCGAATAACCAGTCACCTATAGGTGACTTGATTTTCTGTATGTGAGCATATAATTCCTTGTTCCCTTGAGGTATCTCAGTACTTTCTTTGCAGCTTTCCAATGAGCGATTCCTGGGTTACTTTGAAATCTACCCAGCATGCCTACAGCATGACTAATGTCAGGTCTTGTACAGACCTGTGCATACATCAAACTTCCTACAAGAGAAGCATAAGGATATTTTTCCATTTCTTTACGTTCCAATTCGTTCTGTGGACACTGCGTAAGATCAAGCTTGTCTCCTTTATGCAGTGGAACAGGACTAGAGGAACATGTCATCATGCCAAATCTCTCTAGAACTTTGTCAATATATGCTTGCTGAGACAATCCCAAAATACCAAGTGACCTATCACGGAATATTTCTATTCCTATCACATAGGAAGCCTCACCCATATCTTTCATTTCAAAGTTCTTAAAGAGATAATCCTTTGTTTCATGTAACAAACCAAGGTCGCTACTAGCCAGTAATATGTCATCAACATACAGAACCAAAAATATGAACTTGCTCCCACTGATCTTGAGGTATATGCAAGGGTCAACTATGTTTTCTTTGAAATCGAAGGCAGTAATGATTTCATGAAACTTTAGGTACCATTGCCTCGAAGCTTGCTTCAGTCCATATATTGATTTCTTAAGTTTGCAGACCATGTCTTCCTGACCTTCAATTATGAAGCCTTCAGGTTGACGCATGTAGACTTCTTCTTCCAAGTCTCCATTAAGAAAGGCAGTTTTCACATCCATTTGATGTAACTCGAGGTCATAATGAGCTACTAATGCCATGATAATTCTAAGAGAATCCTTCCTGGACACAGGGGAAAAAGTCTCAGTATAATCAATGCCTTCTTTCTGATTAAAACCTTTGGCAACAAGTCTAGCTTTATGTCGTTCAATATTGCCTTTGCAGTCGCGTTTGGTCTTGAAGACCCATTTACAGCCAACTGGTTTGTGTCCTGGAGACAATTGAACAACTTCCCATACTCGATTTTCATCCATAGATTTCAATTCTTCCTTCATGGCATCAATCCATTTACTAGAATTAACATCCTTAATGGCTTGTGAATAAGAAACCGGATCTTTAATTGTCCCTTCTTCAGATTCTACTTGGTAAAGCATGTAATCATCGGAAATAGCTGATCTCTTTTGTCTTTGAGACCTTCTTAATGCTGGTTCCTCTGGTGCTTCATCCATATGTTCATTGGTGACAATCTCATTATGGAGTTGTTGATCATTTATTGGATTTTCCTCATTGTTAAATGGTTCAACAACGGGAGGATTTCCAACATCTTTCGGAATAGAGGGTAAAGGGATAGGTACCCTGATTTCCTGAATGATCACATCTTTAGGTTTATTACTCCCACTGATTTCACCATTTTCAAAGAATCTAGCATTACCGGTTTCAACAATTCTCGTACTATGGTTAGGGCAGTAAAACCTAAATCCTTTGGACTTTTCTGGGTAACCTATAAAGTAACCACTGATCGTTTTAAGGTCCAATTTCTTTTCATGTGGATTGTAGACTCTAGCCTCAGCTGGGCAACCCCAAATTTGGAGATGTCTTAAACTAGGTTTCCATCCTTTCCACAGTTCAAAAGGTGTCTTTGGAACTGCCTTACTGGGAACCCTATTCAAGATATAAACAGCTGTGCGTAGAGCATCCATCCACAAGGATATAGGTAAGTTGGCATGACTCATCATGGATCTAACCATTTCCATGTATGTACGATTTCGCCTTTCAGCTACACCATTCTGCCATGGAGAACCAGGCGTCGTGTATTGGGCAACAATTCCAAGTTTTTTTTTGAGGAGTTTTGCAAAAGGTCCAGGATGCTGTCCTGTTTCATCATACCTACCATAAAACTCACCACCTCTATCTGACCTTATGATTTTCACTTTTCTATCTAGTTGCCTTTCAACTTCAGTAATGAATACTTGTACAGCATCCACAGACTGAGATTTGTCATGCAACAAGTATAGGTAACAGTAACGTGAGTAATCATCAATAAAGGTAATGAAGTATTTTTCTCCCCCAAAGGTTGGAACATCAAAGGGTCCGCAAATGTCTGTATGAATAATTTCAAGAAGCTGAGTACTTCTTGTGGCTCCTTTCTTTGTGTGTTTTGTTGTTTTGCCTTTAATACAATCCACACATACTGTAATATTAGTAAAATCTAGATCCGGAAGGACACCATCTTTTAATAATCGTTTGATTCTTTCACTGGATATGTGACCCAGTCTTTTATGCCACAAGAAATAAGAGTCGTTTTTAGATGACTTTCGTTTTGTTTCCTTAGAATGCAGGGTAAGATTAGTTTCAGTAAATGGACTATTAAGATGTAACTTGTATAGCCCGTCAGTCAATATTCCAGAACCAATGCGACTAGAATTTTTAAATAAACTGAAATTACCATTTCCTACTTCAAACGAATAACCAACTTTATCAAGTGCGCTTACAGAAACCAAATTACGAGAAATAGACGGAACATAAAGAGTTTGACATAAGTCTAACTGATAACCGCTATCTAAAACAAGACGAAAAGTGCAAATAGCTTCAACTGGAGCTTTGTCTTTGTTCCCCATAAAAAGATAGTTCTCACTTGGGTTTATGGTTTGGATCGTAAGGAATCCCTGCATTGTATTGGAAACATGAACATTAGCACCAGTGTCAATCCACCAAGTACCAGAAGAAACATAAGTAAGATTTGATTCGAAATAACTTATGAAACCCATAGTGTTACCTTTCTTTTCGAACCATTCTTTACGTTTAATGCAGTCTGCCTGAAAATGTCCAGGTTTCTTGCAAAATCTGCATACGTTTTCCTTCTTTTTCTTCTTGGGGTTTTGACTAGCCTCATTAGGTCTGGGTGGTGCCCTTTTCTGGCCTGATTTATTCTTTTTCCCAGCTTTATGTCCAGCTCCTTGAACGAGATGAGCTACTTTAATACATTGTTGATTCAGCCTGGCCTCCTCTTGAACCAGTTTATTAGCCAATTCATTCACTGTCCACTTGTCCGTAATAGTGTTGTAGTGAATTTGGAAAGGCCCGTACTGAGGAGGTAAACTATTTAGGATAAATTGGACGAGAAAAGCCTCATCCACTGATAATCCCAAATTCTTGAGTTTAGCAGCAAGGTTGGTCATCTCAATGACATGCTCATGCATTGAGCGAGTGCCATCAAACTTCATGGTTGTAAGATCTGCCATTAGTTTCCCAGCAAGGGATTTGTCTGCAGTCTTAAACCTATCTTCAATGGCCTTCATATAGTCCTTAGCATTCTCAGGTGTGGGAAGTGATGTTTTGATGTTGGTGGCAATAGTCATTCGCATAAACATGGTGCTTAGTCTGTCAGACCTCTCCCAAGTATTAAAGAGGGCCTTTTCGTCAGGGGTACTTTTTTCAGTGAGTGAAGCTGGCTTATCTTTAAGAAGAGCCATATCCAGTTCGAGTACCCCCAATGTGAACTCAACTTGCTCTTTCCATTCTGAAAAGTTGGTTCCATTGAGCTTAGTGACAGAGGTAGCATGCGAATTCAGATTAATGGGTACAACAACTGTAATAGAGAAACAACAATAAGGCTTCAATTAAAATAAGACAACACATGCATAAGATATGAATATATACGATAACAAATTTAGGTGCTCCTGTGGGTAGTCACCATAATTTCTACACATTATACCATCTAAGGTCGTCATATTCAAGGTGGTGCTAATGAGTGATGTTACTCTTAATTATGAACAAACACTCCTTAATTATTGTTCAAACGTATGAATATAATCCACCTGTGGGCGACTAAAAGTTTCATGCGCTTGAACAATATGTAATGTAAACATCATGATGGTACTATTAGGGTCAAATATCAGTGTTTAATTATTAGGGTCACTGTGGTGAGACCTAACCATAAGCATACAACTTTGGTGATCAAAATAACTTAATATGAACAAAAACATTATATGTTACATGCATTCATGATAGATCATTTAATATATGAAAAGTACTGATAAGGAGGCCGGGCCTCGGAGAGCAGTCCGACGTTGAGGCTGAGCAAAGGCCGCCCACATAGTGCAAACCGGAAAAAATGTGTAGCTGATTGCAAGCAACTTGTAGAACGGGGATTTGACAAAGTATTCTTTTAACAGCAGTACGATGACAAAGATCGATGATAAAAGTGTAAATTCGTTTAAGGTAGAGAATGTTCTGTATCGTTCCCGATCCACGTGGGACATGACCGATTGGCCGGCATAGGTGTAGCATTGTTCCTGGAGGGTTCATTCCCGCTTGAAAGGCCACGGTGACCATCAGTACAGCCACCACTAACAGTGCCTCGTTGAACCAACTTCCAATCATCCAGTTTTGACCAATCCAGAGAATTGACACTGATCTTTTAGCCCCAGCATTTATCAGGCAAAAGTCAGTATGCCATCCTAGAGGGCCATGTGATTTTCCCATTGAGACATCCAAGGGCATGGAGCCGGGCCGCTGACCATAATGGCGGGGTTCGGGGCGGCAGTCCCGAATTTATTTATTTTTTTCCAACTTACGCAGGAGTTTTATGCATCATAATAAAAAAAAAATTCAAAACTTTAAATAAATCACGATCAAACAGTCGTGGTCAAATTGAAATTGCGGAATAACATAAATCTAAACCATTCATGCAGGCTAAAATAATTGGATCAATAAATCGTTGCAGAAGTTACCCTAATTAATGGACGATCATGTGTTCTTAAACCATGCTCTGATACCACATGTTATATCATTATTAACATGAACCCTAAGATCGTGAACAACATGATAATCACAGGTAAGATTTAACCTTAAATAGATTGAAGAGTACCTCCAGACATCCTGATGCAGAGAGCTTTCCGATCCTGCTGTCTGGCGCTGTTGTTGAGATCCGTCGAAGAAGAGGCTGGATGAATGGTTTTGGTTTCTCTCTCCTTGCCTATAAACCTTAATGTGTTGATTTTGTGTGTAACCTTTGTGATGGACCAAAGGCTTTATTTATAGGTGGAGAGAGGACCAAATTTCCCAATTATGTTTACTTTAGATTTAATCTCAACCGTCCATCAAGGTAGAGAATATTAAGGAAACTATCTCATTAGGAAACCTTTTTGAGTAATTATAGCATATGTATCCTATGAAAACAGAATTCCTATTATGACCACACTTCTAGAAAGGAAAGGACTTGTGGTCCAAGTAATGGGCCTCAATTAATTTCCTTACATTCACCACCACTCTTAATTCTGCACAATGTGGGACACATGGTTCAGTTGGACCAGTGACCCAGACCATCAACGGAAAGAGCCCCTACTGGATGAGACATGTTCCAAAATCTGCCAGATTGGAATTAACTCATTCTTTTGGATTTTGGTAGCCACTGCTGCTTTTCCATTCCTAATTAATTAATGGTAATACTACTCTGATGGAAGAGTTAGGATCTTCCAATGAAATCATCCACTATGGTGTGCACCGCTTCAGTGATTCAATAAGAGTGCATACAATTAATACATGCTTAATCATTTCTTTTCATATCAGTCCATATATGTTTAACTGCTTACTTTCTTGTTAATACTACTTGCAAGAAGAGTAATGATTTAATCTCTCACCTATATAGTTTTCCCACATCAGAGCTTCCTAATATTTCTCCACTGTGGTTTGCAATTTTCAGCTTTGCCAATATCATCACTGTTTCCATTCCTCTACTTCATGGTATGTGTTACACTACACGTGACTCTCGGTAAGATCAATTTCAGAAAACTTCATGAACTGTCGTCTGTTCATTGTGTACGTGCTTAATAAATTTCAAAATGAATTTTACAATATGTTTATGATATAATGATGACTAAGGAAGTCATTTCATGTATCAAAGTTAGTCATGATCCAAGAAATTATCATATTAAGTTTAACCTTGTATCTGGGCACTGTGAGTGCACCCTGGACTGTTATTGATATAGACAGTAATCAATTTGATCAAGTTCTTATAGAATGTAATATTTACCCCCGCAAAATCTTTTTCCATATTAATTTTTACAGACAAGAGACTTCCACATTGCCAAAAGGGACCAAGATATTGGATTCTATGCAGGTTATATAGGTAACCATATGTTAGGCATCACATATTAAGCAACTTAACTGTGATAAATCATCAATAAACTTTTCAGACTTTTCACATTGTGATGCTAATAAGTCTTTATTTTTTTAAGGATCTTCATTTATGGTTGGACGAGCTATGGCTTCTATTTTCTGGGGAATCATAGCAGATCGATATGGACGAAAACCTGTTATTATGATAGGCATTACTTCAGTGTTAGTATTTGTTACTTCAAATTATTTTATCTTATTTGTATCTATTTTCATTGACTTTATACACTGTCTGTCACAGGATTATATTCAACACACTCTTCGGTCTTAGCACAAGCTTTTGGATGGCAATTAGTACAAGGTTTCTTCTTGGGATTTTCAGTGGTCTATTTGGCACAATAATGGTATGTCTTTTTATGTGTCCTTCAGATGTAAATATAATAGTTTAATCTAAAAATGGTAATGTTAGGCAGTAGTACCATAAGTTGCAATGCAGGTAACAGTTGTGTACTGTGAGTCGCATTTCGCATCTGCGAGTAGTCCATAGGATTGAAGTTATCTTCTTTGCCCCAACTAAAATTTTAAAATTCAGTTCCAAAAATCAAGAATGCATTGGGTCAGTTGCAGTTCAGATATATTTAATTATAGTGAGAATAACTACACAGTTCTGTTCATGTAAGTGATAAGATAGACCTCCATTGAATTCTTTGCAAGACAGACCTGTTAGTTTCATGTTGAATTGAACATGAGGGGTTGAGAATAAGCTATACTGGGTTTTCGTAGTTCTAGTTATACGTGTCAAGCTGATATGTTGAAATAAACAGATAAACAAATGACTGACCTACCTTCACCCTTACAAGATTAAAGGAAAATGACTGACCTACCTTCCACCCTTACAAGATTAAAGGACAAAGTACTAGTAAAAATGCAGTGGACAAGTATAGCTTTTAGTTTAATAGTTTCCAACATCTGTTGTTGTTCCCTTTTTTTGTCCAGCCCCTTAAAATATAGTGTCTTGCAGGCCTATGTTTCAGAAATTTGCCGAGAAGAACATCGAGCTCTAGGAATATCAATTGTAAGATTTTCCCTCGTGTGACATGGTATACTTCTCATTCTTTTGTTACATCATTCAGAACAAATATATTCTCACCTCATCATTTCATTTCAGGTTAGTACAGCCTGGGGCATGGGTTTGATTGTTGGTCCAGCTCTTGGAGGTTTCTTGGCACAGGTTCTTAGCTATTACTAAATCTTTATGATGAATGCAAAAAAAAAAAAAAAAAAAAACCACCTAGAAAAAACCACCTAGAATTAGTCATCTTTTTGTAGCTTATAGGTGGAAGGCCCATACAGGTAGATTAAGACATGTCAAAGTCTATAATTACTTAGGCGATGTGGGATGTGGGACTTCCCAACACTCCCCCTCACGTGCAACACAAGAACAACGGGATCGGAACCCGCTCTGATACCTTGTAAGAAACCATATACCAACTCAAAAGCTTAAGCTGATAGATGGAAGGCCCATACAGGTATATTAAGACATGTCAAAGTCTATTACTTAGGCGATGTGGGATGTGGGACTTCCCAACAGTATATAATGGTTTCAGTTATCATATGAAACAATATTTGCTTAATATACTTGTCAATGATATATCATAGGCTGGAGTCAAATTCCAGTATGTAACCAAAAAATACCAGTTGCCACAGGTGGTCATATGGTAGGCATCAGTCTTCCCTGATGAAATATCAGTAGATATCTCAATTAACATCCACTTAAATACAAAAAGATAAAAGAAAAAAAAAGATCAATCGACATATCAGCTGATATTTTCATCATACTGGTTTCAGGGATTGATTGGTGAACACTATGTCTAGGCAATTTTTTCATTACTGTTTTTTTAATCTTTTGCATTCATGAGACTTACTGATTTAGTGATCTGGCATGAATTTATATACCAGCCTGCAGATAAATATCCAAGCTTATTTTCCAAAAACTCTCTGTTTGGGAGGTATGCAAAGCTATACCTGATACACCTTCTTGTGTTGATACTATTATTTGGTACTTCATGGTGTTGAATGTGACTATTGGTTTCACAGGTTCCCATACTTCTTACCCTGCCTTAGCATCTCATTCTTGGCAAGTGTGGCATCAATCACCAGTTATTGGCTTCCGGTATGTTGCATGTTCAAGTACCTTTCTTCCTTGTTACTTAAAACATCTCTTATTTATTTGCACTCTCAGTGACCTCTCTCATTTACTGCATGCCAATTTTCTATAACCTGTTTTGAACTTTAACACTGTCCCTCAAAGTGAGTATACATTGCCAATTTACTTTTGTCTAAAAAATTATGTAGGTCAGTTTAATAGTGTTGTCATGTGGACTTCAGGTGGCTTTGAAATGAATATAAAGTATTTCTTGTTGTAGGAAACGTTGCACAAGCATAATGCAAATAACAAAGAAAAATGCAGCTCAGATGATGTTCTTGAGGCTAGTGCATGTATTTCTGATTTTAAAGAAAGTAATGAGGAAACTGATGGAAGAATGTCCACTTCTAAGGAAAACCTTTTCAGGAATTGGCCCTACATGTCAGCCATGATTGTATACTGCATTTTCTCACTTCATGATATAGCCTACACCGAGGTAACTTGTCTTGTTTTAACTGGTGCATTTTGGAACTAATTCTATTGATTTTCAACACCTTCTTGCAAATATTTGGATGTTTACAAATCTTTCTAGGAAGATCCTTTCCAACTGTCTCCCTTTACAAACAACTTTATCAATCCAGTGGGGATAGCATAGTAATAGCTGACCTGAGAGATGTTAATTCTTTCTCATATCATAAATTTCATTCTGTTAATGGATTTGGTGCATCTTCATGGTAATCCTAGGGATATATATCATGGGACCCATCGTTGATCTAGTGCAATGCAAAATTCACACTAATTTGATGAGTCCAACTATCCATTGGTGCCCATTGAATTCCAACCATAAACGATGTTTTTCTTAACTATCTATTTGATAAACACCAAATAGGTCATTGACATACACCATTCACCTTGGAGCCAATGGATAGTAAAGACTGGCATGCATGTATGCCTCATATGAGGTGGAGAAGTTGATACAATGTAGAAGGATGACACAGTAGTCTTGCTTTTGAAAAAGACAATGAAAGTGAGGACATCACTTTCATAATTTTGCTTAAAAAGTAACATGCTGAATCAATGTTTTGATGAATAAGTAGGCTTTAGCTACTGAACGCATTTTTGGAAAATTTCTCTTCCACTATTTTGCTAATTGTTTGGACCCTTTCATTTTCTAGATATTTTCACTTTGGGCAGTCAGTGATAGAATGTATGGAGGATTGGACTTTACATCAAATGGTGTTGGTGAAGTTCTTGCAATATCAGGTACATATAATATATGAGTGTGTATATGGTATCATATTGAACATAATTGTGTTATGATACTTACTAGTAATGGAACTATCAGGTGCTGGTATGTTGCTATTCCAACTTTTTATCTATCCAAAGGTTGAGAGAATTTTTGGGCCGATCATGGTGTCCCGCATTGCAGCAGTATGCTTTTAGTACCATCTCTATTATCATTTTACCAACTTTATCTCCTTACATTTTTATGTAGTGTTAGAACATTTTTGTCACTTTGCTGCTTCTAATTTGCAGGGATTATCTATACCTTTGCTTGCCAGTTACCCTTTTATAAATACGCTAACAGGGTCTCATCTCTTACTGGCAATAAATTGTGCATCTTTGCTGAAGAATGTTCTTTCTGTAAGTACAAACTCAATCTGAATATCTTTTAGTACCAAACAAAGAAGGTGAATGAGAAATTTAGAATCACAATTTGTTTTATAGAATTCTTAGCATTGAGACCAGAGATGTCAAATTGGAACTCATAGTTATGAAAGCCTTGCCCAGTTTCATTTGTATGAGGTCCATGATTCATTGACTCAAAACATTGATCTGATGGGTCCCATCATAGATGATATATGTCCAAAAATCGCAGCCCTTTGATTGGTGGCCTGCCTATAGATAGTAAAGGACAAGAATACAGTTATTGGTGATTTTGTATAAAACTCTTTCTTAACTAATCGACTTCTTAAACTTATTTATTTTAAAATTTTCATTATCTTTCATTCTATGGGTGTTCTTTTTTTTTTTTTTTTTTTTTTTAATATAACGCAACTAAACCCCAGAATGTGATATCACTGTGTTGGGGAGATTACTTTAATCCAGCAGTGAATATAACTCTGATCTGAGTGGCATTCTCTTCGGCAGGAAAAAAAAAGGAATAAAACTTAAGCAATATATACCTTCAAGGGATGCAAATTTTTTGAAATCATTTGTGCTCAAATAATTGTATTATCAGTGATTATCAATGTCAACCCCAAATTGATGGGATAAGGCTATGATTAAGACAACTTGTGTTTATCTAGCTACTTGAATCCTGATTGGGTACACCATAAAGGTGAAAATCACACTTCCTGGCATGATTCAATCCAAAGGTAAACATCAATCAGATCAGAGTAATATTCAAGTTAGAGTCCTGATACCTAGGAGGTTGCATGAATCATATGTCTGGTTGCATATTAGATACTAGGTATGTTGGTAAATAGAAAAAGGAACGGTATGGTATATAAATTGACATGTTTCTTATAAATCCAATTAGGTGGCTGTCATCACTGGCATGTTCCTTCTGCAAAATAATGCTGTGGTAAATTTCCATCCATCCAATATATAATTCCATTTGTAATTTCTTTCATTTTCCTTTTCTTTAGGGCATGTTTGTTTTCATCGAAATACTAGGAATTCAATACATGGGTTTTTTTAAGAGGTTAAAAATAAGATCAATGGTGAATTTCAAAATAATGAATCAATTAACCTTTCCTTTTATGAAAATAGAATCCAAGGAAGATGAGAAATTAATACCTAGACTCTGGTCTTCATTTTTAACGACTTAAAAAAATTCTTATATATTGAGTTCCTATGCGTTTTAATGCAAACAAACAGGCCCTTAGTGATTTGCTTTGTTAGAAAAATGCCACTACTATCATGTCCCGTGAACAACCCAGTGGTGGGGTGGACTAAAGGCCTATAATGCAACCTGCATTTTTTAGACTCCACTGACAGTGAGGTCCAATCAGTCCAAAATCTGGCCCAACTGCCTATTTGGACAGCCCCATAGTGCATTTATCTAATAAAATCTAATACTACAATGACAGGCTCAGAACCAAAGAGGAGCTGCTAATGGCATTTCTACCACTGGTATGTCTATCTTCAAAGCAATTGGTCCAGCAGCAGGAGGTGCTTTGTAAGTATCCTTTAGATTTCATTTTGCATTCTCTTCTCTATTCATGCAATTCATTCAATGTTCTACTCGAGAATATAGGTTCTATATACTGAAACAGGGTATGGTTATAGAAAAAATTAACATACACAGGTGCCAGAATGTAGTGGCACATGTGATCAAATATGCATTGTGAGGCCCACTACTCCATCAAGATAATCGTTGGATGAGAATGGCAGCATGAATTGTGGCTGGTCTAATATCTGTCTGTTCAGAGCAACATGGTTTGATCGAAGTTGATCTCTTCGCATCGGTATTGTCACATTTATTGAGTATAATCCAATGGTGCTCTTGAGTTTTGATTTTGATCTGAGTGATATTTAGATCCAACTGTCCACAATTTACCTTGACAAGTGACCCACAATGCAGATTTTGCTCAAATGTACAATAATTTCAAGCTGTAATATGATTTCGAGCTTGCTAATTCTTATGAGGACATGTTTTGCGATACTTGAACTTCTAGATCACTCTTTGGGACTATTGGAATGTGGGGAAACTGGGGAGGTGAATCTTTTTTCTCTAGAGAAAAGACATTTCTTACACTTGGAACTGGAGAAATATTGCCCAAGGACTTTTTTTTTTCTTTTTCTTTTTTGTTAATCCAAAACTAGTGACAAGGTGTTTTCCTTAAAATAGTGGAATGCCAAACAATAAAATACCTTTACTAAGGGAATAGAGAACTCCCTCTTTCAAAAAAAAAAAAATCTTTTTCCTTCCTTTTTTGTGTGCTGGTGCTAAGAATTTGCATTTTTTTGAAGGTTTGCATGGTCACAAAAGCGTCAGGATGCTTCTTTCCTACCAGGTATGAACTGTGAACTTGAAGCTAATATATATATG
Organism: Cinnamomum chago; assembly: GCA_038049695.1. Classification (NCBI taxonomy): domain Eukaryota; kingdom Viridiplantae; phylum Streptophyta; class Magnoliopsida; order Laurales; family Lauraceae; genus Cinnamomum; species Cinnamomum chago. Next base: position 121,417,774 of record CP142451.1, read on the forward strand.
TTAAAAATGGGAAATGGTCCATTGTAGTCAACAATGTTGAAACTTCAATGTTCCCTGCTGAGCACTGTTGATGACAATGAGGCCCAATATTAACATTCCAGGAATCCAGACCGTCCCTTTAAACCCACATGTGAATTTTCATGTTTCTAGATAGATTAATATTCACCATTGGATTAAGCACATGAAACCGAAAATCAAGCATCTGTTTGTCGTGTATCTAATCTAAAGGTAAATATACCTCTAATCAGAGAGAATCATACAGTGCCAAACTAGCTTATTTGACGCCCCAGATTTTAACTATAAAGCAAGTTTATTCTATTTTTATTATCATTCAGTATATAATATCACATAAGATGGGCACACAGCTTCATCAACATGTACCAAACAATTAATGAGCCACCAATGGATAGGTCAATTACCAATTATCAATTAATCCAGAGTTTCTAATCATCTCATACATGACTGTTCTCATGCCATTGATCCAAGCTTTTCTGTTTCCTCAAAATTGTTTGATGGATTGAACAGTAAAGAACTCCACAATTCTCATTGCCACATATTTTGGATCGGTCATCAAGAGGTGGTCCGCCAACTGGATGATCTAGAGCTTTGGTCCAACATTATTCAAAGGCACCATGATTTACTAAATCAGATCAATAATTATTGGGTATTCTCCCTCAAGGGGAGAGGTCAAAATAACCATAACATCATTAATTATGGAAGTCTTCCTTATTCTTTTTTTTTTTTTAATTTTCAAATGCAGGTGATCAGTTGGTGTTCTTCATGTTAAACATGATAGAGTTGATTGGAGTGCTCTTGACCTTCAAACCCATTTTAACTCTGCCCGGGGAGCAGAGTAACCTTGGTTGACAGAAGTAATCCAAGTAGAAGGCATGGATAAACAACTTGATGTAATGTGGGCCCACTAATTTTCTTTTATATAAGAAATGAGAGGTTCCAAATGACAATTTCTGGGATGTGTTCCATGCAGGACTGTCAATGGGCTGGGCTCAGCACAGACAGAATATTTAGGCCTATGATTAGTCTGAGCCTAAAAGGCAAGGCCATTTAATAAGAGGGCCAGGCTTAGGCTATTATTTTGAAGCTCGAAAGAGAGGGCTCTAGGATCTCTAGTTTCATTCGTGTAATCTCTAGTCCATTTATATATATAAGTGCTTGATGGTCAAAAGTTCTGTAACTTTTTTCCTGTAAAGCACATTGTATGGGGTAAGACTTGAAAATATTTTTGGATGATGATCCTAATCACCTAATTAGAGGCCAAGGAGACAGTTGAAATAAATTTGTATCCTAATATGCATTTAACAATAAACAATAAAAGTCAAGGCTCATTTCTATATGTGTGTAAGTCAAAGGCTACTAGGCTACACTTGCATTTGGATAATCTAACTTTACAGTTCTTAACTAGGTACAGGTAGCAGAGTTACAGGTAATAAGAGTTGCAGGTGAACTGAGCTGCAAGATCACTGAGTTCCAAGGATCCTAAGGAACTTTTCACATCAGGCCCAGGATGGCTTGTGTTTTATGTTCTAGTTAATTTTGGAACCTCCCATCACAACATGTGCCCCAATAGAAGGATGCAGTTGAAGTCTTGAACAGCTTATCAGCCTCAGTAGCAGCTTGACTGATTGTGAGTTGGACAGATAACAAACACATTTATTGGAGGTCTTTTCTGATCACAATCAGGGTGAAGCAATTTTAGAATGGCCTTAATAGCAAGTAGCTGAGACTAAGAAGACTTTGTTGGTAACTGAATGGAATGGCAAAAGAAGAAAATCCTTTGGATTTGAGATCAACACAGACTAAAGTGGCAATACTATTCTGCCAACTTGCAGAACTATGAAGGGGAAGATATTTGCCAAAGAAAAATAAAAAACAATCAGTTTTCTGTGGCCTGTCTTGCCTTGGCCAGAAAATCTTCACCTATAAAGCATAATTGAACAAAACTAATATTCAAAACATGATTATTAGAGACAGCTGTGACTCCAATAGCCATGCCAACTCAAGCTTTCCCACATGTTTTTTTCTTTCTTTCTTTCATAGGTATAGTGTAACTGGAACCTAACTGGTCTGCTTACTCTGCCAACCCCATATTGTCAGGAATTGGTGTTAGAAGATGGAAACCTTTCAATTATCACAGGCTCTTGACGAAAATTTGGGCCATGTCTTGATTTGTTTGCCATCCCACATTGGTATCAACAAACAGTCAAGTACAGCTAACTCATAATAGGTTAGAGATTTAACTAGTACAGGAAAGCATAGCAATGATTGAATTCAATCAATGTATGGATACCCAGAAAACTCTAGTAGAATAGAGGCAAGGTATCATCTCCTCAAATAAATACTAGAAGCAATATACTTCTATTTTATAGGTCCAACAGTATTTAACATGACTTACTTTCATAGCCCTCTCATGGTCACCCTCCCGGCACAACTGCATTGTGTTAAAATGGGTCAAGTCATTAAAGTGACTAGGTCCAACCATACATATTAGCTGGAAAAGTTACTACTGTAAGTCACTTTTTATCTCTTTAAAGAAAATTATCCAAAATATCATGTATAAGTCATGAACTACAAGATTGAAATGTGTTCAACTTTTATATATACTGATAGAATATAAATGAGGAAAGTTATGGTTGCTAGATATGTTAAAATATATTTTAGGATTATAATATGATCTCTTAAGATTATAAAGTCTATTAAGGTCTTGATAGGATCAGAGTCAGTCTTATTTTCTTATTTACCTCATCCATTGTAATCTATAAATATGGGTTTTCCCCCAAAGCATTATCCACTGTAATCAAGTTCATGAAAATGTAGTCTCTGAAGGTTTATGGTATCAGAATCATGGACGGCTTTAATCCTATCATCAACTCACTATGGTCCTGCCTCCTCCACTTCCACAATAACCACTTTGCAACATTACTTCTCCCATCTCCACAAAATGAGAGAGAGAGAGAGAGAGAGAGAGAGAGAGAGAGAGAGAGAGAGAGAGAGAGAGATATGGTTAATCAATATATCAGCCGATATTTCCAAGATACTGGTTTATACAAACCAAAAGCTAACTGAAACTTAGGCCAGTCTTTTACATGACGTGAAAATGCCATTTACACAGGTAATATTTACACCTATAAATGTTGAATATCTATAATCCAAATACGATACCCATGTTCGTTTGGAAGCACCATTTCACCAGGAGTAAACGTTGAGCAGTTTGTATTACATATGTAAAATCGGTTCAGATTACACATGAGATTCATATATCACAAAATCTATTAACATTTAAGGGAACAAAAAAATTTAAGAATGTTTAGGGTTTAATGGGTCAAACAATTTAAATGGTTCAGATTAAATACTTGAGACAAGGTCCGTGATGCTTGGAACCTGTTGGAACCTGTACAGGTGCCTCTTCTAACCAAGGTGCGTATATGGTTTCACCCCTCTTCAGGTGCATAAATTTTAATATGAAAGTGACTCCATTTTACACACCATTTTCACACCCTATCAGGCACAACGCAAGTGCATTATTTACATATTTAAATGGGTGCAAACAATCAATCCCTAAAGCAAAGGTGAGTCTAGCGGATTAAGCAAAGGTGAGACCAACATAAGCCAAACATATGGTTGGTACAGTACTGAGCATTCCTCTTATAATTTTTATTCGCACACACCATTCTTCAAATCTGATTTATGAACCAGATAATGAAATTAAAAGGGCAGAAATTATTGTGAACAGAGTTGTTAGTATTTTGTACATAGATGTCAGATTCTTTAATCTAACGGGTTTCTCCAATTGTAAGATCTACAATTGCATTTGTACAAGCACAATCATCTTTTGAGAGGCTTCTCTCCTCATTTCTACCAATTACCAAATCTGACTACCAATTACCTCACAAGTCAATTTGTACTGCTACAACAGATCTACCAATGGCAGCCTCAAACTTCGCCTAGTTTGAGGTCTGAAAACTGGGTTGCTCCTCGAGCTTCACTTGTCAATGATTCCTTCTTGTCCGAGCCAAAGAAAGAACAGTTGTGAAACGCATCTAGACTGCTAGCTATTAATCTATTCAAGCCAGCACCAACACTTGTACTATCTCCGAGAATCATCTCTTGGCCCTGGTACCTAGAGGGCATATCCAAATCTAACGGTCCTAAAGAATCCAGCTGCAATGCATGTAATCAGACGTCAGTTGGGACCATATGCTAAAAAGGCTATGGATGAAAAGGGAAGTTGGTTCTTGAACATACCCAATACATGTCTGCGAGTGGGAAATCTTTAGAAGAATCATCACGGCCATGTGCATCACATTGGGAGTCAGTCTTGGGATCAACCCTACAGAAAAGATCCTCTGTTGGTCCATTCTTAGTGAACTCCTGCAGTGAAAAATCTGAGGTGATCAAGAGCATTCCACCAACAGTAGGAGAGATAAAACACAATGAACGAAGAGCCGCACCTCAACCAAACCATGGAATCCCAAAGAGTCAGCACTTGTGATCTCCCTGCCAGCCTCTAAAGAAGAACTCTGTAATGGGCATGGAACTCCTTGAGAAGCCCTTTGAAATGAGAATGCATCACATGTTTCTTCAGCATCCCAGATTGATGCATGGGACACCTGTGTGGTTAGGCATTGGGTATCACGGGGACCAGATAATTGGGCTACAATAGCAGCATCAAAAGAATCACAGCTTAATGGCATCTGCTGAACACATGGTGCATGTGGATCAACACAATTAGCGTCCGTGCCTCTGGATGCTAGTTCTGACAAAAGATCTCCCATACTTATGTTTGATAATAAACTATCAGCCCATTCCCCAACTGACATGTTGCCATTGCTCATTCTTAAATTACCCTAAACAGAATGCACATTGAACACTTCAGAGTTCTATAGAAATTAATTGAAAATAAGATACTGGAAGCTAAATATATCAGTAAAAAGAACAGGGAGTGGATGGATGGACAATTTCTGGAACTTCTCATTCTTTTTACCATTCCATCTCTGTTCTCTTCTTGTGGCCAAGATGATGAAGTAGCTCTTTCCTCTGTTGACACTAGAAGATCTCTATTATGAGGAAAAACAGAAAATGCTGCAGTTTTCTCCACTGGATTCATCTGATTCTTTGACTCCACAGGCAGCTTAGAAAGGTGGTTGATAGGTGAAGCACATTCCAGTACTGCATCCATATTCATCTTCTCTCCATCAGGGGCATTCAAATTCGTGGACCCGCCTCTCCCAATGTCCTCTGATTGCAGGCAATCATTTATACCACTCGCAAATGCACAAGGCGATTGGAATGTTCCTGACCTAAACTTGCCACTGGAGAACCACCCGTACCTGGAAAGGGAGACTATTGAGTCACTACAATTTAAGAAGTAATGCAGACAAGCATGCTTCTACAGAACAGAAGAAATAGAAGTCAAGACCTTAAGCGGAAAACTGCAGGGCTTCCAACGGTTGCATACACATCAGCTGCACTAGCAACAGTGTCCTTCAGAGTCCATTTTGTACAACTGGCTAAGTTTCCTTGCTGGATGTTGTATGGGAAAAGCATGAGCTCCCCTGATGCTATGCTTGAACTGCCCCATTTGCGAGTCAGGTGTTCCAGAACTGACGATATTTTTTTCCGGGCACTTAGAGTAAGCTCAAGGTGTGGATTATGTTCATCCTACATAAAAGGTAGACATCAAGGATGACTGGTTAACATTAGATGGATTAGATACGACAACTCTAACAAAGAAAAATCTGTTGCTGAAGAACATGCTCGTAAGATTTCAGACTCCACCTTTTCCAGCGCTTTTCGAGTGAGTTCGTCTATTGGGAACAACTGAAGCTTGAGTTTTGTTGAAGGATGTGTACTTGTGTCTGGAACCAGATGTGAAATCACCCCGTGAGATGTCACAGGGGACACAGAATGTGCAGCCATTTGCCCTGGCGAAAAAGAACAGATTGTTAATATTCACAAATCCAAAACTTGGGTTTCAGGTCCATCCTTCCATGAACTTACCAATAGCTGGGTCAGGACAATCCCGTGTAGTGATGGCTGTCCTCTCCAGCTGCTCAGCAGCATCAGCAACCAACGAAACCCCAGCCATTGCAGCCTTTTCCCATCGTCTGTAGGCAACAGATGAGAGAGCACCTGGTACACAAACACCACTTTGATTCTAAATCACTATAAAATAAAGAGAATCAACTGCAAAATGTATCAATTAATTCAAGGTAAAAGAAGGAAACAAAAGATAGACTGAAAAATCAATTTGCACACGAGGGTGGAACACGGAAGGTTAAAGCTGGGCCAGGGCATGTCTGAGCCTTGACACAAGGTAAGAAGCACCCGGCCAAAAACCAGCACCATGATGGGCTTTAGTTGGTAATCCCAAACCTGGGAAAATCAATTTCAAAAGCCTCAGATTCAAAACTCTAAATCCAAAAGTTAAATCCATAATAAAAGAACCCTAAGAAATAAAATAGAAATTGTAATGACTCTTTGATCATGTCCTAATTATACAAGGGTGCCAATTCCTGATACAACCTACTGAACTTGACCCACCCATAATACAGGGTCCAGGATGAGTCACTTTACTTTTGGCTTGGGATAGGGTTGATGTTTTTAGCACTGGGATGACCCAGAACTCGCTCTGATCCACCAACCTGACCCAGTGAATTAAAAGGTTAGGTTGCACACATCATATTCCTAAGCATAGTCGGAGATGGAAACATTTTCTATTACCAATTCAAACAACATGCAAGATTCCATAAAAAAAACATGCAAGCCATTTACTATGATCACCATACAAAATTAACAGGAAAACATACTGAAGAGCATTGCTAGCATAACAAGTGCTCATCCATGATGAAATGACAACTCTTAAAAAGAATGTTGTGACCCACCAGATACATAGGGGGCATATGATTAGCCATCTACCAAAGCTCAACTTCGTTGGTCATTATAAGCAATATGATCTAAAAGCAATGAAGTAGACAATCAGAAAAAGACTAGTGAACAGCTCACAAACAAAGGGTCAAAATCAACAAACTTTCATTGAAGTCCTCGATAAGTAATCAACAAGTGCTTGGCACACTTAGCTTGTTCGCCTTTCAAAAATATGGTATTCATTTTAATTACCTCCATGTTGTTTAATAGAAAAGACTAGAACTCCCACTGGATAATTATTTCATCACCACTGACTGGACAATTATTTTATTATATGTAATCATGTCATTCATACAAGAAGTTTTCAGAAATCACCAGTTCTCCGTCGTTGCCTCGAAGTTTTCATAGTAGTGGAGTCAATTTTGTTGCAGGTGCCACTCGTATTCACATTCCGCTTCAAGGAAGGGGCCTTCCTGCCTTTTTGGGTGTTCGGACCATCAACAATGAGAAGCTTCACTGAGCGTGCATCATTTGTTTGTGCTTTGTTAACAAGCGCCACTGATGTTGGTGGAGAAGCCGAACAATCTCCTTGATTATGCCGTTTACCTTTAGTCTTTTTGCGATCCTTCAAAAGTTGGTGCTCCTTCATGAATAAGAAAAATCAAATATAGTTCAAATGGTGTAGAGCAGTTATGAGCTCATGAAGAAGAGATTAAACTTTAGAAACATCAAACTGACCAAAGCCTCTACGAATATCTTAAACCTCCGAGGCTTTAAACGAAGTTTTGAGGCAGGGCAGCTATACTTTTCAAGTAAAGACCACCTGCATAATAACGTAGAAAGCGGGATGTAGTGCCACAAAATATCAAAAATTTACATTAAAAAACATAGAATTCCTATCATGAAACTGCGAGCGACTGATCATGCTTCTTGATTTGTTTCCATAGTCCATAGACATGTACAAAACCAAAGTTGAATAAAAAAATAAAAAGTAAATAACAAGTTGACTGTCAGTAGCTACAATTTAGTTGTGGGGTTCACCATTCTGGTCACATGGGATACTCGCAAGGAATCAAAGAATATGTAGGATTGAGAGTAGACAAATGGATAACATTCAATTTCTTCTGACTAATAGATGGAAAATAGCAGTGACACATTTGCCATGCCAACTTATCAAGTTTTAACAAACAATGCATGACATTGTAACTTCTATTTTAGAAGGCATTGTTGCACAGAACAGCAGAAACCTGAATGAGATATTTATAGAGAAACTACATGGTATTATTACTTTTTTGCTCTTTTTTTCTAATTTTGACTGAAGCTTCAGAAAGTCATCATGAGAACCAAAATACTCAAATTCTTGCCTGCAGATGTCCCGTATATGAGCGGGTGATGGTGTCACAGTCAACTCAGTGAAATTAAGGGGTTTACTAGTTTATTGATGGGGCCCTTTCCTCTTTAATGTCGGGGTTGGGCCATAGGAGGAAATTTCACCTCAAAGGAAAATATTCATTGTAAAAATGTAAACTAAAAAAGGGTCAACTCTGGATCTTTGCAATCCACTGGTAATGAACCCACATTATCAACAAAGTCTACGAGTAAATCAAAACTTTTACCATCGAAGCATTGCAGCATTAGTATCCTTGGGATTTTTAGCGTCGAGACAAAACCCAGGACCTAACAACTTGTTCATGCGTCGGACGAGACGATAGTAATAATATCTGACCTGCAAATTATATGAGAAAAAAAGGAAAAGAACAGAAGAAAAGAAACACTATCACCACATACACTAAAGAAGAACCAACATTAACTGGAAAATAAGACAAAAAATCAATTTAGAAATATGGACTGAACTGCAACTTTAGACTTAAGGGGGTGAACACGGTTCAAGACTAGTTTGTAAGGAGAACTTCCTCCAGGGATGTAAATGGGTCAGGTTCAGGTCGGGTCCATGGTAGAACCAGACCAAGGCCGGGGTCCAACTCCAATTGACCCAGACCCTACTTGAAAACAATATTATTAAAAATTTCGGCCAACATGCAGCAACCAAGACTAGATCCAAGGACATTGCAACTAAATGCCCCTGCCAACTGCACTAGATACGATACCTCATTGAGTCATATATTGTATAGTATTAACATAATACCAATTGATATATCATCACCACCATCAAATTGTATACTATTAATATAAAGGTAATTCTTTCTTGGCAATTCAGTGGGGATTAGGGACAGCTTCTTATCCTTGGAGGCTGGTGGATTAGGTGGAAGAGGTGCAGGATATTTTGCTAAGGCTAGGTACAGGGTTTCATCATATATTAAGGAAGGTAAATGAGTTGGCAGATCGTCTTGCAAGGGAAGGAATTTTTCGCTCTTCTATTTCTTTTGAAGTATAGTTCTTTTAAGTTGTCTCGTTTTTTCGGGGTTTTGCTTTTCCTTTATCTCAGTTTTTGGCTTTTTCCTTCGGTAAAATAAAATTTCTGTTATCAATATATATAACCAATTGATATATCATCATAAACCCTTGTCCCAAGTCCCAACTATGTTGGGTTCAGCTACATGAATTTTGTTTCACCATTGCAGTCTATCTTCACACAATGTTTGTCTCTCATTTGGTTACAGACGTTAAATATAACACTCGGGTAACTGGACATTCGGTTACGGATCCCATTGACACAAAACAAACCTGCTTATCAATCAAGCCCAAAACGAGGGTCGATGCCCAGAAGTTTTTGTCAAAACCATGGCATGATCAGGAAGTCGGGGATCCATTTACATCCCTAACTTTATCCCACTAAAAGTGTTGCATATTGTTACCATAGGTTCAAGCATCAGTGTCAGACCCTGTATTGATTGTGTGAAAAATCAAATATGAATCATCAGTACTTGTGCGGTTTTTTAACAGAAAAGATAAGATAGAATCTGAACCAATGTATTAGGTTGTATCATTGATATGCATCAGCCATATTGACGATATAGGAGTGAATTAAGTATCACAAGAATACTCCTATCAGGTTCTTTAAAAAATTGATATATTTAAGAACATGAAACCTTATGAAATTTTAAAATAGCTCCTGTTCTCGTCTTTTCCCCAAACAGCCCCTGGAATTCAATTATATTAAATATTTGAGGAGTGATTTAGGCCCAGTTGATGCTTTGGACAACCTAGTGCGGATCCTATAGGCTCAATCACAAGCATCCAAAGGTTAATTTTATTGATCTTCATCAATTGATGCAAATTGATCTGCATCGGGGTTTTATCTAAGGCCTTAAAGGTTTTAGTGTAAATCTAATGTAAGTAGGATTGACTTAAGTCAACTTTAATTAACTTATTTTACATGGATTAACAAATTTTATACTCTATGTAATTATTTATTTATTGAAAAACACTTGTGAGGCTTATGCCCCGCATACTGAGGCTTACACTTCACACTTTAGACAATTGGAACTCCTCACCTAATATCTCAATGTATTAAAATATTGGTCCAAACATATGTCCTAAGCAAGGCAGCTAGGGAAGGAGTTTTTCGGCTTCACATTTCGTTTGATGTTTAGCTTCTGTTTGTGTTTTTATTCCTGTTCGTTGTTCTTTTTTTTTTTTTTTTGTTTCTTCTTTCTTTGAATAAAATTTACCATTATAAATATATATATATATATATGTCCTAAGCAAGGCTCTAGAATTTTCTTTTCCTTTTTATTTTTATTTTAAATGTACTAAACCCATGAGAACCTTGGACACTTGGACACATCATGCTTGTACCACTCTCCAATTAATTATGCATATGATAATATATATATATATAGAGAGAGAGTCCCTTTAAGGTGTGCACATGCTCATCTACGCAATTTGTGTACACCCAAGGCCGTGTCAAGCATGGGAAGGTGGGGATCAAAAGATCTTGATGTGATCCACTTGTGTGCAAAATTTCATGTTCATCAAATCATCCTAACCGCTTGATCCGTGGCCTCAAGTTGAACAGTTTTAGAGTGCATCAATTTCTTTTATTTCAATCCAATGGTCAATCCCATTCGGATCGGTGTGAAGAACATAGGATTGGTGACGTGGGATCGGTGTGAGTAATAGTTTATCTCTCTCTCTCTCTCTCTAGTATCACCAAAGCCCTGTCCCATCTACTCCATGAATTCCGCTTCTCCATTCCAATCTATATAAGCCAAATCTCAGAATGGCCCATCATGGGACAGGTTTGGTATCCGTATCACTACCATACGTTAAATTTAAAGCCTCAACATTTTTAAATATATAAAAATGCATAGGAATGAGTATGGTAGTGATCAAACTCGCCACCTTCTCTTTTCACATGCCTTAAATTAAGGCCCAACACCACCTACACTACATAAGTTTTGTTTTTATCTTCAATAATATATATATATATATATATACATACGGGGCGGTGTGGGGTAGAACAAAACGAAACCCGATCTGAATTACGAAAACCACTACCAAACTCACCCCTAATAGGAGCAGGTTGGAGTGGGTCCCCGTTTAAACATGACCCACTGTCATCCCTACTAAAACCTTTCGTCGGCACTCTTTATACAGCTAGCATGATCTAAGTCCCTACTTTTCCTTTTCCTTATTCTTGCAAACTTGAAAATATCCCTTTGCCATAGCCAAGTGATAGGTCACTTCAAATGTCATAGGCAATGTGATTTTTCTTGGAGTATCTTTTTTGTGTTTTTCTTTGTAGGCAGGCCCACTTTGGGTTGTCCCGCTTCTGGGTTTTTTTTTTTTTGGCTCTTCAGTATATCCCTCTTTCTCAATGAATGCAAACATTAAAAAAAAAAAAAAAAAGTTCGCTTCAAATGTGATAGGCAATGTGTTTTTGTTTAATGTTACAAGTGATGTAGTATAGCTGATATGTTAATTTCTTCTTGGTGTCGAATTTTGACTACCTAAGGATTCCTTGACAGATTGAGAAAAAGGTAATTATAAATGTGAGCGTAACTTGTAGCTGAATTGATATTCACTTTTATTAGTTTTTTGAAAGTTTCAGTTACTCCAAATGTTATTCATGTTATACTGTACTACTGTTACAAATAAGTAGCAACATGTATTCATTTTTTAACAAATAGGCAGGTGAAGAACATGACGCATGAGAAGGCTTCTTTTAACACCACACTATTTGGCTTTATGAATTATGATTATCCATGTACCACAGATTGCATGTAACACCTAACTGTTGTAATCTCCTAATTGCAAAATGTTGGTGTTCGGGAAAGAAATTGCAAAATAAGAACAATCTCAATTCGTGAAAACAGTAAATATCGTTAGTGCTTTAGCAAGTAAAGAGAAAAGGACACTCTAAAAACCTGATCCTTGTTTTTGCTTTGGACACGGCATGTGATCTTGTCAAAATTCTGTACACAATTAGTGAGATGCTCATTATTAGGAAACATCATTTAGTAAAAGAGTTCAACAGCCAAAATACAAGTGTGCTGGAAAATACCTTGCCAACTTGTCGTAAAGCATTGAAAAAGTTTTCCTCCTCTTGACGTGTCCAAGCCTCCCATTGTCGTGTTTGTTTTTTAACTGCACCAGAAAATTAATCATAAAGGAGGGAACATAGTAACTTATTACTATTCAGTTATTAATTATTATTAAGAATGAATCAAACACAAGGAATTAGTAAACTACCAGGCTTTTGCAAAGGATCATCCTGTGGCAAGGACGAAGGAACGCCTGACTCTAGACCATTATTTAACAAGTTTTCTGACAGTGGAGTCTCAAGTTGCATAGCTACGTCTGACTGTAGGTGAATGTTACCAACATCACAAGAACTCTTGGATTTCATATTTCTAACTTGAGGAGATTCTCATACACATCCCTTCTTAACATTTATACCTATAAAAAAATCATCTCAAGAAGTTTATGAAGTATAACTTAAAGAGATTAAAAAAAAAAAAAAAGTTGCCTTAAGAAGATTATGCAGTAAAACAAAAGAAGATAATAGCTTAGAATACAACACACCACGGCAATGATAAGAGAGAGAATGAACATGAAGATGAGAGATATCAAGATGACCTCAGATTGATATGACAATACAAAGCCATCCATAACCAATGCAATTTATTTCAAGGAAAATTACACGGTCCTAAACTGGAAGGAAATGTAATTCATGTCGCTCACTCAATATTTCCAAGAATTCAGCTACCTGGGCAAACCCAATGCACAAAATAACATTGAAAGGCTATATGTCGACATTCCCACATTAACCAGACAACTTCTGTCAAAGCCATGCCAAAAACACAGAGATCAATCAAATATTATGGTACAAATTTATAAGCAAAAGAACAAATACTTGATCTCTAAAACCAGACACCGGATACACCAAACAACATTCTTGTAGTAAAGCTGGTAGTAAATTTAATTATCTGACCAAAACAATGTGGAATATATTTTAACATGAACTCCAAAAGTAAGCACTTAATTAAAGTGTTGAACACTTGAACTGCTAGATCATTTCCCTTTTAGACCAATATGCACTAACCTTGTTTAAAGTATCTTCCTAGAGGCCCTCATTACGTTTGATGTTCTCAAAGCAAATCATCATGTCATAACTATTTCAAAACTGTTAAAAATAAAAACTATAAAGGAAAAAAAAAACACGATCTATCAAGTTGATGGAAAGGGATCAAAGGAAGCAAGTTACAAGAACATAGGCAACCAGCTACTAGATTATTTTTTAAGGGTATAGACAACCAGCTACATATATAGGGTAAAAACACAAAACCCCATTCCACCAATCTATCCTCCTCCTCCCTATCAACACCCCTCTGCCAATGCATCTAATGCATATGTGTGTCATCTTCTCCTCCCTACAAAGGTGGAAGCTTTCATTAGTAATTGCTCTAAGCCCCAATTTCACTGAGGAGGAACATGCATCTATCCTAATTGACAATTCACACATATATGACCCACTGAATATGGAGTTTATAGTTTATAGGGAATCAGATAATACAAAATGTCATGAGCATATATACATGCAAAATGACCAAAACATCTAGAAGTGAATGACATGGGCATATCTACATTCATCGAGATCCAACAGCAACAAATCCAATGCTTAGCTATGAAGCAATCAAAATTGAACCTTTACCAATGCCAACAAAAAAGGAAAAAATCGTAAAAATATCAAGCATAGAAACGAAGATGATGGAGACTGGTGAAGAGAAAATCGAGTTACCATATACATCGCAAGACATTGGAAGTGGAATGGATCGATTATCATCAACAGATTGAATGCTAATAGATGAATCAGCAGCTTACTAAAGAACCAACTAAAACCCTAAAACGATAACTAACCGGATATAGATCTTGTTACATCGTGCAGACATATATACCTTAAATGAATCAAAAGAAACACCAGTAGCTGTTGCATCCTCTTGAATCGATCGAGTGAAGATGAGTCATTTTCGAGGAAAAAAATCAAAATTGCAGAGAAATCAAAACCCTTTGCAAAGATCGAAGTGGCCTACCAGAGATCAGATTCGAATCTGGTCTCTCCTCTTTGATCGAGCACCGAATCAGATCTCAACGCAAGAGAAACCGGGATCAAAGGGCGTTTTTCTTCAATTGGCAGTTTCAGAAAGAGATTCCTCCTGTTCAAGTTCGATTGTTGAAATTCTTTCACGACCTAAAAAAAAAGAATCGATTTTTAGGCTTTGCTGAGAGTTTTGAAGGATTCTGCTGTCACAGATCGATCCGTACCTTCTTTCTTCACAGAAATCGATCCAAAACCTAGGGCTCTTCGTCTGTCTTCGGATCTCTCGACCAAAGGGCACGAACAGTCGCAGAGCAGCTAGGGCACGGTTCCTCTCCCCTGATTTGAGCTAGGGCAGAAAGGGCACTTTCTTTTTTTCTTTTTTTTTTTCTTCTTCTTTCTTTCTTTCTTTCTTTCTTTTTTTTTTCTTCTAAGAAACGGTTTTGGGTGGGTTGGATTAGGGCTGGTTTGTGTAGCTTGTTTTTCTCGCATTTAAAAATGATAAAAGTTCACGATTGCGGAAATAAGGTTGTAAATGAGTATCTGATTATTTGATTATCCGAAACTTTTGATCCGAAAAAAATCGGGTCTGAAATGTAGTTTAGGTTTTTATTTAAAAATGGGGTTGGATCTGGAACCCAATTTAGAATTTGATTGATAAATAGATTTGGTTCTGTATTTATATAGATTCTGACCCATGGGTTTAATTATGTGTTCATATAAATTCCGACCCATGGACCTAGAATTTGACATTTGGGTATTTGGTATTGCTAACTATATGTCAAAATATTTTTTTAAAACATTTTTATGTATAACGTTTGAGGTAGTAGGCTTGATGCACTTTTATAAGTTGAATAATGAATATATACTTATTTTAAGAAAAATGAAGAGAAGTAGTATTAATTTTGGAATTAGATCTAGTCCTCTAGGGACCCAATTCCTGAATTGGATCTGAATTTTTTTATCAGAATCGGGTTTGGAACCTACAAAATAGGTTTCGAGTCAAAATCAGATCTGAAACCTTTATTTAGAAATGAGTATGTGTCCGAGTCCAGTATAGTTCTAACCTGGAACCTTTCCGTTTTCTACCCTACATGGGAATTAAATTTTGCGCGCTATAATAAAGCTTTGGTGCAATCACTTTTTCCCTTATCCATGATTCTTCAAAAAATAAATTTTTATGGGGGTGATTGGGAAAAATGATTTTGAAAAACTAATTTTCCACCGCGTGTATATGAACGTGTTGTGCCCCAAGTGCATTTATACATTAGCCGTGGAAGAGGAAACTTTGCAGTACTTTTTTCCCAACTTGGGAGATAAGAAAGCCCAATCCTCACTAGTGAAAGGAAAAAAGGGAAGACAAGGTGCCAAAAAAATCGAAATTAGTAGAATCACTGTTGCACCAAATAAAGGCATGGGAAAATCCGGCACCTTTCCTATCCTTTTCCACAACAACTGCATCACAGACTCACCTCAAAGGAGTAGGGTCAAGAATTGTAATAAAGCGAAAACGTTGGAGATTTTTTAAGGTTTTTGATAAAATTTCCACACTCCATTCATGATAAATTGATCGTGGAGAGTGACTCTTGTGATGCAATATCATGGTCATAGCACGGTTAGATTGGGGCACGGCTGTGCCATTTCGTGTCATAGTTTTTCATAATCTCTAGGGTTTAGGGCCGTTTAGGCTAAAAAGATTAAGAGATCTTATGGTAAAAAAATTTAAAAGAAACACACAAAGAAGAAAATAATACATAGATTTAAGTGGTTCGGTTAAACTCGACTTAAAAATATAAAAATATAAAAAAAAGATAATATTTTCTTATATTTATATTTAAAATGTTAAATATCACGTGCCGTGCCGTGCCCTAGTCATGCCAACAAGCCCAAGACCTTGGCCCAGCAAGGCCAGGGTTTGCGGGCCAAGATGTTGACCGTGTTGTGCCGTGCTGCATGCCGTTGACTACCATGTTGGCACGACATGACCAATTTGACTTGTGGGCAACACATGATGATACCAAGCCATGAATGTTGCAATTTTGTGCCATGGCATCTTCATCTACATGTGGTTAGGTCAACTAATGGATTTGCACTTGTCTGCATTTTGCAAGGCCTATCGGAAAGTGCTTTTATGTAATTGTATTTTACCCTTATCTGTTTGCGTAATTCACTCGCTGTAAAGTGAATTAAAGTGAATGTTCAAATTAAAAGAGATAAAAAGAAAGGGGTTAAAAGTATCAAATTTCAAAATTCACCTTGTTGACTTTTGTTATTTTGCCACATGAAAAAGTATATTTTTTTACTTTTTTTATATAAAAAGAATAAGGCCTTTTGTCATTTATTAGGACAAAAGATTAACTTTTTGACTAAAAAAAATAGATTTTCAAATTTGGTACTTTTTTTTACGTGACCACTCTCATTTCTTATCTCTTAAAAAGTGACCATTCACTTTCCAAGTAAATTGCCAAAATGCCTCATCTTCTTTTTCAAATAAAATCTACATGTTACCTTAAAAAATTGTTGTTTTTAACTCATTTGGAAACTCCAAATGCTTTTGCTTACAAATGAAATAAGTATCCATTCTCCCTTTTCCCCTTCTTCCAAGCAACAACAGCCGAGTCAAATCGAGAGGCAACTCGAATTGGGTAGGCTGAGTCCAAGTCAACTTGACAAAATGTGGATCCAACTATCCACAACTCTCACCTTGACAAAGTGCCTCATACATGCAGATTTTGCTTTCAAGGCAGTAATGTGATTTCCATCCCACTGATTTTTATGAGGGCTTGTTTGTGTTATACTTGAAAGTCTAGCTCACTCTTTGGGCCTAGTGGAATGTGGGGAAACTGGGAAGGTGAATCTCTTCAGAGAGAAAATACATTTCTTACACTTGGTAATGGAGTAAAATTGTCAAAAGAACATTTTTCTTCTCTCTTTTGTTTATCCAAAACTAGTGACAAGGTTTCCAAGGAAGAATCAAATGAAATGGTTCTTTTATGGCCTTTTGCTTTCTCTACTTTTCTTCTCTTGATGCCAAACAACAAAATAGTGAAAAAAGCTTTACATTCCACTTCTCCTTTTCAAAGTTTTCACTTTCTCCACCTAAAAGAGGATTCCCTCTAAAAAAAAAAAAAAGTCTCCCTTTTTCATGATGCTTAACATGTATGTTTATTGATGGGAAATGATCTATTGTTGCCAAAAACACTGAAATTTCAATGTAGCCTGCTGATGATGACCATGGGACCCAACATTCAACATACAAGAATCCAGCCTGTTCATTCAAACCCACCACATGTGAATTTTCAGGCATCCAGATAGATTAACATTCACCATTGGATTAAACACATGAAATAAAGAATCAAGCATGTGTTTGTTGCATATCTAATCAAATGGTAAATATGACTCTAACCAGAGAGAAGCATACAGGACCAAACTTGCTTAGTTTGGAAATTTAACAATAAAGCAAATTTATTCTATTTCTCTAACCCTTTAGTAAATGACATCACATAAGATGGGCACACAGCTTGATCAATAAGAACTAAACAATTAATAAACCACCAATGGATAGGTCAATTGCCAATTATCAATTAATCCAGTGTTTCTAGTCATCTGATATATACATGACTGCTCTCATATCATTGATGCAAGCTTTTCTGTTTCCTCAAAATTGTTTAATGGATAAACAGTAATGAACTTAACAATTCTCATTGCCACAAATTTTGGATGGGGTCATCAAGAGGTGGTCCACCAACTGGATAATCTAGATCTTAAAACAGTTTTGAGAAAATTCTCTTTCTCAAGGTGAGCAGAGAGATATTCTTACTATGTATTTATAACATGTACAATGGAAAGTCAACTCATTTATGATTGGTGACACCTAGCCAATCCCTTCAATCTTGGGTTACAGGCTAATGTTGCTAAACATATGTGGAGGCAATCTTTCCCATCACGTGGATTATGGGTTACATGTTTGCATAGATAGCAAATGACAACTAGTATAGATTGGACAGATGATACATAGGCACATCAGCATTCCTTGATCATGCATGGACTGTCCCCCTCAAACTGGGCCGGGGAGAATGCCATAGGCCCAGTTTGATCCGATGAGCACAATATGGCACGCGAGCCAGTGGTTTTGTCAATATGTCTGCAAGTTGCTGATGTGATGGCACAAATTTTGTGATCAAAGTCCCTCTTGCAACTTTTTCCCGAACATAGTGATAGTCCAGCTCAATATGTTTGGTTCTTCCGTGGAACACAGGATTGATGGTCATGTGGAGTGCACTTAAGTTGTCACAATGTAAAATTGGTGGCTTGTATAGAGGTACACCTATATCACGAAGTATAAATGTGAGCCATGTGATTTCTGTTGATGTAGACGCCATCGATCTGTATTCTGCTTCAGCACTAGATCATGCAACAGTAGTTTGCTTCTTGGCACTCCATGATATACAGTTACTGCCTAGAAATGTGCAAAAACCAGTGGTGGATCGACGAGTTAGTGGACATCCGGCCCAATCCGCATCCGAGAAGGCATATAGATCAAGAGAACTTTGGGCGAGAATCCTCATCCCATAATCTAATGTCCCGCTAATATAGCGAAGGACCCGCTTAACAATTTTATAATGGCCCATAGTTGGTGCATGCATGAATTGGCATAAAAAGTTGACACAGAATGAGAGGTCTGGCCTGGTAAATGTGAGATATTGCAATGCACCAACAATATTGCGGTAGTGTGTCGGATCGGGAAACATGTCTACATTAGAGAGATTGGGACCAACTTTTGCAGCCATCGGAGTGGATATAGGTCGACAACCAACCATCTGTGCACGATCAAGTAGATCACGAGCATATTTGGTCTGGCTAAGAAAGAGGCCATCAGAGAAAGAGTATACTTCTACTCCAAGGAAGTAGCGGAGTTGTCCTAGATCCTTGATGGAAAATTCTCTGCCCAATTGGTCAATGAAGGAATCCAAGTAGATAGGATTATTTCCAGTCAGCACCATGTCATCTACATAAAGAAGGAGGAGGAGAGTGCCGTGACTAGAATGACTAACAAATAATGATGGATCAGCCGTACTACAGAAGAAACCCATGCTTAGGAGAAATGTGCTGAGCCGATCAAACCAGGCTCTTGGGGCCTGTTTAAGTCCATAAAGGGCCTTCTTGAGACGACAAACATAAGATGGAAATGCTGAATTTATGAAACCAGAAGGTTGTTCCATGTAGACTGATTCCTGAAGAAAGCCATGGAGAAAGGCGTTCTTGACATCTAATTGTCGAATTGGCCATCTATTTACAGTAGCAACTGTTAATACAATCCGAATACTCCCGGGCTTGATAACTGGCGAAAAGGTCTCGGAAAAATCAACCCCTTCTACTTGATTAAATCCTTTTGCCACTAAACGGGCCTTCAATCTCTCAAGGCTACCATCAGATTTGAGTTTGGTCTTAAACCCATTTACACCCAACAACATTCATATTTTCAGTGCGTGGAACTAGGTCCCATGTTTGATTGAAACGAAGAGCTGAGAGTTCCTCATGCATAGCCTTCGCAGATTTTATGGTTTTGGATTCTTTGGGTATATCATAAGAGATGGCATGTAAGTTAGCATACCTTGGGTTTGGCTTGAATACACCACTCATAGAACGAGTCACCACACGGCTATGATTACTGGGTGATGCACGTTCAGGCAATTGGGACCGGTCCATCATCTGATTATTTTGTGTAGTTGAATCCAGTGGTATAGCTGTCTGGGATGCCGGAGCATGACAACTAGTATAGATTGGACAGATGATACATAGGCACATCGGCATTCCTTGATCATGCATGGACTGGGCCATGTTCTTTATCAGATCTTTGGTCCAAAATTATTCGAAGACACAGTGATTTACTAGATCAGATCAATAGTTATTGGGCACTATCCCTCTAGGTGAGAGATCAATGTAAACATAACATCATTAATTATGGCAGTCTTTCTTTCTTTCTTTCTTTCTTTTCTCAAATGCAGGTGATCAGTTGGTGTTCTTCATGTTAAACTTGATACAGTTGCTTGGAGTGCTCTAACATTCAAACCCTTTTTAACTCTGCCCTGAGATCTTGGTTCTGTAACTTCTTTTGTAAAGCACATTGTATTGGTTAAGACTAGAAAGGCCTTTCGGATGATGATACTAATCACCAAATTGGTGGCCAAGGAAACAGTTGAAATAAATTTGTATACTAATATGCATTGAACAATAAACAGTAAAAGTTGAGGCCCGTTTCTATCTGCGTGCATGTCTAAGGCTACACTTGCATTTGGATAATCTAACTTTACAGTTCTTAACTAAATACAGGTGGCAGAGTTACAGGTAAACCGAGTCACATGGTCTCTGAGTTCTGTTAAAAACTTCAGGCCCATGTCTAGCAAACAATTCAAACCCAAATAAAAATAATAGGATGGCATGTGTTTTATGTTCTAGTTAATTTTGTTCCCTGCTATCACAACTTGTGTACAGATAGAAGGATGCACTTGAACAGCTTATGAGGCTCTGTAGCAGATTGACTGATAATCATTTGAGTTGGACAGCTAACAAACACATTTATTGGAGGTCTTTTCTGATCACAATCAGGGTGAATCAATTTTAGAATGACCTCAATTGCAAGCAGCTGAAACTAAGAAAAAAAACTTTGATAACTGAATGGAAAGACAAAAATAAGAAAATCCTGGGTTTGAGCAGAACACAGAGTAAAGTGGCAAGACTTTTCTGCCAACATGCATTACTTTGAAGGGGAAGAAGTTTTGCTAAAAAAAAGCCAGTTCTTCTGTTGCCTGTCTTGCCTTGGCTGGAAAATCTTTGCCTATAAAGCATAATTGAACGAAATCAACATTCAAATATTTTCAAAACAAGAATATCAAAGACAATTCTGATTCCAATAACCGTGACAACTCAAGCTTACCGACATTTTTTTCCCTCTCTGATAGGTAATGTGGCTCAAACCTAACTTGTCCACTTACTCCACCAACCCCGTATTGTCAGGAAATGGTGTTGAAGATGGGAACCTTTCAATTATAACAGTCTCTTGACAAAAATTTGGAACACACCTTGATCTGTTTGTCATCCCACATTGGCATCAACAAGCAGAAAGTATAGCTAACTCAGAATAGGTTAGAGATTTAACTAGCACAGGAATGCATAGAAATGATAGAATTGGATCAATGCATGAATACCCAGCAAACTCTAGCAGAATAGAGGCCAGGTATCATCTCCTCAAAGAAATACTAGAAGCGTTGTACTTCTACTTTGCAGGTCCAACAACATTTAACATGACTTGCTTTCATAGCTCTCTGACGGTGTGACAGCGCAGCCCCATTGTGTTAAAAAGGGTCAAGTTATTTAAGTGACCAGATCCAATCATTGCATATTAGTCAGAGAAGTTATTATGCCAGCAAGCACTTTTTATCTCCTTAAAGAAAATAACCCCAAATGTCATGTCTATGTTATGAACTACAAGATTGAAACTTTTTTCAACTTACAGGATATGTGATATTTGAAATTAAAAGAATATAAATATACTGATAGAATACATTTGGAAGTTTTTGGCTGTTAGATATGTTAAAATATGTTTTAGGATTACAATTTGATCTCTTAAGATCATAGGGTCTTTTAAGATCTTGATAGGATTAGATTCAATTGTATTTCCTTATTTATCTCATCCACTGTAAACCATAAATGCAGTGTTTTTTTTCCAAAGCATTATCCTTTATAATCAATTTTATGGTATCAATGTCATTGTTGGCTTCGATCCTATGATCGAGCCACTGTGGCCTTGGCTCCTCCCACTTTCCCAATAACCCCTTTGCAACATTCCTTCTCCCATCCCAATCTCCCATATGTGTGAGAGAGAGAGAGAACATATTACCTTACTACATAATCTATGTTCCTCCCTCATCCACATAACGTTTGAGCCTCATGAGTTCCTCCGTTTTTCCCAATATTCTTGAATGAGTTTTTCTTTAAACCAAATGATCCTACTTTCGTCGTTCTGAGAGAAATCATGATATATCTCATCTAATTGGTGAGATGTGATAATCATGAACCCCACAGATAGCTGAGATTACAAGCATATCATGATGGACAGTTTTCCAGTAACAAATCATTCATTGATTTCAAGAGATCAAGGGTTCTATTAATTGCAACCAATAACACAATCCTTTCTTGAAAGGACCAAGGCTATGCTTGTTAGATATATTAACATATGTTTATAATTGTGATTAGATATCTTAAGATCTTAAGATTTTGATAAAAATGGGTTAGGTCTTTTTTCCCTATTTATCTCACCCATTGTAGTATAAATACGGATTCCCAAAGCATTAATACAATCAATTTTATCCAAGTGTAATCTTTGAAAGGCGCCACTTCGCGTAGCCCCCTCCCATGCCCGTGTATACAGTATATGCCTTTACAAATGATGGGAAGAGTTGCCTCTTGCACAACAGTTATCTTCTCACATCCATCTGCCTTAACTCCTCCCGATGACAAGGGTGAGATGGAACATTGATCAAACCTTCATTGTACGTGCAATTAGGGAGGCTAGAGCTCAATTTTTTACCGAGCTTCAAAAGAGAGTCAAGAAATTCAGTTAACATGAATGTCTCTACATTTCAGTTTTCAAGTTTGGGTTTAGTTGACAAAATAGAAAGTAAGAAGATCTAGATATAGTTAGCAAGATCAATGAAAAGAATTGTTTCTTGTTAAAGAAACAAGGGCAGAACCCATGAGAGGGTGGGGGGAGGAATCATTGTAGCATGTTGTAACATGCATACAAGTATCTGAGGAACCTAAGATAGCAAACTCTCGAAACATTCTATATGATATTGTTCTATCTTTGTTCTGTAAACATTCACACAAGCCTAATTAGGAAAGTCAATTCCACTTTACCATGATGCAAATAGTTAGAGCTTTCGCTATACTCTTGTTTATCTTGAGAGGACTGTCTATTCTAGTTGTGAAGATCCACTATTTAAGTACGCCTCACAATGTAGGTGCATTACTTTTATCAACAAATGAATTTAATCTCTGAAGATTAAATGATACACACAAGATGTTAATGACATAGGTGGCAAAAACATATGAAATGAGAAGATGACCCCCTTCACCTTATTTCCCAGGAGTGATGAACTTATAGAGTGATGACATTTAATAGGCTCACAAGGGAAGGATGCGGAGAAGATGTGTAGATCATCAGTTGGATAGGGATTTCACTAGGCGTCGAATTCATCTTTACTGACCCTAGTTTGGGAGTTGATTGGACTAGGTAGGTCATTGAGTCGGGCAAGTTGAGCGAGTCTGATCGAGTTTGTCTTTTCTTTTCCTTTTATTTTCCTTTTTATTTTTGACAAATTCAACTGCAAACTCAGTAAAACTCTCCCCCAAGTTACTCGATCTGGTGACTTCTGAGTTTTTGAACATTGGTTTCACCTCATCCATTGAGTAAATTTGTGATCTTGGTTCATGAAAATCTCAGCCAGTCACTTAACTTAAGAATTTTTATGCCTCATATTTTAACAACTCTCATCTGATTTTATGAGGGAGAATCCTCAGCCTTCCCCATGACTTTTGGTCTGCTACTTTGCTTCACATCCCGCCACCAGCCTTTTATTCACTCTCATCCTTGTGGTGCTCATAGAAGTCATCACTTTGATCATAACCATACAACCGAATAAACTTCACTCTTTTATTCATAGGTGACAAGACTTTTCTGGATCTGAAAGCCTCTGGTTGTAACCCTTTTCATATAATTAACCATCCACAAAAAAAGGCCATGGGATGGATGATTCATCAATGGTATCAAAATGCAATTTCTGACGCGTATGGCCCAGTATATCATCCAAATCATTATATCCGCACTTTCCTTGTTCATTTTCTTGAACAATGTAGAGAAATGTTTATGGAAGGGGAAAAATGAAAACCGTAACTTTCGATATTTTTGGGGTGTGCTAGATGTAGATTGAACCTCAGACAAGCTTTTAATAGAGTTAGGTTCAGAACATGACATTATCCAAACTCTTACCTAACAGCCATGTTTTACAACCATGATCAGCAAAACAAGAAATGACTGATAGAGCAACATTCTAACTAAAGATCATAATAAAAATCATAACAAAGTATTTATAGCATACTTCGTTGGACATTAAAAGACATCTTACTACTTGAATTCTACAGACTCAAAAGTAAATGACACTAGGCAGAAATACCAAAGTAGTACAAGACTTAACTTCTCATTCTTCCAAAATCTACCCTCTCTACCATCAGAACATTCAAACATTTATATGTACCAACTAACCTTCTGAATCACACCTGAACATAAAAGGGATTTAACAAATAGACAAACCCCAACTAACTAATCATAGTCCATGCAAGAGAACATCACATGGTTACTAAGTAGCAAGAACTTCCCATATCAGCTCTGGGTCGAAAGACGGCATCTTTGCCAATGAACATCCACCATCAAATTCTGCCTGGTCCACTATCATCTGGCCCTCGCTCGATATGGAGAGCGGAGATTCCTCATCCTTACACCACCACTCTTCATTAGAAACAAAGGAGGATGGTGGCAAAACTTCATTAAACCACTCACTCTTAGTATAAGCAGATGATGAGGAGGGGGTCTCTCTCTTTCCATTTCCACTGCTGCGGGGCTTATTTGATGCTCCCTTGGCCTTTTCTCTCTTTAGGCGCTGAAAAATTGCTTGAATTTTCGCATCAACCGCCGATTGCAATGCAGCAAGCATTGAGTTATTGCCAATGCCAGATTGAATTGTACCCCCCAGATTAGGGAAATTCAAGCGGGCATATTCGCCCCTTAGCTTATATGCTGCCCGGTCATAGGCGTATGCAGCTGCCTCAGCAGTATTATATGTTCCCAACCACACTCTCATCCTGTTTTGAGGCAGCCTTATTTCAGCCACCCACTTCCCCCAATGCCTCTGCCTCACTCCTCTGTAAAGCTTCTTGTTCTTATTCATGCTAGCACCCCTTAACATATGTGAATTCATATATGTATCAGTATACATGTAGTCATGAATCTTCTTTGCGCCCGCCAATGGTGCACAACTAACAGAGCCACTACCCTTGTTTTCCATACTGAATCTACGTAGCTGATCTCTCTGATGGAGATAGACAGAAGAGCCCAACGGCCCGGGAATGGATTCAACGGTGGGGGTTTCAGTTGGGAATTGAGAGAAGATTGAATCCAACGTGTTTGTACCTCCCCTCATCAAGATCTCTGAGAGGGAGGATCGGATGTCGATAGCGCAAGAGAAGGCGCATGGAACAGCAGTTTCCATAACGTCACCTATATAGCTGAAAAGAAAAGGATAATTTTGTGGAAAGATCTGCAGATTGCACAGAAAAATATACAAGTGCAGGAAAAAGAAATTTTAAAAATTGGATCTTTTTCCTTCTGCAAATCAGATGAAAGGGACTCAAAAATATGAAAAGAGAAGAATTCTGGATTTGGGTCAAGAAGATGAATTCAGAATAGTCTAAAATGATGGAAGATCTTCAGAAGAGAAGAGAGGAATCTCTGAATGTGATGACATTAATGGTTGGATGGGGAGAATAGAAGCAGAGGTCTTCTTGCAACAGAGAGAAGGAGTTTGGGAGAACTATGAGGAACTGGTGGGAAATCTTGAGAATCTTCTCACCCAAGAGAAGAGTTTAGGAGAAAAAGAGGATCTGATCTAAGATTTTTGGTTTTTCTCTGTTGTTCATTGCCACAGCTGCTCTCTGGGCTTCTCCCTCTATATATAGTTGAACTACCATGATTCCCTCCTTTCTGTTCAACTGTAATTTTATTATGTTCCTAAACTGCCCCTGTAGTTTGAGTTTATTACCACAGTTGATTTTGCTTTGTAGGGGTATATTGGGAAATGGTGAGGTAGTCTGTGGGATCACAGTGTAATTGTGATTCCTCAATTTGGGTGAATGTGAAAGAAATGATCAAGTGTTGTATTGATGATGGTGGTATATAAACTATATTAGAGGTAGTAAGAATAGTTCCAAGAGATAATAGGAATAGTTTTTGTGAGATATAAGATTAGTTTTAAGTTTAAATTTGAATCATTCTCTTCTCTTGTATATATAGAGAAGTCTGAGTTAATAAATCATACAGTTAACTCCACACATTGGAGTTTCTCAAATTTTCACATTGGATCAGAGCCATGGCTTGCCTCTTAATTTACTTCATTTCCTCTCTCTCTTCAATAAGAGTTAAATTATCGTCCTCGTATTTATCAAAGCCTTACAATCTCGTCATCTTCATAAAGCCGCATGATGTAGGGGTAAATTAAAGAAAAACAAAGGAAACAGTGAGGTAGTCTGTGGGAGCCCTAGTGTAATTGCGATCTCGCAATAGGGGTGAACGTAAAAAAATGATTCTATGTTGTCTTGATCAGGGTGCCATCAATCCCCTTTAACCTATGTAAGGCCCATCTTTACATGATCAAATTCATTTATATCACACTAAGTCCTTTGAAATTTACCTAAATTTTACTCTATACAAACAAAGTGTCATTCACTGTTATATTCATCAAGTGTAGAAAATATATAAACATTTTGTACAATGAACTGAATCGTGCATTAGTCAGATTGATGGAAAATTTGAGCAATTGCCCACAAAAAGAGAGAGGAATCATATAGATCACTTCTAGAATATGAATGGATGCATTAATGGTATGGTGTTTAGTACCATAGTTCAAAAGCTCAACTCAACCTAACTCAGCCAAGTTGACTTGAAGGGTCCCATATCTACCAAAAACTTGATCAACTCACTTGACTTATTGGATCACTTGAGCAAGTTTTTAAACTATGGATTTGACTTGGGTGAAGTACTTCTCACTATGAGCTGTAACCATTTGTTATGAGCACTTGTTTTTAGTGACCAATCCAATATGGTCCTGAGTAAGACAGTAGCAAAAAAAAAAAAAAAAACTATTCGTGTACTAGGCCATAAGATGGTTTTCCCACAAATGTTGGAGTTGAAAAGCATAGTCCAAACTCTTTGAAATTGGAAGGGAAGAAGGCACTGCACATTGAGTAGAGGAGAATTATTATTATCCTATGAAAGAAAAGAACATTTAGAGCGAACATGGCATGCATGTGTGAGCTCCTGACTTGTCCATTGGACAGACTACCATTGATGTGACTTTCTTCAAATCAGGATAGCTCTACAATCTTAGCCTTTGAATATGGGGAAAGAGCTTGTTTGGCCAGCTTCACTTTTTTATGTCATCCAGCTCAACGAGTGACTTATTTTTTTCTAGTATCTCTAAGTAGAAACTTACCCATTTGTCAGGGTGAGTATTCTGTCGGTTTGGTTGAAATTTTGACCAAACCAAAATATTTTGATCGAAGAAATTATTAACCGAACCGACTGAACTGAAAATATTTCGGTTAAATTTCGGTCAATTCAGTCGAAAGGTCATATGTTAGACTTTGTTATGGAGCCCAAATTTGTTGGAAACATTTTTATAATAAAAAAAAAACCCAAAGTATAGACAACTAGCAAATTCTAAATATCCAAAATAAAAAAAATATTAAAGCCAAGTATTCAACAGTTTATCAGCCTTAGAGTTTATATATTTTATATATCTAAAATACAAACTTTTATACGTATATTAATAAATCCGGTTAATTCAGTTAATTTGGTGAAAAAAATCTAAAACCGA
This sequence comes from Cinnamomum chago, assembly GCA_038049695.1. Taxonomy (NCBI): domain Eukaryota; kingdom Viridiplantae; phylum Streptophyta; class Magnoliopsida; order Laurales; family Lauraceae; genus Cinnamomum; species Cinnamomum chago. Next base: position 121,445,869 of record CP142451.1, read on the forward strand.
ACCGAACTATATTATCCAAATTTGCTGTAAATCTTAACTGAACCTAACCAATTTAACCGTATAACCGAGCCAAATAAAAAATTTCGGTTAGGTTTAGTTCGAAACTTCGATTTGTTAGACAAACGCTCATCCCTAGTCATATTGTTGTGAAATTAAAAAAGAAAAACTGTTACTTTGAATCAACTGGGATACTCAAAGTAAGCCAAAACTGTTGCACAAGAGCATAGATGAATCCTGCTAGAGAGAGAGAGCGTCCATGTAGGTAGGATTGTTTTTTTTTTTTGCTAAAGATGTCGGTAGGATTGGTTGTAAATGCATAGGGAGGGTCCTTTCTTTTTATCTCTCAAGTCTCATTCATCTCTCATCATGTAATTGAATGAGTTAAGTTTAAAAGGCAACTTTTAGTCTTTATCACTCTCTCCCAGCTGTTACTACACACATTCAATTCCATTGCCACGCGCCTTATTCCTGCTTGCTCCTCTCTCTTTCCCCTTACCTAACTACACCTCTCTCTCTCTCTCACACACACACACAGAGTTAGTTTCAGATTTCATTTATTTGTAAGATTTAGCCTCTTTTATGTTGCTATCATTAAGCTCACTTCATGCCATGTGAATCTCTATAATCCAACTTCTCCTTTGCATTCCTTCTGCCAAAAAAAAGAACTACGTTGCATTCTCATGAATAATAGTGAAAAGAGACAAGAAATTTAAGACGTCTTATTATGAGAAACATCTTACTATGGGTAACATCACTATTTATGGCCTGGTGTTGACTTGTTGGGCCTCACCATATGCATTATTTAATAAATAAATGGATTGAACTCTTACTCGCTCGCTGTAAATCCACTCGTAGATCATTGGTGAGGCGCCTTTCCTCCACAAAAACAATTAAGGATTGATCCCAGTATTGAAAAGTATGCATTTAGAGGTTTTTGCTAAGAATTGTTATCTAACGAAATTTAATATAGTATTAGAACCAAATGGTTGCAAGAATGGTTATCTAATGAAATTTAACTAAGCTAGTATCTCTATTAATCCACGATTGTAATCAGTTTTGAATCCTGTTCTTTGAGTCAAAACTCACATGAATCCTAAATCTAAATTAAAAAAACTTTCTGATGCTATACTCATTCAAATAAACATATGATTTTTCAATTGAGAAATAGATTCCTCTGGTCACAACCATCCATTCATGATCGAATACTTTTATATTGGAATAATTAAATACCCATTGACACCCTTGACCCTGTGTTGTGAGACTTCAACTCCCAACTTTGGGTGGTTCCAAATCATTCTTCTTCTTTCCTCCCTTTTCATTTTGATCTGCTCAGAGCCCCATCCAAACACCACAACAATCAACTGCTAATGCACAGTTGACTGAAATTGAATGCTAAATGCTTTTCTTTTATGATTCTCTTCAAATCAAGAAAGATAAGCTTCACATCTAAGTGGGCCCCAGTTTGAGAAAAGGTACATTAAACCCATAAAGGCAAGAGTTGAAAAGGCAAGAGTTATCACAGATCCAAGTACTTGATATGATCATATGACCCCATAAGAAAGGTTTGGCAACACTAAGTCCAAAACATGTGAACAGCCAAAACCACTTTCCCTTTTTTTCTTCCCTTTCCACAGAAAGTCATTTCCAATTTTCAACGACGGTGGTGTTTTGTTCCTAACTTTCCTATCCCATCTCTAGTCCATGTGTTTCAAGCCGACAAACAAAAGGAGAAAAGCATTCTATAAATCCATCCATGGGGACCATCTGTAAAATCCAATCAGCTCGAAATCGCAGTTGGTCCATGTACTGGAATGAGGATTAGTTTCAGTTCAATTTGACTCGAGATCACCATCAAATTGATCAAATGTAAAACACATAATTTAGACTCAATTCACTCCATTTGATTTGATTTTTTTTTAATACAATGGTCTTATTGGAGTGACATTTAGCACGCCCAACGCGAATAAATGGGACAAGGGACTAAAACTTTTAGCAGTTTGGATTTTTATAAGTAGGCCCCACTTATGAATCTGGTGCCCATTAGATCATTCTCTATTAATCATCTTTAGATCTTCTTTGCCTACTTTATATTGCATTACTAAGAATTATTTTTTGAACTCTATAGCATACAGATGAAACATTTTCTTCCCTATAATGATAAGAGGCTCCAAGTGGGCCCCACTACTATATCTTTTCATTGGGAGTTCAAATCATAACAGTAAAGTATGTTCTGTTCTCATATGAGATATGGCCAGGATGCATCCTCTACCTTTTGTCTCATTTATAGAGGAGGACAGGGAAGACCCCTCAATTGAGATATATGAGAGATGAGATGTTGGGTTGCTATAATGGTGTCATCTATTTGATTTCCATGAAAACATTGCTAGTGGCAGTAAATGTGTTATGAAAACATTGCTTTGGGCAGTAAATGTGCTGACATTGGAGTAAATGAGGTCTTTAATTTCAACTTGAGGGATTTGGAGATAAGACATAGGACCATGGATTGTACCTCATGATGAGGAATTTAATTCTGCACATGGGAGCCATATGAAGCCACGTTTCATTGATGAGTTCAAACTGAACAATTGCTTGGGATGCACACAAAATATCCAAGATGAGAAATTCTTATTGGAAATTCACCCAACATTGAAGGCTCCACTTCTTCAATTGTGTGGTAAATGGATGATGCATAGATAGGGGATGTCCTTGATTACTTATAATGTAAGTTTTCATTTAATTCAATGATTAAATCAGTGTTATGACGTTAATACAACATTGACATCAATAGGTAATAAATTAAGAGAAATATTTATTTGAAATGATCTAGACATGTCCAGGTCACCAATTAGCGGCCCTTAAGGAATGATAGCCAAAGAGGACATTGAATGTGGAGTAGTAAGGATACTTTTAAAGAATTACAACCTATTCGAGGACTTGGATGTGTTGGACCATGTGGACCCACACGTTTTATTGCCCACTAAGCCTTAATGTTCATCTCACACAGTCAACCAAATCCCTTGATTTTCTCACATGATTTGCATAATCGGAGGGCCACTTCCCCAGCTTTGATCAGTAAATCCGCTCTCTAAGTGTGGTATATGTATGGATGATGAGATCCATAACAGAAATACACATATAGAAAGAGCGATCGGGAGAAGAACCTCTACCGGCAATAACTAGCGTGCGCACACCAGATCCAAATATATTAAAGGAAAAATAAATTTCATATAGCTGATCCTGGTGTAGTTGGGACAAGACCTTTATGATGATGATGATGATTAAAAACTAAATAAATAAGACTAACCAATATTCTTTCTCTCTCAACAAGTTATACAGCTGTACAGTAGTTCTGCTCTAGTTCTATCAAAACTATATAATGAATGAATAAACCAAATTGTTCCTTTATCAAACAAAAACCAAATTGTTCCAACACCCATCCTGTGTTTCTTTCTTTTTTTCAAGTAATACAACAAATCAAAGATGATATTTGGACCACAAGCAATTTACTATAAATGAAAGTTGGTTATGCAGAGGGGGTGATGTCCTTGATCATTTCTCCTTGAAATCTAAACTTTCAAGTAAGGCTGTTTGGATTCTCCACTTTCAAATAAGGCTGTTTGGATGAAACGAAATGAAGAATTCTGGAATGACAATATGGGCATATGATAGAAAAAAAAGTTTATGTCGGTGAAGTGAGTTTTAGTCAGAGGATTTTAGAGATTTGGTTGAAAATAAGAGGTGTGGATGTGGGTGTTTGTGTTTGTGTGACTGGGTCTTCTAAAAAAGCTATATTTTGTAAGTAAATGGCCACAAAGTCTTGGTGGGGTCCACACCTTTGTCTTCTCCTGTGGTCCTCCCTCTCCTGCTATTGGCTTCTTGTGTTGTACAGTCACACAGGACTGAAGGAAACTACTGATAAAAGTCTCCAGATTCCCACTGATCTTGCCTTTTTCTCTTCTTCATCACAGAGGATTGGTGGGTCCCACCTTTGATTCAATCAGATAATTATGTAAGGTCCAAGGTCAGAATGGCGGTGCCATCCTTACCGTGGCATTGACATCTCTTCTCTGTGTATGGAAACACATGGAAATGGCTACACACTGCACAGGTATAGATAAAAAAACACACTGCACACATCAACATATACTCCTGGCTATATTAGGCCTAGATGAAGCCCAATCCATTAGTTATTGGGCCTAAATTCAGTTTAGATTCAGACTATCCGTCAGAAAGTTAGACAAATATTTATTTATATATATAAGAAAATATTCACGTGCATCCATCTATCACTATAAGTTATATATATATATATATCCTTTTGTGTTAAATATGTCCGGCGGGGTTGGGCCTTTAAACATAAGAAGGCCCAGGCCCAGGCTTTAAACTATTATGTGTATTAGGCGATTCTTGGAAAAAGGAAAAAAGGTTTATTTGACTTAGAATTGATTCAAACTAGTGTTTAGGGCTTTTTGGTTGCAAGCATTCGGAAAATAATTTTTGAAAAAGTCTTTTTATCCCTTTATTATGAAATTAACATTAATGCCTTTTTGGAATTTAACAGAAGGAAAGAGAATTCAATTAGGTATCAATATCTAAAGCAATTATAAAACTTTTGGTTTTTTTTTTTCTAATTAGTTTGCCCATGTAAATTTTTTAGTATATGGGATTTTGTATGTGCTGCTTTTACTAATTGAAAATATGATCATTTGTACGCAAAGCTCATCCATAATTATGGTGGGGCGAACGGATACAATGATAATAGATACCCATAAATCCGATTTTTATTGGGTCCACCTTGACATGATCAAACTCATTAATAATAGACATTGGCCAATTTTAACCATCTTAAGGGTTATTTATTTGTATAAAGTATATAATAACTTAATACGAACTCTTGGGTGAATGAGCTCAATTGAAGGACAATTAAAGAGCTTAATAGAATGTAGCAATGTAGATGGAAACTTGGTATTTTTAGGGTTTGAATTACAATAGCCAGGTGACTGATGCTCATTTTTGGGCATCTGGGTCTTCATGGGAACAGGTCTTCCTAGGAACATGCAGCCAATTTCCACCGCCACAGCAGCGCCGATGGTGGGCCACAAACACCGGGCGGTCAAAGTCAACACACATACCTCGCAGGAAACGAGGGTGACGTGGCAGGGTCATGGAAATCAATGGATTGTGATATGATCCAAACTCCTTCCTACCTCCTTTTTGTTTTTTGTGTTTTGGAGTCTAAACTCTAAGGTCATGGAGGGGGGCATGGGCATGTCCTCTCAGGGTTCCTCCAATCACAGGCCCACCTTTTCAGCACCGTCGGTTGGTGGGCCCCACGCCCATTTGCTGATTGAATTGCTCCCTTGGACTTTTTGTTTTTTTTTTTTTTTTGTCACTCTAAATTTAATGTTTCCGGGGTCCAATCCATGATATTCTTACCACTGATTTTAGTCTTGGTGGGTCCCGCCACGCGGACAGCCACGAGGCCAATATTGGATGGGTGACTGATTCATTGGATGTTGATGGACCCAGTCGACCATGTGGACTTCAGAAAGGAAGTTGGGGTTTACAGATTTTGTTGACCAGGGCTTGATGGAATTATAAACAATTAAGAGTTTCAATTAATGATTTGATAGAGACTTTGATAAACTAAATCAAACCAAACCAAGCATTTTCTCACTACGTAGTGTCGGCTATATGGATTTGACGACGCCAATCAAATTTGTTTAGAGTCATGTCCTCCGTTAGATCCATGTAGGTAAGGTTATGTTTAATAGTTACTTTCCAACTTCTCTTGAGTTTCCATCTCTCTCTCCTACTCCTAACAATCTCCATGCTTTCACACCTTTTATCAGGTGCCTCCGTTCGGCGCCTTCTAATATGATCGAACCATCTCAGTCAATTTTCTCTCATTTTACCTTCAATTGGTGTTATTCCTATTTTGCCCATAATCTCCTCATTCCTAATCATATCCCTTATTGTGATCCCACACATACATCTTAGCATTCTCATCTCCGCAACTTCCATCTTCTTAACATGATTATGCTTTACTATCCAATATTCTGATCTATATAACAACGCTGGACGTACCGCTACCTTATAATACTTTCCTTTAACCTTGAGGGGGACTTTCCGATCACACACGACCTCCGAAGCACTCCTCCATTTGGTCCACCCGACCTGAATCCTATGACTTACATCAGTATCAATCTCTCCATCCTGTTGCAGCATAGATCCAAGATACCTAAAATTTTGATAAAGCGTTTGATAAGGAAAGAAATTTCCTTAGCATTGAAGATAAATCACTTTCATATTCTTTTTTTTTTTTTTTTCTTTGGATAGGTCTAAAAAAAAAGGTGAAGATCCACGGATAGCTAAGCCATCAAATGAAGTTCCATTGCCTATTTTGCATTCAATGTTTAGGAGTTCAAAGTGTCTAACAAGAAGTTTTGACAAAGGAGGACTAGAGGGATCACGAGTGACGGATGTAAGGAGAAAATTGATTAGACCTTTTGTACGATTTGATTTAAATATTTTTTATAGGGTTGTTCGTACAATAATTGTTTAATATTGCACCTTAGAAAGTATGATACCACGTGAACAACTCTATGAAAAATACCTAAACTTCAATCATCATAAAAGTCCTTTCTTTTTTGTTCTTTTTCTCTGACTGCATTCTTTCTTCTTGAAGGGCCACGGACCTACGTGCAATATGGCCTTCATGTTTCCATTTGTTTCAGTGGACCCATATTCTCTAAATGGTCCTCTTTAGAGATACATGTTCTCGGCAGATCCCACTTTACCCTAAACCCTATGCAAAATCTAGTTCATGTGCAAAATATTGAGATATTATGGTTTTGGACAAATGAGATGCTAATTGTTAGTTTTTCCATACAATTACCAAGGCCGATTCGCCTCAAGAAATCAATGTTGGATTAAAGGACCCTTACCAATCAATGCCAGATTTGGTCCCAGGTGTGTACCTAAATCCAGATCCAAGATCAATGAGTAAAGGAACATGGGACATGAGGCCCATGGACAATTTATTCATATAGTAATGTATGTGATCAGTTAATTCATATGACAGATCACTATATGCAGATTCTTACAAAACCCAACATGCTACTGGTGACAGATTTCCATTTCATCAAAGACCCAGTACTGAATTATATGATCTGTTGCACAAGATAAGGAAAGAATAAGATTTCCATCAGATTCCAACCAAGAAAACTATTTTATAAGAAGACGAAAGGAAAGCAAAAATGAGTCGACTGCAGTTGTTCCAAATTTTCACGATTCAAAAGATGGAAGGGCAACAAAATAAAATAACACAAGCAAAGCAAAACAGAATGGAAAACAGAAAGCACAAATACACGGCATGCATAAATAGTGACAGGCAACACGAAGTCATTACTACGGGCCAATAAACCTTCAATTCAGTGTTCAGATCTACCAATTAGATAAACACCCATGGAAACCGATCATCTCTCGTTGTACTTGTCTGCCCTTTCCTTTTTCTCCGGTAGGATTTCGTTTTCTGGGAACCTCACTTGGCCATCATGACCTTGACAAACTCCTCATAATTGATCTGGCCATCACCGTCAACATCGGCTTCCCGGATCATCTCATCAACCTCCTCATCTGTAAGCTTCTCGCCTAAATTGGTCATCACATGGCGCAGCTCAGCCGCGGAAATGAAACCGTTCTGGTCCTTGTCAAAGACACGGAATGCTTCTTTGAGTTCCTCTTCTGAGTCGGTATCCTTCATCTTCCGAGCCATCAGGTTGAGGAATTCAGGGAAGTCAATGGTTCCATTGCCATCCGCATCAACCTCGTTGATCATGTCCTGGAGCTCAGCCTCTGTTGGGTTCTGGCCTAGTGAGCGCATAACCGTGCCCAACTCCTTGGTTGTTATGCAGCCTGGCATGGTCAAAAGAACAGATCACACTTATCACGAAAACATATAGACTGTCCAATGCATGCATGAAAATTTACATCCCTTCAAAAGTGAAAGCAGCAGAAAATACAAACCACAGAAGGAAGCTAATGTGAGCTATAAATGAAAGTTTTGGGCCAGGAATACGGTAGAAGACCGCCAACAATTTTTATATTTCCAGAAAAAAAAAAAAAAAAGGAGCAATTCTGACAAATAAGGAACAATTCCGAGCCTATGCTATTGACTAATTTCATAAATGTTTCTCCAACCAAGTGCAATGATAAAACCACAGATCCCCTTTATAAAATCTTTCTGGATGTGGTTTGGGATGAGAGTAGGCAAAGATAAAGGCATCATTCATCCTTGGACACTGGGTCTTATAGGAGAAGACTGGACCCATGATCCATGGGATAAGATAAGGCTATGATGATGAGGATAGTGATGGTCCAAAAAAAAAAAAAAACTCAGTCAGTTGGATGTGATAATTTCTGACATGGATTCCTGAGATCCATGCATTCAGGCTATTTTGGGCAAGGTCGGAGAAGATTTCAAAAAGTAGATGATTCTACGGGTTTGAATTTTGGGGGGGCAGGGGGCGCTGGCATGTTGTGGCTATGCTTCATGTTGGCAGTGATGACAATATGGGAGGCAATTTTAATGAGAATCGTTGAGAAGCCAATGTGAAGATGCACGCGAGTATAGAGGGTTATGGTTGGTGGCTGGGCAGATTTAAATTGGATGTTAACAAGTGGGCTTCATAAAGCAGGTCACTTTAAAAAACTAAACCCATGTCTTTTGTGATACACATATACACAGTGTTAATCCAATATGCACGATTCATGCAATGAAACTGCCTGCACACTACACGTTTCAAAATATGAGCACCAAATTGAGTGGTGATCAACCAAGCAAAGTTTGTTTTAAGTTGTTGAAAAATAATGTTGTATGAACCACCTGCATATAAACACTTCTGCAACACACTTTTGTAGTGAATCCAACCACGGCCATATGTGATTGTATCGGAGCGGCTTGTATCATCATCAGTCATCAGATTAAATAATACACAGCTTTAGTGACTATCTTGGGACCCTTAAATAGACCTTTAACATCATCCAACAAGGATATTCTTTAACCAAACTCCATGGGCTTTCCATCGAAGTCTACACCATGCTTAACGGTACTAAACAAGCCCCACAGTAACTGCACTAGGCCTATACAAAACAGGACTGAAAACATTTACATCCCCAGTTTCCTAAAACTCACAATCCTTGTTGCCTGGAACCAAGGACAAATTCTTTCTCTTTTAAAAAATGTAATCTTAAAATGACACAGTTGTATTGTCTGTTATTTGTCTTCTATACAACTGGAAGTCTGGACATACAAAAATCATTGGAAGGGGTTCACCTATATACAAACAACAAAAAAAGTATGCTCTTGTATTAATGTAATCTGTCAATTTATTTATCATGATCAAAGTCAAATTCACTCTTTCAAACAATGTAATCTCAAAATGATGCAGTTGCATTGCCTGTTGTATTGTCTTGTCTACAACTTAACATAAAAAATGAATGGAAGGGGAAACCACTAAAAACATGCCCACTTGTATTACTACAATCTCTCAGTTTTTATCATGATGATTCATAAGTGATATTAACTATTGGATTGAATAACATTTTTACACTGTTAAAAGTTTGTCCCCAAAGACTAATAGCTATCATCATCCACCAACAATAAATCTTTAGCTGAACCTCACCCATGATGAAACCCTTTGTCCAACCACTAACCATGATTAATGTTAGTTTCACATAGGCGAGACAATGCTGTACTCAGCCCATGCTGCATAAGGCTGATAAGAACAAATAGATGAATTTTTTTCTTAAAACCAGAGGATACCTCTATGAGAGATATTATTGATGGTAAAGAGGAAGTAGTGTTCCATACAACTTGTGGCAGATTCAGGAGTTCATTTTAGCAGGAGAATGTGGCGGAGACAAGTAGGGTCGTGGGGGGCAATTGCGCCCCCTCAACTTTCTAGTTTTCTTTGTAGTACTAGGAGAAAATCTGAATTTTATCATAGGCGTTTTAGTTTATGGTCTTTGCCGCTTCTCAACTATTTTTTTGGTTTTTTTTTTTTACCAAAAAAAAAACTATTTTTTTGTTTCTAGTTTGCCCCTCATCAACTTTTTTTTCCACTTGTTAAAGAGTAGAACCTTCAAAACACATTAGGGCGATTTTGTCTTTTTGGAGGGCGATTTTGTCTTTTACTTCTATCAAAAAGACAACTCATCAGATTCCTTTCATACTTTTTACTCTCTTTCTGTCATTAGTCTTTACACGATAGACCCATCCAAGTACATTCCTTCCCTAAAATCATGAATTTATAATTCTTTTCTAATCTTCTGGAGCCATTATAAAATGCTATTGAGTGTGGAGAGCAATAAAATTCATCTTTTTTTTTTTTTTTTATAATTTTGGGGTATAATCTAATAACTAGTTTAAGAGTTAAATTAGACTGAACACATGATTTAAAAATCTCGATATTATGTTAAGATATTATTATTTTTTAATTCTTTCTCAAATTCCTCACTAAGAGAAATTTAATATAAAAGGTGATTTGATGAGTTGTCTTTTGGATAAAAGTAAAAAAAGACAAAATTGCCCTTAAGAGGAAAAAAAGTTGTTGAGGGGCAAGCAAGAAAAACAAAAAAAAAATTTGAGGGGCAAACAACATAATACCAAAATGCCCAAGAAAACTTTCAGATTTCTTTCTCCTATTTTAAAGGAAACGAAAAAGTTGAGGAGGGGCAATTGCCCCCCCACTCAACACTATGTGCCTCCGCGATTGTCCACGTCTACAGCTTGAATACTAAATTAAAGAAAGGGCCCATCTTCTTACATTCAAACCATTGCGAAAAACAACTATGTTGGGCCCACTATTGATTGATAACATGTTTTACATTGGGTTGATTGTATGTTCCACAACACGTGACTTGATGCATAGCTAAGAGGCTTGGGATATCCAAGTAGGCCCCTTAGCTATCATAGGGGACCCAAGTAGGCTTGGAAGATTCAACCCACATCATCAATCCAACAGTGGGCCCTCCTCTAATTAGGGAAATCTTTCGCAATGCGAATACAACCACAAGATTAAAAAAAACCCACTATAATTTTAAATAACAAAAACCACTTCTGATAAAACCCCAACACGCCTATCCCGTTATGAAATGGCACTCCCGGTCTCTCCTCGACTTGACAATAATCCAACGAAGGTCCACCTATGGATTGAAGCGGAAAAAAAAAAAAAAAAAACAGAACAGACCAGAACAAAAAAATGATAAATTGTGGCTCATGTTACTAGTATGCTGTAAGGCCTAAAAAAGAGCTAGCATAATCTTATCAAATTCACAACTAGCCTAGCCAATCCATTCAACCCTTCAATCCAAAAGAACTCCAAGGATCAGAGTCACCAATAAAAAAAATAAAAAAAATTAGAGTCCAACCATCAGCCCAACTCTGATTAGAGTCCAATCTCTTTATGACCCTGAAGAGCAAGAATTTCTCGTTAAAATTGACATAATTTGTCACTGATTTTGTAAAACCAAGGGCCATCTTAAGTTTTATAAAATAGTTATTGTAAAAATTTTCAATCCTACATAGAACAGACTAAGTACGTTGCAGTGTGGCTTAGTGTGGAGCCTATTTGGTACCCTCATGGCCCCATCAATCATGGTGAGAGTTCAAATAAAAAAGGTCTTATTGTATATAAGGTTTGATTAAAAACTCATCGTTGTTGGATGGTGATAGCTATCAATGTGAAAGCCTTAAACTTTAAGGGTGTAAGCTTATTGCGATTCAACCCAATGGTTAATACCACTCCAACAGGGTTCAAAGTTTAACGGTGCCAATATGAGTTTTTGTGGCTTTTAGTAGTTTAAGTTGTGCCCCTTTCAATGAATTCCACATCAAACTATAGCCGAAGACAATACAACTACATTCTTCCAAAATTACGTAGTTGAGAGAGAAAGAGAAAGATTAAAAATTATTCTTGGGATAAACATTTCCAATGTTATTATGGTATGAACCTATGTGGAGCAATCCCATGTGGGACCCAGGCACAATGGAAAAATGTTGGATTCACCACAAGTGGGCCCCACAAAGATTTCACAAGTAGGGATGTAAATGGGTCCCCAATTCTCTGATTACCCGGAGGTTCCGAGTTCCAACCCGTTAAAAACCGGGTTTGGGTCCTTATTTAGGCCCTGCTAAGTAAATGGGTCCGAATCTGGGTCCTTCTTTTGGACCTGTGACCTAAATGGGTCCGGTTCCACATTGGTTTGGACCCTGGGACCCGACACATTACCTCAATTTTCAAGAATCTCTCCTTAAAATTAGATTTTTCCCCCATACCATTCTCTACCTAGACCCATACCCAGACCCGCCATGTATATAGTTTTGATTTCAGGTCCGGTTTCACCTTCTCCTTAACGATTCCGGGTCCGAAACCAAGAAACTTACCCAAAGATGGTTCCGGGTCCACCATGGGCCCGGACCAACCGACCCCTTTACGGCCCTATTTATACATTATAATCACTCCACCAAGCATCTTTGCATGTCTTCTTGCTTTTGTTTTGTTGCCAGATATTCAGCTCCAAAAACAATATAGATCAAATAGTTGTCTAAAAGATTGACCCTTCAATCAAGATGGGTCATGATGGCATAAAATCCCAGTTTGTACACCAGTAACACCACATAGTGGCCCTATTTCCAATATCCTCGTCAAGCCCTCATTTTAATATATTTCACATTGAGTGATTTTCAATTTTAACCTACTCTTCCACCCACTCTCAGAGCTTCTAAACTTGCACCCCCATACCCTCTTATCTTTGTTCTACTAATCTTTAAACAATTTGACTTGAAAAGCCTTTCAAAAAAGTTGTACCTTATCAATCATTAATAACAAAGGACCAACCAATACATCTTAAAAATATATATATATATATTTTTTCCATCAATAAGCACCATAAAATATGCCTTTACACTAGATCTAAGAAACATTATATCAAAGCAAGATTTCCCACATACGATCAAATACTCATGAAATAGTAAGTCCAAAAATCCCATCTTTCAAAAATGTTAAGAGGCCGTAGCCATCTTTCTGTATACCTGATTGACATCCTTTTCCGAAGCTAAAGGCAGACCGCAAATTTAATTAAACAAGTTTTCATCAAAACCACATATTTAAACAAATCAAAGCAATCCAGCATCAGATCTGAATAAAACGACCTCAAATCAATCAGAAAAACACAAAAATCATCATAAAAGCAGCATAACTCGCCATATCACATCCATAAAAAAGAAATGATACAACAATGCCATTTCGAGCAGAAAGAACACACCAACTACAAATAATCAGATCCAAGGCCGCAGTTTTATCAACAATTTCCACTTATACTGCCTCAAAGCAAAGAAAACAACCCTGAAACCTCAAATAAAAAAACTTTACAAAATCAAAAGAATCTATCAGGAAACGCAGTGCAGAGAACCGGAAAAAGTTTCCATCTTTATATATAAGAATGCGATCGATCGTTCTCATATATTATATCAAACAAGGTAAAACGAGATCTTCAAAACCTACACGAATCAGCAAATCTCAACCAAGAAAAAGACAGAAAGAGGTGTAATTTCACATCAGATGGTCAAATCAAGCACCGAAGATCCCTAGATCGATAGCAATCGAAAATCAACAGATTCTAGGGTAAAAAAGACGACGAAGAAGAGGAAAGAGGGCAAGGATCGAAGGAATCTGACCGTCTCCATCCTTGTCGAACAAGCTAAAGGCTTCCTTGAACTCGGAGATCTGATCATCCGTTAGCTGATCCGCCATTTCTTTCTCTTCTTTCTTTCAAATGAATCGATCAAACAGAAGAAGAATCTATCGTTCGTTTGAGATTACGAACGAGGAAAGAGAAGAAGAAAACACAAACAAACGAACGAACGCCCTTTCCTTTCTCTCTGGTTTCTGGTTTTTCTTTCGCGTTCTTGTACCGGAAATGATTGTTTTTTGTGTGTTTTTGGATGCGTGGAAGCCGAACTTGATTGCGTTCTTAAATGAGAATGGCCGTGCGCAAGATTACCAAAATACCCTTCTCTTTCGGTTTTCTTTTCAGCTTTGACCTCTCTACGATGTTGGAAAAAGAAAATCCGTCCAAATTATAATATATTAAACTTGAAGATTTTATATTCAATTTTGACTGTAATTTATATTTGGGGGATTCGGCGAGAGGTCCCTGAACATTTCACTTTATTGCCTTAAGTCCACAATCTTTTTTTATAGTGTGAAAGGTCCTTTTTCCAAATTTGAAAGCCTAAAGTGTCTAATTTACCCTTTCTTCAAATCATATCCCATGATTAGTGGGATAAGCCATTAATAATGGTCAACTACCATTAAATTAGTCACGATTAATAAATTTCCACTAATGAGATTTTCAAATAGAGTTAAAAAAATAGGAAACAAATTTCAAATAAATTTCTAAAAGTGAAATAAATTTAAAAAACGCAAATAAATTTCAAAAGATCCAAATAAATTTCAAAAGATGTAAATAAAATTAAAAAAAACAAAATTAAACTCTAAAAAAACAAAAACTAATTTCAAAAAATGCAAATAAATTTGAAATAACGCAAATAAATTTCAAAAAATGCTATAATATCAAAAGAACATAGAGAAATTTAAAAAGATGCAAATAAATTTCAAAAAATCTAAAAATTTTCAAAAGATGAAAATCAATTTAAAAAGACGCAAATAATTTTCAAAAGATGAAAATCAGTTTTAAAAGATCCAAATAAATTTCAAAAAAGTGTAAATAAATTTAGAAAAACGCAAATACATTTGCCACAAACTCGGATAAATTTGTCCAAACTCAGATAAATTTGTCCCATAACATAGATAAATTAGCCAAAACTCAGATAGATTTGTCCATAACGTAAAGAAATTTATTTCAGAACTCAGATAAATTTGTGAAAAACTCAGATAAATTTGTTCAGAATTCAGATAAATTTTTTCAGAACTCAGATAAATTTGTTCCAGAACTCAGATAAATTTCCAAAATGAAAATAAATTTGTTAGAAACTCAGATAAATTTATTAAAAACTCAGATAAATTTTCCAAAAACTCAGTTAAATTTGTCGGGAACTCATATATATTTGCCAAAAACACAGATAAATTTCTAAAAAACTCAGATAGATTTGCTTTTGGGCTTTGAAACCAGGTCAAACTTCACCCGACCTCACCCGGACTGGAACCGACCCTCTGGGTCATCTTCTTCCTCTCGTTCTCCTGTTCCAGAACAAAACCTGCAAACGTTCCTGCCGGCGACGTGAAGAGACGCACGACTCGCTCTCTGGTACAGAGGTTGAAGTTGGATTCTGTTTGATCGTGCATCGATTCTGGGACATCCCCAAAGTAACCCCAATAATCACCGAATGAAAAACAATCCCAATCTCCAAAACCTGAGAAACCAGTCTCTGCTTCAACTTCGTCAATTCCTCCTCATGCGTGTTATGGCACCTAGTCACCACCACCATCTCCACCGCTGCTTCCACCTTCTTCACCGCCACGACACCACCAGCGCCACCATCATCCGACCCGACTGGAGCGTACTGGGGCCTGTCCTCTACGTGAGAGCTCGCTGCAACGTCGACCAGGAGGGCGATGATGGCGCCCACCATGGCGATGAAACCAGAAAAGGGGAAGTCTTTCCATGGGTGTTTGGAGGCGATCTTGCAGTCGGCGAGGGCGTCGAAGGCGTCAGGGAGGACCTGGACGAGGGAGGTGGAGAGGATGACGCCGGCGGCGAAGCATTTGATGAGGAGGAGGGCGTTGTTGTAGGTGGGCTTGCCTTGGAAGAGGCGGGCGAGGGCGACTGGGGAGGAGATTCCGACGACGCTCGTGAGGAGGATGACCAAGATGGCGATCCACTTTAGATGGGTCGCGGCTTGACCATCTCGGCACGATTGGGCTCTGGTGAGGTCGTCAGTGCACCCGGCCATGCCGTGTATGGTCTCCGTGTATGTGTGGAGAGGAGGGGAAATCAGAACAGTATAAGTCATGAACTGATTGGGAGGAAGTGATGGAAAAGTAGAGATAAATTATTGGGGTTACTTCTTGGGAACGTTTCTGTTTCAATTCTTGTTGTCGTTGGTAGTATGCTTGTCGGCTGGAATCGGTTTCGTCGGTGAAATCGCAGCGGCGAGGTGTTCGGTACCACGTGGAAGAAAAAGTCCACAGGGGTTTCCAAACGAGAGGAAGGTCGGAGACCCCTTGTAATTAGGGGGAGAATGGAAGATTTGAAATTTTAAAATTCAAAATTAGATGCCTAAACAGTTGAAAGATTTGAAAATTTAAAATTCAAAATTAGATGCCTAAACAGTTGAAAGAGGGCAAATTAGTCATGTAAATTATATCCAGGGACTTCTGGCTGCAAACAGTCTAATTGCTTGGACCAGAGCCCTTAAAAAGAATTTGCTTGGACTAGAGGCTGGATAGATTCAATTCTAGGGACCTTTCGCTAATTATCTCTTTATATTTTGATCTCAACTTACGTTCAGTTCTTACAACCGTTAATATACTCTCTTCCATCATTTATATGTTTCGATGGTAGAGGCTTCTCGTTGCAACCTAGAGATGTCCGCTTCAAATCCCAGTAGAGGCTTCAGATGACGATTTGGTGGTGTCCCGGCTTTCGGGTGGTAGAGGCTTTGGATGTAAAAAAGTGGTGTCCATTCTGAAACATTAAGTGGTGGTCGGGGGTTTGTAGTAGTGGATTCTCCTCATTAGCGATCAACCCCTAACACGGACTTAACACAACCCCTAGCAGGGACTTAACTTGCAAAAAAAAAAAAAATACTCTCATCCAATTTTCACTAATATATTTCCCGAATTATGAACTCCGATCCTCTCCATTTCTATTATATATATAATTATACATCTTCATGCATACCCGTGATTAGTATTGGTTTTTGTGTTAGTTGCATGTTAATATGATAGTGACATATGGAACGTTTTAAAATGTTTGGGGTCCATTCTTTTTAACCTAATTTGGTTCCAATTAAAAAAAATCTAACTTGCTTATCTAAATAGTTTTCATCGATTGCTCGTATTTTACTTATCTTGATGGCTTGGGTGATTTATTTATATGGTGTTGTAAAGTGAATGGTCAAATCAATAAAAATAAAAAAAGAGGGAGTTAAAAAAAACAGCCGTTGAATGATACAAAAAAAAAAAAAAAAATTTCTTTTGTCATTTAGTGCGATGATATTATAACATTTTTTTTACTTTTTTTAATAAAAATAAGAGGAGAGAATTTTAGTGACATAAAATGATTTTTTTAACCACAAGTTTTTTCTGTTTATTAAACTAACCATGGAGGATTAAACATTGATCACTAATATTCTTGATGATGTTGAAACAGTGAGTTGGCAATTGTGTCACTTCAAGTAACACCAACTGAATCAGGTTTTAACTCCCATCCACATCATAAAAATGACAGCACAGGAACATTTTTTAGTAGAATAAATGATATAATGGCATGTCTTCATCAATATGGTACCCACAGTTTTTGCTATTGATATCACTTGAAAACACTTTTAATATCAATTCTATGCATAGCTGTTTATATTGTTTCGGACCTTATTTCGCTCTAGCTTGTAAAATGAAAAGTTTCAGCCGATTTGAAATTTCGGCGAAACTTTTTTGGAATTATATTTCGGAAAAAATATAAAATAATATATATATATAAGTAAAAAAAGTAGAAAAACTAATAAATATAGATTTAATCCATTATAGTAATTTTTTTTGGAATTATATTTTGTAAAAATATAAGAAATACAAAATATATGTGTAAAAAAGTTAAAAAAAAATATAATTTTGTAAAATTTCATTTTGGCCAAAAAGTCACATTTCAACCGAAATCTTGAATTTCGGTCGAGATTGACCGAAAGTCAAACAGAAATTTCGGCCACTTGACCGAAACTAAAATTTCGGCCATTTCGGTCCAAACGAAACAAAATTAATAACTATGCTTCTATGCGTTATAGTGTGCATGCATGCACCATATCAAATTTGAATCTAAATAGAGCAGTATACATTACATAATGAATTTGGATCATATCATTATCTTAAGATCCGACATTTGCCTATA
Source organism: Cinnamomum chago (assembly GCA_038049695.1). Classification (NCBI taxonomy): domain Eukaryota; kingdom Viridiplantae; phylum Streptophyta; class Magnoliopsida; order Laurales; family Lauraceae; genus Cinnamomum; species Cinnamomum chago. The sequence continues at coordinate 121,463,998 of CP142451.1, forward strand.
TAATCATCGAAGTTTCAAAAAAAATCCGCAGAACCATTCATCCGATATTCCAGGGTTATATGAGATTTTATTTTATTTTATTTTTTCTATCGGAGGGTTCCCAACCCCAAGGGTTGGACTAATCCCTCTGGATCAAGAGAAAAGCCGAGTAAACTCCCATGTTGTCCCAATGTGGTAGTTCAGTTTCAAACCTATAAATTCCGAATAAAAATCATGATCCTAGACTAACTGAGCTGCTCCTTTGAATTGGGTTATAAAATATCTCAATATGCGATATCCTACAACAGTATAATCACAATTTTTTTGCTCCCCATTGCCATACAAACAGCTCTAAAGAAATTTGTCATCAATCCAATGTGGTTGGGGTGCTTTTTGAATTAATTCCAATGTAGAGGGTCTAGGGTCTCACTCATGTAAGCCAAATATGGGTCATATGACTCATATACAAGTTAAATCAGTTAGTCAACTGTTGTTTAGTACCATACTGATGACATGACAGGGTGGGACCATTTCTTGAAAAAACGTAAAGTAAATTGGAATAAAGTTGACACCAATAACGAAAGTTAAAGTGCCACGATCCCTTTTAGTTGCTTTAAATGTCCAAAAGTGAATCTGATTTGAATCAGGATCATGTGAGGGGGCAGCTCATGGAAGTCCACTTCTTGAACCCAAACCACACAAAAAAACAGGCAAGCTAGAGTTAACTCACTCCACCAGATATCTGTCTAATTAGAATCATGCATACAATTTTTTTTTTTTAGGGTGAGGGCCCCATCAAATGAGTTTATCACACTTTAGAAATCTCAATAGTTTCCCTTTTATAGGAACCTGATTCGAGTCAAATCTACAGAAATGATCATATATTGATGCAAAATCGTACTTACCATCATAAATCATAAGAGATTTGGTTGCCCTACATGATGCTTGTCCTGACTTTATCCAACTCGCTCATATCATTAGACCAAAAACCTTTAACATAATTGATATGAATCATTAGATCCATTGTATGATCATCTAGGAGAGCATGATTAATTAGTAATACCTTTTGGAACATGTTCATCTAACATTCGCTCACATGATCAAATCAAAGGTTCACATCTAATTTGGTTGAGAGGGGACTTTTGTAGATCCATATGCATAGAGAGGCATGTGATGTGATAGTATTGCATAAGCAAAGATAAACGTAGTGTAATCAAAATAAGTGGCAAGAGTAGAGACAAGATGGTCTTGCTAATAAGACATGAACATTTCTCCTCAGACTTGTTTGTATATAAGAGAATTTTACGCTAAACAAAGTTTCATTTCCACAAAAGATAAATATTCTTCATTCTCGCTTTCATCGAGAGGATTCCTCTCTATTAAAAAAAATTAATATCGCGCACACTGTTGATGCATTAAAGCCTTTGTGTAACGAGGGTGAGCTTAATTGTGGAGTTCGCCTTAGACCACCAACTCATTATATATTTTCATGTACACAATGAAAAAGATCATCTAGTATATCACTCTTTGTTGGTTGATGATAGTTATACATGAAGGACTTTAAAGATTTAAGGTAAGTTGGTCTTGTCAAGATGAACATCAACTTAACTTATAAGATCACATATGGAAATACAATATGAGACATGCAAGTATGAACTGTGGAAGGGTTTGCAATAACAACATGTGGAGGCTCCAGGTCGGTTCTAGTGAGGTAAAATCCCACAATGGATCATTCCTGGTTCGTCCTATTATACTCATGTAACTTGTTATGTCATATATATATTGGGATAAGTGAGCTGTCCGTGGTGACGTAACGAAACATGAAACATGAGTGGTCCACTCCAAACCACTGTGTGTAAGGACAGTCAGAGGGTCCCGATTCATGGGGGCTCACATGCGTTGTGCCACAGGTATCGTATCATGCCTTGACGATTACACTAACGTAAATAGTCAATAACTTGTTGACTTTTTAGGACAGATTGAAGAGATTGGTTGGATTGGATTTAGTGCTGCCACAGAATTCATCAAAGTGAGAAGTTCTGAGTTTTTCATATATTCATAAGCGAGCCATGAAAATGGAGTTTCTGAAATTGTTCAATAGGAGGAATTCTCATGTCCTCAAGAAATAAAATAAAGACCATATAAATTCCCACAAGAACAAGGATAGCATGAAGATCAAAATTCCATGTGCTTAGAATATTTGAAACTATATTATTGCCCTTATTTTAGTTTAGCATAGATTGAAATGACATAATAAAATTCATATAATTAATCCAATATAGTTGTAACAAGAATTTAATAATGATGATGATGATTATCTTTAATTTATTGGATAACTGAATATGGATGAATCGTCGTACAAGGTCAACAGAACTCACACTTTGTAGAACAACATTTGAAATTTTCCAAATGCTCGAAACAAGAAATCCTTGAATACTTCTTGCAAACAAATTAGCCCATAGAACGGGTTCTTTGAGGAGGTAATTCAGATCCAGTATAGAAAATTATCTTTGGCCTTTAAGGTCTGATTGTGCAGAGCAGTTTCACGGCATTTGATTCTTATATGGAGGTGGGAAAATCAAACAAAGAAAATGGCGTTGTAAAATTGTGCCGAAAAATCTAAAGGAACGGATTCCTTGTTGCACCGAATACGATAGGAAAGGCATTAAAAAATCCGATGCCTGTCCCAACTAGTTTATGTGGATTTTGCTGCTGCACAAATGGACCATTAGAATTTGTTTGTGTGGAATAAGGTTTTTCTTTTCTCTCCCTAAATTACTCTTTTATGAAGAGTATATCTAGCATTTTCATCTCTCTTGATGGCAATTCAAATCTTCCTTGTTTTTCAACTGAAAAAAAAATCACACAAAATGCCAAAATACAAATGAGGTGTTCGAAGTAAAGGGTACAGAAAAGGACAGTAGTAGACGCGAATCCACCGAATCAAATCAAAATGCCTACGACAGTAGAGATTTTATCCAAAACTACGCGCTTCTCACGCGGTTTCTGGCAATGTTGATCAATACGTCCCTCTCAAGGCGGAGATTACCAAACTGACCTCCACTAATAACCTGTATTACATGAGTACCCTAACTTCACTTATCAACTTAAAACCTTATAGTCTTCAGATCAAGTGGCTGGAATTGTTTTTTGGTATTTAATCGGAAAAATCTCATTACACTCACGGTAGAGCAAAAAAGCATTAGAAGATATAAAATGAGCGTAATAGTTTCAGGGCCTTTTCGATTCAAATTTTTTTTTTTTTTTTTTTGCAGAGCGAGGCTATCCCCACTCGTTTTTTCCATATATAAGGTGTGCAGCGGGTGTCGTGGGTCACGTAGTGGGTGTGTACAAGGGAGTGTGCGACGGGCAAGGTGGAGAAGGAGAGGAAGGAGAAGGAGAAGAAGAAGAAAGAGAAAGAGGAAGAAGATGGGTTGTGCAGGTGATGCAGGGCGTGCGCAGTGACACTGTGCTAAGAAAGAGAAGAAAACCGGAGGAGAAGGAGAAGAGAGAAAGAAAAGAAAAGAAGGAAAGAGAAAAGGATGATGGACGACTGGGTGTTGGACATATGCAGGTGTAGGTGGGTGCAAGGCAGAGGAATAAGAGATAAGAAGGAGGAAGAGACAAGAAAGAAAAGAGGAAGAGAAGAAGGAGAGCATTGGGCGTGTGCAAGGGAGTGCGCTGATAATGGAGGAAGAAGGAAGATGGGCTTGGTGATGCAGGGAGGAAGGAGAGACGAGAGGGAGGAAAAGATAAGGAAAATAGAAAGAAAGAAGGAAGGTGGAGATAGGGGGTGTGCGTTGGTGGATGTTGGGGTGTAAGTGATGGAGGGAACGAGAAGAAGGCAGAAGGGAAGAAAGAAAGAAAGAGAGAAGCAAAAACAAGTGGGGATATCACCACTCGGCGAAGCAACAAAAGAAAAAAGAATTGAAATGTCTCCTGGGACAACTACGGTCATTTCATATCTGCTAAGGCTTTTTTACTCTACAATGAATCTAATGAGATTTTTTCGGTTAAATTCCCTTTGTTTTTTTATCGAGTCAATGACTAATCAATAAATCTTAGGCGTCTATGGAAGCCATTAAAAATGCCACATCGTCGTCCATATTAAGACCAACCAAGTCAATTCAAAACATAAAAGACATTGTTTAGGACAACGAGCCAACCTTAAACTTAATCCAACATCTAACTAAGATAGGGTTGTTGAAAGCCAGCCCTATGCTCATTATGTTTATGAATCACTAAGTGGAGCATTGCACGTGCATCGAACACACAGATTTACTAAAAAAATCTTTAAAAAAAATAAAGTTCTTAAAAAATTCAGTAGAAGTTTCAATACATTTAAAAATAAAATTTTAATAGAAAATGAGTGATTGTAAATTGCAACGCCCATGCAATGTCCAAATACAGCTAACGCTACTTTTTTCCTATATATTTGAAAACAACAAAACAATGATATAATGAGAAAAATGAGATCTCAAAAGATAATTGATATGGAATTTATATAACTTTTTGAGGATATAAATCACATAGTTTTAGATATTTTAATATGAATGTGTACAAAGAAATTTAAATATACTTTATTTAATCTGTTAGGTCGACTTATCAGTTTCCTGGTAGACTTGACATACTAAAGTTGGAGTCCAGTCGAAAGCATAGTCAAATTGATAACCTGCAGTTTTATAAAAAATAAAATAAAAACTAAGAACCAGATGAGTTTACCGTTCTAACCAATTACTATGAGCATTATATGTTCACTACAAAATCAGATTCTATTAAGGAAAAAAATTATTTATATCTTACCTAAGGACATCAGAATAACAAAACTGAGATGGTGGTTTTAGTCTTAAGTTGCAAAGAAGAATAACATCTCACACCAACCGTCAAGAATAATGGAGTAATCCGACTTGTCCTTAAGTGACGGGGATCTACAAAGGTGGAACTATGATATGAACTCTGACAGGTAAGATTTGCTGAGTATCTGTTAATCAATATTAGTATTTAACACGTGCTTTGTTTTATTTTATAAGACGAACCACTATCAAGTAAAAAGAGGGAATACATGTCCAAGAGTTAGCATCTGCTTGATACAAAGTGCTATATTTTATAAACTGTAAGAAAAGAATAATACAAATTAATCATAGAAGTTTAGTTAAATGGAAGCTCACAAATAGAGATATCCATAGGGAAAAAATATCACAAAATAAAAAACTATAAATACAAATCTGCCGAAAGAATTGAACATTCCTCTTAAGATATACATAAGAATGTAATCTAGGTATTCTAAATCAACTCTTCTGCTCTATTCTGTATAGAGGATAGGAGTTTTGATCAAAGTAAGAAAAATTCGAAATGAACAATGACAAACTAAATTTGTTGCAACTCAGCATCAAATACTTACTTTAGTTGTTTACACTTAAAACGATCACTTCATTCACTAACTCTAAAGTTAGTAGTAACGCTAGCATAACAAACAGTTTCTATGAGATTCTCGATTTTCCTTTAAGGAAAGGAATGACACTTCATTGAAATATATGAAAAGAAGAAGAAGAAGCTTGCAATGACGAAAGAAATAAATGTATTAGAAAATAATCAAAGTTTTTCAATTTAAACATCATGAGTAAGTGCAATAATAAATAAATATATTCATGCCCTTGAAATGCCCTTTTATAATAAAATTAATTCACAAAAGTTGTTTATTAAGAAACTAAAATTTGTACAGAACAACAACAATTCCATGTTACATGTATGACAATGCTCACTTACATGTATGAAAACTCCATCAATTTCAAAAGAAGCTAAGAGTCAATGAAGGATCTATTAAAATGTCATGTTCTTCCTTACACAATTACTCACAGAGGAAAAACCTCATACCCACAAAATTCCCTGCATCGAAACTCTTGTAGTATCTGAATAAGAAGAATGTTAAAACAAAATTGAAAAAAGAAGAGGGAAAAAAACAACATTTGAGATATTGATTTGAGATAGATTCCAATCTTATCTTATCCATATTTTCCTTTTATTTTCTCCACCACCTTTAAAAAAAACCCAAAGAAATAGAAAAAAATTACTCGATTTATTGGAATGTATTAAAATGAAATTTTACTACGTTTAAAATATCAGCATCTACTCAATAGAAGAGATGAAAAAAATTATTAGGGTCGTGTGTGCTAAGTTTGGTCTAGATCCGGATTCATTTGAGTATAGTAGGGGGTAGTTAGCAATTTTCTAGAGAATTTAGGAGGCTTTTTCGTAATTTTAGACTTTTGAGATTATGGTACCGTTTGATAGATATTTTTAATTCATAAACTTTAGTCTTCTAGATCATCTTGATTTGGATCCTCAAAACCCCTCTAAATCCAAGCATGACCCAAAGTCTATTTAGACAAATTGAAAAATTCTCATTATGTCCCTATCTTTATCCATAGAATTCACTCTCTCTTATCTCTTTTCTCTCTCTTTCCTTTATCTCATTCTATTTCATCCCCTACTACATCTTACTCTCATTTTATTAGGTAGGTGTGTAATGAAACCGTACTACATCTTACTCTCCTTTATAATAGGGTATAGATATAGATATAGATATCTATATATAGATATATAATAATACTAAGTGGGGCCAGCATCTTTCATTTTATTTGGCAGGTGTGTAGCAAAAAATAATAATACTAAGTGGGGCCCACATCTTGCATTTTATTGGGCAGGTGTGTAGCAAAAAATAATATTACTAAGTGGGGCCCACATCTTGCACTTTATTGGGCATGTGTGTAGTGAAAAAAGTACTACATATATATATATTCATATATATAATAAGGGTGGGCCCCACAACTTGACTACATCTTTCTCTCTTTTATAAGGGTAGATAGATTTATTTTTTATAATAAGGGTGGGTCCCACAACTTGTATTTTATTGGCCATGTGTGTAGTGAAAAAGGTGGTACTCCATCTTTCTCTCTTTTATAAGGGTAGATTTTATAAGAGTCGAAATTGAGAAATTTCCATTATGTCCCTATCTTTATCCATATATAAAATGCATGTATACATAATAAATATATATAAGTGTGGGCCCCACAACTTGTATTTTATTGGTCATGTGTGTAATGAAAAAAGTACATCATATTGCTCTCTTTTACAAGATTAGATAGATTTAGAAGGATATGCCACAATGACATATGATGGGATGGGTTAGAATCCAAAAATAGAGTTTATGTAGTTGGTCTCGTTTAATTGGAATAAGACTTTGATGATGATATGATGTTGATGGGGATAGATAAGAAAAATGCTTTTGTTGTTTGCGGTTGACATCATCTTGTCGGGAAAGCATTGTCGCAAACTTCTTTTTTTTTTTTTTCTCTAGCATAGGGGCCAGGGAGATTGTCAAAATCTATCCAGTCAGGGATCTATCCATGGATGGCTGGTGGACGCAAAGACAGCCTTGTATTCTCACATTGTTATGAAGTTTTATGAATACTGGATTCATAGTGAAAAGGAAGAAAATCATTGATCTAATACAAGAGATACAAAAATATTTCAACAAATGAGATTGCTTTCATCCAACAATAAAATATCAAAAGTTTGCTTTCCAGTTATTTTTGCAAAAAGAATTGACATTTAGGACATTTACTAGTGAATTGGGACATTTAGGACGTTCTGTTTGTATAAAATACATAGAAATTTTTGGCGAAACGAGCTTGACAATTATTAAAGAGGTGAATGCTGAACGATATAAGGTGACATATAGATGGGAACTTGACTTTGATAGATATTGAGTTACTAGGGTGATAATCAAAATATTCTTTTTCCATCTTTTCTTGATTCAATTTTCATTATTAGGATAGATTATTGACTGGTCATTTTTGAAAATTTACTTTTGGTTCTTCATTTTTAATCATTTATAAAATACAACTCTAGATATTCAATTAAAAAAATCAAGTGAAACAAGCAGCCCTTAGTGCAACTTTTATGCTTTCTAGAAGGGAATATATTTCCAGAGAAAGAAAATTTGGACGTAAGAGATGGCTATAATATTACAAAAGGTGGAAACTATTTTTTGCTACTGCGAATATTTTTGTAAAACCAAAAAATATAGATTGAAAACCATATATGACGAAGTCTTCAATTTTTGTTTTGGCAGAAAACAAGATCATTGTTGAAATAAAATGCAATTGAGACCTGTCATAATTCATAAGCCCTCGAAAGTTTTTTTAAAACATCAAATTGCAATTTACTTTTTTTTTTTTTTTTTTAAAATCAAGGGAATGCCATTGGATCCTATGATCCTGATCTTTTATGTTTACCCATGCAAAGTCCATCATTGCCTGATCAAAGTCATTCAAGCTACATTAAATCGGCACTAGCTAAAATTGCATTTCAATTAGAGGGACACAAATCATGATCAATTAATACACAAAAATGATATTAAAGATCTAAGCGGAATTTACGGGAAAAGTCACCGTAGGACCCCATACGTCTTACCAGGTCCCCGCATCATGTTGGACACGGGAGCGCTCCTCATGTGGTCCTTTTAATTTTAATTTTTTTTTTTTGTCATTTAGCGATAAGGTTAATATTGACCACTCTGTGGTGGTTGCTCTCGATTTGCAGAACCTAAACAGAAATTGAGTTTTTTATCTCTTGGTTGCTGGTGCTGCTCTAGAGTGGTGAATGGGGCCAGGGGAGGTAGGGAGAGGGAGGATATGAAGGAATAGAGGGCGGCGAGTATGGGGTCATCTTCGTCGTACGAGGGAGGATCGCCATGGAGGGAGGGGAGGAGGAAGAAGAGAGGAGGGGAGACAGATGCGAGGTTGTGGGTAGAGATGAGGAAGAGGGTTGGGCTTGCAGGTAGTTAGGGGGTGGGGAGACCTCTAGACCCAAGGAGAGTGAGATGAGGCGAGGGCAGGGGATCTACAGGTGGGCCTGCAAATTCGTCTTTTTTCTTGTTATTTCTTGATATGGTCGATATCGATCATTTTGTTGTGTTTAGTAAATAAGACAATTATATGTTGAAGAAAATATGACTAACAGAATGGTCGATATCGACCATCAGAATGGTCAATATTGATTATATTGCAAAATGACAAAAAAAATAAAATTAAAAGGGTCGCATGAGGACTCTTCCCGTGTCCAACATGATACGGGGACCTAGTAAGATGTATGGGGTCCTACGGGGACTTTTCCCGTAAATTCCTCAATATCTAATTAACCTTTTCCGCACATTAATCAATTTAACATTATGCATCGCCTTTTGCCAGAGTAAACTTTTGAGTGTGTGCATGCCCAAAGGAAAGTACAAAATATGAATGAATGGATCAAGCAAAGGTCCTTGAGAATTCTTGAAACAAACATGCTCTAATGAGAATTCTCTCTAGTCCAAAAGTGAAACTCTTGGAGGTCCTTACGGCTGCACCAAACATGGAAAATAAATTCTACCAAAAAAAAAGGAAAATAAAGGAGACAGATAATTGGAACAATTTTCCATTTCTCTTCTGTGAAAAATGTGCAATGCAAACATGCTCTTTGCCTTTGAGGAATTTCAGGAATAGGAATGGCGGACAACTTCTGAAATTCTCAGAATTATTCCAATCAAACAGGCCCATAATAAAAGCACAAGCATTCTAGTAAGCAAAGATAAGAATCAACGATGAGCACTTATGTTAACCTTGATGCATCAAGATGTGTTTGGTGGCCCAATGCGCCATTTCCGTACAAGTGAGGCCCATGTTTTAGTGATCATGAACATACAATGAACTCCTCCTGATCATGAACACTGATATGATGAAGGACTCTCTAGATAAATAATGGTGGCCCATAAATTTTCCAAATTTGAAGATTCAAGCTTATATTTGGCCAGCAATTAGGTGGTTAAGAATCGGTTACAGCAATGGTCATGAAGAAAAGACACAGACCATATCAACCATCTGGAACCATAGGCCCAATGGTACGGTAGACTAGGCTGGGCTATAGAGGCATTTGAAAGACTTAGGAGAACGCTTCTAGGAATGCCAACTACAAAGAAGTAATCTGGCAGTGATGAAGCACATCAGGGAACCACACAAGTTAATGCATTTCAGACCCCATAATTACTTTGCTCACACACTGGAATGACTGGCTCAACTGGTCTGTACAATGGCATAAAGAATTCATATGGACAATAGATGAAGTTCAGATCTCACAGGCCACAGCATTGATAATATTGTAAAATCAAAGATCTTTCCAAATACCAAAATCAGTGTTCGAGTTGCTAGAGTTCATTACACTGTCCTGGCACCCTAAGAAGAAGGTACTCCGCTTATCATCGATGTTGACAAGTGCATGCGCTGTTCCACTTGGACTAGCAGAGACGGCGACCTCGTCAGCTTCAACCGTGACTTCTGCGTAACCTTTCTCCTCCATATGGTGGTTCTCCAACTGCAAAAAGCTCAGAGAGAGAGAGAGAGAGAGAGAGAGAGAGAGAGAGAGAGAGAGAGAGAGAGAGATCCAAATTTAAGTCCGAGTTGACTAGAATGTACCTAAACCCAAAATATGACTCAAAAGAGCAACGGCTCTCAACTTCATGTAGCATCTCTACCATTATTTAAATGAGCACATAGAGATCACAAATCAATTGACTGGGAGTTTTGCCTTCAAATCTAATTATTCTGCCACTTCAATCCCATCATTCAACAGAGATTGAGGTCAAATAAAGACACCATCAACAATTATTCAAGATTCAAGAACTTGATGAAAGCTATAACTGCACCATAGCTATTATATAAAACAATAGAGAGCTTAGGAGTTGCCTTAGCCATGTAACAGGAATGTCCACATTATGCAGTGTATGTGTGCCACTACACATTTCCCACAACAAGGTTACAGAAAAGACAGAATATTACAGGGGAAGGCCAGTTACAATCTGAATGAGATCATAGATCAGATGCAGCACGCTCGACAAGATTTGTACAGGAAGTTATTTTCTTTTATTTTAGCTGCTTCAACCAATGAGGAAAATTATATGAATAAATTGTCTTCTTCTCACCCAGATCTGAACTTTCAGATAAACATATTAGGTTGCAAAGCAATCACTGCAAGACTCTCAACCAAAGAGAGAGAATTCTCTAAAAGCAGTCTTATTACAAAGAGCATATAATTTCCAATAAAAATAGCCCATCTTAAACAATTGTGTAACTTAAAAAAAAACCCTAATAAGTTAAAACCTAACCATTCAATATCACATAAATAAGCCAATATATTAGTCAAAAGGAATAACAATTGTGTACATGACTCACAGGCCACACCATAAAGTTCTCCCTATGGTCTACTAGTGAGCAAAAAATGGGAACCATCTGGAAAAGGAAGCTCTTGCTTAGAGCACTTCAAAGTAGCCAAAAACCTAGCTGTTAGATAAAGTGTACACACACACACATAGAGAAAGAGATATCAGGCGGTATATGGGGCATGCGCCCAATAGTGCTTCTGGACCTGGATCATGAGCTGGGCTTATGGGTCAGACAACTCAACCTAGCAATTTGTTATATAATGGTTGGATATATAAACTGAATAAGGGTTGTAATCCCTAAGATCAGGTAAAAGAAAGCTATTCACCCTAACTTGTACAATGTACACTCATTCCCTGATATAAACTAAGATCATGTGATACAAAAGGACCACTGAAAATTCCCAAACTCTCCACTCTTCATCTTGTAATAACAAATACGAGTCACCGTTCCTAAGCTTGGAACAGTTTATCCTATAGGGGCCCACTTTGGGGATACGTATTAGTAAGTTCTTCCAGTAACCTACCTACCTGTGTGTAACAAAATGGAAGCCATCCAATCTTGAAGTACTATTTTAAGGTCCTCAAAGTTGTTCAAATTCTAGCCATTAAATAAAGATGGGATGTGTGCCACAATTTGTGTGATCGATTTAAGGGCCTACAAACTTGAATGAGTATCAAATTTGAGATAGTGCAAATGGTGGGCTGGTAATGTGTGGAGGGCTTAGATTTATCCAAACGGGGGTGTGTTGGTATCCACACCTAGAAGTGGGCTCCACAAGGGCTGTCACGCACAGCAACATATCCATATGTATTAACAGATATGAGTCACCGTCCCTATGCTTGGAACAGTTCTTCCAATGGGGGCCCACTTTGGGGATACATATTAGTAAGTTCTTCCTGTAACCTACCTGTGTGTAAAAAAATGGAAGCCACCTGATCTGGAGGTACTATTCTAAGGTCCTCAAAGTTGTCCAAATTCTAGCCTTTAGATAAAGGTGCACAATTTGTATGATCGATTTAAGGGCCTACAAAACTCGATTTAAGGGACTACAAACTCGAATGAGTATCAAATCTGGGATAGTGCAAATGGTGGGCTGGTAATGTGTGGAGCCTGGAGGGCTTAGATTTATCCAAACCGGGGTGTGATATGGTGGGACATGATCAATCCAGTCCTTTAGCAGTGGCACACAGTGGCTCCCATAACTGGCATTGATCTAAAAGATGGTACTTACACCTAAATCTATGGAGCAGCTGAGTTTTTTCATCGAAATATATGGAGCTGGGTGTTAGCAAGAAATAAGAAAGTAAAAAATAAGACATAAATATGAACAATAAGGTGGATGTGCGGAGAATTAGGAATGAATACAAAAGAGAAAATCCATAGGTCATCCTAGAATCAAGGAATGGTGTCTAAGATGACTACACTATGTGCTTGGAAGACAGAACAACTGCCCCCCCCCCCCCCCCCCCACCCCCCCCCCCCGCAACCCAACCCCACACGCCTGCATGCTCCCACACACACACACACACCAAAAAAAAAAAAAAAAATTTGTTGCAAGTTCAAGAAACTATGAGCATGGGGCCGAGGGGAATGAAAAAGTAGAACCCACAAAGTCAACCCAAATAGATGAGATAAAGCTTCATCAACAACTACAACGATAATGAAATGGAATTTTGGAATAGATAAAAAAAATCCAACATCAAATATTCTGCACACAAGATTGTGTGCAATCTATGATGCCAAAACACATAAAAAGAAAAGTATCGGATACGATATGGCATGTTGCCTATTTTGAAGTATCCAGGAATCATAGTGTGTAAGAGGTAATCTTTGTTTTAAAATTTCTGAGCCAACCCTTAGGTTGAGGGATCGAGGGAGAAGGGATAGGCCCACCGAGATGCCTTGACTAGGCATCTGAGTCAACAAGTCGAGCGAGGCTGACCAAGTTTAACCACAAAGTATCAGGCTTGATCAAGTGTCGATTCCAAATTTAAGGTTTTAAACAATGCATGGAATCATTTTAGATAGAATACCATTTTCCTCGAGTTTTCCAACCTAAATGAGTGCTGTCCATCAATGCTAACAATAGTTTGAGGACGGGAATTTGTAAGAGAGAAACCACAACCCACGAACATGGTTACTGATTTCTGAATGGATAATAATATGTTCTACTAAAATTTTCAACTGTGACTGGTTTACTTCTGAAGAGCCATGTTTGGATTCCAGACAAGGCATTTTTAAACTAGGAGTAGGAAACCAGGTGATTTGGTTGTCTCCGGAAAAAAAAAAAGGTGATTTGGCCCATTCACTCATGCTGGCCACTTCAATTCACAAATGTGATCATTTAAGAATGGTCTGATTAAAAAGTGAACAGTTATTCAAACAGGCTCCTAGGTGGTCAACAATGATACAAATTACACACATGTGAACAGTCATACATATTATACATATATGTATAAATGTATAAAGAAAAGAAGCCATACCCTAAACTTCATTTTGGCTCCCCAAATGATAAATGTCTCATTGCAGAAATGGTGCCTGTGATTTCCTCTCACTCCACCAGGTCGAATCTCACCAACATGCACTGAAACACATGATTGTGCTCCACCTGTATGGAAACTCAGAAACCATAATGACCATAAAAATAATATATTAAGAAAAAGGATTAAAAAATACTACAATTAATGGATCTTCATTCACCAATGCAATAAAATCCTAACAAACAATAAAATAAAAAAAATTTACCACTATCAGCAGCTTATGGTAAATATATTATGTGTTTTCTATAGTAAACAAACAAAAAAAGGGAGAAAAGTTGGGGTCAATATTATGGAAATATGGTTGGTCCAGATAGACTCAAAGGTTCACTAATTCCAAGCTCTGAAACAATATTCAGAAACTTAAATAAAGTTCCAACACTGACATCAAATTACCAAAATCCAGCAATATAAACAGAAACAAAACAGTTTCTGAAACAGTGTTCAAGTTAAGGTTGTTAAATTCAAGTTGGGGTCTTCTCCCCATGCCCTGTGTTCAAAACCTGCCCCAAATTTGCTCGGTGTGCAGTGTGCATTTGTGTGGGTTTAGCGGGCGCCACTCAGAGGATTAGTCCCGTTGGGTCAAAAGACCTTAAGGATACCCATGCCATAAAAATAAAAAAAAATTCAAGTTTGGGTTGTACAGCTTCTGAGAGGGCCTGGGTCTGGCTTTTAATACCTTCTCATGGAATTCAGTTCAGGTTCGAATTTAGGTACCCAAGTTTGATCCACGTACCCGACTTATCAATACAAGTATGTGTGTATATACATATTGTATAGTACTTGTCCATACACTATAATATATGAAGGGTTATGTTCACTCTGGATATAATTTTGGGCAAAAATCTTCTCAATCGGAGCATCACAACCATTGTTTTAGGGTTCTAAAAAGTTTAAAGGTTTCATTAAGTTGCATTTTACCTGAAATTCAATCCAATGGTTAGTATAGTCCAGGTTGGTGTCAGATTAGGGAGAGTACCAATTCACGGGGGTTAGTGACTGTGGTGGGGTTGGATTGATCTTGGGTATGGGCGTAGTGGGGTGGTGATGTTCCATGTCTGGTAAAAAAGTTACCTTTCACCCAATCCATAAGCAAGACGTTTTAAGAAAACTACTAAAAATCAAAACCACCCACTTCTCCATCCAATCAAGAAGACCAACATCAACCCATCAAAAATAAGCAAAACCCACATCAACAATTAATCAACGAGAATTAAAATGACCACAAGAGAAGAGAAGAGAAGAGAAACTGAGAAAGACAAGGAACTGACCCAAAACCCCTGCTTCCTTGGCAGCAATGACTGGATTCAGCAGCCACCCCCTCTTATCCTTGATAATCAGAGAAGGGAAATCAGAACTGAACCTTACCAGATTAGCATTCACATCATCCCCTTTCTTCAGTTCCTCAGACTGGTGTTGAGTTTGGGAGTTGAACTGTTGTGGGGCCTGATGCTTTTGGAATCTTAAGGAGACCCATGTGAGGAAGAGGAAGATGGAGAGGAGGAATGGGAAGGCCTGTGGCCTCTTTAAGAAGAAGATGAGAGATGAGAGGGAGAGGGATTGGGAATGGGAATGGGAATGGGATTGGGATTGGAGGTGGCTTTCAAATGGGTTGTTGGGGTTTGAATTCCTCCTGGGGTTTGGCATTCTTAAAAAACAAAAAAGAAATGGGTTTTGCAATGGTTTGGTGGGTTTTGTTACTGCTTTGGTTCTCTGTTTCTGGAATTGACAGAGACACACCAAAGTTTTTAGCAATGACACATGAACCCCATTTAGTTGGTGTTAACAAAGACAATTTCTCTTTCCAATCTAACTCCCTCACACTCATTCCACTTGAATTGGCACAAGCCCTTGCACAAAATCCACATCAACTTAATCATATTTTTAATGAAGATGTAAATTGTACGCGTGATAAACTCTTATTTAAGTAAAAATCTGATTGTACTCGCAGCTATTGTGGAGTCTCACTCTTTCAATTTAGGTATTTTTCAAATCATAACCTCAAAAAGGATCTGAACTTGAATTTTACACCTAATTCAACTGCTATTGGGATGAAATTCTAAAAAAATGATGCATTTTAAAATCGATAAAATTGAGGGTCATGGATAAAGGGTAATAACAATATAAAGAAGTTAGAATTTTGTACATCCGTAGGTCTCACTATGACCTTTTGATCCCCACTTTCCCATGAATTGGCATGGCCAGGTGAGCCCTATAAAAGGTGCGCATGAGAGGGTTGCCCTTGACTATTTTACACTTATTCTGCAGTGGTTGATGTGTCTTAAAACAGATTCAACCCATCCACCCACATTCACCTGTGTGGTTGCTAGATAGGATTGTATTTTTGTACTCATCTTACTTTTTCTACATGTACTCATCTTACCTTATATACATGGGACCCACTAGATCTAACCATCGCCCACTCTATCTTATCTTTCATTAGTACAATTCATCTGCCCATATATGTGAGACCCACCACTGTTACATGGAACCTAATAAATGAAGAACACATCTATAGGCTCTCAGTACCCAACCCATTTGCACAACCTACCCTTTGTGCCCATTTTCGATAGACCAAAAACTTTAATTCATCAACCCTTTTATGTGGGACCCACTAAATGGGTAAATGATCAAATATTTCACCTAGTGTGTTCCATTTAGCTGATAGATTAGTTGGATCCATAGGTTCTGATTTTAGGTGTCACATGGATACGTAGGTGAGTTACAAATACAATGGAGAGGGTCTCTCATGGGATTGGATTTGGGCTATATTTTATGCTCATGGTCTGTACTCTTAAACTTGTATGGAGATTCATGGAGTATTCTAGAAGATAAAATATATATGCAAAGACCCACGTCGTGTATGGCCATGCAGACCATCTGCAAGACTGCATCCATTAGACACTGCTGCTATAAACATCTAGTTTTAGGCTGTAAAAAACTTGGATTTTTGCAGTAAAATTGTGATTTATCCTACCTGCAATATAGAAATTTGTGTATTCAATTCACCATGAATTCTTATGCATTCAATTCATATATATATATATATATATAGAGAGAGAGAGATGATCAGGTGCGATGAAATGAGGGTGCGATGGATACGATGTGGCCATTTCCCGCGTTTGTTTTTCGTAAACAACATGTTAGATAAGGCCGCTGTCTATTCCCCTTCCTCTTCTTCTCTACGTCTCTTCCTCAACCCCCACCCCTTTTTTTTTATTTTCCTTCCTCAATCCCCTCCTCTCTCTGTACCGTATCTCAACCTCAGCCTCCTCTTCCTCAACTCCACACCCTCTTTGTTGTTTTCCTTTCTCAATCCCCTCTTCTCTCTGTACCACCATATTTCTCTCCATTCTCAAAGTAGAAGAATCGGACCTCGTCATCATGGATTCATGAGTTTTCTTTTTCTTTTTTCTTTTGTGATTTATATGGATTTTATTTTCTCTTTTTTCAAGCTAATCATGACACTTAATTTGTATATATTTGAGAAGATGTTTTATTATATACCATGAAACATGCAGAGATACCTAGGACAGGTTATTTGAGAAGATGTTTCATCTATTTCTTCTTCTTCTTGGATTCTAAAGATTACCAATTGGTTTTCAATTCTTTCCTTCCTGAGAATTCCCATTCTACAACTAAAGAAAATGGGCCAATGGAATGCTGATGGAAAAGATTATGGAATACTTCATCGGTTTTGCAAGGACCCAATGCTACCTTGTTTAGATAATATCAACCTTGTAGTCTGGATTCTACAAAGGCAATATTTCCTGAAGCCCAAACAAGTAAAATTACCAATGGTCCATTTTGAAAATTCAAGAGATCATTGTCCCCCTTTGTTTAATGGTGTCTGACAAAATATGATTTAACTGTTATTTTTTTAATCACATATTGTTACTTGATGTATCTGATGGTGGATAGA
The DNA here is from genome assembly GCA_038049695.1 of Cinnamomum chago. Lineage (NCBI taxonomy): Eukaryota > Viridiplantae > Streptophyta > Magnoliopsida > Laurales > Lauraceae > Cinnamomum > Cinnamomum chago. Next base: position 121,481,691 of record CP142451.1, read on the forward strand.
ACCATGATAAAAGTGAAATTTTCCTAAAGTTATAAAACAATTCAGGTTAATATTATTAATAACCAACCCCATCCATAACTATCGATTTTTTAAATCTTGTTTTCAATAGACCACACTATTTGGGTGGGACATGTTTTTCTAGCTACTTCCCATTTCTCTCTGTCTCCCCTCACTTTTTCCTACACTGTCAAACAAGTTTTTCTTTTTTATCAAGAAAATTGGTTCTTGGAAATCATCACTCTTGGCACAGCCCATTGTCAACAGTAAAATATAACTTAGGGAGAAATGTTGTCAAACGGCGCCTTAATTTTGTCATGGATATTGATCTTTTTTTTTTCTTCCATGGGGATAAATTCTGACTTTTGGTTCATATTGGATGGTGTTTGTAGAGATGAAGAAATATTAATCAATTCTGCCTCGGATGAAGAAAGGAGAGAAGAGGTTTTAGATTATGATATCACAAAGGATAATAGGAGAGAAGATGACAAAGAAGAAACTATCACCGGTGATATCTCCCGCTCCTAGTTTAAGTCATTTTTAAGTTTTAAATTCTAGAGGAATTTATGGGAAAAGTCCATGTAAGACTCCATACGTCTTACCAGGTCCCCGTATCATGTTGGACACGGGAGGGGTCCTCATGTGGCCCTTTTAATTGCAATTCTTTTGACAAGAAGTAGCTCTTTTTTTTCCTTTATTACTTGTGAAGGCCTTCCTATTCCACCAGTGGCTGCTGAAGAGATGAAACCTTTGGTGGGAAAAACATTTGACTCATTAGATGAAGGAGATTTTTTTTTCTCGCAAATATGCAAAACTAGCGGGTTTTGGCGTTCGTATGAGTTCAACAATGTGGACCAAAGACAAAGAAAATAGGCATATTTATTCGAAGATGTTTATATGCACAAAAGAAGGAGAATACAAACCTAGAAAAACACAAGAAGATGCCAAAGTAAAAAGAAAAAGACAAATTTCAAGAATGGGGTACAAGGCCAGCATTAGAATTCAAGAGAATGTTGACAAGAAATGGGTGATTATGAAATTTATAGAGGCTCACACTCACCCGCTCTCCAGTCCCCACAAAATCCAATTTTTGAGATCAAATCGTGAAGTAACAACTCCAAAAAAGGCATTGATTAATTTATATAATGGGGCTAACATTAGTACTTCACAAAAGATGACTACGCTCGAGATTGAATCGGGAAGCTATGAGGCCATTGGTTGTACTGAAAGAGATATCAAAAACCATGAGAGGGATGAAAGAGAAAAGATATGAGATTACGATGCCCAAATATTGCTGGAGCACTTTCAAGAATTGAAAACCATAAATTCATCATTTTATTTTGATTACATTGTTGATGATGACAATAAGTTGATGCATTGTTTTTGGGCGGATGCGACACCAAGAGAAAATTATAGTGTATTTGGTGATGTTGTTGTATTTGATACAACATACAACACAAACCAGTATAGCTTGATATTTGCTCTATTTACAGGAGTTAACCATCACAGAAAATCAACAATTTTTGGTTGTGATTCTTAGCAAATGACAAAGAAGAGTCTTTTGTATGGTTACTTACAAAGTGGCTAGTTGCTGTAATAATATGTGAAGAAGGGAGAGGAAGAAGAAGAAGATCAATGGGAGAAGGTCTACCTCAATGGAGGATCGACTGCTTGTATTTATAATTAGATTGTGCCTTAATTAAGGCTCTAAACATGCTAAGTATACAAATTAGAATAATCAAAGAATATCTCCTAATCTATACAAGGAAAGAAGAGGAAAGAAATCAGCTATACAATCTCAACAATATCCCACGTGAGGGATTATACATGGGCCTGGATGGGCCTAGGCCTGACATAAAGGCCTGTTATCTTCTACACTCCCCCTCAAATTGATGTGGTAAGATGGAAAACATCAATTTGCAAGTGAGATCATGATGACGCTGTTTGGGAAGTGCTTTGGTGAAGATATCCGCCAACTGGTTAAAAGAAGAAACATGAGGCAGAGTTATCTTCCCAATAACGATATGTTGACGGATGAAGTGACAGTCAATCTCTATGTTCTTTGTTCTTTCATGGAAGACCGGGTTGTTGGCAATTCTGGTAGCACTGGTATTGTCCCTATGGAGAGGTGTGGAACTACCAACAAGAACACCCAATTCACACAGAAGGCGGCGGAGCCAGATAATTTCAGCACTGGCGGAGGACATTGCCCGGTATTCTGCTTCAGCAGAAGACTTTGAGACAGTGGTTTGTTTCTTGCACTTCCATGAAATTAGAGACTTTCCAAGAAACATACACCAGCCAGTAGTAGACCTCCGAGAGTCCGGACAGCCAGCCCAGTCAGCATCCGCATAAGCTGATAATTGTAGAGAAGTATCAGAAGGGAAAAAGAGACCATGATGAAGAGTTCCTTTAACATAGCGGAGGATGCGTAACGCAGCAGCAAGGTGCGGTTTGTGGGGATTGCTAACAAACTGGCTAACCGTGTGAACTGCATGAGAAATATCCGGCCGAGTCATAGTTAAGTAGAGCAAACTACCAACTATCCGCCTGAAAACAGATGGATCATCTAGGGGAGTGCCATCATCGGAACTGAGTTTGGTGTTCAATTCCAGAGGCGTATCAAAAGTGTGAGCATCATCAAGCCTGGCCGACGTGATCAAATCTGTCGCATATTTGCGCTGAAGGACCCTAATGCCCGATTTGTTACGCACAAACTCCAGCCCCAGAAAGTAGGTGAGAGGACCAAGATCCTTCATTTTGAAGTGGCGAGTAAGGTGGTGTTTGAGATCCATAATGCCGGCAGTATCATTGCCACTGATAATCATATCATCAACATATACTAAGAGGAATGTGTAGCCCTTCGATGTCCATCGCAGAAAGAGGGAACTATCAGAGTGACTTTGACGAAATCCGGCCTGAAGGATTGCTGCCCGGAATTTATCAAACCAAGCCCTTGGAGCTTGTTTAAGTCCATAAAGAGCTTTCCTCAATTTGCATACATGCTTTGGAGGACAAGCATAGCCGGGAGGAGGTTTTAAATAAACAGTCTCTCTCAAGTCCCCATGTAGAAAAGCATTCTTGACGTCCATTTGCCAGAGAGGCCAATTGCGGGCCGCCGCGACACAAAGAAGAGTACGAACAGTGGTCATTTTTGCCACCGGTGCAAATGTTTCCTCATAGTCAATTCCATATTCCTGCTTATAGCCCTGTGCAACCAATCTGACTTTGTAACGATCAAGACTCCCATCAGAGTGTACTTTGACAGAGTATATCCATTTGCTGCCAATCACAGAGGCTCCATCCGGGGCCGGTACCAATTCCCATGTTTGATTTGCTTCAAGAGCAACCAATTCCTCCGTCATAGCATCCTGCCAGTAAGCAATCTTGGAAGCCTGGGAATATGAGGTGGGTATAGGAGTACTATCCAAAGAAGTAAGAATAGCAGAAAATCCATAGCGGTTAGGGGCAACAGAAGGACGACTAGAGCGTCGCAGAGAAAGAGTGCTATTAGAAGAAGTATTATTACCTGAAGATTCAGTAGGCGGCGCTGGGAGAGGATCAGGAGAGGGAGTCGCCAGAGGAGGGACCTTATTCCGCCGGACATAGACCTTGGGAAGAGGTGATGGAGAAGCAGACTCCGAGAATTGTGGCAGATAAGATACAGCAATAGGATGACTATCCAAATGTAAAGAAAAGAAGGGAATATGTTCCAAGAAAATAACATTACGAGAAATGCGCATGCGTTTTTCCATTTGATCATAACACAAAAAACCTTTGTGTTCATCACTGTAACCCAAAAAGACGCATTTAGCAGCCTGTGGAGATAACTTTGTGCGCTCGGTAGGAGGCAGATGAACAAAACACAGGCAACCAAAAACACGTAAGTGAGAGTATGAAGGGTTTTGACCAAAGAGAACTCCGTAAGGAGTAGTCTTGCCGAGTACAGTACTAGGAAGACGGTTGATAAGATACACAGCAGTCTGTGCAGCATCGCACCAAGATTTGGGAGGGACTAAGGATGCAATCAACAAAGTACGAACAGTTTCAAGAATATGTCTGTTCTTTCGTTCCGCAATCCCATTTTGCTGAGGAGTATGCGGACAAGATTTTTGGTGAAGAATTCCTTTATCAGAAAGGAAGGCAGAGAATTCATGAGACATGTATTCTCCCCCGGAATCTGATCTAAGAATTTTGATTGCTTTTTGAAATTGGGTTTGGACCATGTTATAAAATTTTTGAAAAATGGAGAAGACTTCAGATTTCATGCGCAGAAAGTAAATCCAAGTGTGACGAGAATGATCATCAATAAATGTCACATAGTATTTAAATCCTGTCCTACTCAGAGTAGGAGCAATTCCCCAAACATCTGAATGAATAATGTCAAATGATGCCAAAGCACGAGCATTATGAACAGGAAAAGGCAAAATATGACTTTTACTTAAGCAACAAGTTTCACACTTAGATTGAGATAAAGAAGACAACATTTTATTATCCAGAGTAGAATCCAGACAGCCAAATTTAAACAAGGAAAGTAAATGGGCATTGTTCACATGACCAAGACGTTTATGCCAAACAGTCCACAATTTATTGACATTAGAAGAAGCAGCAAAGAAGGAATGATTGCCCATGTCCAGCAAAAAGAGGCGCCCGTGCTTACTCCCCGTCGCAATTACCTTCCCAGTTTGTCGCCCCTGAATGACACAACCAGAGGAAGAAAAATGAACAAGATAGCCCTCATCAATAAGTTGTCCTACAGAAAGTAAATTGGCTGATAATTTTGGAACAAAGTAGACATTGGAAAGGGTGATGAGCTGGCCAGTGACACTAGATAAAGTAATGGTACCAACTCCAGAAATGAGTAGTTGATCACCATTAGCAGTGGTAATTTTTTCGTTTCCAAGGTAAGGGTGGGAGTCTGTAAAGCTATGTTCTACAGACGTCATGTGATTTGAGGCGCCTGAATCTAAAAACCATGTAGAAGAGGTGATAGAAGGAGAAAGAGATGCAGAAGAATGAAAGGCAGGAGATGCTATATGAGAATGAGGTTGATACCGACCACCAGATAAGCCCATAGATGCTGGGATGACGTCGTACTTGTCCATTTGCAAGAATGTAGTAGATAAGAGACTACAAAGCAAAACAGCTGAAGAAGAAAGAGAGCAGCACACAAACCAACCAAAAGAAGGTGCTCTGATTTGTTATAAAAAGGCGAATACAGCAGTATTTATACTAACACTGAACAATATTTAATCAGCAGCAGCATCAACAGCATACAGCAGCAAGAAAAGATCAAAGTAGCAGCAGAGGCTTCCAAGCAGAAACAGAACACACAGAGTGCCACAGAGTGCAAAAATTGCACTAAAACAGTCCAGACGACTTGAAAAATTGAGGTGGGATCCTTGTGTGGGGCCCACAGAGGGATCTGATTGGTGATCAGATCAGTAAATAGAGACCAGTATCCAATTTCCTTGCCAGCAGTTCAAGTTTCATCCAAATCCGATCAGAATCAGAAGAGTCAACAGAGAAGCAGAAATCAAAAATCTGCTATGTATGAATGGTGACTACAGAAGTAAATCAGCCCCAACAATGAAATAATAGTGCAGCAATCAGTACACTAGCAGCAATAACACTAAGCAGCAGTAACAAGCAGCATCAACAACAGCAGAAGATAGCCCCCAGACAGTGCCAGATAGCCCAGACAGTGCCAGACGAACTGGATTTTTGGGACCAGATCTGTTCGTGGGCCCCACAGGGTGATCAAAGCACAGATCAGGTTTGAAGATCTTAAAGAAGATCAAAGTTACTTCCTTCAGTCCAAGTATGATGAGATTTGGATACAGATCCACAAATCTGGACGGTCTTGATGAAAACTATCTGACAAAACTTGATTAAAAACGACAGAGGAAGAAGCGGCTGGAACCTACCTCAAAGGTGATGTAAAAATTTCAGAAAAATCCTTAAAAAGATCCTCAAGGATAGTCGATCACAACTGTAGTGGTATCTTGGAGAGACGAAGATGATCCATGGTGGGCCACTGTTGATCAGTGACAGTAACAGAGAGGATTTGCACGCCAGGAAGAAGATCCAACGCCAGGAAGACTCAGTGGATCAATGAGAGAAGAAGATTGATCAATGATAGAAGGTGATAGGGCTCTGATACCATGTAATAATATGTGAAGAAGGGAGAGGAAGAAGAAGAAGATCAGTGGGAGAAGGTCTACCTCAATGGAGGATCGACTGCTTGTATTTATAATTAGATTGTGCCTTAATCAAGGCTCTAAACATGCTAAGTATACAAATTAGAATAATCAAAGAATATCTCCTAATCTATACAAGGAAAGAAGAGGAAAGAAATCAGCTATACAATCTCAACAATATCCCACGTGAGGGATTATACATGGGCCTGGATGGGCCTAGGCCTAACATAAATGCCTGTTATCTTCTACAGTTGCAATGTCTCAATGCCAACCGAAAATGATTATCACAGATCAAGATCCAGCTATGAGATGTGCGATTGCCACTATGCTGCCAAACACCTTTCATCGCTATTGTATGTGGCACATAATGAAGAAAGCACCTGAAAGATTGGGTGCTACCTATAGGTTTGAATTTAAAGATAGTTTTGATCACATCGTATGGAACTCTGAGACGGTGGAAGAGTTTGAGTCAAATTGGAACTCAATGTTGGCATCGTATCAGCTACAAGAAAATAAGTGGTTATGTTCGTTGTATGACATTCGTGAAAAATGGATTCCTGCATACTTTAGGCATGTTTTTTCAGCTAAAATGAGATCAAGTCAACGTAGCGAGATTATTAACTCATTTTTTGATAAATATGTAAGCAAGAAGAATACTTTGGTAGATTTCATCATGCGGTTTGAGAGGGCCATTGGTCGTCAAAGGTATATTGAGAATAAAGATGATCATGAAAACATTGACACAAGGCCACACATGGCAACGAGCTTAGATATTGAGCAACAAATGGCGGATGTTTTGACAAGAAAGAATTTTGATAAGTTTCAAAATGAACTAAAGGAGGGCATTTCTTATGGCACAATGTTGATTAAAGATACCGGGTCCACAAGAGTATATATTGTAGAAAAATTGGGTCATCCAAGAACAAGATGCGAGGTTGAGTATAATGTATCTGAGAATATAGCATGTTGTTCATGTATGATGTTTGAATCGGATGGGATTCCATGTCGGCATATCATTCTAGTACTTAGAAATAGCCTCGTTTCACATTTGCCTAGCTATTATATTCTTAAAAGATGGACCACGTTTGCAAACAAAAGAGTCGAATGCGGTGTGGCGGACAAGAAAGTTCGTGGAGATTGTGATACTTCATTATTATTGAGAAGAAGTCATCTTTCATATAAATTTGGTAAGTGTCTTGACAAAGCATGCTCTTCTTATGACGCATACAAATTTGCTCAGAATTGTTTAGATAGTCTCGAAAAAGGACTACAAGATATGAACATTACAAGTGATGAAGTAACACAAGGTAGTCTTATGAGAATTCCATCCACAATCGATGTTCACCTGCCTAACCATGCAAATACTAAAGGAAGTGGAAAATGGATAAAAGGAGATAAGGAAAAGGCAATAGAAAAGGCTATAAAGGGCAGACTCTGTCATGGATGTAAAAAGCGAGGAGTAGATCACGACAAACGCAATTGCCCTGCTTTGAGAGAAAAGTAAGTAGTTGTATAATTTTTACTTCTTTAATTTTTTTATCATGATTTCATCCATTTTCTAATAAATACAAAATTTATATGCAGGTTGCCTTCATCCATGTCAGATGGACTTGTTTATAATGAATCACAAGCTTCCATAACATGCATATCAAATGAAGAACACGTGGAAGAAATGTAATCGATTCTCTTTAATTGTCCTCCCAAAACGGATCCAGAGCATAACCAGATGGTCTATGCTATCAGAAAACAGAGGAAGAAACTCAACTTCAAGAACCTTTATAGCATTTTTTCTGTTTAGGCATTTGTTGTCTTGTACATGGCCTTTTTGTATAATGCTATATATATGAGTCTTTTTGTAATTTTATGTAACTGGGGCTATTTTGCAGCAGTTATGTTTTCTTTTTGGTAAATTGATGTAATTGCAGTTGTATTTTGATTTATAATCGTCGGTTCAATGTGAATGCTTATATTTAGAAGCAGTTGTATGTGATGCTTCAGGTTGTAAAACCCAACTTAAAATGACATTTGAATGCTAACAACATTATGCAAACATCAGTTCTTGATTGTGGGGAGAAGATGATAACTGCATCTGTCCATTTATATTACTATTATCAATAGAACTCCATGTTCTTTTGGTCTTTGGGGCTGAGAATTGCATGAGGCACTACAGAAAATATGACCAAGCTTTACTAGAGAAATACATACAAGCCTTATGTATTAACTTCATGACCACAGTTTATCAAGGCCCGTTGAAGATATTCAACTTTTATTGGTCCACATATTTCAACATCAAGTATAAATAAACATACAACCCGTACACAACCTGTAATCATACAGCTAGAGCATCAAGTGACTACAATCTAAGCATCAACCTAAGTTCATTTGATTATAAATGAGATTGCAGTCCTATGTGTGAGCCCTTTTTTGAGTTGCAATGACTTCCTTCATTACTAGCCCATAAATGACCCAAGTGATACCATGACCATTTTCACATGTAGTAGTTTGACACCATATTCCATGAATTTCTTTTTGGTTGAAACAACAGTAAGTTTTCCTTTGCAGGAACATGTTATGAACAACCCAATCACCATAAGGCTGGCCTGATGCCATATAATCCCTCCTGGGCAAGTCCATGTTTAGTTGTTTGTTGCAAGCAGAGCCAGTACACTCAATATCTGATCATTCCACCATTCCAACATTCAGAAAATGGTATCACTCCAACATTCAGCATTCAATTACATTACCAAGTTCAAAATCAAAATCATCCTGTAGAATTGCTCAAGAACTCAACACTCCTTGTTCTCCTCTCCCATCATGAAATCATGGGCCATATGGTACATTCAAAATTTATAATCGTTTCAACATACAGAAAATGGTACATTCAGATGGATGTTTGAATACAGAGATACACCATTGTTTGCAGACAGTTGTCTTGACATAAATACCTGCACATTTTTATTTATTTTTTGTATATCCCATTACAACATCCAGCATCACTTAATCAGAAGAAAATTTAGAAAATCTGTTAATCAATCCAAAATCAATAAGAGAAATGGGATACTGTCATAGGTTAGTTCAAGGATTTAAGTAGTTAGGGACTAGAAATTTAGGGTATTAGAGATTAGGGATTTTGAGATTAGGGCTTGCTTAGGGGTTGGAGAAATGGGATTAGGGGTTTATGGATTAGGGCTTGCTTAGGGGTTGGAGAAAGGGGATTAGGGGTTTGGGGATTAGGGCTTGCTTAGGGGTTGGAGAAGGGGGATTAAGGGTTTGGGGATTAGGGCTTGCTTAAGGGTTGGAGAAAGGGGATTATGGTTCGGTCTTAGCAATTAGGCGATGGGAGATTAGGGTTTGGCTGAGGGAGAGACGGGGCTGCATTGGGTCAAGTTGGGTTGTTAGGCTTTGAGAGAGAGAGTTGGCATCCGTATGAGGCTGGTGGCGAACACGAGCATCGGATCTAGGAGGAGTGTGACAGGGAGGAACTTCAAGTCTTGCTAGGATTTCTTGCTTTGAGTTATCACAGAGGTGGCAAGCATGAGTATTGGATCTAGGAGGAGCTTGATGGAGAGGAGCTTCAAGTCTTGAGCTTTGGGTTTTTGCAGAGTGGGAGATGAGAAAAGAGTTTGCTTTTCAACTTGGACTTGATAAAGTGGACTTTGCTCTTTAAAATAGGGCCCGCCCACGGTTTTAAATTTCATTGTATCCATCGCACCCTCAGTTCATCGCACCTGATCAACTCTATATATATATATATATATATATATTAATGCAAACAAACAGGTCCAAGCAAACCTGTTTCTTCAATCACAAGTCCGATTGAATCCCAGGTTTCCCTTTACTCACACTTGGCCCACCTGCTGGATGAATGTAAGTCACACACATTTTATCATGCTGGTTGGCATGCAGGAGGTAATCAGGTTTGTCGGCTGGCTCTTATGATTATACCGCTAAAGACTCTCGACAATTTTTTTACTGTAGACAAGTGCATATATTAGAGATTAGAGATGGAACCAGGGAGTGGCCTTACCTACAAACACCCGTGAGTTTGACCATCTGTCTCCATTCAATTCTACTTCATCCTTAACTGCAGATGTTGCACATGAGGATTGTCTTCACAGGATTCTACAATATATCCATTAACCTCATCTTCTATAGTAATACACAGTTAGAAAAGTGTAACTGAATGGAAACCATAAGTGAAGTGAGAGACCACAATTTTGAAATCACTCAATCATAAACTCTGCAAATAATACATTCTAAACAAAACAAAAAAATGATGCTGCTGTAATTTCCATATATGACGTTCCTTCTCTCAGTTTTAAGCAACAGTTACAACAAAAATGAAGCAAAATTGAAAAGGATAATTCATACAAGCAAAAGCATGACATCGAAATGCTTGAGGACAAATGGTTTAAGAAAACAACACAAAATACAATTTTAAGTTGAAATGTTTATCTCTTATGGGAAGGTAACCACCAAAGAATCATCCAATTTCATCTGTGTCCAGAGAGATGGGGCTATGTTTTACTTCCTTAGAGGCTTGTAGAGGACCACTGTAACGTACTTGGACTGAAACCTGTGGGTCAATCCGAGTGCAACCAGGGACTGAGAAGCCCACCCTTTTTCTATAAATAAGTGGTTGAGAACAACATGCTGAGGCCTTGCAGAAGCATCTGTGACTGGGTTCTGCATCCCAAGGATTGTGAGATGCAGTTGTGGTGGAACAGACAGAGGCTCCTTTGTAAAATCTTCATCGACTGGAAATAGCTGGTCATAACTTGAGTCTGGTGATGTTGGGGGCTGAAACTCAGCAATGCCTTCTATATTTTCTGGCACGTAATCCTGCAAAAGATATATGGAGGTTACCAATTGCAAAAGAATGGAAATGAAAGTCATCAAATATGAAGACCAGGGAGTATGTATTTAGCTTGCACATTGTTAGTTCATTTGTTAAATTCATTTAGTTTGCATAAGTGAGGTGCATTTTCAATTTTTCATTGATCCAGACTGTTGATATGATATGATGTTACTGGTACCAAAGTCCATGCTCCAAGAAAAAGTCCCATAAGGGAAAATCCTAACATCCAAATTGAAAGCTTAAAAATGAATAGAGAATAGCAGTAGTATTTGAGGTCCATGCTCCAAAAGAAGTCCAAGAAATGAAAATACTCACATGAAAAATGGAAACCAACAAATGAAAGGAATAGTAGCCTCAGCTACGGAATAATAGCAGCGTTCTTAGCAGTAGTAAAATGTCAGTAGTAGCCTAAGCAGTGATAGAAAGTCCACAAGACGAGCTCCTAACATCCCAATAGAAAGCAATTAGTGGCACTAGGCACCCAATCAATAAATAATGTGTGGGGCCTGCTTCATCTCACCATTGACCACCTCCACCTAATTCATCACAATCACATTTACTCACACCACCTAAGTAGGCCTGACCTCATCTAATTTTTGGCAGCTATACCATCTTCAGTGGGTACCACACTATCTCATCAATCTCACAATCACATTTCCACATCACCACCAATGGTTCCCACCATTCTCATCCCACCATCATCATCCATTCCACATCAACCCTGGTAGGCCACCCTTCATCATCATCCACTACCAAAACTAATGAGCCCTGGTTTTATTCCATCGACCATCGCCACATGGGTTTGGTGAATCTTGTTTCACCCACAAGCATTGCACCCTCATCCCTTCTAGGCCATGTTTAAACTATGTTTCAACCTAGGAAGCCCCCATCTCAGGCTCACATCCTCATCACTATGTCCTCTACGAACACCACCTATGGGACCGATACTGTTTCATACATATGCAAGGATAGATCAAGGCACTGATAAAAAGTTAGTAGTAAGGATGAAATACTCATCACTTCTAGGCTTCTAGCACCCCTATTCGCATTTCTCCTTTTACTCTGAATAGTTATATAATTTAAGTTTTTAATAAGTTTGAATTTCAAGGTGTCACAGATCAGTGCACCAAGTAAGGATGCCTATGAAGCTCAACTTTTGCCTATCCCCTTTTTTCTTGATTGACAATGGCAATGACGTATTATTAAATAGTTAAGTCATGGAATCAGCAACGTTGATAATCTCAGAAGTATGGAGAACTCAACTGCTTAAAACTACTAGATGCACCACATGCATACTTTTGTGAGATCTGACTTCCAAACCATCAATCAGATGGGCCAAACAAGCATTTGCTTGCCCTTCCTTGGCCCTTAAATAATGCTGGTCCACTTGGCAGGTGGGCCAGATCATTGAATAATGGACCAGTCTAATTTTCTGGGCATAGCTTAGATCACATGGTCAGGGATATGCACATCAGAGCCAAGTCTAGGTGTTCTCTGCTTGGACACTTGAGACTTTGTATGTATCAGGAGAGGGGATGAATACATACATGCACATCAAGAATATTAGTGAGGCAGCCCATCTCGTCAGCTACATAGGGAAGATCAGGAATATATCTCCATTCACCATCCACAAGGAACTTGTAATGGTAAGTACCAGAAGTAAGGACCAGCAGAATGGAATGATCCTTGCCTGATCTCTGCAAAATCTTCCTGGAATTTTCACATTGTTATTGTCACACAGTTTTAGAAATTCAAGTTTTATACTCAGATTATTGTTGTCACCATAAAGAGTGGCTATGATGCATTTAAATTTAAAACACACTGAATTGTATCTAATTAGAACATCTTGGCAGAATCAGTGGTCATCCCTTTTGTTTTATAGCTCTAGCCCGGCAAATCAAGACCATTGGACGTAAGATGCTGTTTTCCTGAGTTTTCCACCCCAAATTAATATTGTAGCTGGAAAAACTGATGCTTATTTGGAGCAGGAAAGAAATGCAGCATCTTACCTGGAGTGGTTTTTCATTTCTATGCCAACCCAGATAGCAAAACAAACAACCATAATCATCCTCAAAATGTTTAAGATGATTGCAATTTTGGCTGCATCATTAGCACACCCAACATTTCTATGACGTAATGATTAAAAAACCCTCAAATTTTGTGTGTGCTTTGTGTGTGTGTGTGTGTGTGTGTGTGTGAGAGAGAGAGAGAGAGAGAGAGAGAGAGAGAGAGAGAGAGAGAGAGAGAGAGAGACAGTTATACCTTGATGTCCAATTGTCCCATGAGCCTTCTACTGCAACATCCTTCCCTTCATAGTTCCATGTGATCATGGTAGGTATTCCTTTCTCAGGGGAAAGATCTGAAAAACTATGAGATTCATTCATCCACATCTTATTGAAAACTGGAGGAACATCAGAAACCCTCTGTAAGGGGGCAACAGGAACCTGAACACTTCAACAAGAGTGGAAAGTAAATGGCATAATCCAATAAAAGAAAATAAAAGGTTTAACTACTGTAATAAAGAAGTAACACTCCCCGGCTGTAGCTAAGCTTGTTAGTGACAAAAACATCCACTGTGAGGGGTGAGTGTATGTGTACCATGTAACACCAAGGACCGAAACGAAAAAAGAAAAAGAAAAGAAATAAACTCATATAGACTGTCAGCCAATAGCATATAAATGAATCATTCAGCAAGTGTCTGGATGTTGTTGGAATCACTTAAGCTGCACCATTTATCTGGTAGATGTTTCCTTTACCACATCAGTAGTAAGGTAAATAAGGTAAAAAGCCACTCAAAATTAGAGATGAGACGGGGTCCTTAAATGCATAAATGCCCAAAGGACCCGAGTGAAAAGATCGTCAACAGGTCCAGCATTGGACCTCTTTCTAATTCGGTTTGCGTTGGCGTCCATATCAGATACCTGAATAAAATTCGGGTCCAGATTTGGTCCATCGGTTTACACCTAAAATTTACTAAAATTTATTTCAAAGACCAATCCATCTCTACAGTAAATTAGTATTAGACTTCCAACAATTGCAAATGTCAATTCTATCCGTTCCAAAATTAAATCTGATTCATTTAGAGTTCTTCTGTTTAAAAGGAACCAAATTGAATCATAGAATCACGTTGACTGGGTTATCAACAAATTTTAATCACAATACATAATACCACATTAACAATATTGCATCAAGACACATTGGATCCTAGAACAAACTCATCAATTCTCAAAAGATGATACTTTTACATGATCACGCAAAGATCCAATCGCTTCCAGATCTCAACAAAGAACCCAATCACAGAAAATAAGAAGTAAATCAATGGTATGTGGGCTCAACCAGTTACATTCAAATAAAGAAACAAGCTAAAGATCAAATATCATTTCTTTCTTAACATTAGTGTCCAAGATTGAAATTTCTCTCACCAATTAAAAGGAGGAAAAAGAACAACTTTTTAAAAAAACTCAATACAAAGCAACAATACAAACAAAACCCAAAACCATATACAAGAAAAACAAGACACCAAATTGATGATCTTTCCCACATTGGAATCCAATATTTGGAATTCCTTCTCTTTCTTTAGAAAGAAAAGGAGACAAGTTTTCAACCAAATTTCTATACCAAAGAACAATTCAAGTGAAACCCACGATCAAAAACAAGAAAAAAAAGAAACCCAATTGGCGAAATCAATTGAGAATACCTGAGGAGCAAAGAGAAGAGGAGATTGAGACCGCCCAGGGCTCTCGGGCGGGGAATTCCCCATTGAATCCAATGATGGTATGTGTGCCCGGCGGCGACCCGCATTCTCCTGGGAGGCCGGGTCGACATCGGATCTAGCTAGATCTTCGATCCCATTGACATTCCCCATTGATAGTTTTGAGAGATTATCAGATCTGCTTCTGATTGCATCAAGGAAAGCAAAAAAAAATGAGAGAGAGAGAGAGAGAGAGAGAGAAATAAATAAGAGTTGCAGAAGCCGGGAAGAAGAGGAGGTGGAAAGCGTTGCGCCAACAGTGCAAGAGATGGTGAATGGGCATATGACACGTGGATGTTTATACAAGTGTCTAGGTGGGTCCCAAAGTTTATATCCAGTGGAGTCCGGGCTCTCTGTGTTTTCATCGATCTTAAATCTCCAACTAGAGGTGTAATGATTCGGTTAACCGGTCAATTTAGAAAAATCGTTAACCGAACCGTAATCGCGGTTTTCTGTCTTTACCGTAACCACGGTTAACCGTATTATTGATAACTATGAAATGCCTTCCTCACATAAGAAGATAAATGTGAATGATTGAAGGTAAAATGACACATAATGAGCAATTAAATAAGGTGAAAAATATTTTATTC
This sequence comes from Cinnamomum chago, assembly GCA_038049695.1. Taxonomy (NCBI): domain Eukaryota; kingdom Viridiplantae; phylum Streptophyta; class Magnoliopsida; order Laurales; family Lauraceae; genus Cinnamomum; species Cinnamomum chago. Next base: position 121,497,087 of record CP142451.1, read on the forward strand.
AACACCCTTATTTTTTCTTTTATTTGTAAATGGTACGATTAATCGTATTATATGGTTCAGTTTGGTTAATAACTGTGAATTATTACAGAAAACCGTAACTGAACCGAACCGTGTGATTTTTGGATTTCATTAACCGCAACCGTAACCGAACCGGGTGAACTCAACCTTCAATTCACTTTCGATTTCTAAAGAAGGGGAAATCAGGGGTCGATACCAAGACCTCTAGCTTCGAAAAAGGAAGAAACCGTGGTCCTGACCACTCGGCCAACCCCTTGTCATTCATGTAACTATTATTGCATTAAAATTTAAAAACATTCAATCGACCTCAAGGGCTTTTTTTTTTTACTATAAGTCTTATGCAAATCTTTTTTGCTTGGTATGATTGTTGTCCCTTGATTCATTGTGTTTTTTTTTTTTTTTTTTTCAAGAATCTCGAATCTCAATCATCTGACATGCTTATTTTAACATTTGAAATCTTTTGAATTCATTGACATTTTTCGTAATTTTTAGATGCTCCACTTTAGAAGAGGATTCAAAATTCTCAATATCCTAAATTTTAGTATAAAAACAGAGCCAAAGGAGACCATTTTAAGCAACTCAGAGTCTTAATAATTTAGGTGTCATTGTAGAGTTTGACTCCTTTTAACTTGATTTTATCCTTTGATTTATAGCGTTTCTTTAAAATAAAAGTTAAATCCACTTTTAAATTGGTCATATATAAATATCTTAATAAAACTTTAGATATAAATATAATATATAGCTTTGTTGATTAGAGAGGTGTGAGTTCGAGTCCTAGAAAAAGCAAGAGATGTTATATATAATTCAAAATCAACTACTTTAATCAAATACGCAACAACATGAATAAGATTAGTATCTCGCGACTATGATAATCTACCAAATCTTTCTTATATATTGAAACTAGGGAGTTTCATCTAGATGTTATATCTCCTGCATTCAACTGCAGAACTCTATAGAAAGTGAATGAGCCAGTGTGGCTTTTGAAAGAAACACAAATTTTGAGGGTTGTTGGACTAATAACTTACTGGATTCAAAAGACTTTCTGCCCTAGCCATTTACAAAATCTTTTTGCAGATATTTGACAATTATTTAATATAAGCCACCAAATGAACATGCAAAACAAATTTTTTTTTTTTTACCTCATCTCTTATTTCCTTCTGGCTTTAAATTATACAGATACAACATCTAACAAACATGATGTTTTTATTAATAGCATGATCAAAAGCTCTCTTGAATCAAGTATAATTTTATATTGCACCCATGCAACATGATATAAATATGATGACTTTGTTTATGGATAGATCTTTTGCTCTCTTATATCAGGCAGGACAAGTGGCTTCTACAAACTTTGTCACCTGATCTATTACAGAGAAGGTTGCACCATTGAAGGATATGGCTGCAAAAATTGGTTCATGGGTTGGACCATTGAAGCCCTTGAAATCTGCCGGTTGATTAGTTCTAGTATTATGCATGTATTCATGGGTCCTGGGGTCATCAACGGCTGTGATCTCATCTAGATGCATTACCTCCACACGTGTGACACTTGGGGATTGAGCGTTGTAGCCTTTCCATCTGGATTTTTTTTCCATCTTCGCTCGTTCTCTCTCTCTCTCTCTCTCTCTTATCGTTTGAAGAAGAACAGTATCTCCTTCTCCTCTGCTCTCTACTTCTGCAACAAAATCCAGGAGAATCTCCATTAATGGCGTCTGAAACCCTCTCAAATCCAACCAAAATCCACTTCTAAGAACTGGGTATTCTTCACAATCCCTCTTTATCCTCTCCTCTCTCATCAATGGAACTCTACTCTCCTCTCACCCAACTCCCCAAACCACCCTCAGACCTCTCCTTCTCTTCCTCTCTTTCACACTTTTCTCACAAAACCCACCTCAGAAGCCCCATTTCCAGACACCCCATCTCGCCATTCCGGCGTATCTCCGCCGTGGCGGTCGGCCCACCTCAAGAAACCCCCCAAAACGCCCCAAACTCCCCTCAGAGACTGCTCAAAGAGCTCGAAGAGCGTAAAAAAGTTGCCTTTCCAAAGAAAAAGCTCCCCCCAAAACGATTCATCCTCAGACCCCCCTTAGATGATGCGAGATTGGCCGAGAGATTCCTGAACAGCCCCCAGTTGTCCTTAAAGTCGTTCCCTTTATTGAGTTCTTGCCTCCCATCGGCCCGCTTCAACAACGCCGATCGGACTTGGATGGATGAATACCTGCTTGAAGCCAAACAGGCTCTGGGTTACCCACTTGAGCCATCTGATCGGTTGGGGGACGATAACCCGGGGAAGCAATTCGATGCATTGCTGTATTTGGCGTTTCAGTACCCGTCCTGTGAGAGGACGAACACCCGCCATGTGAGGTCTGGGCATTCGAGGCTGTGGTTTCTGGGGCAGTATGTGCTGGAGCTGGCATTCGCGGAGTTCTTCTTGCAGAGGTACCCGAGAGAGTCGCCGGCGCCAATGAGAGAGAGGGTGTATGAATTGATTGGGAAGAGGTACTTGCCTAAGTGGATTAAGGCTGCAAGTTTGCAGAATTTGGTTTTTCCCTTTGATGAGATGGATAGAATGCCGAGGAAGGACCGTGAGCCGCCGGTGAAGTAAGTTTGAGCTTAATCATGTATTTTGTTTGTTCTCTTCTAAGTTCTGTTTTGATATTGGGGATTTGGGGTCTTGATTCTTGAATGGTTATGATTAAAGACTTGGTAGAATCTGTTGCGAAAAAGTTGGTTATTCTTTCCTTAGTTTTTATGAAACAATGAAGCTATTGTTTTCCTGTCATGCTCTTTGTACTTTTGAGCGATTGTTGGATTTTGGGTTTACTGGATTTGGATGATTAAGGAAGTTAGATTGTTAACCTGGTGGGCCTTTTGTGGATTGAGGTGGACAATTCTAGCTATTAGATTGTTTGGATTGCAAAGTGGTTGGTTAAAAATGATATATTGTCAATGGTCTTTTACACAAAGGAAAATGTAATCTCGCCAAAATGACTGGGATACCAATACCATTCAAAAGAAAACTTGGGATTCTTTGATGGAGGCTATTTTTACCTTTTTGGCCTGTTGATCAAGCGTAAGGAATCCCACAAGCATAGGGAAGCCCACCTAATGATCACAGAATCACAATTCAAATGACGTTGGGTCGGGTGCGTGGCCGGGTTTGATGCAGAAAGGTTCTTGGTATGTTCAGAAAAATTTGTAGAAATGTTGGGTTCATAACTTCCTTGTTCTGGTTTGTCCCTGAAAACTGAATATGATTAGCTAGATAATTTATAAACGAAATTGGAGAATGGTTAGCGATTAAGTTTGTATCATTTTTGTTGCATGTTGAAAGTTATCATGTAATCATGTTTCTTGTACCTCTGAATGCATTCTAACTTCTTTCTATATTTGTTTTGTGAATTGGTAGGTGTGTCTTCTGGGCTCTCTTTGGAGCAATATATTTGTGTTTTGGCATGCCTGAAGTATATCGAGTTCTTTTTGAGGCATTCGGAATGGACCCAGAGGATGAGAGCTGCCAGCCAAAATTAAGGAGGCAGCTTGAGGATGTAGATTATGTTTCAGTTGAATTTGAAGGCAAACAGCTTAGCTGGCAAGAAGTTGCTGCCTATAAGGTAGTTATCCTGCCTCCTTCCTCCATTTCTGCTGTATAGTGAGATTTTTTGAATGCTTGGCTTTATCTTTTACTATGTCCTATAGAAATTATAGAGTTCTGATGCAGTGGGTTCTGTGTAGTGTCTGTTACACCCACTCTAACCTTGTGAGGTCCCATAGTGGATGGGAGAGACCACAAAATTTGTACAGGTGGAAGATCATAACAATCCAATGCCTATTCCCTAGAGGTTACTTTATTTCTTTTTTTACTGTTGGTTTTAGGGTAGAAGTCCTTCCGACGGGACAACGCTTTAATGATGATGGCTGTTAGTTTGCTACTGATCAGAATTTAAGGTCTACTAGTCTAGTAGATTTTTGGGGCCTCCTACATTATGGTGGGTACTAACAGATCAGCGGTCAGTCTCATGCTTGTTGGCCCATGTTTTTGGACTGTCTTTCAGGAAATTATTCATGTTCTGATGCATCTGGACTCTATATGCCTGTCATTTCGTAGAAAGGCTGAATTTGAACTTTGACTAAAAACTCCTTTCTGTGCAGCCTCCTCAAGATGCACTTTTTGCACATCCAAGGCTTTTTAGGGCATGTGTGCCTCCGGGAATGCATCGGTTCCGAGGAAATATCTGGGACTATGATAGCAGGGTCCACGTCATGCGAGCATTGGGGTATCCGTTGCCAATGACTGACAGAATCCCAGAGATAACTGAAGCCAGGAGCATTGAACTGGGACTTGGCCTTCAGGTAATCCTAGCATTTTCTATTTTTCTTTCCTTTTTTTTACCTTTTTTTTTTCATTCCTAATGTCTACTTTTTGTGGTCCATGATTTCCAATCGGATAGGAGCTTAGCAGTAATACATTCACTGGAAACTTATATAGTATGCGATACATTTTGTCACCATCTACTCAACCTTATCATTTATTGTATGTTCAACATGTACTGTTGACAAACTTGCATTTGTTGGGGTTCAGGAATGTCTTAACCCACAAAAAGTCATCTTATTACATCCCCTGCTGTTTCTCAGTTGGTTAGGGGACATGGGTGTGTGTGAAAGTGCATGAGTCCAAGTCCTCCATGTAGCAAAAAAAAAAAGAAAAAAAAAAGAAAAAAAAAAAGAAGGTCTTCTTCTTTCATGTGGTGGTGGTGTGGTTAATGGAAAACTTGCTTGCCAGGAATATACCATAGAGTATAGACCAAACAAGCTGTAACTTTTAACATTTATTATTGGTTGGATGTGATATATACTTCTTGCGAAGAACAGTATTGCCGACCACAGTTAGCTGGAATAAGGCTATGATGATATTGTATGAGAGAACCTTAGTTTAGATGCAAGCAGTATTATCTTTTGCATTTTCCATTATGCAACTGTTGGGTTTTGCTTAGCCCACAAATGTCTCCACATTCAGCCACATGTAGACTGACATGTCATGCTACTACATCCAGTCCATTCAACAGTTGGATCCCACTGTGTAAATGTCCTGCAAAATCACGCGAGTGCACTTATCAGGTGGGCCACACGTGAGAATGTAAACTGTTGAAGCGACATTTGTGGTTTTCCATGTTTTATACATATATGGACTATCTTTGAGTGGATTATCTTGATTTTCAGGCCAGATTATTATAGGGTGAGATCCACCTGTTGCACATGGCTTGCATTGTGGCACATGATTGCATGCAGGCTAAAGACCTCCGTGAGTGTGAATTTTGAACTCACGACCCTTCTTACTCTATTCCAGTAACTTTTGACCTCCATTTGTTATATATATATATAAAGCCCCCTTTGACCTCCATTTCATACGCTTTTGTGGCCATCAACATATCTTCTGCAATTTCCTTAAACTGTTGGGACGTCTACCTATTCCAGCAACCCTTGATCTCCATGTCATTCTCTTTTGTGGCCATCAACATTTCTTCTGCAATTTCCTTAAACTGTTAGGGCACCTATTTGGAGCAGGATTCGGTTTAGACATTCTCCAAAACCTTGGCCTGCTTCTCTGCCTTGTTATCTTGTACAAAGTTGTCCCACTTGTACTTTCATTCTTTGATTCACTACATCCCTATTGCATGCTCCTGCTTCTCCTTTCAGTGATGGATTTAGAATAGAAAATCAGAGCTTTTTATTAATCGGTAGTAAATAAACAGTTTTTGTATTGATTAAGGATGGGTGTATCTCTGTGGGGGTGGGTGGGTCATGGGTGGTGGCAACAATCATTAAAGCTCAGCCCCCATTCTGGCAGATGTGTCAACTAGTCCGAACTAACCACTAGCTTATGGATGGGGTATGCGTCGGCGTTCTCCCAGAATGGAAGATGATGGTCATACATCTCTGCCCATTTTTCTGGACAATTGCATAATTCCTCTTTCCATCACTTCTTTGTGGGTTAAACCCATCAACAGACAGTTCTTTTCTGGAATTTTGGGGCATATTCTGTCCATGCCAGGCCAATCATATCGGCGACTTAGATGGCCATGATTTGCAGGAATGACAGGCCTCTATAGTTCCTTGGGATAATTTATAAAAGCTTCAACAGTTGGTCATGGATTTAAACATATCCAGATCCTGTAATACTGTATCATCTAATTTGTGGTCCTTCATTATACAATTTTACTGTTTATCCTGTTAGATCTCATTCAAATTACTGGGTGCTGATATGTATATTTGTTTTTTGCCGAATCACAGCTGTGCTTCTTACACCCATCAAAATACAAGTTTGAGCATCCTCGGTTTTGCTTTGAACGGTTGGAGTATGTTGGCCAAAAGATTCAGGTAAATAGTTTGGCTTATTTATATTTCCTTCCATTTAGTAACTTGCCCCTTTTGTCATTGTTAAGAAACATGCCTTTAATATGACTAAAAGAACACAAGTCAAAGACATGATCTGAATTCTGAATAAAAGAGCGATGATGGGCACCTCATAATTGACCCAAGAAAGCCTATCAATTACTTCTCCGTTACAAACATTAACTGCTAATTTCAGAAGGAATTTTAGTTTTAAATTCTATAATGGAATCATATGTTTTGTTTCATTTGCAAACTTCACTGGTGCACAGCTCTGCTTTTGACTGAGGAATTAGGAATTTTGTCACCCTTGACCTGGTCATATATTATGTATATGGTTCCTTGCAGCTTGACTCACGAAGTCATGAGTATGTACATGTATGATTCATGTTTCATGAATCGTCATCCAGACCACTTGAACTGATGAATTGTACCACAATATGCAATGCCCCATATATCTCCCAAAAGCATTGTAGCCCTCCATTGTTTGTCATTTATTTTGGGGTGCACTGAATGATGACATTGCTTTATTGTCATTCTTATCCTTGAAAGTTGGACCATTAATCAAACGGTTGATAGCATGGTCTTTCCACTGTCTGGCCTTTAATCAATGGTCTAGATAATTGAACAATGAGCTTTTTAAGACTAGAGGCCGGATGGATCTACTTTAATGGCATATCCTCGAGGCTAAATATCAATAAATTTTCTTGGCCGAGAATTTTTTTCTTTCATCTTATATTATACGTTACCATGCCGGACTCTGCCAAGCAATGATTGTAAGCCACCAGTGTACATTTCCTTTAAACATCTGGTATACATTGCATCCTTGCAGTTGAATCAGACCCAGCCAGGCATAATCCAAGCCTGACAGGCCCAGACAAACCCTGCACAGGCCTGGACCAGCCTAAACCAGCAAGATCCCAACAGTATCAAGGCGTGGGGATCCGCGGCAGGTCCCTTGTGGGCACCACAGCTCTAGTACTCAACTGGGCAGAAACCAGTTCCCTGGTTGTGTTTGGATTTACGTCTTTATTTACTTCGATATTTGGGAGTAATTAGGAGTTGAATTCTGCTGATTAAGAAGTTCTATTCTTAGTAAAGTAGGATTTTTTTCATTGGAATAGGAGCTTGATAAAAAAATAATAATAATAAAGTTTACTGATAATGCTATAGGACTATTTCTAAGAATTTTTTTTTCTTCAGAAACAAAAATTTCCTTTCACCTAGATGTCTTACTAACCATGCGCGAGGATTTCTAGTTTCCAATAGTCACTGTAGACTATTTGAGAATTCTTTTGCTGGTTCAGTGGAGTATCTATCACAGGATTGTACAATCAACTGGGATTGTGCATCCTCTACTGCTGTTCACATTCCCACTTACGAGTCGTCTGGGGCTGCTCACTTAACTCTTGAATTTAATCGAGACAGCTACAGTACTGTCCCATCTGGACCACAAGGTACAGTCTGTATCTGGTTTCTTCCCAACTCTTACTATTAATTTTCAAAACCCAAGTCTCTGCAAACCTCAGGCTACCGAAGCTGTCCGTCCAAGTGCAGATTGCATTGAATTTGACTTGAAGTGGTTGAGCAGGGTCTGAGACTCTTGAGTTGCAAATAGTGTTCCATTCAAGCCTGTGGTAGAACCTGGAGTGAATTCTATCCTTTGCTAATAGTTAGGTCTGTCCCTTATTTGAGGCATCTGGACTCCTTGCTAATCGATCCAGGTTAGCTTGGCTATGCCTTCAGAATTTCTTTGACTGACATCTGCCTCTCTACTTGACCCCAAACCACATGCACAATGTAATTATAAATATCATATCTTATTTCTTGCGATGCTGATGGTTGACTTTTTTCTTCTTATGCAGGACCTAGTGATGGCTGAGAGGCTGCTCATGAAGCACCTTGATGCCCCTGGGCGGTGGTTACAGGAGAAGCACCGCCGGCTGCTTATGAACAAGTTCTGTGGGCGATATGTAAGAGACAAGTACCTCCACAAATTCGTTATCTATGGTGAGCAGGTCCAAGACAAATACGAACATAACCGAAGGCTGAGGAATCCAGCCACCACTGCTGTGAACCAAGCCATTCATGGACTTGCGTACACTGTCTATGGGAAACCAGATGTGAGGCGCTTGATGTTTGAGGTATTCGACTTTGAGCAGATCCAGCCAAAAGTAGTGTGAAGTTACGCCAGATTCTGATGGTTTATGTGAAAAGGCGTGGATGCTCTTTCATCCTTTCCACTCCTGATTTGGTCTGGAGAGGATTTTTGTGGTTTTTCCATGCTAAATGTGAAATTTTCGTCCAAATTGGGGATGTGGGTTGGGCTTAAATCAATGTAATTGAGTGAAAGGCTGGTACGAACTTTTTAAATCAGCGCTCTTGATGTGACATAGGCAAGTTAAATTATGAGAATGTAGTCTTTATTGTTAACATGATCATACAGCGCTTCAAAGTTTGCCAATGGAGATGCAGGGCCGGCCATTGATACTGAATGCACTTTGAGAAAACCTGGTGCAACCTGTTGCTTTTACATCTTTAATTTACTTATCAGTGGCCTCTCAAGTCCTCTCTTAAGAGTATCAGATGACAACTAATAGTGGTTAGTATTTGAAAATATCTTTTTGAACTGCTGGTTTGGCTTAGATATTCTTGTCAAAGAAACAGGCAAAAGCGTCTGTTGGTATTCCAGTAATCAACCTGTCATTAACTGATGTAACTTAAGTGACCCCTGAAACACAGTCTTCTTATACACAAGCTGCAAGTGTTTGGCTCTATACCTTTGCATATGTAAAATGAAGTATTCAGTTGGCTGGATATAAATGGCTACACGATCAAATGGATTGTTGATTTGGATTGTTACAGTGGCGGCTTCAGTGGATTGCAAGGTATAAAATATCCTATTCATCCCACCTACATCTCAACCTTACTATATCCATCATTCCTAATCTCTTTATTATTCTTTGGCGAGTAATATATGATGATCAATATGTAGAGTTCATTCACATGCCCTTACACACCCCCTAGCCCCCAAATATTGTAGAGTTCATTCACATGCCCTTACACCCTAGCCCCCAACTCACCTCACATATTGACAGAATTGCTAGTTGGCCAATGCCTAAACCACATCAAACCCTTGCCATCCAAGCGGGCCTTCATTGGAGGGTGTAGATAGTAGCAGAAACAAAAAAAACAAAAAAAAAAGAACAGAAAAGTCGGCCAATCGAAACAGTTCACCATATTCCTTTCACCAACTGCACACAAAACAGGTTTCGTCTCCTTCAAGAATATAAAAGCTGTGCTCCCAACCAAACTAGCAAACACAGAGAGGAGTGGGGCCATCTCTCATCAAGAAGCCAAAAAAGCCAGACTGGCCAAAAGAGGTGCAAAAAACCACACACGGCCCTCACCCACTATCAAGAACTTCCCACAAAGTCACTGGATCAGATCAGATTTGGTTGTTGTTGTCGGGCTTTTTAGGAGAAAATGTTAAAAGAGACCTGTCTTGTTATTTTCCACCCAATTAATCCACTTTCCAACTAATAATAACGTCACTCCACCCATCCATCATTACCACTTTCCACTGAATGAGATTGATCATGATACAACAAAAATATAACTGCAAAAAAAAATATATATATATATATATATTTATCCTATCCTTTTATAGTCTCTTCAAGCTTTTCTTTCTAGCGTCCATCTTCTTCTTATCCACCTGGATTTTGGCAGCAGTTGTTGACAGCCCTTCCTTCTTTTGAACTGCCGCCGATGCCCCCACTGCTGACAGAGCCTCAGCTGCAGCATGGGCCGAGGTCACCAACTGATCATTATTAACACCCGATCCTTTATTGGCTGCTAAGGGAGGCAGCAATGGTCCAGTCGTTCCAGAAATGGTTTTAGTTGGGTCCACATTCAGAGCTGTTGTCGACTCGGATATAGCACCCGTCTTTGACTTTGGTTTCGGTTTGAGGGCATGAATTCCAGTATAGAGCCTGCACAAAATGCCATAAATCACCAGTTCTATCAATGTGAATGTACTATTTCAATCGATTATCTATCCGCGTGTGAGATATAGAGAGAGAGAGAGAGAGAGAGAGAGAGAGAGAGAGAGAGAGAGAGATAGTGAGAGAGCACAAAATGCCATAAATCACCAGTTCTATCAATGTACACGTACTATTTCAATTGACTATCTACTGCTTGTGCACATGCAATTTTATCCAAGCGGAATGGAATTGCGAGACAACAGACAGATCCATGAAGATATTTGAAGACCCAGAGCAATCCAATGTGTAACAGTGGGTCTTCTGATCTAGACCATTTGATTTTATTTATTTCTTTATTTTCAATCCAGATGAACAATTGTCTAGATAACATAACCCATATGATGCAGTGGAAAATTTTATTATCACAAGGAGCAATAAAAAAAAAAAAAATCACTGCCATGGCCGTGGTGTACAAAAGAATAGATGTTTTCATTGGAAAGGAATGGCAATCATGGAGGCAATAGTATAAACAAATAATGGGAGCACTGACCTGGCATGCCTTGCATACTCTTCATAATTTTCAAGCAACATCTTTCCTGCCTGTTCATTCAGTGCCGATTCAGGGAACGGCTCTATCAGTAAACACCGAACCACCTGCCATCATCAACATAAACACAGACTGAAATTGATGCCCATATCAAAATGGTGAAGCTAAAAAACTTAACCAAATACAATCAAAGAATCAGCACCCAAATGCTTTTGGGTAGGCACCAAGAGAACATGTAGCAGCACCCAAATGCTTTTGGGTAGGCACCAAGAGAACATGTAGCTATCACCAACAATTGTAACTTATCCAAAGAACAGTAGCGAAAATTGATCTTTAAAAAAATGTAGTAATTCATATAATTTCCATATTCATATGAATTAACCAAATTAAAGTGCCCAGTGAACATATCACATTTCCAATGTTAACAACAATATTATAATAGTCCATTGAAATAACCATTTTATGTAAGTGATGCCCTTCCATCAAAAGACTTAGTTGCAATACAATTTCTGCATCAATGATAATTATAATGAATCACATTATTGGATACAATGAGGCACTGAACTATTCTGCATTGTTACTTGGACTCTCGGACAGATGGTGTTAATACTGTATGTGGCCTATGGAAATATATGGGGAATGAAACCACCAAGCCACTACATAATACATTGAAGTGTCGAACCCAAACACTGCTAGATTGCAATACAATTTCCGCATTCAAATACATTAATCGTAAAGGATCACATGGTTATATACATTGAACCAGTGAAATGGCTTCGATTAGCTCATCAGCTATTCTGCATTGTTACTTGGACTCTCGGACAGATGGTGTTAATACTGTATGTGGCCTATGGAAATATATGGGGAATGAAACCACCAAGCCACTACATAATACATTGAAGTGTCGAACCCAAACACTGCTAGATTGCAATACAATTTCCGCATTCAAATACATTAATCGTAAAGGATCACATGGTTATATACATTGAACCAGTGAAATGGCTTCGATTAGCTCATCAGTGTGCTGAGCTAGTCAAGAAGCTCATCTTAATTGATTAAATATAAGTTACCGTGTCAATCCTATTTATTAAATATAAAAGATGATGCACCCACAGATTTGGCCTTGGGAAACATAAAACAAAAATGATATCAGCAACTAAGCAACCGCATAGTGCATGATGGAACTGACAATAGCAGGGATCAGTGGTGAACTTACCAGCAGAACATGTCGCAGTCCAAGGCTTGGATTCCAATCCTTTTTCAGTGTGTTGACACAAATCTCACCATTGGTTGAGACATTAGGATGAAAGATCTTCGTAAGAAAATAACCTACACAAGAATATGAGTATATAGCGATGACACGGACACTTGATGGATAAAAAAAAGAAAGAGAATCTATATGTTCCACGTACCTTTGGGAGGTGATTGTGGAAAGTCATGTGATAATAACAACTTCATGCGAAATACTCCATTTTCATATGGAGTACCAGCTGCGAGAGAAAGTTCTCCACTCATTAAACAAAAATCAGACTAAGAGACACTTGTCATGGAAAAATCTATGAAAAACAATTCAATACCAGGTCCTTCAATATCAGCAAATATGGTGGAGAAGTCATCATCATTTATGCATACTTTAATGCCTTCAGGTGGAGTTTCATCAAGATTCTTCAATTCCTTTGCTAGTTGTTTTACCACATTAGGTGGAAGATTTTCATTTGTTGCCTGTCACAGCAAAAACAGACTTTTGGTAAATTGATACCATTTATATAAATATAGTAAAGCATACAAAGTACAAATACATAAATTAGAAAGAGTAGAATGCGCTCATGCTGTCAAGCATACACACAAATGCAGATTACATGCATGCAATTGGAAGTATGGGTAAATGAAACAAAAATTTACCATCAGCCACAGAGGAAGCAACTGTAGCCTATAAAACAATACAAGTCAAGATTTGGTATCCTGCAAATGACTAGGAGCCTTGAAAAATTATAGTACAAGTCTGCTAAAATGCTGTGCCAAAAGGATATAGTCTGCTAAATTCTGTGCCAAATATTTGACAGAACAGCTACAATGCCGAGCAGTTTCTGCATGAAAAATCACCAGTCAGTTTGTCTTATATACATAAAGTTATGGGTATATGCATTCATATAATCTTTGTATGAGTTTAAAATTAGAAGTTAAAACTATCAATTATACATCAATAGATCAATATTGTAACAATTACGAAATGCACCTTTTAGTTTTGTCATTCGAAGAAGAAAATTGGTCAAATCTCTATAATCGTAAGGATTACATTTGCTTATAAATTATTTTGTTCCCACTAGTGGAGACCATTTTACCAGAAAAAACAAGAAACCATAACATATAATGTTGGCAGAGAATACAGTATCTTCTAGATCCAAAAGCACCATATTCGTGGAGTCCATAGATATGAGAAAGACAAAGTAACGTGATATAAGTTTTGGATTTCAAAACAGCAGTGACTTCTCATTTGGAAAAGAAGACTTTCTTTAAAAGCAAAATTAATCCAAAGATGTGACTACAAAAAAACAGAGAAAAGTATAGCACAATGTATCCTGTTTTACTCAAATCCCATAATCTTCCATGCTAGGATACTTGAAAACAAACATTAGTCTTCATTTCCAAAATTAAATTCAAATCAATTGGGAGATGACAAAATCAAGGAACTCCTTTCTAAAGTAATATCATAATAAACTAATTCATTTAACCTTTGATGCTATGCAATGAAAATTAAACAACCCTGAAATCTACATAGAACCAGAAAGGTTGGAAATCAAAGCAGAAGCAATAATAAAACAACTAATTCGTGTAACCTTTGATGCTAAGCAACTTCTACAAAGAAACAGAAAGATTGGAAAATCAGGTGGAAGCAAACATTCAAGAGCATTCATTATCTATAAACAGTTCAAAGGAGTACATGAAAATAGATCTCAAAAGCAAGTATAGACGACGACAAAAAAAAAAATGCTTTTGGGGGAAAAGGTAATAAAGCAGCAGCACACTGTCAACAGTTAACTACATAATATTCGATTGCTGCTTTTATTTTCCTGTTTTTTAATGGTAGAACAGCTCTTTTACTGATCTACAACACTGGGTGTGTGCGCGGGGCGGGGCGGGGCAGGGGGGGGGGGGCAATGATCTATATTATCATTGTATCAAACAAGATGCACAGATACGTCATGGATACAGCAAGGATACGTTGCCGTGTTTATGACGTATCCTTGCTGTATCCATGACGTATCTGTGCATCTTGTTTGATACAATGATAATATAGATCATTGCTCTCTCTCTCACCCCACCCCACCCCCACCCCCACCCCCACCCCCACCCCCACCCCCAGACACTATACGTTGCCCATTTTTAAGTATCCGTGCATCATTGACTGGAACCCTACACATTGAACTATAAATAGTAGTTAAAGGTAATAAAGTACAATCTTATCACATGAATATGGAAAATAACCAAATCATCATATTTCAAAACTTAGAACAATTAAAAAGGGAGAGGAAAATAAATAAAGCTGTCTCCAAAATAAAACCCCAATTCCGATCAAAATAGTTTATACACTCACAATGAATCATGAGAAACAATAAATTTCCTAATTACAAAGAAGATCTGATAAAGAAATCTTAAAGCTCGAAAAGGACATACGAACAATGATTGCTTTACTACACACCAAATATGAAAACCTGAAAAGGGCATCTGAACCGCTAGAAATAAAGAAAATCAAATTCAATGCCCACAATGGAGAAAAGAACAAACAAAAGGGGTATGAAATAACATCAAATGTGACATCAAACTTCAAGATCATAAAAATCGGATTCCAGATAAACACGAAACCAAACAAAACCCGGTTTCCACGTAATCACAAGAAAGAAAAGAACAGATTACCAAAGGAACATCCTGTCCAACAAGTAAGAAGAAAGAAGCCAAGAAAGAGACGCAGCAGATTCAAGCAATTACAAAGAAATCGAACACCACGCACAAGAAAACACCAATGTAGTTCATCATACAACAAAACCTAAATCTCCACCGACCAAAGCATGCTAAAAAAAAAAAACACGAAAACCACAACAGAGAAGTTAATTTCGCATAGATCCGAAAAACAAATCGCCAAGCATCCAACTTTCTGCACGATATCTACCAAAAAAGCCATGAAAACAGCAAAAACAAAATCAGATCTACAAATAGCAACGAAAAACAACAAATCACCTGAAGAATACATGATCTCTACCATAACAAACGGTATTCTCTTCCATCGTATCGATCGATAGAACTAAAAGGGAAATCTTTTTTTTTTTGCATCAAACGAGGCGAGAGATCAAGACAAAAAGAATCCTCTTCCATCGAAAAGGAACCCTAAATACAAATCGATAGACCAAAAAAAGTGCAAAATGCATCAAATGAAGCGAAAAAACAAACAGATTGCTCTACTATCGAAATGAAACTCTAAATGCCCCATCGATGAGCAGAAATTGAAGGAAAAAAACACAGAATCCATCAAATGGAACGATGAATTGCATAATCGAAGAAGAAAGCTCGAATCTTTACGAGAAAGCTGAGATTTTTGGATTGAGTAGAGAAAGGAAATGCTTACCTCTCAGATTCGATTCGAGGTAGGAACTGAATCATAGTACAGAGAGGGAGAGGGACAGAGAAAAGACGAGTCAGTTCATATGATGGAATTTATACTTGATTTTTATTTTACATCTGGACGGAAGTACCCTCGTTCATTGTTCGGAATAACGGCTTTGTGACAAGGAAATTACATAAAAGCCCTTCAAATCTCACACAGTTAAATGTCTCCATGTTGGTTAGAAAAGTCAGAACCTAAATTGTGGGGCCCACTTCCTTCGCGTGCGTAAACGTTGGATAATTGGATGTTGGTGGTGATTTGATTGAGTTTGCCCTAATTACAATTTGGAGCGTGAAGATTAGTACTTTCGGAATAAATTTTGGGACATGTTTGTGCAACAATGGAAATTTTGTTAGCGCGACTTTTTCATTTTTTATGCCTATATGAAAAGGCAATTACATAAAAGAGAAGTTAAATTCTTTTTATTTGAATTTAAGAAAAAATAGTTTCATTTTTTTTCTATTTTGTTAGAAAAAACATTGTGCCTAATTATTGAAAAAAGTGGCAAACGTAGAAAAAATTAAAGGCTCTTTTGCGCTATCAAAGAGTTTCATGGTATATAAATGTAAAGATTTGTGGCAACCACATGGTGCATCATATGATCAATCGAAACATGTTTATCCTAACTATTTCTCATTAGGTTTTAATAATTTTGAGGCTCTCAAAATACTATATTGATAATCAAATCTTCCCAAATGAACTATGCGATTTTTATACTTTCAAACATGCTCTATGGGCCAGGCGTTTTTATTTTCATTATTTTTATTTTTTTGCTATTGGAGGGATTTTCAATTGTTTGGGCTTGACTAATTCTTCCGGACCCAAAAGGGAAGTTGGATAAACACTCATGTGGTCCCAAGGTGGTAACACTGTTGGACTCAACCTTTAATTTCTGAGGAGGCGTTTTTATGTTTGAGGACATGAAGCATGTCATACATGTCCATCAATCCAGACCATTGAAGGCATTGGCCCCACTTGCAGATGAAACAAAAATAAAACCCCCAAAAAGTATCACTAATTCAGTAAAATGACTATTGTGTGAATTAGGATCACTTAAGGATTCTTCTCATAGTGATATGGCGGGTCATGATTGGTCCACTTATGATCACTACGAAAAATCCTCAGATGACCTGAACTCCCATTGTGTTCAAGTTGCGCAAGTTGCGGATCCCAAGAAGTTAAAAGCTTGGAAAGTGAAATTGTTAGTTGGCTCAAAAAAAAAAAAAATTTCAGCTGACGGCACGTTCTCTTGTCGCATTTAAATGACCCGAGGACGAAAATATAGCAAATGCTTTCCACCGTCTACGGGCTTTTTTTTTTTTTGACCGTTGGATAGTTCATTTTGAATTTGAAATGAAGATGCAACGGTACCTTCACTTCAACGTTCCATTTCTTTGAAAAGAGAAAAAAAATGCATACATTGTGTGCGTAATATATATGACTTTTTCAATAATTATATTTGACTTTGTCAATAATACTTATATCATTCTAAAAAAAGCTCTCATTAGCATATCAAAATTCCACATATGGAAAGTACTTTATGTGAAATTCTCGTGTTTGCAAGTTTTTCATAATGTAAATTTAACTCTTTATTAGATATTTTCAGTCATGAATTTGAATCACAAAAGAAATGACTTTGGGCTAAAATTAAGTAAATTTAGGTGGTCAAAAGTGCACCGTGGTAGTGTGAAAAGCATTTTAGTTGCCACTATTAATGCCTCAAGATTTTAATAAATTTTAGTTAGTATAGAAAATGTGATACCATCCAAGAGCTAAAAAAAAAAAAAAAAACACAAATATCTATTGGCATAGCAAAGCTAAGAACTTAAGCCTTGTGAAAAGAAGGGAAAGTCCAGACGGACCGAATGGGGGACCGAACTCAGGCCCGGTCCCCCATTCGGTCCCTGTAGCATGACTGGTGAAAAGAAACCCTAGAATTTAGTGTACAGTACACTTTTTCGATACTTGATGTGGCCTAGGGACCTTATCACAACATATGATCAATGTTCTCTTACAAGCAACAGGATATGTTGGCCTACTTAGGCACTCCGTTAAATAGTGCAGACCCTTTCACCCTCTTCCCCTCGGTGCCTTGCACTAGGCTCAACTTCACTCATCAAATCTTTATCCACCATCAAATTGAATCTCAAAGAAACTGACAGTTAAAAGGCCAGTAAACATGGGCACTACATGGATGTGATCTAGAAAAATATTAAAAAAAAAAAACCCTCTTTAATGAATTGAAGTTCTGGGAAGCTTTAGACCCCACACTCAATGGCTAAGTTAACAGGCTATTTGTCTATGCAGAAAAAAAAAAAAAAAACCTAATGGGCCCAATTTTTATTTTTTAAAGAAAATTCTCTTTTTAGACATTTTCTTTATTAACCCAAACTTAACCTCTAAATACGGTATTCTCTCCATATTCGAAGGAGAAAACCCTAATATTATCAAAAGTAGATGATAAATATTGATAAAGGTAAAAAAAAATTTATTCGGTTTGTGGAAGATAAGTCTTTTGTTGACCCCATTTACTTGAATTTCTAGAGCCGCCACTGACTATAAGGCTGTTAAATCAAGGGCTAAAATGATTTCACAAGATTGAGTTTTGTTTTGTTTTATTTTTTATTTTTTCTCTTTAGCATGAGGAGACCTTTCCATATACCCTCCGTCTCCACTGCTAAGTAGGTATCTAAGTAGGTTCCATGAGGCTACTCATAGGAGAACATCCACCCATTGAATGTCATAACTAGTGATGGTAAATTAGGACAAAAATAATTTGTGCTGACCTGATTTGTTTACTGATTGAAGGTAACCTGCATCTAATCCATTTTTTAAACGGATCAGATAAACCCAACTCAAGCCCCATACAGATTAATCCAAATCCAGCCTCATAACCTACATCCAATGTGGGTCAACCCATTTAACTCGACCAACTCAACCCAACTTGTAGAAGTTTTGCCCAGGCCTATTCCATGTCAAGCATTTAGATTATATATACAGGTGGGTGGTTAGCGAATGGGGTCAGACTCTATGACCCCTAGTATTACTAGTTGAATCCAATGCCATGAAATAGAGAGTCTAAGTGGAAGCTATATTTTATTTTGGACCATCTGTTTTACGGATTAAATTGAAAAAAAAAGAAAGCATCTAATGAAAATTTTTCTTTTTTCATACATAGCTAGATGGATTCTGTAAGATCCCAATCCACGCCTCAGTAATCCCATGATACAAGGCTAGGTCAAGTGCTCCTATGAGCCAAGAAAAGGGAGTATGTAGGGGTAAGGGTGGAGTGCTTCCATTAACACCATGTTTGTCCAAATCCCACATCTGAAATACTCGCGTCCTAACCCTAGGAATATAAGTACGGCATAGCCTTAACTTCACATGGGGCCTTTAAAACCCTACGGCAAGATTGGGCTGGGATCCCAAACGGATAAATATTGTGTGGACAGCGGATCCATTTAAAGACAATGATTTTAAATCATTTATTATTACTTCAATATTTACCACATATCCACTTTCATCTTTTGCAATCAACTGTCTAATGCACTTCGGAGAGGCTATTTTTCTTTTTATATTGTAAATAATTAATCCAACAAAGCTTATTTCTTTGATAGGGCTCTTAGGCCACACTTTCTAGCCATGACTCATGAGTCCCCAATTCACATGTCTCACAGTAACAACAAGAGTTTGTCATGTCGGGCTCTAATGCCGGTCGCCACTAAATACAACAAAGCTCTATGGGCTAGCTAATCCACCTAGCAAAGCTAGGTTTAATTGTCAAACTTAATGTCAAATCTAAGGCCATGATCTGATTGTCTAATTGTAGCTTTAGATTGAACAATTAACAATATCCACTTAACTTGATATATATATAGGGAAAGTTTCAAGTGCATCTATCTCTCACCATAGGGTGAGAGACACTTTCCATTTTTGCACATGAAGACAAGGAAGTGTACCTCACCTTATGTCCTTGAAAAGTAACTTTTGTACTTGAAAATGCCCAATTATAGAAGTGTCCCCCATCCTATGGTGAGGGATGGATGCACTTGAAACCTTATCAATATTTGGGGAGGTTTCAAGTGCATCCATCCCTCACCATAGGGTGAGGGACACTTCTATAATTGGGCATTTTCAAGTATAAAAGTTACTTTTCAAGGACATAGGGTGAGGTACACTTCCTTGTAGGGTTGTAAATGGGTCCCCGATTATCCAATTACCCGAAGGTTCCGACCCGTTAGGTTCCGGGTCTGGGTCCTTATTTTGGTCCCGATAAGCAAATGGTTCCGGTTCCGGATCCTTTTTTTGGAACCGATACCTAAACGGGTCCGGTTCCGGATCCACAGTGGCTCAGACCCGTGGACCCGAGACCCGACCTAATATACACTAACATAAGGTAACTTTCGTATATGAAAACAAAACCCTTTTTACTTTTCTACTTTCTGAGTTTTTTCGTTAAAAGTGCATGTTATTGATATACAAAAATCACATTAGTGTTTGCAGGTTATCCAAATCCAATTGAAATATGGAAAAAAGCATAATTTTTTTAAAAAGAAAAACACATGTATTAGTCCAGACTCGAAACCATATCTGGAACCGGAACCAGACCCGCCTCACAAATGGTTCCGGTTCCGGTTCTGGTTCCCATTAATATTTATCGGTTCCGGTTCTGGGTCCTCCTCTTAGAAAACGGTTCCGGTTCCGGTTCCACCCTGGACCCGAACCGGAACCGTCCCGTTTACAACCCTACTTCCTTGTCTTCATGTGCAAAAATGGAAAGTGTCTCTCACCCTATGGTGAGAGATAGATGCACTTGAAACTTTCCCTATATATATATATTTGCTTAGACTCTCGTGTGGATGGACGTCTCTCACGTCCACACGTCTCTCAAGAGAGAGATCACACGGATCTCCCTTTTCTAAGCACATAGGACTCCTATGATCAATCCACCCCCCTCGTATTTACTACAAAGTCATGAATTGGCATAATCCTAAACATGACACTCATCCACCGTTGGATTGAAATCCTAAAAAAGCGACGTCTTCTAAAATCATAGAACTCGAGGTATAAGGATCAGGGGGTTAAGATGATTTAATGAAGTTAAAAACTTTGCATATAAGTGAGTCCCTTTCAGATCTTTCAATCCTCAACCTCTCCCATGGTAGGGCCCCCAAATGGGGTAAGAGAACTTGGAAGGAGAAAATTCGTACTCACTTTTGGCCAAGCATCCTTTACAGTTGAAACACATCTTTCAATGATATAGATCAATTTCTGCTGGACCTACAATTGATATACAATGGAACAAAACAACCATGTTTGAGCCATCCCAATCATCCAACTGATGGTCTCTTCCAGTTTTTACATTCCCTTCCCTTCTTGTTTCTTTTTTCGGTTTGCTCGAGTAAATACTCACTCACCCATGTCCCTCGCCATCAGCGCTACAGTCCCTAGTTGTTTGTGAAAGGAAAATGTCTTACTACTAAGCTACAGTTATGCACTAACTTTGAAGGTTTCTTGCAGTTAACCAATAACACTTTTTGGCTACATTATGCACTAATATTACATGTCATTGTTTTGTTTTTTTTGTTTTTTTTTCAAACGCTTCCTTCCTGGAACATTGCTAATAAAGTTAAGGATTTTCTGGCCTGGATGAGTTTTGGGACGCCAAAACCATGTCCTACATGTACAGGTTTGTATGCTAAAAAACTGTGCAGTGAGGATCAGTCATAGTTCCCTTAGGAGGATAAATAAATGCAATCCAAATCAGCAAAAAAAAGAGACAAAAGTTCCAATCAGCAAAACGAAAGTAATCCACCCATGCTTTTCAACAATAATCAAGTATTGATTGAACCACATTTGATCTTAACTCATCCACTGGAAAATTGAAATTGTACAAAAAAAAAAAAGAAAAAAAAAAAAAAAAAGGACCCACAAAAATGAAAAAGGAAAAATAAGAGAAAAAAATATTGGGGGGGCGGGGGGGGGGGCGGGCGCGGAGGGGGAAATCCGTCTAAACTGATGACTGATGACTGGGCACCAGAAATCTGCTATACAACATACAGAGTACCATGCTTGACAAGGCAAGACGTAAAGAGAGAATATTCTTCCAGCTCTTAACAGTGCATCATGCTTGATTATGGTCATCCATATCCTCCTCAGTCTTCCAGACAACATCCTTAAGGCGGGTCGAGAGGTTTTTATAGAACTGCCAGGAAAATATCGCAACATGCAAAAAATGAGAAGGATTAAAAAAAAATTATTCCTTGCACCTTCAATGAAATAAACATGAAACTGTAGTTTCATGATAAATTACTTTCAGCAGCGAGTGGGAAAGAATTTTATGGGGTCCGGATTAATTGAAGTGACCATGGGTTTGCCTACAATTCTTAAAAAGTAAACTCATGAATGCCTTCTTTCTCAAGAAAAATTATGCCTTGCCGAGATTAAAATAGTATGGATCATCATCATGTCATTCAATATCTAATGAAAGAGAAACAAGTACCTTATGGAACTCCAAAGTATCCCCTTTTGCTTTCCGCACCTCAACCATATGAAGAGATGGTGCGACTTGAAATACCTGATCAAGTGGAGAAGCAATAAGAAACATGGAAATGACAAATTCCTTTCACAATTTATAAATGATAACAATTCAATTGGCTACCTCGGTAGCGACATTAAGGTTTCCTTTTCTCCCTGCTTTCAACTTCTCCAATCTCATCTGCAGGAAAAATAATGTTCGGTCAGTTCATAGGAAAGCAGAAGTTAAAAATCATTGCTATGCTTCGGCGACATTCCCGCATCATCGGAGTGCCAAATTATTTTAATCATCCAAGCAAGTGGATGGGGCTGCATCTGTGATGCGATATGCAAGCTCTACACAGCCCACAAAACAGACCAACTCTTAAACACATACACATTCATTCACATACTAAAAGGGCACCACATCCAGCCAATCTTTTTTTTTTTTGGAAAAGCCATAGTCCTTCAATGCACATTAGTAGTACACCGACAAGAGATTTGTCCGACTTTTATTGGCAAGGTGACTTACACTGGGCCCCAGTAGCATATACTCAAGGTGCATGGATGAAATTAATCCATGGGCTATGGATGACTGTACACTCTTATATGAAATCACTTGCATGGGTGTAGATAACTACATGAATGAAGCCCATACACAGCATTAAATCAAATGATGGACAACTTAAACAAATACATTTATAGTTGCATATGCATCACACCTTGTAGTTTTTCTTTTGAATGTCAAAGCCAAGAGGCTTTGCTGCTTCTTCGATCTTACTGATGATTTCACTGGCAGGACATTTGGATGTAAACCTTGTTTCCCTCTTAAATTCCTGTAAAGATGGAACAATTCAATTAAAATAGATGCTATTGTATTACAAAACATAGAAACAAATCCCAAACATTGAATAGATTTCATAAGGATGTTATGAGCAAGTTGCCGGCCTGGTGATAAAAAATGATGTGGAGACTCATTCCTCCTGCTATCTTACGGTCGGTGTGGAAAGAGAGAAATGACTGTGTTTTTAGAGGGTCTTCGTCTTCAGTGGAGGAGTTATCACTTTCGGTGGTGGCACGAATTGCTAATTGGGCCGCTTTCAAGAGTGAATTTGACAGTTTAAAGGTAGATGGTGTATTGCATAACTGGGAGGCTTCTTTACATTGTGGTGTCAAGAAGGGGAAAAAGACAATTTTTTGGGCTCCCCCTATTAGAGGTGCACTCAAATTTAATGTAGATGGGGGCGGATAGGGGAAAGCCTACGCCAGCACGCATAGGTGGAGTGCTTCGCAATAGTGAAGGTATTATGTTGGCTTTGTTCTCGAAGCATGCGGGCTGTATGGAGTCTAACGAGGCGGAGGTTCTAGCTATCTTGGAAGCTATCCGAATCTTCTCTTCCTCTTCTTTTCATTCAAGTTTGGTGGTAGAAAGTGATTCCCTTAATGCTATCTCGTGGGTGTCATCTTCGACTATGTTACCTTGGAAGTTTCAATTTTACATGAATGAGATTAGAGCTCCGTCGTCTATGATTCATGTTGTCTTTAAGCATGTGGGTAGGTCCGCCAATGGTTTTGCAGATTCGTTAGCTAAGCCAAGGGTGGATAGGCCTTCTGATTTTGTTGCTTTCACTTTGTAATTTTGTTTGTTGGTATAATTCTTTTATACCGTTCCGCATCCCTCTTTCCCTTCTTTAGAGAGGGGTCTTTGTAATCTCCCTTCGTAATCTTCCCTTTTATTTTAATATTTTTCATCGTTACCATTTCAAAAAATAAATAAATAAATAATGATGTGTTAACATCAGGAGAAAATGTGTGGTTTTTTATATGATGGAAAACCCCTTCCACCAACCACCTGCCCATGAATCACAATTCCAGACAGGTGGATCCTACCCCATTCGGTAGTTGGGCTAACGGATGGTTGAAGGCAAGATGGTTAAATGGGAAAAGAAATTGTAGGATAACATTGTTCCAAGGGTTAGTTTTTGAGCCATGTGTTCACTCGGTATGTGTCCTATTGCCATTAAAATAGATGCATATTTTTCATATCAAACCCTATGAATGCTATCATATATTACAAGCATCCACTTTTAAAACAATTGAAACTAGCCAAAAGCAGAAAGGACTTGAACTAGATGAACCTGTTCTATCTCAAATAGATTGCCAAGGTTCAGTCCCTTTGAGAGAGAAATCAAATCGAATGCATTCATAGCTGCTGGCTGCTCTACTTCCGTCTTCTCCATCACATGATATTCCTGATACAGTGGGAACACACACCTGTCAGTTTCAGCTTTTTGTTTCCCCTTCTTTAGTGTGTGAGCAAAAGAATCCAGAGCTCAGACCTCAAGTTGGTCATGTGGAAACATAATTCATGTGGGCCCTGCATTAGATGGACCCATGCCCTACAATATCAGGATACCTCAAATTAGGCAACACATAGGGTCATATGGTATCCGATACTTCACATTTTATGTGTAAAACCAGGGTCATTGCCATATCCAAGGCATGTCCCTGCCATATCCATGCCATGTCCAGACACCATAATGGCTCTACCTACAAATCATGTAGAATGGATGATCCTACCAATCCACTGGCTGCAGATCCAAAGTGAAACCCACCAATCCATGGCATTTGAAATTTTAAATCTCACTGAGTAAATCATGGACTTAAAGCTTTTCTAGAAAACAAAGAGACAGTAAAGAACAAAGGTATAGAAGTTTTACTGGATTTGCCAGCAAGATCTTATCATGAACTCACTTCGGAGTCTTTGAAGACAGCATCTACATCATCTAGGTTTGTATTGTACTTCTCATCAAATACAGGTGGCTTATAACCTTTCTTGAACCATTCGTCCTCCAAAATTTCAGGGATAGTAACGCGCTGCCATAAGAAACAGTACATCAGCTTACATTTGCAGAGCAGTAAACTATGATGGATTTTGATGCACATATTAGTTCTGATGCATCATGCATTTGCCTAAGAGCTAGTTTTGTTTGAATGGAACCCATGGACAAGGATTCTGAGGTTTCCTATATTTCATGGAATCTTGGAAAAGTTTTTATGTACTCCTTGTTAATTAATACTTACAGTCATGGGGTTTGGATCCAAGATTCTAGTAAGAAATCTCCTGGCACCAAAGGAAAGCCAAGATGGGCAAGTGAACTCAGCAGCAGAAATCTGCATGAACAAAAAAACATATCTAATAAAGAAGACCTTGAGCAGAAAAAGGATAGAGTGGTTCAAAATTGTTAAGTGCTCACTTTTTTATACAGGTTCATTAGATTAGAATCATCAAAAGGCAAGTAACCTGCGAGCAATACAAATAGGATGACACCACATGACCACAGGTCGGCAGTTGCTCCATCATAACCTCTATCATTAAGCACCTGTTCACAGGAAGAGTGTAAAATATAAATTGCAAGGACTATGCATCAAAGGGTGATTCATGAAATCGGAAAATTGGTTAGAGGAGTTACAGGATCCTGGTGCAATAGGGTGATCATGGTTGTATGATAACAACTCGATCCATACAAATGGACCATGGTTTAGTAGTTGAACCATAGCTCCAATGAGCCCCACAAAAGAATATAGCTTTCTTAAGCTTTCCACATTGGAGGACCCAAGCTATCCAGTCTGTGTCTTACTTATATGCTGTTTCTGTATTTCTTTCTCTTATAGTCTATTGTAGGCCAGATGTATTTAACTTCCAGCCCTGGTGTCCAACTTGGATACCATTGGCAACTCAAATAAGTCAGATGTGACTTAACTGAGATGCATGTGACTCAAACTGCAGCTTCATTCATTGCACTGGATGACTGGGATCTTCCAATCAAGAAGAGTTATAAACTCAATCCAAAGTGTATTGAAAAGTATTTCCGCTGCCTCTACTAATGCCTCAAGGTTTACATAAAAATGTTTAGCTAAGGAAACCTAATATAGTATCAGAACCAACCGGTCATGAATTCAAGTCCCAAGAGGAACACCTTGGCACTGAAATGTGCGTCGCGAAATGTGCACCGACCAGGTGGCCCAAGGGGGAGTGTTGAAAAAAATCAATTTCCACCGGATGGGGAGTACAGAAAAGAATTTCCACTATCTCTACTAATGCCTCTAGGTTTTGGAAGGAATGGTTAGCTAAGGAAACTTGATAAAGTGGGAAGCTATCAGATCAATGGTCTGCATTTATGAAAAAAGGACCCAACTTGGATGGAATGGTGCATCAATATACCATTGATGTCCTAATGCAGCAATTTTCATAAATCTTTTATTGGGAAAATATCACCAAGAGATTTCCCTTCACAGTTTCTTGCAATATTATGAAAAGTTCCAGTACAAAGAAAATAATAATGATAAAAGGAAGTATTTAAAATATAAATTCAGTTGCCTAAAAATATAAATTAAACTCATAGAGATGTTAGGCAAATAGAATGTAAGGTCCGGAATTTGTGCTAATCTCACTAAAATTACATTTTTTAAAATATTTTCCATTTAGAACAATATTTGTGTGAACATTTTCATTTTCAGAAGAAACCACAAAAATATTAGGAGACTGATATATCAAGATGTCCGTGACAATGGTCATGGTCATCACGTTAGCCTTATCCCATCATTCTAGGCTGGCTTTATTAATTTATTATTTAACTAGTAGGTCCACATGATTCTTCAATTAATAAGATTTATAGGGTCCTGACCAACAACAAATATATTTTGCAGAGGCTTAGGACCATCAATAGGTGATCTGGGCATTGATTTGACAGCGCCCACTATGCATAGGGAATGGAACAAAAGAACCGAGATTCGAAGATGCCAACCCTTTGGTCAGCGCCTGACAGAACAATAAGGAGGGAATGCAATAACTATTACAGCCATAGGAAAAAGGCTGAAGAACAAAGGGTTAGAATGTCACAATCTGTGGGATTATTTCACCATCCCCTATCCATGATGAGGTCCATGAAATATCAACCCGGCTACCAAATCATAGACCTAACTCATACAGAATCTTGCAATTCAGCAATTTTTCACATTTATTAAAGCTCAGGGTCCAATTTTCTTAACAGTTCATAGCTATGTGCACCTCTGGAGCAACGTAGTTTGGTGTGCCACAAGTGGTGTGAAGTAGACCATCATCCTGCAAAGAGCCACAACGAAGGTTATTACTTTGCAGTTCAATACTGTAACAAACACGTAAAACACAATGAATAAAAAAGGCATGTTCAATATAAAAAGACTAAATTTTATGAGGGTGCACTTGGATCATACACACCAAATCACTTGTGGTTAATATTTTGACAGAAAAAATGGTTAACACTTAATGGTTATGATCATGATTGGGTGACAGAAAATGCAAACCGCATTTGACAGAATACTGTTGCACTTGGGTTAAAAAAAAATTGAAATTTGAATGCACTAAAATGTTACAATATTTACCTTCATTTGTTGGGATAGTGCACTTAACCCAAAGTCAGAAATTTTGAGGTTCCCACATGCATCCAGTAGTAAATTCTCAGGCTGTAAACATTAACAAAAGCAAAGAAACTCATCATGGTCAACACAGCTGTAGTATCTCAAGAATATCCAAACAAAAATCAAACACATGATATTTGGCATGAAGGTGAAAAGTATACCTTTAAATCTCTGTGGTATACACCACGGCTATGGCAATAATCAACGGCATTAATAAGTTGATGGAAATATCTCCGCGCTTCATCCTCCTTCATTCGTCCATAATTGACCTTTGTGATGGAAAAAAAAAATCCAAATGCTGGTCAACACATTTGCTGGTAGGACCCATTGGCTATTATTCTTAAAAGCAGAGGCAGAAATATGATGGCTGATTGTACCCATTGGCTGTTATTCTTAAAACCAGGCATGGTGCTGGTAGGACCAACCTTCCAGCAACAAAGCTCAAAAGTCATTGGTATAGTGGGCCCATTATGGAATGAACCCAGATGCAATATTTCCCCTCAGGGCTCAGATATGATTCTTTCCATCCTATGAAATACATGAGAAATTCCACCCAATTGTCCACATCAAATAGAGGTTTGATTGAATGTTTAAGAACATCTGACAAGGGGGAATTTTTGGGCATCTCCAATCCATCATGGGCCAACCATTTATATAAATTAGATCCCCAAAAACCAGCTTTACATTTACAGCTTAGTGGACCACATAGATGCTTGATCAAACCTATTACATTTGCATTAGTATGATAGGACTAAATATCAGAAATGAACTATTCCAATTCATCAAAAGATATGATACAATGTAAAGCTGGGCTTAAATAAGGAGAGGGAGGATTCCACAACTCACAATTTTGTCAAAGAGCTCTCCCCCAGTAATAAACTCAAGAACAATAAATATCTTCGTTTTGCTGCCCATAACCTAAAGACAAATATATATATATGTCAGAAAATGCGAAACAAAAGAATAGTAGAATAATTATAAGGGCATGGTCCTTCATTAAACCCTTTTTTTTTTGTGCTACTACTTGGTTCTTCATTTTTAAGAATATCAACGAATAACTTCGCTACGATCTAAGAAACAAAGCCTCCAAAAGTTAGAAGAGTCATGACTCATGACTGAATACAAGATGACATTTAACCAAACTAAGTGCGTCAAAACCTAGAACCAACCAAATATTAAATAGTTTGAAAATCAAGGTTAAAGCAAGAGATATAAACTTTCTTAGTCAAAATAAGCATACACTTCCAACAAAACCAATTTCTGGAAAGCCAGATGTATGTAAAGAATAGGAGGTTAAAACTCTTCTTTATAAGAAGTTAGAAACGAATTTAGTTCAATATAATTCAATAGTTCCCCTCCTATTTATCCTTCAAAGTTAAACAGAAGGTAGATTTGCCTCGGATAGTTGACAAAAGAGCAAAAGACAATTACACACAAACATGCACAGGCAGCATTTCTTCAATAGATGAGAAACTTTTGTGTGGCCCATTTGGTTTCCATGCCAATTCAGGAGTACCGGGACTGTAAAGGAGGAAGTCGGATGGTGATATCCATGCATTCAAGGGCATGAATAAAATGGAAATTATAGAAGAAATTAACTGGCTGTCACCATTTCAGATTTGAAAGTAACTGATTTTGCAAGTGCATCTGCTTGTGTCATTCACTTTCTAGGAACCCGACTTTTCTGACCATTTGTTTACCCCACTCAACCATCCCAATGTTTTTGGACTTACCCAGGTTGGACCCTCAAGTTTTCTCATTTATTCAATAAATGTGGACTTTCTCATTAGATCACTTCTAAACATATGCAGGCATGGAGCAAAAGCTTGGGAAAATAAATACCTCATATAGCTGGACAACGTTGGGATGTTTTATTAACTTCATTGTGGCAATTTCCCGCTGTATCTGCACAAATATTAATAGAAACATGAAACCGTATTCATTAAAAAAAGGAGGTTGACCAAAAATTAAAATAAACAAACCAATTATATGATCCTCGATCCAAGGATATGGACAAATGAAAATATTATCATGTGGTGCCCATTGTTGGGTGACCCAGACCTTTAATCTGATGAGAAGCTGTGCCTAATGCATAACACTAGACTTGTCATCTAGCTTGTGATTTTACATCAAATATAAGCCATTTCTATCATATTTTCTACCATCTCTTTGAAGACCTCTGATTAAAGGGTCAAGCTTATCCCATTATAGATGTATTTTCAAGCATCATATCTACTGTGGACCCAACAGATAAGCTGCCTGGATCTTAGAACAGTTGGCCACACATACTAGTAGCCATGGCTGAAGGATACTATGCATATCCTCGGGCATTGTTTGGACCCTCAGAGCTCAATTGCCCTGCACTCGATTTACCTATAAATCCAATTACTTGTAACCCTGTTTCCCATAATTGGTATGACAAGTTGCAAAACAACTCGCTTACAGGTAACTCAGGTTATCCAAAAGCATGAACAATCATTTACGTTACATGTAAACCGAGTTACCTGAACTTGGTTTACGAAGATCCAAACAGGCCCTTGGGGAGAGGATCATATAAATCTTCATCAAAACATGGGCACTGACCCTAAATCACATACAAAAGCGGATCATTTTCAAAAGTAAATTAGCTGAAACAATTGCCTATTTCATATTAAAGATAATGATACCTAGAGATCTTTTATTGACATCAATACAAAACACCTCATGCAGCTAATTCTTATCAAAGAAACAAACCAAGAATGCACAATAAGAACTACTGATTTATACATTTGTAATGAATATCCGCCAAAAAGTAAAATCATCATCATGAAATTAGCCTTATGGATTAGAAAACGGACCTGTTCCACCATTTTGTGCTTTAGAACTTTTTCCCTGTCAAGGATTTTAAGAGCCACATGTTCCCCAGTCTCAGAATTCCTTGCAAACTTCACCTTTGCAAATGTTCCCTCTCCAATTGTCCTTCCCACCTCATATTTACCCACTCGACGCTTGACCTTAGGTGCATTCATTTGCTCTATACCCGACTTAATACTCACCTCGAGACTTTATTGTTTAAAAGGCAAACAACTCCCGTAAAAGCCTCCCTCTGGTGCAAAGCCCAAAAATACAGCCAGCCATAAGAACACTAACATGTATGCTTCAAATCCAGATCAATACTAACAAAATATAGAAATACAGAGAATTACAATGAAGAGTAAAGCTTCAATGGAGTGTCTGGATGCAGCCCAAACGAGAGTATGTTTAAAGATCCCATAACAGAAATGTAGAAAACATAAATCACCTACTGGGGCATTGTTGCTCCAAATTATGTGTGAGACCCTATTTCTGCTTTTGCTGTTCCACATAATTTGGTTTATGTTTCCTGTACTACCAAATTAAAAGCAGAATATTTTTTGTCCCTGGAATAGCGCAAACTAGGAACATAAATTGTTTGTAATTGTTTGTGCACTTTAGCAGTGCCCAGCAGATGAATGCTCTGGAATTTACGTGGTGAATATGGACAGAGTGCTTTTATAAGTAATTTAGACAAGACTGATGGCACTGGAACCTTTTCTTCATAATACATCACAGATTAAGAAGAGAATAAAAACAAACCAAAACACACAAAAAATGAAACAGTTCAAGGATTAGACCAAACTGGCAACAGCATCGAATCTAAAACACAGTTCACTCAAGTTCCTAATCATGAAAGAGAGACCAGAAGCTCACCGTCCCCACAAAAATAAATCCTCCTAAATTCCTAACAGAAATCAAAATCCCCAACAATGACACGTTGAAGGCCACCAATTGAGATAGAGAGGCTTACGCCTTAAATTAAAGGAGAAACATACCCAGAACCCTTTTTATTGGCTATGAAAGTCATATTAATATCAGAAACCATGAATGGATTCCATCCTTCCCTATTTTCATTACTGTGGATCACAGAAGATAGAATCAAGTTCTCTATTTTCATTCCATCCTTGTTTACCCGGTTTCACATGTAAATTTGCTTTCCCTTTCGCCTCTCCAAACCCAATTCACAAATCCAAGTTCATAGTTGCCAAAATCTCTCCATCTGAATTGAGAGAAGAAAAGAGAGAGAAGGATCCAAACAAACCAAGAAAAAAATAAAATATAAATTACCAAAAAAAAAACCCAAATTAAAAAGAAAGGAAACCTACAATTTAGGTTTCACAACCAAGAGAGGAGCACAATTTTTCAAATACAACATTTTAAACCCCAGAATACAATATCCAAAACCAAGAAATTAAAAGCAAAACAACAGGGGAAACAGCTTCTCCCCTGTTATTTAGATTCTGCAACAAACAAAACAAGCATCCCAGATCTCCAAAAACCAAATCCACTTCCAAAAACCATATTCTCATAAACCCAGAAAAAAGGATCTACCTTTCAAGCCCCAGAAAGAACAAACAAAAGTTAAAAACCCAGGCAGAAATCAAGATCCCCCCGACATTTCAGGAAAAAGAACCCACCTCCAGAGCCTGTCTCTACTGAGGAAACCCAGAATAAACATTAGAGGTCCACCTTTCAAGTATCAGAAGCAACAAACTATTTATACAAGAAAACTACTAAGGAAAAAATAGCATCTCTTCATTGTAATTCATAATCTTGACAGGTTAACACCACCGACATTCCCAATCAAACCCACTTTTAAAACCTCTCTCCCCACAAAACCCAGATCAATAAAACAAAATGCTGCCTTTCAATCCACAGTAAAAGCAGAAGTGCAAATAAAAGAAGAGAAATGCTTACCACCCCAGAACTTAAAACCCAAACCTACTACAGATCTTTCTCACAAAATCAGCTAATAATCGCAACCTCTCAAACCCCGGAAATTGCAAAACCCAATACAAGAAGAGAACATCTCCATGTGAACGAAAATCAGAAATACACAATTGTGCCAGCATTTTCAAACCAAAGCCCACCTCCAAAATCCAGAATAAAGATCCCACCTTTCAAAACCCCAGAATCTGGAATTAAGAAAAAGAAGAAGAAGAACAAAATTGCCCGTCTCCAAGAACTTCAAAACCCAAACCGACTATAGATCTCCCTCACAAAACTAGCTAACAGTTAAAACCTCTCAAACCCAGAAAAAAAATTCCAAAATCCCAGAAACCCAAGACACAACAGCTCCATAAGAATGATAATCTGCAACAAACAAGCACACCAACCTTTCACAAGCAAAACCCTCCTTCAAAACCACTCCTGGAACAAAACCCAGAACAAAGACCCCACCTTTCAGCCCCAGAATCCACAACCCAATCAAAGAAATGCACTGCAAGGGAATGCAAAGAACAGCTATAAAATAATCCCTTTCCGACTCATATATGTATACACACATGGGAGAGAAAGAGGGAGCGGAGATATACATGAAGTAGTAAATTAATAAAAAAGGAGTAGGAACTTTATAAGAACCTGATGATTATGATAAGGAGTGGAAATGCCAACTCACGGCTCTTGAGAAGTGCAGGAGCCCAAATATCAAGAGAACGAGGTGAAAGGAATGGGCTTGAAAATGATACGTGAAAGATGGCTGGGGACAATGGGCAGTGGAATTAGGACCTTTGTAAATGAAATCTGGTCAGTTGTGTTGAGTGCGGGGGTTGGAGTCACCTGTCAACCCATACTGCACCCAGAGAAACAGGACAAAAGAGTGATATATTCACTGCTGTACACCTAACCATTATCCTTCCCCATTGAAATGGCTTTTACTGCGGTGTATATTTGTGCGCATTGCATGTTCTTTTGATGAAGATTTTTGATAGGGACAAATCATCCTTCTCGGAGAAGATTGGAGGAGATGGTCAGTGGAATAGTTGGCTCAAGTAGGGTACTTTACTACGATCAATGGTAGATGGTGCGGCCTTGTTTTAGATCTGCAGTAGACAAAGCAACTGATACTTGGAAAAAGAGAGTTTGTGGGAAGAGAGGATTCCAGCTTATTCTTTGGGTGTTTGGGGGAACAAATTCTTCTGGGAAAACATTCTCACCACTGAAGATATTAAAGTTTTACTTGAGTGTTGAAATGTAGAATTTCTCTCCTGTAAAAAACAAAAATCTTCAAAGCAAGGAATCCGCTCATTGTACGAATAAGTTTTAAATTTCACGATAGAAAGGAATATTGTTCTAAAATTTCCACGGCCCACTATTTTGTCGTTTATTAGTGCAACATATTTTTCATGCATAAAAACTGAATTTTTTCCTTTCAATAACAAAATCTCATTATGAGCATAATTCTCTCATTGCACGGACAAGTTCAAAGTATTTGAAGTACACAAGTGAAATCTAAAAGCACGGACTTAAATGGTTTATGTGAATCAAATTACTTGCACTCTATTTATCAGAATAAAAGATGAAATATACACTTATTTGGGGTTGTTTGTTCACACCTACTCGAATATTGCACTTATCTATGCATTAGGAGATTCAAAAATAGTGTGTAAATGAGACTATTTTTTATTAAAATTCTTACAAATAAAAAAAGTGTAAAGTTGTTATACACCTCTGTGGTTAATACTTAATAGGAGCAAGTAGATTATTCGTTTGGGATCGGTTGTTAAAGTTAGAGACCATCTGTTTAAGTCAACAGTAAGTGTTATAAAAGTTTTAAAACTAACATCTCTCCACCATTTTATTGTTTGAGTCATCATTTTCAAAGTGTGCTCTCTTTTATTGTTTTAAAGCTAGTAGTGAGATAAAAGTGACAAAAAGAATCACTGAGAGAGAAGGAGAATAGTAGTGCAGGACCACTTATGTCACATACTCACATTGTCATAGAAAATCCAAGGCAGTTAAGAGTCACTACTTGACTCATACACCTATACACACCACACAAATTGTTTAACTAAGAAATCAACAACTGAATGTCTTTTTAATATTTTACATCTTAAGATTTAAGAAAATGTTTGAAATGGGTTATGCCTTAATATTAATCTATTATTGGGTTTGCAATTTCATAATTATGATTTTTTAATGCTTCATGTTTTTAAATATTTATAAATTTACTTTTTAGTCAACACCAAAGGCCTATTGTTTGCATTAGAACACATAAAATTTGAATACATAGGAGAACTCATGGTCAACTAAGCTCCACCCAAGGATGATTAAAGATGTGAACTGTGAATGATATGAGGTAAGGACTAAAGGATATAAAACAACAATATAGATGAGACATTGACTTTTCTGTGATTTCAATTGGTTGGCATTGCAAGATGGTATTTTAACTATGGATAACCTGTGCGCTAGCATAAAAAAATCATAGTCAATGCGTGTCCCATGCGCTTAGCAGATGAGGAATCAATTGATCATCTCTTACTGAATTGTAAAGTAGCACAAGGGCTTTGGTTTGAAGTTCTAAGCTGGTTTCATTGTAGTTGGGTCCTTTCGAGATCCATTTATGGATTGTTTGAGGTATGGTTGTTGGAGGTGGGATCAATCAAGGAAGGATTATGTTGAAAACTGCCTTCCCTGCACTTTTATGGATTGTTTGGAAGGAGAGGAATTCTTAATGCTTTGAGTGGAAGGAGATGAATTCTTAATGCTTTGAGGACTCTAGCACATCAGCTGAAGATCTTGCATACAAGATCAAATTCACCATTGCTTCATAGGTGTCCTTCATTCCTCAATTTCATGGGATTTCTATTGATATCATTTTGAGGAATTGGAGGGAGGTGGTCTTCCTTTAATGTTTATTGTTGCTTACAGTTGTTATTGCTCCTTTCTATTTCTCTCTGGCTCTTGTGGTTGTGAGTTTATTTTTGGTGGTGTTGGTTTTTGTTTTTCTTTTATTTCCTTTTTGGCTTTTAAATATTTCCCTCAATTACTGTTAAGTTTGTTCAATGAAAGTTGGCATTCAAAAAAAGAAAAAAAAGAATTACTAAGGTGATGGCAAGGTATTCATTTTCAATTTTTCCTTAATTCACTTTCTATTAAAAAAGATGTTATTTGATGGTCATTCTTATATATATTTTCACCTTGGGTTTTCATTTTTAACCACTTATGGCTTGAATTCCTAATTATTTTATGGAAACAAAAGAAATTCTGGAAACTCTTGACAAGAAAGTTTTTGTTTGTGTTTGTATCCCCTATGAGATCCAAACTGATCAAATGGTTGGCTCATCTTAGAATTGGGCCCTTGTCCAAGATTGTAATGATTGAACAATTTATGACAGCTTTATTGGAAAACCATTCATGATGAAAATGAACGGTTGAGAAAATGAAATAGACTTCCAATGATCTGTACATTCACAAGAATCATTCCAACCCAATGGTTAAAACTGTCTGATTGTTGTATTTTCTTATTTAACTATAGCCACTATCCATGATATGCCCACTTGAAGATTATCTTAGACAATGCCCATTAGTGTATGTTGGAGTGGGGCTATAACCCACATGAAAGTCTTAATTTGGGCTCATGTCACATTGGGCCCATCACAATCCCACTTTTTGCACACATGACATGACCCAATCCATGTGGAGTTTGTTGACATTGAATCATTCTAGAAATATCCCAATAATATCCTGTAACAGCTAACAAGATGAATTGGATCTGGCAACCTGAAATGTCCATAACCATATTCTACAAGTATGGTTATGATCAAGGGTGACACCATCCATGGTCACAATCAGAGTGGACATTTTGCATTGGGCCTACATAGGAAATATATGGATGTTTGGAAGCACAAAATGCACCTATTTTAAACAATCTGCCCTCCTTCCCGGAACTCATCTGGGGACATGTAATTTGTGTAATGCTGAAATTCTGAACATAAGTGTGAAAAGCTATTTAACCAAAAAAAGAAGTGTGAAAAGTTGTTCTCCTTTCCCTTCAAAACTGTCCTAGCTTGGTGGGCACATTTAAAATAATTTTCCACTTTCTGTTTTTCCTGAAAAGTCATTTGTATAGAAGAGGGGAAAAGAAATACAAGGGCTAAGACCCCAAAAACACATGGCAATATGGCTCCAAGAGTCTTAAAAGTTAAAAGGCTGCTGTGCAAAGCAGAAACAAAAACAAGAAAAACAATGAAGCATGGCTTGACTACAAAACACAAATGAGAACATACCACATAATTAAAAGAATAGTATAAAATTTTCATTTTACTGCATGAAAAGGCTTTTTTCTTTTCTTTTCCTCTGTTGCTTTGGTAAATAAATACTCACGAACCCTCACCCAAGTTGTTTATCATCAGCACTACACCCAAATCTCTCCATATTACATGAACAAGACTTGAGGGTGCATTTGTTCGACAGAAAAAATATTCCACAATAGGGAAAGAAATTATTTTGATTCAGTTATTTGATGTGACATATTTTCCTTGAGAAACGAAGGAAATTAATGAATTGATTAGAAAAGATTTCAATTTCCTATAGTAGAAGTAGAATGCATGATTCTTCTTGCCAATATAAATCTATTTCCGGAGAGTGGAATTCTCTGGTTGCACAAGTACATTATAAGGATGCCTTTGTGCAACAAAAGGATTCTATGAAAGAAATAAAATATGTTGATTTTCCTTACAGCATACTGTTTTGTGTTTGGCACAACACACTTTTTTTTTCTATCAATAAGGAGAAAAATAAATTGATTTTTCTCAGTAGAGAGGATTCCAATTATACTATATTAAAGCCAAGCCTTTTGAAACTAATTTTGATTGTAAGCATTGGTTTTGATTGGGAGTTAATATATCTTCTCTATCACTAACCCACATTATCCCCCCACTTCTACATGTAACCGCTCTATTTCTTTCCACTTTCACTCCTCTTTTCAACCACTTCATTTTCCATCCCAAATCTTATATACACTTATTCTGTTTATACTCCCCTTTGCTTTCCACCTAACTTCTCTTCCTCCATTTCTACACCACAACTCTTGGATTAAAAATGGTACTTTCGTAACAATGTTTTCTATTGTTTTATGTTGATAAGTGTTTAGGATGATCCTATGTGAATTGAATTTCTTTTTAATTGATTTCTATGTATGCCCGTGCTTGACACGGGTTAGTGTGCTAGTTTTCTAATGAAACATGTCCTTTGGCTGGCCTAGGATTTTCACTTGAGGTGGGTGGAACCCAAACAAACATTTAATTGGGTTTTGAGGGAAAACCCAAGATTTTCATGTCTAACTTGAAGGTAGATCTAAGATTTTAATGTGAATTTTGAAAGCGGACCTAATGGGTTTTTTTTTGGAAGAGCGACTGCCCCCAAATGCATGCATGTAGGCGAGCCCATGGACATGTCTTGGAATTGAGGATCTCTTTCCCATTGCAACAGGAGTTCACAGAGTGTGGAATCCTACAAGGCATCTGCAGTGGCCCCACAGGATGGGTCTGTTAGTTCACGTGGACTGTGCTTTCTCTACTTTTCTGTGAAAGGTTAAATACTCCTTTATCTGGCTGATAGACATGCTTCTTTCCTTGGAAATGCTTTTTTGGCATGAGAGGGTATTGTCTCTCTTAAGGAGACCCCTTTGTTCTTGTGTTCTCCTGTATTTCTTGGGGTAGTAGCCAGTTTGCATGGGCCTGTCGGTGGACCCCACCCTTTCCCAATCTGGATCATCAAATCGAATCCTTTTTCTGTGGCCTGTACATATTGCACTTTGATATGGAGTGATGGCCATGGCTGCATTTATCATGTATGAAGGGATGAATAAATGAAAATGAAAAAAAAACCACTTATGGTGGTTATTGTAAGTTTTATCAATGCTTACCCTTAATCTCAAACTAGGTCCCTGCAGACACTTGAGATCGTCTGCACTTAATATTTGATGCATGTTTCAAACAAGGGTTCCCATCTCTCTTAAATGACGTTACGAAGGAGTCTCTTGTTGCAGTCGACCACTCCATGATCCTGAGGCTAGATTCTTTAGCCGCTTTCTCATCCAGATTTTTCTAAAATCAGGGATGAAGGCTTAGATTTGTTGGACCATGGGCCATGCGATTTCCAACAATTAAACTGGCATATAAAGTGACAATCTCATAGTCATTTAGACTCAACCATTCGTTGTTTTATTTTTGTTAGTACTTATCATTGCTTTGATTGAATAACTAGCAACATTCAATAAAACATGTATTATAAATGGCAAATTTTATCAATCAATCATGTATACTGTGAGGCCTTCAGGAGAAACCCACATATCATGTTTCCCGAGTGTCTTATTACTGTTTAGTTGAATTCAGTTTTACCTATTTCCACATCTTGGTAAAAAGACTAAAAGTGGCCAATTAGCTGATCTTTAAGTATATATCTAATCAACAAGTTTTTCTAGCATAGTTCTCCCACTCATCTTGAATGATTTGGCAGGTTCTATAGTGGCTCTCTCTCTCTCTCTCTCTCTCTCTCTCTCTCTCTCTCTCTCTCTCTCCCCCTTGTTTTGGTAGATACTCGTACATCCGTACAGACTCTATCCAAAGTACTAAATCAAGAAAGTTGGGATGGATCCGAGAGGAAGATGCTTTACCACTGAGCTGCCTATGATTGGGTCATAGAGAAAAAAACTTCTTGTTGTTGGGATAATCTGAGCTTTGGAATTTGAGGACATTTTTATTTGAATTTTTTACGCAAGGTAAGTAATGGTATATTGAACAATATATCAACATCACAGCAAAAAGTATGGTTTCCTTTTTCCAGCCACTGTGGACACAAGCTGAAAAGGCTACCCACAGCTCGGGCAGGGTAAACTAGAATTAGCCCATTCCCATCACCAAGTAAGTTGCCCATGTACCTCTCAGACAAGTTAGACCAAAGAATTGCTTCAGAGTCTACCTATGGCAGATTTTGAAGTTAATTCCCTGTAGTTGATGAACAAGCTTCCTAGCTTGGAATCTGTGCTTCCATGGGGAGAGACTAGGATCAAAATGAATGGTAAAAAAGGTTAAAACAATAGCTCCTTAAATCAAACTTCATAGGGAATCACACAGTGTATGACTGTGGATATATAGCACACTGGCCTCCCACAGCTCCCTCCAGGGTTTGAACCTGAAGTGATAGCTTTCTTTATCATTTCCAGCCACTAGGCCACCAGGAAAAAAAGAAAAGAAAAATCAAACTTCATAATTTCTCTTCATGTAAGTTCTTTCACTGGAAAATCATGATTGTTACATCAAAATGATTTGTGGACTATGACATATGAGTGGCTCGGAAAAGTAATATTTATATACACTATTTTAAAAGCAAAAGTCACAATCAGAAGCATAAAGAGATCCCATTAAGAGTCTCTCTTTAAAAATCCAAGTCCAAGACAATATCTTCTTAAAACTCAAGCCATGGATCTCCAACTTAAAACTGAGTTGGATTGGAAAATAAAAAAAAGTCAAGAAAATAGAGGAGGAGAAAAATGTGCATGGTATAATTTTGTAGTGTAGACAATTTTCTCCACTTATTATTATATCTCTAGTAGTTTTCAGCAACTGCTGGCACCTATTGACAGGCTTCTCAAAGGTGCCAATGGATCTCAAATGCTGAACCTGAGATGGCATATATCATATGAAACATGCTCCTTGTGAAATGCCTTCATATATTAATATGACCATGTTAGCATATTTGCATATAATACTGCAGAAATGGACATAGAAAGTGACCTTAGATAAGAAGAGATGCTTATATACTATATAAAATATGTAATATATATCTTTGGACATAATCTTGCCAGTGGAAATATGTAATTGAGAGAGAGAGAGGGAGAGAGCATGAAACATTTGACAGTAGAATTCCTAGATGAGTTGTAAATTAAGACGTATTAAAAATCATTATTTTTATTATAATATTAGATATTTCTAGCTATCAAATCGAAGAGACGAGCTTGATAATTAAAATGAAACGTAACAAATCGCATGAAACATTTGATAGTAGAATTCCTAGATGAGTTGTAAATTAAGACGTATTAAAAATCATTATTTTTATTATAATATTGGATATTTCTAGCTATCAAACCAAAGAGAAGAGTTCGATGACTAAAATGAAACGTACAAATTGCATCAAACATTTGACATTATAATATCTAGATGAGTTGTAAATTAAGACGTATTAAAAATCATTATCTTTATTATAATATTAGATATTTCTAGCTATCAAATCGCAGAGATGACTTTGAAGATTAAAATGAAACTTAACAAATTCATATTACCATCCATGTGATTGCCTTGGATGTGTAATGAGGGGTTTTTTTTTTTTTTAAGTGGATCCATCATCATGCCACGTGTCTTGTATTGCCAATTCTTTCTTCATGCAAATTATAAGCCTTGGTCAGACTACCATGACTCACGGCCCACATACTTTATTGCTGGACATTATTCATATGGTGAGCCCATACTCATAAAAAGAATACTCAAATTTTATAATTTCTCCCCTTTAATTTATTCTGTTCTTCTGATTTGGTCCCTTTAAATAAAGATGTGAAACACTGAATGATGGTGTCTTTTTCTTCACCCAAAAACCAAAAAAGATCATCTCAATGATCATCTGATTGAAAAAGATGCAGTCACATGGTCCATTCTAGCCCCACAATCTCCAATGACTGAGAATACTTAATGGGTGGCAGGCCACCATACTGGTGGCAAATGCTTTCCACTGGATCCTACCCCATCATCCATCCTCCCTGTGGGAGGTGGACCCATTTTTGTCTCTGTTGGCAGCAAAAGAATAGTATATTTATATTCTGTTAGAGCCACGGAAGACCCAGACACAATCACGCGGGTGTGAAACTAAGATACGCTTCAAAAACATCCAATAAAATTTGTAGGTCCACCCTCAAAACTCACATAAAAATTTCTGATTTGCTTCCGCCGCTGCTTATAGCAATAAAGTACAGTGATGTTGTAGAATTGTGGAGAATGCCAACCTGTGGGGACCAGTTCAGATATTGGACAGATGGGACCCATCTACAACTGGATCCAGTGCACTTTTTGGAACAAAATTCAATTCTTTCCACTTTATCTGTAGATGATGGTGATTAGCAGATTGATTATATTAATTATGATCTGACTACCACAAATAAGTAAAGCGGTTTTTGTTGACTTGTTTGGTGCTTGTGTCTGATCTTCAGGATCAGGTTGGGCCCATTCTCCATTGATGTCCTTTGTCTTTCTGCTAATAGTAGATGAGGATAAGCTTGGCACACTGCCAATACATGTAGCTAATATTTTAAGGTGACTCCAAGATCATGCCCTCACTTAAGGTCTTAAAGCAGCAGCTTGACTAGTGAGGAATGACAAGTGATGAGGTATTATCCACTTAATCTTTGGTTTATACAAACTGCTTAATTTGATGTTAGCCCATGGCATGCGGGTTACATGATTTCTAACATTGTCAACAGTATTCTCCTAACTTTTATTGCAATATGAAACTCCTAACTTTACTTGTCTAGTGAGTGAATTCTTTAATACGAGAAGTGTTATCTTTCCTTGTCTAATCCACTTGTATAATATGCCTTTTCTTTTTTTGGAAACTATTTCTAGTCTCATTGGAGTCATGTGTATGGTTGGATTTGCATTTGTGAAATATATAATTATGTGTTTGTATTGATAATTAAATATTACGCTTTAGATTGAGTCTTTATAAAAGTTTCACTCATGGATCACTACTGATTTGCTCTGCATTTAGTCTAAAACTTAGAACTATTTGTGATTCCATATATATATATATATATATATA
This sequence comes from Cinnamomum chago, assembly GCA_038049695.1. Classification (NCBI taxonomy): domain Eukaryota; kingdom Viridiplantae; phylum Streptophyta; class Magnoliopsida; order Laurales; family Lauraceae; genus Cinnamomum; species Cinnamomum chago. The sequence continues at coordinate 121,539,298 of CP142451.1, forward strand.
TATGTATATCCTAAGTTGAAGCTTATTTTATCATAAACTGAAACAGTGCTGGTCCCATAAATCAAAGTCGATTATTGTTGTTTTTTGTTTGATTAGCATCTCCAAAATTTAGATAAATCCAATCAGAAATGAATTTTTCAATTCCATTATGAAAAAAAAACAGATATAATCAACTTAGATTTCTGAGACCAGCATCATTCCAGCTTAGGATAAGATAAGTTCCAGCTTAGGAGAGCCATGCTCTATATTATATATATATATATATATATATATTTCCCTTAAACATTCTATACACTTATTATTTTGTTTTACATACGAAGCAAAGGAATTAAAAATGAAGGTTTGGAGCTTTTTCACCTTTTAGTTTTTGAGGAATACATTTGATCTTAGCTAATCTTAATTTTTTTAGGAATAGCTAATCTTTGTCACTTCTATAAGCTATTTTGTTGGTGCTTGTTTTTATTTTTCATTTGTTTTAAAAATGATCAATATGAGGATGACCCAACTTAGATTGGAGTGAAATTTGGCTCCAAGGAGAGAGTGGACTCAGTTGCATCTGCCTGACAATGATATTTAGAAAAATGGCCATTCATTCTACATGACAATAAATGTGCCCAAGAAAATAAATTTCAAGAAAACGATGTTCACCAGTACTATATTGGTAAGATGGTTCCCTGTGCTTTTTAAATTCTTATAGATGAATTGACTTAATTATAATTTATGAACTTTGTGATTGTGACATATTGAACTTTTAATTTTTGGGGGCCAGGCCAGGTGACATATATATCGAACTTATATTTTTTCACATGCATGTGCACCAGACGAGTGAAATGTACAAACTGAAGATGCTCAGGCCACTGAATCCTTAAAACCTTTCAGTTGAATTTCGTCTGAGTTTCGGGTGGGTTTGTTTGTATGAAATTGAATTCTTTGGAATTCTAAAAATGTATTTTTATCGGTCATTAAAATCAGAGAAAGAATGGTGAAAATCCACTTATGCCCATCAAATAATGTCAAGATTGTTAGTGGAAATGAATATTCATGCCTAGTAAATCAAATGTTAGAGAAGTGAGAATCAATCGACATTAACTTCTATGTTCACCTCTCACCTCTTCAGTATTTCTTTGTTGAAACTCATTTTTCCATGCAAGCAAACGAGCCATTAGCTATTTGTATCTTCATAGTAACATGCATACAACACTACATGGAAATTAGAGTATATTTTTAATAACTAAAAGAATATTTAACCTTTTTGCCCGGGTTAGGCTATTTGTACTTCTCATTGAAATGTATTTTAGTTTCAGAGAATACATCCAAATGTTCTTTTTTGCATTATCTAAAAATACAGTACATTTCCATGAAAATATAGGTAGACGAACACTTGAACAGGGCCCTTACTTCTCATCGGTCATGATTGTTGGAAGAGGGTCACAACATGGAATACAGTGGCACCTATAAAAAATCAGCTCAGATAATCTCGAACCATTTACTCCTTGATAAGAAAATGAACGGTAGAATGAATATAGAAAAACCAATAAAAAAAACAATATCATTTTGACCCACTATTCGATTATCTCATTTCAAATAGTTTATCATAGTTTTTGGTAAATGTCTTATTCACAAATCACAAGCCTATCAATAAAACCCACTAATATAAGTCTCCTCCTTAATTTGCATTTGCAGAGGCTACTTTCTACCATCATATCTTCTAAGGTATCCTAAAAATTATGTGATAAGATGGTTGACATATGTGATAAGATGGTTGGCACTAATTTTACATGAGAACATGAGAATTACATGGTGAAGGGGCATCCACCTTTTTTTTTCTTTTTTCTTTCTTTCTTTCTTTTTTTTTTTTTGCTATGGGAGGGTTCCTAAATCCCAATCCTTTGAGCTGGACTAATCCCTCCGGGTTTAGAGGGAAGCCGGGTAAACTCTCTTGTAACCCCAGTGTAGTAATTCAGTTTCGAAAACCTACGGATGCAAACCGTGGTCTTAGGCCAACTGACACACCTCTTGGGTTGAAGGAGATATCCACCTTCTTATAAAGATAATTGATTTACCAACTTCCATTCCTCCATTATTGACTATAGTTTCGAACTGTCTTATCAAAAAGCTCAGTTTCTAACTTATTATCACATTTCTTTGGTTGTATTTGTATTCCTGTTCCCGTGAGTGTTTATGTATACATGGAATCTCTGAAATCTTACACCATCCTTTGAGAAAGACTTTTCAGAGCAGTTCCAGGAGTTATCATGTGCACTGTTATTACTCAAACCATACGTTGCTTTGGACAAGAAGTAAGACATCATCTATGGCGTAATGGGTGCATGTAAAGTAAGAGGAAGAAACAAAGAGATAACATTCTCTTTGAAAACAATAAATCTGATCAGAACATAACTAGGGAGGGTGATGAATTTGATACTAAGATTGACAAATTTTATGGATATTTTTGTTCATAACGACATTGAATATAAAATGAAGGAAAAAGATCACTTTCTCCCTTGAAAACATTAAATCTCAGGACATATATAACCAGGGAGAGTAGAAAAGATCTTAGGAACTTGATAATAAATTTGACAAATTTCTATTGATATTTGCTCATAACGGCATTGAATATAAAATGAAGACTTCTAAAGTAATTCCCCTTTGAGGCTTTGACATGCTAATAGAGGGAAGTTAATGGAAAAAAAAAAATGTAGTATATGATGCATGTCTCGACTCCTAGCCATTTTAAAGGACACAAAGAATATTTGTCTTTCTTTTCTTTTTTTTGGAACCAAGACTTGAATTCATTTGACCAGTCGGGGGGGGGGGGGGGGGGGGGGGGGGGGGCGCGGGGGGTTTGGGTTTTTTGTATTACTTGAGAGCAAGACCCATGAGAACACCCGTACATACAGAGAAAACACTTGTGCAAGCGAGAAGAAAATACCACACACAAGAGGAGGGAAGACCCATACATGTGAGGAGAGGACATCTGCATACGTGGGGAGGAAAGACTTACACATGCGAGGATGGGAGACTCACATAGGCCGAAAGGGAGGGACCCAATGATCGATCCCTAATCATCTGAGTGAGAGGCAAGATTCCCAACCAATTGGGCTACCCTCGTTCTCCAAAGATAGAAAGTTTGTATTTGCTGGAGCACTATTTCAAATTTGCAGAGAGCAAGACCCATGAGAACACCCGTACATACAGAGAGAAAACACTTGATAAGAAAATACCACACACAAGAGGAGGGACGACCCATACATGTGAGGAGAGGACATCTGCATACGTGGGGAGGAAAGACTTACACATGCGAGGATGGGAGACTCACATAGGCCGAAAGGGAGAGACCCAATGATCGATCCCTAATCATCTGAGTGAGAGACAAGATTCCCAACCAATTGGGCTACCCTCGTTCTCCAAAGATAGAAAGTTTGTATTTGCTGGAGCACTATTTCAAATTTGCAGAGAGCAAGACCCATGAGAACACCCATACATACAGAGAGAAAACACTTGGGCAAGCGAGAAGAAAATACCACACACAAGAGGAGGGAAGACTCATACATGTGAGGAGAGGACATCTGCATACGTGGGGAGGAAAGACTTACACATGCGAGGATGGGAGACTCACATAGGCCGAAAGGGAGAAACCCAATGATCGATCCCTAATCATCTGAGTGAGAGGCAAGATTCCCAACCACTACCCTCGTTCTCCAAAGATAAAAAGTTTGGGTATTTGCTGGAGCACTATTTCAAATTTGCAGAGAGCAAGACCCATGAGAACACCCGTACATACAGAGAGAAAACACTTGCGCAAGCGATAAGAAAATACCACACACAAGAGGAGGGAAGACTCATACATGTGAGGAGAGGACATCTGCATACGTGGGGAGGAAAGATTTGCACATGCGAGGATGAGAGACTCACATAGGCCTAAAAGGAGAGACCCAATGATCGATCCCTAATCATCTGAGTGAGAGGCAAGATTCCCAACCAGTTGGGCTACCCTCGTTCTCCAAAGATAGAAAGTTTGGGTATTTGCTGGAGCACTATTTCGAATTTGCAGAGTTGAAAGAATTCGAAAATAATTGAGGGAAAGTTTGAGTCTATTACGTATCATATTTGAAAACCCATTCATCCGATTATTAAACATAAATAACCATATAATCATAATGATGCAAAGTATATACCTAATCTTTTATAAATAATCAAATAAATGATTAGGTGTAACTACGCGCCTAGTTTATGCATTGATTAGTATGAGTCCAGCTAACCATTTACAATCTCAACTCTCAGCATGAATGAAATCATGAGAATTAATCACTAAAAAGTAGACAGGAGGTACCTAAATTCTCTTCTTTACTTTGAAAACATGGACTCTTTTAACTTCAAATAATCACATATTCTTACCAAACAGAATCTACTCAAGATAATGAGAAGTTGGATTATGATTGTTTTCTAATCCACCACTGATAAGCAAATACAGTACATAAATTATTGCTCTAATCTCTGATTTAAGCAGTACTAAAAATCAAAACTGACGCCCATAGATCATGCAATTGTCTAGATAACAATAGTAGTCCTGCAATAGAATAAATGTTCCTTTGCTTGATTGAGACAATCTCGGGTGTCAATAATTCAAGTTATAGTTTGTATTTTTAGTTTGCATTAAGATATTAAGCATCCTTTCGTGCATGAAGGTTTAATCAGTTTAAATATAATTTCTTTTTAATTAAATCTAATCACATGGGGGAAGGTGGTCAAGCATAGGTATCAAATCCCCCAATTATTCAAGCAAAAATTTCAAAAAGCAGGTTTATGAATCAACATCCCACTCATAATGTCGTATATTGTTTTTGAACTGAAGAAGCTGAAATAAGGAGTGGGTGTTGGTTCATTGACATAAGGCGTGGGTTGGCTCCCCACATCATGTGTTGAATATGCCTATATCAACAATCAGTTGGTATCAATGCTCTGTATTGATTTCTTCGAGAATGACCAATACAGTGCCCTAAATCATCCCCTGAAACCATGGTATATGCTGCTAAACTGGTACAAAACAGCCCAAATTGTTACACACTGATGACTTCTATAACATGCCATTATGGGCCCGTTAGTTTTATGTAATCGAATGCTTAGAAACTCCAAGATTTGTATGGTTAAAATTGAAGAAACAATGACCATCAAATAATCTCTTCTTTAATGAAAAATGAATTAATGATAAATGAATACGCAGCCATCATCCTAGAAATTCAAATCCTATCAAAGTTAAGGTCTATCTATATCCCCACTTTATGTTATTTACCTCTCACCTCTTTAATAATCTTTTGTTGAAGTCGGTTTGACTCTAAATTTCTATGTATCCAATTCCACGCTGAAGAAGGGCCTTCTAGAAATGATTATAGGCCGGTTGTTACCATTTACAAATTAAACTAGTGCTGGATATTGGTTTGCTTTTAGAAGAGGAAGTTACAGTCTATACTGAGTGAATGACTTTGCTCAAACTAAAATAGCAAAAGCTGATTGCATTTATTATAAGTCCATACAATCACAAAAACAGAGAATCACATACCTTTCACTTTTCATTTTACTTCTCCATTTGAGGATGACAGCAAAGAAACAATAAAGTGTCACATGGGAAAATATGGGAAGAAATAGACAAGCAATTACAGTATGCTGGAGATACAAAGAGAGTTGAATTCAATCAGAAATAGAGAAAAAAAGGACATTGGTAAACCTTATGAAACTATTAGAAAACAATGACATTGGTAAACCTTATGAAACTATTAGAAAAAAACACTTGGTAAACCTTGTGAAACTATAGGTGAAAAAAAGATATTATTTTTTTATAATATAAAAAAAAGAAATAAAAAAATATTTAAAAAGAGGAAGAACCTATGCTGATGTCTGAATGGGAGTTTTCGTGCATACAATTTATTTTCTCTTGATCTTGCCATTGTCAACCATCCAATAAATAGGTGGGAGCTCACATTTAACTCCAACCAAGGAAATTTTCAAAGTCATATAAATCAACATATGAAACACATGGAAGATGAAATATTGTTCAAGTCTCTTTCTTTGCCTTCCTTATCACCAAGGGTATCCCTCGCCAACCCAGCTTGTCGGACCTTTGGCCTCCGGCCCAGGGGTTATCCGATTATGACGAATAAGGACTATTCTCTCAGGGGTGCTGCCCGGGGATTATCCGAATATGACGAATAAGGACTATTATCTCAGGGGTGCATAGATCAATTGGATAGTAGCGTATATCACTCATATTAGAGTAAGATTTGATTAAATACATATTCAAGAGAGGTACATAGTATGAAGATGGCCAAAAAAAGTGTAGTAGTTGAGACCCACTTTGGTTAAGGTAAGTCATCCACATGGGAATGTCAGCATATGATCATTTTTGGTACAAACTACCCATGTCAAATATATCATCCAAATTTGACAATATCATAATATTTCCATGATATTTACACTTACTAGTTTTCTCATTGATGTCAAGAAAAATTCAAAATATCTCAAAATTTTCACATTACCAAAATGAAGATTTTAAATTAGTCACAATTTACATAAAACCCATTTTACAGTAATTATAATTAATTTTTGTGTTTTTATCATTTAAAGCTAATTTATTTTCTAGTGCAGCCTTTTCTGATAGCATCCTAGGAAAACCCTCAAATCTGAAAATATCCCAACATTTTCGTGTGAAGAAAATTTTCATGTAACAATAATTGTGATGGTTGAAAACACACACTGTAAACATGATGAGATAATAAGAAAGAGATGGAAAACTAACTTGGGCTTGTTATTTAGTGAAGTAGGTGATAGAAAGCACATGACATGGTACTACCATTGTCATCATTAATATCCACTTTATCACAACATTTTGGTCCACTTAATCTTTGAGCTCAGATCAATTCCCATCGTATGGCAAAGGTCCCATTTATCAGATGAAAAACTAGAATTTTCTAATCCAACTCATGAGAGGAAAAAAAAAAAGAGTGGATAGCATTTCTTAGGCTTTCTTATCATCATCATCTAGTCATGACAGGGCAATGGGTTTGATCCACTGAGACCGTGGTTTTAATTCCCAATAAAACTAGTATTATATATTCAATTCTTATGTATTTTAATGCAAACAAATCAGCCGTTAATAAATAACTCTCAAACTTCCCTCAAATTTACGGACAGAAATCCTCAAATCTGCCGATTCATCACCTATTGCCATAGGTGCTCTAATAATTAATTATGATATCTTATAGCTAGAATCATTCACTAAAAAATCCTAGCATTGTGTCTATGAGTTGACATTTGGGATCATGATTTTAAAACTTTATCATTATTATTTTCGCCTTATTCTGTCAATTTGGGTAGACTACTTTTAAAAGAGTTCTTGCGATGGACTAATATAATAAGTCATGATGTCACAAATCTTTAACCACTAGCTAAAATCATTATTTAAAAATTGCAGATTAAAACATACACATAAAAAAGATGAGAATAGTTTACAATGGTTGGTGGGCAACAGTAACACCATATATATATATATATATATAAATTTGAAGTTTTGCTCAACACATTAGTCAAAAACCGTGTCTTTTGTTGTTGCTGTTGTTGTCAGTCACACTCTTAATTCATCTTTCTTGTGTTATTTTATATTTTGTATGTTTCTCATTTGCAGCCGCAAAAATATGACCGAGTCAAAAATTAAAAACTGGGTCTCAATATAAACAAAATATTCATTTCAAATGTTTTTCTTTAGCTTTTGCCCAATCTTGACCAAGTCATCTGAGTCATTACCAAGTTTTATCCCAATCAAGTAACCATGTCTTCTTTTTTTTTGGTACTGTAGAGAGCCCACACACATAAATGGGAAGAGGAAAAAGAGCCCACAAATATGAGAAGAGAAACCCAAGAATAGTGGCACACCCAGAGATTAGTCATTCGGCAGCTGAATGAGATGCGGGGTTGCCAACCAACAAAGCAAACCCTAGCTCTCTTCGTCTAAACTCATTAAGACGGAAGTTTCTAAGTATCTCCCCTGAGTCTTTTTCTCTAATTTTTGTTTTTTTGGGTACTGATCTCAGTAACTCGCTGAGTTTTATTAAGTACCACCTAGATTTAGAACACTGGTTTGGTAAGATTTTACTCAAATAAGCCTGCAAGAGGCCTAAAAATGAAGGACAAAAGCACAAGTTAGGGCCCAGGCTTCAAACTCAAAGGTTCCTAGTCCAGCCCGGCATGTTAATTAGCCACCAAGTTAATTAGATTAGTGTATCTTTGTACAGTTATTGAATGTTAGAATGGTTGGTGATCTACACACTCTCTAGGAGTAGGGCTATAAATGGATGGATTAGACCAAAGTCCTCACTAACCAAACCCGAAAATTACGGAGTTTAATCCAACATTATACTGAATGGGTCAAGCCTTGGGCCCATACCTGATGGACCCAAATTCTAAATGATATGACAATGATGGCAGAACCAACTCAAACAGATATAATTAAGATTATGCTATTATTGTTTAGAACCAATTAAATATAATTAGGTCCAGATTCTGGTCTGGGTGCCCTATCTTGAACACCATACTCTATGGGTAGGGCCAAATATCAGTTCAATTGATGATTCAAGCCGCCTTCTCATTTACTGGTAATACCAATAGAATGGAAGAGTTGAAATGACAAGTAGTGGAAGAAAATTTCCTAAGATTTGCTAGGCCCATGGTTAACATAGGCAGGGTTAATAGCATGCATCTTTAAATCTCAATTGGCAACAAAAACCAAGTCGACTCGATAGGAGTGCAACTAAGGCAGATCTGATCAGGTTTGACCCAATCCAAGTCCAACCCAATTTGTATATGAGTAGATCTGGACTTGAACTTGGCTCAAATGGGACCTGGACCTACCAAAACCGAGCCTGTACCAAATTATAAATTCCTTACCTTAGTGCTATTTGGGTCGAACCATGTTGTCTTGGAAGTTGGGTCAGGTCGCATACACAACTTTATGGCATGTGCAATGGATGAGAGTCTGGCAAGTTTTTTATTTTGTGGATTCCCATCATCAGAAATCAAGCCCCCTAAGGTGACAAATCTTTACCTGCAGTTTCAAAGGACATTGGCTCTAGTCAATAAAGAAGGGCCTTTTGATAATGAGGAACAACAAGTCCTCTCTAATATTGTATTATATTTTTCTTATGTTTTCCTATAGAAAGCAATGATAGTTGGGTCAAAGTCTTTCGTTTTTTTTTTTTTTTTGAACTGTAGCTGTTGTAAGTGCTGGATCTGATATGGTGGTGACATAAAACATGCTGCACGTTGGATACAGTTGCTTTTTCTTGAATGAAAATAAGGTTGGGAAGGTGCATGTGCTATGCATGTGGGGTAGTCAGGTAATGGCAAAACTGCAAGAGAGAGAAAGGACGTTTGCAGATGAAACTGTGAAGGAAAAGCATTGAAAAGTGTGGATTTAGGCTAAGTCATGATGTGGATTTAGGCTGGAGGGCAATTCTTAACGCAATCCACCAACCCAACCCGAACCTGACTTGGTAGTTCAGGAGGGTTCGTTTCTGGGTTGAGCTCAGATTGACATCTGACTCAATTTACAAATGGGTCGGGTTTGGGTTCTCGTTTACACTCCAACAAAACCGAAAACCAACGAATTACACTAGACCTGCCGACCAATCCAAACCTGTACTATCAGAGGGTTTGGGTTGACATTTTAACATTGGAGTCGGGTTTGGATTGACATTTTCAACACAACTAATAAAACTGGAACCAGATATGACCTGACCCATTGTCAAACCAGTTTAAGTAATATGATCTCTTGAGATGTGTAATACGATGCTTAGGATATGATATGATACTCATACTACTACCTGAAAACCATATCATCACTTCATTCAAACTTGACCAGTTAATTTCCAAGGGTGCATTTGCTGGCAGAAGGAAAATCATGATTCACACATTCATTACATGAAAATTGCTTTACACCGCGGGTTTAATAGAAAGCACTCAATGAAAAATTAGAGGAGATACAATGTGAACTTTAGAATGATTTCTTCAGCAATCTATTTCACCAAACTTTATCAATCAAAGGGGATAGCCTCAGCCTCAGCCTCAGCCTCCTGAGGCCTCGGTCTCTGGTTGAGGTATCAATACTTTTTAACTGTAATAAAATTGCCTTAATATAAACTATGTTTTTTCTTTGAGCCAACTCAAACCAGCAAGCAATATACAACTCAGAAGCTCCAACTTACGGGTGGCATGGAAATGGGTTGGGTCGGGCCTAAATTGGATCATGTCGGTAAGGAGGCCCAACCGCCCAACTGGATCCAACCCAGTCATTTCAATGGGTGGTTTACCCCCAACCAACCTTTGACACATGTCAACCCAACCCGACCGAAATTCCTAAATACAAGAACGAAACAAATTGAAAAGAATCAGTTATGACCAGCTCCATGGGCTTCATACCAGAGATTCAAATACCCAACACCACGATTGTATATTTTATCAATATATACATATATCAAGTATGCTATGCTAGTGTTTAGAGTATATATGGATCTCAGTTCAAACCCAGTTCCTGATCCCTTTTTCAGATCGGTTGGGCCTCTAAATTCAAATTCAAGTGTATGGTTCTCAAACCTGGATACTAGGTGGATGCGGTCCGGCTACTGCTTCCCTGTTTTGTAATTTTGATTTTGACTCTGGACACAACAGACCCGACCCAAAACAGACCACTTTCATCCCACCATCTTGCCTAATCTGTTTTAACAGATTCTTTTTTTACAAAATAATGTTGATGTTGATGATGATGAAAGAAAAAAAATTAAAGGACCTTTGTTTGTTGGTCAGTATTGAATTCCTCTGGGACTTCTAAGCAATGCCCCCATTGAATTCCTAGGATTTTGCTGTCAAATGAAGTTTGGATGCAGCATTACTGTATTTAACAGCTACTTTTTATGATAAATTGAGAATTTTTTTTATTGGTAATAAAAAAGGACATATTTGCTAAACAATTTTGACATGCAGCCCTTTGATCCAATTACAAAAACTACGAATAAAATTCATACCTTGTAACTGTAACTGGGAAAGACTTTTCATGATGTGAAATGTTTAATGGCTGAGATAGCTACTCAGAAGAATAGTCAGGCCAGTCAACCCGAGTACGAGCAGTTAACTGAAAGTTGAGCTAGTGTCAGATAGGCGGGTCGGATATGGATTGAATCAGGTATCCACCCAGGAGTCTTTGTGAAACTCTGCTAAACCGATAGAAAGACAGTTATGCCAACCAGTGAGGCAGACACAACGCTTGCTGGAGCTGCAACAGTACACAATAAGACAGACCTAATACAAGAGCATAAGCCATAGAAATTGTGTGCAGATTGTAATCCCAATGGCCGTATGTCTACAACCTTGTCTCCCATGTACATTCTGCAAGTCCGCATTTTATTCGTGGCCTAAGCAATATGCTCAGATGCACTACTTTCACAAAGTTCTATTCTACAGAAAATCCCTTGCTATTCACAACTCATCTCTCTTCAAATGAAATATAAATGGGATCTTGCCATGAATAAAGAGCACCTACACTATTAACCAACAACAGCAATGATAAAACTGTGGAACTCTAAATGAAAGAACGTTGCCTGTTGAATCTTAACCAATCCTGTTGCCGACAGTTTGGTAGAGACCCTTAAGCTGGGTATTCCATTTCTCTATGGCAGTGTACTTTTTCATCTCCTTCAACCTGCAAGATGGGTATTTAAAGACAGTCTTTACAATTGGGTAACCAAGCTGAAAGAGTTCAAAGAAAAAAGGTTAAGTAATTGTGTTCACCTGTCACCACACTCCAACAGCCGGTTCACTTGATCAATATGACCATGGACGCGGTTATCCAGAATTAGGGAGACAAGAAGTGACTCCACATCTCTCTCTGGTACATTGAGCTCCTGAATAACAAATCAGTTAAGCAACTTGTCAACAGTCAAATCAATGTGGATATATAGTGGGTCTGTGCAGGTCAAAAATAGCAATCGATGTGGATAGCCAGATGACGGATGGCCATCCATTCACATTGCATAAGCATTTAGGCAGAACAAAAATTAGAAACACATTAGGTATGTGGTACTAATACTTTTGGAGTGTGTTGATGATCCACTCTGCCTAAGATTAGAAAATGAAGGCCACTAGATATGCATTGGAACAAAAACATACATTTTACCTGATGTTATGCAGCCAATGGAGATGAGCAATGCAAAATATTAGAAAGAGCTTGTAAACTCCTGCCAAGTAAAACTACACTAAGAAGTCATAACCATCACCTTTGATATGAAAGGAATTCGAATTCTCGTGTATGGCTTGATAAGCTTAAGCAACACTTGGGTTCGGATATTCTTCAACAAATCCTCTATATAATTCCAGATGAAAGGATCATCCATGATAGTTCTTCTGTTACTCTGGCAACAATAATGAGACATTAGTCAGTAGAGAAACGAGGGGAATTTATAACAAGGGGATATTTGTTCTTTGACCACATAAGGGTGTATCAGAATCCTGACTTTCAAGGTCTTCTCAAACTCCAGTATCTCATTTCGTTGATATGCCACTATCAAATTCGTCATTGCTAAGATTTCAGGGTCATTTTTGTATCTGCACAACAGCCAAAAGAAGCAAATATCCAACAAAATCATATCTTAAAGGGAAAAGATGAGTACCACAGAGAAATCCAACCAGTTCATATTTCAAACGGAAAAGATGAGTTTCACAGAGGAATGCAAAGTTCACTGAAGCATTCATTTTGGTCCAGTTGAGACCCATTGCTGAGTGATGTATCCTGTTAATTAGATAAATACCATGGAGAATGCCCCAAAAATCTGACAGACGCGAAGGTCCTCAATCTTTGGCCTTTCTTCCAAGCTATTGTGTGTTCTCTTATTAAATGTCCATTTCTAGGTCGCATACCACAAGGCAAGGAACTTCCAATTGATAATAGTTTTTGAAACGTACACAATCCATAGAGATATAGATATTCAACAGATCAAAGGTCTGGAACTTCAAACTCCAGTCTCACATGCATAGTAAAGGAAAATTAAGCAAACCATTGCAGGATCTAATTTTTCCTTTTCATAGAAAACTTACGGTTTTGCCTCCTGCCCATCAAAAGGATTCACTTCAGACTCCATTAGCATGTTAGCCAGAACCAAATACCTGTGATCAGTACAAAGATGAAGAGAATGTGAACGGAAGATTCCTTTAGCAATTTAAAAGGAAGAGAATTCTTTTAAGTGGCAACAATGCTCGGAAGAAGCTTCAGATTATAGAAACATACTTGAGGCATTGAATGCGCCCTTGATTCCCAGCTTCATCATAGTTCTTAAAAGCTTCAAAGAAATCAGTGGCTGCCTCTGCCCATAGACGCTCTGCCATGTGCATTTTCCCTCCGCACTCATGAATGATTCCCATGATCCTTGGATGGGGTATTGCTGATTTTATCGTAAGTGCCTTTAGGTACAATTGCTGCAATCAATTCATTTGCCAGAAGATTTATCATAAGTTCAACCCACGATTGAATCTAGTAGTATGGAGAATATTGCTGAAAGTTTATACCCACAAAAACTCCCTTAGAATGAACTAGCCCCTGACCTTAATTTCATGCTTATAAAAAACCTGCATATAGATAACATAAACTTATCTTGAACTCACAGATGGGGCTGCTTCCATGTTTGAGCACTTTGAGAGGTAAGAAGTTCTGGTTGTTGATTGTAACAAAAAATAATAATCAAAATAGCGGTTGCGATAGGCGTGGCAGCCAGTGGCCAAAATGCTACATAGGGGGCGATACATAGCGGCGTAACAGTGTGAGTTTTTTTAGTGATAAAAAAATCGAATCTTGTGTTGGCACCAATCTTGTGGTTTTTTAGTGATTTGGAACCATAGAGACACCTTTAGGAAAGGCTATTGAGGAGGAAAAAAAAAGTGTTTTAAATTAAAAATGATTAGTTCTACTAGGTTTTAGACTGTAGTGCCGCTATTTTCAAAATAGCACACAGACAGGCCTCAACCGCTATGACCGATAATGCGCCCGCTATGTAGCTGCTATTTTGAGTCATTGGGCTTACAAGAGAGGAAAATTTTATGTATGTCCTAGTACGCTAACTTGAAAAGCAAGAGCTTTGGTTAACTTAAAAGTAAAACGGCTTCAATCCTCTTCACCGAAAGTAACAGAAAGGTCTCAGGGGCCCTTCCATGCCGTTGTGAGTTGTCACCCATGGCAGCTGCAAGGGCTAACTGCTGCTTACAGTGGATGCATAACTTAAAGCACCTCATTTTTGGGCCCACCTGAATGCATATGAATCAGCCAGTTCTTTACACAGCCCTAGGGTGGAGCTTGTTCTTTCCATCCCCCCACAACACCATGATTTCCATGCATTCAGGTGGGCACAAAATTGAGGTCCTTCCTTATGTTACACTAAGCACAGTGCTCAATGGATCATAACCCACTCTACACTAACATACACACACATACATAAAGCAAAACAAAGACAATATATAGTACGCCTGTCTCCCGCAATGGACTTTCAAATCCTCCTAAAAGGCAGGAGTCGCAAGTTCAAGTCCTAGTTTGGAATAGGGAGATATTGGCCCTTTGAGATCCTAGTTTTAGGTAGTTAATTTCCTATTACTCACCCTGCCCACTAGGGGCAAGGCCTAAGGGTTCAATGGCCAATTAGGGTTGAGCGATTTTATTAAAAGAAGGACAATAGCTGGAAACACGTTGAGTGGTTTAGAGAGTAAGGAGGAGGCTCTGTTCAAATCTGAAAACCACGTAGTGCTACAGAATAATAAGTTCAGGTTTTTTTTTTTTTCCAAATAACGAATGAAAAATTCCAGTTGTGGAGAGCAACTACAGGGTCCAAAAAAAAGGAAGAGCTTGAATAGAATTGTTCAAGAATTGTTCAAATACAAGTAATGTATGGTGGAGAGTGAGACATGCTGGTGGAGTGTATGTATCACCAAGTGCCACTTTCATGCTGGTACATTTTCATAAAATGGCATCTAGGCTTGTATTATCGTACGGGGCTAAATTTTGGTTCAATTTTGGTGTCCTACGCCCATGGGCCTTTCTTTTTTCTGGAAAGTACTCACACACCCACCCCCACACCACCTGAGTCCCTCACCATAAGCGCTACATCCAGGGATTGATCCCTGGTTGTTTTTATGGAAGTGACTCACCAACTGAGCTACCAGGGGATTGGTGCCCTACACACAGGCTTTGTGAAGTTCAAATTTTGATGAGAGTGCTGTGGGCAATCTGGGGTCTGCTGGAGTTGGGGGAACTTTTAGGACAGCAAGGGATATCCCAGTTTGTCCTCTTTTTTATAATGATATATACCAGTCTGCCCTTCTCGAGTCAGGTAGGTGTTCTCTGCTAAGAAAGCAAAAATAAAAGCTTTGTGGATTGGTCTCAGTGAAGCTTGCTGCTCTAATCTTTGAAGCATTATGTTGGAATGAAATTCAGCTTGTGTGATTAGATTCAAGAGTGTGAGTTCTCCTTGGACTTTGGTCTATGCTGTATTGGGAGTGAGGGACTTATTTCAAGTTTTGGATACCTCTTTTACTCACGTCAAAAGAAGTGCAAATTCAGAAGCAGACATTTTGGCAAAAGATGTGTAAGTCATACAAGGTTGTCAATGGTTAACTCTGTTTCTTCTCAATTGGAGTGGGTGGTTTTCTTTGTTTTCAGGTGGCTTTGGTAGCCATCTAGTATATTCACTTGTACTAGCTGCTTGAATACAATTTCACAACCATTCAAAAAAAAAAAAAATGGACCTAAAAAATTGGGCAACAGAGTAAAATACATGTGGCCAAGATGCATGTGCAAAGATGGATGTGTTGAGTAGCAAGAAAAGAATGAAACGAGAATGACTAGATCAGAAAAAATGAGTCACTCCGATATAAAGAAAGAAGTAAAGGAATGTTTCTGGGATGGTTTGGATGATATCAGATAGATAAGAAAAAGCTTCGATGATAAAGATTTAGCTTCTTATTATTGAATAGTTTAAAATTATGTCATATTCATATGTGTGTCTATAATTTTTTTGATCTGTGAAAACTTTAAGTATATCGGTTATGATTTGTGGTGAATGGGGCCCAGAGACCATCTTCCCTCACCTCAGCAAAATGTGAATTGTGAAGTATCACAGATTCACAGTTCAAACAAAGGTTAGTGGATGTGATGGAGTCACGGTTGGCTAAGCAAGAAGTGGATAGATCCTCCACGTCGTTGTTTTTTCCATGTAGCTTTGACTGTTATTTCTTTGCTGTAGCTTTTTTTTTAATTTTTTTTTAGTTGGCCCAGTGGCCAGGGGAGGGAAGATTAAACCACCCTGCCAGGGATCAATCCCTAGCAGGGGCTATGGGTAGCAACACCCTGTGATTCCCTTGCTGTAGTTTTCTTGTTTGGTGTGGGTATAAAGCCTTTATACCTCCTTTTTTCCCTTCCATTTTGGTCAGGCTTATGTTTTCTTCTGTCCTATTCTCTTTTTTAATGAAATTATTGTTACCGATAAAAAAAATTAAAATTAACATTCACAGAGCTCTAATGAAAGCAATAATAAATTCATCTTTCGTGGGATTGGAAAATCGTAAGATTCAATTCAAATGCATGCACCATAGGGTTTACCCTTCACTAATCACATAGATCCAATCTCTGAAAGTGTTAAGTTCATGAGTTAGATGCTATGAATAAGATGTGAAAATTAAATTAACAAATAGAAGTTCTACTTCACATTGGAGTAAATATTGAAAGGGATAACACACACAAGTAAAAGAAGATAAAAATGCTTACTTATTTCTTTTTGTTGAATCACTTCACGGTGAAAAGTTTGGAGGAAAAAGAGAATCTAATTTGCTAGTAATGAAAAAGCACTGAAGTCGAACCTTGAGTTTTTTGTTGTTTTTTGTTTCAGTGTACATTTGGATTTCAATAGCATAGACCTCCAAAAGTTGTGTGCCTTTCTTTTGATCATCTGAACCATCTTCTCTTCGACAAGATTTGTGAATTTCCTTCAATATCTGGTTGTAGCCAAGGAAAAGTAAGCATTTCACCGCCTTAAAGTAAACATCAGTGCAGGAATTAACCAAAATGCAAGATCTGACCCAAAAGGATACCTTGTTCATTCGCCCATATTCACCCATGTCAAACCAGATCTTGCAAAGCTTAAGATTCGTCTTAAACCACAGTCTCTGTACAGAATAAGAGGAATCACCGGAAATACATCAACACTAAACATTACACAGACTGAGACAGGAAAACAAAATAACATTTCTAACCTCATTCTTTGCCTCTTCAAGGGCCTTCAGTGTGGTCTGATAAAACTCCTGTAGAAGATCAAAGTTCTGGCTTGCTGACCCAGAAACAAAATCCATTATGTTGTTTATACATTTTTCACTGTAGTTCTGTGTTACAGCTGATTTAATGTACGTCAACATCACTTTATAAGCATCCATCATCTCGTTATACTTCCCTAGCCGACAATAAATTTTAACAGTTTGCTTAAGTGCTTTGAATCCCCTGATTAAATGAAAGCAAATCGTGATCCTTTCAGAAAATAATAAGCAGCACTAAGTCTTCCGGAACTGTTGCTTGTGGTGCATGCACCTCAAGAGATGAACATATCATGCAAGAACAGAAGGCATCTTTAGTATAATTTTTTTAATGGTATCATTAGTATAATTGAAAATACACAGAATCAAAATGTTTACAATATTCAGGTCCAGATGAGATGGGAGTTGAAACAAGTAAATGATGCCTCCCTCTCTCAACATAACTCAAATCCACAATGTTGTGTTTGCGACAACAAGCACCTGCCAACTGCGCTTTCACATTTTTTTCTTACTAGTAAACAAGTTTATTGGCAGAAGCGAAAGAAATTCAACAGAAATTTAGTTTAGAGAGGCAAAAACATTTCACTTTCACACAACTGAAAGTAGTAAAACTTCAGGAAGAAACTGTAGGCTACAACACCAAGCAACATGTACTTCCACTTGTGCCTTCTCTTATTGGTCTCCCTTGTCTAGTACATTTTTCTCAAAAAAAGTAAGCAAGATCAACCTTTGGAAGGTTCATTAACAAGACCATTGGGAAAAGGAAAATAAAAACTCAACAGGAATATGAATGCTATCCTTCCTCGCAACATGTCACTAGTTGCCATCATTCAGGAAAAAAAAAAGTTACTAGTCACCCGTATCAAATTCTGTATGTGAATAACTATACCATGCATATGCATGTAAGCTATGAATCCTATGTGCATATTCACATGTAAAAACTTCTTTTGAGTCCTTCCCAACTTTACTTAAGGTCATCATTGATAAAAGTTCCTATATTAGCCCGTGTTTCGAGATTTTGAAGGAAGACATTGTTTTGAGCATAGTTTCCAAAGGATCTTGTCCAAGTGCATATTAGTTGAGTATACCAGTCTTTTAATTCTCCTGAATATTTTTTTAATATGCAAGGACAAGGTTAATTGGAGCATTTGAATTTCCATCAGGGGATTCTCAAACAAATCTTTCTTTAGAGCATTACTTTCACTGTTTTCAATGGTTCCAGTGCGCTCTCTTGCGTGAAAAGGATTTCACACCCAAGGGTGGAGGCCTTTTACTAGTCTGTGGTTGCAGGAAAGATTATGACAAAGTAGAACTTATTGAAAGAGGTGGTATTCTTTCACATTCATCCATTCTTTGTCCTCTTCTCAGATCTTTGCAAAAACACGAGAGGATGTCAAATTTGGAGATCAGGTTATTTCCACACAATGGTAAAAGTTGATGTGGAGGCTGCTGCCAGTGGCAGTATTACGGTCTATTTAGAAATAAAGTAAACAAAGGGAGAAGTGAAACAAAGTTTTTGAGCTCTGCAAGGTACTTCTAATTAGCAAAGAAAAAGAATTCAAAGGTTTCAAGGTCTTGGACATCATCAGCAATCAGGGATAATCCACTTGGTGAAATCAAATGATAATGACAAAAGCCCATATCTAAGTTGGAAGATGCTCATCATCGCAACCATGAGGTAGGGGTTCGGCAGTTTGACTGGAGTTGACTATGAAAAAGAAAGATTAAACAATGAACAATGTTGAGAGAGAGAAGGCTTAGTCTTGCTCCCCGTGTCATGTTTGACCCCCCACCCCCACCCCCACCCCCACCCAAAAAAAAAAAAAGATTTACCCTCGTCATCAAAAACACCCCCAACCCCAACCCCACCCCCCCCACCCCCACCGAAAAGGAAAAAAAAAAAAAAAGATTTACCCTCGTCGTCAAAAAATAAGCAAGGTCCCACCAAGACTAAAGTTGTGCTTCGTGATGAAAAAGGAGTAGTGCTAATGGATTTCTTGAGTCTAGATGACTCTGAGAATTCAAGCAAAGGAGAGTTTCTTGTGATAAGAGAGGTTTTTTTATGGATTCTCAGGAAGGGTTTTTTTTTTTTTTTTTCGCCTGGGAATCTTGATAATTAGAGGTGGCTCTTCAAAGGTGATAGGAAAAGAAACTTATAGGGGGAGCATGCTGTGGCAATTCTCCTTTGTAGCAGTGGGTATTTTGGACCTACGTTCTTCAATGTTGGTATATTTCAGATATATTAAGAGAAATGTGAATGGAGTCCCCATCCATTAGTAAATTCAGGGTTAATATAGAAGAATTGTTCATAAGTCCCTCCTCATATCGCTGTGCAAGCAGGTTGGGCAGAAATGTTTATACAGTCACATTGTGTTTGCACTTCCCACTCCGTTGGCAAAATCATGTTAAATACATATAAGGAAATGCCACCAAACAAAGCATGCATTACAGAAGTAAAAGAACATTGCATGTGATTTAAAAAAAAAAAAAATTGTCTATGTGTCATTCATGGCTTAATACAAAACTACAGCAAATTAGAACAGCATTTAATGACACCCACCACTCTGACTTTTCAGGTTCCATGCAAACTACTTCGGCAAAACCAGCAAGTGCTCCCTCAGGATCACCTTCCACTAAACCTGTAAGAAGAATGTGATGCCGGTATTACCACAAGTAATTGAACATGAAGAACAGCCATAAATATGGAAACATTAAAAAATGGTGACTGCAATTTGCAAGGAAAACAATTGCCTAAAGGTGAGAAAAATGGGTAATATTTTCCGAAACAACCCTTCGCTTATATCTTATCAAACATAAATATAAATTAAACATAGTCAAAGAGAAAATAAAAATAAATGCAAAAAAGAATAATGTTTGAATTAAACATTTAGCAGGTAACGGCCGTATCAAGAATCCAAATTAACATTACAAAAGATTGATAAAAGCATAAGGGTAAATTCCACTGGTTCCAACTTCCAAATCTCACAAACAAGTCGTTTCCTTAATGATCATAAGTACCACAGGTTGCACCAATAGAGGTTCCTAACCAGACTTTTGTTTCCGTGGAATCCCTCACCCCTCCCCCAACCCCACCCAAAAAAAAAAACCTTTTTCCACGGATTTGTAGAAGATTGCACTTCTTTTTTATGTTTTTATTGTGGAAAAGCGTTTGCACTAAACAATGGAAAAGGTTTTCCATGGAAAAACAACCCGCTTTTCCTTTCCGTTTCCAATTTTTCTTGCGGAAAGCATTTGCACCAAATAATGGAAAAGGTTTTCCATTGAAGAACAGCCTGTTTTATCTTTCCATCTCCACATAAAAGTGGTTACATAAACGTGCCCTTAGACACCCAGGAAGAGAATCATCGCTTGCAGCCACTTGGCTGCACTGCTAAAACCTTCACTAAAAGAAATGTGAGCTCCAAAAATAAAATGATCTTGAACACTAAATGGAAGGATGAAGGAGTCCATCTTGATAGCCAATGAGGCCATTCATTCAAGAAAAAGGTGAAGATTCCATGGGTTTTGGTCAAAGTCAACATGGAAAGGGCATATGATGATGTAGAGTGGAGTTTTGTACTTTTGTTTATTACGTGTTGCTTTATATGGGGTTTGGACTAAAGTGGAAGCAATGGATGTCAACTTGAGTATCCATGACTGCTTTTTCAGTGTTAGTCAATGGTTCCTCCTCGGCTGTTCAAGGCTTCTAATGGTTTGAGACAAGGTAACCCACTGTCCTTTTTATCATTCATGATAGTGGATGTGGGCCTATGGAGATTGATGGAGAGCTTCTGAAATTGATTTGATACATGCTTACAACATTGAAGGGGAAAGCTTCAGTCTACACACTTGCAGTTTGCTGATGTCACGTTAATTAATATTTTGTGATGTATCAAAAGAGAGATAAAAATGCGCAAAGAAACATGAATCTGGATGTTCAAACAATGCTTTTATTCAGTTGGCTTGCTCATTCACTTGGCAGATCTTATACATTTCACTGACTTAGTGAGGCCGAAACAAGTCAACTTGGAGGAGCCAACAATGATCCCAGTGAAATCTTAAATAGCGGTATTAAAAATCTGTTACTTCATAAAAAAGGCACCAAATTTTTTTTGAAAGATGAAAATAAATAAATAACACATCATTTAATGGTGCATGATTGATTTCATCTACTGGAGTACCTCAAAATTACCTTTCGAGTTGTAGTACTGATTCTCGATATCAACATCCTGCTCCTCAGGTTCCCCCTCAGAGTACTCAAATCCATAATCCTCCATGTCTGCGTCTGAAGACAGCAATAACAATTTTCTAAATCAATACCAAAAAACAAAACTTGTTTTTTTTTCCCGCAAAAATATTAAGAGACTTCAGATTACTTAATGCAAAAAGAAAAAAGAAAAAAAGGCTAACTACGAAGAATATAAGGAACAGTTGTTGCACCATAACCAAGAAAATTCCAGACCAAAATCCCACAATAGACATTACTTTGTCCAAATTAACTAGGATTAAATCTAGAATACAAGGAAATATTCAGATACTTTTCCTTCCATATTTCCTAAGAGCCTGTTTCTTTGCATGGAATTGAATACATAGGAATTCATGGTCAAGTGGACTTCCAAGGATGGATTATTAGAGAGATTAAGAGTGAGGGATATAGGGATATAGTGAGGGACCCTGATTTTCTTAGAATTTAATTTACGAAGATGATGATTGGGAATTCATTTTCATCTCTTTCTTTTGATGTTTAGTTTCCTATTTGCTCGTCAGGTTTTTGTTTTGGTGGTGGTTTGTCAAGGAGCTTTGTTTTTTCTTTAGCTTAATAAATTCTACTGTTATAAAAATAAAAATAAAAATAAAAACATTTATGTCTCCTTTTGATTCATTTTCCATTAAAGGGGAGATTATTTGATGGTCAATGATATTGTATCTTCACCATTGTTTCTTCAATTTCAACCGCCTATAGAAATAGAAGTCAGAAAATTCCTAGGGATTCAATCAATTACATGAAACAGACAGGCCCTAAAAACAAAGGCCACAGAAGTACATAGCAAATAAAAATAGGACTACTACAAAATTGAAGAAGAAACATAAACCATATAGGAAAAACAAAAAACCACCTCCAACATCATGATTTAACAGTTTCCATAAATGATAAGCTAACATGATGGATAAAATTTTAAAGCTCTTTCAATCAGACGTAAGTTTTCTTTTCTTCTTTTTTTTTTTTTACTTTTTTGGGAAAGAGAAATGATCACATACATTAGTAATTAACAATACATGTGGGGGCCACCTCTCCGCAATCCAGGCTATTCAACCATTGGGACCCACTCTAACTGATCCATACCCCAATAACCAAACCAACCCCAATAACCAAACCAACATCAACAGAAATCCTATCAATGCAAGGTTTTTTTTTTTTTTTTTTCCTGTCCTCTTACCATGGACCATAGAGTACAGACTAAGCCCTCCCTTCACTAATGGAAGACATTAATGGGGCATGACACAACACAACTACCCTAATTCCAACCTGATAACCAGATGAACGGGCCATAACTCCAGATAGAACGCCCCACTGGTAAAGTTGGTAGCTGAACCTAAAACCCACTTACTTACTTAGGACATGCATCACTTCATGGTGCACAGTGCACCCCAGACAAAATGTCTAGGTCAAAGAGCTTCAGGCCCTACCTGTACAGTTGTTGGGTTCCACCAAGTATCATGCAATACCCCCATTAAGTAAACCCAATGACTATAAAGCACATTTCAAGTTTCAGAAGTAGCCATCCACTCAAAATCCCATTGCCACTCAAATCAATATCCATAATGTTTCTGGTCTGGAACTTAAAGATCATAACAGATTGTGGGCAGACACAATTGCAGAAAGTGGGACCCCGCAAATGCAGTTCAGAAATCCATGCTGACCAAGACATAAGAGAACATGATATTGGGTGCAATCCAAAACACCATCCTACTCTCACACCAGACCTCAATCAATGCATCAATTAATGCAATAAAAATTCAATGCCATTCCAGGCCCTATGATTTTTTTTTTCTTAACCCGGATCCAACATTATCAATTGGAGAATTGAAACCTGAAAAATGGGAGTAAGAATCATAAGACCATGAATCTTCCAATTGAAGATAAAAAAAAAAACCAACAGTATCAATCGGCCTATCCATCCGTTTTCTTCGCAGATTTGCTGAGAGACAGAGATAGGGATGCATAGTTCTAAAAACCCTAGATTTAGAAGAAAGTGGGGTGGGGGAGGGGGAAATCCGTACCGGAACCCATGGTATTGGATCTCTGCTTCTTCTGATGCAGAGAATGAAAAAGAAGGCGATTTTGAAGGCTTCACAAAGGAGAATTTGAACACCGAAGGGTTTGATTTGAAGTGAAGCTGGAAGAGAAAAGATTGGAATCTCGTTGTTGTGGGTTTTCTGGTTTTTGGAGAGAAACCCTCGATCGTATGCAAGAAAGGGAGAGGGTAACTACAACTTTCACAGCAGGAAGTCTCACTCTTGCAATTTATTTATTTTTTGAAAATTACAAAACGGGGCCTAAGTTTCTCTCAGATTTATTTCAAAACAGGACAAGATCAGAGCCATATTTCAAAAAGCCCCTTACGTTTTCCAAGTAGATTTCAATTAAGGACATCCGTTCAAATTGGGTCCCGCCAATTTCCCCCTCTTTTTTTTCTAAAATCCAAAAAATACCCTTAGGGTTCTGAATTTAAAATTTTAAAAAAAAGGACGGGTTCAGCGTCCATGTCTCCAACGGTGATAGCCTCTCCAACTAGGGGTGCACATGGGCGGTTCCTCGATTTAGAGGCGACGAACTGGCGACAAAAATGATTTCGTTGCAGAATATATTGGGCGACGATTTTCGGATTTTCTGCGACAAATATTTTCATCGCGAAAAATTATTTTTGTTGTAGTGCGACCCAATTAGATAATTGTACTTGTTCTTCTCTTTCTTTTTGAAAGGAAATATTTTTTACGTTAATAATATTAAAACATCAAGTTGATAGCCTGGTATGTATCTGTGCCTTACACCTGTGTGTAGATTTTTCCATTTTGCTAAGACTTTCTAAATTGATATGCTTGGCGACTATCTTGTTTAAATCTCTAGGTTGCTGCCCACATACTGCAGGATATTGCGATCGGTAAAAACTATGCTTCAAATAAGGTAATCCATTGTGTACTATTTTATTTTATGTAAAATGAAAACATGTTCTATTCCTCTGTTCATTCCAAATTTAGTTCTTGGATTTTTTGTTTTATTTCATTTTGGGGCACTTTAAGTATGTACCAAGCATCGGATTTTTCAACACTTAGGCTCGAAAACGGCCCGTCGGGGGTCCAGAATGGGAGCCGGGCCTCGGAAAAATCGGAAACCGGCAGGAGCACCTCGCTCGAGGGTAGAGTGACTTGTAGGAATTGACGGTTTGCAGATAGGACTCCTGGTTACAGTACTAGAGGCGAAAACGTCGGATTTTCCAACACTTAGGCTCGAAAACGGCCTGCTGGGGGTTTGGAACTGGAACCGGGCCCCGGAAAAATCGGGAACCGACACGAGCGCCTCGCTCGAGGGTAGAGTGACTTGTTGGAACTAACGGTTCGCGGATAGGACTCCCGGTTAGAGAACTAGAGGCCAAAACATCGGATTTTCCAACACTTATGCTCGTAAACGGCCCGCCGGGAGTCCGGAACGGGAACCGGGCCCCGGAAAAATTGAGAACCGGCACGAGCACCTCTTTTGAGGGTAGAGTGACTTATAGGAACTGACGGTTCGCAGATAGGACTCCCGGTTACAGTATTAGAGGCGAAAACATCGGATTTTCCAACACTTAGGCTCGAAAATGGCCCGCCGGGGGTTCGTAACTGGAACCGAGCCTCGGAAAAATCGGAAACCGGCACGAGTACCTCGTTCAAGGGTAGAGTGACTTGTTGGAACTGACGATTCGCATATAGGACTCCCGGTTAAGAGAACTAGAGGCCAAAACATCGGATTTTCCAACACTTAGGCTTGAAAACGGCCCGTCGGGAATTCGGAACGGGAACCGGGGCCCCGGAAAAATCGGGAACTGGCACGAGCACCTTGCTCGAGGGTAGAGTGACTTGTAGGAACTGACGATTCGCAGATAGGACTCCCAGTTACAGTACTAGAAGCGAAAACATCGGATTTTCCAACACTTGGTCTCGAAAACGGCCCGCCGGGGGTTTGTAACTGAAATCGGGTGTCGAAAAAATTGGGAACTGGCACGAGTACCTCGTTCGAGGGTAGAGTGACTTGCTGGAACTGACGATTCGCAGATAGGACTCCCTGTTAGAGAACTAGAGGCCAAAACATCAGATTTTCCAATACTTAGGCTCGAAAACGGCCCGTCGGGAATCCGGAACGGGAACCGGGGCCCCGGAAAAATCAGGAACCGGCACGAGCACCTCGCTCGAGAGTAGAGTGACTTGTAAGAACTGACGGTTCGTAGATAGGACTCCCGGTTACAGTACTAGAGGCAAAAACCTCGGATTTTCCAACACTTAGGCTCGAAAATGGCCCGCTGGGAGTCCGGAACCGGGCCCCGGAAAAATCAAGAACCGGCACGAGCACCTTGCTCGAGGGTAGAGTGACTTGTTGGAACTGACGGTTCGCAGATAGGACTACCGATTAGAGAACTAGAGGCCAAAACATCAGATTTTCCAACACTTAGGCTCGAAAACGGCCCGCCGGGGGTCCGGAACAGGAACCAGCCCCCGTAAAAATCCAGAACCGGCACGACCACCTCGCTCGAGTTAAAATTTACTTGCATGAACTAACGGCTCGTAAATCGGACTCCCACTTAACAAATTTGACCTAAAACTGTTGTATTCTTAACACTTAGTCTTGAAAATAGGCAGTTGGAGGTCGACAACGGGAAACGGTCATCGGACAGCCCAGAAACCAGCACGGGTACCTCGTTCAAGGCCAAAGTAAATTATTGGAATTTACGGTTAGTGAATCAGACTTTCAGTTAACGAATTAAACGCAAAAAACTGCCCGATTCTCAACACTTAAGGTTGGAAAACAGGCCGCGGAAAAACGTCGGAAAAGATTTATATATATACATATATGTTTTTCTTTTATTTATAATTTAATTCATTGAAAAGATTCTAATGTTGTTTTTGTCATTGCAGATTGATGGAGGCTTTGGGGTCGGTTGCAGACTAGCTAAATGTGTTTTATTCTTTTTAGTTTATTTGTATATATATTGGACATTTATATGGGACTGTATCATTATTGATTGTAATATTTGTTTAATGAGATGAATGATTTGATGAAAAATGGCGATGGTTGTTTGCATACATTTTTTATATTGAATATAGGTGTATGAATAGGTTTATCTTTTGATACAGGTACATAAACAGGTTTGTAGGAAAATTATATTGAAAAAAAAATACTTTTACCAACGAAAAATAAAATATTTTTATTTATTTTTATTATTTTAAAAATACTTTTACCGACGTTTTTTTCGTCGGCAAAAGTATTTTAGTTTATTTTATTTTTTAAAATACTTTTACCGACGTTTTTTTTTCGTCAGTAAAAGTATACTGAAAAACAAATTTATTTTTTTATAAAAAAAATAAAATATTTTTGCCGACAAAAAAAAACGTCGGTAAAAGTCAAATAAGCGTCGGTAAGAATATATTTTTTTGTCAACGAAAATATATTTCGTCTGTAAAAGGTTTTGTCCACCACTTGTTGCCGACGTCTGGCTGACGAAAATATTTTCGTCGGTAAAGTGTTTAACCGACGTTTTAGTGACTTTTGGTGACGAAAAATTCCGTCGCTGAAAGTGCAGTTTCTTGTAGTAATCTCCTTCTTGTAGATTAATTGCATGTAATAAGGCCTTTGTTGTCGCACAATTGATTAGGGGTTTGTTGCGAAAGTTTGTGAGTTGTAGTCACCATAGTAGAAAAAGAGAAATCTGGAAGAAAAATACTGTAAAAAAGTTTTCGTGTAATTAGCCAGGTGTTTGCCTAAAAGTGCGTACCGTCTTGAGTGTATCAATTATTACATCATAATCTAGCCAATGCAAATGTAGTTCAGTGTTGTTGGTGCAAATGTATCATAATTGTCAATATCATTTTAGCCTTCATTTTAGTCTGGCTTTCAGAATAAAGTATAAATTATCATAGATTTTTAGTATATCAAAAAAGGCCCGTGTGAAGCCCATGCCCAAAAAAAACGTTTATATTCAGATTTAGTCTTTTCTCTAAAATATTATTGTAAAAATAAAAGTAAAAAAAAATGATAAGATGCAACACATGATATAGATAATTGATGTTGCAATATCAAATTTCTAACTTTCTTTGAGATTAATAAATTTTTTCAAATTAAGTTGACTAAATCATATAGATAATTGATGTTGAAATATCAAATGTATGGCTTTCTTTGATATGTTAAAGGGAAGAGAAGAATTGAAAAAAAAAATTATTAGATCATTCTTAAATTCTAAATATCAGATTTATTTAAAATGAAAAGGTGTAGTATATATAGTTATACATGAACTGCAAATGAAAGTTAAAATTATCACAGCTAAAGAAATTAAGAGATACTAATATTTAATAATATAAAATCATATGAAATATAATTAAAATTACGAAGTATTTGGGGGATACTAAAATTTAACCATACACAAATATATCAATTAAATGTTTAGAAAACTCTAAAATATCCCCATCTAATTTATACCGGCCACATGTGATGACAATAATTAATACATCCATTATAATATGGAGTTTTGGACTCAAGAATGAGAGACATGCCAAGTGGTCAAAAACACCTCACCTCACCCAAAATTTCTATGCCATAGGATGGTTTTACAATACCCTATCATGTAATGGCAAAAAAAAAAAAAAAAACCTTCCTCATGCTCTACCATCATCATAAATAATCTTGCTCTAACACACAACATCCGTTTGTTGATTTCGTTTTCAACTTAAACGACATATGAGCATGATATCCAAAAAAACAGGTGGAAAGTAGAACATTTTACCTAAAACCAAACCATTCATCAGAAGTTGAGCCCTGCATGTATATGTAATTTGAAGCATTGACTACATTATTTTCATTCGTATCGTCCTTTAGAGCATTGGTGGCCCTCCAATGAAAAAATTAAGCATCTAGGCAATGGCTCCTGATGGGTCAGGCCCAAATGACTCGGTCCGTAGTGGCAGGTTAGGCCCAAGTGGCCCGGTCCACGATAATTGGTCAGGTCAAACTGACCTTAATCCATTGTGAGCCCGGGTCGTCATCTACTCGTTAGGGGCCGGGTCCGGATCCACTGAAGGAAGAAGTCATCATGTCGTTTCACCTACCTGCTTTTACCAATTCCCGCGGAGGAAATTTAATCTGCTCATCTGTTGGGGAGAGTTCGGAAGACTCCACCAGACTGGAGCGTACATCATTGGAGATCCCTGGAGACTCTTCCCATCCGTTGGAGAAAGAGTATAAAAGGAGGAGTCCTAGCAAAGGAAAGGATATATCTCGAATTCTACACCTCATTATTGTATCTGGCTACTTTGTAATCTCCTCCCCAGAGCAATAAAGCAATCACTTGAAGTGGACGTAGGTCATCCAGACCGAACCACTATAAACTCTCTCTCTCTTCATTAACTTTCACATTTATTACATATCACTTGACCGGTGGTGCCCTAAACCACTTTTTGGCATCATCAGTTTGGCGCCGTCTGTGGGAAGCGAAAAGAATTTCCTTTTTTCAAAAAGCCATGCCTATCACCAGGTCAACAAGGCGACAAGATAGTAACCCCTCGCGCGAGGGCGAGGGTAATCCTCCACCGACCAACGCTACACCGAATGCTCCCGCTCCCTCTCCCCAGCAGATGCTGGAGACCATGCAGCAGTTGGTAACTCAAAACCAACAAATACTGCAGCTCATGTTGGCGAGTCAGGGAGGAGCGCTAGGTGTGGGGCCGCAGGAAGCACCACTCTCGGAACAACCGATAGCTCCACGCAGAGGGGCACCTCACCCGGGCGCCCGTCCACACGGTGCCCGGGGCCGAGGCGCCAACCGAGGCCGCCATCACCTGGGCGCCCAACCCCTGGGCGCCCAGGGTCGAAGACTGCAGCTGGGCGCCCAAGCCCTGGGCGTCCAACCACTGGGCGCCCATCCTCATGGCGCCCTGGGCGCCCGTCATCAAGGCGCTCACGCCCAGGAGACGTCTGCTGGAGCTCCGCCGGTCGTCCCGCACGGAAGACTCTTGGTTGATCCTGAAGGCCGCGCTCATCTTGACGTACCCCCTCCCCCAGGTGGGTCAAATCGCGGTGGACTTCCACCTCCTCCCTCTGCTTCCAATCATGAGGATCCTGATTTTCAGGAGATGGGAAGTGGAAATTACAGTCTGGAGGACGAGAGCCAGTTCCAAGGTCAATCAAAAGAAGCCTCCAACCTTTGGGATGAGAAGTTCAAAAAGATGCAAGATCAGATAGGCAATGTCTTCAATGCCATGAAGGCACAGGTACCAGAATCCATTGACTATCTGGTACAACGAACGGATACACCATTCAAACCCTCCGTGGCAGACTACCCCCTCCCCAGAAAATTCAAAATGCCGACCATGGAGATTTTTGATGGGACCAAGGACCCGTTGGATCACTTGGAAACGTACAAAACCCTAATGCAACTACACAACGTCCCTGACGAAATCATGTGTAGAGCATTTCCAACTACATTGAAGGGTTCAGGAAGGCAGTGGTTCTCCAGTCTCGCCCCAACCTCCATTGCCACCTTTGCAGAATTAAGTAAGTCCTTTGTATCTCACTTCATCGGAGGACGTCGTCACCAAAAGCCCGCCACACACCTGCTTAGCATCAAGCAGGACAAGAACGAAAGCCTCAGGAGCTATCTCACTCGTTTTAACGAGGAGGTACTCCAAGTCGAAGAGCCAGATGACAAGGTCTCCATGACAGCCTTCATTGGAGGCCTCCGTTCTTCGAGCTTCCTATTCTCGGTGATGAAGCGCCCGCCAAAGAACTTTCCTGAACTGCTGGCAAAAGCCCAGAAGTACATGAATGCGGAGGACATCACCAGAGCTAGGCGAGGAGAGTCCTCCAGATCAGAAGGCAAGGGGAAGGAGCGAGACAGAGAGGACAGGAAGGAGAACAGCAGCAACAAGAGAAGCAGAACGGAGAGGGTACCAGCCAGAGAGAGGCTTGGTCCAGCTCCTCAGAGGGAGAGGCAGGCCTTCACCCCCCTCAGTGCCTCCGTCGGACACATCTTGTTGCAGATCCAAGATGATCCTGCGGTTAAATGGCCGGGGAAAATGAAGTCTCCCCCAAACCGCAGGAATCCTAACAAATATTGTCGCTTTCATCGCGACCATGGCCATGATACCGACGACTGCTACGAGCTAAAGAAACAGATCGAGGACCTCATCCAGCGCGGGCATCTGCGCCAATATGTTGCTGGGAGAGCTCAAGCACCATCACCACCTCGTCATCAAGAGAATCAGCAGCCCTTCGGAGAAATTCACACTATCTCCGGAGGATCTGCGGAATCGCTCTCAGCAATGAAGGCCCACTCCAGAAAGGCCAGGCATACTGAGGAAGCACGTCCGTCCAAAGTGTCCCGACAAGGAGATGGCGAGGTCATATCATTCTCAGATAGGGACCTGGAAGGAGTGCAGCTCCCCCACGACGACCCATTGGTAATATCCTTGACCATCGCCAATTTCCAGGTGCATAGGATCCTGGTAGACAGTGGCAGCTCCGCTGACATATTGTATGCAGGCGCATATGACAAGTTGAGCCTAGGTAGGGAAAAGCTCCGACCTGTCAAGTCACCTCTTATTGGTTTCTCAGGAGAGAAGGTGTATCCCCTGGGAGCGATTAAGCTCCCAGTCACCGCCGGAGTGGCACCCCGAAGCTCCACAATCATGGTCGACTTCCTGGTGCTTGACTGCCCGTCAGCTTACAACGTCATACTGGGCCGACCTGCCCTCAATACGTTAAGGGCTGTTCCCTCCACCTATCACCTCATTATCCGCTTTCCAACCCCTAATGGAATCGGAGAAATCAGGGGAAACCAATTGGCTGCCAGAGAATGCTACGTCTCCTCAGTAAAAGATAAAAAGCAGAAGGAAGCATTACAGATTGAGACCCTTGATCCAAGGGATGACTCCACCATTGAGAGGGGAGAACCAGTTGAAGCACTCACCACTGTGGTCTTAAATGAAGACCTCCCTGATAGGAAAGTGTACATTGGCTCCTCTCTCCCTGAAGACCTGGTCCGTCGCTTGACCAACCTCCTGAAGAACAACATGGACGTCTTTGCATGGTCACATGCAGATCTGGAAGGGATTGATCCCAAAATCGCCATTCATCGCCTCAATGTCGACCCCCAGCACAAGCCTGTCCGACAAAAGCTGAGGGGTGCCTCCACTGAGAGGGCCCGAGCAATGGACAAGGAGGTCGGGAAGCTGATAGACAATGGAGCTGTAAGGGAGGTAGCATACCCCGAATGGCTCTCTAATGTTGTGATGGTGACGAAATCCAATGGGAAGTGGCGCCTGTGCGTCGACTTCACTGACCTTAACAAGGCATGCCCAAAGGACTGCTTCCCGTTACCTAGGATCGACCTCCTCATCGACGCCACGGCAGGTCACGAACTTCTCTCCTTCTTGGATGCTTACTCTGGGTACAATCAGATTAACATGCATCCCCCAGACCAAGAGAAGACGTCATTCATCACCCCGAAAGGAACCTATTGCTATAGGGTCATGCCTTTCGGACTGAAGAATGCAGGGGCCACCTACCAACGCCTGGTGAATAAAATGTTTCACTCTCAGATTGGCCGTACCATGGAGGTTTATGTGGACGACATGCTGGTGAAGAGCCTTGCCGCCACAGATCACATCAATCATCTCCAAGAAACCTTCAGTGTTCTCAGGCTCTATCATATGAAGTTAAATCCCGAGAAGTGTGCCTTCGGAGTGGGGTCCGGAAAATTCTTGGGCTTCATGGTCAATCAAAGGGGGATAGAGGCGAATCCCGACAAAATCAAAGCTATATTGGACATGAAGTCGCCCGCCTCCACCAAGGAGCTGCAGCGCCTCAATGGAAGGGTGGCAGCACTTAGCAGATTTGTCTCCAAATCTGCAGACAAGTGCTTGCCTTTCTTTAAAATCCTCAGGAAGGCTTTTGACTGGGGGCCAGAGGCGGAGGAGGCCTTCCAGAAGCTTAAAGTCTACTTGGCCACTCCCCCCCTTCTTTCACATGCTGCACCAGGAGAGGTGTTGTATTTGTACCTCTCTGCTTCTCCCTCAGCAGTCAGCTCTGTCCTCATCAGAGATCATCATGGAGTGCAGAAGCCCATTTACTATGTAAGCAGAGCATACCGAGGGGCAGAGTCCAGATACACGGAGCTGGAAAAGCTGGCGCTCGCCCTTATTACGACAGCAAGGCGACTGCGTCATTATTTCCAGAGTCACACCATTGTGGTTATTACTGATCAACCTTTGAAGAGAGTACTGGGAAAGCCGGATGTATCCGGGAGGCTCGTCAAATGGGCAGTAGAGCTGGGGGAGTTTGACGTCCAGTATCAGCCAAGGTCCGCCATCAAAGCGCAAGCCTTGGCAGACTTTGTAGCCGAGTCTACACATGCAGAGACGGAAAAACTAGCCTCGCCCACACAAGGTGAGTCTCCGCCAGAAGAGGACAACCAAGAGGGCGCCCACACAACTCCAGATCTCCGAGCCTCCGCGGAAGACCAGACAGCCCTGGGCGCCCAGGCATCCCTGGCCCGGGGCGCCCAAGGATCTCCAGCACCCCTGGGCGCCCAAGCCTTGGGCGCCCAGGCCTCTCCAGCAACCCTGGGCGCCCAAGCCTTGGGCGCCCAGGCCTCTCCATCTTCCCTCGGCGCCCAAGCCTTGGGCGCCCAGGCCTCCTCAGCAGTCATGGGCGCCCAGGCATCTCCAGCAGCCCTGGGCGCCCAAGCAAAATCTACTTCGGGCCCCCCGTTGCTTCCTGCTTCTCATCCTGATGCCCAGAATCTCTCAACACTACTATGGAAGCTCTATGTTGACGGTTCCGCGACCAGCAATGGAAGTGGAGCGGGTCTTGTATTAATCAGCCCTGATGGCACACCCCTCAAGTGTGCAGTAAAGTTTTACTTTCCAGCCTCCAACAATGAGGCTGAGTACGAGGCACTCCTCTCTGGTTTGAAGCTGGCATTGGAAATGAACGCCCAACACCTCATCGCTTACAGCGACTCTCAGCTGATAGTAAATCAGGTCAAGGGCGAGTTTGAAGCAAAGGAAACCAGAATGCAGGACTACCTCAGCCTAGTGAAAAAGTTGATCCCGCAATTCCAGCACTTCCAAATCAGTCATATCCCCCGGGAAAGTAACGTTGCTGCGGATACACTTGCCAAACTCGCCTCGTCCTTCGAGACCTCACCAGGCGAACCAACATTTCTTGGGCACCAACTCGAATCAAGTCAGATGAATGAAAGCGTTGTAAACATCAACTGTGCTGCAACTGAAACAAGCTGGATGGCCCCGATAAGGGCGTACCTCCAAGAGGGTACATTGCCAGAGGACCCCCTCGAGGCGAGGAAGCTGAGGATGAGAGCTTCCAAGTTCACGCTCTTGCAGGATGTCCTCTACAAGAAAGGCTACTCGTTACCCTTGTTGAGGTGCCTCTCTCCCGAAGAAGCTGATTATGCCCTACGAGAAATCCACGAGGGAATTTGTGGGAACCACTCAGGAGGGCGTTCCCTCGCTCACAAAACACTCCGGCAAGGCTTCTTTTGGCCCAGCATGCTTGCGGATGCCAAAGAATTTGCCAGGAAGTGTGACAAGTGTCAGCGCTTTGCCACTGTGCCAAGGCAGCCACCAGAGGAACTCACTATCATTATGAGCCCATGGCCTTTCTCCAAGTGGGGGATCGACATCCTAGGCCCCCTTCCATTGGGTAAAGGGCAATGTAAATTCATAGTGGTCGCCATCGACTACTTCACGAAGTGGGCGGAGGCGGAACCCTTGGCAAGGATCACAGACTCCAAAGTAAAGGACTTTGTCTGGAAAAGCATAATCTGCCGCTTTGGGATCCCACATGCCATCGTCAGTGACAACGCAAAGCAATTTGATAACAAGCTCTTCAACTCGTTTTGCTCCGACCTTCAGATCAAGCAGCCCCACTCCAGCCCGGCGCATCCACAGGCAAACGGGCAGGCGGAGGTCATGGTGCGAACAGTCCTGCGAAATTTGAAGACAAGGCTCGAAAGAGCAAAGGGCCTTTGGGTGGATGAGCTTCCCGGGGTATTGTGGGCATATCGGACCACGCCAAGAGCTCCAACCGGGGAAACCCCTTTCTCTCTCGCCTTTGGGACTGAGGCAGTCATCCCAGTTGAGATTGGGGTCCACTCTATGAGAGTCCAGCACCATGACCCAAACACCAATGAGGAGGGGCTGCGCGTCAACCTTGATTTGGTGGATGAAGCGAGGGAAATGGCCAACATCCGCAATGCTGAGTACAAGCGGCGCATGGCCAAACACTATAACTCAAGGGT
This sequence comes from Cinnamomum chago, assembly GCA_038049695.1. Lineage (NCBI taxonomy): Eukaryota > Viridiplantae > Streptophyta > Magnoliopsida > Laurales > Lauraceae > Cinnamomum > Cinnamomum chago. The sequence continues at coordinate 121,574,247 of CP142451.1, forward strand.
AAAGCCTCGCCCCCTCCAGCTTGGAGATCTAGTCCTAAAAAAGGTCATCCTCGCCACCAAGGATTCTCGGGAAGGCAAGCTAGGCCCGAATTGGGAAGGCCCTTATCTCATAACGGAGGTGGTGAGACCTGGCACTTACAGGATTCAGGATTCGGAGGGAAAAGTCCTACCTCATCCGTGGAATGCAGAACATCTGAAGAAATATTATCAGTGACCAGTGACATATATGGGGAAGGGGTATTTCATTTTTTAGCACATTGTAAAATGTTCTTTACCATAAGCAATGAATAAGTAAAGTCTTATATTTTATTCATTCCAAGTGTAAGGCTACATAACTGTTAAAAAAAAAAAAAAAAAAAAAAACTACATGTAACGAAGCATGATTGAGTCTCCTACATCCTAACTACTCTCATGACTCCCTTCGTCGTCCTCATCGCCCTCCTCATCCTCCTCTGTCTCATCAGGCTCCTCAGTGGGCAAAAAGCTTGAAAAGTCAAGGTCAGGGAAGGCAGCAGTAATCTTCCCTCGAAGCTCTTCGTACCCATCAATGAAGGCATCGGCGACACCCTCCGCAAGCTCCTTCTCAGCTCTATCGCACACCGCTTTCATCTCTGTTGCCGCAACAGCCTCTCGGAGTGAAGCCCTCTCGCGGGCCTCCACCAACTCCGCCTCTCTGAGTGAAGCCCTCTCGCGGGCCTCCACCAACTCTGCCTCCCTGAGTGAAGCCCTCTCGCGGGCCTCCACCAACTCAGCCTCCCTGAGTGAAGCCCTCTCGCGGGCCTCCACCAACTCAGCCTCCCTGAGTGAAGCCCTATCGCGGGCCTCCACCAACTCAGTCTCTACCCTTCTTGCCCTCTCGCGGACTAGTGAAAGCACAGTCTCGAACCGGGACTCCCTCTCGCGGGCAGTCAAGAGCTCGCCTTCTGCTTTGGCAGCCCTCTCGCTGGCTGACGCGAGATCAGCCTCTAACCTGGATGCCCTTTCGCGGGCCGCCTCGGAAGCTCCCTTATCGGCCTCAAAATCTGCAATCTTCTTCCGAGCAATGGAGAGCTCCCTCCGCATACTCTCAATCTCCCCCTTTAACCGGTTGGCCTTCGACATCAAGCTGACGGTTGCGGTGGAAGCCTGGAGCAATAGAAAAAGAAATGAGACATAAAAATATATATATTTTTAAAAAAAGTCTGGAGAAAAGGAAAAATGTCTTTACCTGGGCCAGACCCTCCAAAAATATATCTATGGCTCTCTCAGTACCCAATGAAGTGATCTGCGAAACCTCATCAGGAATCACAAATCTCCCGAGCCTCTCCCGGATCACCCTCGGTTTGCCCAACATCCGAAGAGCCCCTGTAGGAGCCCCCGGCCGCGGGGGACATGAGTGAGGGGCAGGAGGTGCGGTTAGAGAGGAAGACTCTCGAATAGCAATCGGAGCAGAAGAGGTCGGGGCTGAAGAGATCGCTGGCTGGGGCAACTCTGTGGGAGACGCAAGGGAGCTGGCCCTGGTGGACACTCGCGGGGACTCCCCCCTGGTGGTACTCTCTACCCTCGCCGCTTTAGAAGGAGGGCTACTCCTGCCTGAAAGGCGAACCCCGATCATCCCTCTATCTACTGCTGCAAAAGCCAAAAGGTTAGTTGCGCATAAAAAAAAAAAAAGAAGGGAAAAAAGAGAAATGAAATGCAGAAGTCCAATACCCTTTCTCTTCGCGGGAGGTGCATGAGAAGGGCCACTAACCCCACCACTTTCCTTGGATAAGAGAACACCTAAATCTTTTTCGGGATGGTCTCTTACCGCCTGTAGCTTCCTCTCCTGACTCGCGGAGAGCACAGGTGCGCCTGCAAAAAGGCAATAAGTAAGCACATCAATAATGTCAATAAAGTAAAAAAGTAGCGAAGGAGTGGCTTACCAAGTCTCCTGGCGTCTCTCCATCTCGTTGGCACCAACACTCGGTCTGTCTCAGAGGCCCATTCTCCGCCAACAAAGAAGAAACGAAACTTCCAGCTGTGGCAGTTGGAACGTAGACCCGTAAGTAGCTTGGCACCCCTAGGAGCAAGGTAGTACCATCCCCTGTTGGGGGCCGGAGACTCCGTCAAACTATAGGCAGCATGGAACTCCTCAGGAGAAGCATCCTCTTGATGAACCCTCCTCCATAGTGCAAGAAAGCCAAGCAGAGCCCTCCAACCATTGGGCGCTAACCGCCCCGGGGTCAGTGAAAAGTAGTGAAGAATGCGACAAACGGGGGAGGGCATGGGGAACCTAAGCCCAGCTTCGAGCATATCTTCGTAAATGACGATCTCACCCGACGAATCATCACAAGCGAGTTCGTCTGCCTCAGCCCGACGACATAACACAGTGGGGGGAATGTGGTAGCTAGAGGCAATTCTCAAAATATCATTATCAGTACTAAGCAAACTGAAAATAGTACTCACCTTAGACCTGTTGTCCTCGACCACCACTTTTCCTTGATACTTTTTACGGTGAGAGCGTCTCGGGCCCGTCTCCGTGACCTCCTTATTTATCTCTCCATCAATATCAGGCTGCGCTGGACTCTTCCCTGTCACGGTAGGGGCACCTCTGGAAGGGGCGCCCTGTCCACCTCCACCTCGCCCAGTAGCGCCTCGTCCGGAGTCAACAGATGTAACATCAGGGGTGGCCTCGCCGCCCACAGCAGGGGCCCCGCCTGGGGCGCCCATCGCCTGGCCGCCCGTCGTACGCAGACGCAGCACGTGGCTGCCCGCGCCCGGGGCGCCCCCGCCTGGGGCGCCAATCGCCTGCAGCCGCGAGGTCTGATCGCCCGCGCCCTGGGCGCCCCCGCCTGGGGCGCCCGTCGTCCGCTGCCGCGAGGCCTGGCCGCCCGCGCCAAGGGGGCTGGACGCCTGCACGCCCACGCCCAGGGGGCTGGTCGCCCGCACGCTCGTGCCAAGGGGGCTGGATGCCTGCACGCCCGCAACCTGGCCGTCGCCTGGGGAACTTGCAACCCGGCCGTCGCCGCCCGAGGCGCCCCCGCCTGGGGCGCCCGCAGCCTGGCCGTCGCCGACCGAGACACCCGACGCCTGCAGCAGCAGCGCTTGGCCGCCAGCGCCGGGGGCGCCCACCGCCTGATCGAGCATCGCAGCAACACCGTGGGCGTCCCGATCGTCCGCCTGCACGCCCGACACCAGGGGCGCCTCGCCGCCCAGGCCCGACGCCAGGGGCGCCTCGCCGCCCAGGCCCGACGCCAGAGGCACCTCGCCGTCCAGGCCCGACGCCAGGGGCGCCTCGCCGCCCAGGCCCGACGCCAGGGGCACCTCGCCGCCCACGCCCGACGCCAGGGGCGCCTCGCCGCCCAGGCCCGACGCCAGGGGTGCCTCGCCGCGCACGCCCGACCCATGCCGCACTTGGCGCTCGCCCACAACCGCCTCACCCGAACAGCGCGTGGCCACGACCGCCTGGCCAACGGCCGCCCGGAGCACGGCCTCTGGCCCCTCGCCCACTGCAGGGGCGCCCCCGTCTGGGGCGCCCGTCGTAGCCTGCCACGCACGGCTTCCGCCTTGCACGCCCGCCTGGCGCCTGGCGCCCTGCCTCACCTCGACCACCGCCGGGGGACACCCCCGGACCCCCTCTGCGGAGGGCATATATTAAAAGAGGATTCAGTGTTCAGAAAAGTTACAAATTGCTTGACATGAAGAAGCTTGGATTGTACTAATGTCTCCCTTTCAAACCCTTCTTTGGCGCGAGACATTGAGGGGCAAATGATGGGTCAGGCCCAAATGACTCGGTCCGTAGTGGCAGGTTAGGCCCAAGTGGCCCGGTCCACGATAATTGGTCAGGTCAAACTGACCTTAATCCATTGTGAGCCCGGGTTGTCATCTACTCGTTAGGGGCCGGGTCCGGATCCACTGAAGGAAGAAGTCATCATGTCGTTTCACCTACCTGCTTTTACCAATTCCCGCGGAGGAAATTTAATCTGCTCATCTGTTGGGGAGAGTTCGGAAGACTCCACCAGACTGGAGCGTACATCATTGGAGATCCCTGGAGACTCTTCCCATCCGTTGGAGAAAGAGTATAAAAGGAGGAGTCCTAGCAAAGGAAAGGATATATCTCGAATTCTACACCTCATTATTGTATCTGGCTACTTTGTAATCTCCTCCCCAGAGCAATAAAGCAATCACTTGAAGTGGACGTAGGTCATCCAGACCGAACCACTATAAACTCTCTCTTTCTTCATTAACTTTCACATTTATTACATATCACTTGACCGGTGGTGCCCTAAACCACTTTTTGGCATCATCAGCTCCCACTTTAATAACTTCCCTTATTATTCCTATTATTAGTGAGTCTCAAATATGACATCAACCATTTGGTGAGTGAGAGTAAAAAAAGGAGAGAAGAAATTTGGTGGTGAGTGTCGTCTTCCTCTACTTCGTCAATTGGCTGTCGTTAGAAAATTGGATTTACGTACTATTTTAATTTGAACTTAAAAGACAGTTTCTCATCATAGGCCCCATTATAATAAAATAGAGGGGTAGAAAGGGTGATATCAATATTTATGAAATATAAATGTAATACGACATATATGCATCTGCATGCATGTGGATACATACATATGTATCTACACAACCTCTCTGTTAAACATACCATGACTATTTGAAATCCTACCACGCAATAGAAAGTTTTAAAAAATATAAATGAAAAACGAAAAATCCAACTCCACACATATATAAGTTCAAAGAAAAATAAATGAACATAATTTACAATATCCTTCAATATCACTTCAAATCAAGAATTTTCAAGTTTCTACATAATTAAAATGCTAAAAAACCTAAAGAGAAATTTGAAAAAAACCCCTCGCTACCTTCATCCATGAAATCACAGTAGCAACAAACACCAAGCAGAAAACTCACCTCTAATCTAGACTCTACAACACACACACACACACACAAAAAAAAAAAAAAACAAAAACAAAGCAAGCACCATGACAACAGAAACAACAAAACCCCATAATGAAAAAAGGAAAACTGAAAAATGGGGTGATGAGCAAATGCCTGGTATCCGGGGCCATTGACATTGTCAGAAGAGAGGTAATGGTGGAAGTCTTCAAGGCTGAGAATATGCTTAGTGAGCTTGCCCAGATGTCACTGTTGTCGGATCTGCTCGATGACAGCCTCGGCGTTGGGCAATGGTGGCGCTGTTATCTCTCTGAAAGTCAACCAAGAAGTGCAAGAGCTATACCGCGACGTCTGGCTGGATCCCTCCGCGGATGTATCAGGAGGAAGAGAGGTGTAAATAGTTGTGAGAAAGATCTATTCGAATATGGGTTGGTGGAGGAAGAGAGAAAGTTAGGGGCTGTGGAGCCTGAATGCCAACCCGTCTCATAAGTTACCATTAACATTTTTAGAAAATCGAACCATGATTTAGGGTGGTGGGGTGATGGTGGAGAGAGCGGAGAGGCATGGTGTCATATCAGGAATATGGTCCATACAATGGGAATTAATTGGAGCCACGTTAATAAGGAAAGGAGTTATAGTTTTACACAATAATAATAGGGAAAATTCTTTTTCAAGAGTTGACCGTCATTATAATAACAGGATGGTCAAATTCAATTTGAGCTAATTAAAGATTATTTCAATTTGAAACCAATTCGCTTCATATATATAAATATATAAATAGATCAAGGCTAGGATAATCTTAATCTACTGAGATTATTATTTTGCATGCTACGAAGTCTCATTTAGATCTTTCCATCATCCACTTCCCCATAATTGACACCGCTCTTGTTGGGATGCATAGGTGACAATATATTTTCAATTTTTATTGTTGCTCCCAAGCCCAGATAAAGGAGGATTGCACTGGGTGGGTTGGCAGCCGGTGTAAAAGTTTGTTACAATCCAAACATGAATTTCAATATAATAATATTTTATGATCCATCCAAGTATTTGACTTAAAATAGATCGGAATGAATAAACAAAATTCATGCAGCGGACTCCTATATAATTGAAATAAGGCTTTAACTGGTTCAAAACCGAAACCAAAAAGCTTTGACTGGTTCCAAAGTCCAGGTCCCAGCCCAACTCACCCTCAAACAATCCCAACCCAAATTTTACTTTTCGTTGGGTCGTGCATATTCAACATTCAGGTTTGGCCCTATCCAAGTTGCACAGAATCTTCTTAATTTTGGGCATGTCATCATGGAGGGTTTAATTCAAGCTCCTAGTTGAGCTTATACATTAATACATACATAGGGTGGGGCTACGACATAACAATAAGCTTACCTAGTGTTTTGTCATTTGCTAAAACTCAATTCGGATTTGATGTAGCATTGACCAACAGTTGAAACTACCTTTGAAGTGTTCACCAAATAGTAATAACCCACAAACTGTATATTAGCAGTCTCAATCAGACCAATGCAAGTTTTTAAGCCAGACTTCATCTACTATGATATCATTAATCTAGATATTTATTGTCATCTATAATGACTTCCACACCTGAATGGAACAAACTTGGTCCAAACTACAATGAAGTTTGTCATTAATTACATAGTCTTCATTTACAAACTGTGGAGATAGCTTCTTACATTACTAAAAAGAAAAACTTCAAATAAAGCCTTAAGTTTTTGCCTTATTTCAAAAAAGGACACGAGTTTCAAAAGTTTTCAAATTAGTTCCTAATTAAGTTTCCAAAAAGTTCTCAATTAAAGACATTCATCCATTTAAAGCTATTTTCAGACAATCTTTTTCCTCAATTTTTTTTAAAATACCTAAATTACCCTTCATTAAAATAAAATAAAATCATCTTTCACTCTCTCTATATTCTCCTCATTTTCTTTACTGGCGTCTTCTTGGTAATAAAAAACAACCAGCAACCCCATGACGATCGAATGCTTGTAGTGACTACCGAAACCATATCATGTCTTTTAATGAAGGGTAATTTGAGTATTTTTAAAAACTAAGAGAAAAAATTACCAAAAAATACCTTTAAATGGACATATGTCCTTAATTGAAAACTTACTAGAAAATTTAGTGACTAATTTGAAAACTTTTGAGACTTGTGTCCTTTTTTTGAAATAAAGCAAAAACTTAAGGCCTTATTTGAAATTTCTCCTTATTAAAATAGATGCCCCCGGCCATTTAAGAGGTTGCCACTTGAAACCCAAGGCAAGGATGATGATAATACCTTACATTCATCTCACCCTCTTGTATAATCAAATGAGTAGGTGGACTCACTAGATAATCATGAGATTCCTAAGGGGGCAGCATAAGAAAAATCTAAATTGTTTAAAATTAATGACCCTTAATATAAGTCCTTGCCAAATTTCACTCCAAACAAAATCGGTCTGATCACCCTAAAATATATACATATAAAATGCTCATTTTTGTTGTGATATTTTGTTAACGCATTTAATGAGTGATCAATATGACTACACGAAGAAATTCCGTTAGAGTGAAATCTGGTCTAAATTTCTTTTTGAGTTGTTTAGATTTTTATAAGGAAGTCCTCCATAAAATTTCTCTCAAGTCTCTTAAACTTAGTGAGGTTGCAGACTCTCCACAGCTAGGCTGTATATGGCTTCTTTAAACTTGTCTCCTTTTGCTTATGATATCCGCAAGTGCAGTGTGATTTATATTCATCCATGCACATTAGTTTTGTATTGTTCTTTGTTCCCTAGCTCAGAGAACAAAACCTTATTAATCAAGCAGATTCTTGCCACCCATGGTTTTTAATAAAAACTCCACTACAACCATCATACTTCAACAGGCAAGTTGGCCATGTCATCACATTCACCATGCAAATGCCATGTGGCATGGGAAATGGATTGGGATTAGGAAAAAGGCAGAAGGAAATACAAAGATGGTGGCAGGTATCTTGAGTGGATTGTATGTTTGGAAACATACTCAGATGTTCAAGAGGGGTGTCTTGCTGTATTTTCTTTTATTGGGTAGCCCCACTTTATTGGAAAAGCTGATGGAGTTGATGGTGTATGTGGACCTGGTGTATAAATAAAGCCTGATCTTTTTCCTCATCATGCGTAGGAACAGAATAATGCACATGGCAAGGAGAAAGTATAGTAATCTTTCCATTTCCAGGGGATGGATGGATACATACAAATGGGTAGTGGGTGTCACTGTGTTTTTGTTGTGACAGGAGGGAGTCAAGACTCGAGCAACATTTCTTTGTGAATGCTGATTTTGTACATTTTAGAGAGGATTTGGAAGTAGAGAGAAAAACAAAACATGCCTTGTGGTTTTTCATTCTTTTCTCACTTTTCTTCTTGGCAAAAGTGGAAAGGCTAAAAACAAATTAGTTCTGTTTATGTTAGGGCTTGCTCGTTTGTATTAAAATACATAAAAATCTAACACATGAAATTTAACTAATGAACGGTTAAAAATGAAAAGCATAGGTGAATTTTAAAAAAAATTATAAAATAATCTTGAGAAGATTACAGAAAAAATTCTCTTAGACTTAGTGAAGCCCAAAAAGACCACCAAATTTCAATATTAACCAAAAAGGCAATGAGTAGCGCTTAGCCAAAAAGGAAAAAAGCAGCAACCCGTATAAGGCCTTTTTAGTCTCCGCTTGGGTCCTTTTTTTTATTGATATTGAAATTTGAGGGCTTTTTTAGTCTTCACTAAATATAAGGTGATTTTTTTTGTAAAACAATCAATAGCCTTTCCTTTTATGGAAATAAAATCAACCGAAGATAGCTTTTAATCCCTTATTTCTAATTTTGGTTGACGACATGAAATTGAGGTTCATATTGTGGTGTACAGGTCTTTTATTAGAATGGAGTCAAAGATTTGAGTTAATCACCTACTATATGATTTTAGTTGGAGCCTAAAAATGCCAGTTCATGCTAATGCTGTCCACAAATATTTCCAGTTGGGGCGTTGCATTTCGAGCTGTGACCATTACCATTATTTTAAATATCTATCGTAAAATTAAAAGAAAAATTAAAAAAAGTATGAAATTTATAGCTCATTTTAAAAAAAAGTACACGATGGTTTGAGTATTTCAAATGAGTTTAAAAGTTTTTCACATTTCTTTCAATTAAGTACTCTCATAAAATGATAAAAACGCCCTTATGCCATTTCTCAAATTTTATTTTCAATAAATTATCTAAGAGAAATGACCAAGTCCAACCCAAACAACCTCGTGGGGTCCACTTTAGTATGCCTATATGGTTTAATAAAAAGTGTTTATATTGATTCCAAACGACTAAAAAATTAACTTTATTAAATGGTTATGATCATCAAAATCAAGTTGAAACTTGAGCCCCAATGCATATACAAGGTTAATAAGGGTATTTTTGTCATTTTCTATAACTTATTACCGAGAGGATTTGATTGAAAGGATTATGGAAACTTTTATATGCTCTTTTAAAATATTCAAATCTTCATATATTTTTTAAAAAATGTACCAAAAGTTTTACACCTTTTTAAAATTTTTCCTAATATCAATTCAATACTAGTCAATTGAAACTACAAGGGGTAAAACTTAACATGACTGGCATAAAGTTGTTTGTTTTTTTCAAGTAGGAGAGTTTGGATATTTATATATGTGATACCCATGCACTTCCTCTAGTCAGATACTTTCATTTTTTTTTTCTACAAAAGTAAACTTCACAAAAGTAAAAAAAAAAAAAAAGGAAAAACTATTCCTACATGAATATGGATCCAAATTGTTCGCTCTTTTTTGGGTGGAAGAAATCGGGTAAGATCCTATGTCAACACATTCATGGTTGGGGCAAAGCTACAATACGGAGGCGTCGCATTCTACATATGTACATGGGTGGAGCCTACTTTTAAGAAATCCAATCCGTTCATCATTTTTCACACCCACCGTGGTATATAGATGTAAAATGTTATTCAAATCAATAATATACATAGCACCACTACACCAAAAATCGAAAATTGGAACGGAAAAGCGTTCCTAATCCTCCCGTTCCTAATTCGTTAAACCGTTCCAATTTCCGTTCCAATTTGGTACCAACCGTTCCTAATCCAAATTGGAACGGAAATTGGAACGGTTTAACGGATTAGGAACGGGAGGATTAGGAACGCTTTTCCGTTCCAATTTCCGATTTTTGGTGTAGTGCACCATTGGAAAGAAAAGTTGGGTATATATCTAAAATCAACATGTCATTCTAATGGTAGGTCCTATGAAATACATTGTTAAATTATACATGCGAAGAGTAAGATGAGTGTAAAAATGATGGACGGATTAAATTTCTTAAAGGTGGGCCACACCCATGTGCATATGGCCACTGTGATCTCACATATATGCATAGGGATCAATTCCTAAGTTTGTAGAATCTAAGGGCCTCCATGCAAAAGAAAAGAAGAAGAAACAAACAAATGAGAGAGAGAGAGAGAGAGAGAGAGAGAGTAATGAGCCGACGCACGCATAAATCATAATCCACAGCATCTCCAGCTCATTCTCGATATATCGCACGAGAAGTTCGTCTCCGTCGTCAGTACAAAAAGCAGTCGTCTGCTTCGTCTTTCATGGGGAAGTGAGAGAAGAAGAAAGAAAGAATAAGAAGAGGAAAGTTTGGATTTTTCTATTTCTTCTTCGAAGGCAGGGAAGAAGATTTCCCAGCGACGAATGTTCGATCTCGAGAGACGAACGATCTGAAAGCCCCTAAAACCCTAACCCTAGATGGAAGGTATCTTCTTCCTCTGAAAAATCCGAAACACCCTAATCTCTCCCTTTCTCTCGTTCTCTCTCCAGCTTTGATTCATTATTTGAAGGATTCAATTATTCAATTTCGGAAAGAACCGATTTTTTTGCAAAATCTTGAATTTTGAGGATTTGTTTCCTTTTTTTTTTTTTTGAGTTTGATCCTGTGCGATCTGATTTGATGTGAATAGGGATGTTTTCTTGATTCGGAATATGAGAATTGGAAGGAAAGCTTTCGGCTTTTTAAATTCTAGATGCTGGAATTCGGTTAATCAGTAAGATTTGATTGGGTGTTATGGGCTTTTTTAGCGGGTGATATGTCATTCTTTCCTAATCTGCGTGGGCTGCGTTTGATGTGTGACTTTGAAATGTTCATGGTGAGAAAAATGGAAGTTTTATTTCATTTGTAATGCGGTTCTCTAGATTTTATGACACTTGATTTTGCAGAGTTGTTTGGAAATCTCTTGGAATGACTTTGATTTTTTTTTTTTTTTGGCTAAAAAAGATCATTTTTTTTTTTGGATTTAATTTCATGAATTTGATAGCAAAGTAAGGATTTTGGTACTTTTTCCACGTTGTTCCATCTGATTTCTTCCTCTTCCTTTCTCTTTCTTTGTGATTTTGGAAATATTTTTCCTTCAAATTCTGTTTGGAGTTTTACTTTCTTTTCAAGAGATTCCTGTTGATAGGAAGGAACCTTTTGGACTGATTTGAATCTGGGGTTTCATTTTCATCAATAAGGAGTGATACTGTTATTCAAAAGGGCAAAATTCTATTGGTTTTGCTGCACTTTTGGGATTGGAATTGGTTGGGAAATGGTTGGATTTGTTCAAAACCTATTTTCTGGATTATTTGAATATTTTAGTTGAAATGGAGCAATTGTGTTAGGGTGAAGAGCTTAATAACTATTTTTTCAGTTGATGTATTTGTCATTCCTTCCTTCTTCTTGTATCTTTTTTTTTTTTAATTGTTATTATAATTATTTAGATCATGATCTATATTGTTAGATTGTTTTTTCTTCTGCCTGGAAATGGGTTTCCCCTGATCATAATCCAGATTGTTTCTATTCAAACCTAGTTTTTCAAATTCCATGCGTAGATGGGATTGGAAGTTTTGGGCCCATTTGTTTAATTGGAATTGGATTCAATGCCTTCCTATCAATGGGGGGTGAGAAATGAAGGGTTAGTGCTAAAGATACACAAGAGATTATCACTTAGAGTTTCCTTTGATAGGAAATGATTACCCACCCATCACCCTAGTAAATAAAATCCTAGGAATGTGGATGGTCCATTTAATCTTTCACTCCTAACCTCTTTAATAGTCCTTTGATGGAATTTACTTTAATGTGAACTCCTGGGAATTCAATACATCAAATGGGGGCCTAGAGTGTTGTTATGGATGCAGTTTACTTAATTTCAGTAGCTATATATTTTTTTTTCTTGGGGATCTTTTGAGTTTCTTTTCCATTCTCTTTTTAACATACTTCATTCTATTTTTTCTTTATTTCTTTTCTACTTCTTTCCAGCCCCAAGTTTATCGAAATATATGTGATGTTTTAGGGTTGAAAGCAGGTTGCTATGTTATTCAATTAATCAATCAAACCAGTTTTAGTTTTGAAGTTTGAGATGATGTTGCAAAAAAAAAAAAAAAAGGCTTTTTAGAATCAATGGGATTAGTATTTCTATTTTTTTTTATATCTGTATCACTATATGCCCTTGTGGGCTCTTTTTTTTTTTTTTTTACATTTGTCATGAATCAGAATTTCCAGAGAAATCTTTTCCTCTGAGTTTAGTAGAACCATTCTGTTTAGGGTGTGTTTTCAGGATGCATGCTCAATTATAAGGTTTTCAATAATAACAAATTGAAAAGTGAGATTTAATAGCATAAACTCTATATGCATGCATATTTATAATTACAAGAAGAATTGGTTTAATGATTCATAATCAACGATAGAATCTAATAAGCAGAATTTTTGTGTTTTTATTTCTTTTTGAAGGACTCATTTTTCTATGTAAAAAGTAGGGGGAGTTGTTGCATTTGTTTTGGACACAGAATTTGGGAGTTCTAGTAAATATATCTTTCTCAACATCAAGGGATGAACACAAGGAAATCTAATAATGGTATTGTCAGAACTAGTGTATGAAAGAAACATTGGTTGATTGCTGGAGGGAATTTCTTTGAGTATGGTTTGAGGGAGAGGGTTTCAAGAAATGATGCTAAATAAGATACTAATGGCAACCAAAAATAGTACTAGTAAAAAGGAACATGAAAGGATTCCTCTTTTCCTGTTTCTCACGGCTTTTAATTATAGAATTCTGGAATGATTTTGACTTCTCTAGCTTGATTGATTGCTTCATACATGCCCAGAAACTTTTTCCAACTTTGCTGCCTGCAAATGAGAAACACTACGATTTTCCAATGTTCTGCTCAAATTATTGTTCATTTTTTTTCCTACATGACCAGAAAATATTCCAAATTTGGCACCTGTCAATGAAAAACCTATGATTTTTTCAAGGTTCTGTTCAAAATTTTGCTCATTTTCCTGAAAAGAACTTTTTATGTTTTCCATCTCTGTGTGTGTGTGTGTTGCCTTTTCATTTGACCACTTACCAGTTTCTTCATTATGTATTTTGACATTGCAATGTATTTATAAACTCATAAACTGTTGCTCTGTGTTGGGACAAGGCTCTGATGATGATGATGAAACTGTTGCTCTATATTGGAAAGAACTACATTTCTCTTGTTAAATAATCTTATATATTTTCCATTTCTATTTCTTTGAAGTGAGTTGGTAGCTCTATTTATCTTTCAAACAGCTTATGCACAATCAAAACTTTATTTTTGATAGGGGAATCTCCTGATCGGGTATCAGCAGGTTCTGGAGCAAAAAAATCCAGTGCGTCATCAGGTGGTCGTCCCCATGTTTCATCATCACCCAGTCGTAAAGAGTTCTTCAAGAAATTTGAGGACAGTGAAATTTTGACAACCGAGCTCGAAGATTGGTTTTCTGAAATATCAGAAAACCCAACTTGCAGGAAGCCAGCATTTGATGTCCCCTTTGATTTAACTGAACTCCAAAAGTTTGATTATGCGCTGGAAGGGGTCTCCTTTCAGCAGCTGGTTCGGATGCCCAGTGCTGTTTATGCATCAACCTCAAATGCTGTTGAAGCAACTGCATTTTTAGCCATAGAGGATTTCTTACATGCAAGTGTGAAAGGCTTGTGGGAAACGTTTTGGAGCCATGATAATCCTATGCCTTTTTCTGTTGCGTGTCTGCATAATCAGAATGGAGTTTCAAAATTCTATCCAGCTGAAAAGGCAATTGCAGGTGGGAAGCTTGGAGGGCTTTGTGCTGCTGCTATAATGTTGAAAAAGAACCGTCATTCACATGGAAAATGGGACCAGATTCTTGAACTAGCACTGTTAAGGCCTGATGTGGGGAGCCTCTCGATGGAGGGTGATCAGCATCCTTCTCTTTCTGTTCTTGGGGAAGCCCTGTTTTTTGCTGTCCGTATACTGTTGTCGAGAAGCCTCAGCAGATCTAATGTCCTTCACAATTCTAACTGTGTTTTTGTCCTCGTTGTTGATTCGCAATTTGGTGGTGTTGTAAAGGTTGAAGGAGATGTGAGTAAAATGGACCTTGATGTGAATAATATTTACGAATGTGCTGCCAAATGGATTAAGAATCATTCACAAATTACAGTCTCGCCTGTTGACCGGGTCTGGAACAAGCTCGGAAATGCCAACTGGGGAGACATTGGAGCTCTGCAGGTGCTTCTAGCAACTTTTCATTGTATTGTCCAATATTCAGGAATGCCAAAGCTTTCAGTTGAAGATTTAGCTTCAGACCATAGTATCCGTCTCAAAAGTAGAAGAACTGAGAGGCAGTTGGTGGACATGCAAGTGAATGGAAATGGTTTGTTCCGGTACCAGCAGCGTAGTCATTCTCCTGAAATTGTGGAAGTTCAGGATGAACCCCTCAGAGTGGAGCCGGAGAGGATGAAGCTAGAGGTAGGATCTGTTCTGTGGCTTGAGGAATCGAATCAACAAAAGGGTTTTCAGATTAATGAAGTTCTGAGTGATGGTGAGCTCTCGATTTACAGTGCGATGTCTGTGGAAGAACCAGGAAAGGCTCTGATGTTGTATGTTGGCTCTCATCCTTCACAGCTGGAGCCAGCATGGGAGGATATGAGCTTATGGTATCAAGTTCAGAGGCAGACTAAGATCTTGACTGTGATGAAACAGAGAGGTGTGTCTAGCAAGTATCTTCCACAGTTAGTAGCCTCAGGCAGAATAATTCACCCTGGTCAGTGTCGCAAACCAAGAACTGGCAGCACCTGTGACCACCCATGGTGTGGGACCCCCATCCTTGTAACTTTTCCAGTTGGTGAAACAGTTGCTGATATGGTAAGAAATGGCTGTTTCGGGTTAGATGAGGCGCTCAGGTGCTGCCATGATTGCTTATCTGCCATATCAGTTGCAGCCTCTGCTGGAATCCGGCACAGCGATATCCGTCCAGAGAACGTGATACATGTGAGCTTTGGAGTGAGGCATCCTTACTATGTACTTGTTGGATGGGGACATGCAGTTTTGGAAGAGAGGGATCGCCCAGCCATGAATCTTCTCTTCTCATCGACCTATGCCCTTCAAGAAGGGAAGCTTTGTTCTGCTTCTGATGCAGAGAGCCTCATTTATTTACTGTTCTATTCATCAGGTGGAGATTTACCAGTTTTGGATTCAGTTGAAGGGGCCTTGCAATGGAGGGAAATGGCTTGGTCAAAAAGGTTGATTCAGCAGAAGCTTGGGGACATTTCAGCTGTACTGAAAGCCTTTGCTGATTATGTTGACAGCCTTTGTGGGACACCATATCTGGTGGACTATGAGATTTGGTTGAGGAGGCTGAGGAAGACTATTCATGGTGATAATCATGGGAAGGAGATCGACACTTCGGGTTAGATTAGAGGCCTTCAAGAGTATGGAACACCATCGTTGCTTTAGATTATTGGGCTTGGTTGCTCGATTTTTCTTGAGTTATCTCATAATTAGTGATCGAAAATTGGGCTCTGTAAAGATTGTGGTGGGCTGGCCAAGTTCTCCTGGTTGTTTAAGCTGATTTATGAGGACATTTGTGTTTATAAGCGGTCCTCTGGAGCTCGAGGCATTAATCTTTTCCTGTTTCCATCCTGGGCTCTTATAATTTTGCAGAGGTTTCCAAAACACCCATGATGAAAACTACAAAAGTTTGCCTCTCAAATGGAATGCAACAACTCCAACCATGGCATCTGAAGCATCTGGGAAATATGATTACTAAAAACGCTCATGGGAGGTCCTTCGGAGTATCCTTTCCTGTCATTGAGAAGGGTGGCTCTTGCGCTCAAGTGGTGAGGATTAGCACTGAAGCAGATCCTAAAGTTCCAGGTTCTCTTCAGCATGTGGAAGATCTTTCATCTCCCTGTCTGAAATGGTTACTGAAGATAATCTGGGATTGTTGATAAGAATTTTTTGAAGTGTCTCTGGATGTTATGGTTGTCTTCCAGATCTGAAATACTATCCTTTCCAAAGAATTATATTAACCGCCCCCAGTATCGTTGTTATCATTTCCATTTTTTTGTAAAGCTTTGAGCTGTTCCGAATGTCCTGTCTTTATTATTGTTCAGAGTTGAGTTTGTGGATTCATGAGTCTGCCATATCTGGGACCATTTCTTTCTGTAAATGGGGTTTCATTTTTCGTAAGTTACTAGCATTTATGATTTGCTTCTTCTCTGGCCTCCCTTTTGTAACTTACAAGAAAATGCCATCTTCTTTATTCTTGCTGTACAAGAACTTCTTTCTCCAACTAGTCTTGAGTTCATATCTTGTAGAAGATGCAGTGATCTGTGCTTACAACTTTAAAACCAGCTTTGTTGTTGAACGAGGTCTCAATATTTGCTTTCAAGTCCGAGGAGGAAGATAATGGAGAGCTTGAAGTTTATCTTGTACAACAATCAGAGTCTACATCTCCAATGAGGGGAATTCCATGATTTTCCTGTGCACGCAGTTTTGAAGGAAGGATCATTGTTCAGAGATAGAGCTACTGGCGAATCAGTAACTCTATTCCTTATCCTCAAGCAATCTGGGTTCATTTTATCAGCACCATGCAAGTGCTTTTAGGCAATGTTGGTAATTTCATACTGCAAGAAATGAGTTCTGTTGTAAGTTAAATTGGAAAAGCACAAGCTAATTTCATGGATCATGTTTTTGTCCTAATTCTTCCTGCATTTAAGAAGGGAATCCATTTTATATTTCCTCCCTTTTAGCCTAACTATAAGAGAGTCCCTGTAGTATAGAGAATGTCTGTTAGTCCATAATCTTTACAATTTTCTTAAAGTCTAGTCTTTTAGGTGAAAACCCAATCAAATGATAGAAATGCTCCTGTCGTGGAATTTAGTGCTTTTGATTATTTGACCTTTAAAAACATGATTCTTGTGGGTGTTACATTATGATTTAGTGGGTCAGTTAGGTGAGGCAATTTCTGACTTTGATGTGCCAGGCAGACATGGCAGTGCAGGGTATGAGTTAGAGTTTAACCCTCTGTGTTTTTTAAACGTTTTGTTCAATCTGAGTCCATTCATATTATTCGACCCATCAACCCGACTTGAGGTGCCAACCCAACTTAAACCCAATCTGTTAATAAAGGGTTCAGAGTCGGCCTTTATGAAAATTGAGTTTTATGGAGTTTAGAGTGAGTTGACATTTTTAACCCGATTAATAAATGACATGGGTTCAAGTTGAGCCTATTAAAGAAACAAGAAGATGAGCATAAAAAAAAAAAGTCACAGCATGTTTTGATGGGTAGTTTTCTTTGAGAGAGAAGCTGCTGTAGTTGGCATGGCAATGGCACGTCCCCTACACTGACCAGATTTGAAATGCAACCATTAAAAGTATTCTTAAGCCCGACCTCTGTAATATTTGAATCTTTCTGAATAAAGTACAATTTCCCCCCTTTTACATGTGGTTCAATTGATATATGGCTGAAGTGGGCCCCATGTGGAGCAAAGTAAGTGATCTCATTTGGAGTTCATTTTTGTTTCAAGCTTCACTACATTAAGAGAGTTTATTTAATTTTAGAAGCCACTATCAAATCAGATTTTTATGTATAAACTTAGTAAAAATGTCAAAAGCAGTTGTAGAAGAGGTGCCCGGCCCTGAATGTGTGGGAGATGAAAGATCTGAATGAGTGTAGGGGTGGCAAAATGGGATAGGTCGGATTTTGGCTGAAAAAAAAAATCATTTTCTCATTCTCTATAATGCACCACATAAGTTTTTTGTATAAGAATTCAATTAAAAAAAAAATATGAGAAGTAGTTATAAACAAGGTGGCAGCCTTGGAAACATGGCAGATGAAAGATATAATTGGATGTTCCAGCCTGAAATTATTAAGAGACAATCAGTTCAAAATGGGTCAAATGGAATGGATAACCAAGACAAGTTGGGAGTGTATTTGTATTATCCTCATGTAACAACGGGGGAGAGAGAGATTCACAATCATGTACATGGTTGCTGGGAAAAGAAGGGAGTCAATCAATAGTTTGCAATCTTAAATATAATCTACAGGTTGTTGAGAGAACCAAGTCACACTTCATGATAGAATTCTTTCAATCTGCCTTAGTCCCCTTTTCTACCTTTCCCTTTTTCTGCTTCTGGTGCTTTTGGGGCTGAAAAAGCAAGTTGAATGTCCACACACTCACAACAGTAGCCTCAAGCGGCGCCAGCCAGTAAACAAACAAATGCTCCTTAGTTATGTGGTCCCCTCGAGCGTACGCCCATCCCATGGCCTGCAAAAGATGCAAAAGAATAAGAATGTGTAGTATTCTATTTAGCAATTTGATTCTGATTGTATCAAGGGCCAATTGTGAAACTTCATTGCATAATCCATACTCCATAGCAAGGAGGAATCATAACATCAGTTGGGCAGCTTGTTGGTCAAAGGAGCACCACTGGATGGACCATGTCAGAAAAAAAAAGAAGTGCTAGATTGAGTGAGATGTGATGTTGGATGAGGAAGGCTGAGGATTTCATGATATTGTCACAAATTTGTGATTTAAGAAAGTTCAAATTGTCTCTCGGAAAAAAATTGGAGACATGCGGAATTTGAACAACCATGAAGACATGTCTAACTTCTATCTAATTCACAAAGATGATGATTTTTCAGGTCAGTTTTCATCTCATGAATGAATTGAGCAGCTGTGAAAGGGAGCATGCAGTCTCAAGCTATAGAGCTCAGCTGGTTACGGACAACAAATGCCCCTTTACGGGCTGAGAATACGTAAGTTCTGAGTCCTCCCTAGAAAAAAAAGAGGGAGCGCTTGCAAATTAGCAAATGAGCCCTGATCTTCATGCATCCAAATGAATAACATTCAGCAGCCGACTTCAAAAGGCAAAAAGAAATAAACAAAGGTTACTTACAGAGGCAGGGTTCATGCAACCACCAGTTATATCAGAGCCCAAAATATGGAGAGACAGTTTGGAGACGCTTGTAATCCATGTTTTAATGAAGAAACTGTTTGGGTCTTTTTTTGCAAGGCCAAGCGAAACAAAAACAATCGCGAATGCCAGAAGCCCTTCTGTAAGGGCTCCTCGATGAATATCAACATTCAGACGAGGACCACGCCCTACTTCAGGAAACGTTTCGGTGATGAGCTTAACCCCAATTATAGATCCCATCACCTAAAAAAAAGAAAATCAATATTGGAAGTCTTTATTGTTCCAGTCTGACAGAGTTTAACTGCAAAAACTCAAAACATCTCCAGAAAACTCATTTGAAATAAAGACGTGCTCTAGCCAAATAGAAAATCGTTAAATGTTCTTTTAGCAGATCAAATAGTAATTCATTGCATGATACACGAGGAGCCACAGAAATGAAACGATAGTTTAACTGGATGCTGTTTTTTCTGTCTTCTCCACCCAAATAAATTATTATAACTGCTAAATTTAGTTCTAGGCAGAAAAGTAGGAACAACAGTATCCCTCACAGTTTTGCTTCTGGTTTCTGCATTGCCTCAAATAGACTGCATCCAAAATAATCAGTTGCATTTTCTATACATCCAGACCAATCTTAAATCGATATCAGCAGTACACATGTTTTGATTGTAGACATTACTAAAATGATAAAACATGAAAGCTTGGTGCTATAGATCTTAGCAATGATTTGTATTTATTTTATATTCCTTTTGTTTTTCCTTTTTGTTTTTTGTTGAGTATAGTGTATTAAATATATATATATATATCAATCAGATTTATTCAGATTCATGTGAGAACTAGTTCTCACCTATTATATAAGAACTTTCAGTAGGGCCCAATTGTTGGCCCCATTTGGGGATGGGACCAGGGGGGATGGAAAGATCTAT
The DNA here is from genome assembly GCA_038049695.1 of Cinnamomum chago. Classification (NCBI taxonomy): domain Eukaryota; kingdom Viridiplantae; phylum Streptophyta; class Magnoliopsida; order Laurales; family Lauraceae; genus Cinnamomum; species Cinnamomum chago. The sequence goes on from CP142451.1 coordinate 121,594,284, forward strand.
GTGAGACCACCCCAAGTATCAAGTTTGACCCCAACCCCAACCCCATGCCCATAACCCCTTCATCCGTGGCCCACAAGTTTAATGACTTCATATTTAAAAAAAAAAAAAGATTCAACCCTCGATCCAACGGTTCAGTCCATTCGGATGTGTGACAATCCTTGGGATCAGTGACTATTAGGGTAGTCCCTATTTGTGCATGGTTTGGATGGGTTGTAAGGTGGGCCCCACCAATAGTTTGAGATGGTTTGGACATGTCCAACGCAAGCTAGTAATGGCTCCGTTGAAGAAAAGTCTTTTTATGTAAGTTGAAGGCCCATCAAGGAGAAGGGGCAGGTCGAAGAGGACATGGATGGAAGTAGTAATGATAAATCTGAAGAAAAGCAACCTAATTGAGGACTTGGCCGAGGATGGGTTGGAATGGAGAAACATAATTCGTGTAGCCAACCCCAACATAGTTGGGAGAAGGTTGTGATGATGAATGAAAGAACTGTACACCCGAGAACACGGATAGAGGTCCCTCCAAAAGTAACATTTGATAACCTGTAAATGTGATTAACTTGATCTCAGAAACCCATAGCTGAAATTCACCATAAACCTGAACATAGCAATGTGATAAGCAAGCACCCCATTGGTGCAGGTCATAATAGGGGGAGCCTTTATCATGGAAGGGAGGAGATTCCCGAATGAGGAAAAGGACCCAATTACTTCTAAAGAATTGAACGAGGAGCCGTATGAGGTGAAAATCTCATGTACGACTCTGTAGAGGGACAGTAAGGGTGACTGGATATAATGATTTGGGTCTTGGGCATCATAACGCTCCTTATCCGTGCAGTTGGATTCATTTGCAAATATATTTTTACTCAAATGTAAGAGAACGCGAATAAGCAGTCTAACGATGAAGAAACTGAACATTATAATTAAAGGTAATAAAAGGCTACCTATAAACTTGAAATCATGTAAAGTATTGAGTTGCAACAAGTTATGGCCCATAGTTTATTCTTTTTCTTTTCTTCTTTTCTCTAACAATGTTCTTTTTTTTTTTCTTTTTCTAATTTATCATGAGAAGCAATGATGAAGGTACCTTATTAAAAGAAAAGAAGAAAAAAAGAGAAAGTACATCAATAGAAACTGCCGATCAAGGAAATCGACTGCCACAAAAGGAAAACTAAAACAAAATTAAAAATACAGCACCAAGGAATTCCCAATCACAAGCTCTATCTAAGTCGTACGGATTAAAACAGGTAGGGTTAGAGTCATGTCCATGCAGTACCCAGACCTGAACCCCAATTATTAACAAGGATCCATACCCGAATAAGCTCTAGGTAACAAGACCCATACCCATAGTCAAACTCAAATTAAAGACCCAAACTTGGACCCAGATTTGAATAAAGAGATTGGATCCAGCTCCAAGTCAAGGTCCAATTACTTATATACCGATACAGTATACTTACATGTGTAATATATGGCTGTGGAATCAGGTATTAAGGTCCTTGGGTGTCAAACTATGGACCAGAACCGGGACCCAAATTTAGTCCGGGCCATGCAGTGCGCTCGAACCCAAACACCAAACCCCCCCCCTCCCCCAGTGACCCCTATTTTCGCCAAAAGTCTACTTCTTCATTCCATTTTCTTGGTATGAGCAGAACACAGGTACACTGTAGAGAGACCATCATGTTAATCTCTTTAATAATGATCCTCAATCCCCATGGAGTGTGAGAACTACCTTGGGCACATCTTATTGCATTTAGAAAATCTGCCTCACTAAAAATGACACAACTTGCATTGTTAAACAGGTTCTCCTCTTCAATAACCACAATTTGTGCTCAATCATATTCGATATACCAACTGGGTCACAGAAAAGGGAACTGTTAACCATTATCATTTTCAACAGTACCCCCGGTACCAGATAGATTGAGGCAACCAAGAAAGCTTTCATCACAGATAGATTGAGGCAACCAAGAAAGCTTTCATCAGTGTTGAACTCCATTACCCCATAATCAGTTGAATCCCTCGAAGGGGGTGCCACCATTTAATTGTCGCCATTTGTGTTATAAATCCCTGAGAAACCTTCTAAATGATATATTTGAGAATTTCAATCTTCCATTATCTAGAACGCTCCTCAACTAAAGCACAATTATAATTTGATTGCATATGAAGTCTTGGACATCCTGGAGCCAAAGGGATATCATGCAAACGTACATATTTACAGAATCAACAAATCCTTAGTCTAATAAAAAGATCTTCCCTCTACATGCCTAATCCTTTCAGCTCCTATACCCATGACTTCATCTTATCGATGCTTCTCTTTCCCATGTCCCACCCCTCTTTCTTTCCCCTTGGATCGTAGGCAATGAATTTTCTGCAGCAAGCATCTCTTTATCTCTAAATCTATCAGTCTTTTAGGACTAACGTGGATTGTGAAAACATGTGGCTCTGTTCTTTCCGATTTTATATGTTTTTATGCACGTTGAAACAAATCTCAATCTCCATTAAGAGATCATGCCCTATTCTGTTTCCATCATATTGCCCATGCCTATGCCTCGTGTTCCTTCGGTTTTATCGCCACCAAATTGATTGGATGGAACTTGTTTTCCCACAAGAAGTCCCTTTGGATTTTTCAAGTTTCTTTGAGACAGATTTTGGGATTCGGAAAAGGGGACAAAAGGTAGATGAGCAGATAATTGAGAGCAGAAAAGACAACTGCATGTTTTCACACATTTTTACCAAAAGATTAGTATAATCAAGGATTTTTTTTTATCTAGCCCTAAACATATTTCATTCACTATATTTAGAAGAAAGGTGTAAGATATAATTGTAAAAGTCTAATATAATTGTAAAAGTCTAAGGAACTTCTCTATATAGTGCTTCCACCCTCCCTTGTTAATCACTCAAGGGAATCATGGATGCTTTTATTAACCAATGAAGAATGGTTCCTAACTTCATTAATAACCAAATCGTAGTTTCTCAAACTAATATTAACAGAGATGAGGCAAACTGATGCAAATATCAGTACCCATTTCAAATATCACTATAAAAACCAATTTAATAATTCTTGGATAGATCTCATTTTGGAAATCCAAATTTAATCACAAATAATACCAGGATCAGAATATTAATGAACACCCGACTGAAGAAAGAACCCAAAGGTAAAAGAAAGTTAATAAAAAAAAAAATCACAATTGATAAACCCACCAAAAAAAAAAAGATTGATTACAAAAGACCAAAAGAATACAAACCAATGAATGCATACAATGCTAAGATCGACCAACAAAACCCCTTTGGTATAAAAAAGAAAACCCCAACCCAACTCATGCATGCAAACAAACAAAACTAACTATTGATATTAACAAAACAAACAGGAACTTATAAAATCTCAACAAATTTAACCCAATCCAAATAGGAAATGCACATCCAAAGAAACATCATTGTCAATCAAGAATAAGAATGGAATAAAACATTCATTTTTATTCATGTAGGAGAAAAGCAAACCCAATTCACATTTCAATCAACAAAACAAACCGCATCTCCTATGTTATGTAACACCCAAGAAAAAAAAGACAAGCCAAGTCCTTTTCTTTGTTATGTGATTCCTAATTCATACATGATAAACACAAAACAAACACATCTCAATTATCAGTCAATACTAAAACCAGTTCATATATTGATAAAGAAAAATAAAATAAAAATCAATTAAAATCTCAATAACTAAACACATGCCTACTTGATATTCAATAAAAACATAAACCCATTTCATTTATATGAAAAAAAACAACCACAACCACACCCACATCCAAATATCAATCATCTAAAAACGTCAAAAGATTAAAAAAGAGAGAGGACCCAATTCAATTCAACTCAATGCTCACCTGGGCAGGAATCCTTCCACCAAAAGTAAACAAAAAGTTACTGAATTTCCCAGAAAAAGCACTATAGAAGATGGATAGAGGGTTGTAAGATCCTCCTCTGGTTATCTTCCCCAACCATGCAAAGAAGAACATACTCAAAATGGAAAGAGAACCTTTGATGATTTCACCTTTGGGTTGAGACCCAAGCCCAAGAATGCTATAGACAAAAATCTTGATAAGAGCACTTGACCATACCCACATGAATGAGAAGATGAAATCCCACAAGATCAGTAGAGCTCTTGCCATTGATGATTGACCCGCTCCAATCACTGTTCTTCCTTCTCTGTGATTTAGAGATGCTTCAATGTATTACCGTACGTCGCGGGAGCAGGGATTTATGTGCTCCCTTTCAATTGTGGGCCAGTGGGCCGCTGGTTTGAACAAGTGGTGGGCTCCACCCACATAATTATCATGCAACCGAGGGCAAAACACATCCTTAGTCCTTACCAACAATAGTATCCAATGGGTAAGGACATCTGTTGGCCTGGCCCGTTTACAATTGGGCCACAAAATCAGGCCCAACTTAGGCCCTTGTGTAAAATGTAAAGGTTAAGATTAGGCTTGGGTCCAATAACTTTAGGTTAGGACCGTTAGGCTGCCTAGATTGCTGTATCGCCTCACAATCTTCAAACTAGTTGTGGGCCCTACGTACCCCACATGCTGGATTGCATATGAGCAATTTAGATAGAGTTGCAAACAAGTCGGTTCGAATCTGGGTCCACCGGATCCAGACCTGGAACCATTTCGGAACTAATTTCTTGGCTCCGGAATCAAAATAATATATGGAATGGGTCTAGATCCGGATCCGGATTTAGGCAGAGAATGCTATTAAAAAAATATGATTTTTAAGAGAGATTTTTAAAAATTAAGGTAATATGTTAGGTTTCGGCTCCACGGGTCCAAACCAAGGTGGAATCGGACTCGGACTCATTTATTTATCGGGGCCTAAATAAAGACCCATACCCAATTTTTAACGGGCCTCCGGATAATCTGAGAATCGGGTACCCATTTACATCCCTAAATTTAGATGGTTAGATATTATAAATTAAGTTTTTTGGTCATTGAAAAAAACCAAAAAGTAATTATAATTAATTTGTATATATGAATGGTAAGATGATACTAAATACGATTATAGTATATTTTAACTTCTATAAATGTGCATATGTACAAGTAGATTGGATTATGCTATAAATGGGCCTAAAATGGTCATGCTTTTAGGTCTGGCAGGGCCCACAGACCCTAAAAACACGCCCATGCTAGACTCAAAGCAGGCCAAGCTCAAAAAATCAATGTGCTAGCTTGGCCCATTGCTAGGCATACCAACATGAGTCTATGTCACCCATTGGTATCATGTTAATGGCAGCTAACCCCTCATTTGACTTGTCCCAAAGCTTACTGCCATGATCTCATGTCTTCTTTTTTTTTTTTCTGTTGGTTGTTGTCACTCAGAGTAATATGCACTATTGAATGGTCCATTCAAATATGTGTCATTCTCATAGAAGTAAAAATTGGGTCAGTTCCCAATCAGATGAGAATGCAATATGAAATTAAAATAAGATGATTAGCTGGTGTCATTTCTTACCTCTTGAATGGGTATGTATGATCAACCCATCCACTAGTCAAAAGAGCACAAAGTGATTTGGTGTTCCCTCAATGTATGCTATTTTAGAAAAGCTTGGATGATGATCTTGTCGGGTTGTTGTTGTTTTTATTTTTAAATATCGGTTTTGTATTGACCTTTTGGATAAAGAAAAAGAGGTAGGATCATTTCACATTATACCTGTCACCTGATACTTGGTTCTCTCCTGTCATGACATGGGGGCAGTTCAGTTATTTGGACAATAAGCTGGGTGGGTCCACATGTCTTAATATGGTTGACCAAGCAGTGTAAAAGAATTAAAAGGAATTTTGATCATTCCCAGTTACACCTCACATTTGCCCAATAAAGATTAAGATTTAAATGTTTTCTACATAGATGTTAGGATATCGCACTATATGATGCATACAATATGCATTGCCCTATATCAGTTCTGTGAAAAATATTTAAAACTTCGATACTGTGGTGGATGCCAAGTCTAAGAAGAATAGAATTGGAGAGATCCCAAAAATCAAATTTTAAAATCAATCCCCTGGTTACTTGAATTACTGTATTCCATATATAGATTTGCATTCTGGTTCCAGCAATCCGAGTCTGTGGGTTGATTGATGCCCTTTGGTTGGAAGTCACAGCCTAACGGCATATGCTTATACAATGTATAAACAGAAAGTCCACTTGGACCTCTGGGATCCAGCGGTTCTCAAGGGGGACCGGGTCAGAATTTGGTCCCCCCATTCGGTCCACATAGCACCACTGATGTATAAATCTCAGTCCTAAAAAAGGCAGTGTTGACCTCCTCAGAACTTCTTTGTGCAAGGAGATGATTCTCAATTCCATAGATTTCTATTCATGAGTAAACTAGCCTCTTCTACCCAATTATCCCTCCAAGGCCGGTCTTTCATGCACTGTCTTCTTATGGGAAACCAAATGTTCACTATTAAGAAAAATCAGTTCATTTTCTTCTTCCTTTTCTTAATGCACACGCATGGAAAATAGTTTTCAACAAAAATAAAAATGGAATCAACGTAATTCAAGGGTGCTGAGTGTGGTGAACACGAAGCTTAAATGCACGCCTCAATGTGGGGCGTACTTTGGGATGGGACCAGGTGGGGTCCTCTTTATATTGTTGGGGTCTACTACTTGCTGTAAATAAAAAAAAGGGGCCCATGATCATCTAACACCGTTATGACTGGCTAACAAATTCCAACTATTTTTAGAAATTGACCCATCGATCCAACGGTACAAACCATTCAAATGAATGTAAAAAATGGGACTGATGTAATTCAGGGTGTCCTATGTATGTAGTCCATTTAGGTGGAATATTGGCTGGGCACCAGTACTATGGTGTGTGCGTGGTGTGGAAAAAAAAGGCGCACTCGGTAACTACCCTATTGATGTGTAGCTTGGTTGGAGCATCTCTCTAACATCTGAATGTGAAGGAATCACTTCAAAATATCAGCAGGGAGTGCGAGAATTGAGGCAAACAAGTCTCATATATGAATTCTGTTGACAAGGTACTACTTGTTTCTCTTGAATAGGCATTCAGATAGATGATGAATGAAAAATCATAATGCTGGAACTGCGAAGGTCGAGTCAGGCTTGTGGTTGCATGTCCAGGATTGCTGTATTTTGAGATTCCGATGTCAGCCCATTTATAATAGCAGATGATTGGTAATATTGTTAACTTTAGCTGGAAAATGTACATCCAATCTCCAGAACTATTGTTAGGAATCAAAGAAGTCTCCAGATTGTTTGGTATGTGAAGCCTAATATGAAGAGAGTATAGGATGGGGTATCACCATATAGTATTAAGGAATTGTAGAGAACTCCTCTGGCCTGTAATGTTATGGGAACTTCTCTGTTATGTTTTCACTTTTTTATAAGCAATATCTTGTAGGTCACCAATTATGTTTTGTTATTGTATGATTGGTACTAGGGGTGTAAGAAAAAACTGCCTAACCGTCAAACCGCACCGAACCGAACCGAACCGAACCGCGGTTATTAACCGTATTTTCACGGTTCGGTTCGGTTACGGTTAATAAAACCAAAAAACCGCACGGTTCGGTTCGGTTACGGTTTTCCACAATATTCACGGTTATTAACCAAACCAAACCGTAAAATACGGTTCTGTTAACCGTATGCAGTTAACCGCACCGATAACAAATAAAATAATATACATGAAGGGTAAACGAAATTTTCCTTACCTAAAACCAAACCCTAGCTTCCCACATCGTCATCGCCTCCCATTTCAGACGCTGGACTCTTATCTCCTCTCCTCTCGGCTCTCATCGCGTCATCGCCTCCCTCTCTCAGCAGCTCCCCTCTCTCGTCCACGCGCAGCTGCCCCGGCCCTCTCTCAGGTACACGCCTCTGCCCTCTGCCACCTGCATCTTTCCATCTCTCCTTTCTCCCTCTCTGCTCTCTATCCCTCACTCTCCTTTCCGCTCTCTCTCCATCTCCATCTCTCTGCTCTCTGCTCTCTCCCTCTCTGATCTCCCTCTCTCCCCTCTCTCATCGTCTCCCTCTCTGCTCTCTCTCTCTGCTCTCCCTCCCTCTCTGATCTCCCTCTCTCCCCTCTCTCATCGTCTCCCTCTCCGCTCACCCTCTGTCTCTCCCTCTCTGATCTCCCTCTCTCCCGTCCACTCTCTCTGCTCTCTTCCTCACCCTCTCTGCTCCGCCCACTCTCTCCCTCTCGTTCGCTCCTTCTCCCCCTCGCTCTCTCCCCTTCATTTCCGCCATGCGCCCACACGCCTCCCTCTCTGATCTCCCTCTCTCCCCTCTCTCATCGTCTCCCTCTCTGCTCTCCCTCCCTCTCTGCTCTCTCCCTCTCTCTCCATCTCCATCTCTCTGCTCTCTCCCTCTCTGATCTCCCTCTCTCCCCTCTCTCATCGTCTCCCTCCTCTGCTCTCCCTCCCTCTCTGATCTCCCTCTCTCCCCTCTCTCATCGTCTCCCTCCCTCTCTGCTCTCTCCCTCTCCCTCTCTCCATCTCCATCTCTCTGCTCTCTCCCTCTCTGATCTCCCTCTCTCCCCTCTCTCATCGTCTCCCTCTCTGCTCTCTCTCTCTCTGCTCATGTGGAATGGTTAATTCATTGGAGAATTTTCAAACTTGATTGGTTTTAAAATGCTTACAACAATGTCTGTTTAGTCTTAACACATATCTGTTTAGTCTCCAAAGGGCTACCTCAAGCTTATAACTTAAATTATCAATGAGAATTTCCATTCATGATATCTATTGCCCAACATGATTCCATTTTCCCCCTTTCCTGCTGACTTGTAGGGGAAGGAATATGAAATTTAAATTAGGACAGGGAACATCTTTAAATCCATAGCGACCATCTTTAAATTCACTAAAATTTCCTATGTTTTCCACCATTGCATGGCACATATACAAACTTAATTGCTCACTTTATCAGCCTCCCTCTTGTTTGAAGATGATTTTTAAATGGTTTGCACTTCTTGAAGACTTGAATTGTGGAGATGGTTTTATGAAATGTGATTTGTTGAGAATGTTTAAGTGGTTGACTTTGTGATTTATTTATGTTTGTGATTGTATGTGTAGTTTTAATAAATTGTATGAGTCTGTTGGAATGTTGTCTAATTAGGTGTTGGAATGCTGCCTATATTATGTGGTTGTTTGTAATTGAGTGTTTATGATGTTGCACTAAGAATGGAAGTGGAGATTTAATTTTGGATGTTGTCATTCATGTTTATTCCTGTTGTATGAATGTGATGATAATGTGTGGAAGAAAATGCACGTTAAGGAATGGTTGATTTCGGTTTCTGCATTACCCCAGGTGGTCTCAGCATTAAATGTTGATGAAAATTTGTAATAAGGTTATTGCTCTTATGCAGATCGTTCCATTTCTCAGCATAGAAGTAGTGTTGGAGTGATTGTATGTGAGAGAAAACATCATTTTTATCTGCTATGCTGCTACATCTAACCAATTTGCTATCCATTGTTAAATTTTTATCATTGTTGCTGGAGACATTATGATAGAGAAGGAGATGACTTATATAGAATTGCTCTTTTTGTCATAAGAAAAAAAAAAGCATAAAGTATTTTCTTGGGAACACATCTGAAATGCTGTGAAATGTGAATGGTCCCTGTTTCCCCATTACCAAATGTTTTCTTGATGCTGTAGCGAAAAAAGAAATAGAAAGGGAAAAAATGATTTATTGTTGTGTGCAAGATGTAATGTAGTCAATCTGTGGATTTATATCTTAATGTTGGGCTCCATGCGGTTTAGATAAAATCTTATTATCTTACTCAGGTTTTCTACCATGTTTGTGTTTAACTAGATGAATGAAATTAAATTATACTGTATTACTGTGTATATTTTTCCACGGTTATTAACCGTAACCGAACCGTATAATACGGTTAACCGCAGTTCGGTTTTCCACGATTTTTGTATATACGGTTACGGTTACGGTTTTTAAAGACGGAAAACCGCTATTACGGTTCAGTTAACGGTTTCCCCAAAAAGACCGGTTAACCGAACCGTTACACCCCTAATTGGTACTTGATAATCATGTTTGATCTCTATGCTACAAAGATTTTGATTACATGTTGAATGAGCTGCTTCCTAAACTTGCAGTTCACCTAGTTATAGTCTACTTACGGAATGCGTCATATCTTGATTCTTTCATTTCCTGTTATAGGTTATATTATGGACGGTGTCAACTGCCTACTGTTATTTTTTTTTTCCTTCTCTTTGATCATCATATGGAAGTTCACTAGATACGACTACAAGAAAATGGGAAGGTCTGCTTGTGGTGAATTTGGGCACTCGTGAGCTTTACCGTTGTTTGTATATTCGATAAAGTCACATTTGTAAGTTTTCCTCCGCTCATGCGCGAGGAAAACTTGCATTTGCAGTTATGTAGTAAAAAGCCTATTTGCAAGTTTTCCTTCCTTCTAAGCAGATGAAAACTTGCATTTGTAGCCAAACTTGAAAACCGGTTCTTTTATTTATTTATTTTTTTCCTTTTATTATATCTTGGTCGGGCTAGGGGTCAAGGCTTTGGTTCACACAATGATGGATGAGCATATATAATTAACGTTTAAATGTAATAATATCAAATAACAACAACTATACAATAAATCACTTATTTGATAAATTTACTTTACCAGTGAAGTGAAGTGAATGGTTAATACAAGAGATAACAAAAATAAAGATTTTGTCAAATCAAAATGTGAAAGAGTAGCTTTTTGGACTTTTCTTTTCAAACGAAAATTGTTTTTTGGTAAGGGTGTTCATGGAGGGTCAGCTCGCGTTGGGTCAGTCATGGGGTTTATGTAATAATAGATGGGTTGTGCCTAAATTTTTTTTATATGGACTCAATAATTGACATTAGGATTCCCCATCCGGTCCAAATATACACATATAAAATTATAAAAGAGGGAGTCATAATGGGGGATTCAAACCCATTACCTCTCACAGGAGTTGATATGACCAAACCAGTTGAGCTGGCCTATGATATGGTAAAAAACTCATTTTCTTTGTTCTATAAGTCTAACATGGGTCGGGCTCGGACTTCATCATTTCCATGTAGGCTAGGCTCAGGCTAGAACCTTCAGGCCTAACTTAGGCTTGAGCTAAGTTTATGTTTCTAGTTTAGAAGTTGGGCCGTTTTGGACATTCCTCATACTAGCCCGGCCACATTCATGAGCAAGCCAAAATTTTCTTGTCATACAGTGACATGAAAAAGTATATTTTTAACTTCTTTTTTTTTTTTTTTTTGTTAAAAGGAAATGGTGTTTTTTTCAAAATTTAGTATATTTTTATTTGACCCATGTCGTTTTACTTTCTCTTGAACTAACCCTTCATCTTACTTCACTAGTAAAGTAAGTTCGTGAAATATGAAGCAACGAGTGAGTGAGAAGTGAAGAAATATGGTGGTGTCCACTCGTGATTAAATCATACGGTAAAAAAACAATATCATCTGGGTTTTTGGGATTTGGTCCTTAAAGATGAAAAGTGAGTTAAATAGGAAAAGGGAGAGAGAAGAGGCAGAGGTGGGCCCCGACGGAGTTGGGCGGCAAGCAGAGAGAGGGAAGGAGAGGAATAGGGGTATTTTGGGAATGTCTTAGACAAGTCTAAAGGGGGTTGCATGGATGAATGTGCATGGAGAGGGATGTGTGAATAGCAGCTCCCAAAACAAAAAAAATCATGTTTCGAAAAGTATAAGTTATTATCAAATCTGGAAAATCTTCTTTATGTCATATAGAAAGAGTATAAGAAAACAAAGGTTTTAATTTGTTTGCAATCCTAGGAAGTAGGAACTCATTGTAAGTTGTAACACACACTGTACACACACCTCTTATAGCCCTCTTATTTCTCTACCCACTCTACCCAGACAACCAAACAGCCAGCCCCAGGTACTCTCTCTCTCTCTTTCTCTCTTCATCCTTCTGTTTTTTTTCTCGAGATCTTTTCTTCTTCTTCTTTGGAAGCTACTGTAAGGATAAATGTCCCATTAATCTCTGTTCTTTGGCTTTGATTGATTGCTATTTGTTGGTGTATGATGCATGTAACGAACTTTAAACTTGCATATCACGTGTATGTTATAATGCCTGAAAGAATCATTGATTCCTAATCTGTTTTGTTATAGGAAATCAGCTGCATAACTGTGGGTAGCAAATGAAAATGTTAGTTTTAGCAATAATACAATTTCATTACACAATTACAAGTGGATTTGTAATCAATAGATACGATTTTGATTAATCTATATGTATTACATGTGAAACAAACAGACCCTAAGAGATAAAACAGTCTTTATAGCCAAGATCTTACAATCTGTTTTGTCTTTTTTGTTTCAAAATGTTGCAATTGTTGTGAATATCATAAAATGGTTAAAGGACCAGCTTACAAATAGGGCTGTGAATTGATCATGCAAAATCAGTACTTCTCATGATCATCACTCATAAAATGTTTTTGTTTTTTAAAAATAGGGTCATGGCGAGACCTTTCAAACCTTCCAGGTGGACTCCACACAAGGAGTGGCCTTCCATTCATACAAATCAATCATCCTTCAATGTCTAAATTTCCCTCTCTATCAGAAATTTGACATTTGAATCCAGGAAGCTCAAATTTAGCTAAGAAGAACTGTCAATGACCATTTCTCAGTTGACCCACCATAGGCTGCTTTCTCGTGTCCATGGGGAATGAAGACCATTGATCCTATATGCACCATGTTTTGGGACATAATCTTGTGACTTGGACAATCCTAGCCATTTAATCAGTTAACTTCCAACCATTGAATGTAGACCATTGATCATTCTTTTGACCACATTACTTTTCCAAATGTTTGCTAGTAATGGTTGTCCCCCTCTATGATGGTCCATCGGTGATCGGACCAATATTCCTATTGTGTACAGTCATGTGGAGATCAAGTGGGCCCTGCTAGCAAAGACAGTTTGAATCTTTTTTTTTCTTTTTTAAAAGAGCATTGAGAGAAAAAGCATGATTCAGCCAAATGATCATGTTGACTCGTTGGAGTCATGATTTTATTTTGGGTGAAATCTTAATATTTAAAAATCGAGATGGAGATGGAATTTATTGATTGGATGATTCAGTTCATCAGTTCAACCATTGTTTCAATCTTGTTTAACTTTGATGTCAAGTTTAGAACTTGAAATAAACAAGAATTAAAAAAACAGAAAATCAAATCAGTTAAAACTGTTTTAAACTGTTGACTCATATAGGCTCAACCATTGTTTTTATTGGTTTAAGATATTTGGAATTTTTTTTCTTTTTTAGTTCATTTGAAGGGTTTAGGTTGGACTGAAACTTCCAACGCAGTGGTGTGACTAAACTGGTTTGGTTTGATCTAATTAATGGTTTAGTTGGATCGAGTTATCTAACCTTGCTGGAATATCAAACAGTTGGAAACGACCCAACCACACGAACCGCTGTAAACCGGTGGTTCCAAAAATAAAGTGAAACTTACATATAACCACTTGTAACTTTCGACATTACAAACCCCCCCTTTTAATCCTTTCCCCTGCTCTCCCATTCCATTTCCCCTCTCCACGATAAGGGTTTTGCCTTCACCACCCTTCAGAACACCAACTGACACTGATCATTGATCAACTGATATGCACGTTCTCTTCTTCTACTCCTTCTGGTCATGATGTTCTAAATTGTTTCTTGTTTGATGATGATCATGATTGATTTGGATTTGAAATCTACTTTATTGTTGTTAAATTGGTTTTGCAGTTTTTCTGAATCAGTTATTCTTTTCCCACTTTTCTCTTTAATTGGGGTTTCCCTTTGCTGATATAGAAGTTTTGATTTACTGCAAGGGATTTTTTTCATCACACAACCAAGTTAACTGTATAATTCTGATTACTTGTAATTTGGCCATGGCGAAGAACAGATCAGCTGTGACTTAATGGCTCGTTTGGATCTTGGTTAATTGATCTACATTTATATGATGGTTCATTCGTTTGGATAACCTGAGTCACTTGGAAGTGACAGTTGCTTTTGTTCTTCTTAATGCTAATTACAGGTAAACAGAGTTACAAGTAATTGGGTTTACATATAAACTGATCGAGGACAACCAAGTTCCGAGGAACCAAACAAGGACTAAGTGTAACTGAAGTTATCCAGAAAGGGCCCTTGTGTTCCTTTTTTCAATTGAATCATTTACTTTTTTGGTTATTCTTATTTACTGAGTGAGATTACTTGTGGCAGGGTCTTTTGCATTTTGATCAGAAAAAAAAAAAAAAGAAGGAAAAGAAACAGTCATATTAGAGTCTGTTTATTGTTGTTTAGATAATTTTATATATTCATAGTCCTTTTCCTTTTAATTTTATATAATATATTTGATGATCCCTTTTCCTGAGCAACAAATGTTGTGTTAGCATTTCTTGGTCCCTTGTATTCCTCGTTTGGTAACCCATTCAAATGTTCATAATTCCTTTGCTATATGTTGTGCCTTGACATGTGCTGTTCTCATTCCTGGAAAAAGGAGGATTAGGGTCACACAAGCAGCTGGCGACAAAAAATATTGTCTGCAAATTTTTATCTACTTTTCTTTGGAAGCATCACTTATATTGTTGGGAAAAAGGTTATAGCTGATGAAGTTCATATATTTTATTGTAAGAGAAAAAGATACAAGTCTTTTATGGAATCAAGGATAGATGATTGTAGGGTAAAGCCACTCAAAATGAGAAAGAAGCACAAAGCTTCAGTCAAATGGCATAATCTTTTCTAAGAACCTTCCATTTCCTTGTATTATTGCTCAGCTGTATTCCAGTGAGCTCTCACCTTATAGATACTGGATGAGTAGATTCTCTTTATTGAATTGAGAAAATTTTGTCTGTAGGATTTGACACATTAGCAAAGATCCTTCTGTTATTTTCTGATTTATGGTCTGCTTTCAGATAAATTGGAGATGAGCTCTGAAGCCGTGCAAGCTGTGAAGGTATATCGCCACCTTCTCAAAGCCATCAATAAACACATCGGCAAAGATGGTAGCAAGAGACATTTCAGAGATTTTGTAATGGAAGAGTTTCGGAAAAACACCAAATTGTCAGATCCAGAGGCTGCCCACCAAAAAATAAAGCTTGCTCGGGACTATACATTTCTGCTTAACAGTGTACATCATCACATGGTGTGGTTCTCTGTCCTATTAAAGTTTTTTTTTTGTTTTTGCTAGTTGGCCCAATGGCCAGGAGAGGTGGAATAAACCTGCCCACCCAGGGATTGATCCTGGGGTGGAGCTATGGGAGCGAGTGTGCTTAACCACAGCGACACTCTGTGATTCCCCTGTCCTATTAAAGTTACTCATCTACAATTTTACATTTCCTTGGCCAAATTCAGATGTATTATTATTTTGATGAAGAAATAAATAATATCAAATTTAATTTGAGTATGTTGCTTAACCTACAAACTGTACATACCATTCATATGAAACGTCACCATTATCCTAATCATCCAATGCTTTGTTAGTTGGACCAAAGGCTCTTCTTTTCCCATTTGCAAGTCACAAAATGGATGTTTAGAATCATTTCTTTACCAATCCTCATAAAAGGATATATTGAATCATTCAATAGGTGAGATATTGCAGTGTGGCCCACTGGGCCCACTGGTTCCACATAGGTTGCAAAAAATTGGGCCACTCTGTCATTGCCGGTGATAGGGTTCTGAGGATCATACAAATTCCTAGTTGACAAGCACATTCCATTTTCTGATTGCCATGTCCCACACATGTTGGAGGAATGGACACATGCCAACAAATCGACGGGAAAAAAAGAAAGAAAAAATCTGAATCATCATCATCACTAACAGAAAAAATCCTTGGAGATTTTATTCCTTTATATAGTTCTGTTTTTCCCATCTTATAGTCTTTTTATTTCACTTGCATTTATGAGCTAAAATGCAAATAACTATGCAGCTCAAATTGCCTTCTGAACCATACTTTGGTGATCATTATTTCAATTGCTATTATTGTGCAGGATCTGCTGTTCTCTTACAACATAGCAGTGGACAGATCAGATGAAATGACGAGAACATTAAAGAAATCAGCGGCTAGTGTGGGTCTCCAGCTCCCTGATGTCTATCAACCTTGAGAGTGGGGATACTTAGTATCAAGCATATGTCCTTTTAGCACATAGTTCTAATGTACTATTTTGGAAATTGAATTTAATGCTGTGTGCCTAGATATGGGCATTCCATCCCTTGTTTAAAAGATTTTTTTTCCAACCGGCACTGTTCTTCAGTTTTTGACAGAAGAGTTCATACTTTTGGTATTTATATTGTTCTGTATCGATGGGTTTTGGTTTTATGAAACTTTCTGCAATCCAAGTCCAGGGTCTTTATTCTTCAATGAACTAATGCCTCCCTCATTGTTACTTTCATTCCTCTAAACAAACGACACTGGTGATGTCTACCAGTCAGAATCTTGCCTTATAATGAAGATATCCACCAAAGCTATGATGCATTATTTTAGTCATGTCTTGTATGCAAGGCTGAAAGCCTAAAAACCCATTGCATAGTCCTCAAGAACTCAATCACAGGCTCTGCTCTCCAAGTGGGTGGAGCCCAGCCAATCTTTCAAGGTTGGAAAAGCTTATGACCTACTTAGATCTACTCCATCTCACCAGTGGTCTTAAATTATTGGGAATATTGCCTACCACATCTATTGGATCAGGATGGTTGATTTCTACCTTTTGAATCCCAAATGATTAATATTAGCCACCCTGATATTAATCTGACAAAACAAAAAAGGATATCAAAAGGCCTGTCTCTTAATGTCATTTCTAATCCATTCTGCAAAGTGTGTTGCAGAACAGATAACTATCCATCAAAATCTATCTTTATATCCGAGAACTCCCTACTTCAATTGCAATCTGATGATTAATAATTACTGCAGAATTTCAGAACTTAGATATTTAGAAACATATAGTTCTGATTGCTTCTTGAGGAAAGCCAGGGATATTTGATCATTTTGTAAAAAAACTGCAGATAGGTTTTTAGTGATTTTAAATTTACTAGGCCACCTTTCTTTTCTAGATTGGTGACCATGGGCTAAGCAGATACAAAAAGAATTGTGTATTTAAACAGTTAAGCAAGATAAAAGAAGTAAAAAAAAAAAATGACACGATAATCAGACTCAAGTTAAATGAAGAAAATGATTTTCTTACAATAATAACAAAGCACCATCCTTCAATGTGTCAGTTCATTACAAGGATTTTACCATATTACAAATGATCAAAAGCTTAACCAGTCGAAAGAGGCACAATTCCTGTTCTCCTACAAAAATCAATACACAAGTTGTGGCTCAAACTCCGCCAAATCAACAGATCCTGACTCAACTGGGGGCATAAGATAGGCAGCAAAGAGCTCAGAGGCCAAGGCCCCAATGAGGGGCGCCCTCTTCAAGTTCTTCACCAAAGGAATGTCTTCACTCTCCCCAACAGCAATCAATTTCTGGTTGATCTCCACCATCCTGTCTAATTTTGCCTTGAACTCTGGGTTTTCTACATCCAAAACCGCTGGGAAAATCCTTGCTGTCGTTCGGTTTGTCTGCAATCAGAATAAAAGAGAGGAATATATATGATGCTTGATTAAAATCTATGTTTAAATTTCTCATCTTTTGACCTAGTGATGGTAGAGCTGGGGTCCACCCAAGTAATGTAGGCCGTTGATCTTAAAGACATGAAAATATATTGATGCACCATTTCTTACAATTGGAGTCCATGGATCAATGATACTAGGGGTCAACAGAGTCAATGGTAGAGATGATTTAAAAAGAGGGGAAAAGAAAAAAAAAATTCCCTGTTTGAGGATTTTAAATTTCAATCTCCCACCATCCAAAAAAGATAGTGCCAATAACCAATATCAACTTAGAATAGAACAATTAGAAAGAAGATGTGCATGATTGTATCAAACACAATTTCAAATTTCTAGGAAACAGAGGAATAACTCCATAAATAATCTATAACTACAATTTGAACAGGAGCTGATCAGGAAGTAAATGATGCATCTGATGTTGAGGAAATCATTGCAGATCTGATGGTCTAATTGAACTCAAAGTAGACTAGTCTTCTCAGTTAATAATTATAACATGTGTAAAATGCAAATCCAAACTGTGCATATCTATTTGCTGTTTTAAGCTGCAGGTATGTCACTGCTAATAATCAAAATCACACTCAAGGAGTGATTAAAGAACATGGACATCGTGCTTACCTCAATAATGACGTGCATGTCAAACTCCTTGGTGTCAAGGCCAATACCTTCGTAAAAAGCTGTACGCTGACAATCATTAAGGTACATTGTCACATAAACCTGCAAAAGAATTGAGTTATTAGCAATGTAAAGGAAGAAGAAAGAAAAAGCGAGAGAACCACAAAAGGAAAAAAGAAGAAGAACATTTGTGAATATGAGACAGCAGGTTAAATCCATCTTACAAGCAATAAAAGATGTCAAATTAGATTCTACCCCATAATGCAAGTACTCTGCTAGAAAAGATGGTACTTGTTCCATTCAGGAGATGGAATTTATTCCAATCAGTATTTGGTGGAAAAGATGCAAGTACTTTGGTAGAGGAGACTGAATTACTAGCCACCATGACAAACATTTCATACCAACTGCAATTTGTGGTCCATTTAAGCAGACCAATATATCTGATTTGTCCTAATAAACTCAAGAAAACCCAACTTTGGATGTGGTACTTGAGAAAATAATCCATCAAAAAGAAATTACCGATAAGCAGAAAAACCGTGACCACAATTTCGCCTTCCAATCATTGAGGAACTGAGGCTGTGCCTTCATCAATGCTGAGAAGAAATCACCATGCCTGTTCTCATCTTGGCACCAGTTCTCAAAGTACTTGAAGATTGGATAAAGTTGGTATTCAGGGTTGGCCTTTAGATGCCTGTAAATGGTAATATATCTCCAATACCCAATCTTCTCAGATAAATATGTAGCATAGAAAATGAACTTTGGTTTGAAAAATGTGTATTTTCTAGCTTTTGTCAAGAACCCCAAGTCCAATGCTAGATTGAAATCAGACAGACCCTTGTTCAAAAACCTGCAGATCAAAAAACAGAGGAAAATTAATAATGAAGTAGATATAAATGAACCCATTTATTTTTCTATAATTTTCATTTCTAAATGAGTTTTGAAAAAATAGAAAATTTTTTTTCCAAATTTTGAAGGCCTACCCTGCATGCCTGGCTTCATCCCTTGACATCAGTGAGAAAATTTCTGCCACCACTGGATTAGTTTTCTGTTTCAGGAAAGCAGGGAAAGATAAAAAGAGGAAATTGATGAAATCATTGAAAAGCACCCATACTTTTTCTTAGTTAGTTAGCTCACACATAATATGTATATAATGTATACTTAAAAAGGACTATATGAAACAAGTTGATTTTATGAAACAAGCAACATATATATATATATATATATATATATTCCTTTTTTCCCCATTTTTAAAGAAAAACCAGACTAAATATGAACATGAAAACGACTAATAACATTTAATTTTAACATGCCCAGTAAGATCCAACACCATATTATCCATTTGCCACTCTAATTACAGGATTATTTGCAATAAGTTGCATCTGAATCACCTAAATAAACAAAACAGAAAAAGAAACTAGAGACAAAGTAAAAAAAAAAAAACCTCTAAATCAAGTACTAAGACCGGATTCCAGTTTCCAGATCAAAATGCAAAAAACCCAATACACAAAACCTCTCAAATCAATCATTCAAAGTGTCAAAAGTAACTCCATACCTTGAGCCTCCTACCCAGCTCCTTGTAGAGAAGAAACCCAGAAAACTCAGCAGTGCAGGACCTCTCCAAGAACTCCACAAAGATTTTCCTCATAGACCCCTGAATCTTGTCAGCAGCCTCCTTGAATTCCTTGTTCCTTACGAAATGGGTCTGGTTGTAATCAGTCTTGAATTCCTGGAGAAGGGCCTCAAACTCAGACTGGCTCAGGTTCTTGTTGATTTCAGTGTTGAAAAGGGTCTCCATTTCATCAAAGTCTGTTGTGTAGAATCTTGGGGCGAGAAGGGTCTCTTTGATGGCAGCTTTTGCAGCTTTCTTGGGCTTTGTAGGAGCAGCTGTTGACATTCTGATGATACTGGTTTTGAACCTGTTGTTGGATTGGAATGTTGGGGTTCTGTTGAATTTGGAGATGGGTTTTAGGAGGGCCATCTCTGCTGCCATCTTTGATCTTTGGAGGGAGTTGCTGCTACAGAGCTTTGGAGAGATTGGAGAGTGGAGTCTGTTTGGTGTTATGGGTGTGAGAGTGAGGGAGGGAGAGGATAGAAAGATGGGGTTTTTATCAGTTTGCTGATTGTGTGATGGAATCTCATCCAATGGAAATCTGTGTGTTTGAATGAGGGGTTGACACCTGTCAGGTGATCTTGTGGCCTGTGCCTTGATCCATTGGAGTTCATGGATTGGTAGGGATTTTGACACCTAAATACTAAATGGGACTGTGAATGTATGGCCTGCATTTCTTGGATTAGATTTTTTCTTCTCCTTGAGATGAGATTTGCCAGAATCTTGGCCAGGTCCACAATTTTGTGTGATGGGATCCACTTTACAGTTAGTTATCTGGACCGTCCATGTTGTGGTATCCAGCATGGATGGCTGATGCTACAAAATCCTGCGGTTGGGTGCAAGCGGGTGAGTCTTGTCAGTCAAATAAGAAATAGTACATGGCTTGTGTGTACAATTCTAATAGGTCAACTAATCTAATGGCTAGGAATTTTCTGGGGGATACCATTTTGTGTAGGATATGGATCACCGCCAAACAGGGGTGCCACATGGAAAGAGGAGTCACATCCCATCTCTTGGAAAAAAAATCTCATCTCTTTAAAAAATCCATCTTTCCATGTGGCACTCCCTGTTTGGACCAAAGAAGTGATCCGGATCCATTTTTTGTACATTCATATCTCAATGGACCCACGGTTAGATGGATAAAGAAGAAATGTGAGCGCCACATTTCTAATAGTTGGAACCCCTATTCCATAGCTTTACTAGTGGAGTTGGGTTAAGTAAAAAGAGTAAAATATAAGTGGATTATGATTATATTTTATTTTTAGCTGTTTATTAAAAAAAAAATATTATTTTTATATATAAAAAAGTGATTTTTTTTTAGTGTAGGAAGAAGGTTGTTTTTTGATTTTTTTTTAAAAATATGGTGAGAAATTTAAATTACAGTTCTTTTGATGCGAGTTTTTTTAAAAAATGGGGGCTTCACTTTACTTAACTCTATTAGTAGAATTGCCAAACAAGTGGTGGAAAAAGAAAAGGGAACGAAAACCCCACTTTGATTACCATTTTTGGGTCTACACCTTTGGTACTTCACATTGACCCACCTCTATAGGAAATATTAGGAATAGATTTCTTAGATTCCCAGGAACTCTATTCCATGCTCACAAACGGGGTCCAAAGTCTATAACGCGTGATTACATCTTTTTTATAGGCATTTAAAATAGTTCTATTTATCTGATCATTGGTGCTCAGTCTTTGGTCCTGCATTTGATAATTAAGCTTGATGGGCATGCGCCAATTTCACTGCAGAAATGGTTGATCCATGGAGTATGGATTTCTCAATCTAAAAAGTGATGATGAAAACAAATATTTCATAACAAATTTTAGTATAAAGCTAGTGCCGACTCAAAACTGATTCTGCTTTATAGCAGCAGCTCACCAAGGTAGATTTTTCTATTGGCAAGCCATTTGCATATTTATCTCCACTTAGTACTAATGACTGCAATGATGAGTCAGATCTCTAATACAAATTAGCCATTCACCATATCAGGATTTAGTCACCCTTAGGTAGGGACATCACAGTCTAACTTCTAACCGAAACCATAAAAACTCAAGAAGAAGAAAGCTCTTGACCAGGCATTTGTTCAACATGGATTTTGACTTGTGTACAGTCATATTTTCCATATGAAATGAAAATGAAAAACTATTCGCATATTTGTCTGGCTAAAATGATCATTTTACTCTACCCAGATTTCCAGGAAACGAAGAAAATGTGAAAGTTTCCTAATAAATAGGGGCAAAGAAACCTATTGATAGTATTACACAGTGGTGTCATTCTCATGCATTGCAGGTTGCTGGATTTTTTTTTTTTTTTTCACACTTCATTGTGCATGCTGTTCACTAGCATTGAAATTGACAAATAAAGTTCAACTCAACGAAAAAGTTGTGGATATTCTTTTTTTGTCCCCTTTCAAACATTTTCCTTTGCAACTATAAATAAAACCATCATGCTAATCAATTTCAACTAGCTGTTGGAGCTAGTTGAAGACTCCTTATGCCAACTCCAATGAACTAAAAAGATTAAGTACAACTGCATTACAAACTCCTGCTAGAAGGAATCTTGAAGTAAATCTGAGCTCAAAGATTCAGTTCAAAGCCAGACCTGTAGAAAATAAAAAGACAATGCCACACTTACCACTCAGGCATTAGAGGCATAGATTTCAAGAAGTAATCTTGATGCAATACATGGCTAAGTAATTGTGCAGCAACAAACATACACTAGAAGGAAAGATGCTACAAGGTAATCTTGAATGGATAAATGGCTAAAAGTGAATAAGTCCAGCAAAGAACACAAATCAATGCAAGAAATCATTCCTCAGGTTTAGTGTAATGAAAATCATGCTGCATTCACCCTTATCATAATTTGAGCTCTCTTATCCCTCAATGAATCCAAGTTATTGTCACAAAATAGGGCCTCCTTGGGGCGTTTCAGAGTTTTAGGGCTGATCGGAAATGCTGTAAGTTATTGTATCCGTTATTTTAAGTTAATGTAATCATCTTAGCCAAAAAAAAAAAAAAAAGTCGATTCCATTTATAACTTGAACCACATACAAATTGACCCAATCTCCTTAACAAGCTTGAGTGGAAAAGGACAAGTCACAAGGCCACCAAAACATAGATGCGATAAGGCTATGATGATGATGCTGATGACTACAAAGATGATTAATTTCTTTTATATTTAAAAATAATCAACTACATCTGGATGTATCATGCATATCCTTGCAAAATAGGCGATTGATATTTGATTTTAAATGGTTACTCAAAACAAGGAGGTTAAAAATTTATCTTTCGAATCATAAGTTATTTGGGCTAGGATCTATTGGTACATCTGGATGTGTGATTAATGGTGAATTTGGATCTTCGTAGAAAAAGTGATCTCTCTCTATCTCTCTCTGTTTTTGCTAAAACTGGAGTTCTCTCTCAACAGTGAATTTGGATCTTCATGGTCCTCAGGAGATAGGTTCAATCTTATATTCAGGGCCGGCCCTGGGCAAGGGCAGTAAGTGCCCTTGCCCCGGGCCCATTTTTTGAGGGGGCCCAAAATCCCCAAAATCCCTTCTACTTTTTTTTTTTTTTTTTTTTCAATCATTTGGTGAGGGCAGGGCTCATCCAATGGATTCCATCGTCCTGAGCATCAATAGACTCATCATCAAATCATCTAAGAGTGCTTATTGCATCACTTATTTGAGCATCCATCAGAGGGGCCCACCAATGATATTTTATATATTGATGGCTGAAATTCTGGGAGAATCTGGTCTAGTGTTGGGATGATTTAGGGCTTTTTTTTTTACAAATAGATCATCAAGCCTTCAGCCCTACACCCGTTCTTCTCATTTGTTAGTGGGGCCCACCAATGATTTTTAATTCCCCATATATGATGCTTAAATTCTGGTCTGAATTTTCTTTCTTCTCTTTTTTTTTCAAATAGTTATACTTGGGCATCATCAACCCATTGCCAATTTTTCACATCAGTGGGACCCACCAATGATAT
The DNA here is from genome assembly GCA_038049695.1 of Cinnamomum chago. NCBI lineage: Eukaryota > Viridiplantae > Streptophyta > Magnoliopsida > Laurales > Lauraceae > Cinnamomum > Cinnamomum chago. The sequence continues at coordinate 121,618,076 of CP142451.1, forward strand.
TATCATATATGATGGCTGAAGAGGCCTAACTTTTACTCTTGCCCTGGGCCCTGAAAAATTCAGGACCGGCCCTGCTTATATTCCATGCATTAGTTCCATTGATTTTCTTAATAAACATTTATCATTTCAACTTCCATGTAGGAACACCATTGCTCATGCAATATTTATGTTACACTAAAGTTATATTTGGGCATCTCAAGAAATGCATGTGGGTGAAATCTTACCTGTCCGGATGAATATACATCACATTTCAGGCAAGAACTGAAACCCAGCTGATATTTGTGGAGGATGGAAGAGCTAAAAAAGGTTAATCTCATTTAGCCCATTCTCCAATGCACAGTAGAACAGAAGGTTACTATGCCACATGTTCCACTCCACCTGCAATTTTGGTGTCTATGTACAGTTGAACAAAAAAATTGAGTCTGAGCATGCAAGGTCAAAAAAGTTAATCCCATTCAATTGGGTTCAGTTTTTGAGCTCATTCTCAAATGCACAATAGAACAGAAGGTTACCATGCCACATTTGCCACTCCACCTGCAATTTGGGTGTAGCACAGTTGCACACAAAAATTCAGCCTGAGCATGCAAATTTGGAAACTAAAGGTGGTGTTAGATTTTTGAAATTTTATGAAATTGAAGTGTGATAAGTTTAAATTACTTGTACACTATTATTCAATCATAAATTCACTAACAACCGTTTGATGTTTTTGACACAGCATCATTGCAAACAATTGAACATAATGAGTTCGAGCAAATACAATGAAAGAAAGCTGGGAGATGAATTACCACTTATCATTGAAGAATATGATTCTCATGATTGACCGGAGATGTTCCATTGGAAGTGATTCCCTCATCAACACCATCGGCCACTTCGGCTCCATTTTCTTTTGTGCAGCACAGATTGGACTCTCTCAGTTCATGATCATCAGGAGGTGTTGTCCAAACCTCATCAGAGTCTCTCAATTCATGATTGGCAATAGTTTTTTCACAGCCCCTATTAGACTCTGTCCGTTCTTGATCAATGGGAAACAAAAATGGGGCAAATGCACTCTCATCATTCTCATCTTCACTCTTCAAGTTATAATCAATACCATCATAATCCAAATTCTTCAATATCTCTGGTATTGGCAAGCTTGCATCAGTTCCTAACTTACTGCTGCCCATTTCTATATCAATTTTATCCTTCGAACTAATGGAATCACCTCCGATATTTGGAGCAACAGCTTCAACATCTGTAAGATCTTCCACTACCCATGAACGGAAATCATTCATAGAGGGTGGAATCTTAGAGAAAAGCACCTCCTTGAAATTTCTCAGTATCCCCTTATTGTATGGATTCTCCTTTTTATCATACCGATATCTGAAGTTTTCATAAGTCGTCTGTAGCATCATGGAAAAACAATTGGCAAGATAGAAATGAGAAAATGCCCATATACATGAAAAACAAATAAGCGAGAAATAGGATAAGTATCAAAGTAAAATGAACTGCCCAACCAGCAAATTTATTGCCTATGTAATAATGTGCCCAATTGTCTAAAAGAATTGTTGTTGTCCGTCAAAATCATATTCACACACACACGACCCTAGGTTTGTAAAATATTTAAATATTTTACTTGTAAATTGTAGCATTTGAAATTCAGTGTACTATTGTACACTTCATATTCTGTTATGATAGAAAATTACATTATTGTCTATGTATTGAAATAAATTTAATATGTAAAGAACTTTTCATATTTATTATATATTTTATGGATGTTCAAGTGTGTTGGGTTTTCAAGGATTTACAAAGTGACATTTTATCATGTGGCTGATATCGACATGTCTGCATCCAGGTCACATAGATTGATGCCTACTTATATAGAGCTGTCAAAGTATGTACACATGCTTTTGTACATATAAGTAACAGTTATCTTCAAGAATGGTCTAGCCATTCCCGTGCAAGGAGCAGTCAAGACTTTGGGGCCTACCTAGCAGCATGACAACTGTGGGAGAGTTCCTAATAATATATCCGTGTGCCAACAAAAGGGAACCATCCGATCAAGGGAGGTACCATTTTGAGGCTCTCAAAATTTGTCTAGATCCTAGCCAGGAATTGCTAGACATCCTTCAAAGCACAAAACAAGAATAAACATAAGTGAATATCCTTTGTAAGCCCTCAAACTACGATGCATCGATACATCCAAATGGCAACATATCATGTCATATCGTATCTTTATACTTCACTTGTTATGTGTAACATCCATGTCCCTGGCGCATCCATGCCGTATCTGGGCATCATAGCCCTCAAACATAACATTTTTTTTTTTTTTTTGAGGACAAGACACACTGTCTGGTTGAGCTATGGGCTCAACCCTTGCACTAAAAATTGTTAAAATTAAATGAGATCAGTGTCAGAAAATATGTAAAAGTTATAGGGTGTGCTTGGATGTATCCAGGATTACAAAGAATATGAAATCTTCCCATTGAAGAATACCAACTTCATCAGAAGTTATAATATTTTGGTAGAATGAATGGTTATTGATTCTGCTCTCATTTCGATGATGACTAGACTGGAAATCACATTGATGTTGTCCTGCCGTTTATTTTTGGTCCTAATGGTATTGAAATCTGAACTGATAATGATTTAATGCGGAAAAGGCTGAAAAACAGTATCCCGCCTAATTTGGTATATGTTATTCGAGCCAGCCCAAATGCATGTAGTGGAGTAAATAACCACATTTTCTGCAAAGTAATAAAAATGAACGGATTTTGAAGTACATCAAACACCATCTTTTATCAAAAGATGGTAGAAAATTTAACCAGTTTGTGCAATATAACAAGTGCTCCATAGAGATACAGACTACAGCGAAGCTCACCTGATTTGTGCTGATCAGATAGAGATGGAATATAGTGAGACCACCGACAAACCAGACTGCTATGAAACAGTAAAGGAGAAGAATAACTGACAGGACCTCTCTGGACATGGTCTTCTTTAGGGACACACCATCCTTGTTGTGTGTAAGAATGTTCAGCAAGGAAAAGGTGAATACATAGATGCACAGAAAAGTAGATGATGATATGAACAAGAAGAAGAATCGATAGTTACGCTGCAATCATTTCAAAATATAATCCTGTTAGATCCAAGAAATTCTGTACAAAAAATAATTAATATTCCATTCAATCTTTAGAATTGTTTGAATGTGATCCAAATTTCAATTGGTTTGTCATCCATTCCATTGCACAACTGGGGCAACAGGATATTAGAAATTAAATTGGGTGGACACCTCTATTCTGATTTTTGCTCCCAAATTACCAATGATTAGACCCAGTAATGAATTTAGATAGAAAAGGGCTAAAAAAAATTCATAAATTCATTTACCTCCCTGAACACCTGGGAAAATATAACCATTTATTCTGTCAAACTATTCAAACCCATTGTAATGTACCTTAAGTTTGCATAGATTCTATCCATGATGAATATATATATATATATATATAACCATTTATTCTGTCAAACTATTCAAACCCATTGTAATGCACCCTAAGTTTGCATAGATTCTATCCATGATGAATATATAAATATATATATGAGAGATGCTCCTATGAGGGCATCTCTCACCTTACTATGAGAGATAGGGTGGGGGCCCTCATATTTAAGTTGTTGGCATTGGATATGGATGCGAGGCCTCCCACCCTCTCTCTCATAATAAGGTGAGAGTTCATCCTATTTTTCCAAATTTCCTTCCCAAAATCAGAATCAATGATAAAATATGATAAAGAATTGAAATGAAAAAAAGAAAAGGCTAGAAAATGGATCATACTTTCTGCACCTCCCTAAACACAAGGGAGCAGAGAACCATCTATTCTGTCAAAATATTTAAATGAATCGCAATTATATGTGCCAACGCATTAACCCTAAATTTGTGCAAAGATTCCATCCATGATGAAGATTTGTGGAGAAAAATATACACAATAAAGGCAATAAAAATGAGGAACAAGGAACTTTATTTATTGGTGTACAAAAAAAGGAGTAGATTACAGATTAGTTCTTATCCTTATTGCTTTCGGTAGCAAAACCTTGGTTCATAAATGCAAAATGTTGAACAAACTCAACAGTGTAGCAGCAGTTCAATATTGTTGTGATTTATAATAAGCTTAAGTGATATGCAATTTGTTCACAACTTGAGGGGTCCAACTTACTATAACACAAACAATTGTAATAACAGTAGTATGGACAAAAATTACAAGCAACTGCATGCATGTTATCCATCCCAACTAGTGCAGTCACTAAAAATAAACAACACCTGCCCCTGAATTGAAAAAATAACTAAGATGCTTTCTATTTCAAGGGTTCGTGTGTGTGTGTGTGTGTGCGCGCACACGGGGTGATTTGGGCGGGGCTTGGGGGGGAGGGATAAAGATAAAAATGCAGATAGACTAAAATAGTTCTGGGATAAAGGAGTGGATGTAGGTGTACACTGACTTACAGACCTAATTGTCTATTTTAGTAGAATGGATGGTTAATTGGATATCCATTGCACTGTGAGCAGAAGCAAAGATAGAAAGCCATATCAGGTGTCATATGTTTCTCATCATCCCCACAAATCAAAATAATTTTTTTTTCCAAGATTCTCTCTGGGGTGGTTGAGACATTGTATCAACTTTGATATATTGATATATTTGACTAATTATAAAAAAAACTTTGATATATTGATATATTTCACTAATTATCAAAAAACTTTGATATATTGATTTCTCCGGAAAATTTGAAAAGAAAAGAAAAAATTTTCAACTTTAGTATGCTGACTTGGTTGGTAAAGTTGAAAAAAACAGTCAGATCTCTGCTGCTCCAAATGCAGAATGGAACCATACATTTTGCAAGAACAGTAAAGCAGATCATGAGTATACCTTATTACATTTAGAAAAACTTAGGAGAGAGAATCTAAATGAATAACTTACTATTCCAATGCATTGCCCCACCCATGGGCAGTGGTGATCAAATCTCTGAACACAATTGTCACAGATAGAGCAATGGGATGCACGGGGGGTTCGATAAAGCAAACATGTATCACAATATTTCACTCTTACTACAATGTCATTTACGATAACATCCTTTGTTCTGGGCAGTCTTAAATTAGGGGTTCTCCCTTGGACCCATTCCATTGATGGGGTAGCAAAATCAAATGCTTCATCTGTTTCAGCTGGTCGTGTATTCCGTGGTACTATACCTGGATCTCTACCAGATGTTAGGAATAGAAAAATCAAATCCTGCATTGTTCATCGAAACATGTAAGATTTTATTGATCTCATACTTAATTAGTATCATAATGTTAGCATAATAGAGGAATTCTAATCACAGACAACTTGTTGCACATAATATATCCAAAAAAAAAATCCATAAACTATTATGAAACTGAATCGCCAACAAGAAAGAAATTTGCAGACATAATATATGGATCAAACAAGTTTAAATGAATGATCCTGATTTAAGACATACAATTATTTATACATGATAAATCGTTTTCAATTCTTCTCTCCAATTTGACTGGTAAGATATAGATGATCTCAGCTACTTAATGGTTGGCTGCCTCAACGCTCTGCTTACTCTTCTAGACCGTGACAGTTAAGATTAACAGATACTTGTAACACGTAGAATACCAGATCATAGTGTCATCATAATTGTTGTCAACTTCCTCGCTGTTGTCCTTGCCATCATCATCATACCCTTATCCTATCAATTTGGGGTCAATAAATGATGTTCTACGGATAACATCATAGACAAACAATTACTACAATGTCTTCATCTATATAATACAAGTTCATATCGTATCAAATACAGTATTGAGACTAGATACAAAGATGACAATATTATTGAAGTTTCTCACAATTTTTGTCAAGGTATTGAAGAAGAGGATGGGTTTACAAGATACATAAACATGTATACCATTTCCAGTATCTTTGTCATGGAATGTCCTACTCATGAAATGTGGAATCATGGGACCAGTCCTGTGTCCTTTTGTATTCACATGTAATTGTATGCATATGTGGCATTCACGAGGAGTCGTGGCACCAGTCCAAATCCTTCCTGAGTCTCTATTGTTGCAGTTAAAATGGTCTATTAGTCCTTTCTTCTTTTTTGGTACTGAGCTATAGCTCAGCTGGTAAGGAACACCAATGTCCCAGGGGCAAAAGTGAATAAAAAAAAGTGGTCTATTAGTTATTTAGTTTCTGTTAGTTTGCTAACTAATTTCTTCAACCGCTCAACCATGGCATTATTTTTTTCACCTAAATACCTGCAGTACCAAACTGACTCATTGTTCCTAGAAGAGTATTTTGAAAAACTCAAATGCAGTGTTACCTAGGCATAGGTGCCAGATTTCAAAGAGTTCTGACCTGTCTGGCACAGCAAACTCCAAAAAGTCTTGATGTGGGGGCATTTTAATATACAAATTAAATATTAGTAAAATAATCAGAAATAAATTCATTCAGTAGATAAAATTAAAAATAAAATTTGTAACAAATCTTAATAAAAATCAATTAAAGAAAGTTCATATTTTCATATATGCTTCTAACATAATCATGAAAGTCATGAAATGGATTTATTGTAAAGAAAAAAAGGAAAAAGAAAAAAAAAATAAAGGAAAACTAAGGGATCATTTTCTTGCATGGATATGAAGGTGACGCGAATGAAAATGAAGAGCTTTTATGGAAAACAATCACATTCTGGTGTGGGTGTCACCATAGAAATTTTCTTTCTCAGAAGACCAAAGAAGCTATGTAGTCTGAAGGGGATAATGGTATAAGGCTCCTGCATTTTTATCTTTGTGTTATTGTATTTCCATTTTTGCTGGTTCCAATACAAGTCTCCCATTACCTATGAAGAAAAAGAAGAAGAAGTACGTGTAGTGTGGAGTAGCACTGTAGCAGGCCAACCTCAGATATTGAATTGATCGATTCGAGCTTTCCAACCAGGTTTACTACATCAAGTTTTTCAGGCTCATGCCCAGCACGCGGGCAGCTTTAGTGGGAAGAGGAGGGCTCCAACAACAGAAACCCATTTCCCAAAATGCAAAATTACAATATATTCAGATAATGGGATTTAAGTTTCAGAAATGAAAGAAGAGGCTTCTAGCTTCCCCAGAAAATAAACTCCTTTTCTTCAGTTGCAAAAATTAAATATATTGCACGCTTTTCAAGTGAGTCTTAAAACCTGAAGGCCAACACTTTTGTTTTGACTCGGTTGGTGCCATGGTTAGTGGGGCTGCATATCAACCTACCTGCCCAGGAATAGATCCCTGAGCAGTCATGTGAAATAGGGTGCCAAAGCCACTGTGGTATCAGTGCGTTGGCCTAGAGGGCAACACTTATTGTTATAAACCATACAAAGGAAGAGAAGAGTTTGATAATCATGTGTTTGTCGCAAATGTCTGGTTCCTTTTATACACAAGTTGTTTACAAAGAGAAAAGGAAATTTACAGGAGAATAATGAATCTGGTAAGATTACAACAGAAAGATATAATCTTATATCTAGGTCTGTCTATAGATTACAATAGGAGATGAGCCTTGGGCCTGTGGGCCTTAGGCCGGTGATGTTTTAGCACTTATCATGGAAGTACATATGTAGGTTAGGTAGTCTCAATGCCTAATTTGTAATGAAACTTTAGACAATGTTATTGCCTCATCTTATTCAATATTTTGTTTCTTACAGATTCCTTCATGTGGGCTGTAAGTGGGTTTACACCTTGAAGTATAAGCCATGTGGTCTTTGTAAAGAGGTAGAAAGACAGGCTAGTGGAAAATAGTTACACTCAGATCTATGGTGTGGCCGTGTAGGGTCCACTACCAATATTAAGAGCCCTTTGGTATTATAGCTAAACTGAATTTGTTCCAGTGATTCAACCCATTATGATAATCTTTGATGGCCTTGCATCAATTTAGATTTAACGAATATGTTTCTTCATGGGGATATGCATGAAGAAGTACGTGGCTCTTCTTCCTGGTTTTACATTAGGGATTAGAAAGGGAAAGTACGTAAAGTAAAAGAAGTGATTTATAATCTTAGACAGAGTTGCTAGCCAATAATCCCAAAACCAATTGGTGATAGGAAACTGCACAAACAACTACTTAACCCCCCCCCCCCCCCCCCTCGTGTGGGACATCGCCCGGAACCGAAGAACACACCCGCACAAGACCAAATCGTGGCATGGGGCCTTCTTGCCCTGCGCACTTGCACCCGCAAAAACACAAAACGCGGCATTGGGCATTTCTGCCCCGTGTGGTTTCGAACTCGAGACCTCTGGCTCTGATACCATGACAAAGTTGCTAGCCAGTAATCCCAAAACCAATTGGTGATAGGAAACTACACAAACAACTACTTCATAATCTCAAGCTGTAATGCTTGGACAGGTTGACATTTAGCAAGCCGTGTTTTTTTTTTAAATAGCAAGCCATGTTGAAATCTGGATCCGCCCAAAGTTATGCAGATCATAGTCTTTCAGTTAATAGATGTGCCAATTTATAGTATTGATTGGGTGCATTCATATAATGTTTTATTGGTAACGACCCCTCAAATTTCAACAACTGGAGTGGATAATATATTATATATCTCAATGGATTTTTACTCTTGATCTTCTAGGAGATAACCAAACAACTGGGATCTAGGCTGAGGGATATTCTATTAGCACAAAGTATCATGCTCAGTTAAATAATGGAGAATCGTTAGTTGTCCAGGCCTTCATCAAAGATTAGTGGGTAAACTCATTTATCTGTCACTCGTCCAGATATCTTGCACAATCAATGTGATTAGCTAATTCATGGATTTAACTCATTCAGGTCATCTGGATGCAAGATATTCTATCATAAGGCCTTTTAAGGGTTCTCATTGTCACTGTACTCTTTATCTCATGTGAAACTAGAGATTGAGGCCTTGGCTACTAAGTTCAATACATGTTATCACACCCTTATTAGAGGTAATCTAGTTATTTAAGAGTAAAATTGCAACTATCTATGTCCTATCTATCGTAGAAGCCAAATATTGTACTATAGCTCATGAGGTATGTATAACCTAGTAGCAGAGCTGGGGCTTGAACTTAAACCTCATCTGAAGCTTCATCACAACAACTATGGTTGCCATTAATATTTTATCCAATTTGGTTTACCAAGCATGTTCAGTTGGTAATAACTTCATCAGGGAGGTTGACTCAAAGGAGATACGAATGGTGTTCACGGTTCCAATGACCACACTGTTGATATTCTTACCTGTAAATAAGAATCAGTTGCATTGATTCTACAAAAGAAGGGCATGTTTTATATTCATGATTCAAATTGAAGGGGAATGTCGTGGGATGTGTACATTTATTTAATCCTGCATGGAACCATTTTTATGTGATTAATTAAACATGTGTCCATCTCATACTAAAAGCTCTTTTGACCTCTTTTTCTTGCCAGTAGATTGTACCTTCTTTCCTCTCCTCTTCCTCTTTGCTTCCTGAACATATTCATTACCCCTTCAATAGCTGAACACCACTCCACTAAAGCAAAGAGAAGTGGTATGGTTACAATTGACTTGGCTAAACAAATAGCCTATATATGTATATGTATATGTATATGTATATGTATGTGTGTTCGTGTGTTGTATGTATAGCCTCAAATGCAAACCCTTACAGAAGGACATGTTTGGACTCTTTTAAAGTTCCCAAAAAAGAGCACATGACATCACTAGGACACTTCGTGCACAATTTTTGGAGTGTGTTACTGTGTCAACAAGTGTCCCAATGTCCCTAACACTGCAGGAAAAAATCTGAAAAAGAAGAAATGCCCTAATACTTTCAAAGAATAATGCAATCAAACTAAGCAAACATAAAATCTGAAAGAATGGAGGATATTACTGACCAATACAGTGACAATCACTGCCACAACAAGTACAGGAATCCAAAGAAAATGGTCTTGGATCCTTGGAATCACCCGTGAGCAAAATGCTACTGCTGGAGCTGTGATTAGGAATGCTGAAAAAGATATCGATCCCACTTCTGGACCAAATATTAACCTTCCGCCACAGAAAAACCTCTGGAACACAAAAGATCCTTTGCCATTAGTAATGTACTGAACTTATCACTATGAAATCATATACATGTTAAGGTAGCAATGTGCATTAATACAAATAAGCAGTTAAAAGAGAACTGCAAATAGTGTTAGTACTTCTAGTCCTATAGTTCATCGGAATTTAGTCCTTGAGCTTTTAAGCTCGTTTAGAACGCCTTCATCATCAGGAGAGTATGGGATAATGCTTCATCCATAAGAAGTTCTTCAAAATTCCATAGACTGAAAAACTAATGGTCAGGTCTAAAAATTGTACCTTTCAAATCAGTAGGTTGCTTTCTTGAATGTGCTAGCAGCAGCTTTTTGCGCCACTATACATTTATGAAGTTTATCTTTATCAGTCACCCATTATTGTATCACAAGGGCAGGAAAAAAACATGGGACTGGCTCAACTGTCCTTATATCCTTGTAAATTTTTTTAATGTTTTGATTCAGTGGTCCCCAAGTTCAGTACCTTATTGGACTGCATTGATCATAATATGTACATATTTTAATTTCTATAATAAGAGTAGAGGTTATTAATTTAAAAAGGAAAAAAAAAAACATTTACAAGAACGAGATGGGCTTGGTTTGTTTTGTTCATACGGCACAAATTGGAATGAACAGTTTGCACGACTTCTATTTTAATTCTCATTTCATTGTTGAACTGTAGAAAGAAAATTAACTGCATATTCTAATTGACTAAGAAATTGCAAAAAGTTGCTTCCCAAATTTAATATTATTTAGAAAAGAAAAGAAACCCTAGATCCTCAATTATCACCGGTATACAGATTGAGTCATTCCTTACACAAAAGAAAAGGGAATATAAAAATCTTACATCAAATCATCAAAGCAAAGTATAAAAATAGAAAACACAATAAAATTTCATATCTATTTGTCAGTAGATTCGATTTCCTACATGCAAAACAGTTCATATTGCAAAATATCAACTACGTCCTAATAAAAAAAAAGGGTCCAATCTGATCAAATTCGTGAGAGTTAAATCCAAAGAGGTGCCTCATTTTTATTTTTTATTTTTTTGGGTTAAAAAAAAGGATATCCCAACTGAAAATCAGCCCAATAAGCTTGAAGAAAAACTCAAAGTACCTCAATCTTATTAGTTTTGTTTCATATTAGTGTAATCTTATTGAGCATTTTCCTTTCTAATAGTATACCCATTTTCCTTGATGAGTGTTTCCTTTTTCATGAAAGCAAAAAAAAAAAAAAAAATCCCAAATTCAATTTACTCTCAGAAGTCAGAACCAATTGCCATTATGATTAACCTCATGCATGATAACAAAAAAAAAAAAACCAATATAACAAACACCAGATTCATGAACAACATCCCCCCCAAAGTGAATGAAAAGACACAAAAGCAAGGAAGAACTGCATATCGACCTTTCCAAATTCAAATTTTTTTCTGAGAGTTAACAAAAACTCAACATTATAAAGTAAGACCATCTCTTAAAAAAAAAAGAGCCATGAAAATTTTTAATCGGACAATTACACACCAACATAATTTTTTTCTAAAAGAGATCAAATTCTTTAGTGAAAAAAAATGAAATAGTCACTTCCTTTTCCAAATTGAATCTCCATTCAAGCAAAAACCAAAGACCCAATTACTCTCATCATCAAACAATCACTCACATACCAAGAAAAATAACTGATCCAGAATGCCTCCAAAATCATAACCAATAACATCACATAGAGGAAACCCCACATCCCTCACTTCCCAACTTGGTTCCCCTCACCAAAAATCAAAAAAAGAAAAGAACCCAATTCATTATATGATTAAACAAGCACATCCCAGTTCAAAAAACAAACACAAAGACATTACAGTTTGAGAAATGAAAAACCCAAAACAAGATTGAGCAAAAAAAGGGGAGGGAAGAAAGAGAGAAAGCTTACATTGCTTCCCTTCCAAACTTGATAGAGTCTCTTGGGCTGATGAGGGGTGGCCATATCAACAGGATAAAATCAGAATATACACCAAAAGATCCCAATGCTGAATTCTAATAATAATAACAAGATCTGATCAAGTGCCTGAAAATGGTTTGGATTTCCTTCTTGATGATGATGAAGAAGATGAAGAAGAAATGATTATAGAAAAATTGGGTGAGGAGGATGTGATGAATTAAAAAGCAGGGGGGAGAGGCTCTGTTCCGATCAGAGTCCGCTGCCCCTGCACACCCTTCATCGGATCAACTCATCAAGCCACAAACAAATCCCCCTCTCTCTCTCTCTCCTCTCTTTCGTGTTCATGAAATGTAACGACCAACAATAACAATATCCAGGCGATTCTTTCAACATGTCGTAGCTTTTTCGCGGGGATCATTGCCCTGGCAGGCACACCATCAGATTGCGTGCAAAACATGTGATTAAAAAAAATACCCAAAGGTTAGTTTAATCACATCATTATGATTAAAAATTTTAAACTTGTATAACACGTTAATTTTATAATAGACTCTTATTAAAGTGAAATTTGAAATTACCGAAACCCTATTGAACCATTCAAATTTTAGAGACATGCCTAGGATCTATTGAGTAAATTAGATATTTTATATTTCAATGAGCTATTGTCTATCCTGCAGTCATTAAAGGCATGTTTGTGTAACACTTTTATGCATAAAAGTGAGTTACTTTTTACGGAAAATCTATTTTTTATATATTTGGTGCAGAATAATTTTACGGAAGTGCTTTCTTGTCTTATTAGCATTTTCCTTCTTAATACTAGAAATAGATTTCTTATGGGAGTATGAGAATTCTAATTCCTTATCAAATTTCTCCCCTTTATATAATCTCATTTCCTCAATTTTTTTTCAACTCAATCCAAACATCACCATTGCATTATGATTTTATTTTCTTTGATTAGTTGGGTATATGTATGATGAAAATCTCTGTGATGGGTATTATTTCTGTAATGGCTCATCTGATCTTCAATAAGGAATCCATAACCGCACCAAACAACATTAGTACCAATTTAGTGATGAAATAAAATTCGCATCAAACATGAATTTCTAAATTCACCGAAACCCCTTTCTGAAGTTTCCATTTCTATTGAATTTGTTGACGTGACAATTTTCTTTCTCCGCGGAAAGGATGTGTATACAAACGTGCCCTAAAAGATCGTTGGGTCGTTTTGGAAAACCTACTTTAATTGAAATTGATTATGGACAATGGTGGACTCAGGATTTTCGATCGTAGACAGTGGACGACTTAGGATTTTCGCTTGAAGGGTGCATACCTTATTCGGTCATGTTTACTATGGTCTTAAATGGGACACTTTTAAACAATTTGGAACATTGGATTAGTGGTATCTGAAGTAGGGGCAGAACCAACACGATGAACGGTTGAGATGACAATACGAAAAGCCTAGCAGTTGGTAGGAATGGGACTATGGGAGGGCCACCAAACCTATCTATCTACTTCTCGCGACACGATACTGTCCGATTTCTCATTTATCTTCTTCTCGCGCTATAATGCGATAATGGAACGAGCCTAATTCCTGAGCAGGCATCACGACGTGTAAACCAATTGATGAATGCCACGTGCACAGAATGTACGCGCGTCAGATTTTCGGTTGCATTGGTTCGTCCGCTGGACAAATGCAAGTACTTCTCTCTCTGTGCAAGAGCTGGATGCTTGCTTGCTCCCTCACATCTGTGACTAGTAGAAATTCTCATCATAGGGAATGTCAGAATGTGGGATGAAGATTCAAATTGCTCAAAAATAAATGCCTTTACAGATAATATAAAGGGAAATAATCAAGTTTATTACGTAAGAACCTTTTTTTTTTACTCAAGTATCTATCCATCCAAACTTAACAACCAATATGAAACCTTCGATGGTCACTAATTTCAATGATTAGCACACATCCAAATAGACTGAATCGTTGGATCCATGATTGAATATTTTTTTAAATATGAAGCTATTAAACTCGTGGGCCATGGATGAAGGAATTATAGGCATGAGTTTGGGGTCAAACTTGATACTTGTGGTAGTCTCAAGTATATCTTTTCATCCCTCTTGTCTCATCTCTAAGGCTCCGTTTGGGAAGGGAGGAGGGGAGGGGAGGGGAGGGGAGGAAAAATTTGAGGGGGAAGGAAAATGAAGGGGAGGGGAGGAAAAATTAATTTTCCTTCCTCTTGTTTGGAAAGTAAAAAAGTAGGGGGAAGAAAAGTGAAAAAGTATAATTTTAAAGACTATTTTACCCTTGCTTTGGAAAAAAGTTCAAATAAAGTAAAAGGACAATATGGTCATTTCTTCATTTTCCCCCCTGTTTTGGGGGGAAAAATTTTGAGGCAAAAAGCCACATTTTTCCCTCCATTTTCCTCCCCCCCATTTTCCCTCTCTCCTTCCCAAACACCCCCCAAAAACACTTTCCCTCCACTTTCCCCCCTTTTTTTCCTCCCCCCCATTTCCCCCCCCCCCCCTTCCCAAACAGACCCTAAGTAGACCCCATAAAAAAGTTCTTATATAATATGTGAGAATTAGTTCTCACCTCAATATTATCTTAATATATATGTCTAGATTTTATTTAAATAAGAATTGGTTCCACTTATGATTGACCATTTGATGAAGATTTTTTTTTTCTTTTAACATGGGTTTTCAACCCTTTGGGTTGGACTAATCCCTCTGACCCAGAGAGAAGCCGGGTAAAACCGATCGTCGCCAGGTGGTAGCACTAATAGACTCAACTTTCGGTTCTTAAAGAGAGGGGAACCGGGGATCGATACTAGGACTAGCTCCAGAAGAGAGAGGAACCGTGGTCCTGACCACTCGGCCAACCCCTTGGTGAGGCACTCTTTCCTTTCACATAAACAAACTAAGATTAATTTCCGGCTGTATCCCGGAATCCCCAAATGGATGATGAGGGACCTGTGTTTATGAGTACATATTAAAATAAAAAAAAAGGGCTCGTATTGTGGAATTTTCATTTTTGGTTCTGATAAGTTCAATCAAAGCCGTCCACTTTCATACTCCACAACCAGGGTGTCCATCATCACCATTAGATCACATTTGTAGCAGCTGTGTCTTCTTCAACACTAAGAGCTTCCACTTCACATTGAACATAGGAAAAATGGAGGGCTGTGACATTCTGTTTATGTTTCCCGGTAACAAGATGAATAATCTATAGTCTACATGTCAACAACCATGAACTCCACATGTACAAATTAGAGCTCATATTCACTACATAAATTTTATAGTATCCACCACCAAGACCTTAAACTTGGTAGAATGAAAAAGCAGAACCTGCAAAGCCAAACTATATATTGCCATATGAATTTGCCCAAGACTGGGATTTGCATCACCGGAAGATGATGACCGTTAGATGGCTAATATTTGAAGTGATTAACATTGTATAGGGCGTCCAATTTAAGGCCAGAGATCATAAGATAAAGTGTTACCACCCTCCAGTTGATGGTACAACAGGCAGGTGAGCTACTCATTCAGTCATTTGGATGGTCAAACAGGCGCCATAAAATGACCAATAGATGGTTCATTGTAAGAGTGCTTTACACTCTGGGTTTGTTTTTTTATTTCTTTGAGAGGGTCTTTTTCCAATTCATGAAAAAGAAAAAGAACTTAGAATTCAAACATGATTATATTAGATTTGGATCTACTTCAATTTATTTAGATTTTTGTGAATTTAAGTGATTTACTTGATCAAAGGCGGACTTTAAATATTTCAATCAGGTTCATTTCAAACCTCCTTTGTCAATGGGCCAATTTTTGCCACCCGCCTCCAACAAATCATTTCTTCAAAGTCCTCATGATCATCGCTTTTGGATTTTTCAACCCCCCTCCGTCTTGCCCAGTTGGTTGGAAACCCCGCTTCTCAAGTATCTAGTTGGATTGGAACGGGCCCTATATCCGGGTATAGAGTTTCTTACTGCTGGTGCGGGATGCAGTCTCTAATGAGTCCCCGCCCCTTGGGATGTGTAAAAAAAAAAAAAAACCATGTTTTTCTAATCTCTCTCCTCTGATGATGGTTGAAAATGGTGATGCAGAACCACACCACCCATGGGTCAAGGTTTACTGCTAAAATTGTGAAGGTTGATCGAAAGAGGGCTTCTAACATTTTTCAATAGGGATAATCTTGATAGGGCAACACTCCATGGACTTGGATTATTAAAAGTCCAGCTAGCAGTGATTTAAAAATCGGCCAAGTTGACTTCAGTCTGAATCGGCCAATTCCCCATTGAACTCCATTTTCCTCCTCTTCTCAACAAATCCTTCTGTCTATATTGCCGGCCCCCAACAATAATTGATACCAAGGAATGACCAGGTTGATATTTTCAAGGATGCTAATGTATAGGAGGATGCTTTTGGACTGTATGTAAAGATGGAATGGTGATGCATATAAGGTTGGACAAGGCAATACAGTCGGCCAGAAGACAGTTGCATGCTCACTTGTTAATATCATGATCTCAGCATATTAAACAGAGCATATGACAAGGGCAAAGAGAATATAAATAGCTATTTCCATGTATTTATATGAACTTACTGACAGCAAATAGAAACATGTAAAAAACAACTGCTTGTAAAGGAGATGCTATGCGTTTTCTGTAGGAAGGAAACTTTAGTTTCTAGGCTATCATGTAGGAGCACCAATAACCTGCTATGCAGGAGAAAAACACTGTAACAACTAATCTTCATATTGCAATCTGTGTAGCCATGTGATTCATCTAATTACTATAAGTTAGTAATAACTCGGTCCTTTTCTGGTCCTATTAACCTCTCTCTGCATCCAAAGCTTTCTCAACCTCCACTGTTGAACAAAAGGAGGCTTTGTTCTCATGGAATCTACAGATTCATTGACTCAGAGATGAGAGTGATGTTGTGTAATGTTTGAAATCTATTCTATTTGGCTATTTTCATTCAAGGAAAAACCTCACATTGCAAATCTTGATATTGGGAACATTGGTTAAATTGGGTGCTGTATTATCACTTCCCGGGGCGACAAGAAAGATGGTTAAGGTGGTTAAAATAAGAAAAATTCAAATAATTTAATGTTCAAAAAAAAAAAAAAAAAAAAAAACCACAGGGAATTCAGTTGGTTTGTCAGCTTAGACAAAGATTTAAAGTGGGGGGTGTTGTGGCTGGATAGGTCCAGGGATTCTTGGCATGTGAAGCGATATGTATAAACAGGAAAGATACAGGTCTAAATCACAATCAGCAGTGATGGCAGGGGTAGTTATGATGATTTAACATGGAGGGCAAATGCCTTGCTTATTTCCAATTTTCCAGGGAAGTGATTTGAAACAACGATGAGGTATACTGTCTACTTGCATGTGTGGCAATTCTTTATTCCACTAGATAGTTTTTGAGGATGATATAACTTCTAGAGGGTCTTGGACTTTTGGAGCATTTTAAAACGATTGTACTTAGAATGACAAGTTACAAAACTTAAAAACTTCCTCAGGGAGGATAGAATGCCTTATCATTCTGAAATACACCCAACCCGAAAATGGTTGCTGCCAAATGGCCACCTATAGCTGCAACAAGCTCCTTCATAGAGGATTTGGTTATGGTCTCTTAAGTGAAAAGCTCAAACCATTTAAAGCAACGTCTCCATTTCCCATCATCAAATAATATCAACTTAAATGCCAAATACTACTTACTATAGGCACTTAAACAAGAGAATACCAATTAATTGGTGAGAGGGAGAGAGAGATCTCAATATTGAATACCAAGCTTCTTATAGTATATAAAATACTAGTAACAACATCTTAAGTCATACTAGGAACAGATAAACCACTTTACCAAATGCACAACCTGGTTGGAGGTTCCTCCTACAAAAGTACTCTGGTCATGAACAAAATGCCCTGAAACAGGTCCTTTTGCAGTTAGGAGCTTGGGATCCAGTTCTTTGTCCATTCTACCATCGTGGTCACATTTCTACTGATGTCATCAACACAATCGCTTTGCAAGGCCATCACAATGTCCTCTGGGTAGCTGGTTTTTGCCTCTTCCAGTAAAACTTGAAAGATTTCGCATTCAATATTATTTGTAAGCTTTGAACCCATGTAACCTCTGGAAATGTTACTACATGTCAAGAAAGGCAACATAGAACATGACAAATGAATGAAAATAAGTACAACAAAGTTCAGCATCACCTGCTGGCCAAGCGATCATACAAGACAGAATTGTCGGTTTGAAGAACTACCACACAGTCGAACCAGCGCTCAGGGAAGAAATCACAACCATGGTAATCTACAATATTCCCCCCTTCTTCCATAATGTCCTCAAGCTCATCACATACCTGCAAAACCATATCACAATTGACTCGTGGCTTAATCAAACATTACCTCAATTAAAATTTGAGATGGGGGTGGGGAGGGAGGGAGGCGGTACACTTCATTTTGCATGCAAAGAAGAAAATTAGGGTGCAAACCAGTTCCCAGTTGATACTCGATAGCACAAACCCTAAACTCTTTCGGTTGCAGCTTCTACAACAATAAGCCACCCAATGCTGGTGCAAAGGACCCATATTGGACCAAAATCAACCCACTTGCTATCCTGTCTTACACTAAAGCAACGATAGACAACTGAAGTGACAAATCTGTTTTTTCGTTATAAAAAAAAAAACCCACAACAATGATACTGGTGTATAGCTTTCAAGTAAACTCTTTCTCAAAATGCTCAATGATAGGACTATATAGAGATTTCCTCGGTTGGCCAATACACAATGTAAGCGCATAAATAATTAGAATGAATCAAACTAACCCTGGACCCAAACAATTCAGCACATTGGCATCAACAATCACAATCAGTACAAATTCCTTATATCTCACAGTTAGCATAGTCAATTCTAAGCTGTATATACGAATACCATGAAGTGAAGCTGATCATTGTATTCAAATTGCCATTCCAATCCACATTATATAAATAAAACAGATTACCTGCTGACATTTTTAACAAACATGAAAAGGGCATAAAATTACATTGAAGTTTTCTCTGAGAATCCTTAAATTTAGGGTTATGGGTGTTGAAGCAATTACCAGGTCTTCATTGATGACATGACAATGGAATTCATCATCCCATCCATCGTGGAGGTTCTTTTGCTTGACAAGCTCGGAGACGTTGATATGCCGGAGCTCTGTGGCCTCCGCGACAAGCGAACATGTGGTCGTCTTCCCCGTCCCCGGCGTTCCGGTCACGAGAATGTTGGGCTTCCTTCTATCAAATTACCATCCAATTACCACACTTTACTACTACCACCACCAACACTACTACTACTACAAACTGCCCTTGGCCTGCTCAGATGAAGCAAATGCAAAGGACAAGCAAGGCATTGATGATTTGGGTTTTTTTGGGGGTGTGTTGTTTGGATGATCTGGAAACAGATCTCCCCAAAGAATAAAGGAAAACGCTTTGATTGTTAGGGTTAGGGTTTTTCCCGAACCTTTGTGAGCGTTACGATACGGGTATGATCCGAAACGAATAGAAAAAAGAAAAAAGAAAAGATGAGAAAACGAACCTCACGCGATCTGGTGAAGACATGTATCTTGGTGAGAGGGGTGGTCAGGTAATGGAAGTGTTTCAGATGCAAACAAGAGAAAAAGAGTACTACCTGCAAGATAGAAGGAGAGAGGTGAATAAATAGGGCAAGGGTTGAGGGATAAAGAGGGGTATCATGCATTTTATGGGGAGGGCTTGATTCAAAGCAATTATGGGAAAATTTTAGATTTCCTTGAAATATTTAATTCATTATATATTTTTGAGGATTTTATGGAAAAATTATTAACATGCCGCTGCACGAAAAAGTCCCTCCTAATTCGGACAATACAAATGAAGTCCATCAAACCTTGATTGGTTCTTATTTTTAAAACTGAGAGGAGCTCTTTTCTGTCTAAGTCCTCCATTCTTTTACCGCATCGCTCGCATCCCTTCAAGATTATTGAGGTCATAGGTTAGGCTACTTTAATTTCGATAAAAGAAAGATGACAAATCAAACATTTCATTGATTTGGAGGGTCAGTGCAAAAAAACGCAGAACTAAAGGGAGGGATGGGGTATTTTCCTTTCTGTAATTCCACTCCTTAAAAACATACTTATGATAAGATTAAAGATACTATTGTTTATATATATATATATATTGTCACTCGACATTGAGTATAAACATAATGTTAACTATCCTTATTTATCCTAAATCGAGATGGTTAAAACATTTAAGAATCACAATAGAAACCAAATAAGAATCATGCTAAATTAAATTCATTTATATGCTCAAATAACTCGTATATAAAAGAGGGCTAGTATTGTCCAAGTCTACCCCTCAAAAATCAGGCCTGTAATAATTTTGTCCAAACTCAGTCCTTCAAGCTTGTTAAGACAAGCAAAGGCCCTTATTTGGCAGGCTTCTTATTGAGGGTCGGGCTGAGTTGAGTATCCTCATTGGAGGGCTCGATTTACAACCCTATTCAGAGGGGAAATAGATTCCCTGTTTGGTCCAAACAGAGAACCCCTGCTTGGACCAAACAGGAGGTGACACGTAGGGGGGCGGAGGAAAGAGAATTTTTTTTCTTTCCACTGCCCCACCTTCACCCCCTTATGTGTTCTTCTTCACCCCCTTATGTGTTCTTCTCTTGGACCAAACAGGAGGTGACACGTAGGGGGGGCGGAGGAAAGAGAATTTTTTTTCTTTCCACTGCCCCACCTTCACCCCCTTATGTGTTCTTCTCTGTTTGGTCCAAACAAGGAATACAGGGAATCCGGTTCCATTAAGAGGCTTATGCACAATCTGACATGTAACTAAGATCTATGCCACATGTTACTATATGATTGGTACCCGGTACTCATGTTTGATCTCTATGGCATAAAGATTTTGATTATCTGGTTAATGGGCGTAAAGTCACATTTGCAAGTTTTCCTCCCATATGGGAGGAAGAAAACTTACATTTGCAGCTATCTTGAATTTTGGCACTCATGCCTTTACAGCTCCTTACATAGAAGGTAAAGTCTCATTTGCAAGTTTTACTCTCGTCTAAGTGGAGGAAAACTTGTATTTACATCTATATCACTTGTATACGAGGAGGTAAAGTCTTTATTTGCAAGTTTTCCTCCCATCTAAGGAGAGAAAAACTTGCGTTTGTCTCTTTTTTTCCCCCTTGTATTACATCTTGGTCGGGTCACGGGTTGGGGCTTTGATGCACATAATAATGGAAGGGTACATATGATTAACGTTTAAATGTAATAATATCAAATCACAACAAATACACAGTAAATCACTTATTTGGTAAATTTACTTTATCGGCGAAGTGAAGTAAATCTATCTACTCTTATAAAAGAGAGAAAGATGAGTCCCCTTTTCACTACACACATAGCCAATCAAAAGAAAGTTATGGGGCACACCCTTAAAGAAAAATCTATCTACATATCTATATATATATATATATATATCTTCTATCTATCTATATCTACTCTTATATAATCTATAATTTAGCCAATCAAATGAAAGTTGTGGGGCCCACCCTTAAAGAAAAATTTGTCTATATATCTATATATATCTATAAAGTCATGGGGCCCACCCTTAAAGAAAAATCTATCTACATATCTATATATATATATATCTTCTATCTATCTATATCTACTCTTATATAATCTATAATTTAGCCAATCAAATGAAAGTTGTGGGGCCCACCCTTAAAGAAAAATTTGTCTATATATCTATATATATCTATAAAGTCATGGGGCCCACCCTTAAAGAAAAATCTATCTATATATCTATATATATCTATAAAGTTGTGGGACCCATCCTTAAAGAAAAATATCTCTCTCTCTCTCTCTATATATATATATATATCTATATCTACTCTTATAAAAGAGAGAAAGATGAGTCCCCTTTTCACTACACACATAGCCAATCAAAAGAAAGTTATGGGGCCCACCCTTAAAGAAAAATCTATCTACATATCTATATATATATATATATATCTTCTATCTATCTATATCTACTCTTATATAATCTATAATTTAGCCAATCAAATGAAAGTTGTGGGGCCCACCCTTAAAGAAAAATTTGTCTATATATCTATATATATCTATAAAGTCATGGGGCCCACCCTTAAAGAAAAATCTATCTATATATCTATATATATCTATAAAGTTGTGGGACCCATCCTTAAAGAAAAATCTCTCTCTCTCTCTCTCTCTCTATATATATATATATATATATATATCTACTCTTATAAAAGAGAGTATATATATATAAGAGAGAAAGATGAGTCCTTTTTTAACTACACACAGCCAATCAAATGAAAGTTGTGGGGCCCACCCTTAAAGAAAAATAAAAGACCCAAAGAACATCGTTGCCTCAACAACATGCAACAAATTAAGCAGCCAACAGCAAAGCCACTAACAACTGCTATATTAATGCCTGAAAAAGACTAGCAAATGAAACGCACAACAACAGTGGTCAAATTTAAAATTTAAAAATAAAAGAAGTACTATTATTAATACATTTAAGAACAAGCCGGCATACAAAAGGAAGAAAAAAGTTGACACTATTTAATTTATGTATGGATAAAGATGGGATAAAGATGGAGACATAATGAGAATTTTCCAATTTGTCTAAAATAGACTTTGGATCAGGCTTGGATTTAGAGGAGTTTTAAGGATCCGGATCAAGATGATCTAGAAGACTAAAGTTTAGGAATTAAAAATATCCACCGAACGGTACCATAATCTCAAAAATCTAAAATTACAAAAAAGACCCCTAAGTTCTCTGGAAAATTGCTAACTACCTCCCTACTATACCCAAATGAAATCATATATAGACCAAACTTGGCACACACAATCCTAATAATTTTTTAATCTCTTATATTGAGTAGATGCTGATATTATAAACTTAAATAAAATTTCGTTTTAATACATTCCAATAAATCGAGTAATTTTTTTCAATTTCTTTTTTTTTAAGGTGGTGGAGAAAAAAAAGGAAAATGTGGATAAGATTGGAATCTATCTCAAATCACTATCTCAAATGTTGTTTTTTTCCCTATTCTTTTTTCAATTTTCTTTTAATATTCTTCTTATTAAGATACAACAAGATTTTCAATGTAGATAATTTTGTAGGTCTGAGGTTTTTTCTCTATAAATAATTGTGTAAGGAAGAACATGATATTTTAACAGATTCTTCATTGACTTTTAGCTTCTTTCGGAATGGAGGGAGTTTTCATACATGTAAGTGAGCACTGTCTACTGAAATTATTATTGTTTGATTGTCTTCTTCTTTAATTTTTTTTCAATGTTGTAATAAAATCTTTGTTTTAAGAAAAAAGAGTGCAACCAGAGTTAAGAAAATGATGATGAAGAGTTGGTTTTTTCTTTCTCATTCCTGTTTGGGCCAAAGTTAGGCCTATTGATAACGTTCGTGCTCTGATAGTTTTAATTATATGTCTGTTTTATTTCTTGAATCTCAACTATATGCTTCCAAATTGTGCGTGTTTCGTATTTCTTTATGGTAGAACTTTATATTTAATTCTCACTCTATGTTTGGAATGTGAATTTGTGCATAGCATTTAAAATGTAAAGTTTATGGTGTTTTGTTATGTGAGATAGGAAAATGAAAAACTCAAACCGAAAGTGTCCTGGTAGAGAAAAGCAAAGTAGACAATAACTAAAAGGAAGATGCTATGAGGCATGGAAAAGCTTTCCATTATCTGTTAGAATTTGTTTTCGTTCTCCATAGAGTCGAAGGGGAATGACTTTTTTTAAGTAGTACAGGTGCTAATATTCAAAAGGCCAAAAACTTAATCCATATTTGTATAAGAATTTGACATTTTATTTTATTTCTTTTTCTTGTTTTAGTTTATGTTAGTTAAATTCTTACGTTCTATACCAATGCCTCTTCAATCGTCACCCTCCAAACCCATCAAGAGTGGGATAAGACCAATAAGCATTCATTCGTGGTTCTCATTGAACCATTTTGTTCACAAATTTTCAAATTTTTATTAATTTTTTTTTTGTCTTTTGTAAAATTAATTGTGAGATATGGTGCAATTAAAGAATCATTTCGAAGGAAAAATATTTTAGATTTTATTATTCAGAAAGATTTTTTAGCCTTTCTTAGCACTATTTTGGACACTCCGGTTAATAAACTAAGGCAAGGTGGGAAAAACAAAAGATTTTAACTATGCACTATTTACTCCATTATGTGGTTTATGGTGCACATATTGCCTTTTAACTCTGAAAACTTAAATGCTATGTACTTTTTCAATGATAAACCTTTAACTAAGATATGATGAAATAAAAGAAAAAAATGAATAGTGTATTTTATAATGGATCAAAAGAAAAGCAATCAAGTGCATTTTACTTACTACCTTTTAGTGTTCAATATTTACAATTTTGTGGGCACTTTAAATATTTCGCCATTAGTTTAAAAGTCGTGACAAAATGTATTAGCTAGCTTGCTACTTTTGTTATTGTTACCGGTGGCCAATTGGTGGTTGTGTTATAATTCAAATACCAAATTGACTACACACGAGAGAATTAACATTCTCTCTGGGTTTTTTTTACCTAAAACAATGCTAATTGTGAAAATAGTTTTTGTTTATTTATTTATTTTTATTTTTATTTTTTTGTGGAACTAACAGATACTTGAGTGGTATTTGTATTTGAAATTTTAGGGTTAAGAACATCAGAGGGCTCCGGGAGGTTTCCAGAAGATATGAGATTATTTTCTTTGTACGGATGTAACCCTTTCTTATTATTTTTTAAATATTAACCCTTTAGTCTTTTGTACACTAACCTTAAATATTTTTAATTTGATGTTCCTTCAGTTGTATATTATTTATTATGGCCTTTGAAAAATGTATAAGGACATCCAAAACTTATAAGCACATCTCATATATATAGGTACTTCGTTTGCATTATTGCTTTTTTGTTTAGTTTTTTCTTTTTCTCTTTTAGAAAAAAGTAGCAACTAACAAAATATCATAAATAAGAAAGTGAAATGTACAAATTTAAACTCATTTTATGTCCGCCCTGTTTTTTTTTCTCTCTTTTAATGAAAGTTACCATTAAAAGAATTTAAATATTATTTTCACTTTTGCTTCATGTGTATGTATTTTATTTACTTAGGATAATTGAGTTTTCAATATGACATAATAGTTGTATTGATCTTGATTTATACTCCTGGTGGAAGAGTAATCACAAGTTGGATAATGTGATAATTACTACTAAATATTGATTCTCTTATGATATTAGTGATTGCTAAAGATAATTCCATAAATGCAATTTAGTGGTAAGTCTTATAGATTACTATCGTAAAATTGTTGTTGTTCAATCAATACGATTTTTAGTTTTTTAATATACAACTTTTGTGAATCTTTTTTATTATAAAAGGGCATGAATGTATTTATTTATTATTGCTCTTACTCATGAGGCTTAAATTGAAAAACGTTGATAATTTTCTAACACATTTATTTCTTTCATCATTGCAAGCTTCTTCTTCTTTTCATATATTTCAATTAAACGTCATGCATTTCATTAAAGGGAAAACGGGAATCTCGTAGAATCTCCTTGTTATGCTAGCGTTATTACAAACTCCCGAGTCAATGAATGAAGTGGTCGTTATAAGTGTAAACAACTAAAATAAGTATTTGATGCTGAGCTGCAACGAATTCAATTTGTCTTTGTTCGTTTTGAATTTTTCTTACTTTGATTAGCACTATGTATATCTCAATTTGTGAGTTTCCATTTAACTGAACTTCTATAATTACTATGTATTATCTTTTTCTTATAGGGTATAAAATATAGCACTTTGTATCAAGTAAAAGAAGATGCTAACTCTTGGAGAGGTATTGCCTCTATTTACCTCATAGTGGTCTGTCTTATAAAATAAAACAAAGCACATGTTAAATACTAATATTGATCAACATGTGCTCTGCAAATCTTACCTGTCAGAGTTCATATCATAGTTCCACCATTGTTGATCCCTGTCGCCTGAGGACAAGCCGGATTACTTTATTATTCTTGACGATTAGTGTGAGATGTTATTATTATTTGTAAGTTAAGACTAAAACCACCATCTTAGTTTTGTTATTCTGATGTCCTTATGTAAGATATAATTAATTGTTTTCCTTAATATAATATGATTTTGTAGTGAACATATAATGTTCATGGTAATTGGTTAAAACAGTAAGCTCATCTGGTTGTTAGTTTTTATTTTTATTTTTTATAAAACTGCAGGCTATAAATTTGACTATGCTTTCAACTGGACTCCAACTTTAGCATGTCAAGTCTACCAAGAAACTGATAAGCCGACCTGACAGGTCAAATAAATAAAATTGAGATTTCTTTGTACACATATTCATGATGAAATATCTATAAATATGTGATTTATATCCTCAAAAAGTTATATAAGTTCTATATCGACTGTCTTTTGAGATCTCATTTTTCTCACTATATCATTATTTTATTATTTTCAAATGTATAGAAAAAAAAGTAGTGTCAGTTCTTGTATTTGGACTATGCACGAGCCTTGCAATTTACATTCACTCATTTTTTGTTGAAAATTTATTTTTAAACGTATTGAAGCTTCTACTGAAGTTTTTAAGAACTTTATTTTTTAAAGATTTTATTAATAAAACTATGTGTTCGGTGCACGTGCATTGCACGTGCAGGGCTTCACTAGTGATTAATACAAAAGAGAACAAAAGTAAAGGCTTGAGCAAATCAAAAGGTAAGAGAGTAGCTTTTTGAACTTTTCTTTTAAAAAGAAAAGGGTCTTTTGGTAAGGTGCTCATGGATCCGCCGGCTCACATTCGGTCAAGTCATGGGGTCTATGTTATGATAGATAGGTCGTGCCTGGACTTTTTTATTTAGACTCAATAGTTAAGATTAGGATTCCCCGTCCAGCCCAAATATACATATAAAATTATAAGGGAGGGAGTTGTAATGGGGGGACTTAAACTCATGACCTCTCATAGAAGTTAATGGACCAGTTGAGCTAGCCTAAGACATGGTAAAAAACTCTTCTTTTTTTTTGTTCTTTAAGTCTAACATGGGTTGAGCTCGGGCTTCATCATTTTCATGTGGGCTAGGCTCAAGCTAGACTCAAGCTCAGGCCAGTCTTAGGCTTCTAGTTTAGAAGTCAGGCTAGTTTGGACATTCCTTAGACTAGCCCAGCCACGTTCATGAACAAGCTAAGTTTTTCTTGTCATTCAAAGGCACGAGAAAGTGTCTTTTTAACATTTTTTTTAAAAATGAAGCGGTTTTTGAAATTTACTATGTTTTTATTTGACCCGTCTTTTTATTGTCCCTTGAACTAACCTTCACTTTACTTCACTAGTAAAGCAAGTTCATTAAATATGAAGCAATTAGTGAGTGAGAAGTGAAGAAATAGCGTGGTGTCCACTCGTGATTAAATCATATGATCAAAAATAAATATCGTTTGAGTTTTTGGGATTGGGTCCTTACAAATGAAAAGTGAGTTGTTATGGAATAGGCAAGGGTGGAATGGGCTCTCTCAAACCAAGTATATGATGGACTCAATACGAGAAAATTGATCTAGTACAGGCATACTTACCTCTATCCAGGGTGAGTTTGGGTTAATCTCGCTCATTGATCTAGTCCTAACTGGACCACTTTTCATCTCTAGAATAGGCATATCTCAATTGGCGAAAAGGTTTTTCAGGGTTTGATCTAGCTGTGTCTAACTTGTGTCTGACTTTTTTTATCTTCACAATAATTTTTTTTTTATCAAACTTGATTTTTTTTTATTTTCTTTTTTCCAAAGGTCAGCATTTTAAGTTTTATTATCAACTTATTATTATATTTTCACAAACATTTGCAAGATCGTTGGACTTGGCATCTCCTTGCGTTTATTAATCAAGAAGAGAAGAAGAGTGCAGTAAGTTGTGGCTATCTTCTTGTGCAATTTGTGATTTGTTTTATTTTGTGTTGGGTGGAATCAGTTGTGTTGTGTTTGGGAATTCAATGTTGTGCCATTACCTATATCTGAAAATCTTTATTCTCCTTGATTATGATTGCTTTTCTTATGTCACATGGGTTTACACATACTAGGACACTATTAAGTAGAATTTCCTCTCCATGAAGATGTGGAGCCTTTTATTATTACCATCACTTGCAAAAGGAAAACTGTTTGAGATGAGTTTCAAATGGCTAAAGGCTCTACTTTAATAGAGATCACATAAGAGAGTGAGGATAAATGAGTTGGGCTGGCTGTCTTGCTATATTTTGCTGCATCTGCTTCACATTCCAAGAAGTGACCATCCAGATGAACTTGCATGACAGCCACTGCAATGCAGGATTAAATATCACTTAAATGAAATAGTTAATAAATGTTAATATATTTAAATTAATTATCAACTCTGAAAAACGGGCTAAAATCATTTGATTAATATCCAATAAAAATGAGAAAGCCATGTGCAATGCACAGTTAAGTTGTGCTTATATTGATTTATAAGTTGAAACTAATATCTAAAGTAAATAACAATTAATAATAAAGTTAAGGCACACCATAAATTAGTTTAGCCCATGTCAAATACTAATTTTATTCAATAACCCAAAAGGCGCACACAAAATTAAAGAGAATTAAAAAATATGGAATTGCCCTTCAAAACAAAGTAAAAATAAATGAGAAGAAAATGCTCTTAGATAATGTGCTTATGATATAAAAACTTGAAAATCAACTTAATTTATAAAAAAAAATGCTACATTTCTATTCATTTTGAATAGAGTTGGAAGGCATCCCTTAGGATTGGATCACATCCACACAAATGGGCCCAAGTGACACATTTTATTGAAAAGTCACGTGTATTTTTAAAAGGACACATTCACACAAGAAGGGGCACATTTTATTAAGAAAACCCCTTATAATTGGATAACATCCACACAAGTGGGCCCAAGAGACACATTTTTATTGAAAAGGCACATGTATTTTTGAAAAAACACAATCACACAAGAAGAGACATTTTATTGAAAAGGCACATGTGTATTTTTAAAAAAGACGCATTAACACAAGGGCCACATTTTATTTAAAAAAGGCACGTGTTTTTAGAAAGACGCATTCACAAATGGGCCCCAAGACACTGACGTGGCTTCTCTTAAGGCCAGAATTTGAAAAGGCACATATGTATTTTTAAAAAGAGACATTCACAAATGGGCCCAAGAAGCTGACGTGTGGCTTCTCCTAAGACCAGAATTGAGTTTTTTTTTTTTTTCCAAACCAAAATTCGGCTTTAAAGAAAAAAAATGGTCGACATCTTGTATGCAGAGGCATATCAATAACAGAAAGTTACAGGTAACTCGATCCAAGGGTTTGCTTTCTTTGTGACCATCAGCCTGAAAAACCATTGGATGTTGGCTGTTGGGTGGGGCTGTAAACGCATTTCTTCTCATAATGGGTCCAGCCAGGCCCAACATATTTGGGTTAAGTTTGAGAATGTTGGGTTCTCTATTGCAAACCAAGGTACCAGAGTTTGACCCGAATCAGAGTCGAACTTGGATACAGAATTAAGAATCCACATATGGATCAGACTGTTTCTTTTTTTGGTCTGACTCCGATTAAGTTTTACACTCTTCAAGTTGGCCCAACACCCGACCCGACCAACCTGAATGCACCCCTAGCCCAATCCGATTACATGAGTGTGAGTTCAGTCCATGGGTTATATGCATTACATTCACATATTAGTAGTAGTGAGAATTAGGGATCAATTTGAACAGTCCTAATTACAAAGGAAAATAAAAAACAGAGTCCATGCCATAATTTGATGGCATCAGAATGTCATATAATCTTCATGACTGGTTTGTTGAGGACTACAATCTTGGGCTCCGGAACTTGATCTTCTTTTTTTTTTTTTTTTTTTTTCGTATAAAAAGGAAAACTAGCAGATGAATGGGAAACTTATATATATGAACAAAAACTTTCTTCCGCAACTTTGAATAGGATCAGTAGATCAGTGCTCAGTTAATTGTAGACGAGGCACAATGTTCATCGCTTGAAGCTCCTGCGAAAAGAATAAAAATATATATGAACACTTGATAGTCAGTTGGATATTGGGAGCTTGGTTATGAACCCGGTTACTATGTTGGTTGTATCTGACTAACCAAAGGTCATAATCATTACCATCTTAGACACAAATATTGAAGTCAGCTTGAGGACACAACCAAAGGGTAAAAATGAAAGACCAAAAGGGAGGATAAACTGCAAAAGGCCCATGATATGAGTACAGTGAATGAATATCCATAACTTAGGATTAGGTGTGGATTCGGAGCTAGATGTGTAATTGATAATGGGGTCGAACGGATCTAGGTACTACCTGGGATCCATGCAGCATGATACGACCAGTGTACACCTATCCATGTATATGAAAAATCAGTGTACACCTACCCATGTATATGAAAAATACCCACAGCCACGTGCCCAAGCCTCTCGCATGAAAACCAATGCAACCAATGTTGATGGCCTAAAATTCAAGTGGGTTTTTCGTAAGTTGGGCCACCCAAGAACAGAAATCAGCCAATTAAAATATATTTCCAATCTACATGGTATATATGCGCATCCCAACTGATTTCTGGCCTGGTTATTGAAATGTGGGGTGCTGTGCCTTGTGCACCATCAGTGGTCAATATTGAATGTAAGTGCAGACGGGGGGGCGGGGGGGGGCGGGGGGCATGGAAAAAAAAAAAAAAAGAGCTCAACTTTTGGGCCAGGCCATTGACATAGAGTGGGCCACCCATTGCATCTTTGCAAGTGCCGTATGTATGACAAGTTAACCAGATATATGCCTTGAAGCAAAATATTTTGATAGATTCACCTGAAATAGAAGCTTGCAAGCATATGGCAACTTCATCGTGGAGACATTTTCCCCACTCTTGCACATAGAACAAAAGCCTGTTTTCAGACTGTGATGGTAATAGCCTAACAAACCACACTTCCTGCAGACCTGTGACAAGATAGCAGTGGTTATGAGATAATCACGAGACCATTTTTTTTTATATTCTAACTTTGCGGAGAAACTTGTGAGGGGATAACAATTATTATGAGAGATGAGCAATAAGAGTGTATACAGGTAACTAGTGGCACTTTTCTAAAATCACGAGACCAAGGGTGTTACATCTTGGTGTTTTCTTATTTTGATACCTAGTTTTGTTCTTTTTTTGGGTGTTTGCTTCTGGGATCTGTTTTTGGTTGCTGCATTCTGCTATCCAGTATTTTTTTCTCTTGTGCTGTTTAGCTTCTAATAAAAGTTTACGTTATAATTCAAAAAAAAAAAGAAAAAAAGACAGCATGCAGAACTCAGCCCTCAAAAGCTCATTCCCACTGTGTTCTCATTATTTCACTAAAATAATAATACTAATAATAACAATCATAATACACATAATAATAATTCACTAATAAAATCAGGAAATTAATAGTTATCATTCAAGAAGTACCTATATGAATATCACATGTAAAAAAACAGAAATAAGTTTAAAGACTCCAGAAAATTTACCATTCCAAGTTACAGCTACAAAAAGAATTAAATCTTAAAAATACCTGAGCTTGGAATGGATCGCTAGAAATCATCAACCGTTCAAAGATCAGCATGCTAGCACCATAAGCAATCAAACAATCACGTTCCATTTCTCCTAATCGTAATCCTGCACGAGTGTAAAAAGACTGAGTAGCTAATAATTTTGCAGTGACAACAAATTGGGAAACACGTTTGTTGAACTGATTTAAAATACAAAACAAGGTATAAGTTAGCACAACCCCCATCCCGGCTTCTTCCTTCAGTAGGTTGTCTAGTTAGCATCATACGAGGTCCTCTGGCTCGGGCATGCATCTTATCTAGAACCTGACAGAGCATAATAAATCCCAAAGTCAGATGTCAAAGAAATAGAGTTAAGTCTGAATGCTCAAGTTACCATGTTTCAATTGATAAGAGTACCATAATCAAGCCTATGAAAAGTTGAAAACTCATTCAAGCCTAAAACTCAATTAATAAAAACAATTTAAGTCATAATGATAAGATGGAGAGTTGCAGATTAGCAATCCTAAATGTGCATGCATGTTACAAAATGCCCAAGTCCAAATTTTTGCCAGCCTAAATCACAATTGTCATTATGATGCAGCTAGGGCTGGTCCAGATTTGAACTAATTGGGGGCCACTAGAAGTAAATTTGCAGCATTTCAATATGATGGTCATCTTCTGTGTCACACGCTGTCCAAATGACATGAATTGGATCTGCAAGATGGATATAGGCTATAGCAAACTAAATCAATGACCAGAAATGGGTCCATGGAAATTTCATTTCTATCTCAATTAAATTAAATCAATATCTTCTTCTATTCAACTGATCTTAAGCATGTGGGATGGTCAGCTGATGGGGGTGAATAACTCATTGCCTGGGTGGATAGGAAAATTTCTTTGATTGCTTCTATTATCCAAATTCTATTTTCTGTTTAGAACATGGTACAACCGTATACTGATCTTATACCAATGCTTCTCTATATTGTGGGTCTATTTGCTCCAAGTTGTACTCTTTCACTTTAACATAATTTACCAGTAACCAATAATATATATGGCTTCCCCTTCGCTGAGCACAGGGGCTCACCTTATTGTGACACACTTCCTTCTGTGGCCCAACTGGTGATGGACAATGGTGGGTCAAGATCTCCCACTCAATACCCGTTCTTGGTGACGGAGGCTCGAATCATCATCCTAACCACTTGATCAACGATCCATAAATCTTCATAGTCCAAAACAAGTGCATAGTCAATCCAACAGTCCAATCCATTCAGATGGTGTCAAAGCTGGGATCAATTACTATTGGGAGGAGGAATGGGTTTTATTTATTTAATTATTCTTATATATTTTTTCGGTGCGGGGTTCCCCTATTTTATGGTCCACTCCGATGGATCATAAGGTGGGCCCCCACTAGGTGTTTGTGCAAATAGTCACGAGGGTGGCCATATTTGTGAGGGTGGCAGTGAACATATCCGATGATGATTGTTATTCAGAATTCAGATTCGAGCAAAATTAGGGTGAGTGCAGATTCATTGGAGGTTGGTGAGTGTGGGGGGTGGATTTGTTATCGGTTGTCCCATGCGGTGATTAAACAAAGGATTTTGAAGCATATTTTCTTCATTCGATCCTCACCACGTCCCATCCTTCCTTCATTGTGGTGTGAGTGTTTTAGTTTTACTACAGGGAATTGGTGTCTCCGAGCGATTAAACCCACTAGAGTTCTTGTAGCTGTCACCACAAGGACAGTTCTGGATACTGTCATTGCAGCAAACCCAGATTCAGTCTCTTGAAGCTGTGACTGCATCATCTATCTAGATGATTATGCCGATCTTAAGGAAAAGAATGAAATTACAAAGGAATTGCATAATATACAGTAGCCTGTGAAACTACACAACTCTTTCTTGTTCTCCTTTACAAACTATTCCAACAATACATGGCATCGCAGAAACAAGGATGTAATACCCTGGGACAGGTTAGGCCCAGATTCATATTCGTCCAATCCATAAGGTAATGAGTTGGGCCGGATTGTATTAGTTTTATTTATTTGACCTGATCTCAACCCATTAAAGGTCTTAGACTTTCAAAAAAAAAAAAAAAAGAGTTGTTGTTACAAACGACATTCTCTTGGGGGAAGGGATTTTGTTCGTATGCCAAGGGTGGTTTCCAACGGATGGAAATTTGGGATTATCCCCGGATCTCCTCTCACACGCCCACTTCTTTATTAATATCTCTACTTTTATTACCAGTTCTCTCATTTGGGTTAAAGAGGAGAGGAAGAGAAAGGGTGCAGATGAGGAACTTTCCTTGGGATCAGCAGAGACCAGGATTCACAGGGAAGACGGCCAACTTCGAAAGACCTAGTGGATGCACTACTCAAGGCCTCACATCGAACGTGCCATGATCAACTACATGAGAAGTTGAGTGGTATTTCCAAGTTAATGGAGATATGGGATTCATTGTTTGTTGTGTTAATCATGGTTATGCCCAAAAAGGCCTAGGAGATAAAAATCTGAAAACTGACAAGTCTTGAGAATTTCTCTACTTTGGATGAAGATCCAGTGGAGTTTGGCTTAGAGGAAATAGAGAACTGCAGGGTCTCTTTTCCTCCTTGTTTTCCATCACACATGGGATGAGACCCACAGGAACCTACTGTTCATGGCTGGATGGTACTGTTAGGGACAGTTCAAATGGTTAATATGGCTGTGAAACTTGGTCTCATAATAATTAGTCCCTTAAGTTGATGAAATCTGTTTCAAAAAAATCATATCCAGAGAAGAAATTGGCAAAGATCGGAAATTGACAGAATTTCGAGTGTCAAAAACATCCAAACTGTTTGAGTTTTATGGGACCCACTGGGCCACCTGATCAGAAATCAGGACCAGCCATCTGGATGGGCCCTGATGGAGGACCAAGAATGACCAGGTCCCTGGTAGACTGGACCGCGCCGGGGGGTGGGGGGGGCGGTTTCACCATCTGGAACACCAGCATCAGGTTGCGTGAATTCCTTGTGCTGGGATCTGTCGATAGAACTGCTACCTGTTAGAATTTCTGGAATTTTCTTCTTGTATGCTCTAATTTGATGGAGTGATTAAATCCCTTTTAGGTTCTGTAATATGATGGAATAATTGTTTTGAAACAAGTTGCAGTGAATGAATAACAGGGAGGAAGAGCAGAAAATCCCAGATTTTTATAGTTTTCTTTTCACTCAGTCGACAGGGGCTTGTGGAACCCCTGGGCCCACCTGATCTAAGATCAGTACCAGAGATCTGGAAGGGCATCTTTGATCGACCACTGTGGTGCTGGACCCATCCAGAGGGTTGAAAATCCAGAACCGGGATCTTGATGGGTTTTGGCAGTTTGGTTGATCAGGCTTGTGGGACCCAATGGGCCACTGATCGGAAATCAGGACCAGCCATCTGGCTGGACCCTAATGGGCGACCAGGGTGGGCCTGGCCCCAGGGCCATGAGGTCATTGGAGGGCCCGCCATTCACTGTTCAAACTGATTTAGGCGCGAGCCCTCTTTCTGCATATGACGAACAGTGCAGAGCACTGGATCATCTTTCCTTCTCTTGGCAGAGGCTAGACCTTTTACAATATGACCCCTTCGATTCCATAATTCCACAAAACCCCTTTTATGGTTGTTATGTGTAGTAATCCCCATTTTATCCTCAGTTTACTACAGAATTCATAACTGTTTGAACATCACACAGATTCTGATATGTGATTTTCTTGGAAACCTGGAGCTATGGTGAGGAATAGATCTTCACTTCTCAAAGAGGATGATAAGGGGATAGAATCTCAAATGGGAGATTGCACCAGTGAGTAGTTTTTGCATAAAGATATTCCATTCTCTATTTCATTAAGAACATTTAATAAATACAACCCAAGCAATTCAACGGCTATATTTCTAACCAACTGCTCCCATGATCACATGATCTTAGGAGGTTTTAACAAACTGCCTACATGACACACAATAGATAACTACCTACATGACACATTCACACAAATACTTATTGAAGAAAATACCCAGTCAGAGACTCCTATTATTGAGGAAAAGAGCAAGTCCATGACCCTTGATCACAAAATACATGGCCCACCTTAAGATGATGTAAGCCATGCATTGAATGTGAGTTGCTGCACCAGAAATTGAGACGTATCAGATTCTGTTTTTAATTTCTGAAATTTAATGTAGACTCTGATTAATTGTTTAGCTTAGAGATGCATCTAATTGCTATATATATATAATTTTAGAACGTAGTCCCTTGTACACTTGTTATGAAATGAGACACTTAAGGAATCATGGAACCTATCTTTCATGGACAGAAACTCCTTATATAAGATGTTATTGTAAACAGAAGTGATACAGACATGAGAGAGAGAGATAAAGTGGAGATGAATGTTCCCCTTCCATGGTCGACTGAGATCTATATTTAAAAGGGTTTAATCCCTGATTACATTCTAACAATGCTTATCCATTAGTTACACTTGGATTTAGATCCATACTAATAGCTAACAACTAACTAGTATATAAATGGGCCTGCTATATTGGGCCTGGAGGCCCAGGATTGACACCCCCCCTCAAATTGATGCGGGAGTGTCATAAAGCAGCAATTTGGAAACAAGAAATTGATGTCGAGGCCGAGCAAGTCCCTTAGTGAAGATATCTGCAAACTGAAACTCTGTAGGGACGTGAGGTAGACTGATAACATCACGCTTGTATTCGTCTCGAATAAAGTGGTAATCAACTTCTATATGTTTTGTGCATTCATGAAGAACAGGATTTTCAGTGATTCTGATTGCCCCAGTATTATCTGCATTCAAGGAAGTGGGAGAGGCCTGTGCAAAGCCAAGTTCCGAAAGAAGACCCCAAAGCCATAGGATTTTAGAACAAGCAGAGGACATAGCCCGATATTCAGCCTCTGTGGAAGATTTGGAGACCCGTTCTTGTTTCTTGCATTTCCAAGAGATGAGAGATTGACCGAGGTACATACACCAACCAGTGGTGGACCGTCTGGTATCCGGACATCCTGCCCAGTCAGCATCTGCATAAGCAGTTAGAAGTAGACGATTATCCTTTGGATAATATAAACCACGAGCTCTAGTACCCAATAAATACCGGATAATTCGCTTTACTGCCGTCAGATGAAGGTGGCGAGGAGACGTCATGAATTGGCTGACAAGATTGACAGCATAAGATATGTCAGGCCTGGTGATGGTGAGATAGACAAGACTGCCAACAAGTCTCCGGTATGTATGTGGATCAGGAAGAAGATTGCCATCATCTTTACTCAACTTAAGATTGACCTCAAGCGGCGTATCAACTGAGGAAGATTCATCGAGATCAGCAAGCTCAATAAGATCTGTCGCATATTTGTGTTGATTGATAAACAGGCCTTT
The DNA here is from genome assembly GCA_038049695.1 of Cinnamomum chago. Classification (NCBI taxonomy): domain Eukaryota; kingdom Viridiplantae; phylum Streptophyta; class Magnoliopsida; order Laurales; family Lauraceae; genus Cinnamomum; species Cinnamomum chago. The sequence goes on from CP142451.1 coordinate 121,655,010, forward strand.
TGGAGACTGATGTATCTCTAAGCCCAAAAAATAATGGAGAGGACCCAGATCCTTCATATGGAATGAATCTCGAAGAGAGGCTTGGAGGGATTTTATCATAGCATCATCAGTGCCGGTGATAATGATATCATCAACATATACGAGGAGAACAGTAAAGCCAGTAGATGCGTGGCTCAAAAAAAGAGATGGATCATATTGACTTTGAGTAAAGCCAATCGTGCCTAACCGGTCTTTGAATGTTTCAAACCACGCTCGGGGAGCTTGCTTGAGACCGTAAAGAGATCTGCGTAAGTGACAATACAGACTTCTTAGATGGAGAGGTGACTCCTGGTGGTATCCTCATATAGACCTCTTCTTTCAAGTCCCCATGTAGAAAAGCATTCTTGACATCCATTTGGTATAATGGCCAAGATTGAGAAGCAGCAATGGCGAGAAGGAGCCGAACAGTTGTCATTTTGGCAACTGGCGCAAATGTCTCTTCATAGTCAATGCCATACTCCTGTCGGTTGCCAAGAGCCACAAGTCGAGCTTTGTGTCTATCCAAGGAGCCATCGGATTTTAGTTTGATCGAGTAGATCCATTTGCAACCGATAGGTTTAACGGAAGAAGGACAGTCCACAATATCCCAGGTGTGATTCAGAGTCAAAGCATCTAATTCTGCTTTCATGGCCTGGTTCCAACAATCATGTTGCACAGCCTGCAAATAAGAACTTGGGATAGAAACAGAGGATAGTGTAGTCATCAAGGAAGCATGGGTAAATCCATACCTCTCAGGAGGTCGAGAAATTCTGGAGGAGCGACGCAAGAGACCAGTAGATGTGGGACCATTTGCCGGAGGATCAGGAGGATCAAGAGGGTGGGCATCTGCAGTGGTAGGTTTTTCCCGTCGACGATACACAAAATTAGGATTAAACCGTGTAACAGTTGTTTCTTCAGAAAACTCAGGTAACAAAGTTGTGGAAAATGGAGGAGGACAATCCAAGTTTGTTTGGAAAAAATATTGATTTTCAAAGAAAATAACATTACGAGAGATCCTGGTGCGACGAGCCATTGGATCATAGCAAACAAAACCCTTTTGGTTAGTGGCATATCCTAAAAAAACACACCTGCTAGATTGGGCCGTTAATTTTGTGCGCTCTGTGGGAGGCAAATGAACGAAGCAAACACACCCAAAGGTATGTAGATGATTAAACGTAGGATGGTGACCAAAAAGTTTAAAATGTGGTGTTAATTGGGCAATGGTAGGTGATGGAAGACGGTTGATGAGATGGACTGCAGTGGTAAGAGCTTCAGTCCAAAAACGAGGAGGAACAGATGATTCAATGAGAAGCGTTCTCGTGACATCAAGAAGATGCCTGTTTTTCCGTTCTGCGACTCCATTTTGTTGAGGAGTATATGAACAAGTACGTTGAGATATAATTCCTCGACTTTTGAGGAAAGACTGGAAATCAGTAGAGACATACTCCCCCCCTGAATCTGAGCGCAAAGTTTTAATGCATTTGGAAAATTGGGTATCAACATAGCTAAGAAAAATTTTAAATGCATTAAGAACATCAGATTTAGAATGTAACAAATAAACCCAAGTAAACCTGCTGTAATCATCAATAAATGTAACAAAGTATTTGAAATGACCATGAGAAATGGTAGGAGCAATGCCCCAAACATCACTGTGGATTAAGTCAAAACATGCATGGCTCCGAGTTGTAGAGTTAGAAAAAGGTAAAGTTTTACTTTTACCTAATTTACAAGCATCACACTCAAATGAAACAGAATCAAGAGGTTTATTTAATAATCCAGTTTGAAACAAAGTGGACAACGTAGCAGCATTCGGATGACCACGTCTATTATGCCATAACCGAGAATTATTAGGAAGTAAAAAACAAAACAACTGATGCCAAGGTTTATTTTGAATAAATGGAGATACTGGTAAAGTAAAAAGTCTGCCACGTTTAGGCCCCCTCGCGATCACTGCCCCCGACTCCTGGTCCTGCACAACACAACCAGAAGAAGAAAAGGAGACATTGCAATTATTCTCAACTAATTGACCCACAGAAACCAAATTGGTAGTAAGATGAGGGGACACAAAAACATTTTTTAATGGAAAAGGGCCAGGGGCATCACCCACAGATATGATGGGAAGGTGGTCTCCATTGGCAGCTTGAACAGAGAGAGTGCCAGTGTAGGGAGTAACATGATGGAGTTTGGTGGGTGAGGAGGTCATGTGATTACTAGCTCCAGAATCTAAATACCATGTATTAGAAATGGACGGACCAGTACCTGATATGTTCATAGAGGACAGGGCATTGATAATCATCTGATTTACCATAGCCAGAGTAATTGGAGCTGGTGACTGTGTTTGTGATAAGGAACCAGGCTGTGATGTGGAATCAAACGGCAGTGAACCACTGAATTCAGAAGATGCATATTGTGGGGTGGTAGCCGAGTAAGCACTTGGAGCTGACTGCACATAGGGACGAGACGCAGAATTGCGAGCCTTCTTCCGACACTCGTCAATACCATGACCAACGGCCTTAAAATATTTGCAGATTTTCAGCTTGCATTGATTTGCATAATGGCCATATTTTTTACAGTTGTAACACTGTACTTTACTGATGTCCCGAGGAGGTGGCCTGGTTTTAGCAGCATAGGCAAGCGGAGGGACAGTGTTGCTCTGTTGTTCAATGGCAATTTTGGTAACAAGGCGTTGTTCTTCTCGTAGAAGTTCTTGAAGACGGTCATCTACGTTGGGGAGAGAAGCTCGGCTCATCAAGTTGGATCTCACTGTCTCATATTCAGGGCACAGTTTCATGAGCAATTGGTCCCGATGACTGTTTTGTTGTAAAGAAAGTAACTCAGGGAGCAGCGCTTCAGAGACAGTAGCAAACTTGATTTCATCATATTCTGACCAGAGGATTAGAAATCCGGAGTAATAATCCTGGATGGAAAGTGTCCCTTGGGAGTAATTTGCAATTTCTAATTCCAGTTGAAATTGACGAGCAGCATGATTTTGATAATAGACCTTTTTCAGATATTCCCACATTTCCTTTGAGGTTTTGCATGGTCATAGATATAAAATAAAATTTGGTTCTACAGAATAAAGAATCCAAGATTTTATCTTTGCATCTTTAGTTTTCCAAGAAAGAATTTTCTTGGCATCATCAGTAGGGATTGGTTCAGATCCGTCAATATGGGCCCACAGTTCCTTTCCCTCAAGGTATAACTGGAATTGAAATGCCCAAGACACATAGTTTTTGCCATTAAATCGAACAATAGAGAGTTCTGATTTTTCAGGTTTATCCATGATAGCAGAACAGAAGGCAGTGGAGAACAGCAATCAGTGATAGCAGCAGTAAACAGCAAACGGAACAAATCCAGCAAGCAGCAGCAGAGATGAAAAGGACAGCAGTAATAAACAGCAGCAATAAATAGCAACCAGCAGCAGTAGAGAGGAAGCAGTAGAGAACAGCAAACAGCAAACAACAGTATAAACAGTGCACAGCAACAAAACAGTCCCAAAAGTCCCTGTCGACAGCAGGTAATTCCACACGTGGGCCCCACGTGATGATCTTGACACAGATCAGAGTGTGGGGATGAAAAGAGAGTAGATTTATGCAACTACTGGAAGTGGTCGCATGCAGATCAAATCTATATCCAGGATTTTGGACGGCCGAGATGAAAACTAGTGAAAAAAATGAATTTTCACAAAAGATTGGTAGAAAACCTACCTCTGATGATCAATAAATCAGGAAAAATTCTTTAGAAATCCAGGAAACTCCAGTCGACCAAGATGGGAGTAGTCCGCTGATGTGATGGTGATGATCATAGGTGGGCCACGCCTGATCTGAGATGATCAGAGATGATCCGGCTGAAGAGAATGATCACAGATGATCACAGACTGGCTTCCTATGCTTGGAAGATGACTTAGGAGAAGATCACAGATGATTGACCAAGCTCTGATACCATGTTATTGTAAACAGAAGTGATACAGACATGAGAGAGAGAGATAAAGTGGAGATGAATGTTCCCCTTCCATGGTCGACTGAGATCTATATTTAAAAGGGTTTAATCCCTGATTACATTCTAACAATGCTTATCCATTAGTTACACTTGGATTTAGATCCATACTAATAGCTAACAACTAACTAGTATATAAATGGGCCTGCTATATTGGGCCTGGAGGCCCAGGATTGACATAAGAGACTGGGCTGTACTAAGGATTTAGAACTTAATGACATAAGGGTAGTGCCACATCGGCGGGTACCAATTTTGAAATGGAGTGGGGTGTATTTAAACCCGGTTCATGTGGGACTAGCCCTATATCAAGATGATTAGTATATAACTTCATGTTAGTTCCAACGAATACATAATAGACATGAAAGAACTAAAGAATTACTTCCTTGTGCTACGAGGAATAGTGAACTTAGAACATTTTACCGCGAGTACAAGGCAATGATATCGTATTTGGATCATCAGTAATGGCAATTACTCTGAATATTGATTTGATTAGTGAACCCCTTGTGGGCACGGAGGGATAAGGTTGGACAGGGACTGAATCAATGATTACTGAACCATTCTCCTATGGGAGAATCTGATTAACTAATCGAAAAGACTTCCTTATTGGAAGGGACTGAATCACTGAATCTCTCTTACGAGAGCATCTTACTGAATCATAAGCACCCTTAATTGGAAATATTGAACTTGACAGTGCTAGGATGTGGAAACGAAATCTCATAAGATCGTAAGAAATTTCCATAAGACACCTTTTCTAATCTCATGAGTTTCTCCCTGTCATTACAATTATTGAATTATGTTATTAAATTGATTTATATATTTAGAAATATTACCCACCGGTTTACTGACAAGTGGTTCGCCCTACTTCAGGTACGGGCCACATGGGACAGCACGAGGAAGATCAGCCCTTGGATTTCAATCTGCGTGGCTGATGAGAGGGCGTCCACAATCATAGACAGAGAAATTAGAATTTAGAGATGGATTTCTTCTTTTAATAATGTTGAACTTGGTTTCTTTGATGCTCATGACTAATTTGATATTAGATTTGTTATCGTTTATCATTTGATTTTAAATGACATTTTAAATAAATTAGAGGAATTGCTCAATTCTTTGTAGTATTTGATTTATATTTTGATCTGGAAATAATTATAGTAATATTTTGGAATCTAAAGAGCTCCAGATTTCGGAGCATTACAAAGGATATTGGGTAGTTAGTAACCTGCAAAGTTCAATAGGGTCATTGCTTTGGTGCAATGGTAAAAAGTCTCGAGTGCCATGCGTAAGAACTGAGAATGCAAGTTCGAGACCTGTGAGCAGCCACTTTGTGCAAAAAAGCCAAAGGTTAGGTCTGTCGCCAGTCTGAACCCTCCCAGTACCATGGTTAGGCGGGACCGCACTGGGTAATGACCTTTTTTTTAGTACACTGCAAAGTACAATAAATTGAAGACAATTAAGTGGAAGCAAGAGGGAAAGAAGATGAAAGAAGCAAACTCAAGGTTGATTTCTCCGACCTGGGGAGAATGATGCAGCCCGGGCTGGTCCACATTCAAATGAGTTGTGGCACCAATTTAACATAGTCAATTACTCAAATTTTGAAATGTCATGAATGGGCTTCATGATGCAATCCTAGGGTTAGGATGCAAGTGCTAGGGCACAATTAGGGTTCCCAGGGAACAATCTCACGTGGAAGACACTCTCCAACGATAAACCCACAAAGGGAATTCTATTAATCTCAAAATCTCTGAGACCATTGATCTCTAAAATGCTATATTTATAATAAAAGAAGCTTAAGCCCTAAGAAACAATCCTAATCAAACTAGGTAAGAAGAAATCTCAACCGTTGATCGGGTCAAATATGATGTTGATCAGATGTGTTGATGTCTGCACTCTGCCTGAAATTTTATTTTTATATACTGCTGGGCTCTTCAAAACAAGTTGGGCTTCAATTTTAATTGGGTCGGATCCCCCAGATCCAAATTTGCAAAAGATGTACAGCAAAAAGTGGCTGGAAAAGAGATGTTGCTGACATTAGCAACTGTGTTAGCAGCTACTGCTTGCTGCTATGGGCTTTTGAAAATGGGTCGGATCCTTCAAATTGTAGACCTGGCTCGACCCAAACTAGAAAACCAGGCCCAACAGATTTAGGCCCACAGAACACTTAAGTCTGGCCTAAAGTCTGGCACGTGTCACAGATTTGCAGATTGGGAGAAGGTGAAACGGATGGAAGACGGTAGTGGTGCAGAGCAGACAACTACTTCGACCGGGAAGTATATGATGACGATGGAGATATGTGGCGGTCGGCGACGGTGCTGCTGTGGTCAGGCGGGCTGTGCGGCGGCTAGGAGGCACTGATGTAATGATGCAGCACCGATCCAGGTAAGTAATTTATCCCCTGTTCTCCTCTATTTTTCTCTCTGCTTCTTCTTCCTTTTCTTCTTCTGAATTGGAATTCCGGACTGATTGTGGGTATTGGCAGAATTTTTTTTTTTTTGTCTGAGTTGGGTTCAGATCTGGGTTGGGGTTCAGATCTGGGTTCGCGGATTGGGTTCTGTGGGATTGGGGTTGAGATGAGATGAGTCTTTGGCAGCGACCAGGGCTGGATAGGCTTCTGGCAGCGGGAGGCTGACATGGGAAAAAGATTGTAGGTGATGGAAGATGAACGGGATAAACGGATGGGTGGTGATGGACGATGGATAGGGGTAACCAACACCGATTAATCGGAGATTGATCGGCTCTGATACCAATTGATGCAATCCTAGGATAAGGATGCAAGTGCCGGGACACAATTGAGGTTCCCATGGAACAATCTCATGTAGAAGACACTCTCCAACGATAAACCCACAAAAGGAAATTCTATTAATCTCAAAATCTCTGAGATCATTGATCTCTACAATGCTATATTTATAATAAAAGAAGCTTAAGCCCTAAGAAACAATCCTCATCAAACTAGGAAACAGGAAACACAATAAATTAGAAACTAATCCTAATTATATTCTTTGCTAAAAATAAAACTAATAACAATTAAAATTAGAATTTCATGGGTCCCACATGTGGCTCAAGAGTCTTGTTGCAATAATGTGGTATTGCTGCTGCATCACTTCACTGCCAGAATAACCTAGATAGTCTACTCTATCAAATCAAAATGTTAAGCATGAAAAGTAAAACATATCTTTCTGGCAAAAAAAAAAAAAAAAAACACCTGCATCTTTCGCAAGAGGAAAAGGAATTAATGTGACGCGGTCTCGATTTGACACAATTGGATTGTCTAGGGCCCAAATAAACCAATCTAGAAAATATTCTGGTATGCAATTCATTACAGAAAATCGAGAATTTAGAGTGTCTTCTCAATCACCTTGCCTTTGCACATGACACAAGGGGGAGGGAAAAACCAAAACAGCACAACGCTTTATTCAAAGCTGAAACTGTACTGTAGCATCTCTATGACAGTTGACCATTACATCCTTATATATTTCTAGTGGTAGAAACCACTAGAAATGTTAGAATGCTGTCAATCTTAGAGAAGATTTACCACTATAATTAGATGACTCAAAGAAAAGAAACATTAAAAAAAATCAAGTTGTTCTTGCTGTGAATGTTGTGAATGTGAACAACAGTTGTGAATGTTCTGGCTGCGGGGCACGGCACATGTGATCCACCATGTTAAGATTTCGAACCCACCTTTACCAAGAGCACCCTTGGGCAACCACTTTAATGTGGGCTCTCTTTGGATTTGAGAACACTTAGGCTCATTTAATAGCAGCCTAAAAAAAACTCATTTTGAAGAACTGTTAACAGAAAATTCTGCAAGTTAAATAAAACTCCCATGTTTTCTGTTTTATCCCTGACAAGTGAATTTAATTAGTATTGGGGACTGTCTGGGGTCTGAAACTTCATCAATTCATGTTGAAACCCTTGCGGGCCATCTTGTGGTGCTCAATTCGATCCATATAGGCTCAATTCAATCCATATAGGCTTTGGCCAACTTAATTTCATGACTAAAAATCCAATCTGCATCGCAATGACAACCTATCTTCATTAAAAGCATTACAAGCATTAAGAGATTTACTCATTGGGAATTAAGCAAGTTCCAAGCTTCAATGATATTATAACCCAATTGAAAAGGCATCAATGAAAACTACTACTCATTAAGAGCATTACAAGCATTAAAAGATTCACAATTGGAATCAATCAAATTCCAAGCTTCAATGACATCACAACTCTGAACATTTTATTTAAGTAGAAATTGAGTTTTACCATATGTTTTAGCTTTTGGTAATAAATAGGTCCCATGAATATATACGCTTGGAGAGGACACCCTGTGATACCTGAAAAGCCCAAAATGACAATTATACTAAATGCACTACAAAATACCAGCATAACTGCAGCTACAAATAACAATTAATAAATAGCTCAGAATAATGTGAGAACTGCAGCCCTTGAAAATGCCAAAACGCACGCAAGAAACAAATACAAAATAGCTTCAAAATGCTTTTGGAACACTTGGAGATATATTAAAGGAAATGTAGAAACTGTATTGAGCAACTAAACTCTAGAAAACAATTTGTCCAACAATAATATATCCACATTATCAGTTCTGAGGACCATTATACAGTGCATGACAAATCACCTTCCACCATGATGCCCCAAAGATCTTATGTTTGAACTTCTTGAAGATCAAAACTCACTGCAAACATTTCCACTTCATTGATAAAACAACATCGTTCCGAACCGAAAACGACAAAATGTGCATAAAAGCACCATCACATATCCATCCTCCAATACTTTCTGAGGACCATCATACACTGCATGACAAATCACCTTCCACCATGATGCCCCAAAGATCTTACGGAAAAGCTTCTTGAAGATCAAAACTTACTGCAAATATTTCCACTTCATTGATAAAACAACACCGTTCTGACCCAAAAAAGACAAAATGTGCATAAAAGCACCATCGCGTATCCATCCTCCAATACTGGCTGATCCCAAATTCCTGACAGCACTTCCATCAAAAGTAAGCTTAAGAAATCCATTTGGAATGGGGGGTCTGCCACCTTATTGATGCGGCACGAGCCAGGCCCTGATCTATTGGACCAACCCATTGACCAATGGTCAACCCGATCCAATGGGTTCAGCCACAGGTCCAATAAGACAGACAGCTACTGTGAATTTCTTTTACTATTTTTTTTTTTTCACAATTTGACTGGATTGTTATCAGTAATTTAGGGTTTGATAAATATTTTAGTTACCTTTTTTTATTAAGAATTTTTCTGGATTGTAGGAAAGTCTTAGTTGGTGAAATAAGGGAGAGGAACATCTGATCCTATTTCCTCCATATATAGATGGACATCCGTCACATCCCTCATTGAAATGCATACTTATTATTAATCAAACTTCTCTCATGATTTTTCATCAAAAATGGTATTTGCCATAGTCGTGAGTGTGCCCTAGTGCTTGAATCCTTCATTGGATTCGACCAAACCCAACTGACGTGTTGGTCTATTCAATCGCAGATCCAAGGCTGTGTGACTTACCATGTTAAAACGTGAACACAGGGGAATGAGGGAGAAGAAAATGAGGGAGGGCACATGCCCAGGAGGCAATATAAAATTTCACTTTATCTGCCAGCGAGCTATCAGAAGAGGATTTTCTATCAAAACAATGATTATAGCGCTCTATTCGGATTGCCTATAGAATAGCAAAAAATTAAGGCTTTCCACATGATTCAGCCCCTAATCGAGCCTATTGCCACTTTCAAAGCCTCAAACAAGCTAAAAAGAGCGGTAGGAAGAACCCACCTGCATCCGAAACCTAACTGATTTCCCCAGATGTGGGACCCTGTAATTAAGCATCAAATGTTATACTAGTTATGCATCCTCCATGCACAGAGGACCCCAGATTTGGATTTTATTTTTATTATTTGATTTAAAGATAACGAAAAAAACTCTATAACTACTAACTTATTTTCCCTAGTAACATTGATATATTAAATATATTTGTTTATCTACACATCATTTAATAATATATTAATAATTTAATATATGTCAATGATATTCTTCATATAATTGAATCATAGCCTTATTAGATATTTGTATTCATGCTGTTGTGGATGGATTATGAATAACTACTTTTTTCTATTTTCTTTTTAGATTGTAAATAAAGTATTCATTTTTTAAGAAAAATGAAAAAAAAAACCCTACGATTCACAATACAAATCGGTTCCCCCCCTAAAACAATTTGAGATACAATTCTGTTTCCGAACCATGCATATAATAACTCCATCTACAGTAACCTAGTAAAGCACGAAAAATAACATACCTGAATAGATGAAATCCTTTCCGCTATAGCTAAAACCGTGCCTCACAAGGGTTTCACTGTCACACACCAAAGGCATGGTAAATACAAAGTTTACAGTGAGAGTCCAGGAGGTAAACTCAACAGAATAGAGTCAGGCATACCTTATAACTTCAACTCTATCAGCATGGCCACTTGGTTCCCCAAATGCACTTCCGTAATGGAATCTACCACATGAAACCCCAGCTTTACCACCAAGGAGCTCTATCATTTTTCCTATTGTCATACGACTGATAAACAGAACGAAAATATGTTACTTTAGAGAAACCTTTTCTCATTCAAAGCACATAAGTGAACCTCAAAAATGTCTTCATGTATACATTCTGCATGAATGTGTAAAAATGAATCTTGTAATTTAAAAGAGGCTTTAAAATTTATACCATTGCCCAAAAATTATGATTACCTCAAGCATAACGTTTAGGTTACCTCCTTATTAAAAATAATGTCCCAAAACACGACAACCAATGGTCTGGTTAGAAATCCCAGGGACAAAAGAGATATTAGCCCTATGTATTAATAAGGTCAATATCACAAAATGATTCCTAAATATAGGATCTAAAAGGGAGAAAAAGGAGTTTTCATTTACTAGAATCCAATCTAGTTCTCTACACTCAAAATTCATTACCAATACATGTGTTTACAGCATCATCTTTAAGGTATATATAAACCTCTGATCAACCTATTTCTATATATTAAAAAAAAAAAAAACATAGATAAATCTGGACCTCTCTTTGTAGGCCTACAAAATTAACAAAAAGATGTTCTTCAAATATCTAATATTCCAAATAACACATGCTTTCTCAATCAGGGTTAGGCTGTCACAATTCAAACTTTTGTTGAACACCATCCCAACTTTGTGTGATATAAGCTATCCACCACTAATGCCCATTTATTTCACATATGCAATGAGAAAAAAGGATACCGTCAACAGCTTTTCAACTTCACCAATTTTGCATTTACAAATGGTACCTTATGCACTACAAGATGCCAAGGAAATTTAATGTGGTATTAATTGTCAAAATTTTGTAGATAATAGTTTGCAGTGGTAAATAGTTTGCAGTGGTGGGCCAACTTGGCTTACAAAATTTCTTTGCAAGAAGTCACAAGAGAAGACTGAATAATGTCAGGCTGCATGAAGAGGATGAGGATTTACAGTATACAGTGAGGAACATTAGCCGTGAATGAGCTAATTAAGCAATTTACAATCAAAATACTCCATTCCACACGAGGCAGATTTACTCTAGAGACAGTAATAACAAGTAAAATAATAACAATAATAATATCAATAAAAGTAAGCAAAGAATTTTACCTTGGAAATCCATGAGGATTCATAATTAAATCAGGGCATATCCCACGTTCAGAAAATGGAAAATCTTCTTGCTGAACAATGGTGCCACAAACTCCTTTTTGCCCATGTCTGCTACTAAATTTGTCACCTACCTGCACACATCAATAGAACCACCAATATAAATAAATAAATAAATAAAAACACTAAATGATGCTCTTTCTTTTTCATTTTTCTAGAGGTGGCAATTTTTTGTCAATGCGGGTTGGAGTAGGCCCATTCATTTTCAGGCATCAAAACTAAGGCCAGGCCTCTGACCATTTTATTAGAAGGCTCGAAAATTTAAGTCTAGACCTGACGGTAGCATTCTTAAAAAGTCCAGACATCAGCTCAGGCCAAACTCAGTAGAAAATGTTGTTAAACCTTTGATAGCCCAATTGTTGATTGATGCAGCTTAGAATTAAAGCTCAAGTCTCTTAGATGGGACAAATTTCAGGCTCAAACCTGGCCTATAGCAGGTCAGTTACTGTCCCCAAGGAAAATTTTTGGCAAATGTCCTAAAAGGAAACTATGCAGGCAGCCTATAGAAGTTAATAGAAGACCAAAAGACTGATTTAAAAAAAAAAAAAAAGGGAAAATTACCTCTGGCCTACGAGTATGACGAATCATAAATTTGATGACCATATTCTGGTCCTTATCTGTGAAAAGTGCTACTCTGTCCACAACTGTCGTTTCCCCTTCAGTACCTTTGTGCTTTACAGGGGTGAACTTGTACGCACTAGACATTGAAAAGAGTCAAGACAAAAATTTATACAGTCTACAGACGAATACCTCAACATCTCGAAAAAAGAAAAAGCACAACTAACCTGTCTGGTAAAACCTTGTGAGAAATAAGTTGGTCCCTTGAAACAGTGGCACTCTGTTTATTAATAAGAATATCAAGTGGTCTAACTATTTCTCCTGGAGAAGCAATTCCATCGGTATCTAATATCTGTGAAAATGATAACTTAATTGAAATAAATAAAAAACACAGCAATTCAAGCATTTTAAGATATCAAACAACAGATAAATAAAACACATAGGAAAATCAAATTATTTGCGAGCAACTTTGTATTAATTCTATGCTTTCTAGCATTTTCAGTAATCAGCACCCCCTCAAAACCTAAGCCTGGAATATTTTAATGGATACTTGGAAGGTAATTAAAGAAAAGGTTAAATGAACTTAGGAGATAAATGATATGATCAGAGAGTCCACTAGGTTGTAAAGAAGATAAGGAAAAGAAGTGAAAATATTAGTCACTTCTAGAAACAGTATAAAAAAAACGATTACTATATCTAAATTCATACAAGAATATTACATGCTTCTGAATGTAAATGTGAATCTTGTGGGACATCTCAATACATGCTTTTCAATGTCCAGATAAATAAATTAGGTTAAGGACAAACTGTAGTAATTTGGGCACTTGTCAGATTTAATATATGACAACCTTTTCTATTCTGCATTACCTGCATGTGTGAATCCAGGCCACCTTTTCCAGATGACTTTTGAGGCATGATTATTCTGTCATATGCTTGTTTGACAGCAGATACTCTGTTTCAACAAAATGAACTGATATGGGTGAAATGAGATATTACTATGTTGAAGCTGCTCAAATAAATGCAGAAAATAAATAGGATGCTCTCCGGTTACACAATTGAGTACTTTTTCACGACAATACAACGACCAAAACCACGATCTAGAGATGATTTGTTCATGACTATTGCATCCTCAATGTCATAGCCACTGTAGCTCATAACAGCAACAGTAGCATTCTGCCCTGCTCCAAGCTTATCATATCCAACCTAAGAATAAAATAAATATAGGTCAGGAGCAACATCTATATAAGACCCATGAAAAAGTGTGCCTACTTACCAGCTCTATTGATTTTGTTGTCAACAGGGGCCTTTGCGGATACACTAACAAGTATAGCAAAGTGTCCATCCGACATAGCTGTGAAAATATATAGACAGAGGAATTAGGAGCTACTTTTCAACGTAAAATTTTACTCAAATATATCTAAAGATAGCATTAAAGAGTTTTAACCATATAGGAAAAGGAGAGAGAAAGTGATCACAAAGAATCATGCAAAACCAGTATTGTCATTTCCAATGTATTAACACAAAAGTATAGATTGATGGGAAATAAAAGTACACTAGGAAAACTGAGTTCATATGCAACATGCATTAGAACAAATTTGCACAGCAGAGTGAATAATGCCCAACAGTAAGCACAGTTAGGAGAAAAGTATATGTTGGACAATTAAATGCAAAGGTATCAGACCATATATAGAACAGCAACACTGAACAAACAATTGGAAGTGAACCCAGCACTTCATATGACACGAGCACACGGAGGAAAGGGGGGAAGAGAGAGTTAAGGAGATATGATATCCAAACAATTCTAAATCAGATAACGTACTTATAATCCTTATAATATCCAGTTCAAATTGTTGAGAAACAGTTAGGAACTTATTGATGCAGTCACGGATTCACACAGAACCCCACGAAAATATGCAACTGTCAAAAGACCACCAAATAACAATGTAACAGGGACTGTTACACAACGACTGAGTTTCTGATAGCTGGGGATATGGTCGAGCCACCCTATTTGACTAGAACCTCAATACAAACAAGTTGAAGAGAGTTGATGAAAGGAAGACATCACAGAGTTGCATAACCAAACCAAACCAAGCCTTTTCCCACTAGGTGGGGACAGAGTTGCATAATAAGCAAAAAAAAACTTCACTGTTAACATAAGTGTCAAACATGTATCTCCAATTCTCCACAGCAGTCGACGACTTCCCTTCTATGATACCCGGATACTTGTACAAGCTCAACGTATCCATATCGGACCAATACGACACTTGTATTGGTACCTGATACTGCACTAATACTTCTAGCGAACAAGTTTAACATATCCTACTTATAAAGTCCTTTATTTCATATAGTTCTTTTAATATTTTTACTTCTCACCATAAAAAAATCCTAGAAATGGACGAAAACAATGAGAACTCCATTGATTCAAAAGTGCTCTAAAGAAAAAATTAGGACACTCGTATCCGTATCCGTGTACTAAATTTTCAAAAGAAGGAGTTGTATCCCCGATCCCCGTATCAGTGTCCGTATCTATATCCGTATATGGGCACCATAGCTTCCCTTTATATAATGCTATCAAAACCACATAAAACCCTAGAATCTCTTACTAATTGGACTCCTAACACTAATAGAAGTCTTTCCATACAATTTCTAAATCAATAAACAAATAAAATCCAACAAAAACTAAATAAATTAGTAGGTTTCGAAAAATCTAGACGTCTTTGCACAGTTGCACGATGATAGCTTGGGGCCCACATGTGTCATGGCGTCATGCTTTGGTAATTAGCATCCAAAGATCTGAAAGGGGAGTGCTGGGCGACCCTTTTGATATAATCCCTTCATGGGTTTTGCATGGGATGACAAGTGTGAGGCCAGTTCCAAATGTTGAAGGACAAGTTGACATCAGCCCCAGTATTAGCTCTTCCCTCCGGCAGTGGAGGTTATGTGATATTTTGTGATGCATCAATGCATGGTCTAGGATGTCTACTTATGCAACATGGTAAGGTGATTCCCTACGCCTCCAGGCAATTGAAGACGCATGAGCGGAACCATGCCACACATGATCTAGAATTGGTTGTAGTGGTTTTCGCACTCAATATTTGGCGACACTATTTGTACGGGGAAGAATTCGAAGTATATACAGATCACAAGAGCTTTAAGTATATTTTCTCAAAGAAAAGACTTTTATAGGTAGATGCTTCACATGTCAACAGGTGAAAGCCGACCACAAGAAACCGAGAGGATTGTTACAACAGTTACGGATAGCAGAATGGAAGTGGGAGCACATTTTGATGGACTTTGTGTCGGGATTTCCGAAGACCTCTAGGATAAATGAAATAATTTGGGTAATCGTGGACAAGTTGACAAAGGCTGCACATTCTATACCCCTCAAGAATAAAACTACAATGCAGGAGTTGGCACAGAGATACGTAAGGGAAATTGTAAGGTAGCATGGGTTACTAGCATCTATTGTATCAGACAGGGATCCCAAATTTGTGTCCAATTTTTGGAAGAAGTTACAAGTTGCTATGGGAACCAAAGACCGACGGTCAAACAGAAAGAACTAACCAGACCCTCGAAGATATGCTGAGGGCTTGTGCATTAGATTTTAGAGATTGTTGGGATGAACAATTACCGTTGATAGAATTTGCATACAACAACGGTTAGTTACCATTCAAGCATAAAGATGGCGCCTTTCGAAGTACTATACGGACGGAACTGTCGTTCTCCTATTTGTTAAGAAGTAGGCGACGTAAGAATACTCGGTCCATATTGGGCACAAACTTCGACAGACAATATCAAGAAAACAAGGGATAAGCTAAAGGCAGCACAAAGCAAGCATAAAAGTTGCTGATAAGCTCAGGCGAGAACTAGAAATTGTTGTGGGCAACTATGTATTCCTTAGGGTTTCTCCAACCAAGGGAGTCATGAGATTTGGCAAGAATGGGAAGTTGAGCCCTAGGTATATTGGGCCATTTAAGATCACAAGGCGTGTCAGTGATGGTAACGCCTATGCGCTGGAATTGCCTTCACAACTAGCTGGAGTTCATAACGTATTCCATGTGTCTATGCTGAAGAGATATGAACCAAATCCATCACACTTAATAGATTTCGAGCCGATCTAGATTCAGCACAACCTGTCATATGAAGAAAGACCAGTAGCTAACTTGGAGACTAAGGAAAGAGCCATACATAAGAGGACATTACGACTAGTCAAAGTACTGTGGGAGCACCACAATCAGATGGCGGGAGACAGAAGAGGAGGTCAAGGAGAAGTATCCCCACCTATTTGAGCTAGGTATGAATTAAATTTGGAGGACCAAATTTCCCAACGGGGGGGGGGGGGGGGGGGTTTGGGAATATGTAATACCCTAGGAATGGATAGAGCCCATATTCTATTTTTTTTTTTTTAATAATATAGAGCCCATATTCATCCAACACTAATTTAATTTATGGGGCCTTAATTTTTATTTAATTATTATTTGTAATCTGCGCCCAGAGTGTGTTGGAAACATTAAAATTATTTGAGTGTATCATGCATGTGGCTCTCCTGTAGAAGGGCATTGGGTCCGACAAAGACTAGGTATGCAGTGGTGCATAAGTCCCACATCGGAAAACATGTTAGTCCTGATCTTGGGTATATATGTGTGTGACCTGGTCTTAACTTGCACGAGGCATTTTAAAACCGTGAGGCAAGATTGGGTTCGAATCCATGAGCCAAAGCGGATAATATCATGCGGACGGCGGGCCGGGTCGATACAGTGTGGGACCCCAAATATATAGTAGTATTACGAGTAGTATTATAAGAGTATCATGAAGGGGCCCAAAACCCACTTGTGGCGCATGACCCAAGCCCATAAAGGGCTGGACTCGTTGCCCAAGGAGGAATCCTTAAGAGTGCACGATCCTAATAAACTCCAAACTCTAGCAACCATGATATAACCCTATTCCTCATATTCTTCTTCTCAAATCTCTTTGCTTCACTAGGGAGATGTATATAAATATAAACATATATATAAGTGGCATAAAATTTAAATTAAACATATATATATATATATATAAAAATCTATTCAAATTATTAAATAGCATAAAATTTAAGTGGCACTGGAAATAAGTTGGTCTCAAAGGATAAGGCACATTCACTAAAACTTTTTCTGAAATGCAAAACTTGCCTGGTTATAAGCGATATTACCCATTGCTTGTTTTCCCATAGCACACTATAAAATTAAAAAAGAAAAGAAGATTAACATTGACAAATTTTCTATAAACTGAAAGCACACGATCAAGATACTAAAAAGTAGGTAAAAAACCTGATACGTATTTCGTGGTGACTGATTATGGTGCGGATATGGAATTAGCCCAGCACAAACCCCCAAAATAGTGAAAGGCTCTATTTCTATATGTGTTGTTTTAGAGTCAGCCTCTCCCTCATATAAAGCAATCTATTACCAAAAATTTATAAACAATCATTTCCTCAGACAAAAGTTAGCTACAATATCAACAAATTGTTAACATAAAATGAAATGCTGACAAACCAAAGCATTATTCTCCTCATTAACATCAAGATATTCAATCAATCCCTCTCGTAGAAAATCATCAAACACACGAGCTCCATCCTTCAATAGAAAAAAAATAAAAAATTAGAATGTAAGGCATAAAATCATTTCCACAAAAATGAACACACATACCCGCAGTTCCTTCATATGATGTTCTTTAATCCTAGATACACCCTTGTCAGCAATAACAAGTGGGCGACAAACACGGCCGCCATCTGAAGCAAGGTAAACACAGCGCTGCCAAACAATTTTATGGCATGTGTTACTGACACAAGTTCTTAAATAAACTAACAGATGTTTTAAAAATAAAATAGTACAAATCACAAGAAGAATTGGCAATAAATTCCACTGAGCATGAATTAAACACAAAAGAAAAGGTGTGCGTGAAGATGAGTATCACCATTTGAGCTCGAAGGTCAATGTCGCACAATAGAAACCTCAAATAATAATCAAATGTCTTTGAAGTGTCATTGCCAATCACTGTTCAGCCTTCTTTTGTTTTCCTTTTTTTTTTGCTTTTTTTTTTTCCACTTTAATCAAACTCTCTCAAATTATCAGTTCATTTTTTTTTTTTCGAGACACCTTGAGAACAATATATATATTCCAATGCTAAGCTTTTTCCTATTTTACATTTTAAGCTTGTCTCTATTTTTAAATATTATATTATTTTTTCAAAAACAAGTGCAATGTCAAAATAATTTTGATTCTAACTTCATATAAAACAGATATATATGAAACATGTTTGTTTCAAATGGCCCTATTTGAAATAGATGCTTTTGAAATAGATTGTTTGGTTAGATAGAAAAGCGGATTGAAATAGACTTTTTAAAACTGACGGTGCATGATTTTTTTGCAAAATTCTCCGTATCCAAAAGGAATCAG
Source organism: Cinnamomum chago (assembly GCA_038049695.1). NCBI lineage: Eukaryota > Viridiplantae > Streptophyta > Magnoliopsida > Laurales > Lauraceae > Cinnamomum > Cinnamomum chago. Next base: position 121,673,730 of record CP142451.1, read on the forward strand.
CGGTTGATTTTTTAACCCATGGCCATTGTTAGGGCACCATGAAGTCCGGAAATTTTGATCTAATGATTCACGTTTTTTTGGGCAAAATCTTGAAATCCGTAATGGATCAACGGTTGAGTTTTGGTATGGTGGCTACTCTTAGTATTTTCAAGAGTTTGTATGGTTCAGATTATAGTTTATGGCCCCACATTTGAAGAAAAAATGAGGCAGCAAGGACTGTGTGTATAGACACCCCAAACCCAGTCAGTTTGGCCAAGTACATCAAGGGTCGATCAGTTTTCAGAAAACTCCTCGAGATCTACAAGGAATCAAAGACTAATTTTTGACCCCATAGCCGTTTTTGGCTTTCCAAAGAGGGCCAACGGATTTGGATCATGATTACGGGCCCCACTAAAGTCTAGAAATTAAGATCAATGGTTATGTCATTTTTCACAAAAATCTCAAGATCCGTGATATATCAACGGCTGAAATTTCACTGATGGGCCATTTTTTGCCTTCTTAATACTCCTAACGGTTTGGATCATGATTGAGGGTCCCAGTTTTGAAGAAAAAAAAAATGTGATAACAAAACTACCGCCCAAAGGCACTGTGCATTCCATATCTTTCCTCTACAGAGACGCTGGTCTGTTTCAAGTGGCGACATTTTCCTTACTGCGTGAAACAGAGGAGTTTCCTCTTTATTTGAATTGAAATAGATTTGCTAAAATAATTCCCAAACGCTCCAAATACGTTTTGAATCCACTTTAAGATAATAAGATGTTGAAAATAGACATGCCAAATGGGCACTTAATGAAGCAGTAATAACTCCATCTCCCTGCTTCTCAATTCCACACTTATCTGCCTCATTTTTTTTTTCTACTATTGTTAATCTGCGCTTAAATAATTTTGTACTTTAGAGCTTTTATTCCTTAGATCATCATAAAATGAAATAACAATTAATTTCATGTGTCGTCAAACTTTGAATCAATAAAGTGTGAAATAACAATTAATTACACGTAATATAACTTCCATCTATAAAACTTAAAATCAATAAAGTGATTGGAATGAGTAAACCTCAAAAAAAAAAAATCCAACAATTTTTACAGGGGTCGGGCTAAATTCATATACGGACCATGTAAGTCATCAAAATCACGAATTTATCAACATTTTGGAACTTAGTTAAAAAAATTCTCCTATATGGACTGATATGGCTGATAACCTAATGCTCATATATGATAGATACGACAATACACCATGGATATGGCACAAACATAAATGTTACTTGTGGAAATGAATTGTCAAATATGATAACATACATACATGTTCCTTATTTTTGAACAATATTGTTGTCATACAGGTTAAAATTCATACTTAAGCCTTTGTTCTCAGTGATTTCATATTAGCATGAAAGAATGAATGAACTTTTTTTAACTCTACGTACATAGATAAAAATTAGCCAATTGAACAAACATGGAGAATGTTTAAAAGTTCAAGCTGAAGACTATACCTGCTTTTCGTTCACAAAGACAGACACAAACTCCCCAATTTTACCAGCTCTTCGTAATTTTCTCATACCATTAGCAAAGCGCTATAACAAAGGAGCAAGAAGTAGAAAACAAGACGTTCTCCTTGTTATTAAGAACAATGAAAAATTTATACAGCTTAAATAGTGCTATGGCATCTTATACCTGTGGCTGCCTATGTTTGCCAAGAATAAGACCATTAAACATAACCAAATATGAGTTTACTGAATGAAGCTCTTCCGCAGATAACAAAGACATGTCCTCCACACCCAAAGAGTAACACTACCAAGGAATGAAAGGAACGTTATCAGTACATGAAAAAGTAAATGGCAGCATACACATATCGACAGCCAGTACCAATGGAAATAAGAAAGAACATGTTGCACAGGAAAAATAACAAAAATCTAATCAAACACGGCAAGAATGCTCAAAACCACTTCATTCACTCAAACCTTTTCCTCAATATAAAACTCAATGCATGTGTAAAAAAGAAAAATGAGAGACGCCCACACAATTTCAGGTGGGATGGAAGTTACACAGGACAAATAGATAGAGAAGTAAGAAAATATTGTTGTTAAAACTAATAAAACCATCAATCACTCTCTTCAAGAAAATTAGAGAAGAAGCTCCAGCTAGGGCAATTGAAGAAGCCCTAAACTTGAATATAGAAGCATCTTGTCGGACATTTGGCAAGTCTATATTTTAGGTCTATTGACTTAAAACTGATTCAAACAAGATGTTTGAGCACTTTAGGCTGTTTGGGAAAGTTTATGTGAATCTTTGATTGAAATAGCTTGAAGATCTTTTGCTTCTTTTCAAGAATTAGCAAGAGGGTAACATTTTCAAACTTTTGGGGCAAGTTTGCCTATACTATATGACTAGTTTGCCTGTCCTAATTTTACTATATGACAAGTCTGCCCATATAACTTTTACTATAAGACAAGTTTGCTTCTTTTTTTAATTCAGACATGCCAAAAGGTTGTAAAGGGGTCTACTTAAAACAACTCTATTTAAAACAATTTCAATTGAATGAGCTCAATTTCAAACAGATCAGAATTTTGACATGGGCCCTATTTTTTTTTTTTTTAGGCCTTCTGAAAATAGCTTTTACTTGACAAAAGCTCATGGCACAGTTGGAGGGTGCTCATTGTCACACCCACAAGGTTACAGGTTAAATTCGTGTCACCATTCAAAAAAATGGTGTTATTTTCAGGGATTTAAAAGACACAATATTTGGTTTTATGATCAGTCCAGAGGGTTTTCAGTATGTTCACCAAAGCTTTGATTATGCAGGGGGGCTGCCTTCCCATGTGACTCAGTTTGAAATGGTAACAGAATATAAATAACCACCAGGTAACAAACAATGATTCAGCACAAAGCAAGGGAGGGAGGGAGGGGGAGAGGGAGACTCATAAACAAAATCATTCAACCTAACATCTCCACAGACCAGAGGTAGAAATCCCAGCAAATTCTAGTGGCTGTAACACAAGATATATTTGCCTTTTTTTATTGGTAATATGCTTGAACAAGCAACCTTTTGGCTGCAACAATGAATAGAAGATGTTACTTTCATCTGGACTTCGAGTGCTACCACTTCAATTGTATCAATTTGTTTCAAAAGGTCCATGATTTCTTTCAAGCCACTCTTCTGTCCACGTGACAATTCATCACTATTCAATCATCGGAGTTTGCATGAATCTATTTGGTTTTATTAATTAATTTAATGTTGCTTGGGTTGCTAGACTCATAAGCAGAAAAAAAAAAAAAAAAAAAAAAAAAAAAAAAAAAAAAAAAAAAAAGCCGTTATTAAAAAAAAACAGAAAAAAGGGCAAGGTGGAGCAATTGCCAATTACCAAAAAAGAGGTCATATTTTATGAAAGTACCTCTCTTAGAGTGATCCTATCCCATACTCAGAATGAAAGAGATAAAAGTTTTCTGTAGTAGCAATAAATCACCACCATTCTTGATTGAAGTTATTGAGGAACAGTTGGTGAATTAGGCCCACCATAAAAAGGAATTTAAGGTTCTCTCAACACGATATTTAAAGGAAATGAAGCATCAATGAACAGAAAATTGAATGAATTATGAGAATACGATGGTATCTCACAACTTGAGGTATTTGAAAATTCATTTTTGATGAGGCTTCAAAATATAAACCTGCCCCAGGAGTATAGATGGGACTTTAAGAAATGTAAAACTTTAAGAAATGTAAACAGAGACACTAGTGTTCAGATGGAATTTTTTTTGTTTTATTTTATTTTATTTTTATTTTTTGGTATCCTAGCTAAGGGGATGCGACCCTGTGAGACTCGCACATGCAAGGTGATGGGAACTCATACATCCAAGGAGACACAACTCACACATGCGAGGTAATGGGAACTCACACATGCAAGGAGACACAACTCACACATGCGAGGAAATGGGAACTCGCACATGAGGAAACAAAACTCACATGTGAGGTGATGAAAACTCACACGTGCATGGAGACACAACTCACACATGTGAAGTAAAAACAACTCACATATGCAAGGAGAGGAGGGGCCAGGTTCAAAGACTGGGCCTCCCAATGAGAACTGCCACTCCTTACCACTGGGTTAACTGGTGTTCAGATGGAATCTAATGAGACAGATGGGCAGCATTCAGCAAGTACTGAGATCTAATGAGACAGATAGACAACATTCAGCAAGTACTGAGACTGGTTCATATGCATGTATAGGATAATTTGATAGCTGCCAAAATAAATTGTATCAATCAATAATATGGTTTTAACACTAAAACAAAGCTAAGGTGTGAACCACTATGTGCCCATGGCAGCCAACACACAATGTGATGGCCGCTATTTTGAACCATGCTAATTGATATGCATCAATCTGTCAAGCAACCTTTGTAAAGTGAGAACACCGACCGCTGCTCACATGTATCGCAATTCCTAGCAACAGTGGCATTAATATTTTTGATCCAGATGGTCCATAATGGATTATCAAAAAGTATACAAGATCTTAGCTGCCTCCCAAAATCAACATATTGAGACTTTTGAGCAGAAAACAAACTGATGCTTCATTTCCATTGAATAGAAAACAAACCAGAGTTATTAATGGACTCTCCTCTTCATCGGTAGTTACATGAGTCATCAAAGCTAGGTTTTTCACCAATCCACACGCTTCACCTTCAGGAGTATCACAAGGGCAAAGCATACCCCACTGTTTCAAAAGGGAAGAAAAAATTAATGACCTTGAGAAAATTGTTCTTGATATGCATCAAGGAATTTAAAAAGGTGAAAGAAGGATATAAAACAGAAAATTCACAAAAAGAAGCAAACTCAAAAGCTGCAGATGTTAATGAAACACCCATTTTACCTGGCTTGGTTGCAATGCCCTTGGTCCACTAACTTTTCTGCTTTTTTCAAATTGCGGTTGGATTCTTGTCATGTGTCCTAAAGCAGCAATGAATGAGAGTCTACTAACCACCTGCAAAAGAGCATGAATGTAATAATTGTTTGTACAAAAACAGCAGAACAAAGAGAACAAAAATTATGAGAAAAAAAAAAACCAACCTGCGTCATGCCTTTCCTGTTCATCTTGAACCGTTTGACATCCCAGTTACCAGTAGATATGGCCCTTTCAAGGCCATGAGTAATCCAATCCTTCTTTAGATGCTACCAAAAAAATAAAAATAATAATAATAAATGTACCACAATAGAGAGGAAGATATAATAAAGATGGAAACCATTGTATTCAAGGAAAAAAAAGACACCTATAAGGCTATATCACTAACTAAAGTGTTTTCTATATGTAACACACTGGACTAGGATATTGCTAGGTTTGCAGCTAGAAGCAATCTAGGGACTAGGATTAAAAAGCCATAGATGTAGTAAGTTTGCTGCTAACAACTTAATGCATGCTGCCTCAACATATATGAGAACGTTGCCAATGCTTCTTGACGAAGCGGATGGAATAAACAATGGGGCCTCAGCCCTCACCTTTCTGATTTGAGCAAATGTGGTGGAAGAAAAAAGGTCTTGACACTGGTTGGAAAAGAAGAGAGAAGGTCCTCTATAATGGCAACCTCAAGATTGAGAAAATCCCTTCACATGATTGATCTTATCTTCTTTCTAAATTTTAGTTAGAAGGAATAAGGTGAATTCCTCTTATTTGTTTTTTTCCTAAATCAAGATAAAATTGGATACTTTGAACAACTAATGATAGGATTCTAAGATAGGAACGACTCCAAAGAAATTAAATATCTACTGATTTTTTCAATGGTTAAATATCTACTGATTTACTGAGATAACATTCAAGGTAAATATCTACAGATTTATTCTTTATTTATCAAGATTCCAAGGTAAATTATGATGGATTTATCCTCTCAAAAGGATGGCCCAGTGGGCTTCCTTTAGTGTAGATCCAACCAAATGAGCCCTGAGCTGGCCCACGATCCAAAATCCCCAGTTTGGGGTTGCCCCTGTTAGGCTAAATTTCTATTGCTGAAAGATAATATGAGCTACATTGTAGTCTTTGGAATCCCTCTCCAATATGAGCTACATTGTAGTCTTTGGAATCCCTCTCCAATCAAATCCAACCCCCCCCCCCCCCCCCCCCCCCCTCCCCTCCCATCTCCTCACAAAAGACAAAAGAAGAGAAAAAAGAGTGCCTCTCTCATTGAGCAATCTCATATATCTTCAATGTTGTTTGCTATTTGGAATAAAGTATACTTTATTTATCATTTCAAAGGAAAAACCCTAGAGCTCCGTTCCATTGTAAACTCTATGTAATCAATGGGAACTGTTGCACCATTATAATATATTAAAGCCGGGCACTCTTGATTCAATTTTGACCGGATTCTTTCAAATTTGACTTTTTTACAGAGCACTGGTAAAAAGGATATAATATATAGCTTCTGAGATTTGAATTAGTGACCTCTTACCCTTTAGAGTAACTAACCTAACCATTAAACAGCCCAACACCTTTACATAAAATTTATTTAAAAAATGTCAAAAGTAGCTAGATGGAGCAGGGACACTAATGACTAACCACATGGGGCCTTGTAATTGCCTTTGAACATTGAAGCAAATTAGACTTTATTTACAATTTACAATATCTTCATAAAACTAATTATATTTAAAGAATGTTGACCCCTAATAATACTACTATTACTATTTTTCTTTTCATGCTTATGCATCGTGCTTTACACACGGGTGGTCAAGCTTTTGACACAATCATTATGTACACTCTATTTTAAATTATGTGAAGCTAAATTGTAGAGAAATAAACTGAATCAGCTTTCTTCATGCTGCTTTTAATGAAAGTAACCATTCAATCGAGAGAGAGAGAGAGAGAGAGAGAGAGAGAGAGAGAGAGAGAGATGTTAGGATAAAGAAACCAATAAGTATACACTTATTGGTTCGTTCAAGGCCGATCCCAGTACGTATCGATATTTTAAACCATGGTGTCAAGTTTGGGTGCACCTCCACGGAGATTTCAATGCTACTAATTATGACATCAAACCCATCCATTCAAGTAGTTTTTCAGATGTGGTGCTCATGGATGAAAATAGCGGCCGCTACGCTATATCGGGCGTAGCAGTGAATGCATTTAGCGGCGTTCACATCCGTAGCGGCTACTACGGTCCGCTACACCAGCTACGGGGCCGCTACAGAGTGAGGCAAATTTATATTTTTCAAAAAAAAAATAAAATGCATAATAAGACTTGTTTATTTTCTTGTTCTCTCCAAATAACATTTCTACTCAACTCTTCTATCCTTTTATGTTTAAAAGAATACCAAAAAACACATGATCTCGCCAAATTACAATCAATACAGAGAGTTCTTTTCCAGGTACATCGTATTATACACCCCCTTTGGTAGAGATATTCTTTTCTCTAGGTACTCTTAGTCTTAAGTCTTTAAGTCTTAACTTCATGACAGTTTTTTTTTATGAGCATTTCATTGGTTTCTAAGTTAGCATAACTAAGCAACATGAATACATGTGAAAAAAATTATCATTACTATTATTTCTATTTATACAACGATACAGGATCTCATACAATGAGGGGACCACTACGCCCCCTTATCTTAGTTACTTTTGAAAAAAAAAATACATTTTCTCTCATTTTCCAATATTCTAGATTTTCTACAAAATTTTCAGATTTTTTTGACGATTTTTTCAAATCGCACCGCTAAGCCACTACATAGAGTATTGGCAGCGGGCCGCTACGCACGCCGCTGCCACTATTTTTATCCTTAGTGGTGTTATCAGTTAACAGCATGGCCAATGGGTTGTCTAACAAGGGTGGTGGATAAAGAAATGTAGTTGCCCCTCTTCTGTTGTTGTAGCACATGGTATAACACTCCTATGCTATGCTTGGAGTCTTATGCTTCTTTATGACATTTGTATTGTGGTTGTATTCATGCTTTAATTTCAATCTCATTCACCAATTACCAATAATATTATATATAGGTATATATATCTATATAAACTTTCAGATGTATTGAAATATGCAATTAATCAAACTTACTAGTGAAATGTCCATTGAACTAGAACGACTTGCCTTCGTGAGTGCTTCATCAATTGACTTTTTTGCTGCAGAACTCATTGTTTTGAACAAATCCTTCAAAATAAAATCCAATCAAGCAATTAGGAACCAAATTATAAGACGTGGTTTCATCTATAAGGAAACACAAATAGGTCAATGTAATAGATCACCTCAAAAAGCAGAGAAATCAATTGCCCAGATAGCTCCAGCCGCTTGTTCCCTACATAATCCTGCCATTATTGAATAAAATAAATTGATTTATCTCAGATGTTCGTACACAGGTAGATCGGTGTATAATGTCAAGTAAAAGAGCCTATTTCACTCAAAAGGCTGCAAAGAAAAGAATAATTTTTCTACGAAATATTCCTAACATACAAATAATGAAAACATGCAAGAAACAACACACACAAAATGCTGGGATGCCTACTAAAGAAAATCAAGCTAGCCAAACCCAAATAGATAATCATTAAAAAACCAGATTGTTTACCAAATGGTCAAATTATAACTATTCAATAACAGAAATTACATTGGCCAAAAAAAAAACCCTAATCATAATAAAGTATAATAAATTAATAGGCAATTATAACAAAAGGTAAAAGAAATAAATAAAAGAACACCATAGAATCCAAATAAATTAATTAACAAAGGGTCCAAAATATGCCAAGGAGGTCAACAATGGAAGCTATCTTCTCACATTGGAAATTAATAGAAAACTAGCAAGGGAATAGGGGAATTTTGCATATGCTGTTCATATGACTTATAAACCCAGTTGTCAGCATCCTCATGTTAACCTAATCCACTAATCTGATATTGGCATCTGATGGCCCCTCATATAAATGCTCAGCCAATTGCACATGATTGCACCCATCACAAACTATGCAGATACAACATCAGTAACCCAAACATAATTGTTACACAAAACAAAATGAAGTAGACACGCCAAAACTTTTACCTAACAAGAAATGTTGTATTTTACCTTATCGTCAATGGTATCTGCATTCAAAATTGCTTCCAACATCCGCCTCAACATCACCCCAACATATATACATTTGGGATAAAAATCGCCTTGGTGAACCTATGAATATGAAAGCATCACAAAAAAGCAAAAAAGTGAATCAAGAAAAGAAGAGGATTCCAAAAGAACGTAAGATTTGGCACAAGACTCACCGGGACATTAGCAAGAAAAACATCATCAAGAATAGTCATCGGTGAAACCTAGAGAGGGGAGAAAGTTGGCAGGGAGGTAAGTGGTAAATAGTAGTCATACAAAAGATGCAGCAAGCATGAGAGAGAGAGAGAGAGAGAGAACCTTTTGATTTGTGAACCTTGACTTCACCACCTACAAGGTTTAACAAAATGAAAAATAAAAGACCATTATTGTGATGTTAACACAAAGCAAATTTGTACATTTGCATATCATAAAAAGTTCCTATTGTCATGCACATAACCATGAAAAAAGGACTTCATCTAACATGATTGTATATTCCAATGAAAATACTAACATTTTTCAACAGTAATGTACATTTTACTTCAGAAATGGTCATGTACATACAAGTCCTCATACAATAAGGAATTCATTTTTTTTTAACGGTAATACAATAAGGAAATCATCTAACATGATATGTACTCTAATGAAAATACAAGACCCTTTTTCATTGGTTGCGGTACATTTTACTTGAGAAAAGTTATGTATAATACAATAAGAAATGTGTGAAAAACTCAATGCCAGATAACACTGGTTAGCATTCATTCAGAAGAAACAACAAAGGATAGGACCTTGCCGTTTTCCTACCATTTGCATGGCTAGTGGAGGGGTTGAAAAGGGGAAAATAGAGGTACAGTGGAGAACCAGTTACCACTAAGGTGGAAAAAAGTTATGATTAACAAGTTACGTTTCAAAGGTTTTAAAATGAAATTAATAACAGTTGAAAGACTGAGATATAATTCAACATACTTTTTTCTCGAGCACACGCACATGTGTACACAAACACACAAGCACACATATACTAAAGGAGTAGGTAGCAAATACCTTTTTCTCAAGAAACTCTAGGGCCTGATATTGAGTATATATCCTCTCCGAGGCACATTCCTGAAAGTGAAACAAAATATATCACAATGAAAACAAAATTGCATCTATTAAGGATGAAAACTAATTTAGAATTAATTCAACTATAGCGAAGGATCAATAAATAATTCAAGCTATTAAGATGGAATAAAGAAAGCAAAACTGAAAAAAAAAATTGAGTTCTATATCATCATCAACAAATAATGCAATGAAGTCTCTATTGCCAGTTGTATGTGCATAGAGAAGTAATTTAATATGGCCAACAATATCAGAGCCATCATACCATCGAGCACATCTTTGAACTAAACCCCAACATTTTTAGTTTCATATCTTAAGTTTTTCATAGATTTTGAGAAATATGTGAAACCCAAATTAAAAAATTAAAAACAACTCAAAGAAAAAAAAGAAAAAAAAAAAAAAACACAACCTATATGTCTGCACTTTTGTGGGCCAACAAATTCATGATCCTAACCATTGAATATTCTCATATAAATTCATAAACCTCAAGAGTTGAAGTTTCATATCTTAGATCCTCATGGATTTTGAGAAAAATGTGAAAAACCCTATAAACAACGAAATCGCATATCATTTACTTACGTGAAAATGGCGCTTCCAACCATGCATAAAAGACAAACGACCCTAAATGAATTACTATTGCAAGACTCCAGATATTTTCACTTGTCATGATAATATTCTCACCATTCAAGGTACCTTAGCCCCCACTTTGGGAATTTACTATTAAAGTAAAAGAAAAGTAAAACCTCCATTTTAAAGACAAGAAAAGACTAGGGGGTCATATCAAAAGTACACAAATTCAAAATTCCCCCTTTCTTTCCAAAAAACAAAAAAAGAGTAAAAAAGAAACATCTTCCATCTACGAAATGACAAAAAAAAAAAAAAAAAAGCATTTTACACAAAAAATCAGAAAGATTCCTTATCAAGCCACTAAGAACAAAAGACCATCATAACCCCCTTATATTTTATTCTCTCTTGATTTGATGATTCAACTCACTTCATTCTACATGTGAAGTTCCCAAGAAAAAAGGCTAAAGGAAAGGTAAAGAAAAATTATGTAAGATTTCCTGTGATCCAAATATTTAAGCAAGCAGACCATGGGCCTACAGCTGGACTAATTAGGCCTAGGGATCCTCGATAAGCTACTGGCCCAAAGGACCTTGGTCTCGCCAATGAGTATGGTCTGATGGGCTGATGCACGGCATAAATCAATCTTCCCCAGACAAGAGTGAGAAAGAGAACTCAACGTGAATTTACATCAATCGAAAAGTCGAAGGTGTTGCTCAATAAATACATGCATAACCCCTTTGCTTCTTGCCCAAGCTAGGATTTGGAATTATCAAGATATGAAACTTTCAACCACTTTTTTTCAAATTTCTCAATCTCTTAGTTAATCATAACACCTCTTCTGCTATTTACATAACATGAGCAAAATATGTCCAATGTCTAAACTCTTTAGTATACAATTTCACAACAAATGCCCATGTCACTTTTTCAATCGTTAAGGTCTATGACCTTTACCTGAATGGATGGCAGCAGGAGGCCACTGTATCTAGGATCTCTGCCAACCATCTGCACCACCTCCTGATCACTCTCCATACCCATAGCCTTCATGATCACCATAATAGGAATCTGCAAAACCCACCACAATAAAGTAAACAGACTTTGTCATAGGAAACTCCCAAAGAAAATGAAGATTTCAACAAGATACCAATTTAGTAAATTGATTGAGCTGCAAATATATCCTCTCTTTCTCCATGACAATAACAGTCTTGCTTTTCCGCTCGTGTGTGCTGCTCGTGACAGATGCTGATACACTACTCAAAAGAAGCAAACAATCTATTAAAATGCTGAAATTGTGCCAACTTATTTTCAGACTGATTATTGAGCCAAAATGTCGAAAGCATCCAACAACACTCATACACAGCAACCATATCAGTTAAATGATTTAAATTGGAAAAGAAAGTCCGCATGCTAAAAAGGTTCCATTATATAATAAGTTGCCAACAGAAAAACATTTCGAACTGAGAAAAATAAAACTTGAAACATACTAATCACATCAAGCATGCCTTCTTCATGATAAAACTACTAAATCAGGAAAAAAGTTATGACTTCATTTAAATTGATAACTGATCGTGTTGAGTATCACGCCCAACAAGGATAAATAGCTCAACAGAGGCTACAGATCACTCTCAAGTCTCAAGCATAAAAAAATAAAAAATAAAAAACCAGCTTCTTCATCTGCAACAATAAAAAGGCTTTCTAAGTATGCACGATATTCTCAAATTGCTAACCAATACACCCAAAATTAACTACTTAATACACCCCCCCTCGGATTCAAAGCACGCACCCGCACAAGATGCAGCATGGGGCGTTTTTTTGCTCTGCACGGATTCGAACCCAAGATATGTTGCCTCAGATACCATCTCACGTTGCTAACCAATACACCTAAAATGCCTAGGCATTAGAGGTGCAGCAAATTAACTACTTAACAGATGTGTCCACCATCAGTTCATAACTAGTTCACATTACGGACAACAATTACTGTTTAAGGGCAATCCCTATAATCAATAAGTCAAATGAACGAATGGCTTCTATTGGGTAAATCCAGAAAAATACTGATGACACTGTGTCACAGATGACTAACGAGCAAAACAAATGCTTCCAAGAGATAATAAACAAGAACTAACATGTGATTATCTAGACTTCTAATCAAAATAAAAGGGTTGTTGATATCAGTACAACCTAGGGTCTGCCAAGTACATATAGAATATAAATGGGAAATGCCTCCCCCTTTTACACTTGCATGGAAACAACTGACCACTCCCCCCCCCCCCCCCCCCCGCCCCCCTTCTTCTTGAATGGTAACTTACCGCCCCTTTTTGTCTGTATCAATAATAATTCGGTTCTTGGAAAGCTGTTCTTGAATCATAAGCACCTGCAAAAAGCATAACATCAAATTTATACTCCAAAATATTAATCACCAAGTTGAACGAAAAAATGAAAACAAAAACAATATTAATACAAACTAACAAAGGCTACAATAGAACTGATAATCGACATATCTTGTTTGAGATTGTCTCCACGTGAGGATTAAAGACTAGAAACAACCATGTATAAGCAACTCAAGTGCTACAAGCACACGAAGCTAGAAGGAGCCAATAATAAAGACTTGATATTAGAACTGATAAGTAGATTGTAAATGACAAAAAATCAAACGCAGTTAGAGATGAGAAGCAGAACTCAGAAAGCATGGACTGACCGTGGCGTGGTGTGATGGTGCTGACAATTATGCTGGTCATGGTGCTAATGGTGATAGTGATGAGTAACTCTAGAATTCAAACAAAAAGTGGAAGTTCAAAATAAAATGCAAAAAGGAAATAATCAACAAGTTAAGCAAAATTCAAAAGCTCATCATCATCGTTTACGTGCTCCAGGATATGAATGAGAAGATGATGTAAAACATCAAAATATGAATGAGAAAAAAAATGCAAAATTTCTGACAAGATGTGAATTAATTTATGTTATTTCTCAATAAAGCCAAAAAGGAAGCGTTAAATGTTAACCAAAAGAGGGGAAAACAAATATAAACAACCTTTGATGGTTTAATTGAACACAGAGGAAACAAATAACTAACATTCAATTGTCCAAAAATTGAATAGGTATGCATGTCTTTATCTTTTTTATCTGTTAACAAGAACGAGTTTCACCCATACTTTGCTCAAATTCAATGTTAAAGAGGAGCAAGAGGCAAGCCAAGGCCACAACAATTGGAGGGTCTTATGCAGTCAGAAAGGGCAATACTGTACGGAATTTCATCAAGTTCAGTGGAAATTAGAAACCCCAATGAGGCAGAGTTCCTAGACAGAAGTTCCTAGCCCATGTGCTTGGCAGACAAGAAAACGGTAGATCATCGCTTATTGAATTGTAAAATGGCATAAGGGCTTTGGTCAGAAGTTCTGAGATGGTTTGATTGCAGTTGGGCTCATCCTAGATCTATCCTTGGGTTGATTGAGGCATGACGCTTGGAAGTTGGATCTGATAAACGGTAATGTGGAGGATTGCCTTTCCGGCAGTTTTATGGATCATCTGGAACAAGAGGAATTAGCAATGTTTTGAGGACTCCCTCTCTTCAGCTGAGGGTCACACTTACAGGCTGAAGTTCACCATTGCTTCATAAGTGTCTGTCCTTGCTCCATTCCAAGGGATTCCTATCGACCTTTTGTGGAGGAATCGAAGGGTCAAGGGAGGTGGCCCTTCCTTTAAAGGGTTAGCAGCAGTATGCGAGCTGTTTTAGTCCTTGTTTCTTGTGTTGTTACTTTTGTAGGGAGGTCATGTTAGTGGTTGTTGCTTTTGGTGCTTTTTTTTTTTTATTTCCTTTTGTTTTTTGCTTTTCAGTATAGCTCGTGTACTGTGAATTAATGTTAATATTCAAAAAAAAAAAAAAGTTCCTAGACAGGAGAGAGTCACTCTTGATAATCACAACTTTTATAAAGAGTCTTTCTTAGATGGGATTAACTCAATCTGGTTCAGCAGGAGAAATTGGGACCCAAGTTGTGAGTTGTGACTTTTAGCTTCCATCGCAACTGAATTTAAGTCTTTCATTCTTCGATCACAGGTTTCCTCTGTAGATGTCAAAAGAGAGGGACAAAAATTGGTAGATGAGGATAAGTTGATTTTAAACAATTCCATCACTACTGCAGGATACAATTTTTTGGGGTTAGTTATTCATCTTATACTGCAGACTTTTTGTGCTTTCCACACAAGATGAAATCTCGTTACTGATCTAGATAGATATAAGTAGAGAGATGATCTAGATAGATATAAGTAGAGAGAGGGGGGGAAGGAAGAACAGAGCTTCGCCTTTCGTCTATAATGCACCCAGATGATTCTAACTTTGACCCTTAATGAGTAGATTGCTAGTTCACTGCTGCAAGTCATTTAGCAATTGGCAAAATTCCACCAAGACATTCCCAAGAAAGTCCTTTCCATACATTCATACACCTATCAATTTATTTTTTTTTTTAATGTTTACAACTATCATTTTTGTTCCTAAATATATCTCCATCTGACCAAAAAACCATGTATATCTCTCTTCAAGGCTGGACCTTCAAACAATTACCGTAATTCAAAAACTTACATTTTTTATGCTTAAATTGTTCCTTGGCAATATTATTAAAAAATATATATATTCCCTGGTAATATATGTGGAGAATTCAAAAGATTTATGTATCCAGACATGATGCAATCCGAGTGCATCATGGCCCTAAAAGTCTTAAGAGGCCCGCAAACAGCCCTACATTGGGCCAACGCAATGAACTTAGCCCATTGGATGGCCACACTAGTGAGCACAACTACATCCACCTTTTTAGTATAGAAAAATTCATATAAGATTGGTTAGATTTGCATTCTTAGTTTATTAAAATTCATAAAGAGATTTTTTGGATCTACATTCTTAGCTTGACAAAGTCTATGAGGGTTTCCTAAATCTAGAAAGATAGTTAATTGGCATGTAACAAAAAAGAGAGAGGAAGAAAATCCTATTGAGAGAGAGAGAGAGAGATTGGTA
Organism: Cinnamomum chago; assembly: GCA_038049695.1. NCBI lineage: Eukaryota > Viridiplantae > Streptophyta > Magnoliopsida > Laurales > Lauraceae > Cinnamomum > Cinnamomum chago. Next base: position 121,689,412 of record CP142451.1, read on the forward strand.
TATTCATATCCTATTTGGGATCCCTAAAATAGGTGGGCTGTCATCTCATCCTCAATAAATTCCCTTGTTTCTCTCATTTATGCATTTAATGAAAATTAGCTCCTCCCTCTCATCTTTGTGATTGCATTGAGCAAGTATCCCCCTATATGTGAAGATTCCTTGAGTGGTGATGATTTCAAATGCTAGAAAATTCATGTTGAAAGTGTGAAGACTCCAATCGTTCCCAGCAAGTTATATCAAAGCATTACTAAAAACCATTACAGAAAGCAAGGAGATTAAAAAAATAACCATATATAATTCTTCTAATTTGAATCTTTCAAATGTATAAATAGATATATGTGTGTATATATATATATCTTCTAATTTGCAATTCTAAAAAGATTTTTCTTCTAATTTGGTTCTCAAGAGCATGCCAAAGAAATTAAGTACATAGCCACTTCGCTAGATGTACAGTAGGCCAATCATTAAGGCTCCATACTTAAAGAAACAACAGCAAGAAGATATCTTCAGAAAGTTCATTATTTTATCAGTATCTTCATTAGATTATCATTGGGAATGGAGATTGAAATTACATTATGTGCATCAGGCATGAAAATCATTCATTCCATATCTTAGTTTTAGAATCTTAAACATGCAAGATCCTTACTGAGGTAGTAAGATCCCTTGGGGTAATTGTTTATTGCATTGCTTTAGATTTACATCTACAGTGGGGGGAAAACTGGGAGAATAAAGCATATCTAACCCTCAAAAGTTCCACAAACAGGTCAGCCTAGTTGTGGTCCAAGTCAACTACAGTCTCAAATTAAAAATGTACAGTTACCCAATAATGGAAACCTATGGCTCCAAGCATGTTCCATAACTGTCTGCCAATGGGAAAACCTTAGCAGATTAATGCTTGGTGAAGTACTAGGCAACCTTTAATACTCAGAATTTTTTTACCTTCTTAATTGTTTTTATAAACAGTAATATTTTTTTTCTCTTTTTGTTAGTAAGCAGATAACAGTCAGAATATTACCTTCTCAGTGCCTTTAACAATAAAATACCCACCAGGATCGAGAGGGCACTCACCTACAAAGAAAAATGACAAATAAAAGAACATTCACCAAGGAGAATAACATTCCATCGAAAAAAACTGAGCTTGTAAAGCCTTTAAAGAACAAACCCAGGCGAGCAAGTTCATCATCATCCAACCCATATAAAACACAACGGCGACTACGCAGCATGATTGGCATATTCCCGATCACATGACCTTTCTGCAACATCAAGTTCCACAAAAAGCACTCAAACACAACATTCACAGAAAAAGACAATTACAGGTGATAAAATTCCTTGACTACCTTAATTTCGGTCTGAATAGGATTCCCTCTGGTGTACTCTATATCAACTTTAACGGGAGCAGCATACCTACAATCAACAGCATTTTGTTTCAGTGTTTGCCTTTTCAACCGGTCCATATAAGCCCCAAAAACAAATAAATTGCTAACATCAGACAATGGAAAATCATCCTTCCTTGTAAACCATTTTCATTCTCTACAATCTGCATAAATATACCCTAAAGGATGAAGAACCACAAAGCAACCATCAAACAAACAATCTCCTTTATTAAACCCACCCATCACCCTAGTAAATAAAACCCTACTAACGTCTTGTTCCCATCTACACAAATCTTTAACACTCCTCGAAGAGAACCCGCATTACCATGAATTCCTATAAACAAGCCTCATTCAAGTATAACATGAAAAAGCAACCATCAAACAACCCTAGTAAATTAAACCCTACTAAAGTCTTGTTTCCCATTAGAACCCACATTACCATGAATTCCTATAAAAGTCTCATTCAAATATAACATTAAAAAAATAACAACAATACAGGGGGGGGATTACGTCGTGTCGGAGAGGCGGCAGCGTTGAGGAATGAGGGGCTCTCTAATGTGGTCCTCTTCCACCGACGGGCTTTCGACGTAGATATCAAGAAACCTATACAATAGATAAACGTATATTATTATGAGTAAGAATGCTAACAAATTGAACAGATTTCAGCTAAAATCTAATACATACTTTAGGTATATCTTGGGATTGATATCTGAAACGATCCGCTCATTGTCTTTGGCGTGAATTATCTTCTTGATCTCGCAGTTGATGAAGTAGTTGAAGGAGTCAAGGTGTTGCTTCACCAGCCCGCGAACCTATCATGTTTACAAGTTATTACTTCTTTTTTTTTCTCTATCAGTAGCAGTAGAGATTAGAGACTAGAGAGAGAAAACGTGAATATATGAATTTGAAGCAAACGCACAACAGAAGAAAGGGATGCAAAAAGGACCTTGAGGAATTCGGGAAGGAGCTGGTACTTGTCGACGGCCGATTTCACAGGAGCAGCGAGGGATTTCATGGACATGCGAGATGGAATGCCTTTGCTACTGCTTTTTGGGATGAAAATATTAGGATGGTAAGAGATGAAGATAGTGACAATGGAATGGTAGAAGTAGAAGAAGAAGAAGAAGAAGGAATTACGTACGTATCGTCCTCATCGGGAACTGCCATTGTTTTGTTTGCTCCTGAGCTTTTTGCTCTGCAATTCTTCTCCTTAAACCCTACTTAAACCTCGCCACCTCACCAGTCGGGTTTTAGATGGGTTGGGTCGGCTACCACTTGAACTCCCCCAAGTGCGCATGGTTACAAAGTCCTCCCCGTTGTGAAATAAAGGTCATGTTTGGCGACTAAATCCCCGATAAAAAGATTTTCGCTTTTCACATAATTATCGAAAACCTAGGTTTAGCAATTTTAAGTATCTAGCGATTTAGACATATATAAAGCATGCTTGGTAACAGATGAAGAATTCATAGATATGATGATTCTTCACTACCATTAAAATAAGGATTCTTCATTCGGAGTTCGTATATTTGAGGATTTTATATTAATATTGGTGTGTATCGATGCATATAGTTGAGAAAAATAGGGTTAGGGGTATAAATCCACTTAAGTAAGGACTTTTAAATCTTATAGGAGATGGTCGGATCTGAAAATCCTAACAAATAAAGATTTTGATTCATCTAAATCGTCGAGAATTTACAATTATCAAATATGGATTTACCACAACATAAGGAAAATCGAAAATATTTTCCCTGAATATTTGGTTGCCAGACATGACCATAGAGATCCCCATTTGTGTGGATTTTCAAATCGGACCTCCCCTAATAAGATTTGAAAATCCTCACTTTTGCAAATTTACACTTAAATCAACTTTTCTCATATATATGCGTCAATATACATCGAAATTGATGTAAAATCTTCAGCTAAACAAATCTTCAACAAGGAATTATTATTCCAAGGGCAATAATTAATCCTCATATCTATGGATTCCTCTCCCCATGCATTATCCATGTCTCATGAATGGGAAGGCATAAAGGTATGTGTGGTTCTTCAAAAGCTATTGACTGCTTTTGTGACTTATATGTAATTGTTTTAAATAGAGTGTTTCAGGCTCAAAGTTGGACGTGGATCCTGAAGCGCTAGTCTAATTTAAAGAAAACTTGTGATGGTGACTTGAATTTATGGGAAATAGCGAGAGTATGTACTGGGGTGGGGATGGGGCCCTCAATCTTCCTCTTAAATGACCCTCACCAATCTTGCTTTGGCTGGAGATGGACTCATTATCAAATTAATCATGTGCCAAACACCTTCCATGTAAAATATTAGTTTGACTTTGACCATATATAACATGCATTCGATGTACTTGATAAAATTTATTGTGGCCAATCCACTGATAGCTCATTAGTGGGACCCTCCTTAATTGTAGCGTTGATGGTGTGGGACTTGAAAAGGGTACGTGGGAATTATCTTAGAGAGAGAGAGAAATCCTACTGTGAGCCCAAAACATATTATATTAAAATTCTATTATATCCCCTGTAAAATATAAACATTTTTAGAGATTCTAAATGGATGGATCGCGTTGTAGATAAAACACATTAATTCTTCATAATATTTTGTTCAAGTGTACTAAACTCAGTAGATGTTGCTGTGAAACCAAAACATATGACGAACATTTGAGCTTCATTGTAGATATTAACACATCATTCTTTTATTATATTAATTTAAATATATTATTTTTATTAAATTTAGTGCAAGTTTAAGATATATATTACACTCAAATTGTGCCAGCCGGATGGCCGAGAGAGCATTTATTTCCTTTTCCTTTTGTTTGCTGAAGCACGCCCAAACATCCGCACTCCAACTTCACCTCAACTCACACACTCATTATCCAACCAGTTGAGTTGTGCCGCTCTTCTTATTTTTCTACATTTATGTATTAGAAACTCAAAATTACGGACTCTTATTCACACAACCACAGCTGAAGACCCTCTTTTCTGGCAATATTAGTACCCTATTTTGATTTTTTCTATATGTATTTGCATGTTTGGCATCTTTATTTGCATCCTCTATTTTTCTAAATCTCTAAAGCATGTAGAGGTTTTGAAAGATTGAGTGTTTGGTATCTATTTCCAGCCTCAGGCAAAGTCTCTTAAATCCATATTTCCTTGTCCTACCCACTTGAAAAGTAGAGGAAAGAAAAAAGAGGCAGATGCTAGTCCACAACGCTCGGTCTGATTTTTTTTTATATTTTTTTTTAAATCTAAAAGAGTAAATCAAGATCAAAACCGTTGAAATTGTTCTTAAGATCAAGCACGGCCATGAGACTAAATTTCAACAATTGGATCATCACCAATCTTGACATACGTGCAAAAAATGTGAACCATTGGATGAAATTCTCTAGATTATGTGGGCCCCCAAATGCAATATCCAAACTGTTAGATCTCTTTGGAATGATGAATATGGAAATGAGTTTAAATTTTAAGGCTTAATACCCTATGAATTTTAAGATATTTGCAAAACAATATCAGCCATTGTAGTAATATGCCTTAGTCTATAATCAATCACTTTTCCTCTATTTTTCTTAATTATTTATGGGATGAAAAATCATAATCCAAACCGTTTGAAATGTTCATAAGGTCAAACACGGCTATGATACCAAGTTTTAGCCGTTGGATCATCATCAATCTCAAGAAATGTGCAAATAAAAAAAAAAATGTGAGCTATTTAAGAGTATTCTTTGGATTATGGGGGCGCCAATCACAAGTTCCAAGCCATTAGACCTATTTGGAAGGCTAAACATGGCAATGGCATCAATTTTCAAGGCTTGATATATTGTGAATCTTGAGAAATTTGTGAAAAAAGCTTCAACCATTGATTTTAAAAAGTCTACTTAAAATAGATAATTGCATTTCCAAATAGTCCTTTTGATTATAACCTCTTTTTTGTATGGCTCTATTTTGATGGATCTATCCAAATAAGAGTAGAGATACCAAATGAGCCCTTAAAAATACTCTACGAAAAAAAAGAGAAAATGAAAGTGTTATAAGATATGTACCATGGGCGGATGCCCATATGAGATGAATTAGGATTAGAATCCCATTGTAATTAGGGTGTTCTTGAATGAGGTTACTTCCCTTGTAGAAGAATATCTCTCTTTCTTCCTATTCATATCTTGAATCTGCGTAGAGTTTAAAATATATAAAGGTTTTTAACCTTGGAACTGAGCTGTTCAGCATTTTACACATGAAAACTTAGGTGTTGTAGAGATCACTAATGAAAATATACTTCCAAACCAACATGATAATGTGTTTCACATGTGTATATTTTACCCATTTTCACATCCATTATGCAAAAGGCAAACGACCCTAAGAACTTGGGTTTACTGGAGCTTGGTCCTAGGATTTATATTGTTTTCTGGGTTGGCCATGCTTGTGTGCAGCCACCCTTTTTTTTCTTTTTGGGTGCTCAAGTGGAGATTTATTAGATGAATTGCAGTCCCTTATCATGAACCTGGTCTGAATGATCAGAGAACTCCAAATTCCAGCTACTGCTCAATGGCTAAATCAAGTCCTGTGAGCAGGCCTGGAGCTCACTGTGCATAGGTTCATCGGCTCCACTTGGAACTGTGCATGGCACAATTAACGGTCCCCATATTGTCCCTGAGATCACCTCCAAAGACAGCATACTCTGTAAACAACATGCACACAAACTATGATGCATGAATACTTCAAAATGGACAATGTATCATGTCGATATTTCACTTTTTTATGTGAAAAATCCGCATCCATGCCGTGTCTATAGCGTGTTCTTGTCGTATCCATCCATGCCACATCTGTGCATCATAGCACAGAGATAGTTAATGAGACAAGTTACCACTTATGTATAAGGTTGACCACTTTGTTGAGGATTGTGAGGGAATGGAGTGGGCAGGATTCAAAGATGAAAAGAGTTGACTAGATTTCCAATATTTGCCATGGTATGGTGGGGGGCATAGTGTGAGAGTTTGGATGAGTGCCAAAACCAGTTGCCTAGTGGTAAAGGAGGCTGGGTTTGGGAATTACTGAAGCCAACACTGGCTGTGTGAAGGTGGTACTTTGGAAAAATAAGTGGTCTGTTGTTTCACTTCACTTCGGTTGCCTACAGAGAATGCAGGTGACTAGGTGAGGGTGGCGTGTGCAGCCACTTTCTTCCGCATTCTGTAATGCAGTATGATTTCATTTTTCAAAACGACATTCACTCTTTGCGGTTTCATTTTTCATTTTCTGGCGCGGAATGCACAATTTGGGCAATAGATGCATGTTTCTAGCAGTGACAACTACTTCTATGCTTCCTGCAAAGTCAATGGAACACAACTTCACACCACAAATAAAAGCTACAGAAAATGCCAATATGGAACCAGAGAAAAAATTGCTCCACCCAGAATTCATATTCATTTTCACAAAAAAATGTGACACACAAACATGCCTCCACCACAATATAGAAGTAGACAGCTAAAATGCTGCAGCAATTATCCGTTTCAGCATTTCTAACAAACCTATTCAAATGTTGCATTATTTTTCCCTTTCTGCATTTCTATTAAAAGCTGATTACAGCAGACTGGTTATGACTTGGAGCAGGTTAAATCAGTTATGACTTGGAGCAGGTTAAATCAGCTTGTGAGGACTAGATTGAATAAATCAGCTTTTCCATACTTAAATAAATTAAAATGACAAGATTATGTAAAAAGTCTGCCCTGGAATTGCAACCAACTCCAAACCAAAGAAGCACAACTGCTATATGCAAAAGAATACCACAAGAAACTACCAGTCTTCAATTCAGTGAGGCTAAAGCATGTAAAAAATAACACAAACTAATTACATTAAATGCAACTAAATTAAAAAGAAGAGTACATTAGGATGTATCATCATGTCAAACTATCTGAAAATGTTTGTGGGGATATCTTAAAAGAATTAAAGAAAAGGCCTATCAAAAAGAAAATAAATAAGAAAGAGAAGCACTGTCACTAGTAGTAGTGACACTCTTCTTACTATCCATTTTCACAGGCAATTAACATGATTAAATCCACCAGAATATCCAGTATCACTATCACTTGCACACAGACCATGAGTCCCATTCCCCACAAAAGTCACTGAGAAAAGAGGAAAACAGCTATCAAGACCTCTCAAAAAGCTGCCTTCCTATGCAATATGGTTCATTGAGTTGTCACACTCTTTGCAAGATTCCGAGGCTGGTCGACGTTGTATCCACGTAGAACAGTTAGATGATATGACAACAACTGTCAAGGGGGAAAAACAAGAAGAAGAAGATGTGAATTTTAGTTTATCTTGCACGTATTGAAGAAGTTCATTGAAGAAAAGAATATCACACATCTAAATTTTGCAAGAACAAGAAAATGATATTTTGATGCAGTCAGTTCATCTTCACATGAGAGAGAACAAAAACAAATTTGCACTCAAATGACCTTGAACAGATAAGTCGTATTTATCTTGTGTAATCTTTTTGTTTTGGGTATAAGTCTTTTATACCCTTGTTGGATCAATTATGCCACCATTTTATATGGTGAAGAATTGTGAGCCATGGATGAAAGGGTTAGGATGATTAGATGGGGTTATTTTTTGTACATAGGAGTGCCCCAACCAGATCTTTCAAAATATTGGGGTTTGAGGTGGGGTGGGTTTTTATTTTTTGGGGTGGGTGGGGGCAACCCCACATGGCCCCTCAGGTGGTCCCCACAGTAGGGTTCACATGGAAGCTTTGGAACCACTGGCAATTTTTGCTCTCTGATGAAGGCATTTCCTCACACAAAAAGATGGGAGGCTCCTAGTTCTAGTAGTGAACACAATGCAATTTTGCTGGGGGATAATCTGCCAAAAGCAGCTCTTTCCAGTCTGTCAAAATTTATGCAAATATTGGACATAAAAATGTTAGCACATGAATTAGAAGGCCAGTAATATTTAGGATAGATGATGTTCCATGGAAGCAAGGAGTCAGCATTCACCATCCTCCTAAAGACACATATAAGTTGCCTTTTTTATATTGAAGTGCGAATTTATCTAAAATTGTGTTAAACCAGATGATTGAAACCATCCTGCCAGTGGACTTTGCCATTGAATGTGAATAATTGAACTGGCTTTTCAATCCATTTACAATGCAGATGAGGTGGTTAGTATCATCCAGTCGGCACAACCTTTTGGACTAAAATCTATTTACAATTTGAACAGCCGAATGAACAGAATGGATCCCATCATTGTTCACCACATGCACATCTAAATAAAAGCTAGATAGAACAAAACTACATCCATGAACAAAACTGTACCCATTTTAAGTGTCTACGGAAATGATACCTGCAATGGTACTATATTAACAACAGGTTGAAGACAATCCTCAACCTGAGGAACTTCTATTACTCTGCAGGACCCATTAGAGCACACCAATGGTCCCTCTCCTTTTGAGCACATCACTATCAGGCGACCCTTACGAGCATGAAGCTGCTGGATTACTGATTGTTGCTTACTGTGACAAAACACCGAAGCAATATGAGTACAAACTAAGCAAGGATATCATCTGATTTATCTTTCCATCTGATTGACTGCAGGAATATAGTTACCTGAAGCAAGCATCATGTGTGGCGATAACAATTATAGGGAGAGTTTCATCGACTAACGCTAATGGGCCATGTTTCATTTCACCCGCAAGTATTCCTTCACTGTGCATGAGAGCCACTTCTTTCACTTTCAAAGCACCCTCTAAAGCTGTTGCATAGTTGTAACCTCTGCCAAACATGAGAAGAGACTGCTCATCCATCAACAATTTAGCCAGATCCTTCATTTCATCATCAAGTTTCAAGACCTCTCTAACTTTGTCTGCCAAAAGAAATAGAACCAAGAATGCTTCAACAATTAGATTCAGTTTTGATATAAAAAAAACTAACTCTTCTATCACATAATATCTTTAGCTATCACCCACAAAATGACAGAAGGTTTACACTGAAACATACTTGGCAAGCCAAACAGTCCATCAATAACAGCCTCTCTTCTTGCTTGACTCGATATTGTGTCATCTCCAATAGCCAAAGCCATCATAGCCATTACTGCTATCTGACTTGTATATGCCTGTCAATTACCGTGAGAACCATGTTAGGTAACCACCATGCTACAACATGCATATCAGACAATATATAGATAAAAAAATTACCTTGGTACTGGCCACACCAATCTCACACCCAGCATTTATGTGAACACCACAATGAGTATTCCTTGCTATTGCACTACCAACAGTATTTGTTATGCCAACACATAGTGCCCCATTCTCTAAGGCATACTGTAATGCAAGCAAAGTGTCTGCAGTTTCTCCAGACTGACTGACAAATACTGCTGTATCTTCTCTGTATATTGGACCCTGTCTGTCCAACAGATCACTTGCAATCTCCATGGTAACAGGCACACCTACTTTCCAAATTGAACAATTAGTAAAAATAAAAGCAAAAGTTGCATCATTCATCAACTACTTTAGTTGATGTCTTGCATGATCCTAGGCCTAATGGTACATATGGTATCCTGTGGCCTGCACTTATGTAACTGATAAGATGGTCCCCCTCTGTATTCTTTTTTTTTTTTGTTACCTCAATTGGAAAATCCTATCCATCAAACATCAGGATTTAAGTTTGTTGAATGTTAAAACCACTTTTGTATTCTTCCCAATAACCATTTATCCTCAAGCCCACAAATGAAGGACTAAAAATAATTATATCAACTAGTAGACTCAAAACTGGAGGAAATCTGGAAGCTTCAGAAATGGGAAGACTCACAAGAAATAACAAAGGAGAATTCACCCAGCTTTCTGAAGTTCAACAGGATTTCTAGATTCTTATAAAGCAGAAGTTCTTGCATTAAAGAAGGTTCGAAGATTTAAAAATTATATTATCTGGGTCCCATAGTAGAAGAATGTGATAACATTGATGCAATTGCATGAGCCAAACAAAATCAAAAGTACCTTGGCGGTTTCACTTTGGTTTCATGGAAATTAAATCAGTGGCAAGGGAGATTTAACTTTCATAACTTCACATTCCAAGGAAAACCTAAATGGAAGAAGATTTTCTAGCCAAATTTGGGGTGTCCAGGGAGAACTTGTATATCACTCACTCCTTACCAGCAGAGACGAAAGTGGTTGGGTTCGGGACCTCGGGTTGGATCAAGAATGTACCCGTACTGAAGTCAAATTTACCATACCTGAACCCATACCCAAATCAGGTTTGGTTTACAGGACCCCACCTGTACCCCAATTCAAATTAAAAACCTGAACCCAGACCCATAATCAAATAAAGGGCTTGGATTCAGCCCAAATACAGGCCCAGTTACTTATGTACCAATATAAGCTTATATTATATATGTACATAATATATGGCTGTAGCATGAGCTGTTTGGGGCCACAGGTACGGAAATAATGGGCCTGAGTTCAATTTGGGCCTATGCAATGGACCCAGACACCAACCCAAATTAAAATCGCGTCCAAATCTTGGACCCATACCCCCCTTTTTCAGTGTGAGTCCTTTGGGTACAAGGGGATCCCCATTTTCATCTCTATTTTCCATATACCTTGATGTAAATTTGCTGAAACCATCATCTTGTTAGACTCCACTTGTATGAAAGCACACTTGGTTCTTTTAGGGAGGAAAAAAAAGAAAAGGAAAGAAGAGGCCAAGAATATGTAAAAGGTGACAAAACCAAATGGTGTTAACCAGATTCCAAGGGAAAAAAATTGTGCTAACCAGAAAGTTCTTCCAGAAATGGTCTTGCAGCTAGAGCTGCATTATAGCTTGTACCACAACCAATGAAGACAATGCGCCTGCTTCGTCTAATTGTTTTCAGGTGATCATTGAGCCCACCTAAAAGAACACTCTTAGCTTTAGAAGAATCACCGCATATAAGTCTCCCTCTCATTGTTGTTGTTAGAGACTCTGGTTGTTCATGAATTTCTTTTTGCATAAAATGCTCATAATTCCCTTTCTTTATTTGCTCAACCTCCATCTCAAGAACAGACAATGCGCGTTGCACTGATGCAGGTCTAGGAAGATCTCCATGATTTTTGGCCTTGTTGTAGTCAAACTTGAGGATTGATACGCTTCCATCCTGAATGACACCATCAATATTAAGCACATTTCCAATTTTTATGGGTTAAAATAAGTAATAGGAAGCAAAAATTTGAACCTGCACAGCATAATTATCTTCAACAGCATGTTGGGTGGATTAACATAACTTGTATAACAGACAAACTACTGCAGCTCTCCAGATCATTGTAACGGAGCAAGAATATGGGACTTCTAGTATGTAACACCTAAAAGACAAACTTTGATGAATGTGCAGAGTTTGTCACTTCTTTTTATCATGTCAAGTGAAAAAGAAAAGGCAATATGTAATGGAAATATCAATATCAAATACTGAATCTTACACAAAAGGCCACAAATCAAAGCAGTGAAATTAACAACCAACATTCCCACGACATGTATAGTACACTCAGTATTATAAAAAGAGATACCTCCCAAAGGGAACAACACAGATGCACTATTCCACAAATCTAAATTTCTTTTAAATTTGTAAGAAAGTACCTTAAGATGTACCACTTCATCATCTTCAATGACCAACACTTTTTTTGTGTGTTCTATGAGAGCATTGGCGTCACTAGAGAAGAAGAGCTCTTTGGGCTGTCCATCCATTGTGGGAAATTTAGAATCATGAAATGATGTTCCACCATTTGCATCTTCACTTAATTCCTGTAATAGCAATTTTTGCATGTTTTAAACCAATCAGAGCTTGAAAGAAAGTTTTGAAGGAAACCAATGACTCTTGTATGATTCCAACGTAACTTATGCAGTACACAACATCGGGATTGATAAGAAATAGATCCTGTCATATTTTCTAGTATGCAAGACCATAAAAGAATCAGCGACTCATGTATGATTCCAACATAACTTACGCAGTACACAACCTCAGGATCAATTAGAAACAGATACCATCACATTTTCCAGTATGCAAGGCCATAAAAGAATCAGTGAACTTGGTAGAGAGATGTTTCTCCAACAAAAAATCGAATAGCATTGGAAAAGCAAGGGTTAATATGGTTCCAGTACCCAAGAGCTGCCAAAAAAAAGTTAAACATTTGACCTTCACTTTTATTAATCTATCTACTTCTTTATTCTTATTGAATGGTATTTGACATGACTTTTCTAAATGAATCTGACTATAATTTTTACAGGTGAAGAGTTGTTAGTTACTTGATCTAACTGATGCACAACAGTACGAATAACGAATATTTCATCATCATTAGAAAAACAACAAGCACAACACTTCACTTTGATTATTTTCCATTTTACACAGAATGACCAAATTGTTTTTACAGATGAAGAAAAGGACAAAAGAGAGCCATCTCTCTTCATGTGGAATGGTACAAATTTTTCAAAGTGAATAAGTCACAAGTGATGAAAAGGAAAAAATATGGAAAACTCCAAAGTAGGAAATGAATGCTGGAATTGATGCAAGAAACAAAGGACGAAATTCCTCATTTTGCAACATTGTATAAAGTATTCATGAAAAACAGGAAACAAATGTGAGAACAGGAAGCAGGAAACCTAGGTGTCTTTGAAGAAAATAAATTTTCAGGTCCAATGGGGAAACCAAGATAGAAAAACCAAAATAAAATGAGATTTGAAGAATATATTTCTAATAAGAAGCAAATTAACACCCCCTTAAAATCCAACAATCTGATCATAGAAAGGAGGAAAATTAAGCATCGCAATTATTACAACTTACTTTGACACCAAGAAGCAATGGACTGCCACGTTTGCATGCAATCAACTCATTTGGGTAATGTGGGCTTTTGAATATGAGTGCATATGCTCCTTCTAGATGCCTCATAACTTCTAAGACAACTTGACTGAAGGTTACAGTCTGTTCACCTGAAACATAGGCATCATAGACGGACAGGCAATAATAAGATTCGGGAACTACAAATAAAGAGATTTCTTAGCTCCATAAGCAGCTATATTATCCATGGTATAATATACAACATTAAAACAAATCCTTCATTTATACTTTTGAGATATAAACTAATATGATTACCTTTTTCTGTCTTTGCCTCATCAAAAACAAATTTTGCAAGCTTTGGAATCACTTCTGTGTCAGTATCTGATTCAAAGTTGAATCCGTGCCGGATTAATGTCTCCTTCAAGACCTAATGGGAAACAAAAAAAGTTAAAATGTCAGACAAACCCCCACTCTGTCTCAGCTCTCAACTCAGTGCTAAAAGCATGAGACAGACTCCTAAAAGTCATGAGACAAGCTGTTACCAAGTTAGTAAAACTCAGGTCTCAGTTGAAATTAAGACAAAGAAATGTGAGGGCTGGATATCCAGGCAGCACATGCATATGTTATGCAGGCAAACAAAGAAATTCCAGTTTGCAACAATTGGGGTCAATTTAAATACCTCTAAATATCTCCTAATGCTAGAAATATGATAAAAATTACATGCATTACAGCGTCTTCATCAGTTTAAAATTTCAAAACAATTTCATCTGTTGAGATGAACAGAAAGAATCTGTGAAGTATCAACCTGTTCCGAGACCAAAAATATATGAAGGAAAATTCAGCCCATATTTCCTGTATGCACGATGCTCAATTTATAAAGAGACAGTACATGCACATCACACACAATGACTTAACTACCAAATGCTCATAAACGAAAACATACACATAACCAAAAACAAAACATAACAAGAAAGCAGCAACAAGAATCATATAGAACAATGATTGGAAAGAAAAAAGCAGTCACAAATCATGAGCAACAACCACAACCACTATTTACAAAAAAAAAAAGCATATCAAACACCAAAATGTTTTTTTTATCGGTATCAAAAAAGTACAAAGTGAAAACCAACAAAATCTCTGAGAAAAGGGAAAAAACAAAATAATTAACAAATAAGATCAACCATTGGGGAGAAGTCCAAATAACAGAAGACACTTGTATTTGAAGGCAACAAGTAGCAAAGCATGCTTCATATGATGCTATGCCAGGCAAAATGAAATATTCTTATAAGGAGCAGATATAGTAGAGGTTGAGCCCAATTTTTTGTGATATAGAATATTCGTCACATTGGTGGTGGGCTACATTCAAGGATGCTTAATAAAGAGTGGGTGAAAACAGTTCAGAATGAGAAAAATGCCACACCAGTTGTATGATCAATAATTTTGGACAGGGTATTTTCCAGGCATCACCCATATATAATGGGTGCATGGTTGAATAAGCTGGATAATATGAAGTTGGACCCACCAATATGGTTGCTGGCCATGAATTGAATCTTTCAAGAAAACCATAACAAGAAGAGAAACAATTATTACCTCATAGTTAGTAATAATGCCATTATGAACAACCAAGAACTCGTTTCCAACACCAGATGATTGTGGGTGGCTATTCCTTGGAGAAGGCACACCATGAGTTGCCCATCGAGTGTGTGCGATACCAGCATGGACAGAAAATGAAGCCTCTAAATTCAAATTTGTTGAGTCTGCCTCTGTACGCACCAACAGCATACACTCCATTAAAAAAAAAAAAAAAAAATCAAAAAAAATCCAAACAAACAAGCTGACTGTAATGGTGAAAAAGGGGATTGGGGAGAAAAAATTATTGCATTAGAAAATAACCTTTCTAGGAATTTTAGAAACAGGAAGCATATCGTCAACAAAAGAATAAAACTATAGATGCAATAAAAAAATGAACTATGTTTTTGAGTTTCACAAACTTCACTGCGACAACACAACAAGCATACTCAAATGGGAGAAAGAATTATTTATATATATATATGATTAAATGAAGCCCGCAACATGAGAACTTGCTGGATGAAATGACTTCTGCATGTTGGACCCACCTTTCCTAAATCCAAACCGTTAAATCAAACCCACAACTATGACCTAAATCGCATTTCAATCGTACTGATACTTCAGAGTACATGGTGTTAAAAGTGTTTAATTATAGGTTAAGCAAAACAGAAATCTCCAGGTCATTTTTCTATTCATAAGTTGCAAACATCTCAGTTTTCAGTTCTACACATAAAAATAATTAAATAGGAGCAGACACTAGTGTGCATTGGCATCATGTGAAATCGACCATGTCCCACTTCAAAGATGCTGATATATTCTCATTGCTATGAAGTAGAGCTTTATTGAAAAATGAAGGGGGGGAAGCCAGAAAAAAATTATCATACCATCATGACATCATCAATGTGTTGGAATGAAAAAGTTCAATGAGTTGGGAAGATAAGCCAAACTGTCAAAGTCTCGGAAAAAGTTGTTTTCAGCTTTAGTTCTCAACTCAGGCAACAAGTGATTAAGTGGTTCAGGCTCCCACACAACAGTTTTTGTGATTTGGATTTTGAAAACTCCTTTGTTGAGAAGGAAGGTTAAAGCAGAGTATGGTTTTTGCTGGAATTTTAAGACAGCATTTCCGGGATAAAACAAGCATAGTATGAGCTTCCAAATGAAGCCCACATGAGCTCATTAGCTACCTGATAGCAAAATAATTGTTTTGTTGGGGGTGGGAGGAAGCTCAAAAAGAATAAGGAGGAGTTCCATACCCATTTCTGAGTTGAAGTACCCTTCTACAGAAGCTAACCCATCATCTAAAAGGATCAATGGGACTGATCATAAACTTATATTGGTGGGGAAATTAAAACTGATTCAAGACATGGGTTCCAACAGTACTAATCCAAAAGCCTGTAATTGATGATTGTTTGAGAAACCCACTTTACCATAACCCTCAATGATCTTTAAAGCCAGATATATTCAGTCAACGGGTAACATAACATGCCCCTAAACAAGAAAAACTTGAAAAAGATCAAACCTTCCAACTTTAGAAAAATCTAAACAGCAAATTACACCCTCCCCACTCACATGCATATATGCAATGCAGTAAAACGGGAACCAAAAGCAAGAGAAAAAAATTTAAAACCCTAGAACCCAAAACCCCTTCAAATCAGACAGTACAAAAAATAAAAAAAAAACCCATAACATTCCTACACAGAAACAACGATCAACTCCCTACCATAACAAATAAAAAAACAATCAACGGAACCAAGAGAACCCCAGTAAAAAAAAGACTTGATTTTTCAGTATTCTTACACAAAAACACGTACATACCTTCATAGACGGATCGAACGAGCGAAAGGATCTTCCCTTCCTGGCGAAAAACGAGCGGCTTGCAAGACCCCTCCGCCAATCCGTTCTCGGCCGAATCAAGAGCGATGGACGGCTGTGATAGATCGGAATCAATGCAGATCCCGGAGGAATCGTAGCCCCTGTACTCCAAACGCCTCAACCCATTGAAGAGAACTTCGAGAATGTATCTTCTCTCCTTTTGAACATTGTAATTCAAATACGCGAAAATTCCACACATCTCTCTCTCTCTCTCTCTCTCTCTCTCTCTCTCTCTCTCTATAAAAATGGGTTCTTTCTCTTTCTTCTTCTCAGATGCAGAGAAGAGAAGAAAAGTAGAAGAAGCGCAATGGCGGAATTGCAGAGAGAGATTTATATACAAAGGAGAGAAAGCGGGGGAGGAGATTTCCTTTCACTTTCCTTGGTGTATTGGATTCTTTTGATTTGGAAAGAAACTAGTGGATAAACAAAAAGTCAATTACATACCACCAATGCTGCAAGTGTGCCACGTAAGCAACACTTCTTAAATTCAGGTTGTCACTTGATCTTACCCAAAGGGCAGATATAGTGAGATAAATTCAGGCTGAAACTGGTGAAAGTGGGACTGAACAAAAACAAGAACCTTCCATTCCATGTTTTTGCTGTCAAGTGGTTGTGGTTGGAGTACAGGAAGGGGGTACAACTTTGGGAAGGTCAAAATTGAGCCAACTGACCTGACTTGACCGAGAGCCAAATTTGGTTTGAGCCTTTTTTTTATAAATCATTTTTAGTGGTATTTTCTATTTTTGAAGTTTTTAGGAATTCAATTTGGTGCAAACAAAAAAAAAATCTTGAATTTGAAAGTTAGGCCCCATTTTGAAATTTCCAAATTTGAAATATTTTTCGAGAACTTCTTACCCGTCGTTAGTTCTTGGTTTTCTCTTGGGTCCATTATTGGATAATCAGTTTGGTAACTCTACTTATAGAGTTAGGTGAAGTAAAGATGATTTTGAAGAAAGAATAAAATATAAGTGGGTTATGATGGTATTTTGTTTTTAGTTGTTTGTTATGAAATCTTTTTGACTTTTTGCAATTAGGAAAAACAAAGTTTTTTGGATTTTAATGGATAAAAATAGTTATTTTTTTTATCCCTTTTTCTTTTGAAAAAGATGGGAAGAGTTTTGAATAAAATGCATTTAATGTGACATCTTATTTTAAAAATAAAAATTTTATTTGATTTTTATTATATTAATAAAGTACCAAATTATCCCGATAAATACGTGTATTCAAATGTTTGAGGTATGCTCTAGGAAACCCCATCAAAGACATGCATTGTTTGGATAAAAAATGGTCAAACTGACTTGATCAAAGTGAGACTTGAAAATATCTCCATTTTAGCCAAGAGGATTAGGATACCACCATACATAATACAGCAAGTACCTTATGATCCTCCTGCTGCTGGACCAGAGGACCCTTTTATTCTTCTCTGATGAAAGTGAAACTTGTATAATCTTCCTCTTTATGGCAACTTTCCACGCGTCTGTAACCAGAGACTGCTGGTTTAGGTGGCCCCAATCATATGGACTTTGTATTTTGGAATCTTCTTCCTTTAAAACTTGGACCTGTTCTGTGCGTTGGTCACATATGACTGAGGTCGGGTCACAGCTTTTTGATTCTTCCATGTGCTACAGCCTACACAGTTCATTACACTGCAGCAGCTAATAATATCCATGCGCATGCGCATGTGATGTGGAAGCTGGTGCATGAACAAGTCGCTTGTGGGGCAACATCTCAAGCTCTTGTTTTTTGTTTTTTGGGCACCCATCTATGGGGGACTAGGACTAGGACCCTCTATGGGTAAGGGTAGTGCATCTGATGATGATTTTGGCTACTGTATTTAGAATATTATATTACAATGGATGATCACATATCCATAAATTCTCTATGGCCAACACTTTACAAATTGAGAGAGATACTCTGGAGAACTTATCAAATGAGAGAAATATTCACGAGCCTTGGAATAGAAAGTAATCTTGTTTTATTGTTAGTGGATTTCACCAGCTGGACCAATCACCAATCTATGTTGGATATGATAATTTGGGTTCCATATATCGATAGAGATATGGTCAACTGGATTACAGAGCTAACTCATGTTACCATTAAGTGGCTGTTATCTGCCATCATTAACTTTTAGGTCTTGTTTGAATCGTATTATTTTTTTGACGTCTTAATATATCTGAAAAAGATCCATGAATTTAAGATCTGATTAGTTATTTTGTAATAATATCGTTTGATAACATTCGAACGCTATTAGATTTGAATTGAATAAGACTATTTGATAATGCATCTTATCCATGTCTTAAGTTAAGAGTAATTTCCATCATTTAAAAAAAAATGGTTTTAAGCCTGAAAAACATCTGTGACACTCCAAATTTATTTCTTTTTATATTCGGACAATGGCTAGTAGTACACTATACTCATTTTTTAAAACTTAAAGAAAATCATGTTTTAACTATCACAATGCATGTTCCATGTCACAATCACCAACATTATCACATAAACTTTAATAATAGTTTGCTTATAAAAGGACTCAAGACACATCACTATAACGACCACCAAAATGATATAAAAAAAAAAAACAACCAAAGCCACAAAAACACTTTTGAGTCCACATCTAGAACTATTTGTACTTGGCGGTGATTCCCTTTAACTTGAAAATTTTGGAGCATACAAATAAGGAAGAGCTTCGTTTTAGACGCATGAGCAACGAAAGAGATAGAGAGATTATGCCTCAAATCGTTGATATTGGTGAGGTTTATTACAAGAATTTTGAAATTATGTTAAAGTCCTAAACTGTCTTACCACTTAAGATGTTGGGGTCTTAATTCCAAGAGCTGGATTTCAAGCTCCTAGAATTAAGATAAATCTCGTCTTAAATAAGAAGTCGTCTTAGCGCTTAAGACATGTTGTTATTGCGTACCAAACAATCTTATTTCGTTTTCTTTGTCTTAGTGCTAAAAACACAAGACATTAAGATCCAAACTTAATATGATCCAAACATTACCTTAGTGTATTAGTAAACCTTAGGGCTAGGGTTGCCATGGTAGATCCAGAACCAGAACCGTTAAGAAAAATGTTGAACCGGACCCAGACCCGAAACCAGAACCATATATCGAACGGGTCCAAATTCGGGTTAAGATTCTAGGTAGCGAATGATATTAAAAAAAATGACTTTATGAGAGATTTTTGAAAATTTAAGTTATATGTCGCGTCTCGAGTCCACGGGTCCAAACCAAAGTGGAACCGGATCCGGACCCATTTACTTATCGGGGCCTAAATAAGGACCTAAACCTGTTTTTAACGGGTAGAAACCTTCGGATAATTGGAAAATCGTAGACTCATTTACATCCTACTTAAGGCCTTCTGTAATTTTTTTTATCTTCTTGTGTAAAAAGAAGAATTTTGTATCCACAAGATAGGAAATCCAAGGGAAATCAGTTGTTTATTTTTGAGTGTGTGTGAAAAACGTATCGAAAAAAGTATGTAAAGAAATTGAAAATAATTTTACCCTCTATCTCAAATTTCTCTTGATTAACAAACACTTCCTGGGTCATTTTTGTTCAATGACCATGATGAACCACATCAAAGAAATATTCTTCTGTTGTTTCTTCTCATGTATATAGCTTTTCACGGCTGATGTTGCACCTTTTTTTATTCAAAAGAAAAACAGAATTTTAAAATAATTTCCAATGGTTCCGAAAAAAAAAAAAAAGAGAGAGAGAGAGATTTTCTCCGTGAGTGAGAATTGCTTTTTCATGCTCGGAGAACACAAATTTAGCAGAATGCAGAATCTCTACCCAACACGTGACAAAAGTGCATTTTTTTTTCACGTTTCCCAAAATGCAACCCATTCTCTCACCAGTTGTGACTTATCGGGTATCGGCAGCATTGTTTATTATCTTGAGAAATGCTGATATATAATTAAGAAGTTACCAAAAAGAAAAAAATCTCCTTAGAATATTTGTAGCTCAAAAAGGAACTAAAAGATATGTTTTGATTTATACTTTTTATTATTTTGATAAGTGGTGACATTTTAACTCGCCAACATAAACGAGCAGAGATATCCTGCGTGTTTTCTCTTCTTCTAAGGGGATATATATCTCTTGATTCCTTTTTTGGTCAATAGTGAATATGAGGAAAATTTTCCGGTAAAACTCTCTATATTCTTTGAATTTGGAATTTTCATTGGGATATTATCAATAAAATGCTGTAGAAAGTTCCTCAATTCTTTAACAATTTGTTACATTAAACAGATACATGATAAATACAAAATACTACTCAAACTATTTATTGATTTCTTATTTTTTTTATTCCGGTCCTACTGGTCCATGGGAGCTGGGTCCCATTCCCATACATTAGATACATGCTTGGATCATGGTCCGGATGTCTCATGGACTCAACCCACTCACATCTATGGATGGACTCTCCATATTCCATGACATGAGGGTGAGATTGTTTAGACATTTGACCTAGAAAAAGATCAACAAGATAGGGAAATGAAACACGGTTTTGACCGGTAACGACCTGGCCAAAGTAAAAGCCCATACGTCCATCCAAAATGTTGTAATAGTCCATTGGATATTCTCTCTCTCTAAAATCCACAGAATGTTCCAACAAATAAATGGATTTAAAACTGTTTAGATTTGAAAAGGATCTTTTGGGGTATAATCATATGCTTGTGAGGAAATAAAAATTTTGGACCCGTACCATAGAAAATAGCTCTTGTGCCCACAGAAAGGGTGCAATGCAAATATATTAAACACCTACTGGAGCCCCATAGGGCTGTTGTCCAAGTGCCACGCAATGCCTCTGTGAGTGACAGAAGTTTGAACCTTGATCTAAGAGAGTGACTGTTTAGAGGGCCTTAAACTTTTCCAAATCTCAATCATTAGATAATGAGAGATGAGTGCCAAAACTCACATGACCGGTTTAGAGGGCTACAAAATTCATGTCAGTGTCAAAATTGGGACAGTGCCAATATGTATATGACTTAGAATTATGATAGGAAGCACAGTTGGACCACCCATGCTAGACCACAACCACCTTTGAAACCGTTTAGCCAATCCTGAAAACTTCCCTCGACGTGGTTGATGATCGTATGACTCTGATGGTGACCCCAAAAAGTTTCTTCAAAAAAATGGCTACTGTAAGAAGGTGCTCATTTTCACAAGATCGATGATGGAGACCGAGTCATGTTTATTACATCATATGAAACTTTTGTGAACCGTTTTATGGGAGGTACACTTCATATGGACTTTCACCCCCTTCTTCATCCCAGAATCACGTGATAATGGATATCTTAGCATCAGAGCATAAGGGATTGTATGCATTTCAGAGGAAAAATTGCAAGGAAGTGAGGCCACCACCCAGTGAGTCTTCTTTTGATCACATGGGACCCACCTCGCATTGACTATATCCCTATGTCCCAAAAAAAAATTCGGCTATAAAACCCACCTTATATTCTTGTTTGTCATTCTTGATTGTTACATGAACCACAAATGCATCCAGGTGAATAGGTTTTGAGCAAAATAACTTCCATCTTTTTCACTAAATGTTCTGCAAATGGAAAAAGATTTACAACAAAACCTCCAATCCAAATGCTATTCAAGGCGTCTGATATAATTTTCATGTAAGCTAATTGTGCATGGGACAGCTTTATTTTGAAAAAATGAAACAGTTAAAAACGAAGGACCCCTTGCTGACCATGTGATAAATGAGTCTCAAGTTGGCAAATTCTTTTGGTGGATATTCAATAAAATATGCGGAAAAATGATTCTCACTGATAATTTGACACCATAAGGAAGTGATCTTTCCATATAAAATAACCAGCAGCAAAGGATTTCCAGATCATGTACATGATTTTTCAATTACAACATGCTCATCAATAAAATTGGTAGTGATTACTGGTATCCGGAAACTGACTTCCCTTCTCCCATTAAATCCCCCCATATAAAAATATCACTGCACAAACCACAAATATGGAAGGGCAATTGGGACTATTGATTCAATGAGCCACCAAATTTAACAGCACCATATGAACCAACCCATTTGCTTCGTAAATTTTAAGCAACAGTACACATTAGATATGGGCAAATCTCTTATCAGTGGATGTGGTACCTAACCAATCAGTGGCCATGCATGGACCCCAGTCAAGCAACAAATCAACAATTGTGTTTGCCACCTCACAGTAGTGCTTTTGGCCACAACACTATCCATCAGCAAATATACTAGGAAGACCTCACCATATAAACAAGAACGCCAAAAATATACGTTAACGGCAATAATGAATCACACAGAGGAAATCACAACCTTCTCTGGTTTAAACCAAGTGAAGATAACCAAAACCAGCTAAAGGCAAAAGTAAAAGCTAAATTGGATAAACACCATAATCTTTGGATCTGAAGTGATTACATCTGAAGTGCTAATCAAAAGCTGATCATGAAAACCCTGATTATCTCTATACAGTCATATAGATAAGTTGATACTTCAAGATCCAATAAGGGGTATAATAAACTTTTCCATACCTACGTAGTTGGCAATTCGAACAAGCTGAAGATGGTTCTAACCAAATCTCTTTCTCACCATCTTTGGCATCTACAAAATGGGAAAAAGCTGCAAAAAAAAAGAAAGAAGGACCCAACATCAACTAAGAGCATCTTGTAAGGAAGCAGAACATCTCTTCAATTCACTTCCATATTATACATATAGATAAACACATTTCTTGGAAACATTTGATGATATTTTCAACTAGTGAAGGACCTTACAGATGTGGATCATATGTGCAACTTGGAAGCATTATGCTGGTAAACAATTGCAAAAAGGGTTCTCTCTTTTTTTTTGAAGGGTAATTGCAAAAAAGGTTCTCACAAAGAAAAATCTAAAAAGCAATAAAAATTCTTCCACCTACTGCATACTACATATCTGAACCCAACAGGTGGACCTTTTGGACAACAGGAGGTGAATCTGGAGTTATCTGTTTTAACTTTTAATGCATGTACTTAACGGGCAGGTTGGTCGTTGTACTTGTAAGGGGTAATGCTTGCTTTTTGGTTAGATGGATGCAGCATTGTCCTTAAGTATTCTGCGTTACATGTATATTTCCTCTTATTCACCTGTATTAATATATTTAAGTCTCAGTTTCAAAAATTAACTTAAGCAGGTGGAAAGGCCCAGTACATGCATCAGACAGCTGATTGCCAAGGAGGATCTGGGCTAGGATCCAAAACAGCACATTCAGGGGGAAAAAAGATCTTAGCACCCAATTATGAGACAAACTGCCAAATTTGAGTGCCATGACATTCACAGTTCACCATCCAGATTGCATCCCCAGAAGTTCATATATATACCACATATTTGAAACAGCCCAGTATGTAGCAGCTTTCACATTTTAAGAACTGTGGAGAGGAATGCCACATTGGCATGATCTTGAATGCAGTCATTCCTGCAGGAGAAAATCTTGCTTCACGTAAATATGTTTTCGCTTGTATTGTTTTTTGTTTACCTATCACTCCATGGTTCCATTCTCCTCCATTTAACTTATTCTATGAATTCAGTTTCAAAGATTTCTGATCAGATTTCTTGGTTTTGAGTACTATTGATCAGATGGTTCTGTACATGATACTTGGGAAAATCAACTGTGAGAGATGCATTTCTTGAAATTGCATTGAATTTTCATCCCTTTCTAGAGGATCTAATTTCGGACTTCAATTTTCTTGAACAACCAATTAGCTGCAAGATGGTTTGAAAAATATAGCTGTGAAAGGTACTTTTTCTTCCTTCCTTTCTACTTTTGAAATCACACACGTCAGCACATTGGACTTAGATGAATTATGCTTATGCATATGTTTTCTTCCTTATACTATAAATATTGCAATAACAGAAATAGTTCATATACTTAGAGAATATGCAATGACTGATAAGGGTAACGTCATGTACATAATAAGATACATTGAATGCTCTCACTTCTGGGATTCGCAAAACACGAGCCAAGGTACGATCAACTGAAATAGGTCTTTACCCTCTAATTTACATGCATCAACTGTTTCCCTTTTTATCGATCGCCAGAAGAAAATTCAATGACGCTGCTTGATTCTAAATAAGTCTTGTGAAACAACTCATCAATTCATTTTGTGATTACATTTCCTACTGATCAGCATATATACGCACATATTTTAGTTGCCAGTAGGATACCACATGTTAATGTAATACTCCTCTCTATATGGCAACCATTTAAGAGTAGATCTAATGTCATTTAAGGAGGAAAGTTAGCAGCTCTACTATTGTTGCATTGTGACATATTTTTCCCAATGACTTCTTAATCCTAGTGTCGTCCCATTATGATGGTAACCGAGATATTATCATATTCCAGAAGGTTTACAATCTTGCCATGTAACTTTTCTAACTCATACCCAATATATAGTACTTTGCTATTGGCCATTTGCATTTTTAAGAATCTTAAGAATAAGAAAGGACAGCAAATGCTAATGCAGGCAATTGATGGAAATAGGAAAAAAATATTGCAGGATTTTTCATTAGGTTTTAATCATTTCTTGAGTCTTAAGTGCTTAATAGAAGGATTGAGTTTGTGAGCATTTGGTTAAATTTTCTACTTTCCAGATAATCTGATTTCAAAGGTACAGAGAGTCATACTGGCATCTTATTTTAGGACTGCAATGAACTTCTAGAGACACTCTTACCCTCATCAGAATATGGGTTTTAGGTATTGAATTATAAGTATCGATAATACACAAAATATGGGTTTTAATATTCATATTTAGTGGGCTTTGGGTATTAAGGTCTGTTATCATTCTTTGATTTCAAATCATCAATTTTGTAGCAATTCTAGAGCTCAAAGATTCATAGAAAAATTGGTCTTGAACCCTGTAACAATAAAATGATACATTCCTAGTTGGATATTTGAATTCGGTCAGTCAACATATCAGTCAGCATACCTACTACTGAAAGAAATAGTGTATCTATGATTCTGAAGATCTTAAAGCATTTCTTCCTTTTAAATAATTTTTTAAGAATCCATGGATCAATATTGGGCAATAATTCATGGAACTGGAGTGATATAATATTGCTGCTCATTTTATTGACACACAATGCAGTCAGCTAGCTGACGAAATTGATTTATGGACTTAATCTTTTCTACCATTTTGTATTTAAACTATTTCTATCTCATGTTTACATTGGCCTCTAATTGTTGAATAGCTACACATTCTTTTAGACAGATTAGCCTTTTTCACTCCACTAAAGTTGAACATGGTCAAAGTTGCACATGCAACATCAAACTGTCTTTTGGATTGGAAATATTGAGTTTAAAGTGGCCATAAATAATTCTTTTTCATTAGATTGTTGTATATCAACTTCTTAATGAAAGTTTTTCTTGGATGTCTAGAATGGCTCCGGTCATGCAATTGCATATAAGAGCAATATAAATATGCAGTACTTCACATAAAGATTCCAAAAGCAGTTGTTTTTTAGTTGTTTTTGGAGATCGTTTCGTACCTTTTGGACTAAATGTTTAAATGATATAGCTTAATTATTGGTGGTCGAAATTGGAAAATGTATCTTCTTCCACTAAATTTCATGAGCAATTACGCAGGACTTCACATGAAGATCAAAAAACGTATCTCCTTCCACCAAATTTCACAGGCAATTACATATAAAACCAATTTAGATGTATCTTATCCAACAACTACATTTGTATCTTCTTCCATTGGTCAAACAATTACATATACGAGCATTGTAAATATACACGACTTCACATGAAGTTCCATATGTAGTTGGTTTTTTTTTTTTTTTTTTTTATTAATTGTTTTTGGAGATTGTTGTGGAACTTTTGGACTAAAAGTTTATGATATTCGGGCTTACGCTTCAGCAAGCTTAATTATTGGTAGTCAAGATTGGACACATCTTCTTCCACTAAATTTCACAAGAATAAGAATGAACATTTAATTAACATTATATTAAATTTCAATTGAATATTTTTCTAATTATTCATTTTTAGTATCTTTTGAATTGTCATACTTTTTCAGTTTCTTTCTACACAAATTTTAACATCCTTTTCACTTTTCTGCCATTTTTCATTTTGAAATAAAAATTACAAGGACTTCTTAAAATATAAATAAATAAAAAGTGGACAAATCCTCTGGTTATATACCTTCTATGCCACATACGTTTATATTTCTTTAATTTCATTTATTTTATTTTATTGCACAGGCTTTGGAAAATAGAATCAGAAATGAGAGCATTTGGGGACAACATCAATAGGTGATAAATTACAAGAGACTCATTTGAGATGGTTTGGACATGTCCAGTGCAATGAGGAAAAGTTTTTATATACAGATAGATGGCCCTTCAAGGAAAATGAGTAGGCCGAAGAGGACATGAATGGATCATGGAAGTAGTAAGGACAAATCTCAAGAAGTGCAACCTATCTGAGGATTTTGCTCAGGATAGACTAGAATATGGAAAAACAGATATCATGTAACTGACCCCAACATAGTTGGGACAAATATTACACAAAAATGAAGCAGTCATATGTGAAAATTTAGTCAACTTCGAAGTTGTTCTGTCATAACACCCATTGCACTGGAAGTGAACTTTTGGCCATTGCTTTGTCAATGAAGCGGAAATGCTGTTTCTAATCTCTAAGGGCTGGTCTTCAAGAAGATCACTGTCTCAACCTTCAGCAGATTATGGTGGAAGGAGATTCTGGTGAGTGTCATTTCTTGGGCTTACAATGTTTCTTTGGTTCTTGGGGAAATGGTTGACATGGTGGAAGAGGTGGTGTACCTAGCTTGCATCTTAATGCCTCCTTTCATCGTGTACTTCAGAGTGAGAATTCAAAGACCATTTTTTAGTTAGGAAGTTACACATCAGAGTTTGCTCCTTGCTCACGAGGACATTTCTCTCACATCTCTTAGCTTCTCTTTTCATTTTTGTTTTGTTTTGTCCTTTCTTAATCTTTTACTGTTTTGGTTGTTTGGCTTGTAGCTTTTTATTATGTCTCTTATGTTGGCCGGCTTCCCTTAATAAAATTGTGATTACTACATTTAGTGGTAGTTTTTTTTTTTGGGGCGGGGACGGGGACGGGGATTTGGGGCTTATACAATTCTTTATGGTACAATAATAAGCTATTCTTTGATTCACATCTTGCTCTTTATAGTTTATGTCATTGCAGTTTACTTCACCACATTGAGTCATTCTAACAATCAACCAGATTAATGCAGAAAATTTATAACCTGACATGCACGGTTTTAAAAAAGTAGTCAAGAGGAAATTTAATTTAACAGAGGGAAGGGGGGGCAGATTGAAGTAACTAAAGAGGAAGAGGGGGGGCGGAGATTGAAGTAACTAAAGAAGCTCACAACTAACTTTAATTGTTGATAATTTCTAACCTTGATCGAGGGGCATGCTGAGATACTCAGTTCTTGACTTCTTGTCCATTTTTAAGTGGCACCAAAGGACTAGCTGAAAAAGCCTCTGCACTTTTCCGATCCACATAAGCACTTCTTCCTCCTATGATGTCCATTATAACTGGACATCTCCTCTTTACAAGATTCATTCCCACGGAGCCCATAATCATAAGTCAACTCTGTCATTGGGGGAATGTGTTTCATTGCGTAAAACATTATGTGAGGGTAGCATTCATCGCCATGATCATAGATAACAGGTTGCCAAAAGACATTGGGAGAGCAACTATGGTTCATGAAGCGGGACAAGTTCCCTGTGTTCTTTGCACTTAAAATGAAGGGTAGTGGTTTAGGAGTTTCATTCCAGTCAGCAGGCTGCTCTTCTCCCACCAATTCACATATATTGTAAGGTTCAAGTGCAGTCACATCGGTTTGGGCAGCCTGAAACATATACTCATCTTCGTCATCCTCATCACCTGTCTTGATCTTATCGATGACTTCTCCTGTATACTCGCAAATAAAAGAACCTGCTCGGATAGGATCCCATGAGCGCAATCCCCAGCCTCGGTCCCTCGTCTTAAAAACTTCAAAGCGGAATCTGATACCTTTCTGGGACACTCGATTTCGGCAATTAAGTGAGCACGGACATGCTGTACCACACTCAACTACCAGTGCTCTGCGACGCATAATAAGCCCGTTTGAGCTATATGGCAGATATCCCCCATTTCTCTGGGAACAACAGCAATTCCCATCGCCTGGCATACAAACGCTGTGACATGTACATCCCACACTAGGTTTCATTGAGCTGATTGGTTTCAAATACTTGACCGTTGTGACATATGAGAAATGAGTTGGCCCCTTCTCCTTGTCGACATCATTAACAAGGCAAATAGATATATTTTCAATCCCGGAGGATATGTCTGGCAGTATCATGTGGCTCCTGGATGTTGGATTCTCCTTCCACTGCTGGGTCAACTTCCAAACAACACTTCCATCAGGCTGCCCTGGAACTCTAAGCAATTTATACTTAAAAAGACTGAAGCCCGCCTTTCCCTTCTCTCTCCACGACTCTTGTATTCTATAGAGGCCGTCATAAACATAAATCTTGTTAGGTGGATTCATCAAATCCTTCATACCACGAATGACCCTAATCTCATTCTTACGATGTGAGCTCTTCTCTAAAGCAAGATTACCCCTTTCCAGCTTCTGATCATCAATTTGCTTCCCAACTCTGCTGCTACCACCCTGGCCACTGTAAATCAAAACATCTGCGTCATTATCGTCGTCCTCATACATCCCAGAAGAGACAATGCTCAGAGCTACAGGGTCCTCCTCGTTACCAAACTTCACATTCATGTAGTCAATCCCAGCCATGCTCGGAGCATGCAAGCCAACCAGACACATTTCAAATCTAAAGAAGAAAAGATCCCCAATCTCTACCCCAGGAACTGCTCCAATCCTTCTTTGCATATTCACTCTAAGCCCTCTGGTCATCATAACTGCTCCTGCTTTTAAATCCGGGCGCCTGCTCATACCAGCAGATGGTTCTCTTGCATCATCAAGCTGCAGGAGCCTGCGCCTGACAATATCAAAAGTCATCAGAATGTTATCCACCGACTCCCTGGTTCCATCAACGGGTGGGGATATGGCTGTACCTAAGCTGTTTTTCGCTCGCTTATGCGCCTTCCGCTTCTCAGTCTTTCCATAACTATCTTCCGTCTCACTGCTACATACTGTGCAGGAACTCAAATGCGCCGTCCGCTGCCGGCTGGTCATATGGACAGAAGCCTTCTCACATTTACCACTCTTTTCATTAGTTGATGCTGATTTACTGAACTTACCTTTCTTAGAGCTCTTCCAATGCACTGTTCCATCAGCCTCATGAATCTCAATCTTCTTCCCTGGTTCCACAACCCCATTAGCAGGCACTGAAAATGGTTGGGGCGTATGGAACGAAGAGGATGGGAAGTGAGAACCATCTCCGACTTGGGCATTTCTGTTTGCAGCTTGGGGGGTCTGTTCAGATGCCCTCTGTGACTCAGAAGGAGGAACGAAGGGAGTGAATCCGGGAGGGTAAGGGCCAAATGGGGTAACACAAACAAAGGAAGGAGGAGCCTCTGAAGGCGAATAGGTAGTGAACCCAAAAGGCGCAGGAAACATCGGAGCCAAGCTTCGGAGAGGCTTGACATCCAGGGGTTCATCACCAAACGACGAATTAGAACTCGGGTCACTTTCCATTACGGTGGATTTAATATCAACAACAGAAGAACAGACAAAGCTAAGCTAGAAAATCACTTGTACCATTTTTTTTTCTCTTCAAACCACACATGGAGAAGTTATTCAAGATCCATGCAATTACAGAGTACAGAGACTGCATGGAATCTAAAAGAAAAGCCTTTCAATGACATCGAACAACACAGATTAAACTCACCTAGAAACAGAACACTATGATGCAGATTACCAGCACACTACGATGCAGATTACCAGTAACAGATCTAAATATTCACAAGAAATAAAGAAATTACCAATCTTACAAGGCACAACAACAAACAAACGGATAAAGATCCTTCAATTTGTTTCCGGTCCCGAACAAGAAATCCAGCAGGAAGGAACTAGCTCGTGCTCATCGATAGATTCAATCTTTCTTACAAGAAGTGACCTCATGCAGCTACTCAGAAGAAGAAGAAGAAGAAGCTCGGTTTTCATAGAATCATGAATCCTGAACTGATATCGTCAAAAACCGAGCGAAAAGATCAATAAAAAAAAGCCCCAAAACCCTAGTTCAAGCAGAGATTACACAAGAAATCTCACTTTCTGTCAAATACCTAGGGAATCTCGGCTCAGCTCAGCTCGAAATCGAATCGAAGATAAGATCTAGGTTTCGAAACATCATAAATCAGAACGATAGCATAAAACCTAAGAAAGATACATCGATTTCTGATATCAAGACAACATAAACCCTAGATCACGAAAAAAAGAAACGAAAAAACTCTCAAGATCCGTCAGATAAGTTATCAAGCAGTTCGGAGAAGAGTTCAAAGAAATTACGGAAGATAGGAACTGAGATGAGATCGCCAAAGACATAGAAAGAACAAAAACAAGCCCTGGAAAAGAGATTCACGATCTATCGCTCGATCGTTTCTAGGGTTTTGAAGTGAAAACCATCAAGAGACCGAAGAGCTGCGGTTTCGAAGAGATCAGAAGCGTTGAGAGAGAGAGAGTGTTTGAAGAAGATGGAGCAGAGATGTGTGAGAAAACGCTGTATAGAGAGAGTGTGTGTGTTTGAAGAAGATGGAGCAGAGACGTGTGAGAAAACGCTGTATTCGACATATGCTTCTTTTCCTCCTCTTTCTCATGCCATCGAGAAAAGGCATGTTCGGTCCAAAGTTGTTAGTCTTCCACAAAGTTGATTTTCGAGTTATATCTACTGTTGTTGTCTGCAGAAGAGAAGAAAAAGGACAAAGATTGGTACCTGATTAAGGTCCAAGGACCCCACCACTCCTATGAACAGTTTGGTAGGAACTTGGATGTGTCCATTTGGGCTGGAATTTTGATGGAAAGAAAAAAAAAAAAAAAAAATTTGGGAGATAAAATATCACATCATCATGTAATATCAAGTATCAACTTTTAACTAATTTTTTAAGTTTTTATCAAGAGTTCCTAAGAAAAATATTAAATGACCTATTTTGATATTTGTGAAATTCCAATATATATTTTTTTAAAGATTTTCCCGTAGAAAGGAAAATGAGGAATTCCACTCATAAATTTGGAATACTTAATCCTTCTTGTATTTAGCATAAAAATAAAGAGGTATAAGAATTTCAAATGTCGTTTGAGACTTTTGGATCTATTTCTTTATTGAAATTTAGATAATTATTGTCCCGATAAATTCTGAATTCTCGTATGTTTGAGATTTTGTAATATTCTTTTACTTTTGAGAACTTTGGGAATTACTTAGTGGTAAATGCTCATATTACTATTTTACCCATCAGAAATCGATATTTGGTGGGCAGCTTTACTCCTCTCCGACTTGGTCATTAATCCTAGTAAGTAAAAATAAAATAAAAAAATCATCCTCCATATTTGAACACTTGAAATTTTCGCTAAAAAGTCAATAAATTGGATCTAAAGATTATTTGAGACTTTTTAAATGGCTGATATTTTATATATCTAATAAAGAAATATGGCATTTATCAATGCTTAGACGAGTCATCACACCAAATTCTTATTATAAGTTTAATAAAAAAAAAAAAAAGGCCTCATGTAATACTTTGAAAGACTACGGTGAAAAATACACACACTCATATAACATGCTAAGATACTGCTGGAAATACGTTGTTGTCTAAGGCAAGTCCAATAAAAGCCTTTTTTTATAGCCAATTTTGTTGAGAACTCTTCACGCCTGTGGGCCACGCCAAACTCAAGATGGTTCACTATTTTGACATAAAAGTCATAGGCCCTGGCCTCTTGTTCCTATCCCATTCATAGCCTAATGTATCTAAGTCTTGTTGTACATCTAATGGATAAATCTAACAAATAATGGGCATCAAGCAGGACAAGTGGACAGCTCAAGAAAAATTGTGATTAATTCAATTCCTCTTATACATCTATACTATCTTTGATCTGGCATTTATTTCATCCAACCATCTTCTACCATTGCATTGAATCATAATAAACGATGCATTTATTAAACCATTAGACCCTAGCCCTAAATCAATAGATAGGAAGATTCGACAAAGTGGTATTTGGCCAAATGGTGATCCGCACCAGCATCTGTTTGGGTCATTAGCAAAACTGAGAAGGATAAATTTAACAATTAGAATCTTGTGGAATGCTCATTGAGGGAAATTATCCCCATGGTTTATATTAGACTATGGACTAATTAGATAATTTATCTTAGATTATGAACTTATTAGATAATAGTAAGAAGAAGCTGCAGTTCTCATATGACCGTTTAGGGTTTGAACCACTTCTTGCATGTGCAGATTTCCTTTTTACTTGTGAGTGCTGCCTTTCGGTACTCGTGAGCTCTCTTGGGTCGCGTTCCCTTTGATTGGGATACCAAAACACATTATGTAAATTTTGATTTATTCCTTTAAAAACGGGTTTAAATTGTTTTTACACTTCAAAGATAAAACCATGAAACTAGCTTCGACTTAGACCGGACATCTTCCCCATGGCCTAATTTGGACTTTCCATCCAGGCTCAGGCTCAGGCTCAGGCTCAGGCCCAGGATCATTTTACAACATGGTCATATAATACGCCGGACCCGGACAAACTTAGCCCACCCACTAAGGCGCATCAATGATGTAACAATCCATATAACTCTACCGTAAAGTGGACCTATCTTTGACTATAAATGATGTATCTGTTTCAAATCAAAATTATTACAAACTGATGTGTGAAGAGATGGGATATGTCAAAGGTGGGCCACCATGTCTACAAAGATAGTCATATAGTTGGAAACGGATCCATGTTCGGGCCAATCAGGAGGCGACACGGGTAGAGGAAAGAAAAAATGTTTATCTTTCTATCCGATTCGTCCAAACAGGGTTCCCTTATGATTGTAAACGGGTCGGTTCGGATCGGGTCCAAGTCCATGGTGGACCCAAAAACGGAACCATTAAATAAAATGTGGAACCAGATTTAGATGCAGAATAGTTTAGGAATCAGTTTATTGACTTCAGAATCGGAATCAAAACCATATATGAATCCGAGTTTAAATAAAAAATAATATTAAAAAAGAAAAAAATAAAGAGAAAAAATTTTAAAATATAAAATAATATGTCGGATGTCAAGCGTACGCAACTCTACCCCAGACCCAAATACTCATTGAGGATCCGATTTTTAACAGTTATTACAACGTCCGGAACGATCAGGTATCATTTACATCCCAAATTCCTCTATTTCGTCCGAACAGGGATCGGATCATTAGTTACTTTGGCAGAATGTGTCCCATACTCCCATTCAATCAAATGAACAAATCGTGACAAAGCTGCCTTGGAGGAGATCAAGACCGTGGGATATAATTTCTGTAATAGAGGTCTGTACAGAACTTCACAGATAGATGAGCCGTACTAAGTCAGGGTCATGATGGCTCAGTCAAATCACAGATACAGACACAGCACAACCGACTCCAGTTGGCGTGGCGAATGCGCACGAACAAGTGGCACGATCTATGGCCAACTGGCCCACCAACCAAATAAAGTTAAAATAGTTTATAAAATTTTGAATGCCAATCAATTAAAGTAAAATATCAAATCCATCTCCCTTGATCATTGCCAGTAAATTTTTTTCATTTTCTACAAGTGTGAAGATATTGAAACAAGTGCCAACACTCAACCCACACTCGTAGTTGAATGGTGTTAGCACCTTGGTATCACCTACAGATCGATAATGTAATCTTAAATAAAGAAGGCATTTCATCAGTATTATTAGATAAAAAAGAGCTTAAAATAACATTTTTAGATATAAATATATAACTAATAAATGATATATATGATTAATGTTAAGTAATCTCTCAAACATAAATATTAGCCGTCAAAACCTTTTAAGATTTTTATATATGACAGTCGGTTAAAAAATACTACTAGGATCCAATTATGGATTCAATTTTCTCTGGGATCCAAAAATAAGTTTCATATATGTTTTATTCAGAACCGGAGACTTTAGATAATTGCATGATTAGACATCCGTTTGCAACCATAGATCCAACGATGATATGTCTATCCATTAACTTTCTTAGGATTTGAATCACCAGATTGATGCATGGCATGGGTATTTATTTTGAACGTCCCCTCAATTCATTTTCAAGTAAATGAAGGTTATTTGGTGGTAATTTATTGATATTCACTTTATTTCTTTAATTTTAACAAATTTTAAAAATAAATAAATATCTTAACATTCACTGATTGTGGGTTCACTTTAATGGGCCTAAATGTAGGACTGCCCTCTAAGGATCCGGATGCACAAATTCGGCTGACAATGGAATAGTGTTAGAAGAGTGTCCCCTCATCGATTTTTCTTTCCTGCCAACGGAGGGTTTCAACCCTTTCGGCTGGACTAATCCCTCCACGCTTAGAGAGAAATCGGATAAAATCCCTATGGCCCTCAGACGGTAGCACAAGTGGACTCAACCTTTGAATTAACTCCAATCAATCAGCGCAAAGGCCCTGTTAGGATCCCTGGAGATCTTCAGAACTCGGTTGCTGTAAATGGACTGAGGATCTCAGATCCAAGGTGAAACCAGATTTAGGCCCACTGACATCCATAACAATGTTGAGCTTTTAAAAAGTTAGGTATCAAGCTGCAATGATACTTATGCGTTTCGTGAAAGCTAAATGTGAGGCCCCACCCTTTGTGGGCCCTCTAATTGCTATTTTATAGGCTAATTAATACTAATCTATGCTAATTTATGCTAATTACTACTAATCTTTGCTAATTATTGCTAATTACTATTTAATTTGGGCTAATTAGGGGTTAATTAGGGTGATTAGTTAGATTCTTCTAGTTTGTAGTTAGATTAGATTAGTGGAGTTAGTATTTTAATTAGTAAGGAGTTTTGGTTAATCTTAGGCTATTTGTGTGGGGTAGGCCTAGTTAGTGGTTTTAATTAATTAGAGTGGGTTTATGTTAATGGTGCTCCTCTCTAGAAGATTCCAGCCAAAGGATCAAACTAACCCTAACCCTAACCCTAATTGCATGGAACCCTAAGGGCTAAACCTGTCATTAATCCCTTCCACTAACCTATAAATGGGCACATATCCCCAAACCCTAAACTAAACCCAGCCACCACTGTTCATTACAATCCTCTCTTCTCCTCTCCCTCATTTCTCTCCTCTTCCTCTCTCATTTCCCCTCATTCTAGCTACTGTTGTGCTGGGACTGTTGTGCTGGGAGGATTAGTAAGAGCTGCAGCTACTTTGGTTCATCTCCTTCTTACATTGGATTCTCTCTTCCATTTCTTCTCTCCCTACTACCTTCTAATCCAAAAGGCAAGTACCTATGTAGATTTCGTGGGTTGCATGTGTTTCCCCTTTTGTTTCTGTTAAATTCATTGTATAGATGATTGAATTATTGCTAGAACTACCTTTGAGCTTTGTTTTATGGGTTTTAATGGCCTTGATGGATGGGTTTTACCCATTTGGATGATCAATGGCCCAAAGAAGTGATGGATTGATGGATGGTTGGGCATTGGAGTATTTTTATGGCTTTCATTGTTTCTGTGATGGATGAATGGGATGGCAAATCGATTGAGTAGAAGAAATCCAGAAACTGGTTCTCTGTTACAGGTTCCAGGAAATGGAACTGTGAGAAACTCGTTTTGATCGGTTGATACCGGGACCCAAGTGGGCCACCCGATGATCAATCTGATCCGTGGATCCGATAGAGGACCCACGAGCGACCCTATAGGTGGTGGACCCGTGCAAGGTGGGGCCCGTTTGGCCCACCATCCATGCACTCAAAGACCAGCAGGCGTTAGTGAGGGGAGAAACCCAGTTTGGGCATCAGGCGGTTGTGGGACCCACAGACTGATCTGATCACAGATCTAGTCCGTCCATCAGGACTGATTTGGTGGGGCGACCATGGGGGTGAAGTCTGATCCGGATTTGATCAGAGGTAGGGCCCTAATCCACGCGTTGGACACTAACCTATTAAACCCAAAATCGTGAGATGGTTTATTCCATTTTTGGAAATTGTGGGGCCCAGGTGGGCCACCGATTGCAGATCAAACCCTGACATCTTGAAGAGGTGCCCTGGGCGACCTTGGGGATCAGATCCATCTTGGATGGGGCCAGTGGGGCCCACCATCCAAGCCTTTCAGTTTGATGCTGTCGTTCCAGCCCATTCCAGAAAATGGGTTCTGTGTGTGGACGATTTCCATAGAACCTGACGAGTTGGAAAAGAGAGGAGATGAAGGTGGTTTGGTGGTCCATGGGTGTATGGGAATTAGAGAGAAAAGAGGAGTATGGGAAAGTATGATCCGCTGAAGTTGTGGGGCCCAGATTTCAGATCAGGTCCGGACATTGGATCAGGGGATGCTTAGTGACCTTGATGGTGGGGACTGATCTAGGACTGGGCCTAGTGGGGCCCACTGATCTAATAACCCACTAGTTGTATTAATTAAAATAAATCATATAGTTTTAATGTATACAATTAGCCCCATTAATTTTTATAAATTGAAAATAAAAGACCCTTTAGTCTTTAGTGAAATTAATTGAGTTTTGACCCTTAAGATTTATACTTTTGGGAATTTTATTAGATTTTAGAATTAGAATAAGCCCTTTAGTTTTAAATAAATCCAATTGGAATTTTTGGGTTTGACCTGGATTTCCTCTCAAACCTAGAGTTTAGTGTGCGGGGTCGACCGGGGACACATGATTCTTCATGAAAATGCCGAAATCCGGAAAAATCACTCTGTTGCGGGATTTCTGAGTGTGGGGTCCGCCTCTGGGCCAGGGGTTTGATCCGGACACTCCAAAATTCCGGAACTTAGGCAATGCATGCCAGGTGTTCGATCCTTGGTCCCAATGTGTGGGGTTGACTTCCAGGCCAGGGGGTTAACCCGACAGACTGAGATCAAGGACCTTTTTCCAGATTTTGGTATCTTCATCTTTGTGATCAAATGTGGGGTCCATTCACCATCCAAATAGGCTGTCCATCACTGTGCCATGCCCGAGTCAATGGTATGGCTCAACCTTGACTCGTGGGGGCCACTTAGGATGGTTTAGGGATTCGAATCATGGGTAATCAAATCCTTAAATGAAATCAAAAGTGCCTATTAACTTCTAAAGCACCAATCCTATATTATTGGCACTGTTGACTTCGTCTAGGGACTTAGTTAACCGATGAGGCCCTGAACACTAGTGGGGACCGTAACCTAGGGGGACTTGTCATTTCCCGTTTGATTCCGATGTTTGAGGACACTTTCTATTATTCCTCTTCATGTCATTATTTACACTCTTAGCTTATTAATTAAATGAAATTAAAGGACCTGAACTTAGGGATACCTAGAGGAGACCCGGTGTTGTGTTCGGAGGTAACTTACCCGTGTCTGTGTCTAGGCGGACCCTCATACGGCCTAAGTTGAGGTGTTTGGAACCGTAGGTTGGAGAGGTTGACTGTTTTGGACTATTAATCCATTTTAGATGAGTAAGGGCTGATTATCACATTGTTTCATACATTAAGGCCACGAAAGTGAGTCTGATTGATCCAACGGTGATTGGACTTGGATTTGGACCGAATATTGGACTGAGATCCATAATGATGATGTAGACCTCATAGAGACTTGGATTAGGGCATTGCTTCTAGACAGACACAGACCCGTATTTAGATTTCCGAGTCGGCATTAACACTCACTCAGTTGATTTAAGCTCAGCCTGTTGACTGATTATCACTGGTAGGAGCTATTTATATATTGTGTCGGATGGATGCTATCATGATGAGCTGTGTGGTTTGATGGACGGTGTGATACCGATCCCGGATGAACCTGATAAAAGGGGTGTGATCAGTGATACTATTATTATTGATATTAGCGGGGCTGTTATCCCTTGCACTATTATATTATATATTCCCCGCCGCAACTGTTTATAGTATGGGCTGTTTACAGTTCGGGAGGGTCGTGGCATAATATCCCGCGGTAGATACATGCTTGTGTGATGTGTGCCTCTTGATTTAGTATCTGTTAGATTATATCCTCTCATTCACATGATTCTATTTGTTTTTTATGCTCAACTGCTTAGTTTATATTTCCTTTGATATTCATATGATCATACACTCGTCTCTACTCTTTCGATACATGCACTCTATGTTATCCGTATATGGGGTCTTACCAGATCTTTTAGATCTGACCCTTCATTGGTGCTTAGGCCTTGACCCAGAGATCCCAGACGATGCATTAGCTCTAGTGGAGGCGCCTGTCGCTGGAGAGTACGCGTGGGGCCCGGCCGACCCGGATGTCGAGCCGGAGGGCGGAGACGATCTACATGGGTTCTGAGTGTCTCATCTTTATTTTGGGTTTGAGTGGAAATTTTGTAGTGAGTTGGGTAGAAACCAATATGTATAACTTTTGATTAACAACTGATACATTTAACTTGACCACTGTTCCGCTCTTACTTAATACATATAATGATACCTATTGCTTCCGCATTGTTTAATTGTGATGCTTCCGCAAGTTTTAACCATTGAGTATTATGTTGGTCAAAAAGTTTTAAATTGGACCTCACTACGGCCTACGATCTTGGAAGTTCTCGGATTTTTCCGAGAAGTAGCGCGCTAACTTCGGGTATTCGAACGGTTTTATCGATATCCGGAATTGGGGCGTTACACTAAATGTTGATAGAAATTTGAGTCCTCGTCGCCCAAAGACTACGCATCATTAGTTACAAGTTCCTAGTCCCTGTTGTAAAGAAGCAGGTCAGAGCAGATCAGCTTGACCATTGGGTCAACCCACAACCCATGTATTGGGTCAGCCCACAAGTCAACATTGTATGAGTTGTCACTTGACATTAGATAGATATTAGTTTCCCTAACTATGCATGTAATCTTGAAATCAGATCTTAATCAGATCCACTAATCTAGGCAACAGTGTTATATATGTGATTATGTAAAGCAGCAGGTCAGCTTGACCAATGGGTTAGCCGACAACCCATGTATTGGGTCAGCCCACAAGTCAACATTGTATGAGTTGTCACTTGATATTAGATAGATATTAGTTTCCCTAACTATGCCTGTAATCTTGTAATCAGATCCACTAATTTAGGCTACAATGTTATATATGTAACCATCGTCAATACAATCACATACAATGTTATATATGTAACCATCGTCAATACAATCACATACAATTCTCTTGCAACTCGTCTCTCTTTCTTGCATGTTTCTGTTCTCTCTCTTGTTGCTTCTAGTTTGGGTCAAGAGTCTCTAACATGACAACTCATACAATGTTGACTTGTGGGCTGGCCCAATACATGGGTTGTGGGCTGACCCATTGGTCAAGCTGACCTGCTTCTTTACATTACATGGGTTGTGGGCTGACCAATTGGTCAAGCTGACCTGCTTCTTTACACCTGCATCATGAGTCGCACAACTTTTCTGAGCAGGCACAAAGGAAAAACAGATTGTAAAGGGGAATGATTTTTCCATGCAAAAGTTTTCTGCAATTCTCATTCTCTTTAGTAGCATCATTTTCTGAAGATTTTGGTTTTTCATATTAAGTATCTCCTTAAAAAATATGTGGAAGGCAGATTTAGATAGACCTAGTGGAGAACCACTTTCTGCAGTCTTCCACAAAACAGAAAAACACATTTCACTAAATTTGTAGAAAATGAAGTCTGCAATTCTCATTTTCTATTAAAAATGAGATCACTATGGCAGTTTCAGACAAAGCCTATATGCGGTAGAAAAGCAAATGAGCACCATGTTCGGATATAACACCATGGATTGGCGTCACAAAAAATCATTACATAAGAAATTCTAACCACTCAACAAGAAGAGTTTCAGTGGACAAAGGAGAAATTTGGTTCAATAACATGTTAAACTTTGATGGGGAAAAGCCCTCCATTGAAGTTATCAGGATTGTATCAACACTTTGAAATTGACATTATCTCATCTATCTAGGGTGCTTGATAAGCATTCCCAATTCTGAAAGCCATGGTCACAATTGGCAGTGCATGGTATAATATCAGAAAAAGTACAAATGAGAAATATGGTCCAAGATTTTTTTGCACTGATGTGTTGGGGAACCATATATACCTTTTGTAGGTCACTCCATTCATTGAACAGACATTGGAACGCCCATCAATATTAAACATGTGAATTGTGGATAATATTTTAAGACATGCTCACCCACTTTACAGTTGGTTTCTGCAGAAAGGGAAGGGGGGGCTGGCTAGACATTACTGGTAATAGTAGTAAAGCCTTGGTGTGATTAGATCATAAAGTGGGACAATGGAGGGTCGGTTTTGTTCACAAAAACATCTCTACTCTATTTGTGAAAAATAACATATGACCTAGATCACCACTAATGGCCCTTTGCCTTCTTTAACAAAGCATTCAGCTCTCCACTATCTGTGGAACCAAGTCAGACAATGCACAACAGAGATCACATAAAACTGCATCCATGCTCAAGTACACTAGCAATCACCTCATTTAAGTTTTACAATTTTCTGTTTTGACAGAAACGCTATATAGTATCATTTAAAGAATCCAGTTCACTTGGATAAATGCTTACATCAGGAAGCTATGTAGATCTCATCAACACATAAGAGCCCACAATAAAAATATCAAACCCAGAGCCCCTACACAATCTATTGAAGGGTTACAAGTTCAACGAACCAAGAGAAGCGAGAGAGTTGACAACGACAATTACATTGATGATAAGGCACAGTGGACGGTGCTGACTATTGCAATCTTGAGGTTGTAAGTCTGTTGTGTTACCAATCAAAAGTAAAAACTCAAGAACTTCAACTATAGGCTTTTTCAAGAGAATTAGTGAGAGCATCTTAAGAAACCAAATTCAAAAGAAGAAAGAAAGCTAGACCACTCGATGATGATGATGGGCTGTGAGAGCTCTTTTGCTTGAGAGAAGATCTGATCCAACTTGTCAATTCCAACATATATGCTTTTTTTGCTTTCTCAGAAAGCAAAATTCCACCGTTCACCATTAGAAAGAGGCACAAAAGATAACTTTGGAATATGCTTTCCTCACTAGGGTGGCACCCAATGTTCCTTCAATTCAGAATAGAAAGAGTCACTAAACAGAATTTTTTTTGCTTATACTTTTTAGGGAATTTCTTTTTTTTTTTTTTTTTTTTTTTTTTTTTAATTTCACTTTCCTTTCCACTAGGTCAAGTGACCCCTAGGGCCCTAATGTTCCTCAATCGAGTTTTGGAAAGATGAAACAACAGAGCAATTCCAGCAACAACTATGCACAGACTTGATGGGTTATTCGCTTACCTATCTATGAGCATAAATGTGGAATTTTCATATGACATAGTGCCAGAGGTGATCCATTTACAGACTGGGTGTTGTCTAACTCCATGTTTGAATCTACGTTAGAGTGTCGGTTGGAGTCAAAGAAGTGGACGAGTTGTAGAAAATTCTTTAGCATGACTGGACGAGTGTAATATGGAGCAGCCGTCCAAGCATCTAATATTGGTGTATTCGCTACTATTCTAATGCAATTAAAACACCGATTTCTTAATTTACTTCAAATATGTGTTGATTACATAGGAAATAACTCCATGTACTGATGATTTATCCTAAGCTTCCATTTGGGGATTGAACATTGATACTTCCTGCATCTCCTCCTGTTGGAAAAATGGTTAAGA
Organism: Cinnamomum chago; assembly: GCA_038049695.1. Classification (NCBI taxonomy): domain Eukaryota; kingdom Viridiplantae; phylum Streptophyta; class Magnoliopsida; order Laurales; family Lauraceae; genus Cinnamomum; species Cinnamomum chago. The sequence continues at coordinate 121,731,768 of CP142451.1, forward strand.
GCACTACTATATTTGTCAACTTTGAGTCAAAATCTAAGTGGGACCCACTTATCATTTTAGGTGGGAATACATGGGAATGTAATCTACCCCATGAGCAGATTAAGAACATGTATTGGGTTGCTCTAATCTATTAAGGAGTGAATGAGAAATTGCCTTTTAAACACCCGAACTGAACTGGGCTTGGGCTTGGTCTTGACGCGAGTTGGGCCTGGCTTGGTCCACTCTCGATTTATATATTTTTGAAGAAATTTCTTTTTTTCCAAAAGGGATGTGTCCATTCACATATGAAAGGGTGTGTCCAAAGTGATATGTTCATTCGCAAATAAAAGGGTGTGTCCAACCCAAAAGGTGTGTCCAAAGAGAAGCTGAACAGATGCAACCCCATGAATAGACATGAAGCAGGCTATAAATATCATCTTGTCCATGCCTTCTTGCTCATTTCATTCACTGCAACTGCATTGCATTTTGGGCATCAGTCTGAGTCAAGAGAGAATTCTACTACAAGATTGGTTCGCATGTCACATAGTTTGTAGTGCTGCAACTGTGTGGATCGATCATTGTATCCTGACAGACAAACGCCATTGAGGCCCTTAGCACCGTTGCGGGGGCGAAATTTGTCTTAAGGACATAGTGTCAAACACTAGCCTTGATCAACTTTCTTTTGAGGATTTTCAGATCACTTAACTTCAACAAAAGTTCTATATTTTCTGCCTTCAAACAGTAAGTGGATTTATTTTTCAATATTATTCTATTGCTGTCATTCTGTTCTTTTTGTAGTGCAAACATATTTCCTAAATATTGTATGTACTCGGAACAACACCTCCTCCATCAAATGGTATCAGAGTACTTAAAACCTACTTAAAAGCTTTGGATCTGATGCTAATTTCAACAGTCTACACACACACACCCCCAATCCATTCAGATAACACCTAAATCCTAAAAATTCTTGCATATAGATTGACTCCACAATTAGAGATTACCCATGACATGCCTATTTATAGCTTAAACCAACATCAATTGCAACCACAAATTACAATTTCAAATCAAATTCTAAATCCAAAACTGCCCCAAGGAATTCCACATACGCAAGTGCTAAGTATCAAATAATGACATGTTCTCAAACACCAAAACCAATACCCAAATCACAAATTCTTGTATAGAATACATATAACTTCTATGAGTTAAAAAAAAAAAAAAAAAAACTGGTTGCCAATCGATGCAGTCCAGACACACCAATCCATTCAGATAATACCTAAACCCTAAAAAAATATTGCATATAGATTCACTTCACAATTAGAGATTACCCATGACATGCCTATTTCTAGCATAAACCAACATCAATTGCAACCACCACAAATTACAATCTCAAATCAAATTCTAAATCCAAAACCAAGTCTCAGATCGAATAGGAATTCAACATGCTCAAGCTCAAGTGCTGAAGTAACAAATTACCTTCTAAATAACATGTTCTCAAACACCAAAACCAAAACCCAGATCACAAAATCTTGTATTGAATACATATAAATCCTATGAATTGAAAAAAAAAAAACTTGAATACCTCATCGTTTTGTTTGATTCTTTTTTTTCTCTCTAATTTAGGCTATGGTTACCGTCTGTGGAAGCTTTGATGAACTCAGAGTCTTGGAATTGCGATTGGATTTGTTATAGTCCATGAAATCTTCTTGGTTGTAAATGACAGTGATATAGAGGGCGCAGCTAGGGCACTGAGCGATCTCTTCCCCCAATTTTAAATCTGCCTTCGTGATCTGGAAGAGATCATCACAAGGGCATGGATACGTGAAGGATTCAAGTTCCTCGTTCCACTCCATGTCTTCGATCTCTACGTCGTCGTACGACATTGGGATTGAGAGAGAGTGGGAGAGAGAGAGAGAGAGAAGAAATCTAGGGTTTTGGAGGAGATTGAGAAAGGGCCAATGGCTTGTGTTAGGGTTTCAAGGGATAGGAGATGTGAAATCGTGAAAGGGAATGGAAACAGAAAAGAAATCAATTTATAAATGTAGTTCAGCATGTTGGGTCGGGAGTAGTAGAGTGTGAGTTGGACCTAATTTGTATCTAAACTCGTTAAAAAAGGGTCAACCTGGTCTGACCCGTATTGGCTCGTAGGGATGGCAATGGGTTGGGTTAAAACGAAGACCCACCCCCAAATTGCTCGTATTAGGAGTGGGTTTGGTAGTGTAACGCCCCAATTCCGGATACCGATATAATCGTTCGGATACCCGAAGTTGACGCGCTACTTCCCGGAAAATCCGAGAACTTCCAAGATCGTAGGCCGCAGTGAGGTCCAATTTAAAACTTTTTGACCAATATAATACTCAATGGTTAAAACTTGCGGAAGCATAACAATTTAAACAATGCGGAAGCAATAGGTATCGATATATATATTAAGTGTGAGCAGAGCAGTAGTCTAATTAAAAGATTCAGTGTTAATCAAAGTTAATACATATTTGATTCTACCCGACTCACTACAAAAATGCCTCTCAAACCCAAAATAAGAGGACTCTCAAAACCCTGGTAAATAGTCTCCGCCCTCCGGCTCGACGTCCGTGTCGGCCGGGCCCCATGCGAACTCTCCAGCGACAGGTGCCTCCACTAGAGCTAATGCATCATCTGGGATCTCTGGGTCAAGGCCTAAGCACCAATGAAGGGTCAGATCTAAAAGATCTGGCAAGTTACAACATACTACTAACATAGAACATATATATCAAAGGAAATAGAGACAGGTAAAATAAATTAAATGAATAGCAAGATAAAGAACTAGGCAGTTGTGCATTTTAATCATAGAGAATCAGGATAAATAGAAACATCTAAACTACTACAACGAAATGGCACATTCACACGAGCTGGAATACCGCGGGATATTATGCCGCGGCCCTCCCATACTGAACACAGTTGCGGCGGGGAAATCTCACCAGTGCTGGGAATTACTAATCCCGCAAATCATCTCATCACACTCATCATACTCATCACTCGAAGACCGGCACGGTATCACACCGTCCGTCTTAACCACACAGCTCATTATGATAGCTCCACAACACTCAACTAGCTCCTACCGGGGATGATCAGTCCACAGGCTGAGCTTAAATCAACCGAGTGAATGTTCATGCCGACTCGAGAATACTCTAAGGGTCTGTGTCTGTCTAGGCTTTGCCTTGCGTGAACAAGGTCCTAACCAAGTCTCTAAGAGGTCTATACATCTCAATACAGTCTCTGGATTCCATTCAATGTCCAGGCCCACTCGTTGTTTCCATACCAAGGCCCATTAACACTTGGCCTGGTCTAAATCTGTCCGAACGAGGCAACAATCCATTTCCTACTGATAACTGTTCATTTCAATCCATTATGACTTAAAAACCCAAATAAACTACCTCTTCCAACTAAAGGTACACATCTCCGCACTTAGGCCCAATAAGGGCCCGCCTAGACACAGACACGGGTCAATGATCTCCAATCGTTCCAACGGGTCACCTCTAAGATACCCTAGGTTCAGGTCCTCCATTTAATTAATAGCAACAACTACACTAAAGATCTAAGAATGACAGTAAATAACAAAAGTGAAGTATGAACTTCAATGAGGGAATCAACAGGGAAAAACAACGGTCTAATCCTAGGTAATGGGCCACGTTAGGTTCAGGTCCATCTGTGAAGCCCCGGAGTCCCACATCGACTATAGAGAGGAAAGTGAATGGGGTTATATGTAAAGTTTACACCCTTACCTTGCATGAGGCCTTTTAAAACCGTGCGGCCCCGGAAAACGTAAGAACTCCGAAGTTAAGCGTGCTCGGGCGGGAGCAGTACTAGGATGGGTGACCTCCTGGGAAGTCCTCGCGCGTGCACGCGGGCCAAAGCGGACAATATCATGCATGTGTGAAGGGTGAGGCGTTACAAATGGTATCAGAGCCGACTCTCGACTAGTTCGAGTGTGGGTCCCCTGCCGTGGTCTGGTGCAAGTGGGCGGGTCTCCATGTGGGCGGGCCAAGAGGGCTGGCAGGCTACAGGGACTGGCAGGCTACTGCACAGGGACGTGCAGCCCTAAGGGGGGTGGAATGTGAAGCCCCGGAGTCCCACATCGACTATAGAGAGGAAAGTGAATGGGGTTATATGTAAAGTTTACACCCTTACCTTGCATGAGGCCTTTTAAAACCGTGCGGCCCCGGAAAACGTAAGAACTCCGAAGTTAAGCGTGCTCGGGCGGGAGCAGTACTAGGATGGGTGACCTCCTGGGAAGTCCTCGCGCGTGCACGCGGGCCAAAGCGGACAATATCATGCATGTGTGAAGGGTGGGGCGTTACACCATCTCCGGTAATTTGATCTCTAAACGAAGTCATTGATGCCATAAGATACTGTGTTTGGTGCTTAGGAAAAGTACGGGCACCATTGACAACTCTTAGAGGTCAAATCATCTTAGATTAACAACCAAAACCCTAATCGGTGGTCCCCATGAGTCAAGGTCGAGCCACGCCATTGACTCGTGCTTGGCACATTGATGGAAGTTCATTTGGATGGTTAATGGGCCCCACAATCGATCAATCATAAAACAATGCTAAACTCACATCCTAGTATTCACAGTGTGGCAGGTCGACCTGGCAAGAGTCGGGTCGATCTGCTCCACTGGAATCAAAGTTGGGACTTGGTTTGGATTCTGGAATTTCCAGTGTACCCGATTGACCAGGTGGCCACCCGGTCGATCTGGTACATAGGTGTATCTGAGTCAACAGATTCCAGGCCAAATCTCAACTTTTGTACTAAAGTCTGGGTCTGATGGAAATATCCAAGTCATACACAAACTATTCGAATTTGGGTTCAAATTATAAAATCTAATGAAATTTCTAAAGTATAAATCTAAAAGGGTCCAAACTAATTTAGGTTAAATAAAGACTAATGGATCTATAATTTCAATTTTCTAAAATTAAAGAGGTCAAGAAATATTATTTTTAAAGGTAACAAGTTAATTTATTCTAATAGGGTTCCATTGTACACATTAGAAACTAAATGTTTTATTTAATTAATAAAGCTACTGGGATATGGATTAGTGGGCCCCACTGGGCCCAGCTCCAATTTGGTTTGATAAAAACTAAAGAGGTTTAAATTTCTAATTTATGAAAATTAATGGTACTAATAATGTACATTAACAAATAAGGGATTAATTTTAATTAGTAAAATTAGTGGGTTATTAGATCAGTGGGCCCCACTGGGCCTAGTCCTAGATCAGTCCTCACCAACAAGATCACTAAGCATCCCCTGATCCAATGTCCGGACCTGATATGAAATCAGGGACCCACCTGGGCCTCACAACTTCAGCGGACCATACTTTCCCATACTCCTCTTCTCTTTCTAATTCCCATGCACCCATGGACTACACAAACACCCACCCATTCCAGCTTCTTACATGATGACACATGTCTCACAAAATGCCCCTTTATTTTCTCTCTCCATGCCACATGGCAATCATCACCTCACTCATCCCCCACATGCCCCCATGGACCCCACTCATCCCTTTCCTCACTAACATAACAAGTTCTGCATTGTAACAAAACATTACGGAATGTGTTCTGCAAAAAAAAAAACCGAGCTCGCCTCTGCATGGAAAGAGCCACGATCGTGGGCCCCACTGATCAAGGGCCCACGATCAGCCCTCATCACCTGGGCCGCCCAAGGTGGCCCTACACGATGTGGGGTCCGGATCTCCAAGGGTGGCCCACCTGGACCCCACTAATCTCAATACAAAGAACCCAAATAAACTCTCTGTTTCCAGCAACAGTGACTGTAACAATCACTCTTTCCACTCCATTCCAATCAGATTGTTTTTTAAACTAAACCATTAATCAAATTAACAATTACAAATTGTAGAAACACTACAATGCCCATCCATCAATGTCCATTTCATCAAATCAACACAACTAGGCTCGGGTAGAATTCTAAAACTCAATAATCACAATTCATGAAATGAAACCATAGAAATCAAAAGGAAAACACATACATTCTAAGTTAACAGTAGGTGCACTTGCCTTTGAAATTGAGAAATGATTTGTAGAGAGAAAGAGGGAAAACTAGAAGAGAAACCAGAACCCAGCTGAACCAGGGAAGGAGAAGAAGAAGATGACACAGCAGCAGCTCCTAAAATAGATTCCAGCAGCAACAACAGTAGCTTGGAGAATTTCCAGCAGGGTAACAGTATCTCAGGTGAAGAAATGAGAGGGAGAGAAAGTGAAGTAGCAGCTGCTCTTAGGAAAATCTCAGCACCCAGTCCCGTCCCAGCACAACAGTGGCTTAGAGGAAGGGAAAATGAGAGGGAAGAAGAGGGGAAATGGGAAAGGAAAAAGAGGGAAATGAGGAAGCAGTGACTGCAGCAGCTGAGAAGAAGCTACAACACAGTCACAGTAGCAGGGGCTGGAATGAGGGGAAATGAGGGAGAGGAAGAGAGAGATGAAATGGAAACAGTTGCTGCAGCTCCCAGATGAAGTTCCAGCAGAGTCACAGCAACAAATCTCAGCTCAACAGTGAAGATGGAGAAGGAGGTTGGAGTAGCAACTGTTGTAGCAGCTCCACTAGGAAAGAGTCCCAGCACAGAGTCACAATATCAGTCGTTGGAAGAGAGGATTGAGGGAGAGGAGAAGAGGAAATTCAAGTGAATAGTGGTGGCTGGGTTTAGAGTTCTCCTTGGGATAAGAGCCATTTTATAGGTTAGGGGGGGGGGGGGTGATTAAGGACAATAATACCCTTTAGGGTTCCATGTGATTAGGGTTAGGGTTAGGGTTAGTTTGGTCTTTGGCTGGAATCTTCTAGAAGAGCATCATTAACACTAAACTAAACCCCCTCTTAATTAATTAAAACCAATAGCTAGGGCCTACCTACACTAATTAGCCTAGGATTAACCCAAAACCCTTTACTAATTAAAATACTAACCCTACTAATCTAATCTAACTACAAGCTAGAAGAATCTAACTAATCACCCTAATAAACCCCTAATTAGCACAATCAAATAGTAATTAGCCATAATTAACAATAATTAGCACAATTAACCAATAATTAGCATAGATTAACATAAATTAGTCTATAAAATAGTAATTAGAGGGCCCACAAAGGGTGGGGCCTCACAGGTAGTGTGTTAATAGGATTTGGTTTGGATATGGTTTTTCCATATACTAACCCACCTCCCCATATGACATAGTTGTAAACGATGATAAAGATATTTACGTTTTTTAGATGTCATTGGACAGAACTACACAGATAGATGATCCGGATGCACAAACTCGTCTCACTTTCTTGCATGTTTCTGTTCTCTCTCTTGTTGCTTCTAGTTTGGGTCAAGAGCCTCTAACATGACAACTCATACAATGTTGACTTGTGGGCTGACCCAATACGTGGGTTGTGGGCTGACCCATTGGTCAAGCTGACCTGCTGCTGACCTGCTTCTTTACATTACATGGGTTGTGGGCTGACCAATTGGTCAAGCTGACCTGCTTCTTTACACCTGCATCATGAGTCGCACAACTTTTCTGAGCAGGCACAAAGGAAAAACAGATTGTAAAGGGGAATGATTTTTCCATGCAAAAGTTTTCTGCAATTCTCATTCTCTTTAGTAGCATCATTTTCTGAAGATTTTGGTTTTTCATATTAAGTATCTCCTTAAAAAATATGTGGAAGGCAGATTTAGATAGACCTAGTGGAGAACCACTTTCTGCAGTCTTCCACAAAACAGAAAAACACATTTCACTAAATTTGTAGAAAATGAAGTCTGCAATTCTCATTTTCTATTAAAAATGGGATCACTATGGCAGTTTCAGACAAAGCCTATATGCGGTAGAAAAGCAAATGAGCACCATGTTCGGATATAACACCATGGATTGGCGTCACAAAAAATCATTACATAAGAAATTCTAACCACTCAACAAGAAGAGTTTCAGTGGACAAAGGAGAAATTTGGTTCAATAACATGTTAAACTTTGATGGGGAAAAGCCCTCCATTGAAGTTATCAGGATTGTATCAACACTTTGAAATTGACACTATCTCATCTATCTAGGGTGCTTGATAAGCATTCCCAATTCTGAAAGCCATGGTCACAATTGGCAGTGCATGGTATAATATCAGAAAAAGTACAAATGAGAAATATGGTCCAAGATTTTTTTGCACTGATGTGTTGGGGAACCATATATACCTTTTGTAGGTCACTCCATTCATTGAACAGACATTGGAACGCCCATCAATATTAAACATGTGAATTGTGGATAATATTTTAAGACATGCTCACCCACTTTACAGTTGGTTTCTGCAGAAAGGGAAGGGGGGGCTGGCTAGACATTACTGGTAATAGTAGTAAAGCCTTGGTGTGATTAGATCATAAAGTGGGACAATGGAGGGTCGGTTTTGTTCACAAAAACATCTCTACTCTATTTGTGAAAAATAACATATGACCTAGATCACCACTAATGGCCCTTTGCCTTCTTTAACAAAGCATTCAGCTCTCCACTATTTGTGGAACCAAGTCAGACAATGCACAACAGAGATCACATAAAACTGCATCCATGCTCAAGTACACTAGCAATCACCTCATTTAAGTTTTACAATTTTCTGTTTTGACAGAAACGCTATATAGTATCATTTAAAGAATCCAGTTCACTTGGATAAATGCTTACATCAGGAAGCTATGTAGATCTCATCAACACATAAGAGCCCACAATAAAAATATCAAACCCAGAGCCCCTACACAATCTATTGAAGGGTTACAAGTTCAACGAACCAAGAGAAGCGAGAGAGTTGACAACGACAATGACATTGACGATAAGGCACAGTGGACGGTGCTGACTATTGCAATCTTGAGGCTGTAAGTCTGTTGTGTTACCAATCAAAAGTAAAAATAAAGAAAATTAAAAGGACGATGATGATCAAAGTGACATGTTGATAATGGGCATGGACTTTCAGTGATGGTTGAGAGAGCATGGCCATCATCATCATCATCAAAACCAAATCCAATTTTAAAATAGATTAGATAAAGAAGCTTATTTAATTTTCTAGACCCTTAGTTACTGAATACAGTTATCAACAATCTACGCCTGATTGAAGGGTTTGGTCTTGCTGAGTTTCCCCAACTGAATATGTAAAGAAAAAAGATGTGCAAAGAGCTGTGCATTTTCCACCATTCAGGTGCTCGGACTAATTTCAATGCATGGATCATGTCTTTTGAATAAATGCTCATATTCTGAGAGCTCAGAACTTCTTTTTTATTTCAACATGCTGATTCTGTTGATTGTTCTATATGAGATTCCGTAGTTGGAGCTCTCCTCATCTAGTTAAGGCAGTGCATGGGCAGGCCTTAGCCTGAAAATTCTGAAATTCAAATAGACCCAGTCAAAAGTCCGACAAGTTCATATCCAAATCCACACCAATTGGCCTGCTGCATTGCTTCTTTTGCTTTCTCTTTTTTTGAGTAAGATTGTTACATGCGGAGGAGACAATTGTCCGATGGTATGTGTCCGTTACTGGCATATGGAGGAAGGTGCAAGAAGCATATCTCCAAAACCATTTTGGTCGGTTTGGGGAGGTTACAAATATCCAAATGAATCTTGGCGGTAGCGTTACAGCTCCAATGGGGTTTGCGTTTATTGAATATAAAAATCGCGAAGAAGCTTAGCGGGCAATGCAACAAATGAATGAAGCTGATCTTGGTGGTGAAGTTATCTTGGTCTGTTGGGCGCTGATGCAATGTCATGTTTACCAGGAATATCCAGAGGAGACGACGTCCTTTGATAGTCTTTTGGTCGTCACTGGACTGAATGGACTTGTGAGGGAAGTAGAGCTATACTATGAATTTGACAAGTATGGGGAGATTACTAATCTCAAGCTGATTTCTGATGGTTTCATCGACTCTGGAGAGGGTTATGCGCTTATTGAATATAAACGTTTTGAAGATGCTTGTGCGGCGATATTGGGAGCAAATCGATATGGCTTCTTGGTCAAACTATCTTCGTTAATTGGGCTAATTAAATGTTAGTTATCCAGAACTTCATACTGTGCCTGTTTCATATGTAGATTTTCAATAAAATTTCTTCTCAAATAGTCAATTTCTTTGTTAGATAGAATGGAGGTTGGACAGCGGCCCTTGTCTGTTGGATTTCATAGAAAAAATGTTTCCAGCAAAAGTTTTCAAGTTTTATATTCAAGTCTGCAAGTGTACTCTTTTAGTTGGGCCATCTCTTTAGGTAAAATGTTGGGTTAGAACATTCCCCCTGTGAATTGGCATGTAATCAGGTTTATCCACATTTTCATTGAATTGCCCTAAGCTCTAAATCTTTACGCTGGATGGCCATGCAGTCCAATTTGGGTGAAAGGTGGGATATGCTACTGTGTAAATATATGAGGATATCCCCGCCCCCCTGCCCCCCCCCCTCCCTCCTCTATAATACCATATAATATATATATATATATATATATATATATATATAGAGGATGAGCTTAGGAGAACATAAGCTCAAGTGTGCGAGTCCCACGTGTGGGCTTAAGTGGGCATGAAAGCCCAAAAAGTTTCAAACTGCCCGCCTCATTTTCATTTCCCCCCTTTCCTAGTCTAATGCCCTAATCGAAACTCCTCCTCTTTCGCGGCTCTCTCTCTCTCTCCCTCGATAGTCAGCGCACGGTGATCGCTGGAAGACGCTCCACATCTCCTCTTCTATCGCAGCTCTCTCTCTCTCTCTCTCTCTCTCTCTCTCTCTCTCTCCACAGTCAGGGAACTTTGATAGTTGGGAAGACACTGCGCATCTCCTCCTCTTTCGTAGAATTGAGCCAGAATCCAGCCAACCCACGTTCGGTCCGTCGATCAGCCAGCGATCTGCGCCTGCACGGCCAGGCCACGTTTTCCATTTCAGTCCGTCGATCATCCCAGCCCAGAATCCACTTTCTTTCTGTATTTTTATTTTTCTTTCAGATTCTTTTAGCTTTTTTATTTTTTCATTTGAAATCTGTTGCAAATGAATATTCTTTTCACTATTCATTTGAAATCTATTTGACCCGCCCTTCGATTATTCTCCTCTGTTGCTATTGGCATGTGGGCTTTTTCACTGCTACCCACATGTCATCTGATGATGTGAAGAAGATGTTTTTTTTATTACCATATATGGAAGAGAGAAAGAATAACACAGAAAATAAAGGGTAAGAAGATGTTTAATTGAGTGTTTGTAAATTTTAAGGGACTAAACACATCACTGCTAACCACTTGCCTTGTATTTGGTGGTGGATGTTTTTATCCGTTTTTAAATTTCTCCGTATAAGAATTTGTTCTTTGTCAAGTTTGGTTATTTTTCATCACATCTGTATTCTTTGTCAAGTTTGGTTACGTAATTGAACATTGTTACTTGATCTTCATCGGATACGCTTGTATTATAGCATACTCTAAATTCTTCAAGTACGTAACTTTCTCAACATGATGCTCTGTCGGCTAAAATACGTTCCAATCCAATCAAAGCATTTAGAGAGAGAAAAAAAAAACCCAGTTAACAGAGGAGTCCAAGGGAGATGAATACTTAGTGTCAGGGCCACCAAGGTGCTCAGTCAAAAATCTAAAAAATGCTGGTTTTCTGGTACCCCATGCTTAGGGACTTCCCAGTGATGTTTGAACTCATCAGCGCTTACGGAAATGGATGCAATGCAGGATATCAGGACCCTTCTGTAACTGTTATTGTTTTTCTGTGACAACTAAAAAATCAATATAGTGCTGGTTTTCTGGTTTTCTTTAGCAGAACCCTGTGTAAAAACATGGTTGTGATTTACTAGGTACTTTTGTTTTTAATGGATTGATTGATCTGAATGTGGTTGGACTAATATTATTAGTTAAGAACATGCTTCATGAATGGCTTAGAACAAGTTCAAATTGAGAGTGCCCACTCCTGAATCGGTCACATCTGATTTATTGAACATGTATAGAATGTTCTGAGGTGCCCACTCCTTAAAGTGGGCTGTTCCATAGATAGTTATTTATTGAACGGCTTGGGCCTTCTTGTTGGAAGAGGATTAGTGCATCTTTCAAAAGTTGGTGTTGGCCAAGGACATCATAAGTACTAATTCCAATCAAATTATCTTTCATCCTGTGCATCAATGACATCTATCCTATGAGTCCACCATGGGATAATGCCATGCCTTGTCTACCATGCATGCTTTGGCTTAAGTATGTTGGCGACTTCAAATTTCATGGCTGGAATGGTGCACTCTGGATCATGCGATTGCCTGTTATTTAAAGCATTGGTTCACCACCAAAATTAAGCTTTTCCAAAGTCCATCTCTGTGAGAAAATGGAGCATGGTTTTGAATGAGAAAGAACCCATTTCCATTAAGGATCTATGATGAGGGACTTCTCTTTTCTGTTTTGAAATATTAAGGGGTTATGGTAGTCTGGATGTCTGTTGGAGATACCTTCTCTGGATTTGAATTAGTAACATGTTATCCATTCATCTATTGCTGAATAAGCTGATAATGACTCAACTCTTCCTACATCCAAAAGGTTGAATCACACACTACATGACTGTCTTCAAGGCTACCTTGTCCACATCCACGATTATGATGCGAGACCTAACTGAAGTAATCTGCCAGTGAACTGCACCAGTGCACATTCTACTCCTTCAAGTGACCTGCACGAACATCATATGAGACCTACCTTGGTTTTATGACCATCCACAAGGAGAAAAACACATTATAAAAAGAACGAAATGACCATCCACAAGACAGTTAACCCCTACACCTTCCACAAATTAGAGTTGGAAATGATTAAGAAAGCATGCTCCTCACTTCTTTTTACCATTCCGTTCTAAGAACTCAATTTACCAAAATCATTTACAATTACAAACAGATGGCCCGAGTATGGTTAACAGCCATATGAATTTTGTCGTTGGATGTAACCAGAATACACTCAATTCCAAGAATCCTACCAACAGGGGCCTAAATGTATGTTGATTATGAATAATAAAAAGTATTTTTCATATTCAGTAATTTTGAAAAACATCTTGGCTATAGATCCACATCTGATCCATAAATAGATTCAGTCCTTTGAATCCTGTTAGATCTGGCCAATTTGGTTTTACAGCCCTAATCACCATGCAGATTTCAAAAAGAAAACAGGCAAGAACTTTTAAGATAGAATCCAAAAGAACATTGAAAAAAAAAAAAATTTGAAACAGATTTCAAATGAAATGGGTGTGATGAAAAAAAAAAAAAAAATACAGATGTTAAAGGTAACAGATTTCAAAACTCTCTTTCTTCACATCATCAGATAACATGTAGGTAGCAGTTAAAAAGCCCACATCCCAATAGCAACAGAGGAGAATAATCGAAGGGCAGGTCAAACGGATTTCAAATGAATAGTGAAAAGAATATTCATTTGAAACAGATTTCAAATGAAAAAAATAAAAAAGCTAAAAGAATCTGAAAGAAAAAAAAATACAGAAAGAAAATGGATTCTGGGCTGGGTTGATCGACGGACTGAAAGGGAAAACGTGGCCTGGCCGCGCTGGCTCAGATCGCTGGCTGATCGAAGGTCCGGACGTGGGTTGGCTGGATTCTGGCTCAGATCTACGAAAGAGGAGGAGATGCGCAGCGTCTTCCTGACCATCAAAGTTCCCTGGCTGTGGAGGGAGAGAGCAGCGATAGAAGAGGAGATGCGCAACGTCTTCCAGTGATCACCGTGCGCCGACTATGGAGGGAGAGAGAGAGCTGCGAAAGAGGAGTAGTTTTGATTTGGGCATTAGACTAGGAAAGGGGGAAAATGAAAATGAGGCGGGCAGTTTGAAACTTTTTGGGCTTTCATGCCCACTTAAGCCCACACGTGGGACTCACACACTTGAGCTTATGCTCTCCTAAGCTTGAGCTTAGGAGAGCCATCCTCATATATATATACACACACACACACACACACACACACACACACACTTTCAATCATTATATTTGAGCATTGTATATTTCCTCTTTTGTCAAGTGTATACAAATAAATTATAACTTTGTCCTCATCTAGACACATCTGTATTATATCATTAGGAAACAAATCTTGAAGAAAAGATTTTCTACTCAAAATTGGCATGGAAAAGCTTACTATCATATCCACACATCCACTAAGACTGTGGAGTATATCTTACACAAGATCAGATTTGGAGAAGTTGGTTCCATGAATGCATGTCCCCATGTTCTTTTTGGAGAAGTATAGAGGTTTGAGGGAAGGGGATCTTTTGGGCCCCTCTCTACCATAGTGGTGGAAGGTTTTGACAAACTCATGGAGAGGTCATATTTACAGTTTGTCGTGATATGATTTTACTTTGTGGTGCAACTGTCGGTAGAAATGATAAAGCTATTATTCATTGTTTTGAAGCAACATTTGGGTCGAGATTAACATAGGTAAAAACACAATGGTCAGGAAAGGTGTGAGATTGTCAAGTGCAGGGAGGACAAGTTTTCATTAGAATAAAAGGGTCTCCAAAAGCTAATTCAAGATTGGTAAGTTTGGACCTCTTTGTTTGGAGGGTGGAATGTAAGCTTGCCATACAGAAGAGGAAACTTATCTTTGGGAGGAAAATCATGTTAACCAAGGCTTCTTTGGTGAATATTCTTGTTTACTAGTTGTCTTTATTAATATTCTGGTCGCAATGGCGAAAGTTTTGAAAAAAAGGAGAAAGATTTTATGTTAGAATTCCTTATTAAGGCGTGTTTGACAATTAACTAGTTAAGTTAAAGAAAAGTGAATCCATACAAGAAAAGAGAAGGAGTCATATCAAAAGTACACAATTTCAAAATTCCTGGGCTCTTTTTTTTTTTTTAAAAAAAAACAACCTCCTTTCTCCACTAAAAGAAAAAAAAAATCACTTTTCTATACAAAAAGTCAAAAAGATTGCATACCAAACAACTAAAAACAAAACACCATCATAAACCCTATTTTTTTTCTCTCTTGATTTGACGCTTCACCTCACCATAGTTTGATTCACCATACATCCAAACACGGCAGCAAACATGTTTATGTTGTCACATTGGTCTGGCCGGTGATGAGATAGGAGGAATATAAGGAACCATTTTTATTTTTTAAAGAGTAGGAACTTAAGGCCTCGTTTGGACTCGTTCTTGGGTGGTTCTTGGTTTTGTGCAGAGATTGGGTTGTGCCCAAACTGGCTCTGCAGAACTTGTTTGGCAACATTTATGTCAAACCATTCTGTTGAGACCATGCTGTGTGGAGCTTGTTTGGAAACAAAAGCATCTTTTTCGATCCAAATCTCCTTTTATTAATTTAAGTAAAATTCTAAAACAAAAGCACGATTGTCTTTGCACAAGAAAGTCTGGATATAGCAAAGACTGATTCAAATAACTCTATTATGCCCTCCGGTTCAATAAAAACATCAATTTTATTGGGATCAAACATGAATCAGGCAAAATATGTTTCTCAAAATAAACATTAATTTGACCTGTGACAACTGATAAACTAACACTGTATATATTGAGAATAACATAGATTCAGTATGGATCCAAATACGGCATTGAGCACTCAAGATTAGGAGCCAAACTATCAAGAAAACTTATCAATTTGGACTTCAGAAATATGCATTTCAGGCACCAAGCACCCATCCTCGATCATCTAGATCACAACTAAAATATATCAAAAACTCAAATCTCCCTCAAAGAAATCTCTTCAACCCATTTTTATTTCTTCACAAACTAAAACTCAAGTACTTCAACTATAGGCTTTTTCAAGAGAATTAGTAAGAGCATCTTAAGAAACCAAATTCAAAAGAAGAAAGAAAGCCAGACCACTCGATGATGATGATGGGCTGTGAAAGCTCTTTTGCTTGAGAGAAGATCCAATCCAACTTGTCAATTCCAACATATATGCATCTTTTTCTTTCTCAGAAAGCAAAATTCCACCATTCACCATTAGAAAGAGGCACTAAAGATAACTTTGGAATATGCTTTCCTCACTAAGGTGGCACCCAATGTTCCTTTAATTCAAAATAGAAAGAGTCAGTAAACAGAATTTTTTTTGCTTATACTTTTTAGGGAAATGCTTTATTATTATTATTTATTTCACTTTCCTTTCCACTAGGTCAAATGACCCCTAGGGCCCTAATGTTCCTCAATCGACCAATTCCAGCAACAACTATGCATGGACTTGATGGGTTATTCGCTTACCTATGCATGAGCATAAATGTGGAATTTTCATATGACTTAGAGCCAGAGGTGATCCATTTACAGACTGGGTGTCGTCTAACTCCATGTTTGAATGTATGTTAGAGTGTCAGTTGGAGTCAAAGAAGTGGATGAGTTGTAGAAAATTCTTTAGCATGACTGGATGAGTATAATATGGAGCAGACGTCCAAGCATCTAATATTGGTGTATTCGCTACTATTCTAATGCAATTAAAACATTGATTTCTTGATTTACTTCAAATATGTGTTGATTACATAGGTGATAGCTCCATGTACTGATGATTATCCTAAGCTTCCATTTGGGGATTGAACATTGATACTTCCCGCATCTCCTCCTCCATCAAATGGTATCAGAGTACTTAAAACCTACTTAAAAGCTTTGGATCTGATGCCAATTTCAACAGTCCAGCCACACACACACCCAATCCATTCAGATAACACCTAAATCCTAAAAATTCTTGCATATAGATTGACTCCACAATTAGAGATTACCCATGACATGCCTATTTCTAGCTTAAACCAACATCAATTGCAACCACAAATTACAATTTCAAATCAAATTCTAAATCCAAAACCGCCCCAAAACCAAATCTAAATTAAATAGGAATTCCACATGCGCAAGTGCTACAGTATCAAATAATAACATGTTCTCAAACACCAAAACCAAGACCCAGATCACAAATTCTTGTATAGAATACATATAACTTCTATGAGTTAAAAAAAAAAAAAAAAAACTGACTGCCAATCGATGCAGTCCAGACACACCAATCCATTCAGATAATACCTAAACCCTAAAAAAATATTGCATATAGATTCACTTCACAATTAGAGATTACCCATGACATGCCTATTTCTAGCATAAACCAACATCAATTGCAACCACCACAAATTACAATCTCAAATCAAATTCTAAATCCAAAACCAAGTCTCAGATTGAATAGGAATTCAACATGCTCAAGCTCAAGTGCTGAAGTAACAAATTACCTTCTAAATAACATGTTCTCAAACACCAAAACCAAAACCCAGATCACAAAATCTTGTATTGAATACATATAAATCCTATGAATTAAAAAAAAAAAAAAACCTGAATACCTCATCGTTTTGTTTGATTCTTTTTTTCTAATTTAGGCTACGGTTACTGTCTGTGGAAGCTTTGATGAAATCAGAGCCTTGGAATTGCGATTGGATTTGTTATCGTCCATGAAATCTTCTTGGTTGTAAATGACAGTGATATAGAGGGAGCAGCTAGGGCACCGAGCGATCTCTTCCCCCAATTTTAAATCTGCCTTCGTGATCTGGAAGAGATCCCCACAAGGGCATGGATACGTGAAGGCTCCAAGTTCCTCGTTCCACTCCATGTCTTCGATCTCTACGTCGTCGTACGACATTGGGATTGAGAGAGAGAGAGAGAGAAGAAGAAGAAATCTAGGGTTTTGGAGGAGATTGAGAAAGGGTTAAAGGCTTGTGGGTTTACTTTTCAAGGGATAGAAGAAGTGAAATCATGAACGGGGATGGAAACATAACAGAAATAGTTAAACAGGTTGGGTCGGGAGAGGTAGAGTGTGAGATGGACCCAACCCGTATCTAAACTCGTTAAAAAAGGGTCAACCTGGTCTGACCTGTATTGGCTCGTAGGGATGGCAATGGGTTGGGTTAAAACGAAGACCCACCCCAAATTGCTCGTATTAGGAGCGGGTTTGGTAGTGTGTGAATAGGATTTGATTTGGATATGGTTTTTTCATCTACTAACCCACCTCCACATATGATATAGTGTAATCGGTAATAAAGATATTTACTTTTTTAGATGTAATGGGTTTAAATCTTCAAGATCTAAGCCATTTTGCCCAAAAGGAGTTGATGGCATCGTAAATTCATGTTATATAAGGTTGCAAACAGGTATTCGATCACCCAGAAGTCCCGACCTGCAAAAAAGGGGTCCGGGTTCAGAACCTAATTTAGGTTTCGATTGATAAATGGGTCCGGTTCCAAGTCCATATAGGTTTCGACTCGTCTACCTTAGACCCGGCATATTAGTCTTTGATATTGCAATTTGTACTATAAAACCAATTTTTTGGGGGCATTCTTATGTATAATATTGGTACTGTAGACTTAATGCACTATTATAAGTTGAATGATATGTTTATTTTAAGAAAAAATAAATAATAAAAAGAAAATATAATTGATTTTGGAACTAAATTCGAGTTCTCTAGGTGGACTTGATTCCGGAATTAGATTCGGAACCAACAAAATAGGTTTCAATTCAAAACCGGAACCGTTATTTTAAAACGGGCCCAGATCCACTATGGTTCAGTCATATCTTCAATCCTATAGTGGGACCAACTCTTTTTAGAGTAAATTTAGTCACGTCTCATGTAAGGGGAAGAAGTTCATATTCAGCCATTAAGATTTTCAAGTAATGGGTTAGAATGACTCCTTATTAGGGTAATGAGTAGTCAGAGGCGGACCCAGGATTTTCGTTTAGGTGGGGCGGAACTTTTGCTAGAATTTTTTCACATCAACGATAACAAAAGAAGTTATTCACCCAACATAGGAAGTACCTATCAAGATTCAAGAAGTTGTTCACATCAACATAGGAAGTACCTGTCAAGATTCAAGAAATTGTTCACCCACTAACACAACCCATATGACTATCAGAGGAGGACCCACTATGTAATGACATGGGGCGGAAGAAAGAAAAATAAATAAAAATAAATTTGAATTTGCTATCAGATTGAATTTGCTTAAAGAAAAATAAATAAAGATTTTGGCACAATTTACATCAGATTATCATTAAAGTGAGGTAAAAAAGAAATTAGAAAAAGAAAAAGGATAAAACATCTTTGACCTGGGGCGTGGATCTCTTGAAGTGGGGCATGGGCCAAGGCCCAACACTATTTCAAGAGGAATGTGGAATTTGACCTGGGGCGGTCATTATATGCTCGGTCCGCCTCTGGGAGTAGTAGGTCTCACTTGGCTGGCTGCCCAGGATTTGAACCCTAAGTCCACCACATTTTCCTGTCGCATGTGCATGTTTCTTTTCCATGTGAGTCGGCTGTTTTTTTTATATTATTATTATTATTATTTATGATGAGAAACCTGCGGACCACCCTTCTATGGTTGATGATTGGCTATACCATTACTGGTAGATGATTTCAGATGAAAATCTTAATCAAAGGATGTCTCATAAACACATGACTCCAATAGGCTCGCTGTAGTAGTTATATAGCTTGAGGACAATCTCCACCTGGAACTAGTTCCAACAACTACTCAACTAAAGAAATACTTTCTCTGGGACCCAGGGGTGGACTTAGGCGCAGCCATGCGTAAACCACAGCGCGCTTCAAAAAGTTCAATCAAAATTGTAAGCCCACCCTCAAAATCCATAGTTTGCCTCCAAAACTAAAATACCGTTCGCACCCCTCAAATGAAAATCCCGAGTCGGCCACTAGAACTCCTGTTTTGCATGAACATGCAATGTGGCCATGACATTCATTACAACGTGGGATGTGAAGCATCAAGGGCTCTCCTCGTCAGTAAGACCTTTCTTTTTTCATTCATTTTTTTTTTTCTTTTATTCATTTGTAGAGATTTTAGACGGTTTGAAACCTATTCCTTCTCTAAATCTTGCATTGTGTTTTGTTGAATTACGTAAGATCAAACAATTGATGTACAAGAACAGTGCAATGTGCTTTCTTGTTTGAGATTTGGATGAATTCTTGCTACATTCAACATTTGTTTAGTTTAATTTTTAGAGTTCATTTGGGTGCTTAGGGTTTTATTAATTTGAGTTAATTATCATGAATAGATTTAAATAAATGTACATTTTACATTTAATAAATATTTGATCAATTTTCACTTGCTGAAAAAAAGTTTTAAAGAACATGACTCTCTCTAGTCACTTTGTTGACTCTATCCGAGTCAAAGTTTTTGCATTTGGATGCGTCAATTTTCCAACATTGATGCAAATGGAGATCCAATTATCTCAGAGGTTTCAGGCTGCTATAAAACTAGGTTTGGGTACTGATTTTGTTTCCAATTGATAAACAAGCATGGTTCCAAAACACAAATATAGAACCCGAAATTTAAATGGGTCTGATTATAAACCACAATGGTTCCAACCTATATACTTAGGACTTAGCCCATTTGCAGTCTTTTTTTTTTTAACAAGGGGTTGTTTGGATGTGGGGTTTTATGATAGTTTTAATGGAGACGGAAATATGTTGAGAGCATTGCATATCATTTGTATATAGGTTTTTTTGTATGTGGTTTAATTGTTTCGTTAAGTGTGCTCCAGGACTAGTACGGCCACTTACCTAACTAGTAAGTAGTGGCAGTTCTCACCTAGCTGTCGAGGATTCGAACCTTGGGTGCGCCACTTCTTTCTGCCTGTGGGGACTTTCTTCCTCTCATGACTGGGTTAAAAAAAAAAAAAACTGTGCTTGATGGCAAAATGTGTCTGTTCCGTAATTTACCATTTTTATTTATTTTTAAGTAGGATCTTACTGAATGACGTAGTAAAAGTAATGAACTTCCTAAACATAACCAGCTGCAAAACTGGGCCATGTACTCTAATCAAACCAGTTCCAGAACTGGTCTCATTGGTCTGATCCAAAACTAGAACCATCCTTTAAAAACCGTTCCAATATAGTTTCAGTCCGAACCCGATTCGTAATTTGCATCTTTAGAGCCTGGTTGGTTCTAAGAATTTTTGACAAAGAATTAGATTTGTTGAGAATTTATGACATGACGTGACATCTTGTTCCATGACATTCAGAATACTTTATTTGATGCAACATTTAGAATTCCAACCACATGAAAATGCACTTTTAGGGCCTGTTCATTTATCTGGAATTCTTGAATTCTTAGACAAGGTGAAAACCCAAAATCCTCCTAAGGGCATGAGCATTTTGGAATTTCAGGAATTCCTAAAGGCTAATTGGGATTTATCATGTGCTGGAATTCATAAATTCTTGTAAAGAAACATGGAATTTGAAAATGCAAGGGGACATGATGTCACATCATGTCTCAAAAACCCCAACCACTAGAATTCCAGTCAGGAAATCTAGTAAAGAAATAAGCACTAGAATTTCAGAATTCCAAATGCTAGAGTGGGTTAAGCACTTTGATTTTTACTTTGGGGTGGGTGGGCACAGAATTTGGAATTCTCAGAATTCTCCCAAATAATAATTCTCACAATTCTTCATCATATGAATGTGGAGGTTATGCAACATCTCTCATCCTTCGCCTCTTTTTTTTAGTTTGAGCTCATTTTACCACAAATGTCAAGTTATTCATATATACTAGCAAAACATGCTCGTGCCTAGCACAATATAATTTATAATATTAAAAAAAAAATATTTTTAAATAATATCTAATCTAAAATATATTGAGATCATAAAAATTGTAATCATAATTAAAATCTATAATAATAATTGAAAAATATAGTTGGTTTATTTTCATATGAGAGAACTTTATTTTGTTTGAAATTAGTTGAGTATTTTACTTCAAACAATTTTTTTTTTAAATCAGAAGAATAAAGCTATAATTAAAAAAGAAATCAAAATTGATAAAAATACCACAAAAATACAACCTGAAAAAAAAAATTTCATAAATAAGTCAATAATAAACACATGGAGACCCAATGCCTAAAACCAAGAATTGAAAAAAAAATATAGATCCAAGAAAACCTATCACCAAGGAAACAAAAAAATAACCCATCAAGAAAAATATAAAACATGATTGATAAAAGGCTAAGAAATAATTAAACACCAGAAAATACATAAAAAAAAAGAAGAAAATGTATAGAAATAAGAAGCATGAGATAGAAGAAATAAAAAAGACCCATGAGAAACCAATAAAGAAAAGAAAACTGAAACAAAAAAAGAAACGAAAAGATAAAAAAAACTATTAAAATTAATAATGACAATGACATTGTACGGGTGGTTAGTTGTATGGCAACCCTAGATGTCATCTAGCTACCTAGGGACAGATAAGATTTTTCTATGACATTAGATAAAAACAAAATATCTGAATATACATTGATTGATTAAAGACTGCAAAAGACTGGACTCTTTAAAAGGAGACCCCTTTTAGATTGGACCCTTTATTTAGAATGGCCAAACTTGAAAATTTCTCTTGAATCCCTAAAATATCTCCTTCAAGTTAAAATTAAAATTAAAATTGAGCTTCAATTTCTCAAAAGTGTCAATTCCACCTTTTATTGTCATCACCTATATAACACTGTTTTTTGTGCACATGGTGCTGCAAATCCTATGAGAAATCCCAATTCCCATGCCCAGTCTTATAAATTCATCAGAGGGGGGCTATAACCTATAAAAATCTTAATGCTATAACCTATATAATCTTAACATGCAGCTTATATTGGATTTAGAATAAATCTTATTTTGAGTAGGGGCCAACATCAAATTGATCACGTGTTTAAACACCTTAAACACCTGATATCAATGAGTTTGCTTCAATGTTTACAGTTCTCATAAGTAAAAATCAACATGAGGTAAAAAAGTGACCTTTTAGCAGCTCACGGACTTGGATTAGGCAACAAAAATTTTCCATCCTTAATAATATATTAGAGCATTTGGTAAACCTCTAATTATATTTTCTGATTTTAGAGCTTACTTATAAATTAGAACTTTTTCCTTATAAACAAAAGGCTATTGAGGACTCTGCTTTCTTTTAAGAACTTTTTTAATTAAAGTGGATGGAGGTGAACAACGCAAGATATATAAGTATTTTGGATGAAATTAACCTCATAAGAGTTTTCAAAATGATGCAAATGGCATGTTCTACATTGTTGTCAGTAAAAGCTGGCCCCCATTTACCACAATTCCTAGTGGTGGGCCCAATTAGCTCACGATATAAGAGCCTTTTTATTTATATAATTCTACTAAACAAACTAATTATAAATTAGAGCTTTTATTTATATCTTAACCTAGTTAGCTCTTATTAATTAGATTAAAGTTGATAGATATTGATCGATGAGTGGGTTAAACAAGGGTGCATGGACCCGAGGAGGAGCTCACGTTGTAAGATGTATAAATTTTGACGAGGCTTATTTGAATTGGGCCTCTAGGTGGAATTAGCCCACTCTTGGGCTTGGGTTGCCCAAACTACCCACACATGTTTTCATCTATATAAATCATTTTTTTTTTTGAAATGGTTACATTCATTAAAGCAGGAAACGGTATAAGAAAATAATATTGACTTGCTCAAAAGAAGCACAAGAAGAATAAAACAAAAGAAAGAGACCCCTTAAGCATATCTACATTGACTCAACAGAATAGGAAGCAATCTCCTTCCAACGGCGCATAATCTGATCTATGGAGAAATTTCTGAATAACGTACTTGTGGACACCCACAGAGTGAATAGAAACTTCGTTCTCTCCACCAAACATCTTTGACTAGTTGAAACCCCTTCAAAACATCTGAAGTTCCTCTCCTTCTAAATTGTCAATAAAACTGCCAAAAAAGACAATCTCCACAATTCATTGCCTTTAAAAGCCCCAATTGGGGCTTTCCAAGCCTGGAAAAGATCCTAAAGTGATTGGAGAAAAGCCTAGGAGCAATCGAACCACTTTACCACCGATCATCATCATCAAAAACTCTCCCTACCTATTTGGAGTTGGCTCTATGATGTAATAAGATGCAAATTCTCTTTATATTTTTGCGTAGCAATTAGCATTCTACACTTTTATGCAACATGTTTTTGCAACTCACACATTAGTCCCACATTTTATGAATCTGAATTGCTCATTAGACATCAGCGGTAGAGCCAGGCTTTTCTTCTCAATGGGGGCAAACAATAGTTGACTAACAGCTGAAAAGCCAATTTTTTTTTTAGAGAGGATCGATAATATTCTTATATTAATGATTGTTTTTCTTGTCATTTTAAAATATTTTTATTTGGTTTTTTCATAAAAAGATCATATTCTAGACAACCAAAATTCTTTTAAAGACATAATTTCTCAAAAACTTTAAGGATGGTTAAAACACAAAAGTAATATGGCTCACCATAATGCATCCAAACTGCTCAAACTAATCATTTACTCATTTAAGACTAGAAATTGTATCTCACTCGAATTAAAGCAAGGCCCATGCCAGGTTGGCAACTTGTAAATAGGTCCATCCATAATTAATTAATAAATTGGTTAGTTATGACCATTTAATGTGCCACAATGTCTGTTATAGATGTTAATGATTGAAAATCTATTGGTTGATTACTTGTAATCTTTTGATGGTCCACAATGCTTGCAATAGTATGGATGATTGAGAGCATACCATTGATAGTCATTTTTCTAATTTTATAAAAAGATAAATAATCAAGGTGTAATATTCACGCTACTTAGAATAAAAACCATCCCCTTAGTGGGATTCCCTAAAATCTTCCTCCAATAAGAATTAGCCCCACTATAAGAATGAGTACATAACATTTTTAATCATATGCTTAATAAGGTGGGAACAAAATCCAATTTGAGCAAAATCTGGGGACAACCAAACTAATAAGAGCGACTAAGTCTTTAACGGCTTGAATTTCCATTGAGATTATCTCGCTAGCCCTTGATTCAATAGCCACATAATTTAGTGGTTCTTTAACCATAGATTTGTCTGTGATTCAATCGTGGATAAAGGTTTAGAATTAAAAGAGATTTAGATGATTGATTGCCAGTTGCAAACTCTCCTTAAATTCTGGAGAATGATTTACTTACTCTTTTGCAACAAGTGAAAGGCAATAGTATCCACAAGCTCCAATGAATGCATGGGCAAAATGATAGGTTTCACTTTAACTTGATTAGGGCCAGAAGTTGGACAATCGGCCACTTGGATTGATTATGCGTAAAACATGACTGACTCGTGTGAAATAAGTCAGGTCTTATATCTGACCAACCTAGTGTAGGTGGCACTTCAACTAGAGTAAACTTTCAGTGAAGTGCTAATCCACAAGGAGCATGTGATATATCCAAATTGAAAGTCTATCATGGTTAAACCATGTAGATATAGGGATTTGAACGGCTCGAGAAAACCACAGTTTGAATGGTTTTTAACGTATCATGGCCTTTGGCATTTCCTTGCTCGGTAGAAATTATATCCCACCTTCTATAGAGTTTTTTTCGGTGAAGGTGCAAAAATATATATATATATATATATTATGAGAAACCATCTCTATCACAAAATCCTATAATATATGTAAAAAAAAAAAAATCATATAATATATTTTCCTTGTTGGTTGGACATGGCTAAAATAAAAAATATCGCTCGAATCCCTAAAATCTCTCCTTCAATTAAAATCAAAATCGAAATTGAGTTCCGATTTCTCAATCAATTAAGAAATTAAAGTTCAATAACAAAATCGAATCATACCCTTATTAGATATAATAATAGTTGTAAGTGAAATATTGTGAACGGCTAATTCAAATGGCCATTTATAGCCGATAAAATAGTGGATCCTAAAGCCCTCACTGTGATACGTTCCCTTTTTTAATGGTAAGGAGTCCTAATTCTCATTGTGGGTCTTGGGTTCGAACCATGCCTCCTCCCTCTTTACTGTGAGTTTTATTACCTCACGCGTTTTTGTTCCTTCACATGTAAGTTGTGTCATGAGTCGAGTTGTGTCATGAGAGTCCCAACCCATTCGCTGGGCTACCCAAAAAAATAAAAAAAAATAAAAATTACATAGTTTTCTTTCAAAATTATGCCATGGAAGAGGGTTCCACTCCTAGGTTCAAGCCTCAAGAGGATCCGAACTCTTAAGTTATAGAGCACAAGTGGGTCATATGCTATCGGAGACTTCGGATATCTCTTCTTGGGCAGCCCAAGTGTAACAGACATTTGACATACCATAAACATGGATTAATTGTTTCAAGATTATACCATTCCGCAAGTAAAGATTAGTTATTTCAGAAAGCCAAATGAGGACAGGCTGCCCACATGAGGAACTACGGCAAACCGGCATATGTAAAGATTAGTTCTTATCTTAAGGTTATGTAAAAAAAATTGAGATAATTAGCGAAAGGTTTTTAGAATTGAATCTATCAAGCCTCCAATTAGGCAACAAAACCGAATTAGACCAACTGTAGGCTTTTTGTGCGATCCAACCGCCATCTTCCCTAACCCAGATCTTCACTGCTGGAAATAAATAGGCTGAATTTGTAACATCAGCTATAGCAAGTTTCCCCTTCCAATCCATCAAAAAGCGTGTATCACCTGTAAGAACCAAGCCACCAACCGGTATGTCGATAAACAAACTGAGTCTCATGTGTAGAGCAATGATGAGAGGGGAACTACTGTACAGGTAACACCAATAAGACAACCGTTCATCGCTACGGAGGAAAATTTAGCATCACTTAATCGAGGAAAGATACGGTAGAACGAGTCTTGGGAAATCTTAATCCGCTTGCAATCATCTTCAAGGCTAGATCATGATGCCTGTAGGGGATCGTTACCACTTGGTCGTATCCTCATAGGGGATAGGCGGGGCCCAGGGCCCCGGGCTTATTATATATACTTCGGGAGACGGGCTTCGTAATCATGCATTTGTCCCCCGTGCATATAGCGACCGGGAGGGGTCTCCCCAGGAATCGAACCCGAGACCTCTCCCTTAAGAGACAATCTGGGAGCTATTGTGTGGGGACCCTCCCGTGAACCAAATCCCATTGTGGTTTCGGCAAAGCGTGTCAGCCTTGGTCTCGGCCTCGGATACGGACCCCGCACTGCCTTGGTTTCGGCACATCCTGTCGATATCGGCAGGGAGCAACCAGTTCGGCCGCGCCACCCCATTCGGTCTCGGCTATACGGGGTTATGCAACCACATCCATTGGCCACAGCCCCATCAGGACAAGGCCCAAGAAAAGGATTCGATAGGACCTCAGCCGCCAACAGGTCAGGGCGAGATCAGACCCAATGTGACTGGCATTAAATGCAGTATGGGTTAATCAGACCCTCATTAAATGCAATGAGGGCTGTGATGGACCCTTATTAATGACTCTATGGGCTGATGAGACCCCAGTCACATCATTAGGCCCACGGGCACAGGCACCTAAACAATTTCTCATATAAGGTATGGGACGACTCAAAGATAAGAGAAGCATTCCAATACATGCAACCAGACATCTCTACTTTCTTCTCCGATCAACTACTAACTTAACCATCGGAGAGCCCTGTGCCACCCGCAGCCGGGGTTCTCTGACTGTTATCTTCTCCCCTTTCAGGTCCACTAGATCGCAGCTATTCTTCCGGTACTTTGAGTAAGTCCTCCAAGGCATCCTAACCTTGTGAATATTTTTTTTTTGCACTTACAATGCATATCCTCAAACGATTATATGTTCCCATCTCTTGCAAACACTACTGCAACGGATGATAGAATGCAAGGGCAGTCTCAAAAAAATGTTCCTCATCATATCATCAAAGAGCATGTTAATGTAAGTGGGTTTCCTAGGAAAAAAAAAATCAACACCATTAGTCAAAATGTTATTAATATAACACAACTAATACTAGCAAAATTAAAAAGGAAGTGAAACCTTACAATCTTGATATCACCTGAAATTGATGACTGTCAGCATAGAAAAACCAACATAATTTTCTCATCCCTAAAGTTTAATCTCAGTTTTCATAGGTGTTTCCAAAACTAGGTTACTGAAATCCTATATTCTTATCATGTTCTCATTCCTCTAAACATCTCCAGATTTTGACAAACTTGAATATGACTGCTGTGTAATTGTCATTGAAATTCTATGGTTTGTATGATAAAAAATCAATCTGACCTGCTGTATGGATCTGATTAATAGAAATATGAGGGGGGGGGGGGGGGGGGGGGGGGGGTGGGTTGAAATCATTGATTGGTCTTTAGATGGTCAAGATATCCGAATACAAAGATGAATGGTCTGAATTAATCAGAGGCCCCAATTGATCAGCTATGGCAGATTGCTGGTTGGTGATGCAGCCCGACAGAAGGCTAGGGCCCTCAGGCCCCTGATGGACCACCTAATGGGGTCCACATGATCCCTGATTCAATCAGAGATCCCTATCTATCTAAATTAATAATATAAATTAGTTGCTTAATAGGAACTGCTTTTTAAAATTCTATTTTGATTAGGAATAGGTATGTTACTATTTCCAATATCCTGATTATTTTAGAAACAAGACGCTCTATATAAATAGAGAAGAGACCTATTGTTTTTATTATGCTTATTCAATCAAATAAAGTTATCGTGAGTTATTCTTCTGGGCGTTGAGTGCTGTTTTGTGTGGAATCTCTTCGCTGGATTCGATTAACCTAATTTGAGAGGTTGATATATACAATCGAAGGTAAGGACTGCGCCAGATGTTCTCACTACCTGACGCCTGTGAGAGGAGAGGATGGTGACAGCTATTGTTGCCTTGTTTTTCACTGCTCTTCACTGTTGCTCAGTTGAGGCCGAACTGAACTGGGGCACAATTGCAATTATAGTAGATTGCTTGACCCAACTACCCTTCCTCTTGGTCTTTGTGCCAGGAAGGAATGAAAAGGATCTCTCTACTTAGATTTCATCCTATTTAAGTGATGTAAAGCCTCCTATTGACTATTCAGTTAACGATTATTGATAATGAAAAGAAAATTGGAGTGCTCTTGGATTCCCTGAGTTCTGCTCGCCTGTGGCAAGGAGTTTGTGCCCCCCCCCCGCCCCCCCCGCGCCGCCCAATCTTCCATGTCTATTTTAGCCTCCTTGCATCTCAATCCATCATCCATACCAATGTCCCTTCCACATCATTATCAACACGAAACTGCAAATAAGTGCATTCATTGATGAAATTCAAAGACTTGCATATGCAACTAAATATTGAAAATAGTATTATGAGAATGAAGTCAACTTTGAACAATTCCTTTGTTTAGAACAAGGAGACGTGACCGTTGTTGACAATACCAACCAATTCTTAAAACTGCAATGTTTATGCAAACTAAAGAGCGAGACACATTATTTTGATTGCTTTCTCAAAGGTACATGTCACATCCCGGTCCCGAAATCATCCTGGCCTAGGATAATCCCCGAGATGTGTCACACGTACTCCCGTATATTGTACCTGTCTCGAGTCAAATACAACATACGAAGGAGAAAAATTTCGACTATCCAACATGTGAGAACACATAATATTTCATATAGCGGAAGTCATAATGCATTTATATAAGGTATCAAATTCCATCAAGTGCTATTAAACATTTAAGTTTGATACAAAAGGAATAAACATTATATATATACATTGAGTTACAAAAGATGTATCAAAGAAAGGATCCTATACAACCACTACCAAAAGTATATCGAAAAGAATTTCGTATGACTATATGAAAAGGATAATCATACGAACTATGGTATCTACAGTGTAGTCCGCACTCCGAAGAGATAACTTTCAAGCTGGCCCTGGTTCTGGCCATTCTTCTAGTCCTGACGGTATCTCCTGGGTGCTCTCCTCTCTCTCCTGGACCTTTTCAGGACCGGGAGTTGCATCTGTGTCTGTGACACCAAGGGTAGTATCTCAATACGACTATTAAGCAAGTATAAACAAAATAAGAATTTCACATCATGTTTCAAATTGAACTTGAGACAAGTAAATTCATAGAGGTCAAAATAAGTATTACTACGCAATTGTGCAACTTCGAATTACTCATGCTGGTGAATCAAGTAATGAGAAAACATGCTAATTTGGCTACTACTTTAGCTCATCATCTCAAAGAGAGCAATTCTAGTTGGGATGTCACCAGCTGCCCGGCCAAAGGCTAACTGGCTACCCGATTCTGGAGTTCCGGTGCTCCAGGTGACTTACTGCAGTAGTCTCTCATAACTAAACCAATGTGCTGGCCCCGTCGGGCGTCACAAGGTCGAAGCTAGGTAGTGCCGACTCAATCGAATCAAACTAATCAAATAATAAATGGATTCAAGTGAGTTGTAGCCCAAACTGTCTCAAATCAAATCAAATCATTTCAACTCATATATTATTATATACTCACTAAATCCACATTGTAAATAAGGTTGGATCAATATATCATATTGGAAGAATAATGAAGGATTTAGAGAAATTAAACCTCAATGGATTTTCAATGAATAAAGAAACTTAGATGTTTAAATGAGTGATCGATAAATGAAGATGTAATTCAATATGAAATGCAAGAATTTAAGGAATCAAAACATTTTACTAACCAATTCTAACTAATTGTTTTAGTCTCTCATCATCCAATTCAAGGTAGGTTTTGAAGATCAATGTATTACTATCCTTTATTTGGTGCCACAGTTTATGAGAAAATACATTAAATTCCTAAACCTACCCTCATGGAATAATTCAAGACCTTCACGATTTAAGGTAATTCGCTTCAAGGTATACATCTAATACTACCATGCTTCAATGGGTTTAAATGGGCTTCAAATAGTGGGGGGAAATGGGCTGGAAAAAGGGCTGAAATGGGCTGGGAAACAGCCCATAAATTAGCTGAATTGGGCTGGAAAACAGTCCTGTAATGGGCTGAAAATAGGCCTGATATTGGACCTGAAATCCGCTCAGAATTGGACCTGAAAACAGTCCAGAATTGGGCTTGAAAAATGCCCAGAATTGGGCCTGAGATTGGCCTGGAATCTGCCCATAAATTAGGCCTGAAATGGACCAAAAATCAGCCCAGAGATGGGCCTGTAAACAGCCCTTAAACAGCCCATAATTTGGCCTGCAATCAGCCCTTAAGCAGCCCTTAAACAGCCCATAATTTGGCCTGCAATCAGCCCTTCAATAGGCCTGCAACCTGCCCAGGCCCAGGCCCACCCTGCTGCCAAGCAAAACTTGGTCTGGTTCAGTGCAAATTCTGCACTCTTCTTCCTTGTTTGTTCCAACCCATTTTCTTCCTCTTTCAATCTTATAACCTGCATAAAAATAGAGCCTCCATGCTCCCCTTTACACACAGGGCCGGCTCACCCCATAAGCTGCTGAAGCAGGTGGTGGGGGCCTCACCATGAGGGGGGCCTCAAAATTTTGTAAATCAGGCTAAGGCTAATCCCAATTTTCAAGCCTCATTCATCGGTAAATAAGTTAACCAACCAAAAGCCTCATCATTCTCTACCAACGGTAAATACATTAACCATTAACCAACCAACGCCCAATCGAAAGAAAGCATTAACCCCCAACTCTTCGTTTTCCACGAACTGCCAAACCCACGGTGCAACGTTTTCCACAGACTCCCCAACCCACTCTGCTCTATTTATCTCCTCCACCCAAACCCAAAACCCATTGTTTTATTCTTCATAATCTAGCAAACAACAACAACAAAAAAAAAAAAAAAAAATTTGTGTCCCCCAATTCCAGCCGCCCCCAAATCGAGCTCTTCCATCCATCCCAAATCCGATCTCAGCCCCTCTTCTCTGATTGAATCAAGCAGAGAAAAAAGAAAAAAAAACAAGCAAAGAAGAAGAAGCAGCAGCGAGGCACCGAGGTGGAGATTCGGTACCTGGCACTGGACCATCATCGCATCAGCCCCTCTTCTCTTCTCAGCCGATCTTAGCCAATCTCAGGCCCTCTTCTCTTCTCTTCTCATCATCTCGCCGATCTCAGACTCAGCCCTCCAGGCTCCAGCCCTTCTTCTCTCAGCCGCTTCTTCTCCATCATCATCATCACGCGATCGGCGATTCACGCAATCACGCCCTGGGCCCCCCGCCCCTGGCAGCAAGCCATCAACGGTTCAACACCATCTCGCAGTCGCCGATTTCACTATTTCAGCAGGTAGCAGTCAGTCCCTCTTCTCTGATTGATTCATTGAATCAAACTGAAAAAAAAAAAAAGGGTTATCAGCTTTGATTGATTCATTGAATCAAGAAGAAGAAGCACCGCCTCCTGGGAGTTCCGTATGTCAAATTGACATAGAGCATCAGAAGCAGAAAGCTTTAATAAGGGTTATCAGCTTTGACCTCGCATAGTACAAAACACGCACGAGTGGGCCGAGCGGTGGAGTGGGCCTGGTGGCGAGTGGCAGGCTGGCAGCTGCATCATCATCA
Source organism: Cinnamomum chago (assembly GCA_038049695.1). Classification (NCBI taxonomy): domain Eukaryota; kingdom Viridiplantae; phylum Streptophyta; class Magnoliopsida; order Laurales; family Lauraceae; genus Cinnamomum; species Cinnamomum chago. The sequence goes on from CP142451.1 coordinate 121,763,966, forward strand.
CTTATTCACTTCATTGGAGTGGGCTTACATCAGTAGATCCGGACTTGGACTGCGCTTGCTCTTTTGGAACAGGTTCTTGGCTTTTTTTCTTCTTCTTTTTTTTAATCAAATCTGCATCTAATATACTGTTACAATATAGGTGATATTTATCTATTTGTTATTACTATGAAACGTAAGTTTGAATCTGGTGCTCAAAAACGTCAACGGAAAAAAAAAGAACAAGAGTTGATTCAATCTCAAAAAGATGCGATGTATAAATTTATTAAAAGAAATAAAGAAGATGAGATAGTGAACCCACCTATAGAGAATGAACAGCTAGAGGGTAATGACGAACATAAATTAGATGATATTGAAACCATTAGAGAAAACGATGAAATTGAACATGAACTCGATGATAATGAAAGAATTAGACAAAATGATAAAATTGAACATGTTCTTCCTAGCATAGAACCTAATGAAAGTGCTGAGCTGAATGAAAATAGGAAAATAAACTTAAACTCAGCGGAAGTTTCGTCATTTGAGGAGAACCCCGGTGAACCATCTAACACTCTACTTGCAGATATATATGACCCGGGACAATGGAATAATGTTGATATAAAACTAAGAGATTTATTAGTAGAAAAAGGTCAAGTTAGGGAAATCGGTTTAAAATATCCAGTCGATGAAAAGTCAAGGAGATTTTCAATTAGACATTATACTCAAATAGCGCCAAATGGAGAAAAGTTTGATAGAAAATGGTTGGTATATTCAAAACATTGTGATAAGGTTTTTTGTTTCTGCTGCAAGTTATTTTCAAAGTCTAAGAAAAGTCAATTGAGTAATGAAGGATGCAAAGATTGGAGAAATATTAGTCTTAAACTAAAACGTCATGAGAACTCAACTGGACATGCTAAAAACATGCTTTTGTGGATTGATTTAAAACAAAGGTTATTAAATAATAAGACAATTGATAAAGATATCCAAGAACAAATTGATAAGGAAAAAAAACATTGGAAAAATGTACTGGTAAGAATTATTGCTGTGATTAAAACCATTTCTAAGAATAACATGGCATTTCGTGGAAGCAATGAGAAGCTTTATGAAGAGAATAATGGGATTTTCTTAAGTATTATTGAAATGATTGCTGAATTCGATCTAGTAATGCAAGAACATGTTCGGCGTATCAAACAAGGTGTAATTAATAATCACTATCTTGGGCACATAATCCAAAATGAATTGATACAATTGTTGGCAACTGAAGTAAGAAATTTCATAATTACAAAACTTCGAGAAGCAAAATACTTTTCTGTTATCCTTGATTGCACTCCGGATATAAGTCATCATGAACAAATGACCCTCGTTTTACGATTTGTAAATGTTTCAATAAGCCCAGTACAAATTGAAGAATATTTTCTGGATTTTATAAAAGTTGATGATACATCAGGAAAAGGACTTTTTGAGGAACTCATCAAAGTTTTAGAACTATTTAATCTAGATATTAATGATGTAAGAGGGCAGGGATATGACAATGGATCGAATATGAAAGGTAAGCAACAAGGTGTGCAAAAACGATTGTTAGATTTGAATCCTAGAGCATTTTATACACCTTGTGGATGTCATAGTCTTAACTTAGTTATTAGTGATATGGCAAGCTCTTGTATAAAAGCGGTGTCTTTTTTTGGAGTAGTCCAACGTATCTATTGTTTATTTTCTTCATCAACTAAGCGGTGGAAAATCTTTACAGACAATGTGAAAAAGCTTACTGTTAAGACATTATCAATAACACGTTGGGAGAGTCGAGAAGAAAGTGTTAGAGCAATAAGGTATCAAGCTCCAGAAATAAGAGATGCATTACTTGAGTTAGCAAATAGTAGTGACGATCCAAAAGTAAAAAGTGAAGCTGAAAGTTTAGCTATACATGATATAGGAAATTATGAGTTTTTATTAGGTATGGTTATTTGGTATGAAATATTATTTTCTGTTAATTTGGTTAGTAAAAGTTTACAATCTAAAAAAATGCATATTGATGGTGCCATTAGTGAATTAAAAGGTCTTGTTACATTCTTTGAAAAGTTTAGAGAAAACGGATTTGAGAAATCTATAGATATTGCAAAATGTATAGCACGTGAAATGAATGTTGAACCAATATTTCATGAAAGACGTATAATCCGAAGGAAAAAACAATTTGATGAGAGTGCCGATAACGAGGTGACTCAATCCCCAGAAGAGTCTTTTAGAACTACTTATTTTTTATGTATTGTGGATCAAGCACTTTCATCTATTAGAAATAGGTTTGAACAACTTAAGAGCTACGAAGAAATGTTTGGATTTTTATTTGATATCAAAAGGTTGAAGTTATTAGATGATGATGATTTGAAACAGAGTTGTCTTAATCTTGAGCAATTCCTAAAACATGGGGAGCATTCTGACATTGAAGGTATAGACTTGTTTGGAGAACTAAAAGTATTAAGAGAAGCTTTGCCAACAGGAACTCAAAGTGCACTTCAAGTATTAGATTATTTAAATAAAATTGAGTCTTTTCCAAATTCATATATTTCTTATAGAATACTATTAACAGTACCTGTTACGGTTGCTTCCGCCGAAAGAAGTTTCTCGAAATTAAAGTTAATAAAATCTTATCTGCGATCAACCATGTCACAAGAGAGATTAAGCGGGCTAGCCATTTTATCTATTGAGAAGAAAAATTTGGAAAACCTTGAATACAAAAACTTGATCAATAAATTTGCATCACAAAAGGCAAGAAAGGTTAAATTCACTTAAAAAAATGAATCCCTTAACAAGTTCCAAAAAAAAAAAAACTAAAAAAGAAAAAACAATTTTTTTGCACTTTTGCCTGGAGCCACAAATTTTGGGGCCTCATTTATAGTTTCGCCTGGGGCCACATATTGTCTTGAGACGGCCCTGTTTACACATTAAATCTCTCCAACCCATTCATCAAATTTGAATCATAAGACCATTCATTTTATTTAGAACTAAGAGCATGGAGTAAGAATAGTATAGAAAGAATTAATGAATTTAACAAACAAAATGTAAATTCATGTCATGCATATACTTGCCTCAAATTTAAGTTTTCCAACCTCTTTTACTCTCTTGATGATCCAAACCCTAAAATTTTCAATTTGAACCAAACCCTAGACACAATTACCCATCCAAAACACCAATTAATATCTACACATACTTCTAAGAGGTCTTTTGCCTCTAATCTAACTCAAAAATAAAAAAGAAGGAGGTTTGACTCTTACCTCCAAAGAGAAATCCGAATTGGAGCAACTAGAAGATGATGGGGGTCTCTCCTTGCCAACAAAGAAGAGAAGAAGATGAGGAAGATGAAGGTTTCCCCTTGTCTTCACTTGAAATGTTAAGAAGCTTGGAGGAATAGGGGAAGATTGAAAAGGAAAAAGAGAAAATTTTCTCACTCACTCTCTCCCAGCCAACATGCAGTGACGAATGAAGTGGAATGAAATTGGGTTTGAGTTGGTGAAAGTGATAAAGATAGGAAATTTGCATAAGAGCCCATAAATTGTATATAATGCCAATTTAAGTCAAATGGTGACCCACTCATTCAATGAGTGATCAAATGAAGTAAAGTTAAATACTAAAGTCGACGTGTTCAACAAGATACACGCGATGACGCCAAAATGACGTGAAAACGATATAAAACGAGAAAATCTATAATTACGGGATAGTCCTTGACTCAATCCAAATGAGTCAATTCTATTCTACTCGCCTATTCAATACTTAAGACTCAATTGAACTTGGTCTAAGAGACTAAGTTGAAGATTTACAACTAAACAAAATTAATTAAACTAAATTCCCATTAATTAGCACTAATGAAGATTAAATGGGATTGGGGTGTAACATTTCTCCCCCACTAGGACTCATTTGGTCCTCCGAATGATTTTACCTGGGCGAAGAGTTCGGGATAGTGTCTTGCAACTTGCTCCTCGAGTTCCCACGTGGCTTCTTCAGGTCCATGGTGATCCCAGAGTAGTTTCACCCATCGAATAGTCCTCGTCCGCAACACTTGTTCTTTTTCATCGATGATTCGAAGTGGACGTTCGACGTAAGTGGAATCAGGTTTAATCTGAACTTCTTCATATTGGATGACATGAGACGGATCCCGAATGTACTTGCGAAGCATAGACACATGAAACACGTCATGTACTCCTGCGAATTCAGGAGGAAGCTTCAATCTATAAGCCACATCACCTGTCCGGCTTTTGATCTCGAACGGTCCCACATATCTTGGGGAGAGTTTTCCCTTTTGTCCGAACCGAATAGTGCCTTTCATCGGAGATGTCTTCAAAAATACCCCATCTCCAACTTGGAATTCAAGTTTCCTTCTTCTATTGTCCGCATAGCTTTTTTGTCTCAACTGTGCAGTCTTCAACCTTTCTCTGACTTGAAGGACCTTCTCGGCTGTATCTGCAATAATAGTAGGTCCATGAAAACTCCTAGTGCCGACTTCTTCCCAACAAATTGGAGTTCTGCACCTACGACCATAAAGAGCTTCAAAAGGAGGCATTCCAATGGTCGAATGAAAGCTGTTGTTGTATGCGAACTCACAAAGTGCCAAATGGTCATCCCACTCACCACCGAAATCAAGAACGCTAGCCCGAAGCATGTCTTCTAGGGTTTGTATAGTGCGTTCAGATTGTTCATCAGTCTGCAGATGGTAAGCAGTGCTGAAGCTGAGTTTTGTGCCCATGGATTGCTGAAAAGATTGCCAGAAGGAAGAAACAAATCTCGTATCTCTATCGGAGACTATTGAAACAGGAGTGCCATGTAGTCGGACTATCTCCTTCACAAATAGGTTGGCCATTTCATTAAATTTCATACCCTTCTTGAAAGGAAGGAAATGAGCTGATTTAGTCAGCCTGTCAACTATCACCCAGATTACGTTGTTCTTCCGGCTAGTCAGCGGTAATCATGAAACAAAATCCATGGATATGTGTTCCCATTTCCACTGAGGGATAGATAAGGGATGTAACAAACCCGGAGGTTTCCGGTGTTCGAACTTTACACGCTGACAAGTGTAACACTTAGATACAAATTCTGCGATTTCCCTCTTCATATTACTCCACCAGAATCGTCTCTTAAGATCTTTATACATCTTTGTGCTTCCAGGGTGCATCGCATATCTGGCATTGTGTGCTTCTGTTAAAATTGGAACTATCAATTGATTTGTTTTCGGCACACACAAGCGATTTCTAAAATATAAGATTCCATCTATCAACTGAAAATCAGGCTTCTCAGCAATGTGGTCTCTTATCTTGGCCAAGTTAGGATCTTCGAACTGTTCATTCTTAATTCGATCCATCAACTCTGGTTCATACACTGACATGGCTGCCATTATCACTGAATCATTTAGTAGTCGGACTTCTACATCTAATTCTTCAAAAGCATCAAACTTGAACCATCGTGTTCCCATGGTTGCAACTAGAGAAGATTTTCTACTCAAAGCATCAGCCACTACGTTTCCTTTTCCTGGAATGTATTTTATTGGGAAATCATAGTCCTTTATGAATTCTAGCCACCGTCGCTGCCTCATATTGAGATCCTGTTGAGAGAATAGAAATTGTAGGCTGCGATGATCTGAATGCACTTCAAATTGTTCTCCATATAAATAATGTCTCCAAAGCTTTAGTGCGAACACAATAGCTGCTAATTCCAGATCATGGGTGGCATAATTTCTTTCATGGTTCTTCAATTGCCTTGATCCATAAGCTATAACTTTACCATTCTGCATGAGAACGCATCCCAAGCCGACTCTAGAAGCATCTGAATAAATCACAAATCCACCCGTACCTTCCGGTAAAGATAGGACTGGAGCGGTGGTCAACTTCTCCTTTAATGTCTGGAAACTGACTTCACATTCCTTAGTCCACACAAAAGGCACATCTTTCCTTGTCAACTTAGTCAGCGGGGCTGAGATCTTGGAAAAGTCTTGAACAAACCTACGGTAATACCTTGCAAGGCCTAGAAAACTTCGAATCTCTGCCACTGTCTTTGGACTTTGCCAGTTTATCACTGCTTCTACCTTCGCTGGATCAACTCTTAGGCCATCTCGAGTGATGATGTGTCCCAAAAAGGCAACTTGTCCAAGCCAAAAATCACACTTCACGAGTTTAGCATACAACTGATGCATCCTCAAAAGCTGAAGTGCTGATCTCAGATGATCTGCATGCTCGTCTTTAGACTTGGAGTACACTAGAATATCATCGATGAAGACCACGATAAATTGATCGAGGTAAGGAGCGAAAATTCGGTTCATCAAAGCCATAAAAACCGCCGGAGCATTGGTCAAGCCGAAGGGCATCACAAGAAATTCGTAATGACCATATCTGGTTCTGAAGGCTGTCTTCTCAATGTCTTGCTCTCGGACTCTTAGCTGATGATAGCCGGATCTGAGATCAATCTTTGAGAAATAAGCTGCTCCTTGAAGCTAGTCAAACAGTTCATCGATTCGAGGCAGTGGATATTTGTTCTTTATCGTTACTTGATTAATCTGCTTGTAATCTATGCACATTCGGAGAGTCCCGTCTTTCTTCCTCACAAATAACACTGGAGCTCCCCATGGTGATACGCTAGGGCGTATAAGTCCTTTATCGAGCAAGTCTTGCAACTGTTCCTTTAATTCTCGAAGTTCTGCTGGAGCCATTCTGTATGGTGCCCTTGAAATGGGTGCGGTGCTTGGCATTAATTCAATAGAGAAATCTACTTCTCTTGGAGGAGGTAATCCTGGAACTTCGTCAGGAAACACATCTGGAAATTCACACGCCACTGGAATCTCTTCCAAGTTCACGGATGGCTTCTTCTCACATATAAAAGCAAAGTAGCCCTCACAGCCACCCTCTAAAAGCTTGACGGCATCCAAAGCTGACACAAGCCCGGATTTAGACCTTTCTCTTCGCACACCCTCGAATATCACATTCGACTTGGATTCCCCCACCTTAAAGGTGATCGTCTTGTGGAAGCAATCCACACAAGCACGATATTTCGTAAGCCAATCCATTCCGAGGATGACATCAAAGTCTTGCATCATTAAGATGATCAAATCGACTGGCATTAGTAAATCTCCAATTTGAACACTACACTTGGGGTAGTAGGTATCACAAGCGACTCGTGTACCCACCGGAGTAGCCACCATCAACACAAAAGGAAGCAACTCAGGCGGTTGCTGTAGACTGCTAGCAAAAAGAGGTGCCACAAACGAGTGTGTGGACCCCGAATCAAATAGAGTCCTTGCTTCTTTGGCACAAATCAAAACGGTACCTTCTACAACATTGCCGGTTGCTTCTGCTTGTTCAAGAGTTGCTGCAAACAGTTGCCCAGCTTGTTGTGGTAACGGTCTAGCTTGCTGACGCTGTGGTACTGGCCTTCCTGGCTGTGGTCGTTGCTGCTGCTGAGGTCTCGGAGGAGGTGCAGGTAATGCCAACTGCTGAGGAGGGGCCGGAAGTGCTGGCCTAGCTGGTTGTTGAGGATATGGTTGCTGTGGTACTCCATAACCACCCCTGTTTCTGGGACAAGCTGCTGCTCGATGTTCCGTGGATCCACAAAGAAAGCATGCACCAGTGTTTCTCCAACACCTCTCGGTAGGGTGTCCTTTTCCACAAGTTTGACACTTAGGTGCATTCGAGCCACTGGCTATTCCCTTCTGCTTCTTAAACTGAAAATTCCTCCCGGAATGAGACATACTCCTCTTAGGATCGGCATTCCTTTTCTTAATTGCCATCTCTTCTGCGGTGTAGGCTCGATCCACAGCATCTTGGAAAGTCTCGGGCCTCTTGTACATTATCACGTGCTCCTCATACGCAGGGTGAAGCCCTCCAACAAACCTCTTCACTTTCTTTTCTTCTGTGTCCACTAAGTCTTTAGCAAACTTGGACAATTGTGTAAAAGTGTGCACATATGTTGCTACTGTCATTTGATTCTGCTTGAGGGAGATAAATTCTTCTTCTTTCTTCCTATACATGTGATCCGGTATGAACTTGCGACGAAACCGTTCTTGGAAAGTCTCCCATATAGTGGCATTTGGCATATCTATGTACGCATCCTTGACAGATTTCCACCAGTCCTTGGCGACTCCCCTGAACATTGAGGTAGTGAGAACTACCCTCCGCTTGTTATCACATACTACTGTCTCGAAGACATCGTTCATATGATCCAACCATTCATCTGCTTGAATGGCATCTTCTTTCCCGTGAAACTCCGTAGCTCCTCGTTTCCTGATTTTGTCGAACAATGCAGTCGGGTCATTTTCTTTAGATTGAATGACCACTTGAGTGCTCGGGTTTGTTTGCGTTTGACCTTGCCTGGCCATCACTGCTGCTAGATATTCATTTGTCTTGGCCATTTGTTCCATCAAAGCCATCATCCGTGCTTCCATTGGAGGAGGATCATTGTCCACTTCGACGAAGGGTCCTTGATTCTGTGACCCGGTATTGCCACCGCTGTTGCCACTCCCGGAACCGGATGCCATTATCCTGCAACACAATTGTAAGGGTAAGGAAAATAGTCTATCTCTACTCACACGGTACTCACATTACGCACTAAAATACTAACAAGTAACACACAGCTATTAATAAACTAGCCTGACAACTATAAGCTCATAATCGATTCTAACGTATCCTCACAACGTTTCTAATTGTTTCTAAGTCTTTTAAGAAGACTTTCAGGGCTCTGATACCATACTTACGTATGTCACATCCCGGTCCCGAAATCATCCTGGCCTAGGATAATCCCCGAGGTGTGTCACACGTACTCCCGTATATTGTACCTGTCTCGAGTCAAATACAACATACGAAGGAGAAAAATTTCGACTATCCAACATGTGAGAACACATAATATTTCATATAGCGGAAGTCATAATGCATTTATATAAGGTATCAAATTCCATCAAGTGCTATTAAACATTTAAGTTTGATACAAAAGGAATAAACATTATATATATACATTGAGTTACAAAAGATGTATCAAAGAAAGGATCCTATACAACCACTACCAAAAGTATATCGAAAAGAATTTCGTATGACTATATGAAAAGGATAATCATACGAACTATGGTATCTACAGTGTAGTCCGCACTCCGAAGAGATAACTTTCAAGCTGGCCCTGGTTCTGGCCATTCTTCTAGTCCTGACGGTATCTCCTGGGTGCTCTCCTCTCTCTCCTGGACCTTTTCAGGACCGGGAGTTGCATCTGTGTCTGTGACACCAAGGGTAGTATCTCAATACGACTATTAAGCAAGTATAAACAAAATAAGAATTTCACATCATGTTTCAAATTGAACTTGAGACAAGTAAATTCATAGAGGTCAAAATAAGTATTACTACGCAATTGTGCAACTTCGAATTACTCATGCTGGTGAATCAAGTAATGAGAAAACATGCTAATTTGGCTACTACTTTAGCTCATCATCTCAAAGAGAGCAATTCTAGTTGGGATGTCACCAGCTGCCCGGCCAAAGGCTAACTGGCTACCCGATTCTGGAGTTCCGGTGCTCCAGGTGACTTACTGCAGTAGTCTCTCATAACTAAACCAATGTGCTGGCCCCGTCGGGCGTCACAAGGTCGAAGCTAGGTAGTGCCGACTCAATCGAATCAAACTAATCAAATAATAAATGGATTCAAGTGAGTTGTAGCCCAAACTGTCTCAAATCAAATCAAATCATTTCAACTCATATATTATTATATACTCACTAAATCCACATTGTAAATAAGGTTGGATCAATATATCATATTGGAAGAATAATGAAGGATTTAGAGAAATTAAACCTCAATGGATTTTCAATGAATAAAGAAACTTAGATGTTTAAATGAGTGATCGATAAATGAAGATGTAATTCAATATGAAATGCAAGAATTTAAGGAATCAAAACATTTTACTAACCAATTCTAACTAATTGTTTTAGTCTCTCATCATCCAATTCAAGGTAGGTTTTGAAGATCAATGTATTACTATCCTTTATTTGGTGCCACAGTTTATGAGAAAATACATTAAATTCCTAAACCTACCCTCATGGAATAATTCAAGACCTTCACGATTTAAGGTAATTCGCTTCAAGGTATACATCTAATACTACCATGCTTCAATGGGTTTAAATGGGCTTCAAATAGTGGGGGGAAATGGGCTGGAAAAAGGGCTGAAATGGGCTGGGAAACAGCCCATAAATTAGCTGAATTGGGCTGGAAAACAGTCCTGTAATGGGCTGAAAATAGGCCTGATATTGGACTTGAAATCCACTCAGAATTGGACCTGAAAACAATCCAGAATTGGGCTTGAAAAATGCCCAGAATTGGGCCTGAGATTGGCCTGGAATCTGCCCATAAATTAGGCCTGAAATGGACCAAAAATCAGCCCAGAGATGGGCCTGTAAACAGCCCTTAAACAGCCCATAATTTGGCCTGCAATCAGCCCTTAAGCAGCCCTTAAACAGCCCATAATTTGGCCTGCAATCAGCCCTTCAATAGGCCTGCAACCTGCCCAGGCCCAGGCCCACCCTGCTGCCAAGCAAAACTTGGTCTGGTTCAGTGCAAATTCTGCACTCTTCTTCCTTGTTTGTTCCAACCCATTTTCTTCCTCCTTCAATCTTATAACCTGCATAAAAATAGAGCCTCCATGCTCCCCTTTACACATTAAATCTCTCCAACCCATTCATCAAATTTGAATCATAAGACCATTCATTTTATTTAGAACTAAGAGCATGGAGTAAGAATAGTATAGAAAGAATTAATGAATTTAACAAACAAAATGTAAATTCATGTCATGCATATACTTGCCTCAAATTTAAGTTTTCCAACCTCTTTTACTCTCTTGATGATCCAAACCCTAAAATTTCCAATTTGAACCAAATCCTAGACACAATTACCCATCCAAAACACCAATTAATATCTACACATACTTCTAAGAGGTCTTTTGCCTCTAATCTAACTCAAAAATAAAAAAGAAGGAGGTTTGACTCTTACCTCCAAAGAGAAATCCGAATTGGAGCAACTAGAAGATGATGGGGGTCTCTCCTTGCCAACAAAGAAGAGAAGAAGATGAGGAAGATGAAGGTTTCCCCTTGTCTTCACTTGAAATGTTAAGAAGCTTGGAGGAATAGGGGAAGATTGAAAAGGAAAAAGAGAAAATTTTCTCACTCACTCTCTCCCAGCCAACATGCAGTGACGAATGAAGTGGAATGAAATTGGGTTTGAGTTGGTGAAAGTGATAAAGATAGGAAATTTGCATAAGAGCCCATAAATTGTATATAATGCCAATTTAAGTCAAATGGTGACCCACTCACTCAATGAGTGATCAAATGAAGTAAAGTTAAATACTAAAGTCGACGTGTTCAACAAGATACACGCGATGACGCCAAAATGACGTGAAAACGATGTAAAACGAGAAAATCTATAATTACGGGATAGTCCTTGACTCAATCCAAATGAGTCAATTCTATTCTACTCGCCTATTCAATACTTAAGACTCAATTGAACTTGATCTAAGAGACTAAGTTGAAGATTTACAACTAAACAAAATTAATTAAACTAAATTCCTATTAATTAGCACTAATGAAGATTAAATGGGATTGGGGTGTAACAGTACACGACCGGATATTTTGGAGAATATGAAAGATTGCAAAGATATAAGGAAGCAATCCATATTAAGTACATGCTTAAACGGTCTTGCATGCAGAAATCTAAGTTTGTAGAAGGAAAACCTCATAAATCAACGGAAACACATGTTTTGCAAACTGCGGGCAGAAAATACCACAACCCAGCCCCCAAAAGAGCAGACGTTGAGTTGGGGAAAAAATCATATGAATCTTCCACGCCATACAAAGAAAATGGAGATCAACTGGAAAACAGGAAGCTCGTATACGGTGGATCTTTGACACAGAAGACCCTTTTTTTATGTTAAATTCCATTGGAGCAAGCAGTACCAGAGGAATATATTGACAAGTTACAACCCATCCCTCCAGCCTATCTATTTTATTTTATTTAGAGTTTATTGTTTTTTAAGTTGTTTTTAAGCTTATGTTGTGTTTGGATAATTCAGATTAGTTCTAGTTTTTCCTATATAAAATGACGTAAAGCCTCTTTGGCTCTTTAGTTGATAATTAATGAAATTTCAAGCTTTTGGGGATCTTCAAACTTTCTTCTCACCTGTGATAGGGAGTTTGTTGTTGGCACCGATATTCAGGCGTGTAGCCAGATCTATCCCCATTTCTTCCATCTCTATCCTACCCGCCCTACATCTCAATCCGCTTAAAGAATTCAGACTCATGAACAGTTTTCGCGAGTAAATATTCCCTTTATCTTAAGGATTTATTTTCTGGTGATATAAAACAGATATGCATGGATGAGAGTTACAATCTATTTGTAGAGTTGACAAAAGAGGAAATGTACAATGCTCATCCAATAGTATCCCCAAAATTCCATGACTGAAAGTGTGCATGTATATTAATATATTATATGGTAATCTTCCTTCAAGTTAACTTTCAAAAAATAAAAAAGGGGGGAAGGAGGGGTACCACAAGGCCACCACCTTTATTTAGGCAGCAGCATATCCCACCTTTCACCCCAAATGGGACAGCATGGCCATCAAATCCATCATAAAGATTTAGAGCTTAGAACAACTAAATGCAAATGTGAATGAATTCACAGGGACGTGCCAATTCACAGGGAAAATGTTCTAATCCAACATTTTAACTAAAGATATTGGCCCAAGTAAAAGAGTACACTTGCAGGAAAATTTTCAATGTGAAATCCAAAAAACAATGGCCGTTGGCCAATCTCCATCCTATCTAACAAAGAAATTGACTCTTAAAGCCTTCATTCAAGAAGAGATTTTACTAAAACGCTACATATGAGACAAGCACAGTACCAGGTTATGAATAAGAAACAAACCTTTCATTGGCCCACTCGACCGAGATCATTCCATTGAGATGGAGTACATTTATTGCAGCCAGAGCTTCATCAAATTTTCATTATTCAATAAGCGCAGAACCCTGTTTTGAAAAAAGCAAGAGACAAGAATGGTATAGGAACAAAAAAAAAAAAAAAAAGTGCTAAACCCTAGTCACATGTCATCACAGCAACTTGGAGATGCTCTTATTAACTTTTGGTAGATTTTCAAATAAGGCCTTATTTTTTGCCGTATTTCAAAAAGGGACACAAGTTTTAAAATTTTTAAAACTAATCATTATTCCCAATAAATTTTCAATTAAGGACATCTGGTCATTTAAAGGAGTCTTCTGATGACTTTTTCCCTTAAAATTTTGAAAATACCCTTCATTTAAAGCCATGACATGGTTTCAGCAGTCGCTACATGTAACCGATTCCTGTGGGAACATTGGTTGTCATTGATCACCGTGAGAATGTCGGTAAAGGAGATGAGGAGAATATAGAAGAAGTTAAGGAGAGTTTTTATTTCAATAAAGGGTAATTTATGTATTTAAAAAAAAGTTGGAAAAAAGGTTGTCGAAAAATAGCTTTAAAGGGACAGATGTCTTTAATTGAAAACTTCCTAAAAAACTTAGGAACTAGTTTGAAAAGTTTTGAAACTTATGTCATTTTTAAAAAGAAATAAAGCATAAACTTAAGGCCCTTTTTGAAATTTTCCTTTAATTTCTAACCTGGTTGGTGAGGCCCATCTCATCCGATCCAGATCTGAATCCTCTCAGTCTTTTACTAGTGAGTGAAACTCCAAAATGGAGACCAATATCTAATGACAACTTGAACTGCTCATAATGAATGCCCTCTTAATATATGGGATATCCACAAATTTCACTACAATAGGATTTAATCCCCCGGTAAGATTCATTGTTTGATTAAAAACATGATTATCGAAAGCTTTTACACAATCACTAATTATTTTCATTTTTTATGATCAATTAGTAAATCTCATGGCATTTAACTTCAGTCACTCGATATTTTTAGGTGGGCCCCACTATTGAGTTACACTCCTTTCACTTATAATTCCTCTCTGTCAAGGGACCCAGGGGGTTCAGGTTCCATCACAAGATCTAGATTCTACGATTAAGCTCCCCTTGTTTATTCCTAAAATTTCTACCAAGAGCTTCTATGTAGTAAATTGGGTCGTTTGGTAATTCACTCGTGAAATGAGTTCGGATAAATGGTAGTCACTTCTAAAATAAATGAAAAAAAGAATCGGGTTCCTATGAGTGGGTCTATGCACGGTGATGTGGCTGATCGTGAATGGTCCACTCACGGTCACCATAGGATTTTACTTCATCAGATCGAGCTAAAAAAAAAAGGGTCTTATCAAATTGCACATACAAGTGGGCATTTACTACCTATTCACTTTACAAGTAAATTGCCTGATGGGATGTGCTACAATTGGCAGTTACACTTAGGGTGCTCATGGCCCAGGCCATATCAGCCCAATCCGGCCCAGATTAGATTACTTTGTGCACGCACCGCTTGGATATACAATTGGGGCCCATTATACGTCTGTGAAAAAACCTGTTCTACATACTTCTCCTCTTCCACAATAGTTTTCTTTCGTCCTCAAGAGTTTGACGAAATATCTATTGAGCAAGTAGCTCAATGCTAGAAATTTGTGAAACTACATATGCAAAGATAATGTTTCAGATTTGAAGAGAGACTAGAGATCAAGAGATGAGACAAAAATTATACCAGAAAAATGAGAATTTTTAGCACAAGTGAAACTCTCAAAGAAGAGAGGAATTTTAGACTCTGTGTTAGATAAGAAGTGAGGAATGTGCAGATTTGAAGGTGATTGAAACCAATTTGTAGATTTGAAGAAGTACAATACGTTGATAAGATGGATACTTCACAAGGAATTTATTGTTTTGTATTGGTATATCTCTAATACCTACGGAGATTTTTTTTTCTTTCCATCTTCTTTATTTTACATTTCTTAAGTCTTGAATATATTTTACCATTACCAAAAAAAAACCTTCATAAGGTGACATTTCATTATTTTGGACGGATTGATATCTCCTTTAGTGGGTCTCACACAAATGGATGGATGGATGGCTTGTATCCATGTGATCCATGGTAATTGGTTCAATGGTTCTTGAAGTGGGTGTGACAAGTTTTTTCATTTAATTAGCGAGTCCCATGTAGATAGAATGATGGATAGATTTATCCAATATATTGCATGCAAGTGCTTGTGATAGTTAATATGGGCTATTAATTTTGATTAAGATGACCTGCAGATAGTTGGACCAATCTTTTATCAATGGGCCCCATGTAGATGAGTTGATTGAGAACAATCCATGTTGAACTTTCTCCTCTCCCTCCTCTTAGCTGATGCGTGCTAATTCTTACTAGTGGGGCAAGGGAATAGAAATCCCTTAGAAGATCTTGATAGATTATTAAGTGATGAAGTTTTATGGAAGAATCTGATTAGGTAGATAGGATGAAGAGAAGGGTTTCTAAAGATTTGAATTTGATTGGACAGATTGGGCCAACAAAGACTTGAACTCTAAAGAGGCGATTTCTTTCTTTCTTTTAATATGAGGAGCAATTGGAGATGTGATGCAGCAGTTAAAAGAGAGAGTTGAAATGGGGTTGAAAAGGCCTCTCTAGTAAAAGGCTATTGCCAAGAGGTACCTCTTATGGGTTACGTGAGAGGTAAAACTCTAAACATATGGTGGAATCCACTTGCATGCATACCAATATGGAAGGATAATGTGTGAATATGGTTTTGGACAAAAGTTATCTTAATTTACTCGTCACAACCATTAGTTTAGGGGCCTCCGTGTTTAATGAGTGATTAAATAATATTTTTCATGAAATGCGTTTTTAAGTGGTTAAAGTTGAAGAAACAAAAGTGAAAATCGTGAATGGCCAATTAAAATTGAAGAAACAAAAATGAAAATCGTGAATGACCATTGAACGGTCTCCCCTTTAATGGGAAGTGATTAAAAGGGCGTGGTAAGGCCAACTTATTTGTGGTTTATCAGTATTGCGCCTCGATATCAAACACATGGCAAAGGATTGATCCATGAGCCTTTCGATTGAAAGTATCACTGACCAGCATGCCACTAGCCAAAAAAGAAGAAGAGGGAAATGGTAATGCCTACCATCATATTAGTAAATCAAACCTTGGCGAAGGCAAGTCTCATCTACATCTCTCATGATCACCCTTTATATTTTTAATAATCCTTATTCTCAAGTCATTTTATCACACTCGTGTATAGACAAATGAGTGTCAAGGACAACTTAGTCAGAAGGTGTTCTCGAGATAATATATTGACAAAACAAGTGGCCATTTCCATGGGGATAGCAATTACTCCCACTCACATAGCTAGTCCCCGTCAGGGATCAATCCCTAACAGGGTGGTTTCCACTTTCCTCTTTTGCCCACTAGGCCAACTCAGTCAAGGTAAAAAAAAAAGGCCATTTCCATTTACTTAGCCAGTGGCAACGAATGTGAAAGTCCTTCCCAAAAGTAATATACATTGATAGATTCGAGACCATATCGTTGATCTGTTATATTATATGGTGAGATGGAGCATCAATTCACAAGAGTCTATATATGAACATCACATGTGACTGGTTTGTCATTATTTTGTCGATGAAAGTTGTCTGAGATTTTGTGGGGTACAGGGTACTCCATATAATGACCAAGATCTTAGGCAACCTGTATTCTGTTGATATTGTTGTGCATCTGTTAAAGCTTTCGAAGATTGACATAAAGTAGATAATATTTGGCAATCTTACACGCATGGAAGTGTTGAGTGCGGGAGAAACACTGGGTTGCCAATCTCATCTGATGCTTGTGTCCCTTGCTTTGCTTCTAAGAGGAATTCTCCCATCCAGCTTTCCAAACCAACCTTATCTTAGAAACTGACTGAAAGAGCACCATATAACTATATTAAAATGATATGACATGAGAAATATTGGTCATCTGCCAGCTGATTATATGGATTCTCTTAGAAATAAGTTTGCTAATTAAGGGTGTTTGGAAACTCTAAAAATAAGTTTTTATTGTATGCTTTAGAGCTTCTTCGCATATTAGCGCATTTGGAAAATCTCTAATTTTATTTTTAAAGCTTATTTATAAATTATAGCTTTGCCTAAAAATAAAAAAGTTAGGGGGGGGGGGGGCGGGCTGACTGCTCTTTTTTATAGAGTTTTTCTAACTAAAATCGATGGAGATGAACAAAGCAAAATTTTCACAGTGTTTTGAGCGAAAATGACTTCATAAAATTTTCAAAATGAAATAAGTAGTGAGCTCTCTACATTGTAGTTATTAAAAGGTGGGCCCCATTTACCTTGTAAAATAAGAGATTTTTTTTTTCTAATTATCAAAAAGACCAATTGTGAATTAAAACTAAAAAACCTAAAGCTTTTATTTTAGACTTTAATATAATTACCTCTTATTAGTTAGATTAGAGTTTCCAAACAACCTCTAAGTGGACTACACATTTTATAAGGTCCAAAATCATTCATTCTATATGTTTTCTACTGAACATACACCAAAACAAATATCAACACAATTGAAGTGATGATGCATTTGTTGATTGATCCATACGTACGTAGTTAATCTCTTATTTCACATATTGATCTCTAAACGATATTACTTTGATTGAAATTAAATTTAAGCCACTACCAATATTAAAGAGGTTTGTGATATGAAATTTAAGCCACTGTGAACATTAAAGGTTAGAAGAATAAAAAGTGGGGTGCAAAAAAAAAAAATGGCTTGTGTGTAAGAGACTCCTTTAGAACGTTGGCCTAGAGTTTGTTACCTTTTCTAGCAACTGCCTTGTCTAAAAAATCTTCCATATTTCTGTTCTGTGGGTTGGGTGTTTAGTCACTGCATGTACATTTCGTGTATTATAGTACTAATGAAATCTTTAATGAGTACAATTAAGAGCCACAACCCATTAAAGACAAGGATTGATAATCATGTTCTTGAGTGAAGTCACACTATACACAAATTATAAAAATGGCTATTTTGAAAAAAAAAATTCCATGTAAGTTTGTATAATTTGATTTTACATGGTTTAAAGAATTTTTTTCTGAAAATAATATAAATGTTTTTCAAAAATTAACTTTTGTGACACGTTCTTGCATATAAAATTATATTAAATATGCCAACTTTGAGGTTTTATATTTAAGAATAATACAATAATATTCGCCAAAAGGCTTCAAGATACAAATGATATATGTCAAATTATTATCTTCAGCTTCTTCAGTTTTTTTTTTATGTTTTATCTGTAAGTTTGAATCTTCAATCTGAATTATACCCAAATGCATCTCATACTGTCCTTTTGCTCTATGTTGAATTACTAACTTTTCGGCAACACGTTGAGCATTCATCTTTCAAAGAACTTGACTTGTTCAAGTTCTGGCCTTATCTTTTTCTTTTTCTTTTTTTATCTGGTAGGTTAGAGGGTTTTTTTCCCCAAGTAATGTAAACAGTTCCATTGAAGAAAAATGTGATTAAAATGCTAAATAATGATAATTTATTAGTATATATTCATTTTATGCATACAATGAGGCCCCAAAACTTGAAGAACTGAGCTAGTCATTAGACGCACGGTTTCCAAGTCTATGAATATATGGATTTCTAGTTCCATATGAGTTAAATTTATCATTAGATTGGACATACACAATTCAACCACATTTTTTGCGTAACTAATCTCACATTAATAAGCTAGAAATTTTGAACTCGATCAATGCATGTGGATGGAGTTCTTTTTCTATCATGTTAACAGAGTTGAGTTTCTTGGCAGTTAAATCTTTACAAAGTGGACCTTACGTATATGATTTTGATACAATAATTTAGATCTTTATAACCACTTACTGTTACAAACCTTTCGAATCATTACCCCTCCATAATAACTTCGTGGGACCCACCATTTCTCCTTGACTGTGATGCACCATGTGACCATGAAGTAGAAAGAGAAGGATTATTTTCTTCGTTGGCCAGAGAATGGTGAAGTAAAGAGAGAGGATCAGATTTAAAAGGTGAAGTAAAGAGAGAGGATCGGATTTAAAAGATAAAAGAGAGTATAGTACCTTCTATATTTGGCATTCCCCCATCAGTTCTCTAGAACCTTTTTTTTTTTTTTTTGGGCTCGGGTCCTTGGGGTATCTATTGACATAGTAATTTTCCATATTCAATCTGTCCACGTTTACCATTTTTGTAAATGTAAGGGCCTATTTGGTTAGTGGTATCGATTGAAAATTTGAAATAGTAATATTCCACATTCTATATTTTCACATTATCCATTTTTATATGACCATGTTTTTCGTTTTTGTAAATGTAATAAAATGGGCTTGTTTGGTTAGTGATATTTCTAATTTTTTATAGTGTTTCGGACCAATTCTCCAAAGCCTTCCAAATGTTCCATTTGATTTGTAGAATGTTATAATCTTGAATACTTGTCTACATGAAAAGCCATTTTTAGTCTTTTAAAATTCTCAGAACTCCAATATTTTAAATGTTAAAGTGGAGTTGAGCATTTTGAATTCCACTCAAATGTAAACATTGCCAAATCCTTCCAACCAAACGCACCATAAATGCTTATATCTTGTTATTGCCATAGTGTCCTATGTGCCACAATAGTATTCTATTTTCACGTATACCATGTGCCCTGTGATAGCAAACTTTAGCTTGAACAACTTCTTCAAATAACATTAAAATCTTTTTAAATGTTGACAAAATGAAGAAATAACACTAAGAGAACACACCAATACCCAAATAAAAATAAATTAGGAAAAATCTCCAAAACACCTTTTAACAGTATTTTATAAACCATAAAGGGTAGCTCAATAGGCCTAGACCATGGTTTGCTTTCGGAAGTTGAGGGTTTGAAATTGTACTACCATACTGGGGCCACAGTGGATTTATCCGGCTCTCCTTAGGTTAGGGTTGTAAACGGGTTGGTCCGGGTCAACGGTGGACCCGGAATTGAAACCATTAAGAAGAAGGTGGAACCAGAATCGGATTCGGAGCCGTTTTGGAACCAGAACTAGAACCATATATAGGATAGGTCTTAATCCAAGCCGGGGTTTAGGTAGAGAATGATATTAAAAAAACATGGATTTTAGTGAAAATTTTTGAAAATTGAAGTAATATGTCGGGTCTCGAGTCCATCGGTCCGAATTAAGGTGGAACCGAACCCGAAACCATTTACTTATTGGGGTCTAAATAAGGACGCGGACTTGGTTTTTAACAGGTCAGAACCTCTGGGTAATCGAATAATCGGGTACCCATTTACATCTCTACTTCGGGTCCATTGCTCAAAGTGCTGAGATTATCGAGAAAAAAAAAAAACAGTTCTCTATAGTTTTTATCCATGATTTATTATTTTAATTATTTAAAATATTTAATTTTACGGATGTGAATGATTATGGGACTTGGGACGCAACTGAAGTGGCATCGACAGTGCTGGCGGTGCCAATGGCGTCCGTTGGAAACCTTTGTCGCTACGAGTCCGCGTTCCGATTAGCACCCGGCGCAAGTTAGCCTCTTCAATTCGGTACAAGGAGTCTATAAAATCAGTTAAAGTTCCCTCCACAACATGATAACACTCAAAAGGACTCAAAAGATTCAATCAAGAGATCTCTCTCTGTATCTATCTCTCAACCCTCACGAAAATTCAAAATCCCCAACGCTTGAGGTAGATTTGATCTTCTTGTGCATCCAGTTCGGAACACTATAATCACATATTTTCATGAATTTCATCTCGGTAGTCACTTCATTTGATCATCTCATCAATTTCCACGATCAATTTCAATCATTTCAACGATCTTTCCAGCAGTTTTCCCAGGAGAAGTAGGTTTTTTCATAAATCATTCCTGTTTTGATCTTCTCGGAGCAAATCCCGTAGAAACTTTATCTAAATTCGTGTTTCTAATGCAGCATTAGTTAGAAGTTCGCAGGTTCAGATTTGAATGGGCTTTTATTTTGTAGAACATGTGTTGTTTTTTTTCGATTTTTGAGCTAAAAGTTTGAATTTTTATTTATTTGGGTGCTGTTGTGGAACATTATATTTTGGTATTGTATATAGTTCGCGCTGTGTGGCCCACTTGTTGATCGACTTCCACTCTGTTAATGGATTATGGGACAATTTCTCCTCTTTTGAACAATCTCGGCTTTGGGCTGAATGGGTTTTGTTTTGTTTTTATGGAACTTTTGCTTTTGACCATCCATTTGAATTTTGGTGGTTTACAACCATAGTAGTTTGTAATGTGTATTGTGCAATGAGGGTGTGTTCTTACAGCTGTCAGCTTTAATGCTTTTGTTTAATTGGAAATGACCCAAATCTTCAATTTGTAATACAAGTGAGTCCTGCTTGATAACTGAGTTTGTAGAACATCTGTACAAGCTGCGAATAAAGACGATTTTGTAGATTTTGCTCTCTCTTAGTTGTTGTTGATTGATGGTATATAAGTTAATTTTGTTTTTAACTTTGATGCTACATCAGGATCCTAGGTTGGATGCAGTGAGGAAATGATGGGTTTTCCTCATGTTTCCATCTGTGTGCTGTTTGCATTATGTTCCTTGCATTGGACTTCTGCTTTTGGAATTGGGGAAAACCAGACTGCTAGACTAATAGTTGATGCTTCTGGTAATTCAAGCCAGCCTATTCCTGAAACACTTTTTGGCATATTCTTTGAGGTGAGTCATCTACCCTTTTCTAGTTAGACTCCCTTTATTCTTGTTTGGCTATGGTTAGTAGTTCTTTTTTTAGGATGGGACAAGCTACATAGCTGTTATTGGACCTGTGGTCCAAACGGTCCATTTTTACTGCATCACTATTCTAAGTTCATTTTGATCTCAAAATGATTGGTGCTGGTTTTGCTTGGTGGTTTATGATGAGTGTGCTGCATGGATGGGCAGTGCAGATAATTGGTTGGAGTTTGAACTGCATACCTGTCCAAATGCATGCCAATTCCTATGTAATTTTGATTTCTCACTTCTCATTCATCAGAGCATTGGAGCATCCATCATTTTATTTATTGTTCATCCTTAAGTGATCAATTCTGATCTCCTCCTCATTCATGATAATGAATATGATTGCTTTTACCGGAGGCCATATGTGCAACCAACATTGCCCTTTTGTCAGAGGAATTTCCAAAGTTCGAGATTTAGGAGGTTTCCTATCATACTATTAATGTGGATCATCATCATCATCATTACAAGGCACTCAAATTCACGCACCCACACATTCCACACAAGTCCCTAACCAGCTGAGCAACACCCAGTGACAAATGTTGATTATTTTCTGCTGTGAGTTCAACTATAATTTCTAGACATAGTATGACAGAGTTATCAACATACAACAAGAAAATATCTTATCATAGTTATTCTGCTTGTTATTTGTATCTTCCTACTGTAATTATGATTAACGTGTGTGTTGATGTCTGGACCAGATTAAGCCCATTGGCAGCTCTCTCTCTCTCTCTCTCTCTCTCCCCAGATCTACACCGTACTTAGTCATCTAGGAAATGATATTTGATTTAACATAGGAAATAATTCTTTACTTATACAAACATTGTAATTGTGAATGTATCCACTTTATCATCTGTTGTCTCGGTTTGCTGTTGTTTCTGAAATGGATGGGGAGAATATTGATTCCAAGTTCAACATTACTCAAGTCAATTTGATGCTTTCTGCAGGAGATCAACCATGCAGGGGCAGGTGGTTTATGGTCAGAACTTGTAAGCAACAGGGGTAATTTCTATGCTTCACTCTATATGGATATGTAGGACATTATTAAGGGCACGTTTGTGTAACCCATTTCCACAGAAAAGGTACATTTTTTCTATGGAAAATTGTTTTTTCATGCCTTTGTGCGGCAATTTTCTGCGGAAACATCAGCAGTTTCGTTGAATAGCTTGGAAATAGAGTTCCTATTTGGGCGGTGGGGTGGGGCGGGGCTATGGGAAGTCCATTTCAGTAGAAAATTTCTCTCCTCTTTATTACTTCATTTCCTCACTCCCCTCTTTAATGCTAGTTTTCAATAAGGAATCCGCAGCCACACCAATTCATCGAAGAATTTTTTTTTTGCAGCAAACGTGAATTTCTAACTTCCGCAGAAAACCTTTTCGGAGGTATTTAAAAATCATAGACTTTGCTGTTGTGATAATTTCATCTTTCCATGGAAATTGCTTGTACACAAAAGTGCCCTAAAGGTTTGACAATAATTTGATAAATTACATGCTTACATGCAACACTAAATTCCTTCTTTTTTCCCATATATCTTCTTGCTGCAAATGTCAAAAAAATTTACCTTTATTTTAATGGGCGAGGAGTTAGGTGTTGATGTTGAAGTAACTTAGCTTCGAGAGAGGTATTGTACTTATAGTTTCAATTAGCGCTACCTTAAAACATAGTTGCACACGTAGTGATCATATGCTGAGTCACTGAGTCCAGTCCTTAGTGCATATTGGTCTTTTGGATGCTTATGCGATTTCATTTCCAGGTTTTGAAGCTGGGGGACCCAATATTCCATCCAACATTGATCCTTGGTCTGTAATTGGAAATGAATCGACAATTGTTGTATCAACTGATC
Organism: Cinnamomum chago; assembly: GCA_038049695.1. Classification (NCBI taxonomy): domain Eukaryota; kingdom Viridiplantae; phylum Streptophyta; class Magnoliopsida; order Laurales; family Lauraceae; genus Cinnamomum; species Cinnamomum chago. The sequence goes on from CP142451.1 coordinate 121,787,478, forward strand.
GTTCATCGTGTTTCGATCGTAATATCATTGCACTCCGAATGGAAGTTCTTTGCGACAATGCTGGCTCTAACATTTGTCCAGCTGGTGGAGTTGGGATCTTTAATCCTGGGTACTGGGGAATGGTATGCCATTTGATTCTCTTTTTTATGTCAATGTTCTCAATTTTCACCATTAAAAACGTTCTTAGTTTTCCTCTTTTATTCTGGAAACTTACAGCCAATTGAAATAGATGGGATCTGCTTTCATGTCCACTAGTTGATGTCATATGCCTGTTGGAAATTCTCAATGAGTTTCAATATTCATTAGAATAGTGTTAGCAACCACCGAATCTTAAGACATGACAGATGCTTTTTTATATACTATTTAACATCCAGATTGCTTTGTTTTTTCTACACCAAATCGTGCAATTGCTTTGTTTTTTCTACACTAAATCGTGCAAACTTTTCTCAATTAATTCTTAAGGAAATATTTTTTCTGTTATTTTCCAGAATATTGAACAAGGGAAGAGCTATAAAGTTGTTTTGTATGTCAGGTCCGTAGAATCTGTGAATTTGTCAGTTTCACTGACAAGTTCAGATGGATTGCAAAGCCTGGCTACAACTAATGTCATGTGAGTAAAAATCTTTATCTATATTTAAAATTTGATGCGTATAGTGTGAATTAATTTGATACATTTTCTTTGGTACGGGTCCAGAATTTTTGTTGTTCACAAACCTGATTTATAACCAAGACGTCCTTTTCAAATCTAAAAAGTTAGGGGGAAAAAATAGCTGACTGACAGTTTTAAATCCATTTATTTGTTGAAACATTCTGGGGATTAGAGAGAGAGATGTTTCCTAAGCATGCCCGGCAAACCCTCCCTGCTCTGCCACACACACCTCTCACTGTGAATTATCCCTCACCCAAATTTGAAAACTCATCCTACTTTATAGACAAGTTAGGTACTGGACAAATTTGAGAGCCCTCCCAAATTTGAACATTCATCCTACTTTATAGACAAGTTAGGATTTGGACAAATTTGAGAGCCCAAAACAGTACCTTCCATCCTCAGATGCTTCCTGATTCTTGTACCAAGGTATGTCATGGGAAGACCTTTCACCCCCTTAAGCCCAGCCGCCGCCGCCGCCCCCCCCCCCCCCCCCCCCCACCCCAAAAAACCACACACACACACAAAAAAAAAAACCACCACCACTATTCTTATGCTTGTCAGGACAGGCTGGGATGATCTGGCTTGCCTGAAGAAACCCCCAACATGCATGTGTGTGATATATATAATTCCCTTCCCGTTCCTACTTGCTTCTGGCTTCCTGCAGAGCTGCTGCTGCAGAGTTTTCAAACTGGACAAAGGTGCAACTCCTGTTGGAAGCCAAGGGGACAGACCATAAGTCAAGACTTCAGATAACAACTACCAAAAAAGGAGTGATTTGGCTTGACCAAGTGTCGGCTATGCCAGTGGACACCTACAAGGTATATTTTTAAGCACATTTATTTATTCAAATTTTTTTTTTACATAACATGACTCAAACCTGTTTCATTTATGCATATTTATTTTATGTGTACTTTTTTTTTTCTTTGTATAGGGACATGGTTTCCGAAAAGAGCTGGTTTCCATGATTGCAGATTTAAAACCAAAATTTATGAGATTTCCAGGTATTCTTTGAGGTTATTCCAGTTTACAAGTTGCAAACTTGTATCGACCGATTATAAAGAACTCTCTGTTTTGTTTCAATTGATTTGCCTTAGGTCACTGGTCTTCAATGCAATATTATTTACCTAGAGATTCAGGTGTTGTTAGCTTGTGGAAATAAGGGTTATTCCACAGATGTATAGATGTGGCTCTACTTATGGGTAGTCATCATATAGCATATATGGTGGCAAGTGGTAACTATTACTGGCTGTTAATTGTTGTCATAATTAGAAGTGGCTACAATTACCCGTCTTATTCGATAAATCATCTATGATGTCCACCAAATGCTTATCATTGTGTATGATGTTCTAGTTTGCATTTCTAGGCATATTCCCATCAAATCAACAAGTTAATGCCATGACTTTCTGCCAACAATGTTATCTACCATTTCCTATCAAGTCAAACGAAGAGCATTAGATAAACAAAGTTTGTGAGCAGGACTTGCTGAAATAATTGCACACTATTATCTATTCATCACATTCCTGTGAAGTTCATGTGATGAATGAGTTGAATGATTTTTATATAATTTCCTGGGACAAAAACTTCATTAAATTTGTCTTCCATCGTAGAATAACTCCACACAATATACTTTGCAATTGCATGGGCATTGAACCACTAATGTTGAAATTCCTTGTCCACATTTCATATTATATCAGGCGGCTGCTTTGTTGAAGGTGAATGGTTAAGAAATGCATTTCGTTGGAAAGAAACAATTGGTCCATGGGAAGAGAGGCCTGGACACTTTGGTGATGTCTGGATGTATTGGACTGATGACGGACTTGGATACTTTGAGTTTCTTCAGGTACATGTCTTAAGGTATTTCGTAAGTGTAGGCTCTTCTAAAGAGTTTTTCCAATTTATAGAAGGGGTACTTATTTGTTGCTATTAAATTTTTTTTTGCCGCAGCTTGCGGAAGACCTAGATATATTGCCAATATGGGTAGTCAATAATGGTATGCCACTTGTACTGAGTCAACAGATTGGCTTCATCACAAATCCATAGGCCTTTATACATTGCATTTTATACTTTTTAACTTTTGTCAACAGGTGTTAGCCATAATGACGAAGTTTATACTTCCACTATCTTACCTTTTGTTCAGGCAAGTCTTCAGCTTTGCTACTTCCATGATATAATTGATTGAATTGGGCAAGTGCCTAGTATTATCATTACAGATTATAGGGTAATTCATCCAGAAACAAATAAACACCTGCAGATACTGTAGATTCTATAGAATCAAAGCCACAGATTATTTAATAAAAAAACTTGGCCTTGTGGCCTTGTGGTCTTTGTAAATTCTGCCTGGAAAACTTACCAGTTTCACCAGTGACTCAATCAAATCAACCCATCATGGCTTGTGGATTGGTCAAACTAATGTACAAACTCAGGGCATGCATAACTAGGGCCAACTTGGCCCGACTTGGCTGAGTCATGGGCAACTGTTTCATTGTTTGTTGCTTTGATATTTTGTCTTGATTTATTCATCCTTAATATATGATTTTACAATTGGCCTAAAAATAATTTCTACACAATTATGTCAATCTTTACCTTATTTATATTACTATATGAGTTAGGCTCAATTCATTTATTCCTGTTTTATCTTTTTTAGTGCTTGCCTGGCTATCTTAATTATTTGGTGATTACTGGATTGTTAGCTACCTTGTTACCCAAGTATGTCAATCTTGAGAGTTTGTTAATTTTTTGACTTCAATTCAGGAAATTCTCGATAGTATTGAGTTTGCCAGAGGAAATGCTGATTCAAAGTGGGGTTCTGTTCGAGCAGCAATGGGACACCCAGAACCATTCAATTTGACCCATATTGCCATTGGAAATGAAGACTGTGGCAAAATATATTACCGAGGTACACTATTTATTGTATATCTTCTTTTAATTTGTTGTTCATCTTTCTTTTGAATTCACAAAAACTCCCATATGCAGGGAGGTAATTGAGTAGATAATGATGTCTTCAGGATCTGATTGTTAGCAAATTAATTTAAATGGATATTTATCAAGAAAAATATGGAAACTTCAAACAACTATATATTATTGGCTAAGGAATTCTTTGCCACATATCTCAACATATTTACCCACACACCCTCTGGTATGATATTTCGACGGTATCATAAAAGCCGAAACACCAGTATTTGCCAGTTTTAGAATATGCAATCATGTGATGACTTAGCCGACTCCAACATAGTTGGGACAAGGCTTTGATGATGATGATGATGAATCATGTAATGACTGCAGTAGAGTTTAGGAATAGAAGTTTAGCAGTTCCAACTTGGTTTGAATAAACCAAGAAGTCAATATTTAAGTCTAGCAACATGGTCCTGTAGTGTTTAATATGAAGAATGATGTAGTTGAATACAACTCTATGCTTGTTTATCAATGAATTGAAACCATATATAAGATAAATTTATCCAATAAATTGAAAAGGAAATTGGTATATTTTTTAGCATTGCATGAAGCATCAATGTTCATGCAAGGGAGATAATCAAATAGATGAAGAAGAATGGCATTTGGAGTTCAAGCTAGAAGTTAAAAGATTGAATATGTTGAGCTTTTGGATTGTACCCTAAGACCCAGCAGGAGTCCAAGCTATCTCTGAGGGAGCCTGAGGCAAACTGACAAATAAAGGTCATTGATCCAATGATGAAGCCTTTGCAAGCCCACATGTTTGGCATGTCATCGCATGTGTGGTTAGGAAGGGCTATTGACCCCCTCGATTTGGGGTGACTGTAAGAGTTTTACTATGAAATTCTAGAAAGATTTGTTACAAAAATTCCTATCCATGTAACCTCACAGCTGAAAACATGCCTCTCTCTCTCTCTCTCTCTCTCTCTCTCTCTCTCTCTCTCCATTTATATAGATGTATGCTTACTTTCTTTGACATGTTAATTGAACAGGAAACTACCTCAAGTTTTACTATGCTATAAAAGATGCTTATCCAGACATCAAAATAATCTCAAATTGCGATGGGTCTTCTCAGCAGTTGGATCATCCGGCTGATATGTATGATTTCCATGTAAGAATTTGCTGAATATACCTTTATTAACTTTGTAGACATCTGGCTTTTCTTTGTACTATGTCTGCTAAGGACAGGCTTATTTATGATATCCTGTGAGAGACAGTACCTGATACTACCATTATCTTGTATAGATTTACACCTCTGCCAACGACATGTTTTTTAAGGCTAATCGATTCGATCGTACAACGCGTAGTAAAACTGGTCCAAAGGTGGGTTATTGTTGAACTTTTGAAACTACTGCACACACAAGCATATGTGGATAACTGCATAATGTCTATGATTCCAGGCTTTTGTGAGCGAGTATGCTGTGACTGGAAGCGATGCTGGCACCGGAAGTTTTTTAGCAGGATTAGCTGAGGCTGGATTTCTTATTGGGTTAGAACGTAATAGGTTTGTTTATGCCTTCCTACTTTGAAGTACTTCTATCCTACAAGATCTTTATGTGGCCATGCAGATATGTGAATTTTTCCTCATGTGTAAAGTTCATGTCCATGATTTTGACAATTAACACTTGTCCGGAGCTAAATGTGAAGCTTGTACAAAAAAATGCATACTGGTGTAGATCATCATCATCACCACCACCACCACCATCATCATCATCATCATTGCATTGTCCCAACTATGTTGAGATCAGCTACATGAGTTTTGTTTCTCCACTCCAGTCTGTCTTAAGCCTTTCTCAGAATTCATGCAATCTTACATTGGAACCGACTCCTATTGGAGTAAAATTTGGGCACACGCCATAGAAGGGAAAGTTGTTGATTTTGAGCTGTTTGGGTGATTGTTAAGCGTACTTTGTGGTCCAAACTCAAAAAAAAAAGAAAAAAAGAAGAAGATCAGAAAAGTTGATGATGAGGGTCTTACAGGGTGGGCAAAGTAGAGACAAGATAATTGAGTGTTGCATGATTGTTAAGTTCCATTTCAATTGGAGGGGCATTTTTAGTTACACATGAATTGTGTCATGGAGCTTAATGCTGGGTGGTCGAGAAATGGCAAAAATTCAAAACACACCTGGGTGAGATGTGTAGGTGAGGTACTGAGGTGAATGTGAGAGTGACAAGAAAGGATAAAATTAGGATTGAGTGCATAAGAGGATGCTTAGGGTTTACTGCCACAACGAGAAAATGAAAGAATGCTTATCCATGATGTTTAGAGTTGTCAAAATTGCTAGTAGCAGATGATGAGAGAGACTGAGGGGCAATGAACATGGAATTCAGATGATGGCTGTGTTTTGGATGGACCTTGGAGCTGTGATGGATGCAGCATGAGTTAGACAGTTCTCTCAGACTGCACTGCATAGCGATGTTTCTAGTTTGCGAATGGTGAATACTGGAACAGCGGATTGCAGCAATATGAGGTGATCAAAGGGATGAGGTAGAGATGGGATAAAAATCGTCAGATCAGGAACATGTTCCAGATACGCCCAGAAACTGGAGAATGCAAGTTCTTTGGCTGCAGCAACACATCTCGCTTGTTGGGTTTCAGAACAGAGCAACGGCTGCTGTTATCCCTTGGATCACTTAAGGGATAACGTTATCGAGGGACTGAGATGGACCGAATATTGGATTCTTAATTTGATTGGTTGGGTGATATCTTGTAGCTGTGATACCATCCAAATCAGAGATTGACATAAAAGCTTGGGTGGGCGAGGATCATATAGTTCTTCAACTAAGGTTCCATCTCATGTCTTGCACATGGTCTATTTTTAATAATAACCTTCACATGACTCAGATGCTTGTGAATAGGGAAAAAAAGTTCATCTATGATAATGGATCCCTTCTCCATAGTAAACCAGCCTCTGCCGGGACACGTTTGTCAATTTCTTCCCCATAGTGCATTTCTCTTGTTCCTGTGGCATTTCATGTTTTATGAATTTGATTCTACTATAAGTATTGAGATCATGTTTATTTTAAAACATGTGAGGCTGCTATAATTGTGAATGATTTTGTTATCGAAGATTAGTTGCAAACTAGATGGGTTGGTATGTTTTCTTCGAAAAGTTGCTAACAAGGTTGGTTTGCATGTTTTCTTCTGATGCAGTGATGTAGTCGAAATGGCTAGCTATGCGCCGCTTTTTGTCAATGATAACGACCGACGGTACTTTCTTCTTCTTATTCGGGTTACTGATTTTCCTAGTTCTCTTCAACCTCTTCTATTCTTTTCTATTGACAATAGTTGTCAATTCAAGTTTTTATTTCTCTTCACCATGTAAAAGTTGGATTACTTTCAATAATAAAGGTGGAACCCAGATGCAATCGTCTTCAATTCATGGCAGCAGTATGGAACACCTAGCTATTGGGTGCAATATTTTTTCAAGGAATCAAGTGGGGCAACCCTTCTTCCTGCCACATTCCAAGCAAATTCCTCTAATTCTTTGGTTGCCTCTGCAATTACTTGGCAAAACTCAGAGAATAACAACTATTACCTAAAAATAAAGGTCTTCCCCTTCCCAGTCTCAGTAGCATTTGCATTATAATTATCATTTCCATCTATGGTGTGTTCATTTTTTTTAATGGTCTTCTGAGACAAAACTCACGCGACATTTTTTCTTCTTGTTAGAGTACATGATTGTAGCTAGCAAACTAAACTTGGCCTCCTAATATAGTGCACCTTCATTTCATAAAAATTCACACAAATGTTTTATCTACTAGACATCAGATTTTTCACCACCACTTCCTCATCATCATTACAGCAGTATCCCTTATATTTAGGGTTAGCTTTTACATACCCAAAACTTCATGCGTGTACTTTATATTTCACTGGGATGAGGTGCTGCTGCTGCTGTTGATGATGATGACGATGACGATGACAACGACAACTACTGTAGTTGTATCTAAAAGAAATATCAGCTGTATGTATGGTTATAATGTATATACTGATACTGAGTTCATGTGTGTTTTAATCTTCTGCTTTCATGTAAATGAAGTTTTGAGTATTTAGATTCTTGTGTGAAGATTTTTCTAATTGGGCATCAAACCCAAAATTTGAGGAAGAAAGCTTGAAAGTACAATTGTTTGATTTGCCTGTGTGCAGGTTCTTTTTAAGCTCGTTTAAGTTTAGTAAATAAAATGCATGCACATCTTTCCTTCTTTAATGAGGAAAAAGAGGAGCAACATTTTGTTCAGTCTTCTGAGCCACTTATGCCTCCCTTTCTGCAAATGGTTTTTATGATTTATTAATTAGACCCATCCTTTCTAACACAGTGAAATGGTAATATTTGTCCACCCTAGTAATTCAAATCATTATTTAGGGCCTGTTTTCTTCATGTAATTAAATTCATGAGAATTCTAATACTCCCTAAGCGGTTAAAAATGAAGAATCAAAGGTGAATATAAAAAAATGACCATCAAATTACCTCCCTAGAACAGAAATTGAATAAAGATAGGAAATCAATACCCAATCATCACCCTAGTAATTCAAATCTTAGGAAATTCAAGGTCCCATCTACATCACTACCTTGTAACCTTCACCCCACACCCCTCTTTAGTAATCCTTTCACGGAGCTTATTTGACTACGAATTCTATGTATTCAATCCCAATGTATTATATGCAAACAAAAATTCCTTTAATTCATTTTTCATTTTTTTCATTTGATTGTTTTAGTGAATTAATTTGCTTTTGGGTTCTTGCTGCTGCTTACTGACCATAATGAAATGTTTGCACAGATTGCTAACTTTGGGAATACCAGCATGAATCTTAAGATTTCTGTGGTTGGTTTGGGATCAAAAAGTGTCAGGTCGGTTGGATCGACAAAGACCATTCTCACATCTAGTAATTTGAAGGATGAGAATTCCTTCAAGGAACCAAATAAGGTACACCATCATAGTTGATTTATTACTTTTCTGCATTTTGACTGTGGTGGAATGATCAATGTGTCTATTGTATGCGTGGACACCCCAACCGGGGGAGTTACTCTTGGATATAGGTATGAGGCTTAAAATCAATAATTATAGTGACAAATTGACAGCACAGACATACAGCTATCGCATGTAGTCCAGACTGTCCAGACATAGGCTCCAAAGATGGGGAATAGCAAAAAATAAAAATAAAAATGGATTTGATTAGATGACTCCTATCTCCAAGTAATAGAATTTGCTTGTTGACTGTTTTCCATGCTGTCACTTTGAGGGTAGCCAAATTAGACAATTAGGGCCCATTCGTGGGTCATGTTCCATCTGGATTGGGGCCAAGGAATATGGTTGAAACAAAATGGAATGAACTACTTGGCGCCTACACAAGCAAGGATATCAAATGATTTCTGTGACTTTGAACATTGGGCCTGCATGGACAATGGTCCAAATGTGATTTATATACTGAGCCTGCTCAGTGGAACAGCCCATCCTTTGTGCAATTGATCTAAATATGTACGCTTTGATGCATAGTTCCAAAACTCGGTCTGACCCACCCTGACTTGGTCAAGTCGACTTGACCCATAGGGAACAAGTCAGATCAGTTTGACCAAGTCTGCATACCATACTCAATGCCCACCCAGGTGAGTGAGTTTTCAAACTATGCTTGGATGTTGCCGTCCATGTTAACCTTCATATTAATAAAGTTGTGCCAGCTTAACCCTCTTTAATTTGTTTAATTGAATTATGCAGGTGGCCCCAATCCAAAGTACTCTAGAAAAAGCAGGGCCAGATATCGATGTTGTACTTACTCCACACTCCTTCACTGCATTTGATTTATTGCTCGACCCAACCATCCTTCCGGTTCCAGTGTATAAATCATCTATTTAAAAGTTAACATGGGAAGTTTGTAAATAATGAAACTCTGCAGGAATATGCCTGTTATTGTAGCCCAATGGCATGTATGCTTTCCATCTGGTGATTTGGCCAGGAAAAGTGATAAATAAAAGTCATGCTTGTGTTACGTTACTTGTATATATGGATGATTTCAGTCATACTCATACTTGCAGCCAGAAGAACTTTGAATGAAACTGCCATCTGTAAGGTAGGGGCCTAGGGGCCTTCTATGTATAGAGTTTGTACCAGGGAGTAGAGACTTGTTTGGATGCCCGGAATCCTGCTAAGGAATCCATGAAAGAGAGACTATTCAGCTTTCCTATGTTTGGTTGACCTTTCCCAGGAAGCCTCATTTGTCACCTTCTCTGGTATCCTCCTGTCCTTGTTGACAACAACAACAACAACAACAAAAAAAAAAAAAAAAAGTGGTAATCCTGAATCTTACTAAAGTAGTTTATTGGAGAAGGCTTTTGGCAGATGCAGAGGAAGCTATTGAATTCTTAACATTTTGTTTTATAGGGTGATGGGTCAATCAAATTCTCTTAATATTTAAGTTCTTAAGGTGAAGGGTGCAATTATTTCCCTATCATAGAGGGGTTATTTTGAAGGTTCTTTCATCATGTTTCTAAAACATGGAGCTCTTATATTGAGTTGGGGTTTTTGCTTATTACATGGTTGGATTTTATAAAACAAATCTATATGACTTGACTTTTGAGGAGCAAAATGAAGGGCTATGATCACTCAACTGAACTTATGTAACCCTACTCCCCTTCCTGATCTACACGACTTATCTTTCCCTTCACTGCAATGCATCTAGATGTGACACAGCCATATCCCAACATGTGAAATCCGTTTTTATTGATTGACAACGTTGAACACTATTGGCTTTGACAATTTGATGAATTATCTCTAAAAATTAGATTAATTTAACAAATCTTGATATTTCAATTTACAACTTCAAAAGACACAGTTATAGACATACTCAGCTGAAAATGCTTAATTTACTAATTAATGCACTTAAAATAAAAATAATACAAGGTTTATAACTGATTATACTGTTAAAAAAGTCAAAGGTTTATCTTAAAATATTGAATCTTAAAGGTTCTGTGTGTCTTGCAAAAACAATTTAATATCAGTGAGTGTAAGAATTGACAGTTGACACTCACACAAAATTGGGTAGATAATCTACAAATTAGGTCGATTTCATATTTTTTAACATTTGGAGATTTCTCAGATTGCCCCTTTTTAAAAAGTCAGCCAATAGAATACTGATACCAATATGCATCACCTCAGACAACTAATACCTATCAGTTTTTCACTGGACTGATATGGACCATAATAGCTCCTCGATCCATTTATAAACTGGGCTAAATTTCACTCCAGTAGGAGTGATACACGAAGGACCCAGATGTGGACAAATTATCTCCACTATCATTTATCCCCAATCTGAGTGGCCCCTTTAGGGGACGTTTGTTTTTTTTATTTACATACGTAATTGAATCACATGGGTAATGGATACACATAAATCATGTTTGTTTGGTATGATTTTAACAGAATCTATTTATCAGCAACCAGGACCTTCCAATTTCACAGGCACCAGGATTTCTGAGGCATCACTTTCCAATAAAGTTGGATCACTTGGGATCAAGACTCAGCTTCCGATTAGGATGCACCACATCAGCTAGCATGTGATTAGCAAAAATAAAAATACTTTTTTTATTTTTGGAAAAAAATATATGCTGATGTGGCACCTCTTGATTGGAAGCCTCAACAATTCATTGAGTCCAATCCTCAGCAGTTCATATCCAGTTTCTATATGAATCAAGATTATATGCAACTTGGGATTTAAGATTGTATGCAACTAAGGAAAGGAAAATGATAATAAAAGTGTGGTGTTTCTTCCCATGTTACCACACAGTAGCCTCAATGGTTTTGGGTCTCACAGGCTGCTGATAAGACAGTTGTAAGATGTCAATTCAAGCTTCAATAACCTTAAATGTCAGCAGAATGATGGTGATTGACAACGTAACACCAATAAAAGTCTGGTTCCTTATGTGATAAGGCCTGGCACTTGATTATGGGCATGGGCATAATCAACGTAACCCACATTCATTACCATTTACAAGTGGGCATGGTTATGACTTGTTAACTACCAACTATACATACACTTACATAATGTATATACAATCATCAGAATATCTGCTCTTTAAAATCTTTGGTTGGAAAGCCATATTATTCTTCTGTAACTGGATAGGATTACCAGAGGCATGCACCTCTTGTCTATCTTGTATTTCAGTATCTTACCAACTTTGGATACCATTATTTTGATCTTAAAATGTTGTTGTTGTTATTGTTGATCATCTACTTTTAACTTTGTTTTAGGCTAGCTGCTAGTTTTATTGAAAAATAATTTTTTTTTCCTTTTTCCTTTTGCTATGGTAAACACTCACACACGTTACACAAGTTCCTGACAGATAAAGAAATACAACGTGATCATTTCCATTAAAAAGAGAGGTGCCCTTCCAGTGCACCCTAGTGGAATGGATTGAAAAATAAATTTAAAATTTGTTTTGACAAGCTTGTAAAAGATTATATTTTTGACACCGACTCTTTCGTTTTCTTTGATTTTTTAAGGCTTGAAACTGATAGAGTTGGAAGTTGGAAATGATCAAAATCTAACCCACTTCGGAACTGGAGGTAGATGTGAAGTCAAAATTGGTTCTGGATCCATCTTTTAGGTTCTATCTTAATATGATTCTTCTCTTTAAACATTGATCCGAATTTGAATACAAAATGGTTCCATCCCAAACTCAACCAGTTTGAAACCTAATCTCTCATGGCTTGTGTGAGAGGTAACAACTTTACACCATACAGAGCTCACCAATCAACCAATCCAATCCACTTGGGACCCTCCATAAATATATGTGAATTCTCCGAATCACCCATTTTTTTTGCCTTTTTTAGCTTTTCATTTGTTGGCCCCACTCTAATCAATCAAATCCCTTCATACATACGTTTGCACTTTTTAATTAGCACTAGTCCTAATTTCACAGTATTTGGGACATTGCTTATTATTAAACTTTATCATAATAAGTGCACAATATATTGCCACTAGATTTTAAGGACAAAAGGTCAAGGGCTAGGATGTTTTGATTGGCCTAATATTTCGTAATCTCCTAATTAATTTATAAATCTTTCAATTGCCATCCCCCTCGTTCGGAATAGGTCATGCTGTAGGTGAGGACTTTTTTTAAAACAACCGCTTTAGATACATAATTATATTCCCTATCTAATGATGAGCAAGAGTTCCTTAGTTTTTCAAAAAAAAAATTCATACCCATGAGGGCAACTATATCTTTCTTCCTCATGATTGTCATGCATCTAAATTAGCCTAAAATCGAGCTAATTATCCAAGTTATCATATATGCTATGCTTAGTTAAACATAATTCATAACCAAACATATTATAACATAAAATATCATCTTACAATAATTTGAAGAGTGATTTGGAACTGGCTCCATCAGGACCTTATGTTTAGCCCACCTGTCAATATGGTCCCATGGAAACAGTACCCTTACACAGCAAATCAGTGTGTGGTTTCCACTTGAAAGGGGCCCAATACAAATTGCCAATGTCTCACATTTGAATCAAAGGAGGATCATAGCCAATGAGTAAATGGCATTCTAGAAGGCCCCACTTAGATGGTTATGATCATCATATCAAAAGACCCAATGTTTATGGCCTAAATCAGAGTCACATTAGACTACTATAAGCTTATAGCCACTGAATTAATGGCCTGAGTTTGAATTTCTTCCACATAGACTTTAGAATCTAAGCTACTACTTATCTACTTCCTATGATGAGGTGGATATGATCACCTAATTAAGGACCTCCAAATGTGTCAAGTGGGCCCCAAAATGTATCACATTTCTTTGTTGTAATCTACATTATTGTTTTCATTTTGTTGGGTAGTACCTGGATAGTTGCATGCTCAAAGGCCTCATCTGATGGGGGAAAAAAAAAGAAACATAAAACAATGGGATTGATAGTTGCCATGCCTCACTGTCTCCACCCTAGCAACAGCTAGCTGGCCTTGTTATTAATACAATACAGATTCATGTTGGATCTGGATCCCCTGTTTGGTCCAAAAAGGGTTTGATCCCCTGTTTGGACCAATAGGGGGTGTCACATGGGGTTGAGATGAAACCTGTTTGGACCAAACAGAATCCATTTCCGATTCATGTCACACACACCAACCCCATTGAAATGGATTCCACTAAAAAAATCTTCCTCATCTAGCACATATATATAGACTGTTGATGATGTGGGTCCCATTATTGATTGGTGAACCCATAAAATTTTCTTGCTTTGTAGACAAGAGGAATTGTTAGGCTGTACCTTTGTCTGGAACATAAAGTAAGACTGGGCAAGCAGACAACTCAATCAAGATACTCAACTCGGCAGGATTTCTAGTCAAGTCCAACTTTTACATGTCCAATGTAAATTTTCAGTGAACATTGCAAGCATGACCTAGGAAAATAGGAAATTTTTGCAATTTTCTATCTGATGCTCTTATAAAGAGAAGAGAGTGTCAATCTATGGATAGCTTGATCATTATATGTTGGGACTTGGATAGGGGGTTGGGCAAGGATGGAATTAGAGGATCATGGTTAAATAAATTTCTTAAACCCCTTCTCATTATTATCATCAGAGCCTTGTCCCAACTATGTTGACAAAAACTCCACTAGTTTTATTTTTTTAGAGCTTGTCCCAAGCCCGGATAAAGGAAGAAGATTGCGTTAGATAGGTTGACAGCAAACGTAAAATTTTATCCCAACCCAAACATAAATTCTGAGATTACAACATTTCGAGATAATGCTATTGCGTTCCCCACTTTAAGCAACGCATTACAGCATCACCCAGTTGCAATGGAAAGTAGGCAAGGGCTACCGCACCATTTTGGACGAGTACGGTTAAAGAAGTTAGTCCAGCAGTAAAAAAAGATAAAGATTCTTAAACCCCTCCTATCTTACTGAAATTTGATATATTTTTTGCATTGGCCTTGCCCTCCTAGAATTTTTCATTTTGTATATAGTGGTCCCCATAGTGATTTTTCTCGTTCTGCAACCAGGCTTGGTTAGTGTGTGGGTGTGCGCCAAGCAAAGGGAGGACATAGATAAGAGAAAACAACCACGGGTCCTTGAATTAGATATTTCAAACAAATTTAAAGCAAATCGGCTCTATTTTAAATAGATTAGTCTCACCTACTAGGTCTAAAGATATTTTCAAATTTAGAGTTTTTCATATCATTATCGAGAAAAAAACAAATGGAAAACAACAAATGCTAGCAATTAAAAGTTGAAATAATAAAAATATAATTCACCAGTAAATAATGATTTATTATATATTTTTAGAATTTTTTTTAGTTTAATCAATAGTATATTGCTTTTTTAGTGTATTTTCATCTCTTCTTCAATATTTTTGAAAATATTAGGATCTCATCAAAACAACAACAAATTCAAGAAATATCACAACAATATCCCTATATTTTGGCACCATCTTCGATATTTTGTGGCGCTGCTACTCAGCATTCAGCAACCACATTTTGGGCCTTTTAACTGACATTTGGGCCGAGTAAGTGTCTAATTCTTTTCATATATATATATATATATATACATATTTTTGACTCAAAATTCAAAGTGGCCATGCTATTCCTGGAAAAAGGATGCTACTAATATTTTTTTTTTTATCGGAGGGTTTCCAATCCTTTGGACTTGACTAATCTCCCCGGGTCCAGAGAGAAGCCGGATAAACTCCCATATAGCCCCAGTGTGATAGTACAGTTTTGAACCTACAACATCTGGGTGCAAACCGTGGTCCTAGGCTAACTGAGGTGTCATTTGGGGTCATGCTCCTAAAACATGATAAATTCAAGAGTGGGAAGTGAAATTTGTGATCTACAAGTTCATAAATGTAAAATTTGATTGTCATCATGCAAGTAGTATGTTAATGAGACCAATGGGACCAACAAATTCCTAGAGTCCGATAAAAACTATGCATAAAGATAACTCAAAATGTTTCATGTGCAAGGCAAAGAATATAGTCCATCCTTTATCCCGCAAAAACCATTTAAGAAACAAGAAACGCCGCAGTGGCAATTGTGTCTCATCTCACACATCTGCCTAAAATTGATCCCTCGAAAAGTAGGTTATATCGGGTTTTGCACCATTTACCTATCTAGCAAAAAAAGAAAATAAAATAAAAGTCATATGTTTTCATTAAAAAGAAAAAAAAGTCACACATTTACACTTTAAATATTATTTATGGATTAGGTATTAGGAAAACATGCTTCTTTATTGAATTCATTGTGTGGTCGCGGATTGTGGTGTTGGAATTCACAGTCAAAACTAAAGTTCAATGAAACGGCTCACCACCTTTAGATGGGCGGTTGGCTCCAACTTTGGTTAGATAGCTAACCAATCCACAGGGTTGGTTTGGTGTCGGTAGGCCGTGGGCCCCACCTACATGCCCCATCCATTCATACTTCATACCCATTCTCCCTTTCTCCTCGGAAAAGGCTACCCCACCTCGTTACTAGCTTCTTTTCATATTTTAATGGGATAGTCCAAAAGGTTAACTTCCTACTTCTTTCCAACCCACAAAGGTGACCCAATCCTCAAAAACTTAGTCCCAACAGAAGAAACATACAATTGATATATAAATAATGCTGCTAAAGACATTATCAATCATGTGTTTACTTTTATAATGTGATCAAATTATTATTATTATTTTATTTTTTTTATAATGGAGGGCATTCCAGCTTTTTGAACTGAGTTAATTTTTATCAGAATTAAAAAAAAATCGAAATTCCAATGTGGTAGTGCAGTTTTAAATCCTAACTCTCTAAGAGTAAATCGTGGTACTGGGCAATAGAACTACCCTTTGAGATTTATGGGAACAAATTAAATTGAAGTAAAATTTGACAATATGCTGCTTAGGGAATCTGACTCTCAAATCAAGTCATAGATTGGCATCCATAGCTAATCCCAACCCTTCATGATGATGGGCCCATCACTCTCCATCCAATGGATATAAAGCATCTGATTTCTCCAATTAAATCCCAACCCTCCATTAAAAGACCCCTATTTGGATGGCCCAGATTCTCTAATCAAGTTTCCCGTTAGGCCTACTACTAAAAAAAATCACCTTTCTCTCTCACAATCTCCTGCTTTTCTCTCCGTGACCCTCTCACAACCAAACACATTCCAAACTCTCTCTCTCTCTCTAAAACTTTCTCTCTCTAAAAGCTCTATCTCTAAAAAAGAAGGAATGGAGGAAGAAGAAGATCCATGTGGCCATCGATTGGTGGACCCCACACCGCTCCTCCAAAGCCCCACCAGAAGCTTCGGCATCCACATCTCCTCACTCATCAGCCGGGCCACCAGCCGCCGGGTCCTCCGGCAGCCGTCGATGCTCGTCCGGGAGACGGCCGCCCTCCAGCTGGAGGAGCGGCAGGCCGACTGGACCTACTCCCGCCCCGTCGTCGTCCTCGATGTCATCTGGAACCTCGCCTTTGTCCTCCTCACCGTCGCCGTCCTCGGATCCACGGCCAGGGAGCGGCCGTCGACTCCGCTCAGGGTCTGGAACGCCGTCTACGCCATGCAGTGCCTCCTGCATGTGGGTCTTGTGTATCTCGAGTATCGGAGGCGGAGCCGCCGGCGGGCAGAGGAGGAGGACGAGGAGGAGGGGCTCGTTGAGAGCCGGAGCAGGTGATATCTGATCTGAATCTAATTGGGTTTCTCTTTAGATGGAATTTGATTGAGTGTCATGTGGTTGGTTTCAGTATTTTGGGAATTTTCTTCTATGGGGTATGCAAATTCTTACTGGTATTGTTTTGGGTTTTTTTTTGGCTTTAGATGGAATTTTATTGAATTTGTTCTGAGTGATTTGGGGCATTTCATTGTTATGGGTATAAAGGTTTTGCTTTTATTATTTTATTATCTTTTTCTTCAGATGGAATTTGATTGAATTTCATGTTGTTGTTTCAGTGTTTTGGGCATTTTTCTGTAAAGGGTATGATTTTTTATTTTTTATTTTTGCATTAGAAATGAAAAAAACTGAATGGGTCCTTTTTTAAATGATTTGACTGAATACCATAGTTGGCATTGTTGTTTATGATTTTCACCAATTTCTTTGTTCACATTCCAACATTTTCTTTCTTTCATCT
This sequence comes from Cinnamomum chago, assembly GCA_038049695.1. NCBI lineage: Eukaryota > Viridiplantae > Streptophyta > Magnoliopsida > Laurales > Lauraceae > Cinnamomum > Cinnamomum chago. The sequence goes on from CP142451.1 coordinate 121,805,162, forward strand.
CAGTTTTTTTTTTACTCTTTTTGTTTACATTCCATTTTATCTTTTTTTTAATTGCATTTTATCTAATTTTTATCATATGGAATTTAATTAGATTTAGTGTTATGTTCTGAGAATTTATTTACTTATGGGTATTAAAATTTTAGTTCTCTTTTATTTCTTTCTTGTTGGTATTTTGTAATTTCTTCATCTATGGATATAAGGGAGTTGTGGGTCATGCTTGAATTTCTTGTTCAGCACTTGTATGTTGTCAATATGGTCTTTGATTGTCTATGGCGGGCCAGGGGTATAAGGTTGCCAGGCCAACTTGGTCCATTGACAGCTCTAGTATTTGTCCTGATAGTGAAATATGTCAATTTAGCTTGAAATTTAGCCGGAGTGTTTGGATTACAATTAATAGGTTTTGCTTTCCTGATAGTGAAATATGTCAATTTAGCTTGACATTTAGCCGGAGTTGTTTGAATTACAATTAATGGTTTTTGCTTTCTTCAGAAATTGTCGTCATGTGCCTGTTCTAAATCTGGATGGCTCTATTAGGGATACTGTTGTTCATGTGATTGTGTTTAGACTTTAAAACCCATTGATATACGCTTTTAGAATAGAGTTGAATGTAGTCGCTTTGTTTTTTTATAACCCATGATTGTACCTGGCTTCCAAGGAAGGTGCAATCCTAAGATTGAACTCCACGGAATACTGTTTCAACGTTTGGTGCAATGCATAGGTTTTCCACAGGAAAAGTGAGGGAGAAGAGGCTTAAGAGAAGAGAGAGAAAATAGGGAGGAAAAATGGATCATATCCTATCCACCTTCAACCCCACCCCACCAAAAAAAGATAAGAAAATAAAAAAGCTTATTCACCTACAAAAAGCAATGTTTTCTTCCGAGGTCTTTCCACAAAATAAAGTTGACCAATCATCATTTTTTCCAATTTTTGATGGACTATTGTCATTTTCTGGAAAAAAAAATACATTACACAAACATGACCTAAGATATTTTTCAGGCCATGGATGTGCACAGTTCCGTCAAGATCTGATATTGTGCACATGGTGCCCATCATTTAGTGATCCGTATTCCGGACCATTTTGTCTAGTGGACCCCCTGCAGATGCAGCGTGCATCCAGAATGTAGGCCATACCATATGCTTAACTGTTTATTTGCAGGCTGTTGATAAGTGTTATTCAGAACCTCTCAGGGATTTTCGGGGTTTTTTGGCTTTATGGGATGCAGCTTATCAGATCAACAACTTGTATCGAGTGAAGTAACTGAAGTAAAAGTCCCCATATTATATAATTCACCATTAGCCACAGTATACTTTTTGTGAAGTCATTATGTTGCCCCTAATAGAGAATATCTGAGTGTTGTGGCAAGATATCCTGCATATTATGAAGGTTGAGGTTGTTTACATTATGTTAGAAATATTAGAATAAATTAGATTTTATGACAAGATATTTCAAGGTTTGTTAAGATCCAATTAGATTGTTAGGGTTAAATTATATTTTCCATCTTATTTGATCCTGTTTTCCTATTCTTCTTATCACTTGTACTCTACCATGGATCCCTCTTAATTAAAAATGCAATCAAGCTTATGAAAATGTAGTCTCTAAACTTTACATGGAATCAGAACCATGGCCAGCTTCAATCTTGATATTGGCGCGGACATTGTCTTGTCTCTTTCAGCTTCCACAATACTATCTCATAACTTCCATCTCCCATCTCTTATCTCTCATCTTCTATCTCTTTTATCCTTCACTAACAAAATTTCTTCTTCAAGTAAAATCCCTACCTTTCTATATCCACTACATTCATCCATACAATCATTTAACCCACTCAAGCTCCTTTTATTTAAGCCTATCCAATGAGATTTTTTTTTTCTTTTTTCAAGCCAAATGATTCTAATCAAGTTTATGAAAAAGTAGTCCTTAAGCTCTAAAGTTTACAGTATCTAAATGCCCCTAATCTGTATAAATCAAGTCGGTTTAATAATTTATCCAACTTGTAAGTTTAACTTACAGCAAGTTGTAGCTACAACAATATGTTTATATGGGTTTCTTCAGAAAACCTTGGCATTCAGATTCTGATATTTCTTAACAATATACTCCATATGAATTTGGGGATTTGCATATGGGAAGTCGAGCCTTTTGGCTGGGATATTGTTTTCTGGCTTTCCACTAAGATCAGCATTTGTTGTGTTATTTGTTTGACATAAAATGAATTAAATTTGGACCGGAAGGCGTCCCTTCTGCAATAAAGAAAGAAAGAGTCTGTCTTCCAAGTAAACAGTGGTCTTTGAATATGCTGATATTTTGATAAGATGTGTCATGCCTTTCTTGATTGTTAACCAATGATTTCTCTTTATCAGTGTTCCAAAAAGGTTGGAATCCTTGAATACAATGGTGTCATTCCTGTGGTGGATAATTGGGTTCTACTGGATCATTGTTGGTGGGCAAGCACTTCTTCAAGATGCTCCTCGTCTCTACTGGTGAGAGTTGTGGCAGATTGTTGCTCTGACTGAAACATCTTTCATTGGATGTTGAATTTCAACCAGCTCATTCAAAACTAGATTTAGTAAGACGGGCTCACTGTGCTTCCTTTTAAATGTTTGCAGGTTAACCGCGATGTTTCTCGCGTTTGATGTGTTTTTTGCGGTATTTTGCATTGCCTTGGCATGTGTCATGGGCATTGCTCTTTGTTGTTGCTTGCCTTGCATTATAGCATTTCTATATGCTGTTGCGGGTCAGGAAGGTGCATCTGAGGCCGATATCAGCATTCTCCCCAGGTTCAGGTTCCGTCAGGTTAACCAAGAGGAGAAGTTTGATTTAGAAAATCAGCAAGCTGTTGCGCCGACAGTGACAGAACTGACTAGAGATTCCATAGATGAAATTGCACTTTCACCTGACGACTCGGTCAGTATATTTTCCTTAGTTCTTTTCTCTTTTTTGTCTTTATATACAAGCAGAATATTTAGGTGAGAAACATCTTCATGGAAGAACCGTGGATGACTCTATTTTTTAAGCAGTGTAGCTCTCATACAATCAAGTTAACCCCCAACCCCCATTTCCACAACCCAAAATTTGACATGATCATCCAACCATTACCGTTGGATTGAAATCCAAAAAAGAAGTGATGCTACCATAGATCAAGTGGTTAGGACAATCTAACGGGGTTGATATTTTGTGCAGTCCTGGGTCTCAATGAGATCTTTCCATCCCCCCCGCTCCCCATGATTGGGATGGTCCCAGGTGGGCTCCCCACCACAGGCTAGACTGCATCTTCTTATATGTGGACGGTTGTCAGCTGAATAAACCCCATATATGTGTGCGCTCTTATGCCTCTTACAACCTAAGCTTATGCAAAGTAGTTGAGTATCTTGGTGATCCAAACTGTCGAGCTGATGGGACACACTATGGCTGCCCATTGCTCAGATAGTCTGATTGTCTCCCGGATGTAACAATAGTGAGTGTTTAATTGATGACCCATTCTATGGAAAGTAATGACTGATATTCAACGGACAGGAGTGCAAATAATGGGCGACTACTCTATTTCGATCTGGTGAATTTTGGATGGTCTGTCCTAAATGTTCAGTGGAGTTGATAAGTTGAATAATTGCCCTGTAGTGCTGTATGCAGTTAATCATTTAATTGACATATGTGGGCCTATATTTGCTTAATCCTACCTGTTCTGTTATGCACTTGGGCACCCAAAACCATAATACTAAATAAATAAATAAATAAATACAAATCTGAAACATATATTTACAATGGTTTTGGTTGTGGAAAGAGTGCATACCCTAACTAATGTGGATTCTGGACACATCTATTGTGTCCAACAGGCAGAATGGACTACCCTCTATTCTGCAAAGAACATTCCGTACGCCCAAGCACTCCCTTTTAATCATGTATAAACTCCATCTTACATACAGTGGACAGGTTACAGCATTATTTTTATTATTTGGAAAAGGGCAGAGTATTAAGACCATTTACACAAATGTAACTGTTTCTGTAGGAATGCTGCATTTGTCTTTCCCAATATGAAGATGGCGCGGAGCTGCATTCTCTTCCCTGTAACCACTATTTTCATTCAGGTTGCATCGTCAAATGGCTCCGTATAAATGCAACATGTCCGCTTTGCAAGTACAACATTATCCAGGCACGTGAGCAGGTCTGAATCCAGTTTCCGGACTGCTGTGTTTTGAGTTTGAGTTCACTCAGAGAGATGTAGTTTCTTTCATTAGATTCAAGGTGTTAGGGTTTCTGATTGTTGAGCTTCTCTGTATATTCTTTGCCCAAGAATCAAGTGTGTTAACATTATTCTCATAAAGCTTTTGTTGTTCAAGCCCACCCTGTGAGAAAATCAAGTATAAATCTATTGCCTTGAAGAACCCTGTGGCCGCAAAAAGAAAGCTAATTCCATAGTTACTCCACCCAAGAGCTTGAGCTGATGGCTTGACTTTACTAACTTTACTAATCATTATTGTCATCATATCTTCCTACCCTTTTTAAATAGATTTCTTTCTTTTTTTTTGGCAAAATATCTTTTATTTAGTGTGGTACATGGGGAACCCAAGAAAGCTTGATACTCTACTACGTGGTTATGACTTCGCTCAAACTACAATTTCCCTATATCTCCCTCTTGGGGATGGAGAGTTCGTTAGCTAGAATTTGGATTCATTGCTATTGGGAATTTCTGACATTGACATTTTCGTCTATAAAATTCTTGGGATTCTTTTTGAAATGTCTCATTTAGCTATCTAATTCTCCAAATTCCAGCATCCTATGATGCTGCATTGGGAAAGTTTTTGCTGGGGCAGAATTTGGAAAACTTAAGCAAGAACTCTGAATTCCAGCAAAGAAATTCCGCCGCAAGCGGGTGTAGGTTTCTCTATTCAAAGCATTGCTTCCTGCTCAAATGTTTCCTCAGCATAATCACCAAAATGCAGAAAGGTGCATTTCTCTTGTTTAATATGGCCCTCTTACACTATGAGAACACGTCCCACATCGCCTATGAGGCCGCCCAGAGACTGGGCTATATGTGCGAGCTCCTCTTGACTTGGTATAACGCGTTTTGCGGCAAACCAATGTGGGAGCCCAGAAGCAAAACCGTGTGGGCCGAGGCCCAAAGCGGACAATATTATACCAGGTGGGTCGGGTCATTACATACACTCTATCCCTCCCCGGCTCTTCCTACGATAAATATCTCTCTCTTTAGGCTCTCCCTCGCATATATCTGCAATACCATCCCAGGCCCTTTCTATATATATCAAACAGCAACTGGGAGAAATAGAAGTATTTGCAAATTACGTTTGCTTGCATGCTGTTCTCTGTATTCCAACTTTCAAAAAGTTGATGAATACACCTGCCAAGTCCCTAATTTTGAGAGAGAGAGAGACGTAACAGGCTGGCATCTCTGTTGAAAAACCTTCATGAGACTGGATTACAGAAAGTGGCTGTGTTTTTGCCTTTTTACAGGTGGATAGACAGGCAATGAGGTAGAGTAAGTGGAAGGGATAATGACAATGAAGAACGTGCTAGGAAAGTGATCATAGAAGGCGACTTTAGGACCTAATGTTTGAATACATGAGGTCGTTACAAATGATGATTAAATATTAATTTTCAAAAACAGACCTCAAATAACATTTTATTGTAGAGGAATAGAATCAAAAGATGTTATTTGATGCTCGATTTTTAAATTTATCTTTAATCTTTATCTTGAACTACCCAAAGTATTCAATTTCCATATATTTTAATACAAATAAACATGGCACTAATCATTTTGAAATGGACCTGAACCGGGATCAAGAACAAACCATGCATTTCTTTTGTACGTCCACAAAGGTGAGATCAAACACTAGGCAAATCATATCACAAAGCTTTATACCGTCTGATAAATTATATATATATATATATATAAGAAATATTCAAGTAATGGATTCCCTCACCATGTGTGGTGAGGGGCTCCCCTTTTTTAGGAGGTTTCAAGTACAAAAGAGCTTTTGTACTTGAAGGGAATACACATTTTTGTACTTGAAACCTCCCAAAAAAGAGAGTCTCTCACCACACATGGTGAGGGAATCCCTCACTTGAATACCCCTATATATATATATATATATAGACAGCAAGTGAGGTCGCAGGGGAGCTACACGAGGCGCATCTTTAGAATTATGAATTCGTGGGGGAGCAACACGTGGCACATTCTAGGACTTTTTGCGGGGCCTGCTATTGGCACAACGAATTTAGCTTTTTCCACACAAGTAAACTTGTTTTTTTTTTATTACATTCATGCCCTAAAATAGACATAGTCCAATAAAAATTCAAAACCTATTTTCTTTTCACACACAGGCTTCTTCCTCTCTCACTCATCTCATTCTTCACTTTCTCCACCTTCCTTAGGCAACTCATCTTCACTCACATTCCTCCATTTTCTTCTCCTATTTAAGCCATTTACTTTCTACTTCTCACTCTCTACTTCCTCCATCCACTTTTCTACTAATCTTCACTTACATTCCTCTATTTTCTAGTGCAATGGAGGAAGAAAACAACAATCAAATTGTAACTTTAAACCAAAGTAGTATTGGAAAGGTCAGTTCCTTTGTTTGTTTGTGTTTTTTATTTATTTTACCTCTTTTTTTTATTTTTTTCTCACCTGGAACGAGTTGCAGGTTCTCGATATGTACGGACTTTCAGGTCCGAACATATGGCTTTTGTTCAGACTTTAATGTCCGAACAAATGGCTTTTGTTCAGTCCTGAGATTCCGAACACTTCATATGTTCGGATGTTTCATACCGAACATTGACATATTATTATGTATTTTTTGTAGGCCTCTACGCAGGAAAGTCAGATTGGATCGGAGTTTGTCATGGATTATACCAGTGAGTTTATAACTCAAGAGGTATGTCCGATTGTGAATTTATTACTCAAATTATAAATATTTGTTACTAAATTCATATTAAAATTGTTTACTGTAGATATTCCACAGTCGCGATTCGTTGATCAGTTGGGCTCGTGGTGTAGGACGGGAAAACGGGTTTGTCATTGTGATAAAGGTTTCAAATGCTACTCGGATAGGTGTCAAACCTAGAGTACTCCTTGCATGCGAGATAAGTAGACAATATAAGCATGAAGAGGGCCAAAAGCGAAAAAGGGTCAAACAAACCGGTTCAAAACAATGCGGATGCCCTTTCGCATTAAAGGGCATAAAGTTAGACTCAAATGATGATTGGATGTTGGAGGTCACATGTGGTGTGCACAATCATTCGGCAGCAGAACATTTAGAGGGGCATTCTTTTGCAGGCAGATTATCAAAGGAGGAAACTCAGTTGCTGGTTGATATGTCCAAGAGCATGGTTAGACCAAAAGAAATTTTGATTACGTTGAAACAAAGAAGTGAATTAAACGTAACCACAATGAAGACAATATACAATGCACGCTACAGATATAAAGTTAATGATCGGGGTGGAAGAAGTCAGATGCAACAACTGCTTGGGAAGCTAACAGAGCATAACTACATTGAATGGCATAAGACTTGTGAGGACAGCGATACTGTAACTGACTTGATTTGGACGCACCCAAGCAGTTTAGATTTATTACGTGCATTTCCACATGTTTTGATAATGGACTGTACTTACAAGATCAATCGTTATCGCATGCCTCTATTGGAGGTTGTTGGAGTCACATCCATAGACATGACTTTTTCTGTATGCTTTGCATACTTTCATGCAGAACGCGAAGATAATTATGCATAGGCATTGGGTGTATTGCGGGAAATTATTGGTGATGGTATTCTTCCCGATGTCATTGTGACGGACAGAGAACTGTCACTCATGAACGCCATTAACAGAGTATTCCCGAGTGCAACTCATTTATTATGCAAATGGCATATTAATAGAAACGTATTGGCGAGATGCAAAAAGTTGTTTGAAACTAAAGAGAAATGGGACAGGTTTATTATGAGCTGGAATATGTTAGTGTCTTCATCAATAGAAGAGGAGTTTGGTGAACAACTACGTAAGCTAAATCAAGAATTCAGTACGTATCCTGATGCACTCAATTACGTGAAGGGTAATTGGTTAGATCATTACAAGGAGAGATTTGTTTCTGCATGGACAGACAATAGTATCCATTTTGGGAATACTACTTCGAACAGGTACTTTTAAAAAAATACCTTCTATTTGATTTATGCTTATTAATTACTATGTCTCACCTCTTAACAATCATATGCAGGGCTGAGAGTTTACATGCACAGCTTAAGAGGCAGCTGGGATCAAGTCAAGGAAATTTTGAAGCGGTTTGGACTAAAATCCACAATTTGCTAGAGTTGCAACATACCGGTATCAAAGCTTCATTTGAGAAAAATAAGACAATTGTGCAACATAATTTCAAGCCGGCCGAATACAAAGAGCTTCGCGGTAATGTCTCTAAGAATGCACTTGAGAAAATCTTAACAGAAACCAAGAGAGATAACGTAGTTGGAATTGACGCCAGTGTTTGTGGTTGTGTTATTCGACGCACACATGGATTACCTTGTGCGCATGAGATTGCAGAATATATAAGTCAAGGGCGGCCTATTCCTCTAAGTTGCATACATCCGCATTGGTGTAAGCTTGATATGTTGCCTAATGCCCCTTCAACAAGTTCTTCTATGGGCCTGGATTGTAAGGCAGATTTGCAGTTACTGGAAAAACGGTTCAATGAATATGATTCCACAAGAAAACTGCAATTTCTAAAGAAGATACGAGAACTATCAAAACCAGAAAGTACTCATTTGATAGAACCTGAAGTAAAATCAAGAACAAGAGGTAGACCAAGTATGAAAGTTGACACCTCAACCCGACGAGATCCAAGCGCATTTGAGTTGGTATCGTCTGCACAGGATAGCTACTCTCCTAATTCAGTTGCAATGACAGAAGTTAAAGATAAAGAACGGTTAGAATGCAAACCAAAGAGAAGAGAAAAGATTAGTGCGATTCGTACGAGGTCAAGGAGCATTAATAATTATGTTCTCTCATTTCCCGTGGGGTTGAGGCCTTACATTCGACATGTAAAGGACGTCGCAGCTGATGGTAACTGTGGATTCAGAGCCATCGCTGGTTTGGTTGGACTAGCCGAGGATGAATGGAGACAAGTTAGGAGAGATTTATTACAAGAGTTGCTTGCACATGTAGACCACTACAAACAATTATATGCGGTGGAGAACAGAGTTGAGGAATTGGTGGAAGCATTATCATACTATGATGACAACCCATCGTTGGATAATTGGATGACTATGCCTGACATGGGGCACCTCATAGCGTCTCGTTATAATTTGGTGTTATACCACTTGAGCATAGAACAGTGTCTGACTTTCCTCCCATTGCGGTTTGTGCCAGTGCCGACACCTTCTCGGAACGAGCGAACAATAGGTTTTGTTAATCATAATCATTTTGTTCAATTATTCTTAGTACCTGGTCATCCAATTCCGCCCATTGCAAATAAGTGGAGACAATTTCATCACTCTTGTGCGAATGGTTGGGAGACTCCATACAGGGATCGGATTGTACAATTCAAAGAGCTTGTAACTCCAGATGTATCAACATGTGAGACAATTGATTTGGATTGAATAGAACTACATGGTGTATGTGAGACTTTATGTTGCATGTAATAACTATTTTTAAACATTTGATGGAGTTTGGAATGTGTTTTAGTAATTTCTTTTTATTGTATTTAATGAATGCTTTGATGTATGAAGAAATTTTAAAACTACTAGGATGCATTGGTTTTGCCGGCCGAATACAGACAGGTTTTTAAAGGCGAACAGAATGGTGTTCGGAAACACAGTGCTGAACAAACTGGATTTGTTCGGTACTGTGTTTCCGAACATAATGGTTTGGTTCGGAATTGTGTTTCCGAACAGAATGGGTTGGTTCGGCACTGTGTTTCCGAACAGACTGGTTTGGTTCGGCACTGTGTTTCCGAACATTAACTGTAACTCCCAATACATGTTCAGTTCGTCCCTTTCGAAGATTTTCATTGAAGATATATGATTCTATATCTATAACAATTCAAGCATATTCCAAACATAAAATCAAAGGTAAAGTAAACAAAATACCATTTGAATTAATTAAGAAAGTACAACCACTTTCCAAATAAAAGACAACTTAAAAGAGGTTCCAAGTCTTATAACAACCATCCAAATTACAAAAATAATAAAAAAATGACTACAAGCATTGGTTTTTGTTAGTCAAACTTCTTCATAATTTCAGTTGTTCCTTCCCCTTGTTGACCTGGTGCGGGTGTAACTCTGTGAACTCATGTGGGGATGTCGAATGGTTCGTTGAGCATCGGCAATGGACATTCCCCGTAAAACGTGGGCAACCTGATTCACATGGGTATATAGTCCCCGTGGATCTTCAAACCTATGGTCCTCGCCCCTTTCCATCACTTCATCAAGAATGGTTAGTGCATCCGAATTATGATGCTCATAGTCCACCGTATTGCTTGACTGTGTTTCGTCGGGTATGGGCGCAAAATTAGAGTGATAATTTGGGTTTTGTAATATCCTCCACGAGACTCATCTATACCAATCCATATACCCGGGAACACAATCTGCAGGACGCCTTACCGGTTGACTACGGTTCAATGCAGACAGTAGGTGATTAGACCATCCCTCCCAAATTTGATTCATGTATTGATACGCGATATGGTAGTCACGGGCAGTCGGACCTCGCGTAGCGCGAATGGGGGCTAATGGCGGTGGAGGAATAGTTTGTACTCTCTCAAACTGTCTGAGCACCCTATCTGGATGATAATGCTCAACAACATCCATGCACTTGATGCATCCACAGTAGTATGCAACCTGTTGAATGGGTGAAAGCGCCTAACATCACGATATGGGTCCCAAGTGACCTAAAAATAGTGAATCCAAGTATAAGATATGAAAATACATAATACAGAATAATAACATCATGTGATAGAAAATGAGTAAGAAACTTTGCGTAATTACCAAGTCAGTGCTCATGGAATCAAGTCTCTCTCGTAATGCCTGTAAAGGCGCAGACTCCCTACGAGAGACCCATCGATGGACCCGGAGGTGGGAGGGCTGATAGTGAATGTTTGGAGTTGGAGCCAAACATTCAAAGTGCTCGTACACCCAAGCTTCAAGTAGAGTCAGGTAACCGGCCATTTGTTTAACTTCACGCCGGGTTGCTAACCCCAACTGCCTGTATAAATATGCCAGTCCAGCAGTACCCCATGCATATGAACGTACGTTATCCAAATCCACCAGATGTGTAAGATATATGATCGGCACCCTTGTGCCACTCTTGTCTGTGAACAACATACATCCCAGTAAGTACAGAAGGTAAGCTCTGACTGCACAGTCAACCATCTCCTCTCCATCATCGTCAGACATTCCACCAAACCTTTCCCGTAGCCACTCCAATCTAACAGATTGGCCCCGCACCTGGATCAGCTCATCATGTGCCTCTATGGCTTCTACTCCTAGTGCATCAACAAGGAGTGCTTGAGCTTCCTCATATGACATTCTATCATTGTACGAGACAGTCCGCCCCGTCACTGGGATGCCTATGATGGATGCAACATCATCTAAAGTGATGGTCATCTCACCAAATGACATGTGAAAGGTGTTAGTCTCAGGTTGCCACCTTTCCACAAAACCCGATACAATAATCTCATTGACACTGCGGTATGATGCAGTCACTAAGGGAGCCAAACTGGACCTGGACATCCATCGCCTGAACCTATCAGACCCATTCAATTGCCATTGCCACAATGCCACTTTTTGACCATGGCTTAGACACTTCAATGGTCCTCAATCCTGCAGTCAACAATTGATACATCATTATTGAATAAATTCACAACTTAATCAATCAATCAATCAAAGTTCATATGAAACAAACGAAACACACCTCTCCACTCCAAATATGCCAAGCTATATGTGTATCAAAGCTGGTCAGTAACGACCTATCTTGTGGCCCATGAGCTGGTTGCTCTTCCATCTCTGGTTGTTCTTCAACGTCCTCCTCACGAAGAACAAGTTCTTCTACAACCTCTTCCACTAGGTGGCGACGCATTCTGTTTGAAGCAGTAGGTCGCACCCTAGAAAAGCTTGGTTGGTCCATATCTAAAATAAAAATACAAACATTGTAGGATTATGGTTTTTGCATCAAACTGTTCGGATGTTCAGGTCTGAACAAAGTCCATTTGTTCGGACCTGAACGTCCGAACAAAATCATTTTGTTCGGACCTAAACATCCGAACAAAATGATTTTGTTCGGACTTGAAAGTCCGAACAAACCGTCTTTCTGTTAAGAAAAATAATGGCGATGATGGTGTACAAACCAACCCAAATGCAACGAAAAACATCACTATTGTTTGTAAAAACTTACATTGAATGAGAATCTATCCCCATAACAAGTTTTCATGGAAAAAAAGGTAATCTAAGATGGATAAAATGGTAAAGAATGAATGGTGAAGAAAAATGAAATGACAATGGTGGAGATAGAGATTTACCTTTGAAAGAGGAGATGGTGTAGAGGATTGTGAACGCCGGAGTAACGCCGGAGAGATAAATAACGCCGGAGAAGTGCAGAGAGTGGGAAGAAAGATGGATCGGCCGGATGAAAAACCCAAACTGACTGTGGATGAAAAACGTGTGTGTGTGGGAAGAAAGAGGGAAATGGAGAGAGGGCTAAAATGGGGATTTCTACTGTGTGTGGAAAGAAAAAATGCCAATTTTAAATTATTGTGATGTGTGTGGAGAGAAATTGTGTGGGAAAAGCTAAATTTTGTGTGCCAATAGCAAGCCCCCTTTTTGCAATGCCACATTTCAGAATTGCCCTTCTCATCTAATCTCAACAAATCACTATTATCTAAGTTTCCCACAAAATAGGATCTTAAGAATCTCCAAAAGCCAACTCTCTAATTAATTAATTTTCCTTCAATTGGTGATGATTGAACCCACTTTGTGATAATGGCCCTGCCATCTTGTGAACCCACCACTCTTCCATGAAATAAATGGCATTGTTGAATTGATTATTTACTAAAACTAAATTTAATTTACATATATCGAATCATATGTTATATATGTGACTTCCATCTAGCCGATAGTAAAAGATCGTTAATATAATCAATCCATGATAGAACCCCAATCAACCCATTATTGGGTCCTTATTTCTATTAAATCATCAATATAATTTCATGGAATGCACGTTTATAACACTATCATTGATGGGTCCCACCAATCAAAAGTGAAACAGCCCCATAAATTATTAAACCAACAAAAAGGGCCAACCCTATATCATACATGATTAATCCTTAATTAAGCAGAATTAAGGTTGAGGGTTAGAAGAAATTAGGAAATTAAAAAAAAATTGAAAAGCATAACAAACCCCACACATTTGACCATTGACCATACTCAATTATTAAATTAGGCACATAGACGTGAGTACAATTATTATTATTATTATATATATAATAGCTTAGGCTAGAGCACTATATCATTATGGGCCCACCTAATCAATCCAACTATTTATCTTTCCTTTACTCCTTCCCTTATATTGCTTCCTTTACATGTCTTTTTTTATCCATATTTCAATATTTTTGTTTACATTTTTATTTGATATATATGCATAAATATTACTTTTATAATAGAATATTTTTTTTTTTATGGACCGTATTGGGCACTGGCTGTCATTCACAGAAGTTGATTCTTGGTTGATCTTTTTTGGGCATAGGAAATGTTCTTCGTTGTGAAAGTTGTAATTTCTTCTTTTCGTAGATTTTTGGTGTAATTAAGATTTTTTCTCTTTTTACATAATTCTACTTGTAGATTTCTTAATTGCAACGCAGGCTTATTGCACTAGTTTACATAATATGAGTGGTAAATGTTCAACCATACAAATTTTGTGGCAAGTACTAGCTGAATGATTGGGGACCATCAATTTTTGCATCGAAGGATTATTACACATCCATCCATCCATTAGGCCACGGAGACCCAAATAAGAGAGACTCATTTGTCTAAATCTTTTAAAAGAAATGACAAGACAAAGGAAGAAAAAAAAAATCCAAAGACCCGATTGAACAAAAAAAAACAGCTAAATTAAAGTTTTCTTATTTTCAAAAAGAAAGCCCATCTGAATCCATTTATATTGTGAAAAAGAAAACCCATATGAATCCAATTCCACTGTGCCTTTGACATTCTCGACCTCCATTCGGATTTGAAAATACTTTTGAGGTCCTCCACTTCAGAGAGGAAAAACTGACTAAAAACCACAGCAGAAAAGGGCTGTATACTATAACCCATTTACGAGAGGGCCCAGGATGCATGCCAATGACAAGAAAAAGAAGACCAAGAGTTTGATTTAAATGTTGGAAATAAGATCATCCCATGGGCGCAAGTAATTAAAATGATTGTATATAGTTTTGTGCAATCATCGGGTCACTTTGATTAAGAAAAAGCTAGACCTGCCTTTGGCATCTGACATTTCCATTACCTTCTACAACAGTTTACAAAAAATAACTTCTACAGTTCACCCATTTTGCAGATCTGGAGATAACAACATCACTTTTCAAACCAACAATGAATATTCTAACAAATTTAGAGAAAAATTCTACAAATCGAGGCCCATTTAGATCTTCATAAACCAAATGTGGGTAGCTTGGTTTACACATACGCGTTTAGCTAATCTGAGTTGAACTCAAGTGGATTTGTCCTTTGGCATGACAAATTGCCCTTACTCAATGATTAACCCCACAACCAAGTTCAAGGATTCAAAATGAGGCCTTTAGTGTCCGTCCAACTTCAATTACATAAACTTATCCTCAGCTAGAAAAATGAAATATATATAAAGAGACAAACAGATCCTGTCCTAAGCAGCAACATTAGGGACACCAGATGGAGAGTCCTCATAACCTGTTATGCCTGTAATCCTTATCCGCGTGTTAGGCTGCGAGAGAAAAAAAAAAAAAAAAGTCAAGATTTTCACAATTCTATCAGTAGGGATGCAGCTATTGCTATTGTTTATGCAGAAGGTGAGAATTCTCAATGTATCAAAAGGTGACGTTACAAGATTTCTGCCATCTTTCTAATATTTGGGCTTAACTTTCAGATCTAGCAAGAATCAACACAAACTCGTGCAGAGTCTTGCAATATTTTTGTTATGTATTGTGATTGCCAGCCTAGAACCACAACATTTGTACAGACAATGGAAATGTCTAGAGATATATTGGTGAACACTGCCTAATGTCCTCAACAGCCCTTTTTAGGTTTCAGACATCAGTTTTTTTTTTATTATTCATCCTTTTATAAATGACCTGTGTCCATTCTACTGTGTATTTGGCTTCGGTGCAAAACCTTTCCACCAAAAATCAAAATTGGTTATAGATGTGAACAGTGATTTGAGGTGGAATAGGAAGAAACACAGTGCAATAGTGCCAATGCAAGGTCTGATTTCTGTAAACACCACCTACATGCAAGATATGGCATGGAAAAGGCTGGGACACACTATGGTTATGGCAGGGATATGGATTTTACACCTAAAAGGTGAAATGTCGGATATGATACAACATAATATGTTGCCTATTTTGAAGTATTTGGGTATCATGGACTACCACAAGTGCATGAACCATCCATTCTGCCAAAATTTTCAAATTTCAAATGGCTAGAAATTTGAGATATCCCCCAATAAAAATCGGAACGTCACTACTTAGCTGGCTTTTTGCAAGACACATGGAGAGATACAGGGAGGGGGCATGAGTGCATGGTGAACAGTTTGCAATCTCTTCCAGTCTGGCTGCAAATTCTTTATGTTATTGGTGAAAGCATTTTCATAATAAATGGTAATCTAAAAAAGGCCACCTTAAGGATAAATCATTTAATAAGGTTGAAATTTGGTAAAATGTAGGATGCTTTAATGATTTATGGTATAAAATGGGTTTTAAGTTCTAAGATACCCATGACATGTCATTTTTAAAATGTACAAAAGTGGTGTCCATGCCATATCCATGGCGTCTACGGTCATATCCATGCCATATAGGGGCAGCATAGACTAATCTTGCAAATCTAATGGGAGGAATATAACTTTGATAATTTAGAATAAATACTCAAAAAAATGATAACAAATTAGTAATCCAATGGATATGAGCAGTTCCTCACTAAAATTGCACGCTAGTGATGATACTGTATGCCAATAAAAAAAAAATTTGAATGTATGTACACAAACGTATGTAAACAGATGTAATCATTAGCATGGACATGGGACCAATAACATTTCAAGAAAGTGTGTCAAATACGATATTTTAATTGGTATCAACCCAACAAACCCTTCATGACGAGTGATGACCCAAGACATACAATGCTCAAAGGCCATAATTGTCCAAACTCCAGTCAACATTTTTTTTTTTGGATGAACACATAGTTAAGGCCAACTCTGAATATTTTATATATCAAAGCCTTGCCAATGGTTCATCCATGAGGGAATCTGTTGGGTATGGACTGATCAACACATTTCACTAATTGTACGAGGTATAGGGCTCATATATGATAATTGATAGCACTGAGTAAAATATACAAGCTCTACAGGATTGATTCTTGGGTTATTATTCGTCTTACTATTATTAAGAAAATATAAATATATAATTTCTAGGGATCCATCAGACAAATAATGCATGAATGTGAGATTGTGAGACACTGCTCTAGTCGGTACCTGTCTGTGACCAATGTTCCTGCGGTAGTTCTTCCGTTTCTTGAACTTGAAAACAATTACTTTCTTATTCAACCCCTGCATGGGAAGAAAAGAGACATGAGAGGAGAGTATGCAGCAACCTCAGAAGCCAATCTAGGATGATACCTGTTCTTCAACTACTGCATGCACAGCTGCATTTTCTACAACTGGTCTCCCAATGTAGGTATGAGTTTTGGTTCCTACCAATAGGACCTTGTTTAGGATAATCTGCATTAGAAGAGTTATGAAAATGAGTACCGAATTTAATCATCTCAATGGAATTCTCGAATAATGACAAAGTAGATTAGAAATATCATTCTTCATTGCCCTGATCATATTTTGTTCGTTGCAGTTAGTTATTCATGTAAGATTGAACCTTTTCACCTTTTGGTTATATTTATATTGTCTCTCAATAAAGTCCACTGCTAATAAAACACAACAAGAACAACAACAATAAAAGGTTTCAAACAGTCATGGATTTGAAAAGTGCAAGTCCTTTGTAAAGCAAATTATAATGACGACGATAATAATAGTAGTAGTAGTAAATCCTCGGATAGGTTGCACTTCTTTAGATTTATCCTTATAACTTCTATCATGTCCTCTTTGGTCTACTCCTTTCATTGAGGGGCTATCAACCTGCATAAAATTCCAATTTTTTACAATTTTTTTGGCAGCGTAAGAGGAAAATTACCATTGCCTCGATCATACAAGAATGCATGTGAAATTAAGTCAATCGATGGGTCTGGAAACACTAATCTTTCAAGCTGAGATGGTCTATTTGGGTCAGAACTCAGAAAGAGTGACAACATCAATAATATGCTGCATGGATTCATCTAAATGGCAAAATACTCATGTTAAACACTTCCATATGCTGATAGAACATTAGATCACTTAGATGAGTCCTCTAAACTTCAGATAACGACAGGTCAAAATTTACCATGAATTTTGGATACCACCCTCTTTGACGGGAATATCACCTGAAGAAAATATGAAACAACATTTAAGGGAAAAGTGGAAAGAATTCAAAATGATCATGACCTTCAATGAGACACCTTCCTTGATAAAAGAACCAGCATCATCCTCACGCATTACATATGGTGAGACAAAAGGTTCCTGATATCCAGCCAGCACCATGAATATCATCTATATTACCAGAAAACCTCTCCACAATATGCCACCAACGAAGAACTTCTCATGAACATAGGATTCACAAAAAGACCTTGCAACTTCCAAAGATGCTGCTACTAACAAGTCCGATGCCAATAGAAAGTATATTTCCTATGATGGAGATCATCCCACTTGATATCTTGTTTCTATCTTAAAGATCCCACGCATCCTGAAATTTCAAGGAGAAATTCCAGAACAAACAGGAAAATTGAAATAGCATGCCGTTCCTTCAACTTTTATATCCGCAAACAGATCCCTGGTGACACACTTGGGCATAGATATTGGGCAACCCATTTCTCTAAAAAATGCATACACTATTGCCAATCATTACACATCTGAGGAAACGTAGGAAGCCTAGAGCCGAGTGAAAAAAATGAAAGCCATAATCATTGCTTTCCCATTTCCAAATCCTCCAGTTACAAAACCATGGGAACAACAGTATCCTTTAATGTACCCAACAAAGCTCAAAACACTTCCTTTTCAGAGCCCCATGGCATGAAGTTCCTTACAAAATATCATCATCGTCACCTTAGCTTTATTCCATCAATTTAGGGTCCCTTTTTATCAATACAGATGCAACACTACCCCACCAATCCCTTCCCTTCCTCAGAATAATTGCTAACATAAAGCCAACCACCTAGACCTAATAAGGGAAGGCAAGGAAGACCAACATTCAGCATTTTTTTTTTCTTCTCAACAAAAGTCTCTGCTTCTGCTAAAAACCTAAAACAGCAGGTCCAAACTACGCAAGTGAGTATGGATGTAAAATTAGATAGTAATCGGCTGGTAAACATGATTCATGACTTTTTCGCATCAGAAATGTTGGCTATTTACAATGTCTTTTCTGAAAATTAATTTGTCTAGAGTCCAACAGAAAATCAGCCACGATTTTTGAAGTAGATATCCACACTTAAGTGGAACTGACCCAGCAATTATCATTAGCATAGTTGCTGTCTCATTGAATTATCCTATCAACCTAGAGCTCACTACAAGAGTTCTGCTAGTAACCTCCTAAAAATCTATGACCAAAGTTCATATCCATCTAATCATGGACTACAGAAATGACAGAAAAGTCAATTCATCTCAACATAGTTGTTGTCGAGTAAAGTAATTGTTCAATAATATGTAAAAAGGAAAGCAATCCAACTCACAACCGACAGAAATTATTTCTTTTAAATGAGATGGGAGTGAGCTCAATTTCTTGCGCCCAGCCAGTGTAGAAGTACCTTGTCATTAACATTAGCACCTTTGAGCCTTTGGGTGTAAATGTATCTTCCAGGGATGACAATGTATTGCCTTGATCCAACCTTCAATTGACAAAATTAATATAAAGAAAGTACTCAGATCATTGGAAAAAAAATGAAGAGATTGGGCATTTTTAGTTAAAAGAACATAAAATGAGTAAAAAGTTAAGTAACAAAATGCAATTGATAAACAAGTGATGTCCAATCAGCAATTAAAACAGAATGAGACCAGAAAAAAAGAGAAAATGGTACAATTGCTCAAGAAAAATCAAAATGGAGATGTTAAATGAAATAAAGGGCATGTTCATGTACTAAAACTTCCCCTGACTGTTTGATTTTCCACAGAAAGTAAAAGCATTTCATTTCCCTTCTTTTCATTATCTGAGCTGAAGTAGATTTATACTTCTTGAATAAGGACCCCCCATAAAATGGGTTTCCACATTTTGATTCCAAATTTGATTTCCACCAGATAAAAATATATGTTGCTGAAAATGCCTCAATCTAAATGATAACCATGAAAAATGCTAACATGGAGCAACAAGAAAATCCTTCTCACTCTTAAACCATTTTCTCTTTCTATTTCTGCATGTTTTCAGTTTGAGAAAAACAGTTTTTTTTTTCCTGCAGAGAGTGATTTTCTACCTCTTGGGTGCAAAAGCAGAAAAAATTGCTTTCCACCCAAAAAAAAAAGGTGAAAACCCACAGAAACTATTTAGGAGGAAGGAGGACTGGAAAAATCATTCTAACCCATTTTCATTTCCATGGAAAATGCTCCCCACAAACAAACCCTAAGAAGTAAGAGGTGAAAATCAAGAGTTGCAATTTATAAAAAAGCAATCAAAAGAGAAGGACCCCATTTCTCTACCGACCATGACGACCGCAAAAGCATCTGCCCCTTTCGGAATCTCGCTCTTCTCATCCGCTTGAGCTAATTCGATACCGGGTTCTTGCTCATCGTCCGTTTCCACGAACTGGGTCAGCTCCGAACCGGATTCGGAATCGACTTCAGACTCAATCTCAGGTTCAAGGGACTCGGCAGTGGCTAAGGAAGGCCTCCATCTACTGGCAGAAAGAGTACAAGAAGGAGAAGAAGAATGTGTGAATGATAGAGTGATTTTGTTGGACGTAAAGATGGAGGAAGAAAGAGGGAATTTGGAGAAAAGGGTTGCTGAAGATAGATGATAGGATGGTGATGATATGGAGATTGATGGTTTTGGTGGTGAGAATCCAATGGTGATGGAAGCCATCTTTCACTGTTTCTCTATCTCTTCTTGCGCGCTTTGTTTTCTTTTGCTGGCTGCTGAATGCTGATGCTGGTTGGGTTTTCTAATGATTTGGCAAGTTATCCATTCCTTATGGGATTATTGACCAAACTGCCCTCTTGTATGGTCGAATATTCATGGACCAAAAATGTTATTGCAATTCTACTAATTGGGAAATATGCAAGTCTATTATATAAGAAATTTTTGCGGGGCCTAACTAGTAACGCATCTCAATGATTGGTACATGTTCAAATGGACTGAATCGTTTGATCGAATGTTGAATATTTTTTTAAATATGAAAACTTTAAACTTGTGGGTCATGGATGAAGGGGTTATGGGCAAGAGTTTGGGGTCAAACTTGATACTTGGAATGGTCTTACATAGATCTTTTCATCCCTCTTGTCCCATCCCCAAATAGGGCCTACAATTGGGCCTCATAAAAAACTTCTCATATAATATGTGAAGACTAGTTCTCACATGAATATTACCCTTTTTAATTTATGCCGTGTCAAACAAAAAGCTCCTCTTTTTGTTAGGTTAAAAATTGAATAGCCATGCAATATGGGTGATTTACAATTTTATGTGATATCACATTGTCAATTATAATTTTATATTTTAGTTTTTTTTTATATAGCTCGGGTTCCCAGCCCTTTGGACCAGAGTAATCCATACGGACCCAAGAGAAAAAACCATATAAAATTCTCCTGTGACTCCAGTGTAGTAGTAAAGTTTCGAACCCACAACCTTCAAGTACAATCCGTGGTCTTAGGCTAACTGAACTATCCATCCGAATTATAATTTAGTATATAAAAATTTGTATGAGTATTTATGAAAAATACTTCAACTTCCATTACGGAGGCTTTTTTTTTTATAAAAAGAGGAGGATTTTGACCATACTAGTGTTGACATTTAAAATTTTCTTTTAGATTAAGTCGTACAACAGGAGACAATGCAAAATTTGATAGTCTTTTTGCATGATATAAAGGCAAATGATCATTTTCACAGCTTCTTTAATTGTATGAGATATTTTATAGAAGTTTTTTAAATGTCAATAGTTAGATCTTAAGACAATTGTACAGTTTAAATCCCTATGGTTTATAACGAGCTAATGATTGTGTTCATCATATTAAATTGGAAAAATGGAGCAAGTAAAAAAAATACATTTGCTCGGAGGAGTTTCAATTTTCAATATGAAGTTGTTTCCTATGCATTATAATTCAAAGATAAAAATGAGTATTATAATAATAAATCAGATGGCATGAGTGAACTACATAAGTATATTAAATAAACAAGTTTTAAAAAAAATCATTTTACTAAACCATACAATTTATAGTATATTGTATTAAAATATTGAATGAAACGATTGAAAGATGAACTTTTAAATTATAAAATAAATTTAATTAAATATACAAGAAGGGTAAAGGCGAAGAGTATGTGCCTTACTCTGGGTTTATTGAAGTAATTCATTGGGTTGGTTAATGACTCGGGTCGAGGTCATAGGTATTTTGGTCATTTTACCAAGCTTTGCTAGGGGTTAAAAATATGGAGATTATACGCATAATATGTAACTCTAGACTCTAAAGAGAGTCTCTTGTCTAGCCATTTTGTACATAAAATCCGCTAGTACCTTTCTTGCATGGCATGATTCTTGTTTAATTGCAGATTTTGTGTTTTTGCGCACGTGCACAACACTATATTCACTTAAACATTTTTAAAGTAACTTTTTAAGATTTTTGAAAATTCTAAAATCATTTAAAAAACTAATTTACAGAAATTCATCAAATTGGTTAGGTTCAGACCAATAGAAATGGCAACAAATCATTTTAAAATGTGTGAGCTGTTCCCATCCCTTTTATTAGAAATGGGTTTAACATTCCACCTTCAAGAGAGATTTCAGGCATAATTACATGTAATGCAATCCCTTTTAGCTAGTACTTTAAACATTAATTTGTAAAACTCATATTCAACATTATTACCCACTAGGGACTAAGTGGAGTTGTATAAGTAATTATCCCCATTTATGTTAAGTGCTTTAAAGTCAAGTTTAGTCAAATTTGACATTATACAATAACTGTAATAAGAAATATATATTAAGTTAATTGTGTGCAAATAATCAATAAAGTAAAGGAGAAAAATATTGAAAACTTAACATCATAAATAAATTAAGGAAGGAATTAATCATAAAAATTAGTCAATGAAAAGTTTAAAACATCAGCTTCTCAACTTTGAGAATCAGAACTACTAGTTTATCAGAACTTCAAATCTTCAGGTTTGAAGTAAAACCGAAGCTCTACTAATTTATCAGAACTTCAAATCTTCAGGTTTGAAGTAGAACTTCTGGTTCTAATAATTGATCAGAACTTCTGGTTCTGTCAAAACTTCAGATTTGAAGTAGAACTTTTGGTTCTAACAATTGATCAGAACTTCGGGTTTAATTTCATGGCTTTATAATTTTATGGATATGAATCTGCTGGTTCATATCATTATTCCAACTTTTATTACTGCTGGTACATAGATTGGTGAACTTCAAGTTCAATTTGAAGATTTTGTGTTGCACAGAAACCGACAAGGACTTTGGGTCTGGAAAAAAAATCCGAGGGGAAAGGCCTATTTCTTCTCTGTGCTCGTGCTGATAAAGCGTTGTAAAAAGAGAGAGAGAGAGAGAGAGAGAGAGAGACGAGAGAAAGAAGATTATAGAGATAAGAAAGAGCTTTGTGATTATCTCATTAACTGTATACAATACAAAGGTAGAGAAGCCTATTTATAGGCAAAGTAACCCACAAGAGAAATCCTAATTCTAACCCTAACTCATCTCAAGTGGGCATCCACCAAAGATCCATATCTTATAACACATTCAACATTATTACCCAATAGGGACTGAGTGGAGCAGTATAAGACACGAGTTTGCTCCTGTCTTGTGTTCAAAACACGCCTGATTTAGAAAACTAGTCTCTATTTTTTTAACCTAATCAAAGGGATTGGAACTAAGAGAGAGCTGCACACACATAGAATGACAACCCACACAAATGGGAAAAGGTGGGGTCAAAGGGGTTCGAACTTTGTATAACTACTACCCAACTTTAGGGTTGTAAACGGGTTCGTTCCGGTTTGGATCCATGATGGACTCGAAACTGTTAAGGAGAATGTGGAATTAGATGAGGACTCGAAACAATTTCGGAACCAATTTTTTGGTTTCGGAACTAGAACCATATATGGGACAGGTCTGGGTCTAGGTAAAGAATGATATTAAAAAAATATGGTTTTGAGGAGAGATTTTAGAAAATTGAAGTAATATCTCAGAAATTGGGTCCACGGGTCCGAACTAAAGAGGAACTAGATCCATTTACTTATAGGAGCCTGAATAAGGACCCAAATCCGATTTTTAACAGATTGAAACCTCCGAATATTCAAAGAATCGGGGACGATATAGATCCTTACCCAACTTATATCCGCACTAATCAGGTTTCGGCATTACAAGTATTTTTCAATGTCTTTCAAATATTGCTTTGTTTTGTTATTTACTTATTTAAACCCTACGCGCCAAAACCAAAACCCTATGAACAGTACGCACCATTTTCTCTGTCTCCATCTCTCTCTACAAGTGAATTTCCAGAACCCAAGAGCTTGTGTTTGGCGAAGAAAGAAAGAAAGATGCCCTCTCTCCCTCCTTCTGGATCTGTCACCATATGCGAAATCAATCGCGATTTCAGTTGTCTCTCTATCTCTCTCGATCGATTTATCATATCCTAGGGTTTTTTTTTACTAGGGTTCGTTTGGATGACGATGAAACATGGAGAAATTTATTATATCTTAGGGTTTTTCTTTCCCAATCACATGCAGTTTTCTCCACATCCAAACGATCCCTTAGGGTTTATTCAACAAAATGATTGCTCTCTCCATCTCTATCTCTAATGAATGAATTGTTGCCTCTTCCACAGTCACATCAGATGCCCTCTCGGATGCTCAAGCAAAAGTAACTTATGGAAAAGTTCTAGTAAGTTCTTTACAACCCCCATCGCTTAAATCATCAATGATATTAGGGTTTTTATTTATCTCTTGGTTTTGATGTTCTTGTGGTTTAATTTCAGTAGCATTTTTGAGTTCTCGTAGCTTTTCTTTGTTCAAATTCTACTGTAACAATCACTCAATGTGGATGGCACATGGTTGAAAAACTGTACTCAACACAAATACTAGCTTCCAGTCAGTGGACTTTTATTGCTAGCAGGATAAGAAAACGCTCAATGAATCAAACTCTGTCACGGGAAAATCACAGTGATTGCTGCTTTTATTGTTACACTGGCCATCTGCAGAATGACCCACCAGATGGAATTGTGCATTAAATTGGAACTACTTTCTGTTCAGAGACATGCTTGTTTGTTATGGGGCATTTTTTTTAAAACATTTTGGTTGCTGGTCTGAAATTGGTTGTGCAGGGAATTGTTTTCAGCCCGGTTCCTTTTCAGTCAGATTTGCTCCTGGCCCATTCCGAGCAAGAGTCGGAGCAAGGATACAGTGAAAATGTTCCGAGAAAGGGTTTAAATGGAATGCTGCGTCTAATATTGAATGATTCATTCAAGAGGGTTTTTCTTCCAAAGGATGTAAGTTGGTTATCAGCTGAATCTTGTGTGCTTAGCTAGTTTCTTTGAAATATTTCACTTTGAAAGTGCATCACATGATCATACAAAAAAAAATCATTTTGATTTGTCACACCAACTTAACGTGATCGCTGTATGGTCTCTGAATACAGAAAACTGTTTTTACATGTTTTCAATCAAATGGTGGGCCCATTCCAGTTATAGTGAAAATTCAAGCACTGATTATATATTAGGAGGCTTGGTTCATGAATGATGGGTGGCCCACTGCATGGATCTCCAAAGGTGGGGCCAGCCATAGTGGCTCATATACACAGATCCACACACATATTGGATATACTCTCTGCCTATTTGTCTATGTATTTTTGGTATATTCTCGAATAGTGTTCTTTTTTCAGCGTCTTAATTCCCCATAAGTACTTGAGGCTGAGGGTGATGTAGTGTTGTTTTGGCAAAACAGTGCAAGACGCATTATCAAGTTTGTGGTGCTTTTCTGACATTAATTTTTTATAGGTGACTTCGCCGAAAGAAGTTGATCTCCAAGGAGTAAGCTGGCACCAGCACAAGCATATCTTAGCATTTATCTCTGGGCCTAATCAAGTTACCATACGCGATTATGAAGATTCAGGTCATTACAATGTTTTCTTTACTATATTCTGTCATCATTTCTCTCAAAAGGAAAGAAATGGAAATTCCTTTTCTACATCCCATTCCTCCTTCTCTCACCCTTGTTATATATCTTTAATATATTTTCATTCCATAATAGATGAGACTTAGTTTCTGTTGAAATTAATGTGATTCCTCTCACAGATGGCAAGGATCCATGCATTTTGACTAGTGAGACTCAAAGAGACATTAAAATGCTTGGCTGGAGGCCAAATGGTGGGAAAACACTCTCTGTGGCATGCAAGTGAGTATCACTACCTATTCATTGAACTTAGTTTTTATATAGCATAAACTGTCTTAGGACTGCAAATTGTTAAAACAAAGTTTACATTGTTTCCCCTGTAATGTAATTAGAGTTTTCTTATCCAGGGGTGGGGTTTGCATCTGGTCTGCTTCTTACCCAGGCAATGCAGCATCTGTAAGATCTGGAGTTTCCCCTTTCTTGGGCACCCTGTCAAGAGGTTCTGGTGTTCGATGGACTCTGGTGGATTTTCTTCGAAGTCATGATGGTGAACAAGTCACCGCGCTGTCATGGAGTCCTAATGGGAGATATCCTAATTAATTTCCCTGTTCTTATCAAATATCAGAACTGTTGTTTTATCATTCTTTGCTGTTTCATCCCAGATTCTCTTAACACAATTCCTAAAATTTGATGTTACTTAACATTTACTGCTAGTTTTACTTCAAAAGCATACATGTTTTTGATGCAACTATTTGCAGCCCACATCAACATTTATATTTGTGATTTTGCTGGAGTTAGTTAATGAGTTATCCATTTAATTTTAAACTTGGAAGCATTCCATTCAATATCTGTCCTTAACATTTCTTACATATTTGGCATCTGCCTCATTTGATAATTCATCATTCACCATATGGGATGTTGCTCAAGGTACTGCTCTCTTTCTTATTTGTATTAGATTTGATTGTGCACTAGTCTAGTTTATCTACGTTTTCTTGATGATGTTTTACCCACCAGTTTATTAGTTTTGTGTGCATTCACTTTTCCTGGGTGAAACTGGCTGACCTCCTCCTCCTCTTCCCCACCTCTCTCAATCTTGATTTGATACACATCCAAGCAGGGCTAGTAAAATAAGAAACTCCTAGTGGGCAATGTTTTTGTTATGTTGCCATGTCAAGCCTGTCTGTAGGACTTTGGCAATCTTGGTTTGATACACTTATGAATGGGGATGATAAAATGAGAACATCTAGTGGGTAATTGACGCCCCATCAAAGTGGGCCTAACATCTAGAGACCAAACCCAGACCCACAACTAGCCCAATAGGCTTAGTCATGTACCGCAGGAGGCCCAGACCTCCCAAGTGAGTAGACCAGCCCAACCATCCAAGTGTGCAGTCCTGGCGGTCCCCACCAGATCCCTACTTGATATTCAATTTTTTCCGTTGAGAGTGCTTTCTCTATTAGTCTCTCTTTTTTTATTTTTTTATTTTTATGGATAATTCTTTTGGTTTTCTTTTTTCAGTTTACTTGGTTGACAAGTATTTGTAATAAAAAGAAGAAATCTTGGATATTGATGTCTCATATTTCTATTTTTTATTTTCTATTATTAAGTATGTAAGCTTGTCGTGCAAGTAAAGAAGACCATATAATATATCCCGAATCAGTCATCCAGGGCAAAATGAACAAATGAATGAAATCGAGTTTTGTTCTCTTTCTTATGTTTTGTGTGGTTTGATCCTTTTGTGAGCGAAATTACGGAATTAGATACTCGTGGGATTTCCCTTGGGACTCCCTTGTTTCTCTTTTAGTTGCGTTAATGATGTTTTGTTATGTTGCAATGTCAAGATTGGATTGTCTTTGTAGACGTGAGAGCTACAGTTCTTCTTCTTCAAAGTATGAGCGGGCTTGAGAGATAGAGGCCTTCTTCTTCTTATTCAAAATAAGAGTGAGCCTGAGAAGCATAGGCCTTCTTCTTCTTCTTCTTCATCATCATCCACCTATGAGAGAACCTGAGAAATAGAGGCCAGAGTTCCAATACTTTCTTCTACTAAAATACATGAATGTCAAAAGATTAAAACCAACTTGATGGAAGGCTAAATAAGGAATTTTATGTGTACCCTTGATCAGGACTAAATGAATAAGAAAGAACTTTAACTTTGACAATACATATACAAGTAAATTTTATGAGGTCTAGTAGATCAATTATGTAAGGCATTTTTCTTCTAATTTTTTTCTCCTTTTTAATAGCACATTTTTTCTTAATGTTATAGTACCAATTGGTGGATCTAGATAAATGGGAAGGCTTTAGTGATGATAATGAATGCCATTTCAAAAGTAAAAAAAAGAAAAAAAAAGAAAAAGAAAAAGAAATAATGATGGTGAATGTTCTAATTTCAATCCTTTTGTCATGTAGGGCTGGGAACACCTATTCGTCGGGGATTAGGGGGTATATCAATGCTGAAATGGTCTCCTACAGGAGATTATTTTTTCACTGCAAAGTTGTATGGTCGTCTAACATTTATTAAAGTTGTTTTTTTTTTTTTTTTTTCAAGTTCCATATGGAAGTGGCATAATCAGGTATTTGAACATATTTATGACTTGATAACATGTTACTGTGTAGTGATGGGACCTTTTATCTTTGGGAAACGAACACATGGACATCAGAGCGATGGTCTTCATCTGGTGGCCGTGTCACGGTAAGTGAAAATTATGAACTGGATGCTGCATATTACTTGTCTGAATAAGATGTGATGATTTATCAGGATTCTTCCTCTATTCAACTGTTGAAAATCATCTGTGTTAATAGAAATTCATGAAATTGCCGTCTATGCTCAATACAGAACCAAATGCTATCTATGTCAGATGAGATTTGACTTTCTTGCCTTCTCCTTCTGGGACTTGGTTCATAAGTATGTGGAGTCCTAATCACTACTCTGTTGAGCAAATGGTTTCCAGATATCGCTGGAGTCTGATTCTTATAAAAGCAACTGTCAATCTTCTGAATCCATGCCTGACTCGCTGAAATCTTTCCAGCCAAACCACTAAAATTTCTGCACATTTTAGCCAGGGTTTCTCAATTTTTTTGCTATGTAAAACTTATCTCTGTCAATTTAATGAAATATTCTTTTTAGTGTTCTATTAAACTTCTGTGACATCTTCAGTCCATTACCTTCATGGACACTGTTTATCATATTGTAGCTGTATGTTATCTCCTTCCATCTGTAATAATATTATACTCGTTATATTTCAGAAAAAAGGAAAATCTTTACATATTCTTATCTTAGTATGTTGTCATGTTTTCCTTCCAGTGCTTGGCACAATGGTAAGATATACCCACCATTATGGAGCGCAGGTGTATGGGTTTGAACCTTTGTAGGTTGTCCTTGTAAAATTGTACTCCCTTTAGGTAGTTCCCATTACCATGAGGGCAGCCCAAATGTGTGTGTGTGTGTGTGTTTTTTTTTAAATGTTTATAATCATGCAAAAGGAAAGTCCCTACAATTATGAATTTTCAATAATGTTCTGTTTTTATCAACAGGGAGCTGCGTGGGATCCAGATGGTCATATGATACTGATTGCTTTCTCTGAATCGATGACACTGGCTTCAATTCACTTTGCTTCTAAGCCTCCATCTTTAGGTATATTATCTTGTTCCATGGGATGCTTGTTTTCAATTCTTCTGAGAGTTTGAGCTGCCAATGTTTCTCAGTTGCCTTCTAAATTAAAGTATTTATAGTTGTTAGGAAGAATAAATATGTTCCTTCCATGTTTATGAAATTATATTCGTATCTTTTTTTGAAGAAAATATGTCCCTTGTCAGAAAGGACTTGACAATGCTTATGACTCGGTTCGTTTTTCTTTCATTTTTTGGTGTTTTCTTTTACTAAATTCAGACAGTCTGCCCGCTCCCCACCCCCACAACACCTGCGTCGAAAAAAAAACCCCAAGCATATGGGTGGACACACAACAACTATTCTATTTCTTAGTTCCGAAGTGCACTGGGATTTATAGTTAGGGCATTCTACCCCAGGGTAGAGGTCATGGGGTTGACATACGTGAGGGTCTACCTACCATGTAATAAACAAAACTCTATTACCTTAAGAAGAGAACCTTAAATTCATTATCCTCTGCAGTGTGCTCTGTGAGTCTATAAAGAAGCTCTGCGATGGTCCAGAAAAAGCACAAATATTTGATGGCTAGGATATATTGATTTGGGTTCTGGGCATGGTCTATCTGCGGCATTCATGAGATCATTGGCTTAAATCATTTAACCCGAGGAGAACTTTTAGAAAGTCAAGGCTGTAGGAAACCATTTTGGTATTGGGTTATGATCATGTAATAACTGGAGTAGTACAGTATAATTATACGAGATATGCCAGATTAAAATAACTATTGACATTTTGATTTCAGCCACCTCCTATGCTATATTATTATGCACTCCAATATGTTATACTACCAAATAATCACAACGTTTTCCTGAAGGTCTTTTTGTTTAATGCATTTTATCGTTCATCTGAAGTTTAATGGCATGCTATTACTAGTTGATTTGTGAGTAGGAAAAAAAAAATTGTGGTCATGAGCTTTAATTCCTTGGATGATTTTCAGATGCACATCTATTGCCAGTTGACTTGCCAGAAATAGTTTCCGCAACAGGCAGGTAAAGACCATCTTGTTTCCTTGTTTAATATTCTACTTCTACTTTGATAGCTGAATTTGGGGAAATTTGGATTTGTATTGTTCTCTTCCTATTTTTTTTGTGTTTGTATGGGTGGGAATGGGCCCCTGTCTAGCTGGTCCAAGATAGGTTGGTTTGTTAATCCGGTCTGAGATTCTGAATTCAGACACCAATTTTGTCCATCGCGTGACCTGTTACGCTACCTTATGGACCTGTGATCATCTCCTGCTATGTTATCAAACCTATCTCTGGACTGAGCTTGTTTATGATATGTACTTGGGCTTAATTGAGACCATAGTTTGAAAGTATGAATAGATCTCACATGTGAAAACCGGGTCTTTCCTTGTTTTTTGGTAAAACGAGGCCTGATTTCGTAATATCTAGTTTTGAAACCATTTCTCATTTCCTAGTATCCTCTTTCCTTGTCAACTCATGCCCTGAAATGTTGAAGGTTGGTGCATGAATCTCCCGAGGGTGATGGTTTGCTTCATCTTCCAAAATTTCAATTGTGATGTTGTCTCCATTCTTCACAGTTTGAACGGATGGATCCTGTAAATGCTCCTTGTTTGCATAAAAGAGGAAATTAGATTGACCCTAATCCCGGGCCAATCTTAACTTTGCCAATTTTTACTACTAGTCCCAATCCCAGATAAAGGGGGTTGCTTTAGGTAGGTTGACAGCTAGCTTAAAATTTTGTTGCAATCCAAACAAAAGTCAATAGATATGAAGAAGTGCAACCTATCCGAGGATTTGGCTTAGGATAGATTAGAAGAGAGAAACAAACTTCATGGCCAACTCTAACATTGTTGGGACAAGGCTTTGATGATGATGGTAGTGGTGGTGGTGGTGATGATGATGATGGGCTAATCTTATATATTTCCTTTTAACAATCACAAAAAGACCTCTCACTGTTTAACTAACTACTAAAACAACCCATTGAGCCTAATAAATTACACTCAAATCTTTTCTTTCTGACACTTCCCCTCAAGCTGGAGCGTAGCTATTTGATCCTATGACAATGCTTTAGTTGAATACATCTGCTGGCTGATTCCTCGACCTCGTAAAGGTAGTGCTTATTAATCCTTGGGTCACCTTTTCTCAAATGAACTAACAGTTCACCTCAATTTGTTAGTCCTTTCATCAAACGTTGGGTTTGAAGCTATATAATTGACTTACTGACTATCACAGTGCATTGGCATTGGAGTCTAATTGATCCATGAAGATCTTTTATCATACTAGTTCGCATGCTACTATTTGCCATTGCATGAAACTTGGCTTCTACGCTTGGCCTTGCTGGTGTAAGATACCATGTACCAATCCAAGTAAGCGGATCGGTGAAAGGTTCAAACAGATATATGAAATCTTGTCGAAGGCAATGCTTAGGCGATGTGGGATGTGGGACTTTACCAACACTCCCCCTCTCGTGCAAGCCCAATAGATTTTATGGACGGGCCTGCCACATGGGCTACACAAGAACGATGGGATCGAAACTCTCTCTGATACCAAGTAAGATGCTATGTACCAACCCAAAAGCTTAAGTTGATAGGTGGAAGGCTCAAACAAGTATATGAAGCCTTGTCAAAGGCATTACTTAAGCGATGTGGGACTTTACCAACAACTGCCACTGGTTTTTTCTTGGTTTTTCAAGTAACTAAGATTCCACCAACAATGATCCAATATCCCATTGTAGATATCCCATCATCTGGACCTAGCCCAATCTGCATTGGAGCAGCCAAACTGTATTTAAATCCCTGTGAGATCGATAGAGAATCCTTTTTCCTGGTGCAATTGTAATGAAGTGCGATATATATTGTTCTGCCTCTAGTTGCATCTTTTTTTATTTATTTATTTATGTTGGACAAACTGTCCCTAACTGCGCATGCATTTAGCAGTATATCCAAAGTCTAAAATTATCCAAAGCTCTTTAGAAGCTGGAGCGGTCTCTAATTTTGCATTCCAGTAGGTATTTGCACTATTCTGACAGTAATGAAACAAGTCTCTGTTAATTGTAAAAATGCAGTGCTGGCATTGAGAAGATAGCATGGGATGCTTCAGGAGAGCGATTGGCTGTGTGCTACAAAGGCAGTAACGAGATGTACAGTGGTCTTATTGCAGTTTATGACACTCGGAGGACACCAATTGTATCAGCATCATTAATGTTAGTTTCTTATTCAATTTTCCCCCTTTGATTTTTTTCTTTTTTCTTTTCTTTTTGTTATTTAGAGTGATCTATTCGTTCCTCTTGTTTATACATTCTTACTCTGCGTTGGCACTCTTGGTGAGTTTTCTGACTAGTTCTCTTTCTTGAATGGATTTAGTGGCTTCATTAGAGGGCCCGGCGAAAACCCAAAGCCACTTGGGCTTTCCTTTCATGAAAAATTCAAACAGGGTCCTTTGCTATCTGTGGTAAGATCTAGTTGCTTTTTCCCCCTTTTTTGCAGACTCTTCATTTTGTCCTCAAACAAATCCAGCACTTGATATTTTTTGCTTGAACATTTCTTAAAATGGATTTTTTTAGGCTTGTGCTGGTGTGTGCATTACCAATTCACCATTCTCTATGGTGTAAACTGGCTTGGTGATGAAGATTGTAAAGCTGATCCACACCCTATGTAGATGGGAGACTCCAGAAACCTTACAGAAAAAAATTGTTTTATGACCTACAAAGTAGGCCATTTAAATATTACAGGACCAAATGCCCAGAATGATTATGATATTCCAGTCGTATATATTTGGGGTATCTTATCTACAGGCCACTGGATCAATTGTCACCTCAAACCAGGGTCCCACATCTGTGGACTCCGGAATCTATACATTTGGCAGGCTCAGTGCCCTATTATTCCCGCCCCCTTTTCTTTTAATTTTTCTTGTGTGTTTTTGCAGTGTTGGAGCAGCGGCTGGTGTTGTACATACCCCCTTATTTTTCGACCACATCTCCTTCCATGATCCAGGTAAATATCTCCTTTTCCATGGTCATTTGAAAGCCTCTACATCTGCATTTTTTTTCTCTGTGATGGCAGGTCAATAAGTCATCGACCGTAGGCAGATACCAACCATTGAGCACGAAAACTTGTGTGTTTTTCCAGGTCGAATCAAAATCTTAGGTCAAATCCCACCCATGCGCAACACCTGTATCTGTGATGATACACTACATGCAATCCATCTACTCCAAATCATGGGCCTTATTGTAGGCAAAACGCTTTACTCATAGCTCGGTGTATGGCTGGCCTTATCATCTCAATCAAGCCATTGACGTAATGGCTAAGAAGGAAATCTGAGAATAATCGTTTGGCGTTATCGATTGATTTCTAAATTTTTCCATCAACTCAGACATTATAAACAATTGAGTCAAAGTAAGTTTGTTTGGATCTCTCACGTAGAGAGACCCATGGCCATAGAGAGAGACCCACCACAAGCTGACTAAGTTCCCACATTGAAAGAACATGAACAGTTGGTTAAGTTTTCTCTGTAATCTATTGATTTGAATGGCATCTCAATACCACACATTCAAAGCAATGAACAATCTAGATTACTAAATTACGGACCACACCTAAATGGAATGATTTGGTCCAAGAACTTTACATCTCTCAGGCTGAACATGCTCCCTTTCTATTTATCTCACTTTATCAAATTCTTTTTTATGTTTTTTCTCTACATCTTACCCTTGCTAATTATGTATTATGTAGATTTTATGCTGCATAAAGCCCTGGGGCATTTTTGGAATGTCATAAGAAAAAGAGGGAAAAGTGGCTGGACGGTGGTGATTGCGGTCGGATGTCCTGATTTGAAAGAAGATTGGAAAACTTAAGGTCCATTTTGAAATGTGGTTTTTATTTTGTCCTTTTTTGAAATGTCCCAAAAACTTAGGCCCTATTTTGAAAATTTCCCTTTTTTAAATGTAATTTTCAGCCCGATGGACTGGATTCAATGTTGAATATCAGGCTTGAAACTAAATGGGCCAGATTTGGATAAGCTTTTGCCTTATGAGACCCATCCATCAAGTACTTGCAAGTGCAAGGAATATATAAATGTAACAGGTAAACTATTGTTTTAAAAATGTGAAAAGTATATAATTTCCAAGGGATTAAAAAATGGGTTCCAACAAAGGAATATACAAGAAGTGGAGGGTGAAGGACATGAGGTTGTGGAGAAGCACATTGATATTCCCAGGATTTGATTTGCTAGGGGTGATGACTGGGCATTCATTTTGCGCTGGTGACCCTATTTTAGAAACTTCCATAATAGTAACAGTTCTCTAAGTAGTAAGCACTGTAGTCTGGATTGTGGGAGCAAGCATAGTTGATCTGTAATAGTTTTATATTTGTTATTTTATTTTATTTTTTGGATTGCTGTTTTTATAGATTTTTTAATTAAGATCCAAGAATTTGGAAATCATCAATATTCTCCAAGTCATAATTTCTCAACATTTTATGAGAGCAGTTAAAATATGAAATTAATAGGCTCGCTCGTCATAATTTTTTTTTGGACCCACTCAAAATAGAGAGCTGCTACCTGCACACTGCATTTTGCTCTCTACACACTGCATTTAAAAATAAAAAAATAAAAAAATTCCTATACTACCCTCGCCCTCTCCTTCCCTCTCTCTCCCTTCTCCACGTTGTCCACCGCCCGCCCACCCACCCACCCACCCTCTCCCCTTCCTCTCTTCTCCCTCTTCCTCTCCATTTCCCTCTCTATTTCCCTCTATTTCCCTCTCCCTGCTCGTCGCGGCCAGCTACCCGCCCACTCTCCATCTCCTTCTCCCTCTTCCTCTCCTTCTCCCTCTCTATTTCCCTCTCCCCGCTCATCACCGACCGCCGCCCGGTCACCCTCTCCCCATCCTCTCTCCCTCTCACGGTGGACAAGCAAATGGAGAAGAATCAAATACTTTGGATGTAAAAATAAAATAAAATTTGCCATTGAAATCGGTGAAACCGATTCGTTCGGCGTTACAGGGCCAAAGAAACTGAGTTCGTTCGGCGTTACAGGGTCGAAAAAACCGAGTTTGTCGGTTTCTTCGGCCCTGTAACGCCGAACGAATCGGATTCACCGATTTCAATGGCAATTTTTTTTTTTTTTTTTTTTTTACATCCAAAGCATTTGATTCTTCTCCATTTGCTTGTCCACCGTGAGAGGGAGAGAGGAAGGGGAGAGGGTGACCGGGCGGCGGTCAGTGAGGAGCGGGGAGAGGGAATTAGAGAGGGAGAAGGAAGAGGAGAAGGAGAGTGGACGGGCAGCGGGCGGCGAGAGAAGGAGAGGGAAATGGAAAGGGAGAGGGAGAGGAGAGGAAGGGGAGAGGGTGGGGTGGGCTGGCGGTGGACAACGTGGAGAAGGGAAGGAGAGAATGAGGGTAGTTTAGGAATTTTTTGATTTTGTGTTTTTTTTTTATATTAAATGCAGTGTGTAGAGAGGGAAATGGAGTGTGTAGGTAGCCACTCTCCTCAAAATATTTGCTTTTTTCATTTTTTAGCAATGAGTTGCATCTCACTCTAATCAAAGTATAATCGGGATTGATCACATGTAAATTAGTCGACACGCAATTGATTAAGGAAAATCTATTAATTTGCTACTTGTGATCATTTGATGGGCCATGAAGCCTGCATTAGGGATTGATAGAAAGTTGGTAAGGCATATACATGAAACTCCCATGGAGCATTACAAATAATGAAGTTTGTACAGTAGAATTATAGTCCATAGGAACAGCTTACACCAAAGGAAAAGTTTGGTTTCACTCATATGACCAGATAAGCTCATCCAATTCTAATGAAATATGAGTTCTCCTCCTCATCTCTAACTGATTTTAGGCTCAGTTTACATTCAAATGTTGTGGATAGGGGTGTTCACTTGAGTAGTTTGGGTTGAGAAGGTGCCCAGAGGATCCACACTCGTACCTAACCTCACATGTCAATGGGTCCATAATCGTAAGCCAAGTGATTTTTACGAAAAAATTAAGCCTAAACTCTAATTAAATGAATAAATCGAGAAAAACATGAAAACAACAGCAGAGGTATTATACTTTTTATTAACGAAAATGCCCACAAGCGAGTCATTTGGCAATAATGCCACCCATTTTCCATTTTTGTTGAGCCTGCAATTCAAGCACCTTTCATCCCAACCCCTCATATCCAATTAATCTCTGGTTCCATGCACTTGAGTCCATTGGAGCATATTTCTCCAATCAAGCTTGATTGGGATGAAAAAGCATGTGATTTAGACTTGATCTAATTCATTTGGTACTATGTGATTTTAACCATGTTATTTAAACTTGATTAATCTGATGATGGCTGCTACTTTGATAGCGTGATATTTTATCTATGCCCTATTTGTTTCATTCAACTGAACTCCAAGGAATTTTGTATTTTGACGGTGGTGAAAATTGTTGTAACTCAGCCGGTGAGGGAC
The DNA here is from genome assembly GCA_038049695.1 of Cinnamomum chago. Classification (NCBI taxonomy): domain Eukaryota; kingdom Viridiplantae; phylum Streptophyta; class Magnoliopsida; order Laurales; family Lauraceae; genus Cinnamomum; species Cinnamomum chago. Next base: position 121,841,836 of record CP142451.1, read on the forward strand.
ATGGGTCTCTCTGATTGTGAGTGATCATAGATAGGCCCCATGGTGTAAGCTATAATGATGATGATTATAAAGGAGAGGTCTTATGTTCAACACCTACATTCATTGGCCACCTCCCATAGTTTTTACCCAGCGCATGTGGATAGGAGGGTTTGCATTTGTCCCGGGCCCGTTTAGTAATTTTATATGTAAAATAAAGTGTAGTAGAGTATCAAGTTAAGAGAAAATAAAATATAATGGGGTTATAATGATAATTTATTTTTAGTTATTTAGTATTGAATCTTTTTGACTTTTTGTATAAGAAAGTGGAGTTTTTTTTGTCTTTTAGTAGAGAGAAGATGTGGATTTTTTACCTTTTTTTGAAAAAGATGGAGGGAATTTTGAATTAAAATACTATTGATGTGACCCCTTGTCTGAAAAATGGAGGTTTTACTTGACTTTTACTAATCTAGTAAAGTGCCAAACGGGATTTGTACTCAACTGTCTAGAATCGAGAGTGTCCAATCATGCTCAAGGCCAAAGGCTCCTTGATTGGGCTGGCTGGGAGATACATGGGTTATAAAAAAAAATTGATGATTTTTTTATTTTTATTTTCTAAATTAATCTGTTATACAGATGGAATATGGCAGCTCTTCTAACCTGAACAGGTCACAATTCAGATACGTAAGTGGGTATGTAACTGCTTCTGTAGAGTCCTATCAGGCTTTCACTTTCCAACTGAAGCTAGTTTTCCTATTATACATGAACAGGTCTCTTACATTATATTCAGTCAACCTAGCAAACTCGAAATTGTCTCTTAACGCTGTAAACAAAAAACTGTCGTCCCAGTTTTCTTCATTCGTCTTTGAGGTAGCAACTAAAGAGAGAGATGGAAACCACACAAAGGTACCCACCAATAGGTTATCGCTTCTGTCCTACAGATGAAGAGCTCTTGGTTTATTACCTCAGGAACAAGATTCTGAATCTGCCTCTGCCTTGCAATGTAGTAAAGGACGTGGATCTATACAAGATTCACCCAAGTGATCTAGGTTTTTTCCTCCTCTTCTTCTTTCTCATTATTTAAGTTGAAAGGTTGTTTATTGTCAGTTTTTTTTTTAATTCGTCCCCTGAACTGGGGCTGTTGGCTAGTAAAGAATTTCAAAATAAATAAATAAATGATAGATTTTTAATAGAAATGATCATCATATCTTCTTTGTGATCACCGTCTATCTGTGAATCAATTACTGTAGCAATCAGACAATCTACTCCTTCTAAATTTACCATTGCCAGTGGCCTGGTATTAGATTAGATTGGCTTCAATATTCGGATGGATAAGAGTATGGCTGTCAATATATAGGGCCCTTTCATGAGAAGGCCTGGCCCCGGGTCAACCCTCAAAAGCTCGCAAAGCAAAGGCTTTTGTGTTTGTCCGAAAGCCCAATGGTAGTGTATGACTCAATTTAGAAAAGCCCGCAACCTCTAGGGCTGAGCCAAAGCTTGACTCAGTTGGCCTGAGGGGGCCAGGCCCGGTCATTTGTGCATTATATATTTACCTTTTTATTTGTTTTTCGGTATTTTTGTTTGCAGTAGAGCTTGACTCAACTGGCCCAATGGGGCCCGGCCCAGCCTGGCCCTTTGTCAATTAAATACTTTTGTATTTGTTTTTAGGTATCTTTGTCTGTAGAACATTGGATTTGATTTGTTGGTGAGGTGGGTTTATTTCTTAGTTTGCTACTCTTTCTTATTTATTGTTGGGCTTTAATTTTGTTGAGATTTTCAAATGTAATGAAGATGATTATGTTGAAAGTTTGTTGTAGGTTAAGAGTTACTTTGTTTTGCATGTTCTATGGACTTGGCATGATGTTCTTAAGCTAAGCACATCTCGACTACATAATCAGTCGACCCAACCTCTTGGATGAATCTTGGTCGAAGAGTATTGTGAATTATTAAATCTATCATTTAGTTTAGGCGATCTAGGAAAAAAGTTGTAACATTAGGAAAGAAAAAGAAAACAAAAGATGGTGCATATGATTTTAAAATGACAGTTTCAAATTATCCATGGTTATATGCCCCAATTTGCTCAAATGGCCCCATTTTTGGTCCACAAATTGAACATTAACACCATCAATGATTGTGATTCTCAATCTCATATAATAAATTAGCATTTAGTAATCCCAGAAAATAGACTACTTAGGTGAAAAATAGTTGAATAAATGTCAAAATTGGGCGCCTTCTGGAAGTGACAATACTAGATTGATCGTATGGTCCCACGTGTTAAAAACACATGGATGCTCACTTGATGATGTCCCTAACAAAGATAGTTAAAAAAAAACAAAAAACAAAACCGAAAGGAAAAAACTTAGAAAAAAGGGTCTAATGTCTATTTAAACAACATATACTAAATAATTTATTTGAAAAAAAGGTTTAATGCCTAAGCAAAGAATTGGTCGTTCCAATCCTTAGCTTGGATAAAAGAAGGTGTTAGCATAAGGTTTAAAGTCAATGGTAGTGGTATAAAAAATATTATACATAATACATAATAAAATAAATCTTTACATAATACATAATAAAATAAATATTTTCTTTCGGTCCTAGCCCTTGAAGGTAACGCAAGGGCTTGCATATTGTAGGCTCGCCGAGGGCTTTAAAGGCTTTGGCTAAATGAAAGCCTGCTCGCATATTCGAGGGTAAGGTAAGGTAAGGGTTTTCCGAGTCCGGACTGGGCCCTTTCACAGCCCTAGCTAGATAAGAGAGAATGCTCTAATTTTATTGAAATAGGAAAGAAAGGACGACCATGGCCAGCTTGATCGCATGATCACCACTGAGCCATGGCTTGGATTTAAATCATAGTGAGATTCATCCCAAGAATAACCTCAATTTAAATATACATGAACCTATCTCAAGCAACAGTGGTTTACCCAAGTTAATTACACCCCTAGTTGGAACTACAATTCAAAATATCTTGATCTTGATTACTGTAATTAGAAGTGTTTATAAGGTTTTCATGTATTAAATAGCAAGGAAACTTGAATTTGTTTGCAGGTGAATCAGGAGAAGAGGTTGACGGCAAGTACTATGTTTTCACTCGAACAGAACTCAAGTATCCGAAAGGGACATTACCCAATCGAGTTGCCAACAACGGTTCTTGGAAGGCTACTACTGGAATTACCCCCGTTGTTGATGAACAAGGCAACCAGGTCGGTGTCAAGAGAAACCTGGTCTTCAAGATGAATTCGGGAGACAAGAAAACCAATTGGCACATGCAGGAATATAAGATTGATCATAAGAAGGTACGTGAAATCACAAGATCCTCTCACACAGAGAGATGAAGACGATGATGATGATGGTGATAGATGTAGGAATGGATAGTTTTGAGAAGATCAACTCAGTTCTCTTTTATTAGATGTTTCCAAATCTTACTTCAATAATAGTTGGTCCTGCCTCAAGAGTGAGAAAGTGAGTAATAACGTACAAGATTGCATTTAAGTAGGACGAACTTCAATTAGAATAAGATTTGGTCACATACTATTTAAGAGAATGAACTCACCATGAGTGATTCGGATTTCCAATAGTTGGGTGTAGTACCACTTTCCTCACTAACAGAAAGAGGAGTAAGACACTAGAAGGATTAGGATTTCGAGAGAAGATAGATTTGGAGTAAGTTTTTATATGTCTTTGCTAAGTGACTCTCCTTTTGTCCTGACCACTCATCTGCACTTGGGATAATCAGCAACATTAATTGAAATTGGAAGCTATAGTGCTCTTAGATAAAAGCACCTTTTTTTTCTAGGAAAAGTAGAGGGAGCTACATTAAATAATTTTGGGAAGGGTAAAATATAGATGATTAATTCAAACGTTCCTCGTCGCTCATTGCCTGCGCCTCCTAAACGAAAATCCTTGATCTGCCACTGGTGATAGGGGTGCAAGTGTGCAACTTAGGTGGATTTAGTTAGTGTGTCATTTTTTTTCTTCATCATGTTGACTTATTTAATGGTTTTCTTTCAGGTGGATGATTGGGCTCTATGTTGTATTCATGAAGATTTTAGTGCTGACAAGAAAAAGAATAGGAAAGAGAAGGCATCAACCGGAATCGAAGTCAACGTTGTCAGCAACAATAAACGTGTAAATGATGAAGATGGTGATCATAATCAATCTCCAAACAAGAGAAAAAAAGGCAACGAAAGGAATGGAGAGGAAGAAGAGCAATACAGTTTGCCCAAGCTTGACGGGCCTCTACCAAACTCTAATATGCAACATGATCATCAATTGCTGAATGAAACTCAGTTATCTGACTCTTGGAATGTGCACAACACAGTGGAAGGTGCAAATGACAATCATCATAATCACCATCAATCTCCTCCGAACAACAGTCAAAATTATGGCAACGAATGGAACGGAATGGAATGCCAAGTCAGTTCATACGAGAGACTGTCATATTTAGCCAACCTTACCTCTCTACCATACTCAACTATGCAACATGAACTTCAATTGCTGAATGCAACTCAGTTATGGGACTCTTGGAACTTGGACATCATGGTGGAACATGCATATGATCATGATCATAATCACAACCAATCTCCTTTGAACGAGAGTCAAGAGGGCAACGAATTGAATACAAAGGAAGACAAAGTCAATTTATACGAGGGACTGCTGCCGTATTTAGTCAGCCCCGACCCTAATATGCAACAAGATCATAAATTTCTGAATGGAACTCAGTTTTGTGACTCTTAAAATGTGGACAACAAAGAGACACATGCAAATGATCATGATCAGGCTAATCTCCTCCAAGCAAGAGACAGAAGGGCAACAAATGGAATGGAGAGGAAGAGCAAGAGAGTTGATAGTAGGGAGTAGGGACCATCCTATTTAGTCAAGCTTAACCCTCTGTATTCTCTAATATGCATGCAACAGACTTCTAGAAATCTTCTTATTTTGTTTCCAAGATTCCCATTGTATTTTTGTGAGAAAAATTTTTAAGCCCTCAATTTAGTGGTTATGTTCATTAATGAAATCAATATAATCCCATTACATCCTTCCTATCAGACCATCCATCATGCAAATAAATCATTATACTAGATCCCATTATAAGACGGGCTGGAAGTTTATAACAATCCAATCTTTTGGACTCAAATCATTTCTCAAATACTATACATCTCTTGTATGATGAATCAAGAATGGTTGGTGTTTATCATTCAGTGGTTAGAGTGGGGTTTTTTAATACTTTTAAATAAAGAGAGGTTCTGGGTTTGAATCTTTAGGGCACTTTTGATAACAGGTGAGGAATCTATAAATCCGATGATTCTTCACTACCACTGGAATAAAGATTTCTTATTGGGGATGTATATAGTCAAGGATTTCACATTGATATTGTTGTATATGATGCATATAACTAAGAAAAATAGGATTAGATTTGCAAATCCACTTAAGAGAGGATTTTCAAATCTTAATGGGGGTGGTCGGATCTGAAAATCTCAACAAATGAGGTTTTTCATTCATCCAAATCCTCAGTAATTTACAATTGTCAGACATGGATCTATCCCAATTTTATAAAAATAAAAAAATATTTTTCCTGAAGATTTGGTTGCCAAACATGACCTTTAAGTTCATATATTTATGCATTTGCTATTGCAATAGCGCGCTTCTCAAACTTTTTGTGGGCTCCATGTAATGTCAAAATAAATCGCCTACGGACAAAATAAATTGAGGCCGAAAACCACCACTTTCATATGTATAATATATAGTGGGGCCCACTTGGCAATAACTCGGAAAGATCCTTCAAGTCCAATGTTTAACTATATTTGCATGCCACTTTCCCTCACCGGAGGGCTTTGTTGCCTCACCTGAAATATCAAGAAAGAAACTGCATCACATGACTGCCTGTGTTTCCTTGTTGAACATGAACTCTTCAATTTCATTTTCAACCCTTCATATGAAGGCTACAAATTGATAGACAGAATTGTCCAATAAATATATGAAATATATTTTTATGCCATCTAAGCCTAACTTGGAAAGTCTCAAAATACAATAGTGGGGTGTGGAGATTAGCCATTTAAGCCTAAAATGGGCATCATTGTACATGCTTAATCATTAGATCGAGGCTTTGAAATAGACCATTGAAAAAGTGTAATTAATAGCTAACAATCATTGCATTAAATGAGATGCCTCGGAATGTCAAGATGAAATTAATTTTTGTTTTGTGACTAATTTACAATCAAACTTTAGATTTCATGGGGATAGTGTATCCCTCCAACAAGTTTATTGATGCGGCAAGTAAAATCCAAATAAATCCCTTTCCGGCTTGTTGGGTATCTCATCTTTTACTTTTAAGGATCTGGTCTCATCATAAAGTTAATTGTTTAATTAAAAATGTGATTAACAGAATCTATGCATGTTCATTAATCACTTTTTTTTATGAAATATCCAATCTTTTGGCTTGACCGACTTCTATTTGTGTGAGATTTGGGGACACACCGTAAAACAAGGTCTTTATTTTCGACTGCTCGAATTTTTCATAAGTGGTCCCCACGGTGATTTCTCTTAGTCAAAGCCTCTTGACTCCAATTTCAGCTTTGCCCCCCTTAAAGCTGTCCATCTATTGAGGCCGTCAGATGAATTGTTTGGATAAGGGTGTTCAATGGCCGGGCTAAGGTATATCCAGGCTTGGCTTGACTTTAGAAACACTGGCTCAGGACTGGCCCAAGTCCGACACGAGTCATAATAGTTGGGCCCTAGCCTTCCCATTTAATCAATCGGGCTGGGCCGAACCGGGTTTTTATAACTTTTATGGGCATTTGAGCACTAATTAAATTAAATTACAAGCATTTCTTACATGAGCTGGGTTGGGATATGGGCTCTTTATCACTTAATTCAAGCCCGGCCCAAATCAGCGTGGGCCCTGATTGGGCTCGGCCGGATCCGGACGATGAGCATCAGGAGGTCTGGACCATCCAACCATTTGGCCATGTGGGCTTGGTCAACCCCTTTTTCCAAGTGGAGATGCTTTTATCAATCATCAAAAATACCAGTTCAAAGGAGAGAGAAGACCCAAAGGTAGGTAGGTCTTAAAGCAAATCAATCACATTCATGGTCGTATGCCCGTAAAGAAAAAGCAAGGCAACTAGTTCCCGGACCAATTGGCTAACCTTGTAACACCTAATTTGGTACAAGGGCCGTGATGTTGCTTACATCATTTCACTTGAATTCTGGAGCAATCTTTGTCCTTCTTATCATATATCACTTTCCCTCATTTGTAAGTTCGGATAATACAATACTTGGATTGGTGACATACAATTGTTTGGATTATCCCCTCGCATGCAAATAAACGTATGGTTATCTGGACCTAGTACCACTAACGGTGCAACTCATGCCAAGTCTAATCCGAATAGGGTTCCTAACCCTTTGGGCTAGACTAATTCCTCCGCGTCTAGAGGGAAACCATATAAACTCTCTTGTAGCCCCAGTGTGGTAGCGCAGTTTCGAACCTACAATCTCTCGGTGTAAACCGTGGTCTTAAGTCAATTGAGCTATCCCTTAGGGTTAGATAACCTGAATCTAAATTGACATGATTTGCAGATTATAAGTGCAATTCAGGTTGATTTTGGTTAGTTTGGTTACCCAAGGTTTGGGTTTAGTTTCCCTTACTAGGGAATAAAATTTAGCACATTGACATACTTCAAGTATGGTGGATATTTTTTTTTATACAATATACATGTATTACATCACTCATATGTTTATCGATACGCTAAATACCCTAAGCCCAAACCCACATCTGACCCCAATTTTGCATTGGTTATACATTTAGGCGCAAGTGCGACTGAGATTCAAATAAGCCGAATGCAGATTTTACTTTTGTGAGTGGGCTATGGAAGGCCTGGCCCAAGTTGCCCCCTAAGTTTATGCATTTTTGGCGACAAAAGTGGGGCCTATCTAATTGAAAATTTATTATTCGAGTTGACCATATTTCGTCATATGATCAATTTTACGATGGGGTCATTTTATATTGGAGTAAAATTTGATGACATCTTATATATGGTAAGGGCATTGATTTTAAATAGTGGGGCATATGAATTTCCACTCATCCAACACATCAATTATCACAGGTTAGAGGAATATGCTTAGTTTAGAAGGTCATGCCTTATGTGACCAGATGATCCTCCTTTTCAAAACCTTCAAAGAAGGTAGACATTCTAGGAAGAAAAAGATGCCTTTGGTGGACTGAGAAAAGAGCAGATGAAGCAATGCCTGTAAGCTTGGTGGGGTCCATTAACTTTTGAAAGTCTTGTTGTGGGCCCCACTCCACAAGTGGAAGTGCATGGGTTGATCTCTGGCCACAGTTGGAAGGTGTCCAATGTAAAACCATGCTCCATCCAGCTTTCCAGCAGAAAGAAAGGGTTCCCTGGGGCCCATTTATGGCAGGTACCAATACCAAGTATATCTATAATTTGGAGACTTTTCCACTATTCAATAGAAACAATCTCATGCTGAGTTCATCCACATGGGGCCCACCATTTGGTTTGCTTGGTCCTCACCATTCATGTCACATGGCCTTTTGAAAAAGTTTTAATGTATGGATTTTATTTCAAGCTGTGTGAGACTGCATTGGATTGATCAATGATGGAAAATACTACTCCCATCAAAGTCATGTTAAGTGTGGTAATCTATAAAGAAAAAAAGTGGGGTGATTAGCTCCCTTGAATTGGTCTTTTAATGAAAAAAAATGTGTTTTGCGAATGATTAATCAAATGACAAATAGAAATCCAACATTTAGATATTAGGGAACCCCCAAATTCATGGGGCTTTTGAGGGTTTTTTTTTTCACCAGCGATAGGGTGACTAGACCCTTTTAGAGATCTGACTGAGATAGAAGTGAACAACAGCAGACACTACTACACACGGGTGAGGGTGAGCGAGCACAGGCAGGGAAAATGACACCTACACATGCAAGGGAGAGGAGAATGGATCAAAAAGTCTGGGCAATTGGGTGAGTACGGGACACCCAACCACTAGGCTATCCCTTTATTCTCGAATATTGATCTTAAAACATAGTTTAGGGCATTCTTTTAAACAAAGCTAAATCCATTACAGATGAGCCAATATTGACTCTCTTGGTCTCTTTTTCCACTAATTTTTTTTAAATAGTCAAATTTATTTCCTTTTTTGGAATGTTTAATGTGTTCATCTTCAATTCCAGACTAATATGGTCATGGCCCATAGAATATCATTACATTGCAACACATATAGAGATACTTCTAAAATAGCTGAGGAGTTAGGTTTTGGCTACTACTACTACTATATTTCTGGGGTGAAAGAACCTGGATTTATGATGAGATCATGGTTGGAAATGGTGGCACTGTCAACTAGTGATTAAGGAATCTTCACATTTAGTTAGAACCATGGACTGACCCAGGTCTCCATGTGCTGCTGCAATGGCCATTATTTACAGTGCACCCTGTTTCACTTGGACACTGGGGACTTTAGTTGGGCTTTTCCATGCCAAAATCAGGCCAAGCCCACTGGGCCCTGAATGTGGGGCACCGGAGATTTCAGGCATATATGCCAGGAGAACCCTTTTTCTGATTTCTTTCTTTCCATGAGAAATATTGGACATCCAAGCCGGCTCATTAAAAGGCCCAAGTCGATAAAGGCCTAAATTCGTTACAGGTCCAAAGTTAATTTGGGCCTAAAGAATATATTCCCCTCCCTTTTTATAGATAATGTGTCTCCAAAGCTGCATATAGTTCTCTAAAATTGGAGATTCTATATACATATGTTATACTATATATATGTGCACAGCTATAATTTTTTCTGTTGCTTGGAACATAAGACATGGTTCTGGGTCTAACCATTTTTTGACCCATCAGGCATTCCAAATCTACTACAACTGAACTTGTGCTTGGTTGAATCAGAGCCGACCGGTGGGGTCTGGATCCGTACAGCCCCTATGCCCAAAACCCATGTTGGGACTGGGTCTACTGACAGCCCTTTGGGGCCTATACTATTCACATCACCACTCAGAATCTATAGTATAGAAAATCCTTGTATTCTTTTTTTGTTTAATATAGAAATGATAGATAATTATGATGAAATGAAGGGTGAGCATTCTTGTTATAGAACAACAAAATCCAATAGTTTCAAGGACAACAACTTCAAGTCTACAAATATGAGAACCAGGGGTTGTGCTAATAACCAAAAACACAACCAGCCATACGTGGATTAATCCTGTTATTATTATTATTATTATTATTTTCTTTTGCTAACGGAGGGTTCCTAATCCTTTGGGCTGGACTAATCCCTCTAGGTCTAAAGAGAAGTCGGATAAAACCCCTATGGACCATAGGTGGTAGTACTAGTGGACTCAACCTTTAATTCCTGGAGATGGGAGAACCGGAGATTAAAACCAGGACCTTTCGCTCCAGAAGAGATAGGAACCGAGGTACTGCCCAATCGGCCAACCCTTTGAAGTTAGCTTGAGCTGCTAATAACATCGAAACAGAAAAATGTATATCAAAGAGTCTAGATAGGTTAATATTCAGTTGATTAGCAACCCTAAATCTCACCGTGGTTGTCTAGATTAGTATGTTGCTGCCTTTTTTACTTGTTTGGACTCTCTTCCTCCGTCTGCAAGCCCCTTTTCAACTTGTGTGGGCTTCGTTTCCATGTGTGCGGGTCTCTGATGGGTCCCAACCCCATTGGTTGGAGTAAAAAAAAAAGAAAAAAGTCTACAAATATTTTATGTGACGATAGACACTAAAATCTTCTTTTAGAAAAAAAATCCTGAAAAGGGGGATATTTCCCAACCTTACCTCTGTAAAAATGTTACCAAGCATATGAGGAAAAACTTCTTGATCACTTATTAATATTTACCTTTCTCCATTTATGTTCACTCTTTTGATGAAAGACACTTCTCTTAGAAACCAATAAAAGATGCCAGCTTGCTTGAGTTTTGAAATCATTTGAAAGGAGCATCATCCTCGATCCAATATGGTAAAAAATAACTTAAGTAAAAAGAATTGAATGCTCCTAACAAGGGAAACTACTGGAAGGGGCAGACTAATAGACACTTGAAATGTAAATAGATAGAAATGACATATTGATCATGGAGTGACATAGAAGCAAAACACAAATAGATGGGATGGGGCTTGGTGTGATAGTGATTATGTATGGTGGTTTGTGTGCAAACATTGTCACCATTGTGAAAAAATAAATCTAAAAAAAGCTAATACCATGCTCAAAGAATTTTGTTTGGGTCCCATTTTGGATTGGTAGGCTTGGTTTTAAGTCCAAATGCTAGCAATTGGGGCCCACATGTGTTGCCATGTGGGTGGACCCCTAACCATAATATAAGGATACCCCTTGCTTTGCTTCCAACTCTTTCTTCAGTTAAAGACACCCTCTTGATTCTCCCTTCATAGTTGGGCTTTGATATGGGAATAGCTCTCATATCAAAGGCCACTTTGGCATGTCTAATTTTATTGAAGTATAATTGATTTAATATTAGAGTTTTTGAAATGAAACTGTTTCAATTAGACTATTTTACGAATAGACTGTTTAGTGCATATCATTTAATTTGAAAAGGAAAATTTATCATACTGTGAAAATTATATGGGCGCACTTCTCAGTTGCCATGATATTGTAAAAGTAATACATGCAAACTGGTTATACAATAGAAGTACTAAATGAAAACTTGTCAAATAGCAAAAGTTCTATGCACAAACTCGTAAAACATATCTAAAATATCTTGGATTATTTAAAACTTTGCATGATATTATAGCTATCATTGTTGGATAAGAATAAGATCCCTTTGAATCCCTCTGAAATAATAGAGATCTAGCACAATAACTAATGTCAAATGGTGTAGTGGTTAAGTTTGTTATTTAAAAAGATAAAAGGGAACGAGTTTGAGTCTCATATTTCAGTCAAAATTAAATCTAAAACTCTCGATTTTAATATATTATAATTTTTTAAAAAGAAATTATTATCATTAGACTGTTTTACAAATATACTGTTTAGTATGTATCATTCAATTAGAGAAAGAAAATTTATCATGAGAGCCCCTAATGTCACATACCAAGCTTTTCTTTCAACATCCCTTCTCTTTCCAAAGCACTTATCTTTCCAAAAATTCTATCTACACGCCCCCATTGTTTCCAAAATATCCAACCCCCCTCCACCCTTATTTTCTCTTTCCACATTCCTTTTCCCCCCTCCCTGCCGCTGCCCTCTTTTCCTCTCCCTTTCTCTCCCTCTCATTCTCCATGTCTTTCTCCCTCCCTCCCTCCCTCTCCCTATAGTTGCCCCTCCGCTTGCGGCCCTCTCTCCCTTTCCCTCTCCCTCTCATTCTCCTTCTCCCTATCCCCCTCCCTGCTACCGCCCGCCACCCTGACCGCTGCCCTCTCTCCCTCCGGCGGTGCTGCCGGAGGGGACGATGGGGGTGGGGGGTGAGTGAGTGTAGAAAGAAGCTAAAGAGGAATAGAAGTTTGATATATATGTCCTTCTAGGTGATTTCACATAGGAATATATTGGTCATGCAAAAAAGGAATGTGGAAGGAGAAGCTTGATATGTGACATTTGCAACTCTCATTTATCATCTTGTAAAACTTATTGTCATATTATAAGAGTAATGCATGCAAACTTATCATAAAACAAAGGTACTAAAGGAAAACTTGTCACCTAACAAAGCTAGATGCACAAACTTGTAAAAACATATATATCTAAGCGATTTTGTATCATTTGACTTTAGGGCTGTTTGAAAAAAAAATATTTTTAAAGAGAAAAAAACTTGTAAAGTTAATAAACTAGGCATTCACGTAAACTCTATTAAAGAGTCTAAAGCACCCAAAAACTTGTTTGTTGAATCAGTCTTAAATCAAATATGCCTAAAATGTAGACCATATGAATAGTATGCTATGTGATGTTTTTCGAATTGAATGCATGATATTATAGCTATCCACTGTTGGATTATAGTAAGACCCCTTTGAAATCTGAATCCCTCTTAGGATAATTTTAGAACTAGCGTAGAAACTTGTGCTAAGCACAGGTATGCCCATAAAATGAATCTACAATATAAATTAAATATTGATAAATTTAAACATTATAACATAAAAAAATTAAACATCAATTAATTTATAGAAACATAAATGACAAATAAGTTTGGAATGATCATACCTATAAAAGTCTTCTATACTTAGGAAACTAAAAACCAAACATTTTAAAAGATAGAGTAAAGATTAGAAACAAAAACATGTGTATACCATTTGTGGAAGATGAAATTCAAATATATGAAAAAGCAAATGATGCATTTCCAACTTCCTCCTCATTGTTATCTATGTAACATAGGAAACTAAATGAGCAAAAGGTAGAATGAGAGTTGAAATGAGTGGATGATAAGAGATAATGGAATGCATTGAGTAGAATCTCCATGTGTGAGTGAGTTGCATGTTTGTTAAAAGTGGGGTAGATGGGCACAAGAGGAAGTGAGGTGGAACTGAAGGAGAAAATAGTTATGAAAGCTGGAATTAATTGTTGGTCAAAATTTAAATCTACAGTCAAAATTAGATAAAAAGCCTTTACGTTAATATATAATAATTAGGCCCCATTTGATGAATGGATGAGATGCAGGGGGCAAAATGGGTGGGCCCCTCCCATATGGTGATGTCACCATTGAATGTTACTTTGGTTTTTAGGCGATTCTTACACAAAGCAACACAACTCTTTATCAATGCCGACATGATGTCGTTATCTCACTTCCTATTTATACTACCATTTGTTTTTTCGTCTCGTACAGTCATGTCATGTCATGTTATCTATGTGTTTAAGGAAATGATTTTTGAAAGGCCAGTGTCAATGTTACGTTCTTGGCGTATTCTCGTCTCGAGAAAATCGCGGGAAATTCAGAAGCCGTGTCCCTCTTCACACGGCGGTACTTACGAATGCCGGGTCAGGTACTGTACGAGGTTGACTGACCCACATGAGATGCCCCCCTGAATTTCCCACTATAAAAATACGAAGGTGATAGGTAGGGTTGTAAATGGGTCTCCAATTCTTCGATTACCCAAAGGTTCCGATCCGTTAGGTTCAGGGTCTGAGTCCTTATTTTGGTCCCGATAAGCAAATCGTTCCGATTCTGTATCATTTTTCTGGAACCGATACCTAAACGGTTCTGGTTCCGGATCCACAGTGGTTCAGACCCGTGGAACCGGGACCCAACTAAATATACACTAATCTACATTCTTACTTTTCTATGTGAAAACAAAAACCTTCTTACTTTTCTACTTATCTACATTAGGGTTTTTACTTTTCTACATCTCATATCAGGAATCGGAACCAGACCCGCCTCACAAATGGTTCCGGTTCCCCCTCTTAGAAAACGGTTCCGGTTCCACCCTGGACCCGGACCGGAACCGACCCGTTTACAACCCTAGTTATGGGATGTGGGACCTTGACCAGGCTAACCCTAATTGTATAAAAAATAGAACAAATCAGTGATTATGTCTTAAATCCTCAAGTCCAAAGGCCGGATCCATTTTCTAAGAAATACCCTAACCCATGTAGCCCATTGTGTAATTTCATTGATTATAATTGGTCAAATCCATGGGTCAATTCTATCAATGATCTTGAGTCGTTGATGGTTGGCTCGACCTATTAACCCGCGCTTAGGGTTAATTCACTCCTTTGTAAATTGAATTAAGCTTGGATCAACGTCTTTGACCCCATTAATGAGTTTTATTAATTGAGTTGGTTTTCAGCTCTTGTACAATTTTATTAATTAATGAGTTGAATTTGATCAAATCCAACTCTTCAACTAATTAAAATATGACTAACAACCTAACAATCACCCAACTTAGTGATTAAGGATCCAAATTGACAGTTAAGGTTGAGAATAAACGGTTGCTCCGTTGGTTAGCAATCCCCTATCTCACCCAATTACCTAGGATTCGATCCCTAAATATGATGTCTTCTTCTCACATATAAAGGTCCTCTTCTTATTTGTGCAGACTGCGGGCCCTGATCATCTTAAAGCTAGGGCATTATTAGCCCTGGTCCTAGCCTATTCGGGTTGAATTTGATCAAATTCAGCTCTTCAACTAATTAAAATATGACCAATAACTTAACAATCGCCCAACCTAGTAAATAAAGATCCAAATTGTATTTTCTTAGGTCAAGGATGATAGCAAGGGTTGTTCTATTAGTTGGCAATTTCGTGTTTCATCGAACTACCTAGAATTCAATCCATGTGTATGTTGTCCTTTTCCCACACATGGGGTTCCTCTTAGGCCACTGTAATATTAAAAGTAAGGGCCCTAATTGAGAAATGTTTTACATGTTGGGTTGTAAATGAGTCAGTTTCGGTCCCGGTCAATGGTGGACTCGGAATCGAAACTGTTACGTAAAAGGTGGAATCGAATATGAACCCGGACCCGGTTTTTTGGCTCCGGAACTAGAACCAGAATCATATATAAGACGGGTTCGAATTTGGGTTTATGTAGAAAGTGATATTAAAAAAATATAATTTTTAGGAGAGATTTTTGAAAAATGAGGTGATATGTCGGGTCTCGAATTTACGGACCCAAGTCAAGGTGGATTCGGATCTGGATCCATTTACTTCTCAAGACCTAAATAAAGACCTAAACTCGATTTTTAATAATTTGAAACTTCCGAATAATCAGAGAGTCGGGCCCAATATGTAATATTGGGGACCCAAGGGAAAGCGTGTGGGATGTGAGGACAGCATATACTACATTTTTGCTTACCATTTCTTCTTCAAAAGGGTCATGTTCATGTTCATGTTCATGTTCATGTTCATGTAGATGGAATGGAAAGAAGTGGGTGTGTGGGGCCAACAAAATGAGTGCAGGTGGGCCCGTAGATCGAGTCTCCATCTGAACCTTCTCCCGCGACCTTGGGCTCACCAGGCAAACTGAGAAAGAAAGTGAGAAAAAGCAAAAGCGTTCCCAGAATCTCTCTTTCTCTCTCTACTAGGGCATGCATAATCTCTCTCTATCCCTATATATTCGCTGCAATTGACACATATGTCTTTCTCCGAATTAGGGTTTCTAAGAGCGCTCTCTCTCTCTCTCGATCGATCTTTCTCGTATTGGCTTCTTCGATTTAGGGTTAGGGTTTGTGAATGAATGAATGAATTGCCTTCTGTGATCTGATGTAAGCTTCGATTTTTCTTTCGTTTCCTTTTTTTTTTTTTCCTCTTCTCTGATTTGAATTGCTAGGTTTTCTTTCTTGGAGATTTCAGTTCGGTGAGTTCTGAGCTCAAAAAAGAGGATTTGATGTTTGAATTTGGGTGGGGTTCTTGGGGGTTTGTGGCGTTCGGTTCTTGAAAATTGGGTTTCTTGGATTCTGATTTGCAGTTTTTTGGGGGGTTCAAGAGTTTGGGTGGCGTCGGGTGTTCCAAGGGGATTTGATTTGTGGGAAATTGGGGTTCTTTTCAGGTGAAAAATCGGTTTTTTCTCTTTTTCATAGGGATTGTGTTTGGGTTTCATTCCTCTGATTCATCTGGAAGAGGAGAGTGAAAGAAGAAGAAAAAAAGCACTGGGTTTCTCTTGGGGGTTAATTTGAATGATTTCGAGGTTCTCTGTTGGAGCTGCAGCTGAATTAGGGTTTTTTTTTTTGAAGTGGTAGGGATTTTATCTACTGATTGTTTTAGATGAGCTAATGATTTTGCTTCTTTTCATATATATATATATATTTTAGAATTCAGATTTGCTTTTGATTTTATTCGACTCTTCAGAGAAGTTGTTTTCTTGTTCCTTTCTGTCCTGTAATCTTTCAGTTGGTCAATTTGGTTTAATCTTGGACAGCACTCCTTATGTTGTAATTTTCTTTCCTTTTAAGCTTAGGCCTTTGGATTCCAATCTGGAAAGTTGGGCATATTAGTAATTTGTGCGGTGAACTGTTGGTTGGCTCTCTGATTCTTCTACCCTGGGCCTTATTTAATCCTGGTAAATTTTTTTGATCTTTCACTCTAATTTAATTTGATTCAGTGTTATTGACTGAGGATGTTAAACATTTCAGTTTGGATTTTTCAAAAGTGGACTACTCCATTAAGGGGTGTTATGAATTTCTCTCCCATTGTTAGATTATGAAAGTTTTAGAATTGGTTTTAATGGTCAATCAAACAGTGGATCCAACTCCTATGGAGTGAAGCTTGGTGGGGGCCATAAACTATGGAGGCATGTAGTGAGATTGGTTTGGATATGTATATAAGTAGAGGGTCACAAATTTTGTTGGTGAGAAATATTAATCAGCTTTGATCCCTTTTTTAAGGATGGGAAGTTGAGATGGATGTTGCCTTATCATTTTGAATGAATTTTGAAACATTACAGCTGTCTAAGCCTTATCATTTATGGCACATAAGCATCCCTTTGAATGAATACCAAGTCTAATCCTTTAGCACCCGTGCCCCCACGTTGTTGTGGGGCTTACCAATCAAAAGAGAAGGTGGGGGATTGAAAGATCTAGATGGGCACTACCTCTGCATAATATTTAAGGCCCATCACATCATTGTATCCCCTTGATCCGTGGCCCACAAATTTAATGGATTTATATTCAAAAGAAAATCTTAACCCCTTGATTGGTAGCCCATTTGGATTGGTGATTGGATGGGCCCCACTAGGTGGTGTGCGCTCTGATATCCCTTTAGTAGTTTCAGTAACTTTTGATTCTTAAGGAAACATTTCAGCGATCAAAGAACCTGGGTTGAAGTTCCCACCTGCTGCTAAATTGTAATTTGTGAATTTATGAGAAGTGGGTCAGACTTGTCAATCAGGGTTTTTGTTAGAACTCTATGTGTGGACACTTTCTGCTCACACGTGCTTGCATTGGAGAATGAAATACTAGCTCATCCAACTATGGATTGCACATTCATTCAGAATTTCTTTGAGGGCTTTGTTGATGTTGCTTAAGGGTCTGGCTTTTTCTCTAATACTGACATCTAGAGCTGAAGTTTTGCGGGTTTTTTTATTCATTTATACTTCATTTTGTTTTTATTTTGCTATTTCTGATATTCCATTGTTGATGTTGACCCGGGATTCTTCTTCCAGCTGTTGATCTAATTACTTATATTCCATTGTTGATGTTGACCTGGGTTTCTTCTTCCAGCTGTTGATTTATTTAACTTTTAATATTTTAAAAATCATTTAACTTTTAATATTTTAAAAATCGCTGCTGTATGTTTCACAAACTCTCTCTCTCTCTCTCTCTCTCTCTCTCTCTCTCTCTCTCTCTCTCTCTCTCTCTCTCTATACCTAATACATGCGCCATCCAATTGACATAGAAGATGTGAAGAGGGGAATATACAAACCCAATCATCATCAAAGAAGATGATCCTAGAAGGCAAATATTATGAAATTAATTTTCCATCCACCACTGATTCTGCTGGAGCATTTTCTATCTCTCTATGAGAGTGCAAATAACTAGAGTTGAGATATGATTTGGGGATGGTTGGACATTAATTTAAACTGGTTCATTTATCTCTAGGACATTCAGTTCTTTTTGGATGATTTGGCTAATAGGGTGGATATGGTGTTGGATCAGGTTTAGGCAAATGAGTCATACAACGACGAATGATAGTGACGACGGGATGCCTAGGGATCACATCAACTCACCATCGATTGATGAAAGCAGCTCTGGAGGGTCGGGCGGAGCTGGTGTCTTGAAAAAGGGGCCTTGGACATCTACAGAAGATGCTATTTTGGTTGATTATGTTAAAAAGCATGGTGAGGGAAATTGGAATGCTGTGCAGAAGCACTCAGGGCTGTTGCGTTGTGGCAAGAGCTGCCGTTTGCGATGGGCGAATCATCTAAGGCCAAATTTAAAAAAGGGTGCTTTCACACCAGAAGAAGAGCGATTGATCATAGAGCTTCATGCGAAAATGGGGAACAAATGGGCTCGTATGGCTGCACATGTAAGTGTATTAAAACTTTTTGCATTCATTTGCAGGCTGTACATTTTACTCTTGGCCAGGAGAAGACCATTCATGTATTATGTCACTTAGAAACAGACTATGGCATCACACATGCTGAGCCTGAAAATCTCAATATATCATCCTAAAAAAAATCTCAAATTATTGCTAGGACTGGACGGTTATCTATTAATGCTTGAACTCACAGTATTGAATATTTATTGGCACATTCATATATCTAAGTAAATTGCATTGTTGTGCTTGTTTGTATTCCTTCTTATCAAGAACATCAGCAAGAATTGAACCACTCATCAGTTGTTCCCTACGGTGTGTTTTTTTTTTGCCCTTCTAGTTTTGTCATAAGTTATATAATAGGCATAGGTCAAAGAAAATAAAAATAAAGTAATTGAATAGAATCATTTAACTTTTGTAACTTCTGGAATTCTCTGCCATGTCTGATCCTACCTTAAGGTCTGATGGTCATACATGTTTGCAAGCGCTGCATTTATGGGGGTACAGTGATTGATTAGTAGCCTCGAGATACATACTATCTTTAAGTTCTTCCTTTAAAGGTCTAACCAAATGGAAAACGGAGAATTCCAATTGTTTAACAAGCTTTGCACACTGATCACTGATGCATATCATAGAGGTGTGAAAGATCCAAGGAGGCCTGCAACCCAAATATGGGGTCCCCATGTTGAATTTGTTGGGGCAAGAGTGGGTTATAAGTTTCTTATCTTTTTAAGAGATGGGCATGCTTCATGTATCAAAGGATGCACAGTTGACACAAAATTAGGGGCTTAAAATGGGTTATTTAGTCACCTGTATTTAAGCCTAAGATTGTGCAATTTTAACAAATATTGAAGAAGCAATTGCCCTTAATTGATAAGGTATACAATATATGAATGTTTTGTAGTGTGCCGCCATACTGGTACTATAGTTTCATGGTAATAAAAAAATCCTAAAAAATGAAGTGAACAATAGTAAAATGAAGCCATATATTTTATCTTGCTTGCAGTGTTATATTTCTCTCTGATAATCATGCATGATAAATGAACATTACAGGTGGAGCAATTTTTTTTCTTATTATTACACTTCACTTTGAATTTATTTTATATCCTATATGGTTTCCTCAGACAACTTCTTTCTTGTTTCAGTTGCCTGGGCGCACTGATAATGAAATAAAAAACTATTGGAACACCCGAATGAAGAGACTTCAACGTGCTGGTTTACCGCTTTACCCTCCTGACATTTGTTTGCAAGCACTAAATGAGGGTCATCAGAATCAGAATGTTAGTGAATTGAGTGGAAGTGATGCACGGAATAATGACCTATTGCAGAGAAACAATTATGATATTCCTGATGTAGTCTTTGACAATTATAAAGCCTGTCAGGGTCCTTTATCTTATGCTGCGGCTTTCCCTGATATTTCTGGGAGTGGCATCATGACTCAGGCTTTGGGATCGTCGCAGAATTACATCATCATGCCACCAACGGTTCATCAGACCAAGCGACCCCGTGAATCTGATGCCTTGTTTCCTGGTTTTCTGGGTAGAGTTTCAAGTGGACTTCCCTCATTTGATCCATCGCAGTTAGAATCTTTCAAGAAGATCTGTCGGCCATTTGGATTGGAGTTTCCATATGATCCTTACCCTAACAGCAAGAATCCGGCACCCTTTAGTGGTTCCACCCCTGGCAGCCATGCTCTGAATGGCAATATCTCTACTTCTACTTCTAAGCCTCTTTCGAAGGCTGTGAAGTTGGAGCTCCCTTCACTCCAATATCTTGAAACTGATACTAATTACTGGGGCACATGCCCTCCCCCACCACTCGAGACTATGGATGCTTATCTCCAGTCTCCTCCTGCTATGCAGGCGCAGTCTGACTGTCCTCCTCCTTGGAACAGTGGTCTCTTAGAAGAAGTAATTCATGGACCAAGTGTTAAGAATCAATCATCTGAGAAGAGTTTGAATTCCTCTGTTACACCTGCTGATCCAATTGACAATTCCTCTGTTACACCTGCTGATGCAATGGACAAGTTGACACTGGAATTACACGAGACAGAGTGGGGCGACTATGGTGACCCTATTTCTCCTTTGGGTTGTTCTGCTTCATCAGTATTCAGTGAGTGCACTCCTATTAGTGTCAGCTCTCTGGATGAGACTGCACCTGTTAAAGTGTTTCATGGTGAGCATACTTCTTTCCTTCAAATTTTTCAAAAAGTTTTATGATTGTTGCTCAAGTTATCATGCAAGCTTAGCCAGACTTATACAGGCCATTTGCTTGAAGTATTTTTTGGTGCTGGAGCCCATCATTCATTGCTCTAAATTTACCTGGTGGAACCTACTGTGGAAAAAAAAAAAAAAAAAACATCTTTATAAAAATATCCCATTCATCTGACTGTTTGACTTTCTAGAGTTTAATAATGACTTGTATAGTTGTTTCTAAACATTTCATTGGCAAAGCCTAATATGAGATGACTGGGATAGTCTGATGACTGATTGGGAGCTCTTTCCACCATGGTATCCATGGTGGGACGCCCTAAATTACTGGTCTGCATATTGGATCTAATGATATCTGGATTGTGCAGCCCTATTGTACCATGCGGCATCTGTGCATCATAGGTCTGGACCACTGAAAAGTGGGCTCCACTTTCAGATTGTTGATCCATATGTACTTCTGTTGGTTCTAGTGGTCAGGATATTGTACTTTTTTCAATAAAATAAAATAAATAATGCAAGGAAGCATACGGTTCCTGAATGATGGTTTCTTCAAGAGTTATTTAATAAAATCTTCCATGTTCAGGTGGAAGCAAGGAGGATTCTACACAGTCGGATAAACACATGAAATTTCTTAGGCCTGATGCTTTGCTTGGCTCGGATTGTCTTGAGCAAGACTCTGATTATGCAAAGGACCTGGCAGCCCTTCTGAGTGAAGATTTCTGCAATGATTACAAATATGCGGCTTCTGGGACTTCTACATTTAGTCAGGGTTGGGGACTTGGCTCATGCCCATGGAATAATATGCCTGCTGTTTGTCAAATGTCCGAACATCCTTGAGACCTTGTTTATCTTTTTCTGAAGATTTCTCACAATGAGTCAATTTAATGGGACCTGCTTCTGCTTCTTCCTTGATAAACAGTCAGCAAGGACAAGATTTTATGGCAGCATTGTAGTCATATTATTATTACGTTGTGGCTTTAATGTTTCCGAGTGCGGCTAGTCATGCTTGTACCAGAACTGAGCTCAGGCAAGATGGGAGTTGTAGGAAAATGTTAAAACTGTTGGTTTTTAGTATCATTGTAGAATAACTGCTGCGCTCTTCATGTGAAACAACAATATTGAATGGGTTTCAATTATTTGATGTGTTCCATTGCATGATTTGCCTACATTTTAGTCTTGTGTATTGATGAGAATTTTCAAAGTTGTGACCTAGTTTGCCAGTTAGTGTGCCAGTGATTTGTCCTAGGCTTGCTACTCTCTTTTTGAGTTCGTGTGTGGAGGTTTTTGATATGTTACTATTAGATCAGATATTCTCACTATTACCACATCTGGTTATTTCCAATCTGAATTTTCTTTTTGCATGCTTAGATGTTAATGCAATTTTTATAACATGTATGATTTTCAGGTATTAGGAACATGCAACATTATTTGATCTCTGTATTTTCCGTTTGAGCAAGGATTTGCAATCTAGAAAATAGAACTACTTAGATTCGGATGTTGTTTCAAGAAACCCTTTTGAGTATCTTGTGCATTTGGTCATATTCTACAACAATTTGCCATTCTGATCATTGGCATTAACAACATTATCATCTTAGTGTTCTCAATCTAGGGTTGGCCTAAAGATTTGCTATAGACCAGAAACCCCAACTATAGAATATGAAGACAGATTTAAACCGAAGGCCGGTGGAGTTCTCTGTAAGCTGTGAAAATCAATTGGTTTGTTACTACAGACTTGTTAATCCTTAACCATGTGTCAAATGTTCTTATTGTTCTTATCACTTATCAGAACCTTAGTTTTGGCCTGAAGATTTGCAAGACCAGAAACCCTTTAGGTGGAAGTTATTGTACCGTCAAATAATATGACTTTAGCCTTGAGCCGTTCATGCTCCATTCTGCTGTTTCATATCACCTGGCTTATGAAGTCTAAAAATTTACTCTTATAGTGTTTTGAAACAGATTTCCTTAACCCAGAACAGATCTAGTGATCATTTGTTGGTTATTCAGACCAATCGCAGGCAACTTAATTTCTACCATTCTATCCTCTAAATAAATTTGATTTTAGTGCTCTAATGTTGAAAATTGGATATTATGGATTTGTAGGTGATGAAGTGCCATAAGAGGAATCCTAGTGACAGTAGGAGGCACCATGTAACAGACCCACATTTAGTGAGACTCTAGATTAGGTTTCCTGGTTTTGGTCTGGCTTTGAGCAACATGTGTGGTTTCAGTCACACTCAACCGAAAATGTACTTGTACGGTTGTACCCAACAAAATTGACTTTGTTTGCAAAGGCCGAAGAGATTAGGCAATGATGTATGACCAGTCACTACATTGTTTGGTTGAGTTGTAAAAACAATATCATATCAAAAGTTAAAGTGAATTGAAGTGAATTCAGACAAGAATTGACAAAGGTCATATCAAAAGTACATAATTTCAACATTCCCTCCATCTTTAAAAAAAAAAAGTAAAAAAAGCAACCTTCTTTTTCCACTAAAAGACAAAAAAACTCCACTTTTTTGTAAAAAAAGTAAAAAAGATTTTATACCAAATAACTAAAAACAAAACATCATCAAAACACCTTATATTTTATTTTCTTTTGATTTGATGCTTCACCTCACCTCACCTCACCTCACTTCACTACACATTCAAACACGCCTAAGAGAATTCCACTTTTTGGTTGAGTTTAACATAGATTAAACGACCTTCCGTAGCAAAAAGAAATGGGCATGGACCGGAGTGATGAGTTTTCATTCCTGAAGACTGTCCCGATGAGTTACATCTCTCATCTGTTCAATCCAGTATCTTCCTTTTCCTGCCCCTGTTTGTTTTCTGTAATTGAATTTCTGAAATTGTGTTTTTATAAGTGTATCGAAGGTGAAGATAAAAATAAAAAATAAAAAAAAAATCATAGTCAAATGACCTCCACTAAAATGGGAATCCAATCAAGGGAAAATTGAAAATGATTATTCATTTTCAAATCCCAAGGAAAGTCAAGGTCCCACCTCTTTAAAAATAATAGAACTCATTTGATCATAAATTCATATGTATTTATTTCCTACGTATTCTATGCAAACAAATGGATATAGTAAAAAAAATCTCTATTGGTCTCAAACTATAGCTCAGCTAGTTGCAACATTAGTTTGTGAGTGGAAGAGTAGGGTGGGTGGGTTCAAGTCCCAAACGTAGGAAAAAAGACATTTACCAAAATAAACTAGAAGAAAGACGATTCCTATGAAGCATCTTAACAGATGGCTTCTGTTACCTCATTTAATTAAGCTTGAAGAGGTCCCTTCCAAGCATATTGGCAATTGGAAGAGGATCCATTTGGGCGCAGTAGCATTGTGGTGCATCTTAACAGATTTTATCATTTTAAATCAAGGAAGGAAAATGACACCTTACTCGAGTGAAAAGAAGCGGTCGTTCTCACATGGGTGCTCCGCGATCAAACCTTGGTATGCCACATTTTCCCACTTGTGTACGCTCTCTTTCCACTTATGTGGACTTTCTTCCCACATGTGCAAATTTCTTTTACACATGGGTATTTGTTCGGACTTTCTCTTGGTCGGCTAAAAAAAATAGAAAGAAATATTTGATTACTATTTATTAAAATAATATCCTTTAATCTATGTGTTTCTAAAATAGACTCTTTCGTCGTGAGTTGACAAAGGGAAAAAAATATTAGTTTCCATTTCTCAATCCATCAAGTACCAATCCTGTATCTTTATTACTATTTTAATATTATAAGTTAGTCAGTTAGTGAGACTCCTTTTCTATTTAAGCTTTTTAATTGTCTTTTGATATGATTCTAATCTTGCAATCATTTTGTTTAAAATATAATTTAAAACATTATTATTTTATCAAATGATCAATGTTCAAAGTCACCTTGAGATCAACTTCTTTTGAAACAAAATTTGAAGATATAACATATGAAGATGCTTATTTTGAATAGCTCACATTTTCTACAAGTGGGACAATCACTCTTAACTCAGGATTTAAATGAGTCAAAAAGAGGATCCAGCCATGGTTCCAAGTTTTATATCACCAACTTGCAGCAACTTGTGTTTGTGTGAGACACATTTTGAGGACTGTTCTCTGAGATTGACAGATGGCAGTACATCATGTGACATCGCATCTGTTTAGCTCCAAGGAAGTTTCCTAGAAGGAATAAGGACATTAATGCATTCAAATTCTCAATTGACTGATACGTGTCCCTGGGCCCATTTAATCAAGTAGGTCGGTACCTGTACTAGCAGAATTTAAATTTTCAATATTCTAATTTATTCTCAAATTGAATAAACGGACTCAAAGACTCTTGACCAAAACTTACATCCATAAGTAAACTAAACTAAGTGATGAGTTGGTAGCACCACACTAACTACGAATCGGTAGATAACATTAATAAAAGGGTTGAACGAGTAGTAAGGACCACGTTAGAAGTCTTAGTAGTAATTCGATTCTTCATTTTTTAAAAATAGAAAATTGAGTCTATTAATGCTATCATTTAGGGGCAAAAGAGGTTTTATTCGCCTTCTCTATGTGTCGGGAGAAAACAGCTGTACTCCATGAGAAAAAAAAATGTTTTTTTTTTTGAACCTATGTACTCGGGCCCAGGGACCCATAAGTAGATCATCCTTTTCTGCATTGGGTGTTGATATATACACCCACCCTATATAAAGGGTGGGTGTACGGCCCTAAGAGTTTCATGACACTCACACTCATTTAAAGTGACTCCCACCACGTCACACCCATTTAACTTGGTCTTGTCATGCTTCTATCACATCCTGCACAGAGTCCAACTCCACCACACCTTTGTCAAAGTCAAACACCTCTCCTCCGTCGAGACCAATTCCACCAAAGCGATGAACGTCTCTCTCTCCCCACCTACATATGCAGACAAACCGTCGCAGCCGAGACAGAGAGAGAAGAAGAGCAGCAGCAGCTGCCTTACAAGACCACATCAATAAAAAAGACTATTAAACACCGCTAAAAACTCAAAATATCTGGCCGAGAACCGATCGCAGGCGATAGAACGGGAGGAATCCAACGATCTGGCCGGCGGAATCGAGGCGGCACACAAGCTAATCATGCGGTGGGACTCGACGGCGTCGGAGGAGGCCAGAGAACGCATGATCTTTGACGGGGACCACCGGGAGGTGGACCGGTACTTACGCGCTGTCGATGAAATCCGGCGCTCTGTCTCCGCCGATTCCGATCCGAGCGGCGCGATCCAGATTGCCATGGCTCGTCTGGAAGACGAATTCCGCCACATACTCATGACGCATAGTAGTCCGGTTGGGGCAGACGCGATTTCCGACCACCTGAACTCGCTTTCCATCTCCTCCAGCAGCAGATCCGGCGAATTCGTCGTCTATGAGGAAGACAACAGTTATCAAGATGAGGAAGATCCGAGAAGGTTCCAGGAGCTGGAAATCGGTCGGAGGAGCAGCTGCAGCCGTCGATCGTCGACGACCAGCATCGGTGAGGTCGATCTGGTGCCGTCTGATGCGATCTGCGACCTCCGCAGCATCACCGGGCGGATGATCGCCGCCGGATATCTGCGAGAGTGCATCCAGGTCACTGAAATCGGTGATCTACACAAACTCCATTTCACCCCCAGTCAATCCATCCCATCCCATCCCATCCTATCCACCCTAGAAGTTAGGGTGGGTTTAAATAGCAAATAGGGTGGGTGCAATTAGAACGAGCCTTCTGCATTTAAGTGAAGGGTCCTTTGGGTATTAGGAGTTAGGACTCCCCACAAATACTGGACACATCATCTGTAGAAAACTGAGATCTTGACTTTGGAATTATAAATGCAGTCAACAACCGTACAGGTAGTACGGCAAGTGGAACCACTTGGTGGGGTCAAGTGCTCGTGTACTTGGTACAGCCTCCAATTTGGACCAACGGATATACCACGTGCTATCGCGTCATCTTGTCCATAGATTCTTTATTCTTCTCATCAAATTGCCAATTTTTTACAGCCGGCTCCACATCATCTCATTGTATATGCTGTTGATTTTGAGATTTTTTCCCCTCATAAGGAGCATTTTAAGAATATAAGAGCATGTTTGTGTGAGCTGATTTTTAGAAAGAACAATAGTATTGTTTTCATGGTAATCTATGTTTTATTGTTTGGTGCAGTGGAACTCTCCATTGAAATCTCAATTTTTGAGATTTAATTTTTGGATGAAATAGGATTTGTTTTCTCGTAAGAGAAAACACGTTTTTTTTTTTTTCTGCATCACACAAATATTATATTGAAATATAAATTTTTATATTTTGAGAATTTATTTACTTTTTTTTTTTTAAGAAACTCATTTTGTATTTACTCTAAATCTTTTCATGGTCATAGAAAATGAAATAATTACATATACAACAAAATCAGGTTTTTAAGCCTCATGGTGTAACTAGGAAGGATATTAGTTGCCTTTCCCTTTCTTTTTTTCTAAATCAAATCATGCTTGTTATCTATAACAGGGAATCCATCTCTCCTCTTCCTCTTGAGTGCTAAGATGATGATGGGCAAGATTAGCCTTTTATTGTCCTTTCTACTTTTTCTTTTTAAACTCTATACTTCTTATTTTTGACAATTTCACATGTATATCCATAAAAATATATAGATAATAGCAATGTGGTAATTTTGAACTCCTCATATTGTTAAATCCTTTCTCAAAAACTCCATGAAACGTTTGTTGCATCATATGGTCATATGTACAGGGGATATGATTCTTCTGCTTTAAGGGGAAAAAAAAAAACCTCTACCTGCTTCCAATTTTCCAATTACTTTAATGTGCAAGCACTTCCTAGATTTCCTCTGCCTTTTTTTTTTTGGGCTATCAGAAAGTTCGGACTGAAGTAATTCCTCCGGGCTCAAAGGGAAGTCGGGTAAATTTCTTTATAACTCAAGTGTGGTAGTGTAGTTTCGAACTTAAGTGCAAATCATTGATTCTAGGCCAACTAAATTACCCCAGTATGATAATACAGTTTCGAACCTAGATTTCCTCCGCTCTTAAAATTGTCAAGGATCCATTCTCCTATGTCTAACTATAAACAAATAAATCATAATAACCTTCCTTCAGTAAGACCAAGGCACACTTCATATATATGATCTTCAAATTTGAACATAAATTAAAATTTTGATCATTTGGGGTTGCTTGACATGACTATACAAAGCACTATGAATTATGATGTAATTTTCAGAAAGTTAAGCAGGGCTCAGGTTCTTTCCACATTTGTTTAGTCTTTTGGCCAAAATAGAGACCAGCATCCTAAATTCTAAGAGCACTGCTTAAATTTAAACTCTAGTTACTAAAAAGAAACGTGTAGGGGAGCGCACTGCCTGGATCGTAGCTCGTGGGCATACCGGTGGCGTGGGGCCTGACCCCTCCAGGATGGCCCCTATCCCGCCCGGATCATTGCCCGTGGGTGTAACCGGTAGGGCCTACTTAGGAGGGGTCGGGCCCCACGCCACCGGTACGCCCACGGGATACGATCCGAGCGGTGCTCTGCGGTTCGCTCCCCTACAAAACCCTTAAAATAAACCCCAAAACAAACTAAAAGAAGAAGAAGAAGAAGAAGAAGAAGAAGAAGAAGGAAGAAACACTAAAAGTGTAAAGAGGGTTTCTGTGAAACACTCAAGACAAACACATCTTATATTTACCAGCTGAGAACAACAAAACATAATGAACCCCAATTACACCGACATTTTACACAGAAACCCCAAAAAAAACCCATCCAAACATGGGAAAAAGTATAAAAGTTGGGAATCTTCTTGTTACATTGCATGATGCCACGACTCCAGAGTCGGGAAAATACGAAAATCCCCACTATCGAAACCTGCAGACGAGCCCGAGCCCGAGCCCTTATCCTGGCCCACAATCTCCTGACTGGGCCCCACCACAACATCACGGCCCAACAAGAAGGCTGACGTGTCCAGCGTAGCAAGCCCTACCCGCACTCGCTTCGCATCCACAGCCCTCTGCGGCTCCGGCTTCACCACCGGCACGTGCGAGCACTCGACGAGCCGCGCTCCCGTCACCTTCTGCACCATCTCCCTGAAGTTCGCCGGGTCCGCCGTGATGTAGGTGGTCGGAGAACGCTTCGCCGCCCGCGACTTCCTCTTCCCGATCTTCCCCGCCGGTATCGTGTTCAGGGCCCGTTTCGGCGCCGATTCGGGATCGGAGCTTGAACCGGGCACCGATTCGGGCTTTGTGGCCGGGACGTAGGAGTAGTAGTTGGAGACGGTAGCGGTTTCGGGCTCATGCCTGCCGAGGGACTGCCGCAGAGCTTTCGTGAGTGCGTCTGTGTCGCGTGCGAAGGCGTCCGAGAACAGCGTGCCGGAGAGGGCGGAGGTAACGGCCCACGATTCGAGGCTCGCCAGGTTATCAGAAAACGCCATTTCAATCAGAGAGAGAGAGAGAGAAAGCTACGATCTTTTCAACGATTGGGAATTTCGGAACGTTTCGGTTACATGATCCGAATCGTTATCTGTGCCTGCGGCAGCTTAGAGGAGATCAGACTGAGGGAGCTGTCGATCATTGGAGCGCATTAAATAGAGGCCGTGACTGGTGAGAGAAACCGCGTATTCGGCCGTACACGTGTCGCCTTTTGATGTACGGTCGAACCGCGGTTGGGGACTGACTAAACCAGGTTAATCTGGTGGGTTAGAGTCGATTTCAGGTTGGTTATCTTGAGCGATGGAGACGTTGAGGGTCAAGAGTCATCATCTGGTGCGACCGCGAGTTACGGGCCACCTGGTCCAACTTTTTTTTTTTTTTAATGAGGATCTCAAGTTAATTGATCGACGTGGGTCCATCTTTATATGATCAAATTTATTTATGTTATTAATTTTAATAAAATATTATTTTATTTAGTGAGATTATACACCAGGCGAATTAAGATTCTTATTTGAAGGGACGGACAATAATCATAATATTATTTTTGTTATGAGGTGCTTAATTTTATAGTTCCAATTATTGATTGGATTTAAATAAAGGCCTAATACTTTTCCACCGTTTGACGGAGGCAACTGCCCGCAAAACCCAATATGTGGGGAAGCGGATCCTCTGTTTGCTCCAAACAGGGGATCCCATTTTGGACCAATAAAGGGGATCCACATCTCCAAGGAAATTTTTTTTTTTTTTTAAGTTAGAGGAGAGGGAGAGGGGGAGATGTCATATGTGGCACCCCCTGGGTGGTCCAAACAGGGTTTCCCTGTTTGGACTACACAGGTGATCCGCTTCCAATATGTGGGTTTGCCCCTTGGGTATCGTGCATATGAAATACAAATAATTCAAAATAAGGTTTTAGTATTAATTTTATGATGAATATTCTTCCACTCTAATTAGAGTTTGAATTAGGCCGAAGAATGAGTATTTTTGCAATTTAGATGCTTGAATTTGAGTCTGCATCCAACATGGACTTGGAGCTCGGTCCAAGTCTGCCCCTTTGGAAAACGGGCAGGCCAAGTCTCAGTTTGAAGTCCGTTGGTTTGTTAGGACTTGGATTCCTTAATTCTAGCACAAACTATGTAGAACTTACAAGGAAGAAAGAGAAAAGAATAATAAAATTCCTTCATAGTTGGTCTATGCTTGTTTGTCTTTGTTATTATTAATTTATTGAATATGTATGCATGCATTAGAACTTAATAAGAAACCAACAGGCATTTGACTCTAGGTCCGCATAAATGGACTCTGAACTTGTGACCCATATGCTTTTTGACATCTTTTTAATAAGTTGGAGGAAATTTTGAATTAAAGTGCTACTAATGTGACCCATTATATGAAAAATTAATGATGTCTTTATTTGATTTTTACTATTCTAATAAAGTGCCAATGTACTGATCTAAAACCTGCCAATTTGAATCTACCGTTGTATTTGCTAATAACCATGGTTTTACTAAACCATTAACTTTACTGAGTAGGAAACATGAGAATCTCTCAAATATCATTTTCCACGTTTTCTGCCTCTTTCTTTTCAACAACCACTAAAACGAAACTTCCTAGCTCTTTAAACACATAGTTGGAGATTCCTACCTTTTCTTTTTACCCAAGAAAAGAAAGAATAAAGGGGAACTACTCAAATGGTAGCTGGGGCATCTGTTGTGGGCCTATCTCATTTCAAATGTTATAAATCATTTTGAAAAGATGGTCCAACCACATTGGAATTTTCACCAGCCAAAACAGGGAAATGGTTCACTCAATGACTCCACAATTGAGCCAGACAGGTAAAAAGAGTCGAGACACCAATGGGAGAGTCCTGGTTTGGTGAGACACTGAACGGATTACAGTCCGCTACATCACCATGTGCAACCCTATTGATTGGTTCACTTACGATCACTAAAGGTAAAACTCCTTCAAAAGATCCTGACCCCCATGGGGGATCTTGTCGATGGGCCCATTCATGAATGTACTACCAATAGGTGAGGATGATGGAGGGCCATCAAGAAGATATAACCTTTTTTTTTTTTTTTTTTGCTATTGGAAGATTCTCATTAGGGCTGGACTAATCTCTTCGAGCCCAGAGGGAAGCCGGGTAAACTCTCCTGTAGCCCATGTATGGTAATGCAATTTTGAACTTATAACTTTTGGGTACAAACCGTGGTTCTAGGCCAACTGAGTTATCTATTCGGATTTTAATATGGATGTAAATGGGTATCCGATTCTCCGATTACCCGGAAGTTCTGATTCGTTAAAAACCGGGTCTGGATCCTTATTTAGGCTCTGATAAGTAAATGGGTCTGGTTCCGGTTCTACCTTAGTTCCGATTCGTAGACCTGAAACATGACATAGTACCTCAATTTTCGAAAATCTCTACTAAAAATTACATTTTTTAAATATTATTCTCTACTTAAAACCGAACCCGATTTCAAACCCGTCCCATATATGACTCTGGTTCCGGAGCCAAAGAACTGGTTTCGAAACAGTTTTAGGTTCGAATTCAATTTCACCTTTTCCTTAAACCGATCCGTTTACCACCTTACATTAGATTTCAAGAAGATAGAACCTATGAATGTTTGGGGGGGTGGGTGGGTGGGTGTTAGGGGAAAGCATATTGTGGGCAAATGTCCTTTCGAGACGGCAATTGATATTCTCAGCGCATACGTAATGCGGCTAATGCGTCATGATCCACAGCAGCTTGCTTTAACGTGATGATGTCAGGTCTACGTTTTGCCGAGTTGGATGGTATTGACTTGCTTGTTGACGAGGATAAGCCGAGAGGCCACGCACATGGAGGACTAGATGAAGATGAGCATGAGCTGATTGGGTCCATTTCTTTGGAGGTATTAGGGGGAATTCCTGACTGCAATGAAATCTGCTGGAATTCTCAGTTGTGTGTTTGAAAAGTGAGAATTCTGAATCAGCTCAGTGAAATGTCACTTCTCAGGAGTAGCATTATAAGAATTTCAGTTTTCAAACTATGCTACGTTATATTTGAGCGTTTGCCGGGGAAACTAGTAAAACCTGAGTTCTCCAACTTTTTAGGTTCTGTTTGGGAACTTTACACATAGGATGACGGGGACAAATAGATTATTCCGCATGTACGGTCCCACCAACCCAATCTAGTAAAAAAAAAAAAATTTAATTAAATAATAAAAAACCCTAAATGTGACATTAGGGGAGGAGGGGTGGTTAAGAAAGGGAGAGCATTCCACACAAAAGGTGAATCATAGAAGCTAGATAAACATGCTCATGAAAACCTTCTAAATTATGAGTAATTGTGACTTATAAAATTCAATCTAATTGAAATTAAAGACCCCACTTATAAAATTTATTCCATTCGTGGTCACCGTGCAACAAAGGTAACAGAGGATCCGGACTCTTCCAAGGAGGACTTTGATATCTCTTTACCAGTTAAATAGTTTATAAACCATATTTGAGTGGTCTATAGGGTTGATACAAAAACCCACAAACCCACAACATGAGGTGCCAAGGCCAGAGGATATGGTACCGTCCCCTCCCATTATTCTTAAAGTTCATTTTCACTTTTGGCCACCCAAGCACAGAGTCTTTGTTGGACCAATGCCACAAAACTTAAGACATGTTTTTTTAGTGCATTTTTTTAGGGAAGGGAAAAATATTTAATTTTCTACGGATCTCATTTTCCATCATATGGTGCAGACAATTTTATGTGAGGAAAAACAACTTTTATTGGCTTGATTTTCTTTGAGCATGCAAAGAGGCCTTTTCCGAGGTAGGGAGAAGGAATAGTAGGGTACAAGAGAGATGAAGTATTCCATGGGGAAGTGAAAGTTTAAGGACTTTAATTTCTAAAGACGCTGCACAAATGTACAAAGTGGCACGGATGTTAGAAGCTTTCTAGTAAAATCTATTTTGTTTTATTGAATTCTTTTGGGACTTGAAGCATACCAAACACCAAGTACTAATTTTACAAAATACAAAAGTACTTGACAAACCATTCCAAAAATTTTCCATAGAAGATCTGGAGGTGCTTTAAGAAAAGAGTCCGAATCCTTGAGTCAATTATTTAGAGAATTTTTGAGTTGAAAAGAGGGGGTAACAGTATGCTTATTAAGAATCCAAGCCATTCAAATGAACACACCCTTATCATGGTTGGGATGTGTCTAAATCTTACTCAAAATACTATATTCAAAATGAGCCCGAATATCGTTAACACTTCTCTTTATTTTTTAAACGGAAAGTTCCGGGATCCAGTGGTTTTGAGGGGGGACCGGACCAGAATTCGGTCCCTCCAATATGTCCACATAGCACCGCTGTTTTTTAAAAGAAATGACAGCCAAAAGCAAGATGCTGAGAAGACATAACAAATCAAGATATAACATCAGTAACAGTTCTAGCCCCCAGTGGGGTCCGAAACCATGATACAAAATCATGGCTCCGAGTTGCTAACCAAAAGATGGTAATCACTGATACAATTAGTAGTAGCTGTTGCCCTATTCCACATTATAGTTTATTATATTGTAAGTCTTTGGTCAAAGGCTCACTGCCATAGGCCATAGCTAGGTCACATGACACATGACTTTTGAGCCCCCGTCTAACTCAGTTTAGTAGATTGAAGGTCAGCACTTTTTAATTGAGACTAACAAAGTTTAGTATATTTTTTTATTCACATTGACTAATAAAGATTAGCTTTCAATTTAATAAAAACAAAGATTAGTTTTCAAATGACCTGACTGACAAATATTAGTCTTTTAGTAACACCCACTACCTTATCTTGGTGGGTCACAGCCCAAAAAGCATAATACATTGAACAACACTGAAGTTCAGTTAGCCCATTCCACACGGTGGTCTAATAATAAAATGCAATTTCATTTGGATATGATCTAGATATCGTGGGCTGGACTCAGTCTCCATGGGCCTGGTTAGACCCAATGAGGATTTGGGCCCTGAATTTGAGCCCGGGTGGACCATAGGAACTTCATATGGGTCCATCAAATAAGTGTTTTCGGAGGCCCGAATCTCTTTAGAGAAAAGATTGAGCCCGAGAAGGACTTGAGTCCAACAAGAGTTTAACTTACCATCTGGTTCAGTATGACAATGGTCTCAAACCTAGAGTGAAGCCCCGGTCTGCCATGTTGGGTATGTAGGACAGCAAGGCTTAGTTGTTATTGGATTTGGGCTCTGGAGAGTCTGGACCAAACTCAGGTCCATAGACAGCCCCAATAGTAGGTCAAGCGTATATAAAACTAGACTAATGTAATACAATTGAATAAGTACTTCTCTTACATTAATGCGGACTTTATCGGATATTATTCTATGATGCCCAGATACGGCTAGGATACGCTATAAATACGGCAAGGACAAGGATTTTACACATAAAAAGTGAACGACGCGATATGTTGCCCATTTCAAAGTATCCGTGCATTATAGGTTACATTGCTTTAGTGGTATTTTACAGGCAGTAAAAGAAATGCTTACATTTTTCAGGGGATGGAAATGGAAGTGGTTATTCTACAACTGGCTTAGAAACTAATAATCTGAGGATATCATCTCTGACCATTCTTTTGGGCTACAATTGACTGTTCCTTCTTTGAAGAAAATTAGTGTTCTCAATCACAAGAGGTTCAGAGGTCTGAAACTTCTCTTGGTTATGTTGCACATGTAAGTTGTTTTCTTATGATTTAGCTTTAAACCATGGTAGTTTGAATTCAGCTATTTCTAGACAGCAAATCTGATAGTTTTTTTCCATATGATTTTATGGTGCTTTTTGGTTAAATCATTATACTGCGCTCTTGTTTGTGATTCAATGTGGCCAAGGTGTTGTGGGCTTTATGGTCAAGGACTGCCCAAATTTATCGCTTTTGGGTGGATGACCCTCCATGATAGATTCTTACTTTGGACTATGTCAATGTTCACCAGTGTATTTTGTTTAAATGGATATAATATGTGCCCCAATGATGCCGAGTCCATATTGTTGGTAAAGTAAAGTCTCACATCCCACATCGCCACCTAAGTAATGCATTTGGGAAGGCTTCATATATCTGTTTGGGTCTTCCACTTACCAACTTAAGCTTTTGAGTTGGTACATGGTATCTTACAAGGTATTTCGATTCTTTGGATTACTATCTTATTTTAAGGGCGTTTTAAATTTGGACTCACACCTACCTAGTCCATTCATTTTGTGTTATTTTTATAATATTGAGTTTTAGTTATGTTTTAAGTTAGATATTTAATCTTGTCGATCAATATGTTTTGAATGGTCTAGATTAGTTCTAGGGCTACATCTTTTCCTATATATTGATGTAAAGCTGAGTTGGAATGTTGGTTGGTAATGAAATTAAATTTTGAGTGTTTTTTAGATCCTCCCAAGTTCTCTTGGGGTTCTCTCTAAGATTTCTTTGATTCCTACATTGCGGTTTGGCGTGAGGTCAATTTTCTTTCCTTTTATCTCTCCATCTCTATCCTTGCCCGCCCTACATCTCCCCTCTGTTCCGCATTAATGCTCCCGTAGGAGTGTGTGCATATGAGAAAATTCTCTGCATACTAAGAGGATAGTTTGATTTGTTGTCGAAAAAACTATTAATTGGTTTCTCTTTTTATTTCTGAGAGTAGATCAACCTTTTCTTTTGGGCTTACTCTATGTTTCAAGTTGGGGTTTAAGATTCCATGCCAATTGCATACCAATGGAAAATGCAGCAAATAATTGATAACCTATTTTTGAATAGTGCAGCTACAATATTTTATATGAAATGAAGGGATAATTAGTGAAATAAGATGGAAGACGAGCAACCTTGAGTTTGTTAGAATTTCAGTGTTGGCTAAATTAATGGGTTGGACAAAACTCTGGGTCTTTTGAGTTGTAATTTTTTTATTTAGAAAAGGACTATGAAGATAGAAGATTGGAACGACTTTGAAGATAGAAGATTGGAAGGACTCAAAAGAAGAAAGTCTGAAAGAATTAGAAGAAGTCTGCTGGAGAAAATATGCTGAATTTCCCGATCAATGCAAAGAGGGGTCCACTTGAGCGACCTTCCAATCCGCTCAAGCAAACAGAGTCAGAATAGCCAGCACTGAAACAGAACCTCATCCGCTCGAGCGGATGGTGGGTCTGCTCGAGCGGACAAGGCGCAGAGAGCCCTACGAAAATTAGAAAGAGATTTCTAATTGTGCCAAAACTGCTTGTTTTAGACCTAATCAAGTTAGGCAACCTTAAGCACGACCTAAGGGCTATTTAAAGGACTCAAGGGCTATTTCAAAGATAAGACCCTCACCTCTCAAAGTTCTGAATTAGATATTGTCATTGAGAGAATTCTTTTCCAGAGATTTATTAAGGAGTTGTGCTGACAAGTTCTCTAGAGCCAGTTCTTCTGCATCCTTTGTAGAGATTATCTTCTTACGAGAAGACTTGAGGAGTCAAGCGCTGGATTGAATCTGTTGCAATCAACGGTGTGAAGTCGTTGAAGCGTGAAGCGACACAAGGTAACTTCAGTCCTTGGGTAGGGGATATTTGGGGAAGAGATCTGAGTTTCTTGTAATTGCGAGATTCATAGTGTTTGATTTGATCCAGTTCGGATCGGTGGTTTTTCACCTAGTTAGGGTTTTCCACCTTAAATTTGGTGTCGTTGTAATGTGTGCTTGTTAATTTATTTTCCGCTGCATATTGTTTATTTCTGCACACTATTGGGTTGATTGTTTGAGTAGATCAATCTAGAGATCGCAGACCCCATTAAATATTCTTTTGCAGAGTTGTAAAGGGAAGGAATCATGAGGCAAGATTTAGTAACTAGTTTATGAGACAAATAGGAAATCTTAATGTGGCACTGAAGAAAGCTTTGATGGTGAAATTTGAAAACTGCAGGAACACACCATAGTGCACTAATTCATTCATTTTCCTTATGGCGCGGTAGCCTCTGTCAACTGTGATGCCTAGATACATGGATATGGATGATGACACACCATGGATATGGTGAGGTCCGCGAGGACATGGTTTCCACATAAAAATGAAATATTCTAGACAATATGATAGGAACACTGCCTCATCACCATTGAAAAATCATATCCCATCAACTTGGGGTTGGCTAAAAGAATTCTACTCCAACTCAATGCTTTGAATACATTGCCTATTTGTGATAAATATGCGATTTCTTGGAGCTAATCACAGAGACTAAGTGCAAGGCATTTGTTAGCGACTCATTTACATTTATATTAAGAAAAACAAATGCACACATATCTAATCCTTCTTTTCATGAGCATAATGTAGGTAGATTTCAAAGGACCTATTTACTCACAGTGCCTCATCCCCTCTCCTTATTCTTGCTGCCATAGTGTTTGGTACTTGAATATGTCCAATAATCCAGTTGGAACACCTGCCTAATAGATCTGACAAAACATGATTTTGGAATGTTGGTGAAGGAGCTCCTTGCAACTGTTGTCTATCTGGTTCCTTGAAGCCTAACTTGTGAATGCTTTGGTTTCAAGAAAGCAAATAGATCATTATACAAATGGCTGTTTACAAAGTTTGCTTATAAATAAATGTCAACTTTACCACTTCAGGATTTTCAAAATTAGCAGAGTGTGGTCTTTCTGACAGGTTGGAATCATCAATCACTGCCCAACACAGATCTTATATTGAATTAGTTGAGCATCTCGCCATAAAGGACTTGATATTGACTTCTAGTTTTTGATCTTTTCTTTTTGTAACTTTTACTGTCACTTGGAATAGAACCTTCGGAACTTTTTGATGTGATCGATGATCTTGTAGAGAAGGTCTTTGTTGAAGATACTGCTGAAAAGGCATCACTCCGGCTACTGATTGAAGATACTATTGTACGACTTCCACTCGTTGTAGACTCTGCTGAACTCAGCCTACCCTTTGCAAGTGTTTCGTTGTCTGCTTGTGAATCACTGTACTCTGGCATGCTACTGACGGAGTACGCTGGAGAGAAGTCTTCAAAGCCAGTAACTGTTTCTCCTTTCATTATGCGTTCTAATGCTTGGACAACCTGAAGCAATAAGGTAAAATGGAAAAGGTAGTGTTTGACCATTAGTAAAAAAGAAAAGGTAAATGAATATGTTGGTTAGTTATTTTTTTTTCTCCAAAAAACTGTACTCCTTTATTTTGTGATTCAAATTTGGCAGTTCATCTATTTATAATCTTCCATTTGTCCCTTTCTCTGTAATCCAGTTTAAGATGTATATTTCCCTTTATCAAAGTATCTACTACTAGGAATAGAATTAGTCCTTTTCCCCAGTGTCAGAGTGTCCATGTTTATAGGTCATCAGAAGTTTTCACCTGTGATTATGTGACTGTACAACACAGCATTCTTGCATTTGGCATTAGACTTCAAATCATGTAATATTCAAACCGAATAACTTGAAAATATAAACAATGTATGCATCTCTTCCATGCATGAGAGCATTTGGGGGGCATTTAGGGGTAGCATCAATAGGTGACAAATTAAAAGAGACTCGTTTGAGATGGTTTGGACATATCCAACACAGGCCGACATTGGTGCTTGTGAGGAAAAGTTTTTCTATGTAGCTGTATGGCCCTGGCCCCTCAAGGAAAAGGTGTAGGCCAAAGGGGATATGAATGGAAGTAGTAATGATAGATCTAAAGAGTTGCAACCTATCCAATGATTTGCTCCAGTATAGACTAGAATGGAGAAATAGAATTCATGTAGATGATCCTAACTTTGTTGGGACAAGTTGTTGATGATGATGCATCTTTCCCATAAAAGGTTTAGGATATAAAACATTGGGAATACTGGAGTTCTTGAAACCATTCATTTGATTGTTATCATTTCCTAACCATGGGAATAATGGAGTCACAGTCTGTTTCTTGATGTCGCTTTCGGCAGGGAATAATTGTTGTTACTTGACTGGGCACCTAACTTCTAAATTTAAATTTAGTAGGAACTCCCTTAGTGTTTATCTTTTTCTGTTGCTTTTTCGGCAGCTTCTTGTGTAGAGAGATGTTGAGACATACCTTGTCCATGGATAGCCTTTTGTCAGGATCTTGCATAAGACATTTTTCAGCCACCCGAACCATCCAAAAGAGCTGAAGGACATCTTGTGAGTCTAAAATCCTAGAGTCAATCAAGTCTGGGTACTTTTTTTCCTTCAAAAGTGGTCTTGCCTGTAGTATAGAAGTAGAGAACTGAAAATAAGTCTACGCCAATAAAAGAAAAATCAACTTACCTCTCTCTTTATCATGTACCATGATTTTGGAGGAATTGCCGTTACCAAAAGGCTGTTGATAGAATGAAAGAACAAATGTTGAAATCATTACCCATCCTACAAGGCTTTCTTCATTAAGTGTCTTGTCCATTGGTGTCCGACCGGTGATCAGCTCTAATAGAACCATTCCAAAGGAATATACATCTGTCTTAGTTGAAGCCTTCCCACTTTCTGCATATTCAGGTGCCACGTACCCAAAAGTTCCAACAACCTTAGTATCCGAGGAGTGATCTGACCCTTCATGTTGAGTTCTTGCCAGCCCAAAATCTCCAAGCTAAGATGTTCAGCAATCAAAATAAAATCAGTGTAAAGCTTTCAGATGTTTTGTATGCTTTGAGCTTCAATAGTTTCAGGTCAATACCATTGGTTCATAATTGTGGGTTACAAGAATGTTGTTTGGCCTCATGTCTCTGTGGATAATGTTTTTTCCATGCAGATAATTCAAGCCTCTTGCTGCTCCTAGTGCTATTTTCATCCTATCCACCCAACTCAAAGTTCTAGGGTTGTCTCCTGTATCATTTCAAGAAATTGTTCTGTGATTAGCCTTTCAACCTGCAAGCTAGCATTGATGGTTAAGTCCAAAAAAAGAGTAGCCTTGAGGATTGAGGCATGAGCCTTCATTTGTAAAAGACTATAAAGTATAAACTTTACATTTATAATGAAGACAGTAGGGGAAAACATGGAAATTGTTTATTTAAATGACAAGTAAAATACCACTTGAAGATGGAGAAATTTGTGATAACAAAATGCTGTAACTGATGAAACTCATTGAAGTATTACCATCATCATCTTATAAAATCTAAATATGTATGGGGTTGTGATTTCACCATTTCTTTCATGTGACTGTTTGGTATAGGAAACTAGGATTCACATTTTATATGGCAGATAGCATAGTGTTAAATAATTGTAGGTGGATGTAAAAGTTGAATGTAAAAGTGAAAAAAAAAAGTCAGGGGGATTTTGGGCCATTTTTCTGGACTTAAAAGTTACATTTGGGATGGTTAATATTGTTCTAATTTCTGCCCCTCAGTTATATCTGGGATGATCTAGTTGGTTTGAGCATATATATTCTGGAGAGGGGGATAATTGTCTTCCTAGTTTAGATTTTTGGCCCAAGCAAGTCAAGCACTCTCTTTAACACTGTGGCATGTAAGATAAGTTCCCTGGTAGCTTGTTGAGGGCTTGACTGCTTCATATGGTCTATATTTTTACATGGTCTAGCAGTCTTCTTTGGAATGTACCCTTGTATCAGTTCATGCCTTCCTTCCTTCTAACTCAATTATGACTATAAATAAATATAGAGTTCCAATTTGGTAATGTTTTATATTAGGATTTTTGGGAGAAGAATAGAAAAGAAATAATGAAATCAGCTCCCAAATTGGATCTTTCTAGGTCTTTAATGCAAATGCCTAATAAGGAACCTAACTAGAGAGAAAGCTCAGTTTTGAGATTTTCATTAACTTCATGTAAAAAGAAAAAACCATTGGAAAACTATTACGCTCTAAGTTTTCAGTATGTCTTACAATAGCTAAGTTTAGCCATCTTATGGGGTGTTGTATATAAGAGACTGCTTGAGAGGAATCAAGGCTTTGGTAATTGGCATTGTGGCTTATTAGGCTATAGCCATGTTAAAAAGAAAAAATTTGAATGAGAAGGCACTATAAAGCATACTCTATAGTTCTTACGTGAGATATGTTTGTCCAGCGAACCATTGCAGACAAACTCATAAACAAGCAGCCTGTGATTTTCTTGTGAACATGAACCTAGCAGCATAACCACATTCCTATGTCTGGCCATGCTAAGCACATGGACCTCTGCTTTGAATTGTTTTTCTCCTTGAAAACTTGCATCTTTAAGTTGCTTAACTGCAATCATCAACCCATTCTTCAACTTTCCTTTATAAACAGAGCCAAATCCACCCTCGGATATATAATTTTCGCGAGAAAATTTCTCTGTGGCCGCTCCGAGCTCCTCATAAGTGAAATCTCTTTTCCATCCAATCTTTGGTCTCTCATTCAAACAGTCTGGATCTGGACAAACAGAATTCTCAAATCTTTCTTCAGGCTGCAATTCTGTTAGTTCATTGAAAAAGTCATAGTCATCAACACAGCTCTGCCTCTGCCACGGCTCTTGAAACAGTATTTCTCTATCTTCTCCTTGGTCCAATTCTTGAATTGCTGAAATGGTGTTGAGCAATCCGTCATCTGGTACTGCTCTTTTGGTGTTCGTGTGGCTCTCTTCCTCTTGCTTATAAAGGGGAGTATGGTTTTCCTCATTAAAACTAGAAGTTGATGTTGCCTCAATAAAACTAGAACTTGATGAAGCATCCGCATTCCATGGATATGGGGTTAGTGAATGGGGATGTTCACTTGATGTGGTTTTGGAAAGAAAATTCCTTGCAGTAGTACTCCATTGGGGTGCCTTCTCATTGTCATTTCTTGGCTCCTCAACAGACCTGTTTCTCAAAGGGCTCCTGACATCTGAAACAAAGCAAGTTTGTTATTGAATCAGGCTTTTTAAAACAGTAGTCTTTTTAATTCACAATTCTAGTCTATACATATGCTGTTGTTTGGCACTTGTATGGGAAGGTGTAGGATGGGGGAGTTAACACTGTCTACAAGGATTTTGGGATGCAGGAATCTTACCAGAAGTTAGTTGCATTGCAACTGCAAGAAGTATTTCACAAGTGGTAGGACTTAGGAGCAGCTCCCTCAGATATAGGATTGATGCTAAAATGAGGCACATTTAAGTTGGAACCTGAACTATAATTTAAAAAGTTAATCAGGATAACTACTGCATTAGGCCACAGTATTATTGTTCTTTGGAAGTTGTAAAATAGCCTGGACATGGGTTTCTTAGAGAGTCACAGTGGATCAGAGACTACCCTCCATCAAGAATTTTTGTTTTCGAACATATATGATTCGAAGGGAGTGACCGTAAGTGCGAATAGAGTTTTAAAGTTGATGGAAGAAATAGTATGATCAATTGGTAAAAGGAAAATGAAAAGAGAAGGAAGAGAACCTCAACTCAAGAGGTGATGGTTAAAAATGAATGTTGATGGAACTTCTGTAAGAATTCTGAGCCCCTCAAAATGACATTTTCTAGGATGGTGGGATTATGTGGTTTCCTTAAGTGAGGCAAAAGAGAAAGCTCCTAAGGAAATCTGAGGATCAGCTCATCTTTCTATGTTGGAGATCTTGCAGCCAACGAGGGAATCTAAAAATATTATATGCGGGTGTTAAGCAGAAAATCTAAACCATGGATGTTTTCCTTGAATTTTGTTGAAATCAGGTAATCAGGCAGTTCTTTATCATGTGGTGAGAGGTGGGAGCAAGCATTAAAATAGCAGTTGCGGTGGCTGTAGCGGACAGTGGCCAAAACGCTACATTGCAGGCAATAGGTAGCAGTTGTGGTGACACATAGCTGTGTGCATTTTTTAAGCAGTAAAAAAATTTGAATATTATATAACGGGCAATTTTTTGTTTTTTTTTTTCGTGATTTGAAACCATATAAGAAAATTTTAGTTAAGGCTATTGAGGAGAAGAAATAGGAAAAATAATGTTTAAAATTAAAAATATTTGATTCTTTTAGGTTTTAAACCGTAGCACCGTTATTTTCAAAATAGTGTAGTGGCCGCTATTTTGAACCAGGGGTGAGAGTGTAACTACCAAACCAGTACTTCTGTAAAGAAAGTGGTTTTGATCTCCTAATTTTCCTTTGCTGATAACAAGAAACTTGTCATTCGAAAGATCACCTACTTTTGTATTATTTTGTTTTGTGCTATATGTTAACTTAAATATGAGGGCTCCCACCTTATCTCTCATAATAAGGTGAGAGATGCTCTCACAAGAGCATCTCCCTATATATATATATCCAACTTCCATCGATTGGTTTTAGTGTGGTGAGAGAAAAAGACCTCTCTTATTACTTGAGGTGTCTTCTTGCATCTCTCTTCTATGATATAAGGTACTATGATATAATGGAAAGACAATTAGAAAACTGACCTAGGTGTTGTTTGACAAGTCTACTTTTTGGATTTATTTGATTTTAAAACCGATTTAGATAGATGTTTCAATGCTTTAGATTGATTGAAAAACTTTTTGTACCGTAATTGTGAATGTCTAATTGAATCAATTTTAAGACATTTTGCCTCTTTTCCAAAAAGTAACCAAAAGGTAACGTTTTATTTGTTAAAGGGTCTAATTGGAATAACTCTATTTCAAGCATATCTATTTGAATAAGCTCTATTTGAAATAGATAAGACTTGGCCCGGTGTTTCATCAAAATATCATGATTTATAGATAAGAAGAATTGGACAAAACAAGTAAAAAAGAAAAAAGAAAAAAAAGAAAGAATGATTGCAACCACTTACGGGTACGAAAGAGCTCCAAACTGAAACAATCATCCTCCTCTGGACTTCCTGGCATTTTGTTTTCAAAGGCATCACTAGTAGCTCGGATTCTTTCATGATTTGTATCTGAAGTTTCTGGTATTTTGTTCTTAGAGGTGTCTGGAGTTCCTGGTATCATCTCACGGTATGTTACCAGACTGTTTCGACTTCCAACAGTTGGCATTGTGTTGGTGCCTGTGCCTTTTGGTCCCCTCAACTGCTCTACACTGTCATCACGCTTCATCCTTGAGATCCCACATGATAGTTTATCAAGGAAGTATCTTTTATCTTTCTTCATTTGCCTGTAGCACCATACAAGTAAAGTAAAGTACCTATTAACAGATGATGGGAGTGTTCTCCATTGGAGTAAAATTGTATATATGTTTGGTTGAAGGCTTTGCATGGTCTTTCCCTGCTGCCAAATGCATTAGCATTTTTATGCATTTGAATCTTGAGATCTGA
Source organism: Cinnamomum chago (assembly GCA_038049695.1). NCBI lineage: Eukaryota > Viridiplantae > Streptophyta > Magnoliopsida > Laurales > Lauraceae > Cinnamomum > Cinnamomum chago. The sequence goes on from CP142451.1 coordinate 121,886,461, forward strand.
CCTGAATATTTATCTATATCAATGTATGTACTTGATGTTGCATTACGTCGGCCTTTGCATGTGGTAGGCCACCAATTTAACTATATTAACTGTTGGTTGGGTGTGTGATTTGACTGCTTCCTTGTTGCTATCTACTCTTATTGTATTGTAGTTTTAGGTGGATTGTCAAGAGAAGAGAAGCCATTGTTCACAAGGTGAGTTCCTCTTGTTGAGATTGTCACCTCTCTCTCAACAAGAGGAACTCACCTTTTGTTAAATGGTTTCTCTTCTCTACACAACTCTCTCTAGTTGCTTGTCTTGAGATAAATTGAAATAAAGAAGAAAATGGGGGCTTAAGAGTCTCTACACTCACACATGGGATTCACATAAGTGAATTTAAGTGGGAACCCAACATGGGCCTCCACATGAGGATGGGTCCAAATGACCCAACAGATTGGTCATACCCTGTTTTTTTTTACTAAAGAAATAATATTTATTAAAACTTTCTGATAGTGGACAATAGTGAAGTTTTTTGGAAGCTGGTCCTGCTCCTTTCATTTGAAAATTTAAGTATTGTGTTTTGTAGGATTATTGATAAATTCAATGGGCTGTTCACAATCACCATCAATAAATTTGACTACCTGTCAAGAATGATCCATGTTGCCCCCAATTTCTGGGCAGTTTCCAGGGCAGTAATTTTTGGTGAAGCTGTAGCCACTACTTCGATGCTGAAACTAACCTGAAAGTTCATGCAGACCAAAATAATGTTAGTATTGTAACCTGCAATGGCATTGTTCGTTCTTCTCTTTTCCCTCATTTTACGCCACACTCCACTTTGTTGGGAGGAGGCTATTGTACAGGTAATAGGCATAACAACATGGATTGTGGTGTCATCATTCAGTGGCTGCTTGTGTACAAAGGAAATCTTGGATCTCTCACATTTTAAGGCATTTGCTGGTTGAGGAGAAAAAATCAGCTAATGGTTTAAGGGCAAGCCAAGAATATTTTTGTTTTACAGTGGGCTATTATTTAGCTCGAGTCGGAATTGACTCCCAACTCATTTTATCATGTACTAATTGTTAAATGGTTGTTTGTGCAGTTTCCTAGCACCAATTGAATTTGGGATTACTGGCTAGTAACTCTATCACTAATTTTCCTTTTTCTCTGAATCTTAGGAGTGAAGCCAAAAATGGCTTCAGATTTATGGAAAATCTGAGTACTCTCTCTTTGCCAGAAAATGGGCCCAGTAAAACTGGAAAATAGGAAAGAGTTCCACCCTGTACTGATGATCAGAACACTTACATGAATAATATTACTAAACATAATCAAATAATCTACCAATCAAAACAGAAACAAAAAAAAAATTCTAATAATCTATTTGTTCCTGAATAAAAGTGCAGAGTCAACAATATGGACCAATGTGTATGCAGGAATAGCATGCACATATGGTAACCTCTATATTCCTTGTCGCTTGTTGTATGATTTCAGTGACAGATATATCAGTTAGGGATGTATTGGTGTTATGCATGAAAAATCTATTTTAATATATGGTTTATAAATGCATTAAGTCTTTTCTTTTTAACAAGATGCATCGGATATAAGGTAAGTATGATTATGAACTGTATATACCATAAGAAAAAGCCTGTAAAATGTATATAAATTCTGTTTACATGCAACAAAAAACATTCTTTTCCCAATATGAGTATAGATGTGTGGCCAATTTATGTTTGGACAGATATGGTATTCTAGAAAATGCACTATGCTTGTTACATAGGTCTACAGGGTCTACAGGTTCCAAGTTCAAGACCAGTAAATAAATTATGATAAACTGAGCTGAATCAATGTTAGTACTGATTGGTTTATTTAGAAGCTTTAGCTAAAATTAGTCTAGCAGGTTGATATGTTCAACAACCTCGTGCATTTCATACATCTTGCGGATCTGGAGAAGCTCCATGCTGTTGTGATACTCTTCAATCTTCTTCACTCTTGCTTCATTGATGACTTTACTGTTTGCCCCGAGAAATGAAGAGTCTATTCTGCTCTTATAACCCACTGAAATCAAGAAGAAAGGTAGACGAAACAGAAAAGTAAACACTTGTTTTTTCTCATTATCGTAGCTAGAGACTTCAGAGCTATTGTCCATTTTATCTCTGCATTCTTTTGTTATCCGTTTTCTGAATAAAAGCATAAATTCTTACTCAGTATCTTGCCTCCCATGAAAGGAAACGTACTAGGGGTATTAACCTGGTGAAGAACGCCAAGGAGAGTGAGTTCATCTCCTGGCTTAAGTTGTAGGCCATCCAAGGCCCCTCTCAGCGCTTCTGAACTAATATCTCTTGATGCATCCTGGATCACCACCACCCTTTGAGCTGTCTCTGACATGTTGCCTCTGGATAAAGGAGCTCTTGGTGTATATGTTTCCTGTTTTTATGTATTTGTGCAGTTGAAAGAAAAAGAAAGAAACTACTAGAAGTATGAAGGTTTACAGAAACTGGATGTCTCTGCTTGTTTTTGTTTGTAAGATTATCTAGTGTGATCTGGGTTTTGATAGCGCGCACTCCGGCTTTCGAGCCAGATGGCTCTCGGCCTTCATTTGCTCCCTTGAGGTCGCCTACACTTGCTCGTGCTCTTATGTTCTAAAACAAAGTGTGAGCAGCTTTAGATTGCTGGGGTTGTTAGAGCTTTCATATTTTGTGCTCTGAAGTGCCTTTATGTGGATTGCATAAGGATGAAACCGTTGTTTGATTGTTATGATTATGAGGATACTGAGAATTCTAAATCATTAACTGTTTGCTAGAGCCCCAAAGAAAGAAATTTCAAAATGTTGAAAAAATAACACACACACAGAGAGAGAGAGAGAGAGAGAGAGAGAGAGAGAGAGAGAGAGAGTTTTAGACTGGTTTTAAACAAATGGAGTCTACAGATGTCTCCAAAGCTTTCAAGTGCTTTTTACAGCCCAGCTAGAAATCATGGAGAAACTGAAACAGACCAATGGGAGGCATGGAATGTCATTTTAATGTTATAGCCAGACTCAGATTGCAGAAAAAAAAAAGCCTGAAAGAAGCCTACTTCATAAATTTCATGAATCAAGAACAAAGGATATTCTTTCAATCATTGAGTTGAAGTCAACAAACAGAACGGTGAAGTGGTGGTGGAAGATCCAGGCGTGCATCTGTATACTGGTTCAGGCGCATATTCGGATATCCGAAAATTTTCAAATTTGTTTTTGGGTGATAGTAGGTTTCCTTATGCTGATATTTGTTCAAATCAATGTATTGAATCTATCAGCATTGTCTTGTTCATAGACTGCTTGTTGGAAACGGACAGAGGCACCGGAGACTCCAAGAAAATGGAACATTTGAAAAGCCTCATCTAGCTGTTGTAAATGTATATTTTTTAAGTATGGTTTAGGATCCAATGTCATCTCTACTGTTGATATCAATCTGCAAAGTGCAAACTCCTTGACATTAATGGTGATTGATCTGGTCCTTCCAGTTGGTGGACCATATCATACAAAAGCAAAGTTTGCAGCTGTCTGATCCATAACCTGCTTCTGGATTACCAACAAGAGTTTAAATTAATGATCCTGGAAAATATCTATTAAATCAAATGATCAGATGGAGTAAACTGATTGATTGCTGCTTGATTCAGGTGGTGGTCAATCCTGAGGTGACCCATTAGTTGGTTGGTCTGGATTGATTGTTGTGACGTTTCCAATCTTCAAATTCAATATCATTGACTTCTCTGCATCTTGTCTGGGCGGCCATATTTTACTTAAGTAAAGACAAAGGAATGAATATGTGATTACAGTGGCCGTCCTTGAATGAATCTTTTCCCAAGGAACAAACACCTTGGGAAGTTCAGTGATGGGTGATTTCTGGTTGTGCTTTTGTGCAAGTGTTTGGATGGGAATCATTTCTAATTCGCTGACTTGGATTGGATATTTGTAGTAGATCATCAATTAACAATTGTGCTGGTAATATCTGTCTGGGTATTCTCTTTACTAGTTCAGATTAAACAAAAAATGCTTTGATGTACTGCAATGGCTGATTGGAACCAGATCATTTACTATTTGATGGTATCTGTGAATCTTATCTTCTAACTCATAAATTTAGACCCCTGATTGAATGCATTGCATTGAATTCTCATTAATTGAATAATGAATAAATAAATGGATATTATATATAAAAAAAAAAGGAAAAAAGTTCACTTGTAATTTTCTCATTAGCATGCCATTTGGATTTTATAGCACTTTTTTGGTTTTTTCAGGTTGCGGCTAATCGAAGAAGCGGGCCATTGGAATTGAATCTAAATAAGAGGCTAAACACTAGACCCAATAGCTAAAGAGAAGTGATCATATGCTATTGAGAACTCAAATATTTTCACTACATATATAGCAACTATATATAGATAAGCCATTGCAAAAGGGGGGAAAAAAAAGGATTATGCTCAAATAAATCACATAAAAAACACATAAGATTCATATAAAAAAATACAAATAATCACACAAAAACCCACATAAGAATTGTCTTCAAATTAACCCACATCTATGCTCAAATAAATCCATATTCATATAAATAAGAAAAATAAGAGGGTTGGTCTAGGCCTAATATTGTTCAAGCCAAATTGGCAAGTCTGAAAAAAATTGTCCAGTCTCATCTCTCAGGGTTTGAGATAGAAGCAAAGGCCCTCATTTTGCAGGCTTTCTTAGTACTTAGACTAGGTACCCTAAGCCCAATCAACAACCCTAGTGCCCAAGCATTGCCCACTTAGGTGATGTTCACCTGGATGATTGATAACCCAGGAAGGCATGGCAATGGAAAGTTTTGGGTGTGAAATAGTGAAATGTAAAAATGTCAGGATGATCAAATGACTTTAGCCCTCAGTTTCAAATTTAATTTGCTACATTGTACAAGCTTATTAAGTTAAGATCCACCAGTGACTAATATCTCAAACAATGTGAAATCATGATCAATGGTAATTCAAGGGGATTAGGTATTTGTAAAGGGTTTGGAATTGGATTGGCAAAGGCTCAAACCTGCACTGCCTTGTGTGCAAATCCAGAAAGGGGTGCAAAAGTAGTCAGTTAACTGGGTAATTTACCTATGGATATTTGGATGTGGCCCATTACTGGAAACAGACCACTGTCGACTGGGACAATAAAATGGTCTATTTCCTGGTTTGGGTGCATCCAAGCCATTTATAGAGGGGAACAAAGTTACTGTGTGCATATACTAGATCTAGGTAGGGGTGCTCATGGCCCAAGCCAGCTTGGGCTTGACCCATGCCCAGCTCACCCAATTTGGACCATAAATTTCAGTGTTTGGGCCGGTTTGGGTCTAATTTTTTAGGCCCATTAATATTTGGGCTGGGTTCCAATTAAGTAATAGAAGCTTGGCCCAATGGGGCTTGAACAAGGAGTGATTGATTTAGGGTTGTTTCTTTACTAGAATTCTAGGAATTACTGTATGAGGAATTCTTGAATTTCCATACATAATGGAATTCCTGGATGCTCCTTTGAGGTTGAGCATTCAGGAATTCCACCAAAATGCAAAGAGAGTGGAATTCCTAGATTCTCAAGGGTATGTTTGCTTACACACTCTTTCTACGGAAATGAGAAATTGTCACGTCAGCAAATTCCATAGAAATGGAAACCTCCGAAAAGGATTTCCAATAATTTAGAAATTCATATTTGATGCAAGTTTTTTCTCCTCATTGAATTGGTGTTGATGTTGTTTGGTGCGGCCGTAGATTCCTATAGAAAATCAAATTGTCTTGTTTGGTGAAACAAATTTTTGAAGAAAAATAGCATAACATTAATATTATTTATTCATCATCAAATAATAATATATTTAAAAAAATAAAAAATGAAAGAGTTGTAGTGTTTTGGGTTGAAATAGAGAAGAGTGGGGAAAGGAGAAAGAAGTTTTTTGAATAAATTCATTTCTCATACCTCCCTATAGGAAACTCATTTCCATCATTATCAAGAAAAGTACTAATGAGGTAGGAAAACATTTCCGTAAAATTGTTCCGCACCACAAATGCATGAAAAATGAATTTTTCATGGAAAACCATTCACTTTTCTAAAGAAAAGTGTTACACATACATGCTCAAAAGGTTATAAGAGACCTTTCGTACTGTTCAAATCCAAAAATGCTACTGAAGTATCGTGGAATTCAAAAATTTGAGAGGCAACATGTCACATCATGTCCAGAAATTTCTGAACACGGGTGAATTGCTTGTAGAAATTCCTCAAAAGAATGGTGGGCCCACCCTAATTGGACTTAAATTCTGGCCATGAGCGATTTCAACGGATGAGATTAGTCTAGATCACAAAAATTTTAAAAGTATGCCCCACAGATGGATATAGAGGCCTCAGTCGCATCACAGCCACAGGTGCCTCCTCTGCAGCGTCTAGTCCTTTTCGCGCTCTCTTCCTTCAACTTCCCCACATTCAAATTCGAAAGCGCGTTTTCTGGTACGTCTCTCTTGAATTGCCTTTTGTCTTTCGAATTGCCTTTTCTTCTATAGTTCGCGTTCGCTCTTCTCCAAATTAGGGTTTTGGATTGTAGTTCTCTTCTTTCTGCTTGAGTTTCTGTTGTTTCTTTTTGTGGATTCTGCCATTTCTCAAACCCCGATCAGACGATCATCGCTCGGTTTCTCTTGTAGATTGTACGGTTCACCATCTGATGTTTCGCTTGAGAGATTAACGGTTTGTAAGATCAGACCTTTCTTGAAATCTCTTTCTGTTTTTGAAACTTTTCTTTTGTTGTTTCGGCTTTGTTGTTGTCGTTTTTTCCATTTATCTCTTGTTTTTTCTAGGGTTTCAGAATCTGTGGTGGTTTTTGTTATTCTTGGGTCATTTTTTTTTTTTTATCAGATTCTAGGGTTTTTTCTTGAGATTTGAGTTTGGTGTTCAGAAATTTTGCCTGTAAATTGAAATCTGTTGTTTTGGCTCATGATTAGTTCTTTGATTTTCTTTCTACAGGGTTTGTACTTGTTCTATTTGGACTCTTGGGTTTGGAAATAGAAATAGGATTTGTTCCTTCTGTTTTATGGTTTTGCTAGTTGATAGTTTCACTTGTGAGGAAATTCAGTTTGGAGGTTTTAAGGCGGGAGCATGACTTCTTCAACTGTAGCAATTACCTTGAATCAGGCTGTTTCCCCTTCACTAGCTCTGGATTCTAACACCAACCCAAGTATTAGGAAGAGAACGGTTGCTGTCACAGAGAAAAGATTGAATATCGAATCAGGCTCGGACAGGGGAATTTCTAGTGGAAAGGATCTGAGCCGTTCAGTTAGGGGGAAAACCGCACTTGAGAAGCCCAATAATTCATCTCTACCACCAAAAGTTTCCACCGATTCGACCATCTCACCTCGGGGTCGCAAGGTTGTTCCAAAGCTTGAGAAGCCTAAATGGAAAACTATTGTTAGTGTCCTCACTAAAAACCTGGTGCTGCTGCTTGTGATAACAGTGCTGTCAAGGGCAATATGGAAATGGGCCAAGAAATCTAATGATAGGATCAGTGCTCCAGTTGATGCTTTGGATTTTCAGGGGCAAATTTCGGATGTCGAGTCATTTTTAAAGTTAACAGCAAAGATGATGCAGGTTCAGATAGAGGTTGTGGATAAAAAGATTGAGAATGAGATTGGAAGTTTGAGAAAGGAGTTGGAGAAGAAGGTTGAAGAGAAAGGTGCATTTCTTGAGAAAGAGTTGAAGAGGTTGGGTGATAGAACTGACATACTGGATGAGTCTTTGGATGAAGTTAAGAACACTGGTTTCTTCTCAAAGAAAGAGTTTGAGAGCTTCACGAATGAGTTAAAGAATGGAGGTCAGGAAAGTGGTGAAGAACGTTCTAGTTTGGACAGAATCAGGGCTGCTGCCAGGGAGATTGTTATGAAGGAGATTGAGAAACATGCTGCTGATGGGCTTGGAAGGGTAGACTACGCACTAGCGTCTGGCGGTGCAAGTGTTGTTAGGCATTCCGAACCATTTTATCATGACAGTGGTATTAGTTGGCTGCCTGCTGTTAGGTTTAGAAAAGGGGTCCATTTTCTTGCACATAAGATGTTGGAGCCAAGTTTTGGAGAACCTGGTGATTGTTTTCCCCTAAAAGGAAGCAGCGGATTTGTTGAGGTCAGGCTGAGGACAGCTATCATTCCAGAGGCCATTACTTTGGAACATGTTGCTAAGGTGATATTCACTTAAAACTAATGTTCAGTTGTAATTCATGCTTGTGAATTGTCCTCATGTTTTTTTTTTTTTCTTTTTGGATTGATTTCTTTATGGTGTTATCATCTGTTTCAGAGGGAAGATGATATCATTTTCCCCCTTTTTTTTACAAAGCACTCATACTGTGAGGAAAGTTGATGCCATGGTATTGTTATCTGTTTCTAAGAAAAAGTTGATGTCATCTTTTTCTTTTCTTTTTTCTATAATTTTATAAGGCACTCATATTCTGGCTCTTTGTTGATATTACAATAAAAAATTTCAAAAATCACCGTAGTATTTGTTATAAGCAGCACCTGGGATTTTTATTTGAGGGGTGCGGATCCAAACAGGCAATTGGGTATTGGGAACAAACCCAGGATTTCCATGTGGGTCTCGCGGGTGGACGCAGGATTTTTATGTGAATTTTTAAAACTGAGTCAAACTTTTAATTATGGATTTAGATGCGAACCGAGGTCCAATGGGTGCGACCACCCTCACATGGATGCACTTGGGTCTGCCCCTGTTTGTTATCATCATCGCCGCTGTCGTCATCAGCAATGAAGCCTTATCATTTTGGAGTCAGCTTTTTGACATCTTTTTCTGCTCAATGCTATTTAAAGTTAATTTCACTGTAACTCAAGAATGCAACATGGCTTCTCCCGAATACTCTTGAGTCTTTGTCTAATCTCTCATCTCTGCTTCCTTTGACCTGTAGCACTTTAATACTTTACGTTGTCTGTTTGTGATCTTTTGTTTGCAAGGCTGAACCATCTCAAACCTCATTATTTGATTTTTACTTATGTTGGGGCCAACTCTAGGCTATGATACCTGGATAGTTAAATATAGGCAATGTATCGTGTTGTATAGTATCTGATATTTCATTTTTATGAGTAAAATCTATGTCCCTTCCATATCCATGGGGTGCCCCTGCTGTTCCATCTCATATCTGTGCATCATAGCCTATGGGTATCTTACTACTACTTAGTGTTATAGATTTTTTATGTACTAATTACTAATTTTTTCCTGTTTTGGACTTGATGCATTCATCTTACTTTACTTCTCTGTTACACGTGTTATAGCTTGTTGTTTCTTTGTTGCATAATGTTTAGTTCCCTACAACAAGGCAGGTATAACTTCCGTCTTATAATAGTGCTCTCTGATAAGGGTCACATAAACTATACTTAATTGTCTCCATTTATCCTACCCTACACTGTATTCATAATGAACTGATGATGCCTTTATGAATACGAGCAACCTCAGAGAATAGGTGGGAAGAGCTTGGGGAAAAGTTAAAATGTTGACTTAAAACCATTATGTTAATTTTCCTTGGTGAATTCCAAACTATGATATGCTATATCATTTGAAATGGATTCAAAAGAACATAAAAATAATGATAACTTGGTCCTTAACATCAGCGACTAGATTTGTTGATTTGCCATCATGAATCTTTCGTGTGCGTGCTGCTGCGACCGCATATCTTTATATCTCTTAATTGTGGTACATTACCTGTTAGAGTTGAGCTGGCTCAATATATGAATAGTTATGCTGTCTCAGTGCTAAACCCAGCTTCCTATCCCCTGATACAAGCAGAACTCATGAAAACTTCGTATCCCCCCGATAAAAGCAGAACTCATGGTGATGGTGGTGATGGTGATGCCATTTGGTATTATCTGTCGAAGTTAAACTCATTTTCACCAACTGATTCTCTTTGGAAACATGCTCTTCACTATCTTTCTTTCTTTAGTTTTCACGTTGAGAATTCACATCCCAACAGCGAACAAAACATCAGAGCTCATTACTAACTATACTTTGGCAATTCTCCTTTGACAAAATGTGGGTCGAAAGTCATGCATAGACTACTATTACAGCCTATCATTCCCTGTAATGATATTTTGACTTTCTCACACGGTGCATATCATGAAATGCCTAGTTCAGGCTCTATTTGGTTTATTTATGTGATTACTAAACACTTTAGGCTATGTTGGCTCTTTTTGAAGCCAGGAAAAGATTTTCCTGGTTCAGATTTTTTTTTTCTTTTGAAGTGAAGTGTCTAAAAGCCTTGAAATCTCTGGAGAGAAACATCTGGGCTCCTTGCCTGTTAAACCAGCAAGGAGTCAAGACAGCCTTTAATAGGCCTTTGGTAGAAATGTCATTTCAGTTTCTCTGGTTTGTGTTAATCTTAAGCCATTTTGTTATTTCAATTGCATTAATTCTGTCTTTGACATGTTCCCATTAAAATGCAGAGTGTCGCATACGACAGGTCAACTGCTCCAAAAGACTGCCGGATCTCTGCATGGTATGAGGGTCCTGATGGCATTCCATCTGGGGTAGCACCCAAAGTGTCTCTGTTGGCAGATTTCACTTATGACCTTGAGAAGAGCAATGCCCAGACCTTCAATGTCGAGTTTGCTGATTCCAGCATTGTCAACACGGTCAGGTTCGACTTCACCTCCAATCACGGCGGCCCCCTGCTCACTTGCATCTATCGCCTGAGGGTTCATGGCCATGAACCTGAGTCTGTTGCACTGCTGGGGGCGAATTCATGAGCACATCGCAACTGTATACTAGTACTCTATAATAGCACGCCATTGTTCTTGTTGTATGTTTTCTATTTTCTCACACATGTAAATCGTTAGTTATCTGTACTTTTCTAGTTGTTTATGATGTCCCACCACATTTGTACTGCTGTATGTTCAGTGTTTAGATGATAGTGTCATGCCTCCCTCTCACCTCCTCTCCCCCCACCCCAATTTGCAGCATCAGATGATACTGTTAAATGCAGGAGCTCAAGATCTGCCTCCTTCTCTCCCCCGCCCCAATTTGAAGCATCAGATGATACTGCTAACTGCAAGAGCTCAAGATCTCAGTTGGGAAATGGAGAGGATACATTTGCGGAAGGATATGAGGAACCAATGCAATGCTCACAATATCTGCTTCCGATGTTATCCTATGCGTATGGGCACAAAATACTCAAAAACAAGTCGATGCCATAATAAATTATCGTAGCTGATCATGGAATGTGTTCGGAAGAAATGGTCAGCTATGCTGCTGTGCCAGGGGGTAAGCTATATATTTCAATTGAATGAGATGGATTGCACAAGTTGGATCTTGGCAACTGATAGGCCTGGCAATTCTTAACTGACCTGCCCCACCACAATCCAAACTCAACCGGAGGATAATTCGTGGTTTGGGCCAACCATTTTGCATCTGGGGTTGCGTTTGGGTTGACACTACCAACCCAAATGTTTCCCACGAATTGAAATTTGAGGTGCAAGATGCTTCTATAGGGACCTCGATCTAGGTGCAGTTATCTTCAGTTGCTGTGGCATTATTACTCTCAAATAATTGATGGTGACACTCTTGGACATTTGTCTAACCTTTTTTTAGCTTTAGACTTTTTCAATTACCCATGGTTGCTTTCCTTGAAATTTAAACTACATTGATGTCACTTATGGCTAGCTGTACAGTGCTATGCATATACCAAAAACTATCGGCGGGTTCCAAATGCTGGACTAATACTTAGGGTTAGAGGGAAGTCGGATAAACTTTTATGTAGCTATAGTATGGTAATACAGTTTCGAACCTCTAATCTTTAGATGCAAACCAGTCCTATGCCAACTGCAATGCCGATTTGGTGGTTCTGATGGACACGATTGGATGATTACCAATTTCAGGACTATCTTATAATTTTAAGATAGATGACCAGCATCCGACGTTTAAAAATATCCACGACAGTACGAACACATGGCATACTCACATTGGACTATCCAAAGTCCATACGGTGGGACCCTGCAGAAACCAAGTTCACATCAACGGAATGGGTTTTTAGTGGGAACTGATTAGATCTAATGAAATTTCTATGCTTTAACAGTATAACATGTCAGGTTTTGTCTTACCAGTTTTAAAAGGACCTCATACAGTCAAACATAGTTGATCCAAAATCCCAATTTAAGAAGAACCAGCAGTCAAAAAGAATAAAAAAATAATTTAGATAGTTCGAATGCAAATCCCTCCACGGGTAAATCCTCAAATTTCAGCTTGAATAGAAGTAAGTCCATAAAATTGAATACTACGATGGAAATGGGATTAATGCTTTGTCAGCAATAATGCCACGTCAGCCCCACCAGTCTTACTTTCGTTGCCTATTTGTGGATCAAGAATAAAATAAATAAATTAAAATCATTAAATTTTGAGGTTCATAAAAAAAAGGGTTAGAAACCTTAAGGGGTTGGCCGAGTGGCTAGGAGTATAGTTCATCATTCTTTCGGAGCTAGAGGTCTTGGAATTAGGGATGCAAATGTGTATTCGATTCTATAATTAATTGGAGGTTCTGACCTGTTAAAAACCAGGTCTGAGTCTTTATTTAGGTCGTGATAAGTAAATGGGTCCGGGCCCGACTCTAGTTACACTTTGGTTCGGACCCATAGACATATTACCTCAACTTTCGAATACCTTTATTAAAAATCATGTTTTTTAATATCATTTTTTACTTAGACCCAGACCCGAATCCAGATTCGCCTCTTATATGGTTTTGGTTCAGGTTCTGAAGCTAAGAAATCGGTTTCAAAATAGTTTCGAATTCGATTTCATCTTCTCTTTAACGGTTCTAATTCCGTGTCCACCATAGACCCAAACCGGAACCAAGTCATTTACCACCCTACTTGGTATTTACTCTTGATTCATTCTCTTTAAAAATTGAAAGTTGATTCCGTGCTCTCTTCTTGAAGCCAGAAGGAATTTATCTGGCTTTCTTTGGGACGCAGAAGTTTTAGTCCAGCCCATAGCAATGGGACACCCACTATCAGGACAAAAATAAAATATAGGGGTAAAAGGTAATTTAATAGGGTCAACATTGTACACATCCCAAGGTCCCTACAACCTACAATTGCAATGGCTCTAAGGTTCCCACTGTGTAGTTGGCACCTTTATTACATACTGAACTTGACCACCGCTCTATCAAATTGGGTCCATCAGTACACGTATCGTTATCAGACCCCATAAAAACTTGACCTGAAAAATCCCAAAGGAAAAATGTATGCAATGCTGATAAGCATGGCCCACACGGTCATTATTAAAATAAAAACAAGTGCTCCGACCGCTACATCCGACACATATCTAAAACACCAGCAGATATCGTGTATCGTAACAGCCGATACAAACCTAATCAATGTATTGGAGTTTGGCTGGATCGAATAATAATTTGTGGGGAAGTGGCCCCAATCGCCTTCGACCGTTGGATCTTAAATGGACGGTGATTAGACTATACAGAGCAGATGGATTGGCTCCATTGCATTGAGGTTTCTTTTTGGTCTTCCCCAAAACGTTGACATTTCAATGTATAATTTACCAAGTTGCCAGCAGTACTCTCTCTTCTGCACTGCACAGCTGTGGAGAGAGAGAGAGAGAGCATTCATGCATCTCATCTTTAGAACTATTCTTCCACCATAAAATCTGTCTTACAAATGGAAAGCAAGATTTGTAGTTCTTGCATTGTTCCTTTTTTTAGATTCACCTAACCCACTCAATGATTCTTGCAGTATCTTCTCTTCCCTTTTCTTATGCCCCTTTTGGATTTCCATTCTCTTGAATTTATTGCATTGATTCTCTCTGTAGTTTTAGCAAGTTCATGCTTCTTTTCTTTTCTTTTTTTCTTCTTATGGGTGCTCTGATGATTGTTGTTTAGCAGCTCTGAAGTCTGTGAGAATCTCAGTGGAGTTCTATCATGTTTTCTTGTTCATGTCAGATTTTCTTCTCTGCTTGAGTTGGGTTAGTTGGTAGTGTCTAGTTGCATCTGGGTTTATTGTAGTTTTACTGAAATTCTTCATGCAGCTCTTCTTTGAGCTTGATTTGCTCAGGTTTCACCCATTTCTGGTTTCTTACTTAGAGCTGCCAGTAGCTTAAATCCATGTTGGGTTTTTTGTAGTTGTTTTATTTGTTCATGTCTTTTTCATTGCTGCAGCTGTAGAAGTTCTTGGAGTTAGATTTCTGTTCTGTTTTTCTGGATCTTGTTCTTAATTTGGGTTCCTTGGAGTCAAAATGCATCTGGGTTGTTAATATTTTACTTAAGTTGTTGTCACTTTATCTGCTGCAGCTGTGATTTCTGGGGGATTTGATTTTACAGAGAATTGATATTTATGCTCTATGGGGTTCTTAATTAAAGCCTGTGAGAGTGGGGTTTCATATGTGTACATTGTACTTTTTCCTACATCCTTAATTTCTCAATGTTCACCAGCAGTCTTCTGGAAGGCTCATTAAACTTGTTGCTGTAATTTCAATTATTGTGTCCGTAAGATTTCTCCTTTTCTGAGTTAGAGTTTGGTACTTGGTTTAAGGCTCAACCACTTATGGATTTTCCCCAATTTCAAACAGTCGTGTCCTTTTAAACCTAGGTTTAGTTAATTTGCCCATAGTATATCTTGGTTCTGGTTGGGGTTGGGGTTTTTGTGAGTCACTGCATTTGGAGAGGGAATGCAGTTCCTGTGTTTGATTTTTTTGCTATGGGTTGACCTATCCCTGGGAAATTCAGATGCAGATGCTCTTTTGGAGTTCATGAAAGGGATAGAAAAAGACCCAACAGGGCTTGTGTTTGGGTCATGGAATGCTAATTCATTAGAATCTAATGGGTGTCCCAGCAAGTGGTATGGTATTCAGTGCATTGATGGTCAAGTGGCATCAATCACTTTGAATGACTTGAGTTTGATCGGAAGCACCGGCTTTTCTGCTCTTGGTGGGCTGAAATCGCTGCGGAATTTATCCCTCTCACATAATCAATTTTCTGGAATTATTTCATCGGAGGTTGGTTTCCTTGGATCTCTTGAGGTTTTCGATGTGTCCGGTAATTCATTTCATGATCAGGTACCTGATGAATTAATGAGTTTGAAGAATTTGGTTAATCTAAATCTGTCTTCAAATAATTTCAGTGGGACAATTCCATCTGGTATCAAAAATCTTCAAAGCTTAAAATCTCTTGATTTGCGCTGTAACAATTTTTCGAGCGATATCATGGGTTTGCTCTTGCAATTACAAAACCTGACTCATGTGGATCTCAGCTGCAACACTTTCTCAGGTTCTATTGATCAGCGTCTTGGGAATTCCACCTTTGTTCACTCGGTTCAATATTTGAACATTAGCCACAATGCATTGATTGGTAAAATCTTCTCTGATAATGAGATAATATTGTTTGACAACTTGGAGGTGTTTGATGCCAGTTATAACCAGCTTGTTGGTGAGATTCCTTCCTTTAACTTTTTAGTCACCCTTCGGCTCCTACATCTTGGAAACAATCAGTTCTCTGGATCTCTACCGGAAGCTCTCTTACAAGAAAGCTCAACACTCTTGAGTGACCTCGATCTCAGCAATAACCAGCTTGAAGGTAAATGGTATCTAGTAGTTGAATGTCCACATGTTTTGTGTCTATGATATTGTGTGGTTTAGAAATTTGGTTGCAGTTACTGCTTAATGCTTTTAGGTATGTTATATCAAGCTTGTGAGATACAAGCCAGTCATCAGGTGAAGCTGCCCTGTAGATGCTCTGGCGTAACATCTTACTGTTTGACCCATTAAGTGAAACTTCAGTGTAGAATGGAATTGGACGGCAGAAAAGGGGAACAAAAACATTGAGTGGCTGTCCATATTCAAAACATATGTAGCCTATGGGAGTCTTGCTCACATGGCCCTTTGGAACATGTGAGGTGTAAGTCCCTGCAACAGAATCTTTGGAAGTCCTGTTTGAATTTCTCTTAAAAGATAATCCCCTTTGATCTATAGCACTGGATGGACTCTTTGTTGGCAAGTATAATAAGTCAAAGTATCTCTAGGAATACTACATGTATATACTCATTGTATCTGCCAAAGCCAACATGTATAATGGAATTATGGGCATCAAGTAGAGCTCTCTTTCACTCAACAGTGCAGGATGACAATAGAACTTTGGGTTACATATTTTTAACTAATGAAATGAATGTCAAACCTTCGATTGTTTTCTTTATGGAAAAGTGCTTTTGTGATCTTTCATTGCATATTGATATCATCTTAAAATTTCATTTTTAACGGCAATACTTAGTCATGTGCTGAGAAGGGATGCCATCCACAATCAAAACTGTAAGATACCTTACATGAAGTTTGTGTCACATATACCCTGACTATAAAACCATCTAGCATCGCATTTCTTGTAGTTAGATACGTATGCATAATTTTTATTGGCTCCCAAAAAGGAAAAATGCAGAAGCTATGAATTATGAATTCCTGGACTATGATACTTGGGTACTTGTACATGCTCAGCTTATCCATATCAGATAGATATAATAACACTCATATTGGTACCTGATACTGCACCGATACTTTATAGGTACAACTGTACAAGTTTAGCATATCCTACTACATGAAGTCCATTATTTCATATAGTTTATTAGTTTTCTTAATTTTCAACATTAAAAAATTGTTAGAAAGAAATGTAAACCATGCCAATTTCGTAAATTTAGAAATACTCTTAAGAAAAAAAATTAGGACAGCCATATGCATATCCATATCCTGGAGTTTTAGAAGTGCCCAGTCTTATCCCCAGTCCCCATATTTGTATTTGGGTGTTAGAGTTCCTGGATTCTCCAATGTCCTCTGAGTACCTGCATCAGATATGACATTGCTTGGGTATGAATATAGATCCATGTAGGATATGGCTAGGCTGTACCCAAATACTCCTTGTTAGCATTCTATATTAATTTATGAACTTATGAATGATATATATATATAAGGGCTAGCTCTCCTAAGCTCAAGCTTAGGATAAGGTAAGCTCAAGTGTGTGGTGGGGCCCACAT
The DNA here is from genome assembly GCA_038049695.1 of Cinnamomum chago. Taxonomy (NCBI): domain Eukaryota; kingdom Viridiplantae; phylum Streptophyta; class Magnoliopsida; order Laurales; family Lauraceae; genus Cinnamomum; species Cinnamomum chago. The sequence goes on from CP142451.1 coordinate 121,903,465, forward strand.
GGGAATGGGGTTGGGGGGGATTTCAAGGACTCCTCCCTGAGATCTTCCTCTCTGCAAAAAATCAGCCCCAACCGTAATGGGATCTTACCCAAAGTTGGTGGACATGTGCAATTTAGGGGGGTCATGTGTTTGGTCCAAGGTGGGCCCCACAAGCATGAACTTACGAAATTTTATCATAAGCTTGAGCTTAGGAGAGCCTTACTCATATATATATATATATATTTATTTATTTTGAAAGGCACATCGTAATTTTTTTATTAGAAAGTATTTAAATATTAAGTATTAGCCATATCCCCATATGCTAAGATTTGGAGGTCAAGGAAGTCTGAGACCAAACTGTGCTCCCCTCATGGTGCTCTCATCCCACTGTCTTAAAGCATAAATGCAGGATTCTGTGATGACTTTGATATAGTGAGTTGCTGTCCGCAAGTAGAGCAGATTATGTTAAGGTCATGTTTTCTTTGAAAATAAGACCACCCTGCAGGCTGTACTTTTACTTCTTTTGTGTGACCACTTTCTAGGCTGTGGACATTTTCTGCCACTTGTCATCTTGTAAATCTTTTCTATATTTAACTCGGTGACCACTCACTATCTAATATATGTGTCTTATCTTTTCATTTGTGCAGGTCCTATTGAAAGTATCACCTCTACAACTCTGATGTATCTCAATCTGTCTTCAAACAAACTGTCAGGTCCATTGCCTTCAAAGGTAGAGCACTGTGCAATTGTGGATTTCAGTAATAACATGCTTTCGGGGAGTGTGTCCAGAATCAGAGGCTGGGGAAACTATGTGGAAGCTATTCATCTAAGTTCAAATTCATTGATGGGAACCTTACCCAATGAAACTTCACAGTTCTTGAGACTGACTTCCTTCAAGATATCAAACAACTCATTGGATGGGCCCCTCCCACCTGTAATTGGGACATACCCTGAACTCACAGTCATTGATCTTAGCCTTAACCGGCTAAATGGATCTCTTCCGCCAAACTTATTCACATCATCAAAATTGACATACCTAAATCTTTCAGGCAACAGCTTTACAGGGCCCATCCCTTTTCCGTCAGCTCAAACGGCAGTGTCAACAATCTTAGATATTCCATTGCCTCCCACCCAGAATTCAAGCTTGGTGACTCTTGATCTTGCAGATAACATGCTAATTGGATCTTTGCCGCCAGAGATTGGTAACATGGATCAGCTAAACTTTCTCAACCTTGGCAAGAATAATATTTCAGGACAGATACCAAAAGAAATCAGTAAGCTCCACAGCTTGGCACATCTTAATCTTTGTAACAACCATTTTGAGGGTAGCATCCCTGACAGTCTTCCAGACAGCCTCGAGTATTTCAATGTATCTTACAATAATCTCTCTGGCATTGTTCCCAATAATTTATGGAGGTTTCCTGTTTCTTCGTTTCATCCGGGAAATGCATTTCTAATTCTGCCTGAATTGGCCAGCTCACCATCGAACACTGCAGGCATTACTTTCAAGGGAAAGCAGCACAAGCATATGAAATCTGCAACAAAAGCTGCACTAATTGCGGGTTTTGCTGGTAGTGCTGCTTTGGTTATTATTTTGTTCATCCTGATTAATCATCGGAATATCAGAGGGAAAGATGCAAACGAAGGGAGGCCTTCACTCTCTCATCTTTTTGGTATTCAAAAAATGACTGACCCATCTCCCACTTCTTTGAGTTTTTCTCAAGATCGGTTGCTATCTTCTGCATCAAGATCCTTGCCCAAGCATGGAGAAGTTTCAGCAATCACAATGGGGCCTGCAGAAAGGGGTTTGAAATCAACAATGAAAGACAATTCCCCACCAAAAAATATGGGCAAGTCTTCTCCTCTATCTGTCCTGTCATCTTCATCACCGTCCAAGGATCCCAGTTCCTCTGAGCATCCATCCATTCTCAGTGTCTGCTCTCCAGACAGATTGGCAGGAGATCTACATCTCTTTGACAACTCATTTGTGTTCACAGCTGAGGAGCTTTCTCGGGCCCCAGCGGAAGTTCTAGGAAGGAGTTGTCATGGGACATCCTATAAAGCTACACTTGATGGTGGGCATGTGTTGATTGTGAAGTGGCTAAGAGAAGGAATTTCAAAAGGGAAGAAGGAATTCGCCAGAGAAGCGAAAAAGCTTGGGAACATTAGACATCCAAACATAGTTTCTCTGAGGGGATATTATTGGGGTCCAAAAGAGCATGAGAGGCTGATTGTATCAGATTTTATCGAATCCATGTGTTTGGCAAGTCATCTTTATGGTAAGATTGAATATTGGTCCAGCTTTAATCCATTCTAGCATAATCAATATGAATGTTGATATTGCATGTTAACTTTTGTTATTACTTTTCTTTTTAATTTTTTGGGTATATTTTGTCTAAATTTTATTGTTTTAAACACAGCCCTTTCTTCCTATATGGAATCGAATTGTGGTTTTGTTTAATGCTCTGCTAGAGTTCGAAATTCATGCACATGAACAGACTTGCTGTACATCTTGTGGTAAGCCCAATGCGATGGGGGTATATAACTACACTTGCCAAAAGATCCTACCATCAATTTGGAGGCCATCAAATAAAAACTTGTCAATGGCCTGAACTAAAAAAAAAGAAAACACAAATGCCCATTAATGGTATATAGTTAGAATCATCCAATTCATCTCATATTTGAGTTATGCTGCATCTTCAGTGGAGCCTACTATTTTGCCGTGTTGGATTCACAAACATATGTATCACATATTCAGTGGTCATGTGTGTTCATATGCATGAACTTACATACTCTGTCAGTGATTATTCCACAGTTTGAAACTTTGAATTTCTGGTGCTCTCTTGGTCTTCTAGTCTGTTCATTGTAATGGTCTAAAAACTGAGGATATTTAAGAGCCTCTTCAGTGTACCACAAATTGCAAGTAGTTTGAATACCTTTTTTTTTAGGTAAAAAGTAGTTTGAATACTTGAAAGTGATGATGATGCCCATCTGCAATGCAGAACAGATTTGGCAGTGTGGAAAAACTGAACGGTATTATGGATAAATTTTTTTGAAAAAAAAAAACAATATTCTGTGAAATGCTATTTCCCTCATTTCTACCTCGAGCCTAAATTCTTGCATTTTAGTCCCGACATGAATATTGGTGGCTGATTCAGGGAAAAATACCCAATCAGCCCACTTTACAACCCCCAACTGCTCTGCTGTGCTAGGGAAATTAACAGGTTCTAACTTCCGGTCTCATGACCTTCAGTTAGTATTTATATAGATCAGTAATTACTTTTTTATGTTTTTTTAACTAAATGTTCGTCCTTAGATGGGTTTGAATTGATTTTTTTGTTGTTTTTCTATTTATATTCGATGTCTTCTTGTAAGACTACTATGTTGTCATTTTATAAGTTTCCTTGCCAAAAGCCACTGGAAATTACTTGACATATCTGGTGCCCCCTTTTTCTCTTAAAGGGACCCATTTGGATGCACCCAACTGACAAGTGATATGGCAATTCATGGAGAAATGGCTGCTTATTTCTATTGTACTGTGTTTGTTGCAGCATGAATAAGCCAGAGATGTACTGTGCAGTCTTCTGTATTTCCACCATTTCTTACCTAAACTGCTTTGTGCTTGTTTTTGCCATGAGTTAAAAACCATCTGATTAGCAATTTGGCAGTCAAAGCATCTGCATTGATTTCAAGTGCATGTGCGCGCGTACACCTCATGCATAATATCAAAGATCAGTGCCTTACTTCATTTGTGAATTTCTTTGTTTCTTAGCAGAGACGGAGGCAAGAAATCTCTCACCCCTATCACTGAAACAGCGCCATAAGGTCGCCGTAGATGTGGCCCGCTGCCTAAGTTACCTCCATAATGAAAGAGCTATTCCTCATGGCAACCTGAAATCCACTAACATATTATTAGAAGCTAGTGGTCTTAACGCGCTGCTTACTGATTACAGTCTCCACCGCATAATGAATCCTGCTGGGATGGCCGAGCAAGTTCTAAATGCAGGTGCACTTGGATACCGACCCCCCGAATTCGCCAACATGAGCAAACCATGTCCATCACTCAAGAGTGATGTATATGCATTCGGTGTGATTTTGCTGGAGATTCTAACTGGAAAAAGTGCAGGTGAGATAGTGTCTGGAAATCCTGGTGTGGTTGATCTCACAGACTGGGTGAGGTTACTAGCAAGAGAAAACAGATCCACCGAGTGCTTTGACAAACTGATTCCTGGTGTTGATGGTGCTGAAGAGCCACCAACTGGACTCGAAGATATGCTGCTTGTGGCTCTCAAATGTATTCTTCCCGCGTCTGAGAGACCGGACATTAGAACAGTATTTGAGGATCTCTCATCAATACAACTATGACCCAAGTGTGTGGATTTTCACAATAATGTGCAGACGTGGATGAAATTCTAGGATGGGGGTTGCAATTGCTAACAGTTTTCCATACTAACTTCACTGAAGAGTTCTTCCCTGTTCTTTTTCTTTTTACTGCGAGCAGAAACTGGTCGAATTCTCATCGTCGTCTAATTCTGCTGCAGCATTTTTGAGATGGTGTATGTAACCCTTCATTCCCTACTGATTTGTTACATTCAAAGAAATAAAGTTGGATGGGATTAATCTCTTTCATCTTGGTTTGATTATTTTATTTTCAAATATGCCAAGACACTGTGTAGTCAAAGAAACAGGATATATTTTCTGAATATATCATATCTTTCTTTCCATTGCTTGCACTTGCTCAATGGGGCATACTTTGAAGAATAGTCTGATATTCTGTCTGGATTTATGATGTGCTTGGATGTGACCCAATACACTAGTGGTTTGAATAGATTGATAGAACTAATGGCTATTCATTTTTGTGTGGAATATGATGCCTTATTCTGACTGGATATGCATGTACTATTGAAAATTTTGTCAAAATTCATAAAGCTAGTTGGTCGGATCCATTCTCTCTACCAGATGCATGGGTGAGCTATGATTAAGATGTATAAAAAAAACCACCCAAATGGTGAAAAAAATTGGGGAAAAAAAAAAAATTAGACATTTCTAGTTCTCACAAAGTTGAGAAAACCAAAGGTTGAGATGAAAGAGTATTTTTTGATATCCATATGATTGCATATATACCCACCATAATGCCACATGTATCAAGCATTAGTCTATTAGGCAAAATGCAGCTCTGGCTAGCATGTGCTCTCAGCCAGTCTCATGAATTTGTTAGTCCAAATTTTGCAACCTTTTGTATAATGCAATTATTTATTTTGATCCACTAAAGACACTTTTCCTAGTTCCGTCTCAACAGTAAAGTAAATTGCATCAAGTGAGAGATTCTTGGGATTTGCAATCTATAATTTCATTATTCTTAGTCACCCTTCTTCCCCTGTCAACACCTAATAAGGAACCTCTTTATACTTTGTCAGTCACTCCTATGCCAAATTATTGGAAATGACTGCAGTTGAGGTTTTCATCCAAACAACCCTCGCATTAAATATTGAATCCTTAGGTGGTTGGGTGACTTTTGTTTTTTTTAAGTACCATCCAAACGTTCCCTGGGTCATACGTAGATCAATTTGTTTTGGTTTGTTCTCTTCCTTACATTTGCTGGTACTTGAGCTGTGGATTGAAATAAGGGACTTTTTCCGTACGGTCACGTACTGTTGCACAAATCCCTCCCCTGTTACCAAAGTCCAACATATTACCAAGACGTACGGGCTTGCGATATCACAATTTATGATATCACAAAAACATATTACAAATCCCTTCCCTGTTAAACTTGTGATATCGCAATTTATGTTGTGATATCGCAAAAAACGAACTTGTGATATCGCAATTTATGTTGTGATATCGCAAAAACGACTCAGCTTGTGCTTTTTCCAGCTGTACGGGCTGTACGGAGAACGTCTTGGTAATATGTTGGACTTTGGTAACAGGGGAGGGATTTATGCAACAGTACGTGACCGTACGGAAAAAGTCCCTTGAAATAAATGGTGCATTAAAGGCTTTGCAGTTCTATTGGAAACAGAGATACAAGAGCTTCTCCTGATTGCCATGTGATCCATGACTGTGGAAGGACATGGGCCACGTGGTAGTCACCCCAATGATCTGGACCGTTTATTGGGTGGGTCCCACTTGAAAGTCTCTGGCCACAAACCATGTGGGCTGGATGGATCTTCCCAATTGCATTGGTGGACCCCACCCCCTCGTCGAATGATGACCTTTCAGATCCCTGATCCACAGCAGGACCCACCTGGTGATGGCCCATTGAATTCAATTTGGCCTACACCTCTGTTTCAACTACCAATATGTGGGCTGTTGTTGATAGATGATTGAGCCACATTCACATGATATGATGGCCCACTTGCATGTGCCCTGCACATGTATTATGGTTGCTATTAAATGATCTCAACTGTTGCATTGTACACTAGTTTTGGGCTCTCATTGTAGGGCCCACAAATTCTCAATTGGTCACTGTTGGTGGGTGGTGACCATTAATCAAATGTCGGTGCATTCTCCGTATCTATCATTGCTGTCTGGATCCCAAAAATCACTTTCTTGATTGGTGGGATGATCTGGACTGTTCATTTAATGGGCATTGATGGATGGGCTGGATCATCTGATCATTCTGGTTATGGGACCACACAGGATCGATGGAAGCACCTAAAGATTCCATGTACTGGACTCTGGATTGTCATTGGACCCAACCGTTCACATGGCCTGTTAAATAGGAAATAAATGTAAATGGACAAATTAACACATTTGGGGGGGCATGTCCACATATGAGATGTGGGGCCCACAAGATGAGTGCATAAGCTTGTTCTTTTCTGTTGGAGTATAGATATAGTGGGGCCCACTAAATTAACTAAGGAGTATATTGCATAGGACCAGTAATTTTTATAATAGGCCTCCAATCATTCACATATGTTGGTCTTCTTGAATTTGATTCTTCACCCTGAAAGTTCTTTGTTTTCTTAGATTTGATCTCAGTGGGAGTCTTCATTTGGGTTCTCCAATTATGAAGGTGATGGACTATGGGTTTGAGACCCATTCTTCACCGCAAAATAAAAATGCAATATCATCATGCTAAATATCATTCAATCTAGGGTAAATTATAAGTAAATCACCATCATCATTAAAGTCTTGTCCCAACTGAATTGGAGTTGGCTACATCAATTATATTTCTTCATTTCGATTTAAAACATGCTACAATTACATAATATTTAATTTTGAGCTTTTTGTATATACCTCCCTAAGGTTTGCAGGGTCTGTAAATAGGCCCCTAAAGTTTTAGTATTTACAAATAGACCCTTGCACCTTCATTTTAATACCTTTCGTGTCTCCAAAATCAGTAATTTTCCAACCACTATAGGTTTTTAGAGTGAAATAACACTTTTGTCCTTCTATTTTTTGAAATTATATGCATAATTTCAAAAGTTTTTACTCAAATTTTTTTTTGAAAGCATGTAATATTAACAATTGCAATTAGTGAGAGAGAATAACCCTACATAATTTTATTTTATTTTATTTATCAATACAGGGCTCATCTCATTAAATACAAATTGATCATGACGACAATCAACACTTATACTTATAACCGATTATAATTTATCCGATCCATATATGACCCACCATTGGATTGATAAAAGTTTCAAATACATATTTATGCTTCATGTGCAGGGGTGTTGAAGAAATATTGGAGGAATGAGCAAATGTAATATATATATATATATAAATTTTTAGAATCTGCGAGGGGGTAGTGTTTGACTCTATGTTAAAGAAATATTTGCGGAATGGGCAAATGTTAAAAAAAAATAATTTTTAGAATTTACGCGAGGGGGGGGGGGTGTGTTTTAACTTTTTCAAATTTGGGTGGGGGCTTCACTTTAGGCCATTGTGCCTGGGTCCACCCCAATCATATGCAGGAGAGACTTATTAAGAGAAATCAATGGGAATTGAGATAAAATAATGATATATTTTTAAATATTAGTAATTTTATTTTTGTTTAATGGATGTAAGGGCAAAGCTATCATTTATATAAAAATCCAACACAAATCTCATGGTGGCTGCCCATCCTTATTATGAATATTGATTTTGAGGACATGAAAGGTATTAAAAAGAAAAGGCATGGGCATATTTACAAATACTAAAACCCCATGGGCTCATTTACAAATCCTACAAGCCTTAGGGGGGTATATACAAAAAAATCTTTTATTTTTGACAACACAAAACCATATTACCGTCTTGGTTCAAGTTTAACTGAGTGAATCAAGCTTCCGTTTGGTAATTCTACGGTAAAATAAAGATAAAGCAAAGCATCAAATCAAGAGAGAATAAAATATAAATGAGTTATAATGATATTTTGTTTTTAGTTGTTTGGTACGAAAAAAATTTCACTTTTTATATAGAAATGTGGATTTTTTTTTTGTTTTTTAATGAAAAAATGAGGTTGCTTTTTTATTTTACTTGTTTAAAAAATAAGGAGCAAATTTTTAAAAAATATACTTTTGATGTGACTCCTTATCCGAAAAAATGAAAATTTACTTGACTTTTACCAAACTTGTAAAGTGCCAAACGGGCCAATGTATGCCATATGAAAGTGGCATCACTTATTGGAGCCCTTGGGTACCAAATCCATGGACCCAACCCCAACCATAAAATGGCTAACAAAAAAAAAAAAAAAATGTCCAATATAACTTTTTTATATTTTATTACATTTGGTCCTTTGGGTATTTTACACCTTTTTTCAATTTTCTTCTTTTTATTAACTGAAAAGATTAAATAAATAATAATAATAATAATAATAACACCCCTAGTAGTAGAGGAGAAGAAGAAGAGAGAAATTTTTGAAGGGTTTAATGAGGAGATGATAGAAAAGAACTAGGGTTCTAGAAAAGAACTAGGGTTCCTTCTTGTGTTTGGTGTCGTGTCTCTTCTCTATCTATCTTTCCCATGTTCGTCCGACGGATCTTGACCTCTTTATCTCGGTCGGATCTTCTTTTTCTCAGACAATCCTCTCTTTTACCCAATTTTCCCGCCACAACATTCCCTCAACCAAAACTCGCCCAATTCCAAGGAAACAAGAGCTTCGGGTCGCCTTTCATGGCCACCGCTTACAGAACAGACGATGCGAAGCGCTTGCATGCCGTTTCATCTGATTCCGATAAGGTCTCTTCTCACCTTCTCCTCCTTATGATTATAGTATCTGAATTGGTGTGATTTTAGTTATGTTTTATAGTATCTGAAGTGGGGTGATTTTACTTTTGTCTTCTTCTTTATGATGTTTTCCAAGGTGGGTTAGTGTTTTTCTGCTGATTTTAGATGAAAGTGTATCTGGGTGAGAGTTGGTTTCTGAAGGTGATAGAGGAATGAATGCATTTTGTTGTGGGAAGTGATTTTCCGTGGAAAAGATTTGGAATTGGAGATCTGCGGAAAGTGAAATATTTGGTGGTTGTTTTCTATGGAAGAGTGAAATCGTTTTGGGTACTTGTCAACGGGACATTTTCCATTGGAATGAAAATGGGTTTCCTGGGGGAGTGATTTTTCGTTGTCATATTCTGTGGTGATAGCAAGTTTTACAACTTTTGCATAGATTTGGACCCAACAGTGGTTTTGCATTCTCCAGAAAACTAAAGATGAAGATATCTGGTCTTAAGAAGGAAAAAACTGTAGGATCTTACACCCCATTGAGCTACCACTTACCCCAAAACCAATTGGTGATTGGAAACGGCACAACAATAGTTTTATGGTGAGGGCGAGGGCTCGACCACAATTATGACCGCTCAGGAGCGAGGGTGGACGTTGACCTCAACAATCCTTTCATCAACGGCACACCCGCCGTGACTCCTGCTACAAACTCGCAAAACACGTGTCCCGTGACTCGAATACTCGACCTATCAGACTCTGATACCAATTGAAATTCCTGAAGGGTTGATAATCACAAACCCTAACAGATATTAAAAGTCCCAACACAGTTATAGATATGGAATAAAATAAATCAAGAACCTAAGTTATTCAATGAATCAATCAAGAAGATGGACACACGGTATTTTACGTGGAAAACCCTGAATAGGGAAAAAACCACGGGACCTCACACCGGACCAAAGGTTACAAGAGAAACTCACTACCCTTTACAGTTGAACTCAATCTAAGGACCACAGTGATTCTTGCCGACGACCACGCCGTTCACCTTCTCTAGCACTTCAATCTCCATGCCTTGTACAAAACGAATCAACTTAGAACGTGGATGATGAGTCTCCAGATGCGGAAAGCTTCAGCACATTAATCTCTCAAAAAGACTCTATGGAGGAAAATAATCTCTCTGAAAATAATCTAGGGTTTAGAACTATGAGGGATGTCATCTTTAATGAGGTTAAACCCTTAAATAGGCTTTTGGAAACGTGTGGGAGAGATTAGGTTTGAATAGAATAGGAATAGAAGACTGAAGAGGGAAGATCCTAAAAAACAGCTAAATCTCGTCGCTGTCCGATTGATCGGACTGACTTTTAATTGGGAGTTTTTTTGGTTCGATTGATCGGTCATGGGGTCCAATCGATCGGTCTGACTTTTAACTGAGAGCTTTTTTGGGGTGATCGATCGGCCAAGTAGGTCCATTACTCAGTTGAAGGTTGAGTTACTCTATTTTTGTAGTGCACACCAAGTGTTTGCTCTTTTTCTCCAAAGAAAAAATGGCTCCCAAAGCTACTCAACCTCGCAAGAGGACATTTCAGCGTCGTAGTTCTTCATCTGCTACTCCTTTTAACTCTAACAGATTTCAGAGTCTTGTGAAAGAAACATCCTTTGAGAATATTTTTTCCAAGAAACAAGTCCTTGTAGAACGTCAAGTTCGATTGGCACAGATGAATATTGACTTCCGTTCTTGGCTTCTTGAAAGAGAATGGAACTCCCTCTATGTGTTTGACACAACTGCTTATGGCTCATTGGTTCAAGAATTTTACAACAACATCCATGATATTGGACAAGAGTCTTTTAAATCATTTGTTCGTGGGATGATAATTGAAATTGATCCCTACTTCATCGGTCAATTTATTCAAATTGACAAGAGCCCTGATACCGTCTATCCCACTCCTGAGCCAGACTCCGATGACATGGAGGATCCGGTGGATAACACCGATTGGAGTGCTGTTATCACGACACTAACTGGTGGTCGTCGTCGTGTATGGCCTGGGGGGGATTCTTAAGCAGAAATATCTTACACCCTCCTACCGCATGTTAAACCTTTTTGTTTGCTTCAATATTGAGCCTAAGGGAAGAACGTCTAAAGTAATTATGGAGACTGGTTATCTTCTGATTGGGATTGGGACAGGGCAGTCCATTGATGTTCCTCTTGCCATTTATAGGCATATGCTGGCCGCACTTCACGGTGCTTCAACTACTTCTCTTCCGTATGGGGCTCTTCTCACCAGGATTCTCCTCTCCAATGGAGTTGCTGTCGGACCAAATGATGGCATTGTGAAAGGGAGAGGTCCTATTACTTTTCGCACCATTAGTTTGTCTCCCTCACATGTCGATGACAGCGGTGATGATGATCCAGAACAAGGTGAAGCAGCTACTGAGGCCCCTCCTCCATTTGATCCATAGTATGAGTCAGAGATGCCAGCATATTTTCAAGATTTTGAGAACCGTCTTTATGATCAATCTACTCAGATTGAATTGCTTGAACATCGAATGGATTCTCAGTTTCAAGAAGTGTTTGCTCAGATGGGCAACTAGACATTGGCAGTAACAAGATCGAGGAGAAACTTGATTCTCCCATTCGTCGATTCCCTGCTCCTCAGTAGTCCATGGCATCTAACTTTTTGTCCTTGCATTGTTCTTTGTTGCTATATGTTAACTATGCTAACTCTTTCATGTTTCTGATGATTGTTCTTTCCCCCTCTCGTTTTCTCTGTTTAGTTTATGGACTAATTCGGCTTCTTTTACGATTTTTATTCTTTGTCAATTTATGTCCAAAAAGGGGGAGAATGGTTTAATTTAGTTTTCATGCGCTTTATGTATGTGTGTGCTTTCTTTACATATTATTTAATCATGATCTTTTGTCAAGATTGCTTGTGACAGGTATTGTAGGTAGCTCAAGGCTAGTGGATGACGACTTTTATTCCTGAAGTATTTTTTTCTTGTGGGATAGTTTATGGGTAGATTTCATATATTAGATGTTTTGTCAATGAATTGCCTAAGGGGGAGATTGTTAGTTTTTGAGTGTTGGTTAATTCATATGGTTGGACAAAACATGGGATTAAATGTAATTTTATATTCTTAGATGGACCACTTCAGTTTGGAAGAAATCCAAAGACGAAGAAAAACGGAAGATTTCATCGGATCTGACTGAGCGATCGATCGGACCTACCTGGCCGATCGATCGCCCCAAAAAAGCTCTCAGTTAAAAGTCAGACCGATCGATCGTCTTCCCTCTTCAGTCTTCTATTCCTATTCTATTCAAACCTAATCTCTCCCACACGCTTCAAAAAGCATATTTAAGGGTTTAACCTCATTAAAGATGATATCCCTCATAGTTCTAAACCCTAGATTATTTTCAGAGAGATTACTTTCCTCCATACAGTCTTTTTGAGAGATTAATGTGATGAAGCTTCCCACATCTGGAGACTCATCATCTATGTTCTAAGTTAATTCGTCTTGTTTAAGGCGTGGAAATTGAAGTGCCAGAGAAGGTGAACGGCGTGGTCGTTGGCAAGAATCATTGTGGTCCTTAGGTTGAGTTCAACTGTAAAGGGTAGTGAGTTTCTCTTGTAACCTTTGGTTATTAGTGCTTGATCTTTCTGGACCGGTGTGAGGTCCCGTGGTTTTTTCCCTATTCAGGGTTTTCCACGTAAAATATCGTGTGTCCATCAAGAAGATTGATTGAATAACTTAGGTTATTGATTTATTTTATTCCACATTTATATCTATGTTGGGACTTTTAAGATCTGTTAGGGTTTGTGATTATCAACCCTCAAGGAATTTCAATCTAATACCACTTGTAGGATCTTATACCACATTGAGCTACCACTTATCCGAAAACCAATTGGTGATAGGAAACGGCACAATAATAGTTTTATGGTGAGGGTGAGGGCTCGACCACAATTATGACTGCTCAAGAGCGAGGGTGGACGTTGACCTCAACAAAAACATATGTTGATTGTTGTGGCCAAACATTTTCTATAATGAAAGAAAACAGTTTTCTACCTCTCGGGTCTGAATCTGCTTCATGCAAATATTGTGGAAAATGTGTTCACCTTGGAAAATGAAATCGAAGAAATGTTGACATGAAATGGCGGAAAATCGTCCCCCCTCGTTTCCAATTTCGTTGTCCAAGAAAAGTGCTTCTCAAAATGTAGCTTTGGAAGCTATCAGTATCTGTATGGGGTGGACCATTGTGAGGTTATTATTACCTTTTCTTTCACAGTTGGAGCTTGTCCTGCTCACTAGTTGGGGACAATCAAATTGACAGAAAAGAAAAATGGTTAAAGTGTCCATTTAATGGAATTGTGTTTGGAAGCACTCCCCCAAATGTAAATTTGGGCAATTCTGGGTTGGTGAAGGCATCGTCATTAGAATATGTGAGGCAGCATTATGCTTTCTTTTCCTGAAAACCATATCTTGTACATTTCTGCTTAGATCTGAAATGCACTCGCTATTGGTTTTTTGTTGAGATCACCTAGAACTAATAGAAAACATCCAGACATTTCCTAAGATTAGTTGATCCATGAAGCATGCACAATCTGCAAACGGACCCCATAATTTGTGCATTTAAGAGGCCTATATACATATTGCCACCATTAAATAGACTGTCACATTTATGAATTTGCTGCCTAATGATTGCCATAAATACAGTTATTGGAAAAAAAAAAAAAAAGAAAAAAAAGAAAAAGGAACCACCATCTTGTTGAGAAATGTTGTTGCTGTAGAAGTTTTGTTGGATTGTAGCTACTGCTCTGTACCAACTGTGCAGTCTTCAAATTGTTGGTTGGGAACGCAAGGTGAATGATCTAAAGCATCCAATCATCAACCTGGCTCTTAGATGAGCCATATCCCAAAAATCATGCTGATTGAAAGCATATAATCATTTGATCCATCGTCAATTCTAGAATGTGGAAACTAAGCTTAAATGGTCAGTCAAGAAAAATGTCCAGAGTCTGTATGTTCAGACATAATTCCATCTATGAGGTAGCACATCAATGATTTGATCTGAACCTTTTAAAGCAGTGCTAAATAGTAATGTCTCTTGTTAAACATGTAGAGTTTCTAAGGCTAAGAAAAGAAGGCAACGCACTCTCTTGAACTCCCATCAGTGAACAAGCCAGTGACAAGCCAGAGGGTAGAAATACTGATTTTGAGTTTTTTAAAGATGTTACTTGAAAGCACTATAAGAAATATCAATCCTCTATTTCTTTTTTTTTTCTTTTTTTTAGTTTTGTAATTGTTTGAGTGAGAAAGAAAAGCTCTAGTACGGTTGGAATGACATACAAGTTCTGACACTGATACTTTGATGTATTTCCTCAAGATACATAGAAGAGGTTCAGGAATTTGTGAGATAACCATAATCTATCAATACAAGTAAATAATCGTCACATGGGTGGATCACTTGAATTTTCTTGTCACTCGGCTTGATTCGTACTTATCTGCACTTCATTTTTGCATTTTTAGTTCATGATGTCAATATATTTGGGTCTCTGTGGTAGGATGAATTGTTAAGAGGCCTTGAGGCAACATTAGGTTCATCATTCAGTACAGAGCCTCTGGTGCCTCCTTCAAACCCGCTAGTCATCGTCATCAGTGGACCAAGCGGTGTCGGCAAAGATGCTGTTATCAAGGTATTAAAACTTTAAGTGTTCTATGTTCTGGATGATTGTCATTTTCTATTCCCATGAAATATATGGACACGTTTGGATTTATGTTTTTGTTGTCGCAAGAACAAGTCCACAACTGTTAATTGGAGTATTTGCTTTATGCTATCCCAGCAGAATGCAATCATGGCTGACAGATTTGAATTGTACATACAACCTCTTTAGTAGCTGAAACAACTGAATGCGAAAACAACATATTTATTATATGGTAATGGTTTCATGGATTGATGGTTTGTTTTTTGTCACTCTACATGTTTGCTTTGCAACAACCCGAAGCATTTGCCCTCTTTTGTTTTGGGTGAGAGAGGAGAGAGGTTTTGTTTTGTGGGGTGGGAGGGGGCAGTTGGTTAAGAGTTACACCACACACAGAGAAGTTAACTACGAAAAAAGGTATAGTTTTCAATTGTTTCCTCAATAGTTAACTACTGAAAGTAAGGTGTAGTTTTCAATTGTTTCCTCAATATTGATAACATGGAATTTTTCTCTGGTTTTCTAGTGTGAACTCTATTATAAAAAAAAAATGATAAATTTTTATCATATAGAAGCTGTGTTAAAAACCAAAAGAACCAATTATTGAGTTGCCAAAGATTTTGAAAACTGGTTATCTATAGCTATTGAATATAAATATATATATATCATAGTAATAACTAATAAGTAGTTTCAACTTAATATTTTACGTGTAATTATAGTGTATGATGACTACATTTTTTTTTTTAACTGACCAAGTCAATGTAAACATTTTTTAAAGAATCAAATCCTCGTTAATCTTTTTTGTTTCTTTATTATTTATTTCTAAATTATTCTCCTCTTGATGTCTATTTATTCAGTCTTGACTGTTGAAGGTTCTAGGTCCTCCGTTGGTTCACGAAGATACAAGATATTGGGGATGGCCAATGCTTACTCTTTATTGATTTTGCAGAGACTACGAGAAGTTCGGGATGGAATTCATTTTGTTGTCACAGCTACAAGCCGGCCAAAGCGACCTGGTGAAGTGGATGGAAAGGATTACTACTTTGTTACGAAAGAGCAATTCCTTTCAATGGTTGAAAGGAATGAACTCTTAGAGTATGCTCTGGTATATGGAGATTACAAAGGGGTTCCAAAGCAGCAGGTACTTGATAGCTTGTTGATCTAAAATGGATATGCTTCTTTGATTCTGCTCTATAATGTTAAACAAAATCGATGTAACTCTTTACTTTAATGATCACTAGACCTGTGGGTTGCAACAATAGCATTCTCCAAGTTTCACTTAAATTATTTGGTTGGACCTTTTAAATTTTTTACAGAAAAGATCAAGACGTTAGACCATTATGTCTATGGAATATGCATCCCAAACTGAAGTGTCCTTTTAACTTCTAGGAGGTGTACGTTTATTCTGTACATTTGTACATCTTGTTAGCTATGAACAAAGTTTTTAATCTCATAAAAAGAGGGGGAAAATCTAGGTGTACTTTGCATTCGGCTATTATGCTGGGAGTTTCAAGGGCAGGGTTTTTTTTTTTTTTTTCCACAGCAAAAGTTTTTATTATTGATGAGAGAAATGTACATAACATTACTCTTGCACTATGATGTTGCCTGCTACACCATGAGAAATACCACTCTTACAAATTACACTCCTTTCATCCTATTGGATAAAAAAAATCTAAAAGGTGTATCACAATCAACCCCCTGTTTTACACAAAGATCGGCCTTCTGGATGGATTCTCTATGCACATGCAAAAGGGCCACTTCCAGATTTTCACATAGATTCATATTTCCTTTCAAATAAAAGTCATCCTCCATGATTCTCCCCCTTCTCTTTACCTTGTGACTTAAATATTTTCCTTTGATTCTTGTTTTGAGTGAAGAGTGAAGACTCTTGACCTCCCTCTTGGTATCAACTCCAAGGGAAACGCTGGGTGCTGACTCCTAGATTTTTTTTGTCAAGGAAGCAAAAAGGAGCCTTGGTGCTGATTCTGAACCCTTTCCGGCATCAATCGAACTTGATGAATGATGATCAACTTGGAATCAGAACTTCAACGTGTTAACTCTGTACCAATTAAGTTCTAACATTTTCAAAACATTGGCCTTTCGGGCGTAATTGCAGATATTTACTAATCTAAAATGAGCTTTAGTTATCCCATTTCTGCATGTTTCACTTTTCGTTCTTTTTTTTTTTTGTTCTGCCAGGCCCTTCTAAATTTTGGTAATTCAAAATAAGTACATCTTAATTAATCGGGGCCATTTTAATTGTGAGCCATATTGTGGATGGATAACAGCACAAATATCACAGACCATCTTGAAATTGACTGCCAACCTTTTTTTTTTTATAACCATTCACTTGGTGACCACTGACAGCTAGGATCTTGCAGTCAATTGGCTTTCTCAGCAATGCTACATCTCTATTGGCTGCCTTTTCAATGGTGCTAATTGATGTACATTTTTTTCACCTTTGCAGTGAAAGGTTTCCCATGTAACTTCCAAAACTGTGTGATGGTCATGAATTGGATAGATGTGCTGGACGCTAGGTACATGGTTTTTCAGAATATTTCTAGAAAATAAAGTCAGTAATACACTCAAATGTACTAGCTCTCTCCTCCCAATTTATACTAGTTCTTGTGTTTTAATTGTAAGACAACATGATAAGCTGGGATTTTGCTTCTCTCTCCAGATCCGTGATTTCATGTCTAAGGGGTTCGACATTGTTCTAAGAGTGGACATACAAGGGGCAGCCACCCTAAGATCAATACTCGGGAATTCGGCCATCTTCATATTTCTAGTTGCTGAGAGTGAAGCTGCACTGGTGAAGCGACTCATTAGTCGTAAGACAGAGACCATTGATGCACTTCTTGTCAGGGTTGCAACTGCACGTGAGGAGGTGAAACACCTAAAGGACTTTGATTACGTGGTTGTGAATGCTGATGGGAAGCTCGAGAATGCAGTTCAGCTGGTAGAGTCCATCATTGATGCAGAGAAGGCTAGAGTTCGGCAACGTCATGTTCAGCTCTAGATGTTGAGGTGGTTTTCTTTCCATGGTATTATAGAGCTTTTCGCTACAAGAAATTTACAATTTGCTGCGAGTGTCTGCTACTTACATGCATGACTATTGTTCATTCATTCAGACTATTGATGTGATGGCCCCCATTAGAAATTGTCTTTAAAGTATCCAGATTGGAAGATCCTAATCAGTATCCTAGAAAAGGACCATCTTCACAGTCCAAAAAAAGGCAAAAAAAATGGTTAGGTTGGATCTTCGGATTAGGGAGATTTTTGGGATGTGCCATCAGTGCAATACTCACTCGGTACATATTTAGATTGAGGAAGTGCAACAAATTTTACCTCTGTTGTAGCAATTCATTTCCTCCTTCAATTACTTGCATTCTTTATCATTCAAATACATGCTTTAGTAATCAATCTTTAACAGGCATTTTCCCCTGCTCCATGACAGATAAGCAGTCCAGATTCTCTGATTCTTTTGGCGGCACAACAGATGGCCTTGCTATAGAGTTGGGCATTTCTATCTTTTATTGTGAATTCCCTTTTGGATCATTTGTAGCCCCACTTGATCTCACTGTCAATTTGGCTTCCTCTTTCGAGGATACTTGGTTTCATTGTACGTGTTGAGAAAGTTGTTTCTAACTGGCTTTCCTTCACAAGATGTTGTTCCAGTTGATTTGTAGCAATTCCAAATTCATATGCAGCTGTTGCCAATATTAATCTTTGAGTGAAAAATTGAAAATGAGGGAGGAAAGAAGAGGAAGCATTGGACCTAGTTTTCTCTCTGATTTCTGTTTTGCTTGCACCTCAAAACAAATATCCATTCATTACACAAATGTATTGAAACTGAATTGTAATTTGGTGAGCTTAGTGGTTGGTATTTGTGCAATGCATGTCCTCCAGGCTCTGTTGCTATGGCTTGAAATGGCAATGCATGAAGTTGCCAGTAAACATCAGCAGATTGCTAATGTACATGCATCTTCTATGCCCATGCGCGTGCCATGTGGCATCAGGTGCTGTCTAAAAAGTAAGGTTAGTCCCTTCATTGTGGAGGGCCCAGTGTCTATCATCATCATTTCCTTATGCTATAATTCATCAAACCGTAGTTGGCTGAGCTCCCCTCCAATTTTGTACTGGTAAAGATTTTCCATAGTCAACTGCCAGGACCCTGTGCTCGCTTTAGTTTGACATTTATGTAATATTTAAGGGGAGATGCTCCTATGAGAGATGCTCTCACCTTTCTATGAGAGAGAATGTGGGAGCCCTCACATCCATATTCAATGCCATGTAAGGGTTCCTATTTTATTTCTCATAATAAGGTGAGAGCATCTTCCATATTTAAGTGAATTTAAAGAAAAGATGCAACTTAAAAACTGTTAAACTTTGATGCCCTTAAATCAATGGTTGTGATGATTTGATTTACATCTTCTCTTTCTCTCCAAAATCTCGGGAGAGCTTTTCATATTTTATACAAACATCATGCAAGGGATTTTAGAGTTCACCCTCCCTCATGAAAAAAAAAAGAGTCTGAGTATGATGTTCATCAGCATGGTGGGCACAGTTGGATTGGAGAAGTGATGATGGTGCAACTAATTCACTAGTGAGTGTATTCATCATAGGGTTGCATTGAGAAAGGTGGGCCCCGGCAATGGTGATAAAAAGCAATTCTTGCAAACCAAAATAATCAACAACATCCAATGATTTAAGACCAGAATTGAATACACACGGATTCATGGTGAACATCATAAGGCAGGGCCTTCACTTTCCTATGATTTAGATTACTAGGGTAATGGATGGGCATTCCGTATTTGGTTGCTTCTTTATTTTGTTTACTTTCGTTAAAGTGGAGGTTATTTAATGGTTGTTTGTTTGTATTAAAATAAAAAACTTTCATTATTTTTATAGAAAAATACCTTCATTGATAACAAAAAAACAGATTACATCATAGAATTGATATGAAAGTGGTTAAAAATGGAGACCGAAAGCTGGGTATTCATTTTTCAAATAGAGATTATGTGAAATTTACTTTTGATCTACTTTTCTAACTACTTTCGAAAAAAAAAATCAATGTACTGAATTCTTATATATTTTAATGCAAGCAAACTGGCCCTGAAATGAAATTTGATCCATCTTTAATGAAGCCCACTGTGAGTGGCTGCATCAAAGATGTGCCCCCACGTAACCGTCTTGCATTGCATGCAAACTCGAAAGTTGCATTGCATTGCATGCGGACTCTAATTTTCCTCTCGAAAGTGTTCATCAAAGTAGGCCATATCCAACCAAGCTTTTGGCCCAAAATCCATACTGGTCCATTTATCAGGGGAAGCCATACAAGATGAACCCACTGTGAGTGGCTAGGATCTTCTGCACGTGGCAGTGTTGTCAGACGTGAGTGCAGCAGGGAGGAGCCATTGGACCTAGTTTTCTCTCTGATTTCTGTTTTGCTTGCACCTCAAAACAAATATCCATTCATTACACAAATGTATTGAAACTGAATTGTAATTTGGTGAGCTTAGTGGTTGGTATTTGTGCAATGCATGTCCTCCAGGCTCTGTTGCTATGGCTAGAAATGGCAATGCATGAAGTTGCCAGTAAACATCAGCAGATTGCTAATGTACATGCATCTTCTATGCCCATGCGCGTGCCATGTGGCATCAGGTGCTGTCTAAAAAGTAAGGTTAGTCCCTTCATTGTGGAGGGCCCAGTGTCTATCATCATCATTTCCTTATGCTATAATTCATCAAACCGTAGTTGGCTGAGCTCCCCTCCAATTTTGTACTGGTAAAGATTTTTCATAGTCAACTGCCAGGACCCTGTGCTCGCTTTAGTTTGACATTTATGTAATATTTAAGGGGAGATGCTCCTATGAGAGATGCTCTCACCTTTCTATGAGAGAGAATGTGGGAGCCCTCACATCCATATTCAATGCCATGTAAGGGTTCCTATTTTATTTCTCATAATAAGGTGAGAGCATCTTCCATATTTAAGTGAATTTAAAGAAAAGATGCAACTTAAAAACTGTTAAACTTTGATGCCCTTAAATCAATGGTTGTGATGATTTGATTTACATCTTCTCTTTCTCTCCAAAATCTCGGGAGAGCTTTTCATATTTTATACAAACATCATGCAAGGGATTTTAGAGTTCACCCTCCCTCATGAAAAAAAAAAGAGTCTGAGTATGATGTTCATCAGCATGGTGGGCACAGTTGGATTGGAGAAGTGATGATGGTGCAACTAATTCACTAGTGAGTGTATTCATCATAGGGTTGCATTGAGAAAGGTGGGCCCCGGCAATGGTGATAAAAAGCAATTCTTGCAAACCAAAATAATCAACAACATCCAATGATTTAAGACCAGAATTGAATACGCACGGATTCATGGTGAACATCATAAGGCAGGGCCTTCACTTTCCTATGATTTAGATTACTAGGGTAATGGATGGGCATTCCGTATTTGGTTGCTTCTTTATTTTGTTTACTTTCGTTAAAGTGGAGGTTATTTAATGGTTGTTTGTTTGTATTAAAATAAAAAACTTTCATTATTTTTATAGAAAAATACCTTCATTGATAACAAAAAAACAGATTACATCATAGAATTGATATGAAAGTGGTTAAAAATGGAGACCGAAAGCTGGGTATTCATTTTTCAAATAGAGATTATGTGAAATTTACTTTTGATCTACTTTTCTAACTACTTTCGAAAAAAAAAAATCAATGTACTGAATTCTTATACATTTTAATGCAAGCAAACTGGCCCTGAAATGAAATTTGATCCATCTTTAATGAAGCCCACTGTGAGTGGCTGCATCAAAGATGTGCCCCCACGTAACCGTCTTGCATTGCATGCAAACTCGAAAGTTGCATTGCATTGCATGCGGACTCTAATTTTCCTCTCGAAAGTGTTCATCAAAGTAGGCCATATCCAACCAAGCTTTTGGCCCAAAATCCATACTGGTCCATTTATCAGGGGAAGCCATACAAGATGAACCCACTGTGAGTGGCTAGGATCTTCTGCACGTGGCAGTGTTGTCAGACGTGAGTGCAGCAGGGAGGAGCCATTGGACCTAGTTTTCTCTCTGATTTCTGTTTTGCTTGCACCTCAAAACAAATATCCATTCATTACACAAATGTATTGAAACTGAATTGTAATTTGGTGAGCTTAGTGGTTGGTATTTGTGCAATGCATGTCCTCCAGGCTCTGTTGCTATGGCTAGAAATGGCAATGCATGAAGTTGCCAGTAAACATCAGCAGATTGCTAATGTACATGCATCTTCTATGCCCATGCGCGTGCCATGTGGCATCAGGTGCTGTCTAAAAAGTAAGGTTAGTCCCTTCATTGTGGAGGGCCCAGTGTCTATCATCATCATTTCCTTATGCTATAATTCATCAAACCGTAGTTGGCTGAGCTCCCCTCCAATTTTGTACTGGTAAAGATTTTCCATAGTCAACTGCCAGGACCCTGTGCTCGCTTTAGTTTGACATTTATGTAATATTTAAGGGGAGATGCTCCTATGAGAGATGCTCTCACCTTTCTATGAGAGAGAATGTGGGAGCCCTCACATCCATATTCAATGCCATGTAAGGGTTCCTATTTTATTTCTCATAATAAGGTGAGAGCATCTTCCATATTTAAGTGAATTTAAAGAAAAGATGCAACTTAAAAACTGTTAAACTTTGATGCCCTTAAATCAATGGTTGTGATGATTTGATTTACATCTTCTCTTTCTCTCCAAAATCTCGGGAGAGCTTTTCATATTTTATACAAACATCATGCAAGGGATTTTAGAGTTCACCCTCCCTCATGAAAAAAAAAAAGAGACTGAGTATGATGTTCATCAGCATGATGGGCACAGTTGGATTGGAGAAGTGATGATGGTGCAACTAATTCACTAGTGAGTGTATTCATCATAGGGTTGCATTGAGAAAAGTGGGCCCCGGCAATGGTGATAAAAAGCAATTCTTGCAAACCAAAATAATCAACAACATCCAATGATTTAAGACCAGAATTGAATACGCACGGATTCATGGTGAACATCATAAGGCAGGGCCTTCACTTTCCTATGATTTAGATTACTAGGGTAATGGATGGGCATTCCGTATTTGGTTGCTTCTTTATTTTGTTTACTTTCGTTAAAGTGGAGGTTATTTAATGGTTGTTTGTTTGTATTAAAATAAAAAACTTTCATTATTTTTATAGAAAAATACCTTCATTGATAACAAAAAAACAGATTACATCATAGAATTGATATGAAAGTGGTTAAAAATGGAGACCGAAAGCTGGGTATTCATTTTTCAAATAGAGATTATGTGAAATTTACTTTTGATCTACTTTTCTAACTACTTTCGAAAAAAAAAAAATCAATGTACTGAATTCTTATACATTTTAATGCAAGCAAACTGGCCCTGAAATGAAATTTGATCCATCTTTAATGAAGCCCACTGTGATGGCTGCATCAAAGATGTGCCCCCACGTAACCGTCTTGCATTGCATGCAAACTCGAAAGTTGCATTGCATTGCATGCGGACTCTAATTTTCCTCTCGAAAGTGTTCATCAAAGTAGGCCATATCCAACCAAGCTTTTGGCCCAAAATCCATACTGGTCCATTTATCAGGGGAAGCCATACAAGATGAACCCACTGTGAGTGGCTAGGATCTTCTGCACGTGGCAGTGTTGTCAGACGTGAGTGCAGCAGGGAGGAGCCATTGGACCTAGTTTTCTCTCTGATTTCTGTTTTGCTTGCACCTCAAAACAAATATCCATTCATTACACAAATGTATTGAAACTGAATTGTAATTTGGTGAGCTTAGTGGTTGGTATTTGTGCAATGCATGTCCTCCAGGCTCTGTTGCTATGGCTAGAAATGGCAATGCATGAAGTTGCCAGTAAACATCAGCAGATTGCTAATGTACATGCATCTTCTATGCCCATGCGCGTGCCATGTGGCATCAGGTGCTGTCTAAAAAGTAAGGTTAGTCCCTTCATTGTGGAGGGCCCAGTGTCTATCATCATCATTTCCTTATGCTATAATTCATCAAACCGTAGTTGGCTGAGCTCCCCTCCAATTTTGTACTGGTAAAGATTTTCCATAGTCAACTGCCAGGACCCTGTGCTCGCTTTAGTTTGACATTTATGTAATATTTAAGGGGAGATGCTCCTATGAGAGATGCTCTCACCTTTCTATGAGAGAGAATGTGGGAGCCCTCACATCCATATTCAATGCCATGTAAGGGTTCCTATTTTATTTCTCATAATAAGGTGAGAGCATCTTCCATATTTAAGTGAATTTAAAGAAAAGATGCAACTTAAAAACTGTTAAACTTTGATGCCCTTAAATCAATGGTTGTGATGATTTGATTTGCATCTTCTCTTTCTCTCCAAAATCTCGGGAGAGCTTTTCATATTTTATACAAACATCATGCAAGGGATTTTAGAGTTCACCCTCCCTCATGAAAAAAAAAAGAGTCTGAGTATGATGTTCATCAGCATGATGGGCACAGTTGGATTGGAGAAGTGATGATGGTGCAACTAATTCACTAGTCATAGGGTTGCATTGAGAAAAGTGGGCCCCAGCAATGGTGATAAAAAGCAATTCTTGCAAACAAAAATAATCAACAACATCCAATGATTTAAGACCAGAATTGAATACGCACGGATTCATGGTGAACATCATAAGGCAGGGCCTTCACTTTCCTATGATTTAGATTACTAGGGTAATGGATGGGCATTCCGTATTTGGTTGCTTCTTTATTTTGTTTACTTTCGTTAAAGTGGAGGTTATTTAATGGTTGTTTGTTTGTATTAAAATAAAAAACTTTCATTATTTTTATAGAAAAATACCTTCATTGATAACAAAAAAACAGATTACATCATAGAATTGATATGAAAGTGGTTAAAAATGGAGACCGAAAGCTGGGTATTCATTTTTCAAATAGAGATTATGTGAAATTTACTTTTGATCTACTTTTCTAACTACTTTCGAAAAAAAAAATCAATGTACTGAATTCTTATACATTTTAATGCAAGCAAACTGGCCCTGAAATGAAATTTGATCCATCTTTAATGAAGCCCACTGTGAGTGGCTGCATCAAAGATGTGCCCCCACGTAACCGTCTTGCATTGCATGCAAACTCGAAAGTTGCATTGCATTGCATGCGGACTCTAATTTTCCTCTCGAAAGTGTTCATCAAAGTAGGCCATATCCAACCAAGCTTTTGGCCCAAAATCCATACTGGTCCATTTATCAGGGGAAGCCATACAAGATGAACCCACTGTGAGTGGCTAGGATCTTCTGCACGTGGCAGTGTTGTCAGACGTGAGTGCAGCAGGGAGGAGCCAGGGAGGTTGAGGAAGATGTGGCAAAATTCAACCTATTATAATCCCATGAAAAGAGGAGAAGGAATGAAGACAAAGTCTCAACACAAACAAAAACAGAAAGAAAAAAAAAAAAAAAAAAAGAGATTTTTAACTGTGTTTGCTTTTTATTTATCTGTAATTCTCATTGATCCTTGATCCAAGTAAGTTCTTCATACTCTTCTCAATTTAATTCATTATCTATCTATTTATTTAAATGATTTTGGATTTTGAGATTGAAATTGCTCATTGTTTCCTGTTAAAAAATGCTGTTGTTTCTTTAAAAATATTTGATTTTGATTGGTTTTGGTATGTTGGTTTACACCATTTGAATGATGATGTATGGTTTTTCTCATCACATGGCCACCTTTTAATCTTTCCAAAAGGAAAAAAAAGAGAGGTTGTGTGAGGTGGGTTTTGAATATTCGATTGAGAATGCACTTTTTGATTATATGATAACATGTTTCCTAGAAAAAAAAAGAAAGAAAAGACTTTGGCATTTGGGTGTTTGGATTGTGGAAACTGCATTTTTGAGAATGAACTTTTTGATTATTTGATAACATGTTTCCTTCAAAAGAAAAAAAAGACTTTGGGATTTGGGTGTTTGAATTGTGGAAACTGCATTGCTTTGAATTTTGATCAAAGGATTACTTCTTTTTGGTTAAAGATATTATTTTGATATGTTCTGGGGTTTGAATAAGTAATTAAGGCTGGATTCTTTTGATCATCTGACCTCATTTTTATCCATATGATTTGATTTGAATTGATTTTATTCGATTGGAAATTGCATATTGTTTATTATCTGGTCTCCCTTTCTTTCAAGAGATCTGCTTTTTACAGGTTTTTGGGATCTCTCTTTCTTTCTTTTTTCTAAGACTCTGCAAATTGGTCTTCTTGAAAGTATCTCAAGATTAGAACTGCATTTCTTTTTTGGGGTTTTTCTTCTGATCTCATTTTTCCAAAAACAATTGATTTCTTCTATTGGTTTTGGTATGTATTTGTGTGTCTTTCATTTATTTTTTAAAATTTCCCTCAATATTTATAGTTCTTCTAATCATATCTATTATGAATTGCTTGTTTCTTAGCGCATGGTCCCTTTTCTTGTAAATTCTGATTTTGATTGTTTTGAAAGGTTGGCTTGTAATGTTTCTCAAGATGAGTCTTTCATGAGGCAAGATTAGTTTTTTAAAGTTTTTTTTTTTTTCCTTTTTCTTCTAATAGGCTTCTGAGTTTTCTAATTTTTTCTCTAATAATTCCTCAGGTTAGTATTCCTTGAGATTTGATTCACAATAAAGTTCCTTGTTCACCCAGTCTCTCTCTTAAGAAAAGGGGGAAAAGGTAAGAAGAATTTGAATTTTATAGGATTTCTGAGGCTGGGTTTTTTTACAGTTTTACTTGATGTTTCTTAAAACCATATTTTTAAGAAAGTGTAAGATGCTTGCTTTCAAGACCATATGGTTAATTTTCATTCACAGCGCTTCATTTCGATAGGCATAAGGTCATTCCTTTGTTATTATTGCTTCTATTATAGTTTCTCGAAATATATCAGAGTCTAAACTTCATATTTTTCTATTGTCTAGTTTCATTTTTAATGCAAAAGATTGATCTTTTATTAGGATTCAGGCAGTAGGTATTTCTAATATTTCTGTAAGTTTTTTCTTGAAACCATACCATAAGTAGAGTTTTTGTTCTTGGATCATTTGTCTCATTTCTTGCAAAAGTTGGACATTTTGCAGACGTGAGGAGAAGGTTGTTTGAAAATTTTGCATGCACTACTACTCCTGAGAACATATTAAATGGATTTTGTTATGATCATCTGGCTTTTTTGTTACAATGGTTTTCTTTTTTAAAGGTCTTGGGAGGATTCTTTTTTTTTTTTTTTTAATCTTAACAAACTATTCATATCTTGATAGCATTTCATGGTTGAAACTGCTTGTTTTTCTTTTGTCTGCTCTAATTGTCTCAAAAAAAAATAAAAATTATAACTCATAGTACATGGGGTTTGTAAATTCTGTACAGAGTAGCCTCTCTAACAAGAAGAGATTTGCATGGAAGCAAAGATGATCAGAGGCTACATCAGGAGAGGCAGCATTGTTTTGGGCATGGGGTTCTGTTTTTTTTTCCTATACAGACTCTTCCCTTCTTCTTTGGTATATAGATTTCTTCCTTCTTTGTTTGGTTTTTTGGTCTCTTCTTCCCCTGTCATCATCTGCACTGCCCTTCTTCTCCGAACCCTTCTGACCTTTGGGCAACAGAATGTTCCCCATGTCAAAGAACAGGAGATTCGAACTCCTGTGTCATCTTTAAGAGCACAGAGTGTTGCTGGTGATTTGGTTGTTAAGAAGGCTGCAAGGGTTGAAGAGAAGGGAATAAAGGAAGAAGGTTTTGGAAAGGGAATTGAAGATGCTTATATCAGTAAGGGAGCTGTTATAGAGGACAATGGGAAAGAAATTAATCGGGAGAAGGAGATCGAAATGGAGAAGAAAGGACTTAGTGATGACTTTAAAGGTCATTCTAATGATCATCATAAGGAGACTGCAGGTCAATGGTTCAATGTTCATAATGATTCAGGTTCTGCTGAGGACATCTCTTCTCCAGATTTTTCAGTGACTGATGTCATGCCAATTCTTGACGAGCTCCAACCTCTTATAGAAACCAAAGCTCCAATCCCCACTCTCACCCCCCAAGATAAATCTGATGCCCAGGAATCAGATATTGGCAGTCCTGATTTGGTCGGGGGCGTCGAGAATGCGGATGAAGAAGCACAAGAGAAAGCCATGATGACATGGACAGTGGATGACAATAAGAATGTCAAGGAATTTGGGACTTTAGAGCTCGAAAGGAATCTAAGGTTGGAGAGTCTGATTGCAAAGCGAAGAGCAAGGAAGAAGTGGATGGTGGAGGCAGAGAGGAATCTGATGGACTTCAATAGTAATGATGGAATGCAGATTAACCTTCTGCCAAGACGGAATCCTTTCGACCCTCCCTATGATTCAGATGAAACCTCGGGATTATCTCCTATTCCAGGTTCAGCTCCTTCATTTCGGGTGCCAAGATTTAATCCTTTTGATCTTCCTTATGACCAAGATGATGAACTAAGAAATCCCAAGGGTGAGAATACAAGCCAACAAGAGTCTGCAATGCCTTCGCAGAGAGATATGTTCTTCCGAAGATATGAAAGCTTTACTTTGGGTGCATCATTTCTGGGGGAGGCCAAGCAAGAGAAGCATGATTTTAGGTTCAGACCTCATTTCGAACCGGAGGGGACAGGTCATGAAAGAAAATTCAAAAAGCAGTTGAGTGTGAGGAGGGTTCCGAAATCTCAAACGGTTCCGGCTTCTTCTACCAGAAATAAAGAAGATGATAACAAAGACCGACTTGAACAAGAAATACCTCCGATTGGTGAATCAAATTCTGTTCTGAATTATGAAAGAATTGGAAGAGAGAGCGAATCATCTGAAGGAGATTTAGTGGAAATTGTTTCAAATCCTTTTGATGCCATTGAAGCAGCGCCGAATGTGGGAACTAGCAATCAAGGAAAGGAGGGAGTGGAGGACAGCCAAGTTGAGGAACCTGTTTGTGATTCAAGCCCGTCGGCAACCAGTATTTCCCTATCTAACATGACTGCAGTTTCAGAAACTTTGTCGGATGCACCTCCAGTAACAGTTGATGGAGGCATCTTGCATGGTGATAGAGAGTCTATGACAGATTATGAAAATGAAACAGTAGATATGGGATCCAATGATGAAGGATCATGGGTGGAACTAGCGAAATTACATTCAGTAGATGAAAATGAGTCGAGATCAAGGGGTGTTAAGGAAGTTAGTGAGTGCAATGTCATCCAAGTTGGTACCATTCCAGAAGCAATACTTGGGCAATTTTCACCAGATGTGAGTTTGTCATCACCAGTAACTAAATCAGAGCAGGGTGGTGTTATGGATAGTAAAATAAATCATCAATACATAGAGGCCCAAGCCCCTCCAAGTTTTAATCAGGAGACCAATCTTTTGGGTCTCCAGACTGGTATGGTAGAGAAGGCAGATGCCGAAGACAATCACAGGTAAGTTTTTTACAATCTCAGGTAAGTTTTTTACAATCTGTTACTCATCACAAAAATATAAGTATCATTAGAAAAAAAAGAGGGAGAAAGCATATTAGGATACTAACAGATGTTTACATGTTAAATCTTTATTTCCATGCTGCCAAACAGGTAAAGGTTTTTGTTACCATTCCTTCTAATGAAGTTATAGGCGATTTTAGAACAAGTAGTTAGTCAGGGAAAAGAAAAAATATGATAGCATGCCTTGGGGTTAGAATGTTGAGTGTATGATCCATTGGTTCTCAAGTCAAGAATGTGCTCAGCCGGTGGGTCTGTGGTTTTGTAAAACAATATGATAGCATGCCTTGGGATTGGAATGTTGAGTCAACTGATTAATATATGAAAGAAATTGTATGATCCATTGGTTTGGTTCTCAGCTCGAGGATGTGTTCAGCTAGTGGGTCTGTGGTTTTGTGATCTGGGTCTTTGATCTGATCTACAGGAAAGCCCTAAAGATCTGCACTATCTGATAAACTTAACCATTATATTGATTGTCGGGAAAGAGATGGTTAATAATGAATAATGTATTGTCCCATTTCTACATAGAAAGGCTCTGTACTGGAGGGCTATGATTTTCCAATCTGGGATATTTTCAGGCAGTTTGTCAGCATCAGAAAATATCAGATCAACAGCTCGGATCATGAACCAGGGGCCCAACATGTAAAAATTCAAGACCGAATGATGCTATGTATTTTCTCATGTCCATGATCATATCATTACAGTTAATAGGAGAGAGGCTAATCTTGTCTTATCTTGTCTTGAACAGGATGTGACTCATCCGGAGTAAATCTACTGAGGAAGCCAACAACAACGGTGGATATAAGCCGAGCGCGAGATTGGTACCTTCAAAGGATGGACATTGATTTTCTTTTAAATCTTTATGTAATTATTGCCTTTTGAGTGCCATTATTTTTTTTATTTTTTATTTTTGTATTCGAGTTACTCTTGGATCTTTCTTCATTTTACTTGAATCTAATGCTCTCCAAGATGGCATTTTGCTTTGGATCCTTGTAAGGAGTTAAAAACACATTTGTTCTTTTCATATTGTGAGAGTTTTGACTTGCAGGCTTATATAAAAACAAAGGTTTCTACTATTAGCAAAAGGTAAATTATATATGGCCATGTGATGTGATAGAGAGGTTGGCGATTGGGCTTTCGCGCCATGTTTCAAGTGTAACCACTTTGGGTGTTATTCTATCTTCACGCACTCCGCAGGTGTTGAAGATTCAAACCAATCATCTAGCTGACCTTACCTCAGCCATAGCTTAGTCTCAAGGGCCCTTTTTATCTACAAACAATGCAGGTAACTCCCTCTGTTCAAATATTAGAAAAATAACCTTTGTTCTTTGCTCTTCTTTTGGGAGTGTATTTATGTCCAACCAGGTTCGAACCAGGAACTCCTTAAGTTGCAGTCAATGTTCACTGATCAAAACATCAACATTAATTTACTAAATAAAGCATTTTAAGGATTATAAAATAACAAAACTATGCCAAGAGTCTTCTTGGAATAGAACAAAAGGTGGAGAATATTGCTCACACAAATTTGTATAGTGGACAGTTCTCTGCTTTTTTCTCTAAATCCAAAAGGCTCCCAGGAGAAAAAAAGAAGTGAAGAGCCTTTTGGTATATTAACAATATCTATACACCTCCTACATTTTTTATTTTTTATTTTTGGTTCCTGAGGTACTATGAAGGTTAGGGTATCTTCGAGTCCTTTAGAGTGTCATCAATTATCTTAAGATATGAAAATTATTAAGGACCCCTTTGTTTGATCGACAATGAATTTCTAGGATTTTGAGTAAATTCCTTTATGTGAATGTGGTATAAGTGAAAGACTAAATCGAATTGCATATGTTGGAAGTTTTTTTATAGCAATTTTAGTTGATGGAGTAGTTGGAACTCCTTGTTTGATTGCTAGAATTCTAAAAACTCAACCCTTTGAAATGTGACTATTGAACGTTCAAATTGTGCAAATTCCTACGCTTTGAATGTTAAGGTGTAAAGGAGGATTTGGGGAATTTCCTTTGAGATAGAATTTGGAGAATTCAAAATATATCGATTCTCTAAATTCCAGCAACCGAACAGGCCTCAACATTTGCTTGTATGATTTTTACACTGTAGGACAATGCGTAATCTAAGCTCTAGTGGCAATTTGTGGTGGAAGGTGATTCACATAGTTCTAAAGCTAAATACTCCATGACGTTTATATATTATTGAATATTGCATATGTTTCACCAATATTTTTTTTTATCAAGCTTTTAAAGTTAAATTTACATTTTGTTCCATCCAATGCCATTATAACTGCTGTTTTGTTGATAATTTTGCTGTATACAGTAGTATAGATATTGATGGATTGACAAGTTAAATAAATAAAAGGCAGTCTCCACATTTTAGTGGACCCTTCTTGAAAGTGCAACATCAGTAACTCTTTCTAGTGTTCCCTTAAACAAGCACTAAGGGTTTGGTTCACAAGGAAAATCTATAATTGAAATTTGGTTGTCTGAGAATTTTAAAACAGTTTTATCATATTTTCTCCTTTGAATTTTCTAGATTATGAAAATCACAGTAGTAAAGTGGCAAGATATCTTTCCAAATACTCCTACTTTATAGAATTTTAAATATTTCTTTTTGGAGATTGGAATTTGAAATTTCTTTTTATAATTTCTACAATTTTTTTGAGGCAGCCTATTTGTTTTTCATGGGAGGAGTAGGGATAAAAAACAAGTATAAAATTAAATAAGAAGGGGTTAGAGTTAAAAATCACAATAATTTATCCAGGTCAAGGAGAGTAAAACAAATTGGCTTAAAGTGGGGTAAAATACCCTTTTTCATGTCACGCAAAGAGTTAACTCTCCTCTCCCCTTTTTCATCCAAATATCCATTAAGCAAGGCTTTATGTTACACCAGCTCTAGTGTCATTTTACTTTTTTCTATCTCAATACCATTAAGTAATGCTTTGTGTTACATCAATCAATTTCTTATGTGTAAGCAAAGTAATTTTTACCTACGAGACTCTTGAGCAACAAGCATATTGAAATTTCAGCGAAAGCCTCTAATGTGGAGGGGTCCAATGTAAAATAAAGACTTTCCTAATTATTTAAGTGTCTTAGATGGGATGATTGGAAATGCTCAATGAGCTTGAGTGTTTTTAGACAGCTGAATTCTAAAGCTATCTTGTATTTGTGCGCGCGAAACTATTTTACAAGTTTTAGAAATACGTTAGTAAAGAAACTGAAAAATGTATAGACCTTGCAGTAAAAATTATTGAAAGCCTAAATTCTGCCAAGACCGCTTTCACAGTTCACGCCCCCCCCCCCCCCCCCCCCCCCAAGTTATGGTTCTTGTTAGATGGATCATTTCCATTAGCAAGACTTCTGCAGCAGATGCTTCATGTTTTAAATCTTGACTCAGAACTTTGGTTTATGCCTGGTAATAACTTTGGATCAATGGCTTAAGAGAATGTTTGTTTGCATAGAATACTTAGAATTTATGGCCGATGAGCTCCATCGGATAAGGGGTGGAGATCATGAGTTGAGGGGTGAAGGATATGTGGTAGGCATGTATATGAGACGTTGACTTTGTAGGATTTTAATTATTAGGGTGATGGTCGGGGTATTAGGGTATTCATTTCCCATCATTTGTTTGTTGACTTTTCATTTTTAACCACATACAAAAAATTTAAAATCACTAGAGACCTTTTGTTTGCGTTAGAATACATGGATTTCATATCTTAGGTGGTAGAAAATAAATATCAGATGTGAATTTTCAAAAATGAGTATCAAATGAGTTTTTTTTTTTTTTTTTTTTTTTATGAAAACAGAATCAAAGGAAGATGGAAAATAAATACCTAATTGTTGCCCTAATAATTAAAAACATAAGAAACTAAATACTAGTTGTCGCCCTAATAATGAACATGAACACGTTATTTCCTATCCAATATTCCAAATGCCCAAAATTTTTTAAAAAAAATATGTTTGTTGTATCTCCATCTCGCGTATTAATTACATTGAGAATTGAAATAAATGAAAATTTGTACCTTGACTTTTTAGATGTAGTTCATGTCAAAGTCTGCTATGTTTTCCCCTTTTTGAACAAATTTTGATATTTAGTATTTTAAGAATGCTTCTGATGATACAATTTACTTATTTTTAATTTATATTCTTTGCAATTTTTTAATATATATTCTTTGCAAAAATATATCAAGGAAAACTATATATTTTGATATTACAAATATTTTAGTCATCTTTAAGAATTTGTAAAATTTATAAATATATCCAATTTAAATTTGGACCCAAGCTTAATGTGGGCCCTTTTGCTTAAACTATATTTGCAACAATATGCTAGAAAGAGAAGTATATAACTCTATATATGTTTCATCTGCGCCTGTAGTTTAGTGTTAGACGCAGCAAATGAATGGAAAACTTGCCTTATAATGGGCCCAATTCCAAATTTCAAATAGTGCAACATCAATGACTGGTGTTGCATATAGCTATCTAATTATGTGAGCATTCAAAGTCTCTAGTTTTTTAACAGAGCGAGTATAAAACCAATTTTTGAATTCATATTTGAATCTGAGCATATAAAATCCGAAATATTCAAATCTGTATCCTTGTATGTTTCAACCCGAGTATCCTTAGGGGGCGTTTGCCTTTTACACATGAGAAGTGTAAATGCAGTTTACATATGGAAATGTTTCATATGTAAATTTCACATATGTAAGCTTCACACATGCGTTTCAGTTTACAACAGTTGTCTACTGGTGTCATTTTCATATCATTTACGCATGTGAATTATTTTATCACGTTTGTTTGAACTACATGTGAAAATGATAGATTTTTATTTTTGTAAATTATATTGATAGTAGCAATAGTTAGGAGCACTAAAAATGGTCACCACCTTTTGTTCCTGTAAATGTTTGGATGATTGTCAAACCATGAAAACATGGAAAAGCAAAAATGAAGTGTTGCTATAATAAAAAGAAAAATGAAAAAAAAAAAACACATGTCCCTAGTTAAATCCCTCCCTGATTAGTCAATAAAGTGGGACCAACTGCACAAGATATACAACTAAAATATTCTAATGCATCTCTACTCTATACCAAAAATAGTAACTTTTCGATCATGTCTATATACTTTTTAAATTCATATAAACAAAAAAAACCCAAACCATAAAAAGTTTTATGGTGTTTCAATCTCATATAAATAAAGGCTACATTGATAATGCAGACACTAGTTATAAAAGGTATAAAAAAGAAGAACTCATAATGCAAACACTAGTTGGATGGGTTAAGGCTACATTGATATTGGTGGTGTGGTGATGAATAGATTAGATATTTTAGGAAAAACTAGTGGAGCCCTGCACGTGCAATGCACGTGCAAGGAACACAATCTTTCAGTGTGATAATTTGGAAAAATAAAGTCATTGAAAAACTCAATATTAACAATCCCAATGGAGAATGACCAGTTTACATATAGCTCATTTTTTTGGGCAAATTAAGCAATTTACAATCACTAATTGTTCTTATGAAATTCAGTAGAAGCTTCAATAAAAAAAGTAAGAAGAAGATGGAATAATAAGATATATGGAAAAAAACTAACTGAAAAAAAGTTGAAAACCAACCTTTTCTGGCCATACATGATTAAGCAAAACACTCACCAATTTCAATATAGATCGATAGTCCGGCCTATTTCCCATTAAAATTTGTCTAAAACCTAGCGCCAAATACATACAAAATTCATATTGAGAAGCACCGAATGACAATAATACCAATATAAAGAAATTTGAATATCATGGAAAGAAACAAGATTGATATGTCAAGATGAGGGCCAGAGCAACAACTTAAAAAGCTTTCTTGAATTAAGATATTACCACTACAAAATTTTGAATCATGTACATTTGTGGCACTTCTATTAGCTTTTTATGTATCATAAATCAGTTGTGTTACATTCTAATTTTGTAGTAAGTGAATCTTTGAAACAAATATCATAATTTGAAGCAAGAGAACCAACTACAAAGAGATCTTTAGGCATGCACTCTCAGGCACTCTCAAGGTGGGCACAGCTACTTCCTTCAAACTTCCTAAGAAAATTTAATGGAAAATTCATTATCCTAGCATTATAGTAATGTGGTTGCAATGTTGGACAGGAATCAAGTCCAAGAGTAATACTGGTTCGACCTAAGATGATGTATAGGATGAAGCATGCAAAATCATAAATAAAGACAATTAGCACCATTAAACACAGTTTAGCACGTAGAATGATAATGAATGAATGCATGTTGCCATAATTGCCTAAAACAAAAAAAACAAGGGCCCTAAAGCAATCTCTTCAAATCAACATAAGAGGGTGGATCTAAAAACATGAGTCAGCTTATCAAAATTATGGGTTCCATTGCATCATACTCATAAAAACTTGAAAGGAAAAATAAAATACCTTATCATAATTCAAGAAATAATAAGACAAGCCATTAGTCACTTGCATTGGATGTTGGTTTGATATATAGTAATAAAATTTAAAAGAAAACCAACTTACATGGAATGAAGAAATCAAGAAAAGGCTTAGATGACAAAAATCTGCAAATGCTTGCATATTAAAAAAAAAAACTTTCATGACACATCGATTATCTGGCTACTAAGAAAATGAAGCATCTAAATAGAACTTAAGCCTCTCCACAGCATCTCCGTATCTTTGGCTAGTGCACCCACACGTCAATGAAATATCTTCCTGAAAGTCCAAGATCGAATCCTAGAGGGGGGGGGGGGGGGGGTGAATAGGGTGAGCTCAAATACCTAGACCAATTTTAATTCTCTTTGCTTTTAAGTCTCTTATGCTTTGAAGAGGAATTATATATCAACCAAGAGAGCATCATCCATGAAAAGAAAGCATAAAGGCAATCACCATAACACAAGCATATATAGTGGTTCGGCCAAATTGCGTACATCCACTCCCGGTACACCTACCGGTATTCACTAACTCCAATTAAGGTTTAGGATCACCTCAAACCTTACAATCAACACTATGCTTTTCAAGGCTAAGCATAAACCTTTACAACATATGCTTTTCAAGACTAAGCATAAACCTTTACAACATAGGATTTTTCTCTTAAGAAATATGCCTATGAATGCATGGATTAAGAGAGCAATGGAGTGCCTCTAAATAGGCTAATTAGAAAGTGAAAACTCAACTCCTAGAAACATGCATAATAATGACAAAGTCTATGAATGATACATTTACTAGAAATTACTCTTTCTCTTTTTGAAAAGATAAAACCTTGAATGATGCAAAGATGGTAATCAAATATTTGAGAAAGAGTTGTATGTCTAACACATGTATTTAACAATGTGAACTAACTTGTTTTCAAAGAAGATATACTAAAGTCTAACAAGTTAATTTTGAAACAAGAAAACAATATCATGTGTAACAAAGACAATATGTTGCATTCATAAAGCTCATGTGATTTCTAAAGTACTAAGCATGTTATGAAGGTCAACATTTTAAGAGAAAAGCATCTTGTTAATCATGCATTGAAAGAAATCAAAAGAGTGAAACAAAACATGATTTTAAAAGACTTAGGATTAAAGAAAGCACACCCATTTGAAGATCAAAGGTTGAATCAAGGGAATGGCTTCATAATCCTTTCAAAGATGCTCTTGAGAAGTTGCTAACCCTTGGCCTCAAAAGTCCCTCCAATGTCAGCAACTTTTT
The DNA here is from genome assembly GCA_038049695.1 of Cinnamomum chago. Classification (NCBI taxonomy): domain Eukaryota; kingdom Viridiplantae; phylum Streptophyta; class Magnoliopsida; order Laurales; family Lauraceae; genus Cinnamomum; species Cinnamomum chago. The sequence continues at coordinate 121,940,429 of CP142451.1, forward strand.
CCAAACAAAAAGCCACTTTTTATAAAGAAAAAGTTCCCAACGGCTAATCCCCGGTCGACCTGGTGCAGGGCCGAGTCGATCGGGTACACACAACGGCTAGAAATCTGACCGTTGGAGCTTCAGAACCCTGTCGACCTGCAGTGTGCCCGGTCGACCGGGTCCCTTGGCCTAGTCGACCGGCCACACAGGCAGGTCGACCTGGTGATGCCCATAATTTCTGATTTAAAGAGAAACTTGTAACTTTTGAGGGCATCTTCCAGGGGACTTTGAGACACTAAATCCAAGCAAGAATTCATGACTGAAAAAGGATGAAAACTGAATTTCTAAAGTCATGAAAACTCCAAATCAAAATAAAGATTTAAAGAAATAAACTTTGGAAAGCTTGAATGGATTTAGAAAACAAAAACTCCATGATCTTAAGAGACAAAATGAATTGAAAACCATGCATATCAAATGATGAAAACAAAGATTATGAAAGAGAGATATGCATGAAGATCCTAAGAAAAAGACCATGAATGAATGAGAGGTCAAGCTTATGAAAATGAATGCATCCTATCAAATTGCAACAAAACAAAAACTCTAACACTTCCTCATTTCAACCCACTAATGTCACCCAAGTCCTCATCACTAAGCATGAAAACACCATACTTTCTTAGTAAATGGGATATATATATGTCAAGTATTTCTTTTTCTGATTTGAGACAAGCATACTATCAAACCACATAAAATATTTTTCTATATTTTTTAGAGTGATTATTTGGTTAGATCTACTCTTGCATAGTTTTTTGTATCGATTGCGGATATCTACTGCACCCTAACATATTTGCTAGCATATACAGGATTTCATAGTGAAATAAGCTTTGCTGGAAGGTTATTAAAGAAGTGAGAGGTGAGAAACACGAGGTTATGGATGCAAAAGGGAACTTGACGATCGTGGGATTTGAGTTTCAGGGTGATGGATGAGCATTCATCTCTTATTTTTCCTCAAATCAATTTCCATTAAAAGAGAGGTTATTTGATTGTCATTTTTTAATATTCACGTATGATTTTACATTTTAACCACTAATGAAAATCTGAAGCCCTATAACTCTTAGGAACTACAGGAATGATTTTCTGTCATTCCTTATAAAGTTTGATGCACTAAAATGTGTAACATGTTACAATTATTTTTTATTTTTTATTTTTTTTTCCAGAAAGAGGGGAACGCATTAAAAGATTAAAAAACAATCATAAATGGGCCAAACCTTCTGCCAAAATCACTAATGTCAAAGATGACATACAAGATAACCAATCCACCAAGCTGGCTAATACAACGCAAAAACAACAAAAAAAAAAAAAGCCCAACTGGTCACTACCTCCCCTGAATGTTAAAATTCTATTTCATTTCTAACATTATTGGTCATTTTTTAATATTCAACTTTTCTTCATTTTTAACGGCTTATAAAAAATTTAAAATAAATTTCACTATTTCAGTAACATAAAAAAAAGGCCCAACATTAAAAAGAGATTTTCTATTGTCACAAAGTTCACTTTGTCGAATGTTGTTGGAGTACTAAATGTTTAAAATGTCACAATTCTATTTCACATATTTCATTTCTAGCATTGAAAATTCAATGAAACAAAATATCAACCAACCAGAATAGTACCCAACTCATAGCTTTAAACGGATCAACAACAAATTACAAGGATTTCAAGCAATCTTTGGCATTCTCATATCTTTCTCTGACAAACAAATCGTGTCTTTAGAGGCATTGAGATTGAAGTTGAAATTTTCTACACATGAAAATCTTAATTGAAAATTTTCATTTGAGTTCTTGCAGTGAATGTACAAATTCTTCAAACACAACCCTTTACATGAACATTTGTGCTAAGCATTTCGTCGAAATATAATAATACTAAGTGGGGCCCACAGATGTGTTGTTCTCTTTGATTATATATATAATATAATATAATAATACTGAGTGGGGCCCACATATTTGTAGAGAAAAAGCATGACAAGTTCTTCTACTAAGTGGGGCCCACAAATGTGAAGTTCTCTTTTATTATATATATAATATAATAATACTAAGTGGGGCCCACAGATGTGTGGATGTATAGAAAAGCATGACAAGTTCTTCTACTAAGTGGGGCCCATAGATGTGTAGTTCTCTTTTATTATATATATATTAATAATAATAATACTAAGTGGGGCCTACAGATGTTATAACAATACTAAGTGGGGCCCACAGATGTGTAGAGAAAAAGCATAACAAGTTCTTCTACTAAGTGGTATATATAATATAATAATACTAAGTGGGACCCACAGATGTGTAGATATAGTGAAAAAGCTTGGCAAGTTCTTCTACTAAGTGGGGCCCACAAATGTGTAGTACTCTTTTATTTGATACATATATATAATATAATAATACTAAGCGGGGCTCACAAATGTTATAATAATACTAAGTGGGGCCCACAGATGTGTAGTTCTCTTGTATTATATATATAATATAATAATACTAAGTAGGGCCCACAAATGTGTACATGTAGAGAAAAAACATGACAAGTTCTTCTACTAAATGGGGCCCACAGATGTGCAGTTCTCTTTTATTTTATATATATATATAATATTATAATACTAAGTGAGGCCAACAGATGTGTAGAGAAAAAGCATGACAAGTTCTTCTCTTTCATTGGGGCCCACATGGTTCTATTTGATTTTATATATAATATAATAATACTAAGTGGGGCCCATAGATGTGTAAAGAAAAAGCATAACACTTTCTTCTCTTTTATAATAAGGGTATAGATATTATATTATTATTATTATTATATAATAATAACATATTATTATATTATATTATAATATTTATGGGGGCCCACAAAGGTGTAGTGAAAAAGTTTGCAATTTCTTATAATAATATATTATTATATTATATTATAATATTTGGGGGTGGGCCCTACAATGGTGTAGTGAAAAAGTTTGCATTATAATATTTGGGGGTGGGCCCCACAAAGGTGTAGTGAAAAAGTTTACAATTTCTCATAATAATATATTATTATATTATATTATAATATTTGGGGGTAGGCCCCACAATGGTGTAGTGAAAAAGTTTGCAATATCTCCTCTTTTATAATAGTAGAAGTAGATAGATAGATAGATAGAAGTATAGTATATAGTAGATAATAATAATAATATATTATGATATTTTATTATAATATTTTGGTGTGAACCCCGCAATGGTGTAGTGAAAAAACTATGCAACATTCCCTCTTTAATAATCTAGTGTATAGATGTATAGATGTATAGAATAGATATATATATTATATTATATGAGTGGGGCCCACACAAGTTATGTCATTTGTTCTTAAGTGGGCCAAGTGTGTAGTGAACGCAAAGTGCATTTTCTTCTCTTTTATAAGAGTAGAAGATTTTATAAGAGTAGAAGATAACATATTTGATAAGTCTAGTGAAATCTCTTGAGATCTCAACGGTTAGTGTGATACTTGTTCATTTCTTGGTTCAAAATTATTTTGTGCATTTAGCGTCAGACAAATTTTCTCAATTTCATAACTAGGGCGTGGACTTCTAGGACTATTTTCAAATTCTTTGAAGAAGTTTCATAATAGTTTTGCTGGGATTCAGTTTGTCTTTTCCAACTCTAACAGTTGGATTAATAAGGCTTAGTTCAATTAGGGGCTGGTTTTGGTAAGAATCTTCCATTGGAATTCACATTCAGCTTCGTAGGTTACATCAGAGAGAAAGTTCTAAGTGAGATTCAAAAGATTGAAGAACAAACAATCTTGAAAAGATGATGAGCTCCTTGGATTGCAATGGTATCCCTCCATGGCCTGAGAAGTAGAATTTCTCCACTCTCAGTTGTGATGCAACTCCAAGTGCCATAGTTGGGTCCAAGATAAAAAAAAAAGAAAGAAAAAAAAAGAAAAAAGAAAATATGGTCCAAGGCTCCAAGCCACTTCTTGGCTGAGACCTAGCAACAACATAGAAACCCTCCTTAGGTTAGGCATTCAAAGGGTCATTCTTGCCATGATTATTGGTCTAATGCTGTTTTTATCTTTGGAAAAATCTCAGGAAGTTTTCAAAATGTTGGTTATGTTAATCAGGTAAATTACTGCTAGAAATAAAATAATTAAAAGGAAACATTAGAAAAAGGAAATATATATATGTTTAAACTTATAAAATTTCATGCAAAATATTGCAAGATATCACAAGACACATGTTTTAAAAACTTGCACCGCAACATAATTATATTATTACACAATTTCGTCACTAAAATATCACAAGATGTACAATATTATTGGTAATGTTTGTGACAGTGATTCATGCCATGGGGCTTTCAAAGTGCTAAGCCCTGTTTAGTTCCACCAAGTATTTTGAAGTGGTTAGCACAGGCCTATTTTCAAAAATATATATTTTATTTCCTTGGCCCCAGCCCACACCTACCCATCTACTACATCCCTGGCCATTCCTTAATCCACCATCAACCAAGTTGAGATAAGAAAAATAAAGGAAAAGCATTAATCTGAAAAACAGTGTCCATGAAGAACCCTTATTATATGGCAACATCAGAATCATCACAAACAGATTTTGAAAGAAACCCTGCCATCCATTTGGTGTGGGTGGGTTACATGAATTACAACAATTCTTTCCCCTGCCGTTTCTTCATTGCCGAAGACAGTAATGTCATTTTGATTTATTTTACAGCTTTAGGGCACAACAACAGTTCATGTCCCTGTGCACATTAACGAGACAAAGAGATTGAGTCGAAGACTGCCCTCATAAGAAGAGATAATGGTTTGAGACAAAGATGCATTAGAGATTGAGATAGAAAGAGAGGTTACATGGAAATAGATAATGAGAGAGAGAGAGAGAGAGATTGGAGAAAAGGGGAGAGACATGAGAGGGGAGAAAGATCAGATGGCGTGAGCGACTCATATCTTGGCACTAGGGTTTGGAGCATCAAAGAGAGGAGATGTCGTTCCGGAATGGGAAAGGAAGAGGAGATGTCCAGGTTTTGTGTTGGAGAGGGAATATGACAACAAAGTGGGGTTTTAAGTGTTTTGAACCCAGGATACTTTTGACGGAACAAATGATCTCCGTACCGTCCGTCTTTTTTAGTGGGGTTTCTTTACACACCATTTTCATATGGGATTCCTTTTACCATCTATGAAGGTGTGAAAAATTAGGTGCGAAAATGAGTACATTTTCACACCATTTTCACATGAGATTTACATACGTGATGCGTAAAATAGTGCAAACAAACATGATGGTACGTAACATTCACGCATGTGCATCATTTACATACGTAAATGGTTGCAAACAAACGACCCCTTATGCTTATATATTTCAGCCTCAGGATTGAGATCTAGGATGTTTTATATCCACGTATTAGATATGAGCAGGGCTCTCATAAGTTAGGCTTACCTTATCATAAACGGGAATAGTGTTGGTCCCATAAATTAAAGTTGATTATATATGTTTTTTGCATATAAGATCCAAAATACTCAAATCTATATCCTTGTATGTTTCAACTTGAGTATCATTATGCTTCTATATTTCAGCATCTGGATCGAGATCTAGGACGTTTATATCCACGTATTAAATATGAGCAGGGCTCTCATAAGTTAGGCTTAACTTATCCTAAGCGGGAATAGTGCTGGTCCCATAAGTCAAACCTGTTTATATCTGTTTTTTGCATGATGGAACTGGAAAATCCAATTCTGATTAGATTTATTTTGATTTTGGAGACGATCATCATGCAAAAAACAACGATAGTCGACTTTGATTTATGAAACCAGCACTATTTCAACTTAAGATAAGAAAAAGTTCAACTTAGGAAAGTTGGCCCATTAAATATATATAAGTTATAAAGGCATATAAAGCTCAAGTAATGTTGATATTTGATGTTTGACTTTGCTTTAATGGTAAATAATTTAATAGCCTCACTTGTACTTTCCTTTTATACCAATGCATGAAGAGCTTTTCATTTCATCATCAAATGAGCACCAACAAGTACAAATATGTTTAATAAAATCAGAAATAGAAAACCACCAACCTTCGTACTATCAATAAATTGAGCATGTATAGCTAACTTATGAGCAACAAAATTACCACTCCTTTCCACATGAACAGCTTGGTAGTTGTAAAAAAGTTTCATCATATCTACTACCTCTTCAAATAAATGGCCTTGTCTAGAACAGTTGGGCGTAGATGAATTAAGGGCATTGATCATCCAAAGTGAATCTCCCTCAATGATAATATTTTGTGTTGAGGTCAAAGTCCACATCACTCTTGAGCGGTCATAATTGTGGTCGAGCCATCGCCCTCACCATAAAACTATTATTGTGTTATTTTCTATCACCAATTGATTTGGAGATTAGTGGTAGATCAATGTGGTGTAAAATCCTACAAGTGGTATCAGAACCTGATAGGCCGGGTATTCGAGTTTTTATCTAATCATACTAATGCATTTCACATCGTATTTCGTATTCGGATCTGAAACTAAGTATCTCTTTTATCTTTTAATCGGTTAAAACAAACTTAGATTAGATCTACCTTGGCTCTATCCTAGATTTGGCTCGTTTTATATTCCAATCAATTATCCATCTTGTCAAATCAATAAGAAGAATTCCACTTCAATCATAATCACACCCGTATCCTTACATTGATCATGCGTTTTAGATGTGTTTAATGCGATAATGATGAAAGTGTCACTCGCTAGTGATTACATGTCATTTTGGATATTAAGTGTGGGCAAGCCCAAATAGATTTATATAGACATTTCATAAATCTCTTGGAGTACATTTGATAACCATTCCTGCTCTGCTCCGAAATCCTCTATTTAAAGAATTCCTTCGTATCCTTTAGAACCAAGCCGATGAATTTATTAGGGAAAGAATCCTATCAATCCCGATGGGGAAAATTCCGAGGAATCCTACCATATGTATATGTATATATGTACTATATGCCATCCAATGAATCTACATTTATCGTAAAAACGGGCTGTTTGGGGGCTTTATTAATGAAGTTGTATGAAGTAAAGATCATTTTAAAAAATAAAATAAAATATAAGTGGGTTATGATGATATTTTATTTTTAATTATTTTTTATAAATTTTTTCGACTTTTTGTATTGAGTGTGAATTTTTTTTTTGTCTTTTAGTGGAGAAATGAGGTTACTTTTTTATTTTATTTCTAAAATTTTGGTGAAAATTTTTAATGAAAGTGTTTTTAGCGAGATTTTTTTTTGTTGAGAAATATGGATTTTACCTTACTTGACTTTAATAGTAGAGTTCCCAAACAAGCCCGGACATATGCTCTTTTTTTTTATTATATTATTTAGGTTTTCTCATTTTATAGTCCTATACACTTCGCATTGGCCACAACGCCCTACTTATTTATACAGAAGGAAACCTTTGGTGCAAAAAAAATAAAAATAAAAAGAATCCATGTACTTCTCCTAGTTATAATTATAATGTATAAGAGTAGTAGAGTAACCATGGCACTTTTACTTTATATATATGTGAGAGGGTTCTTCAAAAGCCAAAGTAAACAGGATCAGGGCTTCTCTTTCCATCCATCCATCCTTCCTCTCCTACTTGGATCTAACGAAATCTGTAAGATTTATTTTCTTCTCTTCGATCAGCATCTACTACGCAACAAAGCTTCGAAATCGAATCCTCTTTGCTGTATCTTCCATACAAATCGGTAAACGAATTGCTCCAAAATTCTTCCTTTTTTTTATTTTTGTCCCGCGAGATGTTGATTTAGGGCCTGTTTGTTTGAGGGAATTCCTTGCAGGAATTTCGATCGACTGTCGGTGATTTCTGAAATTCCTGTCCGGAATTCCTTGTGTATCTGGAAAAGAAATGATTTTTTATTTGGGTAATCTGAAATTTGAGATGAAGGGGTTTTTCTTAATTTTTGATTTGGTTGATGATCTGGGGTGTGATATGATAGATAACCCTTGATTGGGTCTTCTTGATTTTGATATGATTTTGGATTGATAGTATCATGATCTTTCTACTTGTATCGGATCTTGAGAGTTGCGTGTTTTAGATCATCTGAATATGCAGATTGACTGGTGATTTAATGCCTGATTTGATCAGGTGGTGTGCAGGATAGGCCCTGACTGCACTTTTATTCAACTGGGTAACTGGCGAAATGTCGAGGCTGAATGTTTGCGGCAAAGTAGTAGATGGAGTTGAGTTATTAAAGAGGAGAGACTGGCCTTGGCGCTTAGATGTATGGCCATTTGCCATTTTTTATGCTATTTGGCTTTTGGGTGTTGTTCCTAGCATAGAGTTTGGTGATGCCATAATAGTTCTTGGTGGGCTGGCTGTCATTCACATTCTGGTGTTTCTTTTCACCGCTTGGTCAGTGGATTTCAGATGCTTTGTCCAGTTTAGTAAGGTAAGCAATGGATTGGCATCCTGAGCAAGATTATGTTTCCATCACAACCTGCTTTGTGTGTTATACTCCTTGGGAGTATTTGATCTCTCTTATGTGCTTCACTGATTATGCTGACTAAATTTTGTTTGTGGCATTTGCTTAGATGCCTTAATTCTTCTCTTGATGGCATTCATCTCATATAGTTACGGTTGGGTTTCGCTTGCATTACATGCTTGATGTTTAAGCTTTCTATCCATATTTCTTCTATTCTTTTTTGGGAACCTAAGTATGCTGTTTATAATTGTATGATTTCTGGTGTGTGTGCATTTTGATGATTGACCAGCCACATTTTCATGCTGGCACCTCATCTATACAGGAATCAAGAATCAGGAGTGATTGTGATGTATTACCCTGCAGATGATAAACTTTGTAGTAGTTGATTTACCCATATGAGAAAGGTACTCTTGACATATAATGGCAGCATGACCTCCCTGCTGCATGAATATTAATATCTTTGTCAAGGATATTCTTGTTGATGTGTATGTAATATATGAGCAAAAGCACTGATTTTTGTAGGGAAATTTCCAGAGAGAAAATAAGTAATTCAGAGGGCAAGAGGAGCACGCGCGCACACACACACACACACAAAAGAAGAAGAAGAAGAAGAAGAAAGAAATAAAAAGAAAAAGATCTATTACAGTATACGTTGCAACTCAAGGTTTCCTTTAATCGATAGAAAAAGATCTATTGTTTGGTTTGTGGGTTGCTGGAGTTGTTTGGCTGTAGAGAGAGGAGTTTTGTTGGGGTCGTTTGGCCAGGAGGACGTGCGGGACTCAGGTTGGCTGGAAGATGAAGAAGATGGGTTCTGTTTCTGGGTTCGATGTTTGTGTAAGCAGGGTGTACAGTGGACTTGTTTGGCAGGAATAGGGTGTAGAGTAGGAGAGAGAATGATAGTATCTGGGTTCCGTCGTTGGAGCGAAAGTGATGAGAATAGACTTGGTGGGTGCAATCTCAAACATGCCACTGGGTATGAAATGAGAACGAAGAAATGTGATGTGGATTATTGATTCGTTGTATAGTATGCTACACTGTAGAACGATTCTTCGTTATAAACTAGAGAGGCTATTTGAGTCCTTGATTGGGAAATAGGTGATCTGACGGTCTGGCTCCATTGGTTTATTCTAAATGGATGTTTCTTTTTTTATTTATTTTTTGACTATGAATGGCAGGTAAAATGGTAAAAAAAAAAAAAGGAAAGCTAAAGAGGTCAGACGGTATAATTTACTTTTCCTCTCCTTGACCATCAATCAAGGGGGGTTTTTAGTAAAAACCCAAAATACAGGGGCCTTTTTTGTAAAAAACTCTTTTGTATTATTGGTGGTGACTCTCCAAAGTGTGTCAGAGAAGGCAATCCAAGTGTATCTAAGAGGGCTTGCTCCTTGGATGGAGCAGAAAATTCATCTGTGTGTGCATCATGCTTAGTGCTGGGTCACTGCAGGTACTGATACGCATCCTTGGCAAGGGGTCTACCAGCTGTGTCTTGTTGTCAATGTTGTAACTTCAAATTCTTCTAATAGATTTTACTTTTCTGATAAAAAATGAATAAGAGAAAATATCATCACTAGTTGTTGGGTTGGAGAAAAAAATTAAAACAAAAATGTCACTTATTACTGTTTTGCCCTTCTAGGGATGAGGCAGGTTGACCAATAAGCATATATATCAGAGTGTGAGAACTTTCTGGCGATCCTTTTTTTTTTTTGGTTTTTTATTGTTTTTTTTTTAATAAGGTAGAGGTAGCTTTTAACTATTCTCAACTCTTAGTATTTCTCATTGTATTTTGCTTTAGTTATCATCCATCTTCTGATTTTGCAGGTGAAGGATATACACCATGCAGATGCATGTAAGATAATTCCTGCCAAGTTCTCTGGGTCAAAAGAAACTTTACCTCTTCATTTCCGTAGACCAGTAAGTGCTATTCTCCTATCAAGTCTCAATAACTCATATTCTAGAGATGTATGTGTCTTACTGTATTTGAAGCTTTATTGTAGGCTCTTTCTGTTGAGGGATTTTCTCCTACCAGCATCCGTAGGAAGCCTATGCATGAGATTCACTGGCATGTCCTATGGAAGCCCACAGGAGAAAATTCTGCTCTTTTAGTATTATAATAATTGATGCCACTGGTGATGCATCGAAAGCAACTCTTAAACTGTGATGGTGTTTCTTTAACTGGATACGAGCCATTTTTACAATTGATGTTGCATCAATCTATTATTGATATATTTATATAGATCCAAAAGAGAAGATATCAGAGTAATTTAGTCATGAAAAAAAGAGAGGTGAGAATGGGAAAGCAGAAATTCCTTTTTACTAACATGTTTGAGACCCTTGCGGCCTGTGTGTGTACTTGGTATTGAGTTCCTGGGAATTTATAGTAGAATGGGTTCTAACTTCTAACAAGGGAATATTGAAGAGGTGAGAGGTGAAGAATATAAGGTGGAGATGTAGATGAGACTCTTGACTTTTTTAGAATTTGATTTGCTAGGGCAATGGCTGGGTAATCAGTTTCACCAAAGGGAGGTGATTTGATGTAATTTGAGGATCTTTACTTTTAATTTTTTTAAACTTTAGCCACTTTGATGAGGAGAAATTTCTTAGAACTCTTAGGAATGCAATTCATGCGAACAAATGGTCTCTAGATTTGTATGCCTCCATTTGGTTGCCATGCCATATATTGGGTGTTTGATACAGATGGTGGTAGATGGTGGTGTTACATATGATGAAATTGCAGGAGCTGGTTCCATTCGTCCATGGGGAGAATGATTATGACTTTGCACATGTTCCATGTTTCAGATGTACTGGTATGGGTCAAACCAATTTGGGTATGGGTAATGGCTTGGGTTGATCTGGATCAAAATTAAGGAAGCTGTGTTGATCAGGCTAAGTTCAAGGTTGTATCCCACTACTAAAATGGTCAACTAAAACAATGGAATTGACATCAGTGAACAACGGAATCCAGCAAGCAGTTAATGGATATCCAGCAGGTTCAATAGAATTTCATCTAGTCATAAGACTGATCAATAACACATCCGTCTAGTTCTGTCAAACTCGGTCGTCCAAACTCCAAACCACAAGCTACAGACAAACTATCATCAATCAGAATGAGACTGACTCAACATATTAAATTGGAATTTGACTCAGCCACAGTGGTTCTTGTAAATAAGCTTTACACAAACAAGAGACTATGACTTTTGGTCTATTACCATCCACATGTATATTGGGCAGGAGGTGACCTGAGAATTCAGCTAGGTACAGTACAATACTATCTGTCCCCAAATAAAGGTCCCACACTGTGTGTGCTTACCCATTTGAATGGTAGAGGGTCAGCAGATCAAACAATCTCAATCAGCTGCCTTAGTTGTGGTCTCATTCCATATCAGTGTGATGGCACAAACAGCAAACATTTCAATTGCAGCAAGCAGCAGCAGCAAGAAACAAGGAAGAAGCAGAAAGGTTCGAAAGGAGGGCCTCTTTATTAGGATGGGAGTATCAATTAAAGATTGCAATTAGAGAGGGTTCAGATTCTTTATAGTCCAAGTCAGTGGCCAAAAGGTCAATATATATATATGCTTAAAATTCGAAGAAATTAATAAAAAAAGGTGTCTTTCCTCTTTGAACTATAGTGTTTCTCTTTGGGCATGCTACCTTCATATAATTCCATGGGCTGCTGCTGATGATACCCCAAATTTTTGAAGTTCACAAAGACCGATGACTCCAGTCCTCCAATCCTACACTATCAATGCATGTGCTTTTGGAGTTTTAAGATATTCATAATTTGTATGTAGGATGTAGCTGCAGATCATCTTTGTTGCTTGCTATTTTAGGAGATTCTTCTTCACAATTTTAATTTTAGTAGTAGTAGCATCTTTTATGGCTAGTTTGTCTTTTGCATATTCCATGGAAAGGAATCTCCTAGGATCTTTTTTTTTTTTTTTTTTTGGTAATTGATTAATTTATAAAGCTGAATAATAGTACAGAGCCAAATAGGCCTATACGACAGAGACACAACTGCTAGAGTGCAATAGCATCACCATTCCAGCAACATTTCTAAAGATCTGACCTGAAACACCTATAAACTGGTTTATTGAGGTTACATTTAAATAACCAAAGATTGAGTGTCAGTTGCACTTGCAAGATCAAATGCTGGAGCAGACATGTTTTGGAATGTCTGCCTTTTTTTTCTTCTTTTCTTTTCTTGCCAAATCAACCACACGATAGCAACAGACTGGGAAGAATTTATCTTCTACAACAACAGCTATAGCACCAATTCTTTAAAAGGGCTTTTAACATTTGGTGCATCACCCACATAATTTTAATTAGCCGGGGAATGAATAACTTTAAACTGAAAGACCAATATGGGATGGGAAACGAATATAAAAATGTGATACCTCCATCTTCGACAAACAATATGCATGCACTCATGATGCAGGCCAGCTCCATGATCGGCCAGCCACTGAGCCCAAGCCCACTAAAGTCCATAAAGAGAATCTTTAGATCATGCGAGACTTTCCCTATTTTCTATTAGTAACTGAATTTTAAGGATAGTTATGAGATTCATTAGAAAGTTTTATCTCATTTGATTTAGAGTTTAGTTTTATCAAGATTGTTTCCAAGAATGTATTAGGGTTAGAGTCTTTATAGAGAAATGTAATTCCTCTCATTTGATAAGTTGATTGATAATAAAATTTCTCCCTTGAGTTGTTTTCTCTTGTTTGTGTGTCTTTAGTGTGAGACCAAGACGATCTGGATCCCATGGATCCCTGTCCCTAATCCTTTGGCTTGGAGAGTAGCCCGTTGGCTGTTCTTCCCAATATTGGGTTTGCTTTTGCTTGGGTTTTGCACTGTATCAGTTGGTCAATGGTTAGGATCTTGTGCAAGATATCTGTCCAACAAAAAGGAAGCTCTTGGGAATTGGGATAAGCTTTTCAGAAGATGAAGCTTCTTTGCATGTGTTGGGGGTCTTACACTCTCTCTCATATTCAAACCATCTTTTGATAGATAAGGGGTCTTATGAAGTTAAGATGAAGCTTCTTTGGATGTGTTGGGAGTCTCACTCTCTCATATTCAAACCATCTTTTAATAGATAGGGGGTCTTTTAAAGTTTTCTTTTCTTTTTTGTTGAATGTTGATCATTAATATTCCACTTTGATCTGTTCTTATAATTTTCTTTGTTCCTTCTAGCTCTGTTTTTATGTAATCCATAGTTCTTGCGCGTTATTTTTTTTATTTTAACAAAAGATTTATGATATTATTTACAAATTGAATTCATGTTAGAGTTTCGTTTGGACATATTATTGCCTTTTCCATTTGTCATGGTTTAGATTTGATGAGATCTGTGATTTCTTTGGTTTGGTGTTTAATGGTATGATCATACGAGATTCAATGTTAAGTAAATGAATGGATTTGCATTTCTGCAGTCAGTAGGGTCATCAGTGCCTTCAGGAGTAGATGCACAAGAGATTTATTTTGATTTTAGAAAGCAACGCTTCATTTTTTCAAAAGAGAAGGAAACCTTTTGCAAGCTTCCTTACCCATTGAAAGAAACATTTGGTTTTTATCTCAAAAATACTGGCCATGGTTCAGAAGCTAAGGTTGCTGCTGCTACTGAGAAGTGGGGACGAAATGCGTAAGTTTTCCTTCTCCTGTTTCAGGTTCTTACTTTAGAGGTTACAGTTTTCGAAACTGTTTTATGTGCAATGTAATGTAGTCTAAATATAACGCATAATGAGTGTTTCGGGTAAACTCTACCTCCCTCTTCCTTCCTTTTATGAAGGAATTTGCCTCTTGTTTATGAGAATTGATTATGATGGTGCAAGTATGGAGACATCTGTATTTTCTCTGCAATTTTATGAAGTAGGTCCCCCATCCCACCTTACACTTGAGAAACTGATTGGACATCAACCTCCTTGCATGATAGGTAGCTTCCTTGGGTTCCACTCTCTGAGCATATTAACCCATATATTTTCCCTCCATTGGTCGTGTTTCAGTGGTCAATCCATCATGAATATCACTCTGATCGAAGTGATAGTTAGGGCTAATACCATTAATGGGAGGTTGATATGCAGTGGGTTTGCCCCATTGTTTGGAGGGCCTCAATGTATGGATAGGAGACACCAGTTAGGGAGAGAGGGAGATCCTATTTAATTATTCATCCATGTCCCACACACACATGCGCGTCCACGCGTGCGCACACAAAAGGAGCTATTTAATTGCTCATCCATTTCTTCCACACAGACGCGCACAAAAGGAGCTTCTCTTCTCATTTCAATTGCATCAGTGCAGTTATAGTTCTCGATTTTAATAATTAAAAAACTGTCTCCTGATGCACCTCCACCCCGCCCCCATCCTTTTGAGGATTGAAGGACATATATCTGTGGTGCAGATTTGAATATCCTCAACCCACATTTCAGAAATTGATGAAAGAGCACTGTATGGAGCCATTTTTTGTATTCCAGGTTTGTCATGACCCCATTTTTTTGCTGTTCAGCTTTGCAACTCTATGTTGGTGTTTACTGTGTTTATTCATGTTTTAATGTGAGAGTAATCTTTTAGGTCTTCTGTGTGGGACTCTGGTGTTTGGATGAATATTGGTACTACAGTCTGTTCACCCTTTTCATGCTATTTCTGTTTGAGTCAACGATGGCAAAAAGTCGGTTAAAAACACTTACCGAGCTTAGGCGTGTCAGAGTGGATAGTCAGACCCTGATGGTGCATCGTTGTGGGAAGTATGTTGCGAGTATTCCAGTTAATGATTTTTTTTTTAAATTTGTTAATTTTTTTAATAAGATGTAACGCTTTAAGCAGTCTCTACTAAAAATGGTTGGTTGTAGGTGGGTAAAACTCTCTGGGACAGGTCTTCTCCCTGGAGATGTTGTTTCCATTGGGCGTTCATCTGGTCCAAATGGTGAAGATAAGACTGTTCCAGCAGACATGCTTATTTTAGCTGGAAGTGCAATTGTCAATGAGGCGATTCTCACAGGCGAGTCTACTCCTCAGTGGAAGGTGGTTCTCTTACCTAGTTATTCTTGATTATTGTTGGGGTATGTGTAGTTGACTTGCTAAAGGAGTGCAATCCAGAGTCCAATGTATGAAACCATCCGTACCAGTGAGTTGGCTACTATGAACCGTGCTTCCCTTGATACTGTGTTCTCTCCTTAAAAGAGAAGAAGGTTGCAGGTCTGACAAAAGTGACTCGTTTGAGTGTCTCCCCTCCCACCTCTTTATCTCCTCTCTTCAACTGAACTGTTAGAAGAATTGTTGTCCTCTGATGTCAGAATAAAAAGGAAAAACTGATGCTTATATGTGCATTTGTGAAGGCTTAGCGATGGGTGCATTAAGACTTCATTATTCTTCTTTTTGATGAATTATTCCTTTTTTATGAGCAGTTACTAGCTAAAATTTGATGCATGCTGTCCAAAAAAACTGATGCTTATATGTGCATTTGTGAAGGCTTTGCGATGGGTGCATTAGGACTTCATTATTCTTCTTTTTGATGAATTATCCTTTTTTTCTGAATAATTACTTACTAAATTTGATGCATGCTGTCCAACTATTCTTATTGAACTATGACCTTGGTGGAAATGCTTACTGCTGCCACTGCTACTACAAGATGAGAATCCTATTAGCAAATAAGCAGAGAAGAAACTTGTGAGATAGCACTAGAGTGCGACATGTGCACCTCTCAGTCAGAAGGGGATTTTTATGTACCCCTCTATGTTCTCTGATAACCACAAATACCCCTTATTTTTTAGCTTTTTTTCAGAGAGAGCCATCAGTTTTTCTGATAACCATAAAACCCCCCTTGACTGATGATAACTGTGTTGACTGTGTTAGCCACCACGTGAAATGGTTTTTTAGCAAAAACTTGACTGTTTTGCCCTCTTTGATAGATACCTTAATTTCATGGGAGCCACACAGGTGACCTTTGAACATTAAGCCTTTAAGCCTATCCTCTTATTTGCATGAAACCCACTAGACAATCCTATCTCACCCATAATATCCTTAGTTTTTACGTGGGTCTCATCTATCAGTTTTAATTTTTGTCAATTATATTGACATAAATTAATATTATTTTACACACTATTTCACTTACGTGTTTCCTTTTTTTTTTTTTTTTTTGTAGTCTATTTGTACTATCTTTTGGCCCAGGCATCACTTATGCTAGTAACAGTAATAGCAACATCTAAAAATATCTGTCTAAATTAAAAACTATGCACACCTTTTACAAAATATGACTTTACAATCCTTAAATTCTAGAAACTCAACTTACCATAGGATTAGACCTTCCTATAAACTATTGCACCTCAAAAGAGACTTCTTATTTGAGGAAGGACTTCATGATAAACCAAGTCTCTAAAGAATTCTACATAATGAATGTTTAACATAGAAATTTTTTCTGCAGGAGCGAGCATATGGACTGTCACCAAAGGCAGGAACAACCCCCCCAACACACACACACAAATTTTACGGGGTCCTGTGTAACGAACGGCACCAGTGCACAGGAGAAAATCATCCATTTAACAAATGACTACAATAACCCTAAAACAAAATTTGTTGCCATGACTTTGCAAAACTTTTCCAAGTTGCAGGATCTTGGGTCCATTAGAAGGTCATTGGATAAGCACTCCAACATTACTAATTTTGTGCCATACTGACATTGGTTGCAAAATATTGCCCAAAAATAAATGATCAAAACAAAGTTTCATTATCAACTGATGCTCCCTATTAGAAAGAACTTAAAGGGCTCTAAAGCTATGTTACTGACAGTAACAACCAAACATTTTGTGTAGGGAGCTCACTGACTTCCCTCCATCTTGATAGGTCTTGGAGTTACTGTCAATTTCGAGTGACTTTTGACATTGCTGTTTGAGCTTGTGGTTATTTATGCCTTTGGATGCTGTTGAAGTCTCATTTTCCATACTGTCCATCATTTAACTTTGTGGGCGAACATAGATTTTTAAGTTTGTCTAATTGTTTTCATGCCAGTGAAAATCTTAGTGAACCTGTTAATTTGAAAATCTCGGTGCTTATGTACTTGTAATTGTCTTCTAGAATAAACATCTAATTGCAGAAGAAATGATGTTGACCTTCATTTTTTTTTTTCAAAATCTTTGTTCTCCTCTTAATTCAGTAATTCTTTGGTTCTTGATCAGGTTTCAATCACAGGTAGGGGGATAGAGGAAAAGCTATCAGCCAAGCGAGATAAAAGCCATATTCTGTTTGGCGGGACAAAGATATTGCAGCACAGTCCAGATAAGGTAACTGAAGTCTAAAGTTATAGCTGTGTAATCACTAAAAAAAAAACAGAGAAGAAAAGTTATAGCTGTGTTTTTTGTGACTCTACTGCATATCGAACTTGCTTTTATACTGCATAGCTAACATGCTTTTACCTTATTGGATTCAGTTGGTTCATCTGAAAACACCAGATGGGGGTTGCTTAGCTGTTGTTCTACGGACTGGGTTTGAGACTAGTCAAGGAAAATTGATGCGAACAATTTTATTTTCCACTGAGAGGGTAATTACCTTCTAATCTCAAGTTAGGAGTTGGTTATTGGGATTTGGGGGATAAACTAGAGATGTTCTTTTTTTTTTTTTTCTTTCAAAATTTTGATCTGTAAGAGTAATGTATTAATTATAATAAAAAATATAACAGTATGCAATCTATTAGATATACCTGTACCCTTTTTCTTCCCTCCTATTTACATCCCTAGCTTCTTACGTATTTTCCCACGTTACGAGAAGCCTCTATACAAAATTTACCTCCACATCTCTCTTTTTTCCCGCCTTGCAGTGCCTTTTCTTTTGGGCTCCTATGCATGTGACAAAATGAGATGCCAGCAATTTCCACAAAGCTTCGACTTCTGCCATTATTGTAGGCAAATTTCCATGGAGAGGAGGAAGTTAGTCTCCTTTGATGTATAACGTGCGAGAAAAGTACCTCTTGAACATCCTCAATGCCTCCCTTATGCCAAAAGTTCTGCCTCACTTGAATTCTTTATTCTATTGGGCCAGAAAAATCAGCGAATACTGTCTCATTGAGTGTAAAATTCCTCCCATCCATGTTGGTTTCCCCCTTGCCTTTTTATCTACATTAAATTTGAAGACTCCTAAAGTTGGTGGAGTTCAACTTGTTACAGTTTTGACTTTTGGCACCAATCCAACCAGTAGCAAGTTCCAAATTTTTTTTTTTTTTTGCTAACGGAGGGTTCCCAACCCTTTGGGCTGGACTAATCCCTCCGGGCCAAGAGAGAAGTTGGGGTAAAGCTCCTGTGGCCCTCAGGTGGTAGCACAAGTGAACTCAACCTTCAGTTCCTGAAGAGGGGGGAACTGGGGGTCGATAGCTCCGGAAGAGGTAGGAACCATGGTCCTGACCACTCGGCCAAGTTCCAATTGGTTGACAAAATGTCTGAAATGAATATACCTCTGAATTCTTTCCTGGTGGACAGCTTGAAGCTTCACTGAACTTGCATGTCCAGAATGCCTCTTTGTCTGAACTTGACTTATTTGAAAAGACCCTTTCATTTCGATCTTTACGAATGGACCATGATATTGCCACCTACTTACCAGACAACTCTTCCTTTTAGTTGGAGAACCTCCCCCAATTACATTAGAGCTGGTCTAGGCTGTTATGTGGGAAGTTAATCATGTAGCTCAATTTGGGTGCAGTTAATGGGGCATCGACTGAATTTGTATATTAGGCCATCTCTGTGCCCTTTGTAGAGTTCTATATTTATCTTGACTTATAAAGGTCTGAGTTACTAAAAGAACATGCTAAGAGAAAAACCGCAATCTGTTTGGTATTCCAGGTTACTGCAAACAGCTGGGAGAGTGGGCTATTCATTCTTTTCCTGGTTGTCTTTGCTGTCATTGCTGCTGGTTATGTGCTTAAAAAGGTAATGTAAGACTATTATTATGCAGAAGAGCTGTCAGCACTTTGTGTGGAGCAGAGATCTGGGTTGTACTTTGATATTAAAAATGATTACTTCTCTGCCCTAGAGTTGTTGCCTTTTATAGTTTGATATGATAGGCATTGTCTATTCTTTCATTCGTGTGTTGTTGTCACTACTTACTAGAAGCACATATTTCTGATGTAGGGGTTGGAGGACCCAACAAGGAGCAAATACAAGCTTTTCTTGAGCTGTTCATTGATTATTACTTCTGTCATCCCCCCTGAGCTTCCAATGGAGCTGTCAATAGCTGTTAATACATCTTTAATTGCACTAGCACGACGTGGAATATTTTGCACAGAGCCATTCCGAATTCCCTTTGCTGGAAAGGTTTGTAATCATAATTTTTTTTTGGGTAGACAATCGTAATTGCTATTAAGAACCATTGTATCCAGTTTCTCAATTGTTGTTCTATTGCCTGTACTCAGCTGTGCCATTTTAGGTTTATGACTCTGTATTCTCTGCAGGTGGATATATGTTGTTTTGACAAGACTGGAACTCTTACATCAGATGACATGGTAGGAAGCTGAAAGCACACAAACTCATATATTCATCCATCACTGTGTTTGATTTGTGAAATTTTGGTTTTATTCCAGGAGTTTCAAGGAGTTGTTGGTTTGAATGATAGCACAGACTTAGAGTCAGACATGACTAAAGTTCCTACCCGAACGGTGGAAGTTCTTGCTGCTTGTCATGCCCTTGTGTTTGTAGACAACAAATTGGTGTGTTTGTCATTTCCTGGTTTAATTCATACTACAGTGTCTGATTCATTGATTTGGGTTCAACTGTATGATAATACCTATGCCTTACTTGGGCTTATGAATTTTACACTGGAAATTTTTATTATTTTAAAATTATTTTTGGTTGAAGGTTGGTGATCCTCTTGAAAAGGCTGCTCTTAAAGGAATAGACTGGATATATACATCTGATGAGAAGGCCATGCCTAAGAAGTAAGTAACTTCCTGATGATCCTCGTATTTTTCTTTTTAATTATTATTGAGAATCCATTATGTATAATTTATAACCAAAGAGCTCAGGTCCATGTAGGATTGTAGGTTGTCTCATGTTTCATTTTAGATTGCAGATTTCTCTAACGGTGCATTAGAATTCCACTATCTGTGGATTTCCATCTCTACGGGAGAGAGGAATCCTGCATGCCTACCCCTGACATAGGACTTTGAAATCCTCTCTATCAAGGAAAAGAAGGTCATTTTTTTTTTTCCTTTTCTAAGGGGAAAATGTGTCGCACCAAATGATTGAAAAAGGGAATGCATGGACAATCAGAACAATTTTCCTCTCTGCTGTGGATTCCTCTTGTTGCACAAACGTACCGTAAAAGAAGAACGGGGTTACTTCTAGACATATTCTGGGTATTGGAGGCATGTTTCAATTGGTTATTTTGCATTTGTCATGTTTGGTCCCTTGTGTAATAGTTAGTTTTGTTTTTATTTTTTTTGGAATAATCATAGTTAAGTTGTTTGTAGCTTTTGTATTGATATTGTTATCTTAATAAGTTTTTAATTAAAAACGTTGTGGATTTTCATCCGAGAGAAATCATGTTTCGGGTGTATTGTATTTCAACAGAAAGGTTTCATGATGGGAATTATCTAAAAAGTGACTGCTTGGTGATGATCTGTGAGGATATTCAAAAGAACTATGTTCTCCACCATTTCTTGTCCTTGCACCTTTATTGATTTCTGACCAACTTTATAGAGCTAGCAAATTTCTTTTCTGCACAAAACTATTTGGTACTCCTATGAAGTCAAATGTTCTGGTTTCTGAAATTGTTCGCCCCCATGATATAATCTTCTCCTCTTTCATTGAAACTGCAGGAATAGTGGTCATGCTGTGCAGATTATACATAGACACCACTTTGCATCTCATCTAAAACGGATGGCAGTTGTTGTTCGAGTTCGGGAAGAATTTTTTGCTTTTGTTAAGGTTTGTTTGTTGCTCTTCTTGTTCTTGCAGAGACTTCACTATGTCCACATCCCATTGGAATTGTGGGACATTTCTTTTTCATATATAATCACAATTTATGAAAGGGCATGAATGATAAGGTATCAAGCATGCAGGAGAGAAGTTACTGAATTTGTGTTGGCGAACTTTGATTGAACTTTGTCAATCATAATTCTTTCCAACAAAAACAGAGGACTTTTCTGAAAATTTTGTTCATGAAAACTGGATCTTGCCAAACAAACATTTAAACCTAGTAATATGCCAGAACACTATCTATTTTCGGGAATAGTGATCCTATAGTAGATCCCCTGGCCCAGAAATAGGGTGTTCTACTCATCTAGTGGACCGCAAATATAAGTTAAATGTGGACTTGTTTGCATTCTTTTCATATCCATTGCTTCTGCACACATATGCCCACCTGATGAGTGGCTGGCCCGCTCTTTTGTCCAGGGAATCTATATAGTGACCAAGCTGATGAGTGGATCCTACTTACTTGCCATGCATTCTTATGAGTAATTGTGGAAATAGGTTCAGCAAAACTTTTCAGTTTAACTAATTGCCCCAGTTGATGGGATAAGGCTCTCAATCTGTGTCTTTTGATGAAATGTCATTAGCCCTGAGTTTCTTAATCTTAACAGTTCAGTCTGGATGAAAAAAATAATATAAATGAAGCCATTGATCAAGATAGATGATTTTTTTTCTTTCTGCTCTGAATCTGTTATAAAGTTCACAATGGAAACTGGGTTTTTGATTGCAGGGTGCACCAGAAACGATCCAGGACAGACTTATTGATTTGCCTTCATCATATGTTGAGACATACAAGAAGTATACACGTCAAGGGTCTCGAGTACTAGCTCTTGCATATAAACCTCTCCAAGAAATGGCGGTAAGCATATAGGATTTTGGTGCTTTGAGAACTGAGAAGTATTGCATCCTCGAATGCATGCTGCCTAAAACTTAGGGTATGTGTGGAGACTCTAGTCTAATCCAATGAGAGCTAGTTGGGTTAGGTTAGGTCTGGAATGCATAGCTCTAATTTTTAATTTCAACTCTTGTAACAAACAACTTGGACTCCTTAGGCTGACCCGCAACTGTCCTAACAAACAACTCCCAAGAGAGATTATTACCCAGATCATCATAGCACTCTTAACTAGGAAAAAGATCTGTGCACGGTTCACAACCGTATACAGGAGCAGTGACAGTGACAGAAGCGGCCCCACCCATATGTAGGCATCAGAATGGCTCCTGTGCACGGTTCTCATGAGAATTGTGGCAGGAGAATATCTTCCCTCTTAACTAATGGCTCTATGTTGGATGCAACCCTTAAAAAGCCTAGAAATAGCCTTAAGAAAGGACCCTCCCTGCCTCCCATGCCCAATTATCAAGCTACTGGACTCTATCCCTGCCCTGACTCTGAAACCAAACCCTTTACTCAGTACTTCTGTACTGACAATAGATATCCCCAAAACAAGTGATAGTAACCCAACAACCCTACCTTCTATTATAATAGTAACCTTTCAGCCCTACTTTCTATAACCTAGAAACTTTTCCAGGAACCCAACCCCTCTCATCCTCACCATACTTAGAAATAATGATTCCCCTTTACTAGGCCTCCTTTTCTAAGCCAAATCTCCACCACCATTTTTTTTTAGCAGCGCCTGGTTCTTGAGGGTAAAGGTCCCATGCCCAACTCACCTGAAATATTTGCCTTCACCACATGAACCCACTTTATTAAATGCATCCTTCTTTTCTTACTGTTCCCTTTCCACATTTTTTTTTTCAGATGTGATCATATCTTTCCATCACCCTACCCAAATAAAGGGGTTCTATCAGTCGCTTAATTACTATTACTTGTTTGTATCTGATGGAGTGGCTGATCCTAACTTCAGGCCCTGGCTCTGTTGTTTTAATGGGTTTTTTTTTATGCAAATGTTTTGTTCTTTATTTTATGCAATGAAATTATCAGTGTTTATTTTTATTTTTTATTTTTTCCTTTTCTTTGAAATGTGAAGTTATCAGTTGCCATTTAAAAAAAAACATAAATATCAGCCAAACAATAAGTAATGCTATAAACCAAAAGGGCTTTAGAAACTTGTTAAATTGATAGTTTACTATTTGACAAAGGTACTGTCCCTTTTTTCAGGGACCAAATGCACCTGTAATTTATTTATGGGGACATGTTGGTGTGTTGTGCTTTTCATCTCTATGGCATCCAACTACCATGTTCTGCCAAATATTAACAGATGTCTGTCACAAGCTAAATTACCAGTACATTTTTGTAATATCATCTCCAGTCTCCCACTAAAAGAGTTGGCATCCTACCAATTTGATGAACTTTTGTCTCTATTTATGTATCATCCCAGGGAAATGAATACAGTCTGTCCCATTTGGGTTGATTTATATAACCGCTGTAGGATGTATAATCAACCTGTACATTACATGCCTACTCTCTTAAGGCCATAGATTTTTTGTTCTTGAGGATACTTTTCTTTAAGTATATACAGCTCTGCCCATTCTTTAGGTCTGGGACTTCTGTCTCGGTGCTCTTTCATTCCAGGATAACCTCCAAGCAGGCCCCAAGTGTTCTGCTACTTATCAGAATAGAACCCTCCTATTTTTCCTTGTGTAAGGGGTCAGGTTGCACTCATTGTCCATGTACATTATTGGATTCTTCATTGTTATGTGCATGTGGATCTTAATTTACAGTTATTATCTTTCTTACTAGGCCTTTCTGTAACTTTTATCTGGATATAGCTATATTCTGTGGTGGTGTTGATTTCAATTCTGGTTAAATGTCAGGTTAGCGAAGCTAGAAGCTTGGACAGAGATTCAGTGGAGAGCGGACTCATTTTTGCTGGTTTTTCAGTAAATAATCTATCATTATTTTGTTTGAAATGCAAATCAGTTTATCAGAAATTAACTAGCCATTGCTGCTTCTAATCTTGCAATACTCGATGTTTTTTTGCAGGTTTTTAACTGTCCTATTCGGACAGATTCTGCTACTATTTTATCTGAATTGAAAAGATCATCGCATGACTTGGTAAAGTTCAGTTGCCAGTAGTGCATCTTGTGGTTTCCTATTGAAGTTTCAAGAGTTATTCCCTTGACCTGTTGAGATTACACACCTATATATGTGTGTGAGTGTGGGGGTGGAGGGAGTGTACGTGTGTGTAAAAGTGTAATAGCTATGAATCCTATGATGCTTGGATACAGACAATGATACGGGGATCGGGGATACTACCCCACTTTTAAAAATCTAGGACACGGATACAGATACGGGTGTCCTAATTTCTTTGATATATCACTTTTGAATCAATGAAATTATCATTTTTTTCATCTTTTTTTAGCACTTTTTATGATGAGAAGTAAAAATATTAAAAGAACTATATGAAATAAAGGACTTTGATGTGTTATGTAAGGCCAATGGTTCGGCTGATATCCTCGCTAAGGAAGGAGTGCTTCGTCCTTCTTCATCCTTTGATGTATAGTTTGTTTTGAGTTTCCTCCAGTTCTTTATTCTTTTGGGTTTTCCCTCTTATCAATAAATTTTACTGTTATAAAATAAAATAAAATAAAATAAAATAAAATAAAGGACTTTATAAGTAGGATAGGTTAAACTTGTTCCCTAGAAGTATCGGTGTAGTATCATGTACCAATGCAAATGTCGTATCGGTCCAATACAGATACGTTGGACTTGTACAAGTATCCGGGTATCATAGGTTAAGAGTATCATTGGCAATAATGTCTGTTATCTACTTCCGGCATTCGTCCAAGCCTTCTTAGCATGCAATTAATTATCTGACAAGATATTTTTCTTGGAATCAGTAGACAGTGAGTGGCTGGAGGAATGGAATTTGCATTTGTTTTTCAAGAATAATTTGTCTTTGCATACTTCAACCTCTTGAATGTTGCATTAAGGGAAGCTTCCATTTCAGGTGATGATTACTGGAGATCAAGCTCTTACAGCTTGTCATGTTGCAAGCCAGGTTCATATTGTTTCCAAGCCGGCATTGATCCTTGTTCCACGAAAGAGTTGTGAAGGTTTTGAATGGGTTTCACCTGACGAAACTGAGATCACTCCCTACAGGTGCAATATTAGTTATTTCAGCAAAAAATTCTTACTATAGTTTACAGTACTCATTTTTATCTATTAGCTTTAGCCAATTCCTCCTTTAGCAATCTCTCAGAAGTTATGCATAATATCATTGACTCTTTGAGTCGATTCTCGTACCCATTATTTTGTAATCTAGACCATTGGACTCAGGGCCTCGCTTTGGGTAGACCATGCCCATAAGATATTTCTTTTGAACGTAAACCATTCTCATTCTAAAACTGTCTATGAACAGGCTGTTAACAGAAGGCTTATGAGCTTAAAAAGGTCCAATTGAGCAGGTTTTTTTGTGTGGCATGTTTATCCACTGTGAAGCTTAACAGATTAATAGTCTAATTACTGAAAAATTCACCTATTTGTACAACTCAAGGATACTGTGCATATTCTATGCCTCAATTACCAGTATTATTATTTCTTTTTTTTTTTTTTTTGCCTTTGCATGTGTGCATTTTTCTTTTTGACTGATCTGTAAGTTGTAACTGATGTTGTTGTGGTTGCAGTGAGAATGAAGTAGAAGCTCTATCAGATTCCCATGATCTCTGTATTGGTGGGGACTGCTTTGAAATGTTACAGCAAACTTCGGCTGTTCTTAAAGTTATCCCATTTGTAAAGGTTGGGGCCCATCTATCTTTTCAAAAGGCCTTATGTGATATGATGATTTCATTTTAAAAAGGTTGTGGTAACAATTATTTCAGGTCTTCGCAAGGGTTGCTCCAGAGCAGAAGGAGCTTATCTTGACCACTTTTAAGACAGTGGGAAGGATGACATTGATGTGTGGAGATGGAACCAATGACGTTGGGGCTCTGAAGCAGGTAGAAACCTTTTAACATATTATTTGTGATAGAGGTTAAGAAATTAGCAACTTAAAACTGATGCTAATTTTTTAAGATAAATACTTTTTTCACCCGTCACCGGTGTGGTCGGGTCAATATTGGTAGTCTTAGTTTTTCATTTGGTGGGATTTATTATAGGATGGTTCTGGTGGGGTTTTTTTTTTATATATGCATCTTCCATCCTGAGAGTTGAATTGCTTGGGGCCACCAAATGTGCTGCCACATGTACTCTTTGTGGAGCAGAGAATGGTCTGTTCAAAGTTAGCTTTTAAAGTATACCAGTTTGTCTACACAACTCTTGGAATCCTAAGTTCTTGTGAGCCAACCCAAAGCATATCTGGATAGCACCCCATTACAATTCATCATGCATGCATTGATCTTTAGCAGTAAGAGTTATTTTCTCTGATGTGGAGTTGATGGGATTGAAAGTTATATCCTCAGGAAGTTTTCTGTTTGAACTTTACAAAGTTATTTATCTACCTTTAAGGGCCTGCTTAGAATTTGGACCTGAGTGTGTAGATGGTAGAGAAAGTGCATGTGCATCTCTGCCCGTCCACATTTTGGGGAAACAATTTTTGTTTTCCCTATTCCACAAATGGGATAAGGGTGATGCAGGTAATGTTCTACCACAATATGGTTCCTGTATGAGAATAAGGTGAACGGAGGTGGGGTGGATGGAGATCCTCTGATCTGCACAAAAGAGAGCATAAATGGGTTCTTTTTTTCTCCCTAGGAAAATACTTCAGTATTATATTAATGTGAAATTCTGAAAAATTTTCAGGCTCACGTAGGTGTTGCCCTTCTGAATGCACTACCACCGCCGAATCAGAATGGAGATTCATCGTCCCAGACCTCCAAATCTGATCCCAAGTCTGGAAAACTGAAGAAGCCAAAGCCCATGGCAGAATCATCTAACCTAACAGGAGCCCTCAGTCTAAATGGAGATGTGCAAGGGAGCAGCAGAACCACTGCAGAGTCCAATCCTACTATTACTTCGTCAAGCAACCGCCATCTGACGGCAGCTGACAAGCAGCGTCAGAAACTGAAGAAGATAATGGAAGAGATGAATGAGGAGACTGATGGGCGGGCTCCGCCTATTGTCAAGCTTGGTGATGCATCAATGGCATCACCCTTCACAGCGAAGCATGCCTCAGTGTCCCCCACCACAGACATAATCCGTCAGGGCCGGAGCACACTGGTGACCACTCTCCAGATGTTCAAGATACTGGGGCTCAACTGCCTCGCGACAGCCTATGTGCTGAGTGTCATGTACTTGGACGGAGTCAAGCTCGGGGATGTCCAAGCCACCATCAGCGGCATTTTCACAGCTGCCTTTTTCCTCTTCATTTCTCATGCTCGCCCGCTTCCAACCCTCTCTGCTGCCCGGCCTCATCCCAACATCTTCTGTGCCTATGTTTTGCTCTCTCTACTTGGCCAATTTGCAGTGCACATCCTCTTCCTGATCTCTGCTGTAAATGAGGCGGGGAAGTATATGCCAGAGGAATGCATTGAGCCTGACTCTAATTTCCACCCAAATCTGGTGAACACTGTATCATACATGGTGGGTATGATGATTCAGGTGGCGACATTCGCAGTGAATTACATGGGCCACCCCTTCAATCAGAGTATTCCTGAGAACAAGCCATTTTTATATGCATTGCTAGCTGCAGTTGGGTTCTTCATTGTAATTGCTTCAGATTTATTTAGGGACTTGAATGACTACTTGAAGCTAGTTCCATTACCGGAGGCGCTAAGAGGGAAGCTGCTGCTTTGGGCTTTTCTCATGTTCCTCATCTGCTTTGCATGGGAGAGGATGTTGAGGTGGGCATTCCCAGGCCGCATCCCCGCATGGAAGAAACGTCAACGGCAGGCAGCAGCTACCTTAGAGAAGAAGCGTGTGTGATTGATTTGACTGGTCAATAGCAATCTGATAAAAGAACCAGGCATCAATGAGCACTTGCAGTGCCCGGGACTGCCTGGGAAATGATTGTTGGAGTTGGCCGCTTCAGTTTTGCAATTTTTTTGCCTTTTTTCTCTCTTCTTTTATTTCTCTCGTCACCTTCTTCCCTGGTTACTATGCTGAAAAGGGAATGATTTTAATTTTATGATGTTTTAGAGGCGATAGACTTGTACATTCAGCTATTATAACAACAGAACAGTCAAAAGCAGACGCAATGTCGATTAACTGTTATCCGTTGGATTTAGATTTTGAAGTGAATGTATCATTTTTCGGAAGAGAGTTTTCCTTCCACTATTTATTATAACTTTCTTCTTTACCTCTAGTGCCCAGGGCTCTGTTAAAATCTATGATGCATGGATACTTGAAAGTAAATATCGCGTTGTATAGTATTTGATACTTCTTATTAGCCATGTCCACGCTCTGTACCTGCTGTATGCATGGCGGTTACAATTTATTTGCATCGCCTACATATTTCAATTGAAAGAATATACTCTCCGGTCGCTGCTTGAAACTCTGTTTCCATGTGGATTGGTGTGTGGAAAGGAAGAAAATAACTCAGAGTTACAGGTAAATGGAGTAACCTGCAAATGATCCAAGTGGCCATTGATGAATAAAGCAGGTCATATGACACCAAATGTGGCATTCAAAAGATTCAAACTAGATGGAAACTTTCTATGGTCTTTTGGGGTTTGGATCATGTAAGCTCATTGAGATAACTTGGTTAACAGTGTGGACCGGGCTCGCACACTTGGACTTTGGATGACCTGATTACCCAAGTGGTAAATTGTTTTCTTCTTTGCCTAAACCAATTGCATGTAAACAAAGCTTCAGGTAATTAGATTTACAGGAGAACTGTAGAGACAAACTATGATCCGAGGTTAAAAAAAAAAAGAAGAAGTAAAATCTCAGATTGAAAGACACAAGCTTAAATGATTAGAGGCCCCTATGAGATGGCGTAGAATACATCAACCCAAGCTGTCTTCTCGGCTTTTTGCATTTGATTAGTAATGCATAAGATCGTGTCAATCACATTATTTATCATATGGTGGTGAGCACTCTTATTGGAGTAGAAGTAGGTAGGGGTGCAGTCGGATCGGTTTTGTAGTAGATCGGTTTGGTTGCGGTTTGAATTTCCTTCAAACTGTTTGGTTCGGTTCAGTTTTCGGTTTGAATGTGTGGTTAAACTGTTCAAACCGAATCAAACCAATTATATAAATATATATATATATATTTATAAAATATATAAAGGAATATGAGAAATTACTTGTAGAAGATTCGAACCCTCATTTTGTTACTTGAAGTCTAACGTCTCTCACCAATTGGACTTCCATTTTTCTGTGAAAAATAAATAAATAAATAAAACAAAAAAATTGTAACCGAATCGAACCGGTTCCTTCGATTTGGTTCGGTTTGGAAAAACAGAAAACCGATGAATTCGGTTTGGTTAATGGTTTTAAATTGGATTTCCATTAAGCCCAATGTGTCGTTTCTTTTCACTCTTAACCATGTAATGTCAGGCCATTTAGTGTGCCATCATGCTTGCTTCCTCATTTCATACTGCAGCCACACACTTAATGCTTGTGGCACAAATGCAAGGATAAGCGTACTCATGGTTGCGCATGCGACATGTAATGATATATATACCAGGCAATTATGAAGAGGTTTGACAACATGTAGGACCTAATATGTGGGATTCAAAAAAGGGTTCATAGAAAGAGGCTGTTGGAATGGATATGAAAAAACTCTGTGGGCTACTTTGTTTAAAAGAAGCGAGCCGCAAAGTATATTCGGTGGAGATATATTGATATAGATAAGACCTTGACTTCCTTAGGACTGGAAACACTAGATTGATGAGCATTCATTTCTCATCCTCTCTTAATTCATTTTCATTGGAGGGGATATTTTTGAGATCATTTTTTAGGTATTCACATTTTTTTTTCCCTAGATTTCAATCACATGAAACAAACAGATGAGGAGTCTGGAGAGGTTTATAAAAGACCTAGGTTTGGCTAAAATAAAATTGTTTGGAGAATGGTAGGAGGTTGTAGAATGATGTGTGGGATACTCTTGTATAGTGTAAAGTAGGGTTTAGAATGTTCTTATTCTTTAGGTTGTAGGCACATGGTTGAATCTTGATTGTGATTAGATGACACTTTATAAGACTTGGTTTAAACTGAGTTTAATAGCTCAGTTTTTAATGATTCTGGCCATCACCAGCACTAATTTACTCCAAAGCAAGACAGTCCAAAACCAAAATGTGTTTTTTTTTTTTGAAGAAAAAAACCAAAATGTAAATAAAATCATTAAATTTATTTGAGAGGTTGTCGATTAGCAATGCATAAAAGACTTCAGCTCCGTAAACCATTCTTGGTCGTGAGATTTACGATTTTAAAATATTGGATAGCTTAGTTAAAAGCTATTAACATATTACAATCATTGCTTTAGGTTGGATGACTACCAAAGCTCACGGTAATATCTAGTATAACTATCTCAAGATTTTTTTTGTGGCCAATAACCATCAATGTGACTAAAATCTTTTCCAACTTATCTAGAATACATGTATATATATATAGTGTTTTGATCTCGATTGAAGAAATGAAAGATACAGACAAATTAGAGGACTCCACTCAATCAAGTGTGGAAAGATAAGTAACATGGATGGAGACCCATCAGCACCATGTGATCTGAATATGGTTGAAAGGCATGAATGACCCCATCCTTATCTCACCTGTGTCATTTTCTCTGCTTTCAATTTTTCTTTCTAAACTAAGGGTCTTTCTCAAGCCAGCTCTTTATTTTTATCTGAGCTTCTTCCTTTTCTTTTTCCCCTTCTCTAGGCCTATGTTTAACAATTCCAAGCATTCACTCTCACCCCTCTTGCACAAATTGGCATTCACCTTGACATTGTTTGACCGCTGCCCGAAAAAAAAAACCATTACATTTTGAGGCATTAAATCAAGAAATAGAATTATATGATCGAATTGATATTTGACCCACCTCTCACTCGTTCATATTCTTAATTGTATATATATTGAAATTGAGAATGTTTCACTTTTCAGAGAAAGCTAATCCTCACACTCCTTTTGTGTTTTGTGGACTGTCAGTATTCTCTAAAAGATAAAATCACACATTTTTCTAATCTTATAGGAAGAGAAACTGATTGAATCATTCAATCAACATAGTAAAAATGAGGAGTCGTCCTCCTCTTATTCAACTACAAAATGAATGGTGATTTCAACACCAGTGACTAGACATATTTATGGCAGCTACTAAAATTGTCCACTCTTCAGGTTCTCCAATCATTTTTGTTGACTCTGGCCAATTGGCATGTTTTGATGCCCTCTTAAACATTTCATATTTTTCCACACTTGCTGGGCCCACCTGATGGGTGGTTTTGATCTCTTTGTTGGCTGTGAGATCCTCAATTTGGAACCTTTCTTCCCAGCCCATGAATTACCCACATGCCATTTTAAATTTTGAATGGGCACTTTGTCTTAGGGTGCAACATGGGCCGGACTTAACCTGACCTGACCAGACCAAACACCAAATTCAGGTTTGAGTTTTTTTGGGTTTGGGTTGGCCTCACAATTAAACTAGATTCGAATTCAGGACCAGCTGTTCGGGTTAAGTTTGTGTTACAAAGTGTAAAGTGATACTAAGTCGGGTACAGATTGGCTCTTCTGTGGATTTTAAGTAGGGTCAAATTGGGTGAAGCCGGGTTCAGGCTTGGGTTGGCCCTTCTAGAATTCGGATTGAATTTAAGTTGGCCTAAAGCCAACAGGATCCTCCTAGTTGTAGGAAAATGTTCTCCTACAATCTGGCTGCTTTAGCAGTCCAGCTCTATGGGGCCCACTTAGGCTTTTTTTTTTTTTTTAATTATCAGTACAGCCCCTTGGATAATCTTTTCATTCCATGATTTGGCATTAGGTTCTAATTTTACCCACATTGAACCTTCACTCGAAGTTGGGTTGAATCTCAATAAATCTAAATTATGACGCTATTAAACTTCAAGGCCAACAAACAAATCAAGGGCTAGAATAATCATGTGGGATTATTTTTGGCTCTCCTTCTTCATAAGCAGACCTTTCCATCTATCATTTTCTCTTTGATCGACATGCATCTAAATGGATCTCACAAACTTGATGTGGATATGGTAACATTCTTCCCTTGTTGTAGCCTAACTTGAATGATAGATGAAGCAGCAAGCTATTCATGATATGATTTCTGTTATATTCTTTGTGGGAATAGTTGTTAGGGTTTTAGGCTGAGAGCTCACTCCTAGGACCAAATTGAGTGTAAATGTGAAAGCTCTCATGCTTCATGAACTTGTTAGGTGCTAACTAATTTTAAAATATTGCAATTTGCATTGTCCAATGCTCCCAAACCAACTACTTGGTGTCTTTTCTTCCCATGAATATATTGCAGACGGTAATACCTATGCTCAAGGAGATAACATTTTTTTTTTGTCACTTCAAAACAACTGAGAAATATATAATCTTATTTGAATCTTTCTCTATCCATAAACATAGAATAATATTTTAAAAACATTATAATTATGTTTGTAGTTGAGTTTGATTAAGACAGGTGAAATTGATTAATATTTATCCAATGCCCCAAACGTCACTCCAAAGGAACAGTTTGATTCATGTGCCATGAGCATTTTGGTGAGCTCTCCCCTGTTTCTGGTGCTACAATCAAACCATGTGCTTTCCACTATGACCTTTATATAATCAAGTTATTATTCACTAAATAATAGAGGTGCACAAAAAAACCGCTAAACCGCTGAATCGATCTGGACTGAACCACTGGGTGGTTTGGATCGGTTTTATAGTAGATCGGTTTGGGTTTCCTTCAAATTGTTCGGTTCGATTCGGTTTTCGGTTTGAAGATGTAGTTAAACCACTCAAACCAAATCAAACCAATTATATAAATATATATATATTTTGTATAAAATATATAAAGGAATATGAAAAATTACTTAAAGAAGACTAGAACCCTCACTCCATCACTTGAAGTTCAACATCTCTCACCAATTGAAGTGTCATTTTTTGTGAAAAAAAGAAAACCGTAACCGAACCGAACCAGTTCTTTTCAGTTTGGTTCGGTTCTGTTTAGAAAAATAAAAAACCGATGGGTTTGATTTGGTTGATGATTTCTCTTCTAAGCCGATCCGAACCGCCCATGTGCACCCCTACTAAATAACATGAATAAACACACCCAATTATAAGTTAATAAGCCAACGCAATGCATGCTTCCGTGCTGGTTTTTATATAGGCTCATCTTCGTTTGATTCGCCTTCTATAGAAAGTGACTCGAATTTTACTCTAATCAAAGTAATATATACCAATAAATTTACATACGTAAAACCTATGGTAATGTTTTTAATCTAACAACATTTATCACTATAGGTTGAGAGTGTATAGATGATACGGACCGATTTGATCAAACAAAGATGACCTCGATGTAGGTCAGGTTAAACAAGTGGCTAGCAAAGGTGAGGAGGCATTGTGCCAAGGGGACCTGACCATTTCAAATTTTGAATACCAACAGCCACTTAAAATAGTCAATTGACAAAGACATTGACTTAGATAGTGGGCAAAATGGGGACACTTTTTCTGTACAAGTAGTTGGGGTAGCTAGCAGTTGGATTCTAGGTCTATGGTCCACCAGCAATCGACGTTTGAAATTCAGAGTTCTTTGGTTGTTTTATGATTCAAATGAACCAGTAATGGGAATGATGTCACATTAAATCTTAGGCTATTCATGTTTGAGACATTAGTGTAAGGATTTGAATTGTTTGGGTCCTAGTTGGGTGCATGGTGAACCTGGACCAGAATCCCATTAATGTGTTTTTGTTATTGGACCTAGACCTGGGAGCAACCCACATCCAATGGTTGAAGACCCAACCCAACCCAACCCAGGACCCGACTTGAAACCCGAATATATTATTGCTTATATATGTTATTTATAATTCATGACCATGTATATTCTGTCTTTGATGTACATGGACATCCAAGTGTGGACCTCAGACAAGATTTATCAATGGGGCCCAAAAAATGGGACCCATACCCAGATTTTATTCAATGTCATAAATATCTTATCCAGTGATTTGCTCTTAGTTTTTTTTTTCATAAAAATAGTAATTAGAGAGTAGGATCCACCCAAGAATTGTCATTAGATGTGATGGGCCCACCTTGAGTTTGTAGGCTTCCCACTTCTCACTTTTGTGGGATGAACAGAAGGCCATTCCCATGAAGTAAAAGAAGTCAAAAAAGAAATATTTTATGAAAATTTATTGTTTTATCAACTATCAACAGTGAGATTTATTTGTGCAACGTAAACATGTTTGATAAAATTGAACAGGAGAACAGACCACCTGAATTGACCAGGTTCTAATCAGTTTGACCATTTGTTAGGAGACTTTTCTTTATTTGGTATTTTTTTTTTCAAAAATGTTGAAATTCATTTTTTTTTCTTTTATTATAGTTTCCCAATGGTCTCAGGTAATACAGTTTCAAACTCACAACCTTTGAGTGCAAATTGTGGTCCTAGGCCAACTGAACTACCTTTCGGTGTTTACTATTTTTTTATGACTTGAATATTCTTAAGGTTTTCGGCACAATATGACTAATTTTCTTGACGCCAGTGTGACCTACCGAAGCACAAATCAGGCAAATTATTGGAAATTTTAAATACAAAATATTGCGGAAAAAAAAAACCCACGCCTTATGCGACTCCACCGACTTTCACATTGGTCCTTTTCTTCAAATTAAGGTGTCACTTTTGTTTATTGATTGATGGTCCACATCTCACAAATCAAAACGGTTCGATCAAACTACTCCCTCTAGTTACTGTGTCTACACCGTTGGATCTATGACAGTGACACGATCACTTCAGATCGACGGTTGGATGATTGCATAATATGGCCCACTTTTCATTCATTGGAAAGGAACGCATTAACCCACAAGGTAGGGTAAGCTCTTAATTAACTGACGGCGTTATCTATTTCCA
This sequence comes from Cinnamomum chago, assembly GCA_038049695.1. Lineage (NCBI taxonomy): Eukaryota > Viridiplantae > Streptophyta > Magnoliopsida > Laurales > Lauraceae > Cinnamomum > Cinnamomum chago. The sequence goes on from CP142451.1 coordinate 121,975,694, forward strand.
TCATAATAACGCACGCGAGTCTCTGACGACGTGGACATTACGATTTGCCGTTATCTCTTCCGCACCATTAGAGCACCATAAAATACTCCTATCGATTTCTTCGTCTTTGTTCCTCTCTCTCGAAACCCTAATTGCGGCCGATTTCTGCCGCTCTTTCTGATCATCTTCGTATGTATTCTTAGAATTCTCAAATCTCCTTGGTAGGATCTCGCGATCAGGTCATTTCCTTGGGGTTACCAGCGAACGGCTCCAAAATCGGAAGATTTTGGTGCACAATCGGCGAGATTTGGTTTTTTATGAAGGGAATACGGATTTGCAGAGAAAGATCGGATCTTTTCAGTGGCGGAGGAAGAACGATTGAAGAATCGGGAAAAAGCGAGATTCTTTGGGTAATTGTGCATTTCCCTGTTTGAAGTTTTGATTTTTTGTTGTTGTTTTAGCTGTCGATTGCGTTGGTATGGCTTCGGTAGAGAAAATTTGGGGATTTCGTTTCTGGTGGAGAAGCGTCTTGGATTTCTAGGGTATTGTGGGTTTTTTTTTTTTTTTTTTTTTTTTTTTTTTCCCGTTTTTGATGGATATACTGATTGGAAGGAGATTTAAGATTTCCAGGTTTCATTGTGGTTTTGGGGCAAAGATTGTTTGTGCCCAAATCTCCCACCGGTCATTTCGAGATGGGATTCTTACAGCTAGGTTAGGCAAGGTCAAGATGAAATGTGACCAAGTAGGGAGGGCTCTGAAGGATTCAGAAGAGTTTTGGTTTTGAAGGAGAATTAGGGTTTCTTTAAAATCTGTTGAAACCCTAGATAGCCATATTTGCCAAACGAATTTTTCCCTGTTTCTATTTGCCCCCAGCAAATGGGTGGCCGCCAAACCAATTTGGAAAATTTTGTAGGAAAAGGAGAAAACAATCCATTTAGGGCCCATTGGTTTTCTTTACGTGGAATTCCTAGGAATTCATGGTAAAGTGGGTTTCAACAAAGGAATATTTGTGAGATGGGGGCTGAAGGATATGAGGTTGAGATATAGATGGGACCCTGCCATTCCTAGGCTTTGATTTAATAGGTTGATAATGGCTTGGGTAATAATTTCCCACTGAAGGGGAGATTATTTGATGGCCATTTGTTGATCTTGAGCTTAGGTTCTTCAATTTGGCTGCCACCTTCTATAGGAAGGCATTTCTCAGGATTTCTAGGGATTGAATGCATCCCTTAGTGGGTAAAGGACTTTGCTGATCTTATGGTTAAGACTTGATGATGAGGAGACCTTCGGGGTTTTTGGTTTGCTAGAATTGGGATAAAGTAATGTGTGTTTCCCACCATGGCATAGATAACATGTTCATTTCATTCATTTTATGCCTTCCATGTGCTCGGCGTTCCACAATTTAACAATAATACCTCATGCAAGAATTGGAAAGAACAGCTTACATGTAGTTGTTGTTTTTTTTTTTTTTTTGAACGACAGCTTATATGTACGTGTTAAGGTGTTCATTCCTATCTGGTGCTAATTGCTGGTGTTAGGAAGTACTTGTGGTCCCTATTCTGATTGTCCAAACGGTCCCTAGGAGTTTGTGGGTTGTCCCACTAAATGAACAGCCTGGATCCTTCTTGAGGTGGGCCTATCAATATTATTGCTGACCAAACAAAAAATAAAAAATGCTAGTCCCTTTTTTCTACTGGGTTGAAAATTATGATTGTCAGTTCACTGGGGGCACTTTGTATTTTTCTCTGCTTTAGTTTATTATTTCTCATCTTATTACCAACAAACTTTAAAAAGATTTCTGCTTCTCAGCTTCTCTGTTCAATTTTCTGAATCAGTATATTCCAATGATTGTTGAAAACTTCATGTAGTATTCTCTGCATCTCTAGTTTTTTTGTTCCCTTCTATCGCTGACTATCTGCTATAATGATTGTGTGTGCTTTAATATTTAGAACTATTGTTATACTCTTTCATCCCACAGCTGGTTGTGCCTGTAATTTGGAGGATTTTTCTTTTACCGTTTTGGGCTTAGCCTCTTTTTTGGCAATAAAAAATTTCATGCTTGTTGACCGAGGGACATCCAAGTCCAAAAATATCAATTTGAAAATTTCAATTTTTGGAGATTGTTGCTGTTAGATATTTCACTTGAAATGTTAAAATGCTGCTCTTTTCAGGCAAAATCCAGGAGAAGTCACTAGAGAAGAGTTTTTGGTCCATAGATCCCTCTACTAGAAAGTGCCATATTAAGAAATGCATTCGAAAACTCAAACTGATGCTGATCCTTTCCCTGAGGATGACCAGTTCGACAGAATTCCTGATTCTATACTTCTGATCATCCTCAACAAGCTTGCAGATGCCCGCTCCCTAGGTCGCTGTGCTGTTGTCTCCAAGCGCCTTAACTCTCTTGTCCCCCTTGTGAATGATGTCTATATCAAGATCGACCATGTTGTTTCTGTCGATGGCAATGGAATCAAGGACCCAGACTCGTGTTCTCACAAACCACAAAATCTCCTCTCACACCTCAAGCTCATCTTCTGCAACTTACTTAAACCCTTCCATCAATTCCGAATTGGCAATGGGAACAAGCCCCTTTTCCCCCAACTCTCCCATCGCTTTGCTCAGCAATTACTTAAAAAATTCAACCATATTCACAACCTGCTAATTGAATTACCAGCTGGGGATCTTGGAACCGAAGATGGGGTAATCATAAAATGGAAAGCTGAATTTGGCAGCACTCTCCAGAATTGTGTCATCTTGGGCGGTACTCAGATAGACCGAAAGCCAGTTTCTGATCAAGAACTGCTTGAAGACAATGGAAGCATGCCTGAATCATTTTACACCAACGGAGGGTTGAAATTGCGTGTAGTTTGGACTATTAGTTCCTTGATTGCTGCCTCCACAAGGCATTATCTGTTGCAGTCGATAATTAAGGACCATCCAACACTGAAGAGCTTGATCTTGACAGATGCAGACGGGCAGGGGACCCTTACTATGTCAGGTGAGCAGCTGAGGGAGTTCAGGGAGAAGCCATTATCTGCTTCAGCATGTTCAAATAGGACCCAGGTGCCAGCTTCGAACATGAAATTGAGATATGCTCCGTATCTGGAACTTACAGAAGGGATAGGAATGCAAGGAGCGACTTTAGTGGTGATTAAACCAGCTGGGGAGGGGAGTGGGGGGAGTAGGAAGGATGCAGAAACATCTGTTTCGACGGTTTTTGATGGCCCATTTAAGGTAGCTGTGAAGTCATTGCTGAAACGGAGGGCTTACCTTTTGGAGATGAATGGTTTCTAGATTGAGGTTGCCTACTTGGTTCGACATAGATGGCGTCTGCTTTGTACGAGGTCTATCGCAGCCCTCTGTGCTCTTTTATTTTTGTAGTTCTGTACAGTAATAGTTTCTCCACGTGATCATCCATGCAGATATATCATGAGAAAAAGTAACCTTGCCAATTTGAGTGTGATGGATTCATCTGTACCTTTATCTCAACTGTTTACTTCTGAATCTCTATGTTGATCTGATATTCTAGCAAATGGGATTGAAGGGTTGTGGGCAGTGGTCAGTGGTCAGTCACCAAGCAGCTGCTGATGGGGTTCTGAGTCCTCATGATACTTGCCACCACCGCCACTGCTTTCTTACTAATGTCATTGGTTGGATTTGATCTAATTAAAGAGGAAAGTTAGCTTTGTGGGCTTCTTTTTCCTGGTATGAATCTTCAAAGGAATCATGACATGGTGGTGAGTCAAAAAGTATTGTTAAAGGGTCCTTTCCATTCATATGCACCCCGACCACTTAAGCAGGCCACACCGCGTGTTGTTCCCTCAATCAATCAATGAGATCAAGCTTTGATGATGATATGACTCATCTTGATTTGATCAAGCTGCTGTTGAAGTAATGTGCACAAATGGATAATTTCCTTCGGTCTTAGTGTGCTGGGAGCCGATAATGTGCTGGAGGTATTGTGTGATTGAAAGTTTTTACCAGAAGGTTTACAGTAGAAAACATATGTGAAAAAAGCAAAACCAGAGAATTTTGAACTTCAGATTTTGTACATTAATTGGAGTTTCCGGAATACATTTACTAATTATTGATGCTGATGTGGTCCCATTTTCTGTTATCATATTCTTTATATATATATATATATATATATATATATATATATATATATATATATATATATATGGGAGATGCTCTTATGAGAGCATCTCCGACCTTACTACTATGAGAGATAAATATGGGGGCATACCAATCCATTTCTCAATGCGGAGGATGTAAGACAGAAATAGGAAGCAAGATGGTCGTAAGTAGACCTAAAAATAAACCCAATTTGAGGGCTTGGGTCCAGTTGATTCAGTTTCAATAAGCTAAGTATAAAAATGTATATGTTCCATGCTTATGGACCTCGTGAACCTAGGCCCCACTATTATTTTATTAATTCATTTTTGCAGACCTGAACCCTGGACCCATATTTTAAGTGTCCGAAAACTGGATCCAAGCCCTATTTATCTGATCTCATGCCCTTTTCCCACTGTTCTGAAGGACTTTCTGCGAGAAATAGCTTTGAATGAGACTGAAGATTAGGAAAATTGTGCATCCTCTTGATTTTCTCTGCTCAATGCCCTTCCCTTCTCTTCCCTTCAATCACTCAAGAAAGGCCTGTTTGGATCTCCATTAACCGAGTACAAGAAGCTTGGTTTACAGTAATTCCCGCTTCACGTAATTGGATAATCTTGAGTTGTTGTAACAGTTTCTCTTCTACTTCATAAGATAGTTACATAATAAAATCAGGTGTAACCTCAGTTTTGAAGATCCAAACTAGGCCTATGTACATTTGCATTTGCAACTCGTAAATATAAATAATAATATTGATCAACTGCAATTGGAAGGCCGGAAAAGGATATCCCAGCATGGAATACTTGTCAAATGGGGACTTTTTTCCTCTTCTTTGGTGGGCACCGTTAATTCGGGGGGGTCTTGGTTTTTTTGACCGGATCACTTGTTTGATTACTGCTGGAGATTTATTGCCTTCTTAATGTGCTGCATACGTAGAGCAGGACCCATTGTTTTAGCTGGCCTGTCATCCTGTGATTATATGAGTACAACTGTACAATATACATAATCGCAAACAGAAATGAGTACGGATTTGTCTTTTTTTCTTTTTTAAAGTTATTTTTAAAAGGATTTTTTTTTCAAGCTTACAAATGCACAACAAGACAAGAACGTGAACAGATAGAGAGAGGTACTTTCTCAATTGGTTCAGAGAGATTTAATTCTCAATTGGTTCAGATAGATTTAACTCACTGGAATGCATGAGAGAGAGAGGGAGAGGTACTTCCTCAATTCGTACACAGATTTAATTCACTGGAGAGAGACAGGGTGGTAGCCTCAATTGGTTCGGATGGATTTAATTCACTGGAGAGAGACAGAGTGGTAGCCTCAATTGGTTTGTGTGGGGTACCTTCAATTGGTTCCGATAGATTTAATTCCCTGGAGAGAGAGAGAGAGAGAGAGAGAGAGAGAGAGAGAGAGAGAGAGAGAGAATTCACTGGAGAGAGACTGGGTGGTAGCCTCAATTGGTTCGGATGGAATTAATTCACTGGAGAGAGAGAGAGTTGTAGCCTCAATTGGTTTGTGTGGGGTACCTTCAATTGGTTCGGATAGATATAATTCCCTGGAGAGAGAGAGAGACTGGGTGGTAGTCTCAATTGGTTCGGATGGATTTAATTCAATTGGTTCGGATAGATATAATTCCCTGGAGAGAGAGAGAGACTGGGTGGTAGCCTCAATTGGTTCGGATGGATTTAATTCACTGGAGAGAGACAGAGTGGTAGCCTCAATTGGTTTGTGTGGGGTACCTTCAATTGGTTCGGATAGATTTAATTCCCTGGAGAGAGAGAGAGAGAGAGAGAGAGAGAGAGAGAGAGAGAGAGAGAGCTGCTCCACCACTCATTACATGCAGAGTCTACAGGAAAATAATTGCCTGATCCCATGCGACTGGAGTAGAGAAGCCAACAAGGAACATTAATCAAACAACACGCATTTAATCAATGAGCAGTCCCACAAGAAAATAAAGACAAGCACCGGTTATTGGGTCTGATCATCATCTCTGTTGGCTGTAACCAATTGCCACAATTTCATACCTTACTTCTGAGCCACATTTTTTCCTATCTAAGAATCTTTTTTATTCTCATAAGAAATGAGAGTGAGAGTCCGTTGGAAAAATAAGCACGCCTCAGATTTCCATTATTGGTTAACAAAGTCAGACAATGGGCATATAATGTGGAGGTCCCATAGCTTTCTACCAATGGGGATTCCATGGAGCACCAGCTACCCACAAATTGTTTCCTAGAAAAAAGGATATATGCGATCAAAACAGCCGTCAAGTGCAAACATCTTTGAACCACATGAATGAATTTGAAGTGTCTCCATTGAACATCAAGAATGTCTTAGTTATAAATGCAATTCATACAAATGATTTACAAAAATGCTAATGCAGTAGAAAACCAAAAAAAAAAAAAAAAACTGTGACAATTACCCTATACCACAAAGGGGTTTTACACCTCCCCTCTATTGTCATCGATGACAAGCATCATCTCAAAAAGGACTGTTACCCTCCCAAAAATTTGACCCTTTCTGTAACTCATTTCATCTAAGTTCCATTTCTCAGGCTATGGGCATCACGTATACTTCCCGATTTCCATCTTCTTCTTGATTGCCCGGTGGCCATGATACACAAACGCGTCGATAATACCAGCTACTGCAAAAACACCTAATACCAACAAAAAAAAAAAAAAAAAACTCATCCACATATGGCTTGCTGCTTTTATTTATTTTAGGGGGAAAAATAGCTTCTTTAGTAAACTTAGTGCATACCAACACGACAAAGCCGAAAACATCCAAGTATATTTTTTTGAAACATAATCCAACATGGAATGGAATGCCATTCCACATATCTTTTTTTTTTTAATGGTAAAATAAAATTCATTAAAAAGTCCATCAGTACAAGAGAACTATATTGACAAGCTGAAATAACACCTGAAACATCCAAGTATATTTTAACCATCGTTTGGGTTGAAATTTTAACATGTAGGGTGTTTCAGTAACAAATTTTCAGTTAATGTACAAATAACTAAGATAATGACTGATCCATGGCAAGTGCTCACTTTGCAACTTTGAAGTTGTGGGTTGAAGACTGAAGTCAAGTTACCATTATAAATAAATAAATAAAAGGTTGATTATAGAAATATGTGTTTTAAGTCTGGTGTGTTTTGAATTGGAGGATCCCTTCTAGAAAGGTAAGTTGTAATGATCAGGGCCAGACATACATAGGTCCGGGGACAGAGAGTTATGGAAGTAGTAAACCTTAAGTTCCTGTTACCAGAGAAAAATAGAATAATGAAACCAAGGAATGGGCATTAGTTCTGTAGTGAAGCCCTTGATTGGCTTGGGTTTAAGATCTTTAAAGCTGTTAGTACTTAAGCTTGTAAGATTTGTGGCTTGTTTTGGATCTTTGATTATCATGGCATGATGTCAACTGCATACATTTGTATTTAGGAAAAAAAAAAAAGAGAGAATAGATCAGTATTTGCAGATATCCACGCAGATGAGGGCAGATGATCCATACTGCATGGATCCTTTGAAATGAGCAATGTACCGATACCTTGGACACAACACTCTGCCAGATTCTTCTATTACCAATTTAATCATTGTTTTGTAGTTAAATATTAATTCACATTTACTTATTTGGAAAACTAATTAAATCATTGAAATATTTATTACTTGATCATTTAGTGAATGTTTTGAATACACCTTTTTGGTCATATTTTTTACCTACTATTTTCATTTGAAAATAAACAATTACATCAGTTTTTGAATATTATGCCAAATCCACAAATCCAACATTTTAAAATCTGCCGAATTGGATACCGGATGCGAGTATCAGTTCTAACATAAGTATCATGCTCACGAGGTCTAGGACCATCAAAAGGTTTGAATAACCCAAGCTATTTGATAATGGGCAGGACCTCATGGCACTAGAATTCCCACTTACCATCCACTGTTGCTAGGAGAATGACACTCTTGACTTTGTGGTCTACAACATCCATATTCAAACATAATTCATATGATTCCACATGCTATGACGATGTTGGTACTGCCGCTCAGCCATTTCTGGCAGGCATTTAGGGGCCAAGTTAATGTGGGTCTCATAGCATCTGCCAGAGAAGGTTGCCACGGTCCACTCTTTCTAATTACTATTTTGCCTGCTATAAAAAAAATGAAAGGATTAAAAAGAAAAAAGCAGCAGTACCTCCGATGATTGCACAGATATTTGTAAGGAAATGTAGGAGAGATACATTTCCCTCTGTGAAGATCACCTGCAAACGTAACGTTCGAGTTCAATACAGTATGTACACACCCATAAATGATATTATAACGAGCTTAAAAATAACCCATTGTTTTTTAAAAGACATGATTTATAACCAAAGAAAAAAAAAAGATTTCAGCAAAAAAAAAAAAGATCATGAAAAAGAAGAAAAGGAATAAGCAAATGCAACCTGTGAAGTTGAGAACATGACCTACAGATGAAGTATGGTCTTTGATTTAAGTCGGTTGATTAATTCCAATGGATGCAGGAGAAGAGAAGCAATTCAGTTTGAATGTGTAAGTTCAGAATCAAGTGATCTACACTATATATGGGAGTGTTTGTGTGTGTGAGACTTGTTACATATTGTACTTGGAACTCTAATGCTCATGCTACTACTCAATACTATGATAGGAAAAAAAAAAAAAACACTTTTATCTACAATCTGAAAACATGAACTAATTTTCTGAATGAGGAAAAATGAATTATGAACTAAAAAAAAGATTAACAAAACGTGTATATGCAAACACAAACTTGAAATGGGAGTTTAAGAAAAGCATCATATCTAAACATGTAAACTATTTAGTATCGTATGCAGTTGCCTCAACATGGACATAGCAGCAGGTTGTTCTAAAAATGGAAATATTTAGGTATTTTATTTAATCCTTAATATGGGTTATTTTATGAATGTTACGTTTTGATATTTAATGCCACTGTACCGAAGCCCGAAGGTACAAAATACATCATGAAATAAATTTGGGCAAAGCAAAACTCTGCACCAAGACCTCTAAATTTGAGTTGGATGGTCTTCTTTTTTTTTCTTTTTCTTTTTTTTCTTTTTTTTTTTTTGTAAATGGCAGTTACATAATTGAATAAAACTACAACTGGTTAATACTGTAGATGGGATAAGATGCACCAATCCTTGGCTGAGGCTGGGTCATCTTCAACTTGGTAAAGGATGAGCAAAGTCGACCACCCAACATGGCCCCAACTCGGACTAATTCGACTGATTTTTATGAATATTCAACAAGTGAATATTTGTGACTAGCTAAGTGAAATTCAGGTCCTGCCCTCAGTGACGGTCCGGATGCGCACTCCCGCAGCAGAAAATTTTCCTAATTTACTATGGATTATAATAAGACTTTGACACTAATAATTTCTTGGATTTCATAACATTTCCAAGCTCTCTTTTTCATTCCTTTTTTCCTTTTAAAATGGTAACATGCAAGTTTTCTTTGAGCTTTCAATCATTAAAACTCATTGAACAAGCAAGTTATTATAATCCATAGTAAATTAGGAAAGTTCTCTTATTATTTTCATTTGAAAATAAACAATTACATAAGTTTTTGAATATTATGCCAAATTCACAAATCCAACATTTTAAAATCTGGTTGCAACAAGAGAGGTTTCAAATCAACATAGAAGCCAGCAAATGGGCAAATAGAATAAACACTTCCATTACTTTTCAATTATAGGGCATCTTTAAATTAGCTCACCTTAATTGGAGAAAAATCATAAAAGAAGAAAACTCCAGGTAGGCGCTGCGGATAACCATCGGCAATGCTCAAATGCTCGGTCACAGAAAACTGCACGAAGAATGTCTCTGCAGTTATGTTTGACATTGTTCAAGAGTAAAACAGACATAATTTAGCTGTAAGCACCATTCTTTACCTGGTTTGACTGGATCTTGCGCCCTCTTATATCAGTGTAGATTGTGGGGACTACCTGATCAAGGGAAAACCAGTTCCAATTACAGTGTAATGGAATCTAAGCTCACTAAATCTGAGATCAATCACGTATATGATCTTTTATATTACATCAACATAACAAGCCCAGGGGCATATAATGAATGAGTTGATATATAAAGATAGAGAAGAGGAAGTTGGTAAACAAGTGAAGAATCAAGTTACACAGTGAGTTGATAAATAGGGAGAGCACTCCATGCTTGTTTTGGCATTCCAACAAGCTTACAATTGAGAGGCATACTTAAGGGATTCGGGATTCCTTCTTTTTTTCTAATCAACAAGGCTAGGTTCCTTACTGTTACTTGAAAAATGTGTAAGCCACTTGTTTTCTTCTCTTATAAAAGGCAACAACCCTTCACCTCACAAACTTCAATGAGATCCAGGCTTCTAATATCAATGGGTTATGGGTGATCCCAACAATCCATTAGGAGGGTTTTGGAGATTGTAATTTGACAGTTGAGAAAACTGACCGAACAAAAAACCTACAGTAGGCCAACATTTCTACGTCATTTTGTTTTTGAACCATGGTGTACTACAGAGAGGGCCAATGTATGAATGCTATATAATTCATATCCAAGCATCGTGTTTTAATCGCCAATAGGAAGAAAAGGTGGGACTCCAGACTCTCTCCTTTCTGTTTCATTAGAGAAGTTGAGTAAAAAACAAGGTTTTAAAAATTGGAAGGGGGGGTTGTGTTTTTCTTTCATTTTTTGTTTTTTTTTTTTGTTTTTATTTTATTTTATTTTTTGTTGTTGTGGGGGGGGGGGGGGGGGGGGGGGGGGGGGGTGGTGGTGGTTGGTGTGGTGTGGTTTGCACCTGAGGCCCAATTAGCTTTAAAAGATAGAAATATAGTTCTGGGAATCTACAACTTTAAGACCTGTTCTGTTCCTACTATTCAAAAAAAAAAAAAAAAAAACTGTGTTTAATATGTAAACAACTAAATAAATTGTTATGGCACACCAACATTTACATTTCACTCATTCTGATGAATAGCACTGCTGATTTTCAAATGCCAAATCTATGAATAAAAATGGTTTTGATCTTCTGGAATCAGTGCAAAATGTCCTTAAGAGCCTTCCACAGCTTTTCCAATAGAAAGAATGGGAAACAAGAGTGCTTAGGGACAAAAAACCATTGGGCATGGCCAACTGGGTGACTTGGTGGGTAATTCAACTTGCCACCTGATGAGTTCACAAAAAATACACTTTCATAGCATTATTTTATGAGGTTTCAAAGATAAAAGAACTCAAAACACTATTTTTAGCATAAAAATAATAAATTTCCTCCCCATCATGCTTTGCTCATATCTTTCCATTATAGATAGCCATTTGTATGCATTTATATGAGTTCCAATGGCCTCCATACAAAATATGTTAAAAAATACTCTCAATTATGTTAATTTCTCTTTGTAGGTGTTAATTGAAGATTAATTTGAAGATTAAAGTTGAGATTCAAGAGTTAAAGAGAGTAAGGCTAAGTTTGGAAGACAATTGGATGAAGAAATGACAAAGATAGGCCAACAATAAGAAGAAAAATGAAAGACCTGGGTTGGTATTTTGACCATATCTTTTCACTCAGATGTCCGATTGAGGTGATCTCAGAAGCATTGGAAAGCTTGTTCTAAGATCTACAAATCATATTTCACAACATTTTTCCCAATTCGGACGTTCCGGGGGTCAAAATTGCACATCAATCTGAGGACTGTTTTCTAACACGAGAATTACATTCATATGTTCATATTTCCATTCTTGTGAAGTCCCACATTGGAAAGAAACCAAAAAGAGCAAGGAAAATATCTCTATATAAGGAAGGGAGCTCTAGGCATTAGAGACACAAGCAAGGAGAGCCTCCTCCTCTTTACTTAAGCTATTCATGTAATTGAGAGCAATTGTAGAGAGAAAGTGAGGAAAGCCTTGTAAAATTTGAAGATTTATAATGAAAGCTTTGTCTTCTCCAATGGGTGGCTAATCACTTTGATTGGATCTTCTAGATGAAGCTAAGTTAATACTTTTCCTTTTGCTTATGCTCTTTCCCTTGTTTATATGCTTAATATGTTAGAATAGATTTGTCTTCATTGCATTGTGCAACCTTCTATGCTTATTTTATTTCTTAGCATTCTTTTTACTATCTATGCTTAGGAGTTAATATCTTTTGATGGTTTATGCTTACTTTTGATAGATAGTTATTAGGAATCTTTTCTTTTATGAAGGGAAGAAAATCTTGGTTATTAGATTGTTAATTTCTATCTTAGAGCTTTAAAGTTATATTTTTCAAATCTAAGCATTGATTTGTCATTAGATTTGAGTATTTGTTTGGGAAATTAGAAGAGCATTAGCATTGGATTAGTGTCACTTAGTGGATTCTAGATGATTCAATCTATCCATTAGTATTGCTTGTTGCTTATTTTTTACTTTAGCTTGATTGTATTCACATTCCCACACACTCATTCTCTTGTTTTTAATTCCCACACTCCATTTCTCTATCCACACCATTATATCCATTAGCTTAATTGTTCATACCTTCTATGTGTTTGTTTTTATTCCTCCTTTCATTTTACACTTTTAGCATTTCCTTTGATCTCCATTCACTCATTTTCTATCTTGTTCTCCTTATTAGTTAGTTTTTATTGATGCTTTTAGTTTATTTCTATCTTGATCTTTCACTTATTTTCACACACTTACTCATTTGATCTATCTAACATTATTCATTTGTTCTTGTTATTAACCTTGTTGTTTTTCTTTTGTCATTAACTTTGTTACTAACTTGTTACTAACCTTGTTCTTCTATTTCTACTTATATCTCTTTGTTATCTAGTTTTTTGTTTTCTTTTAGTTTGCTTTTTTTTTATTATTTTCCTTGTTATTATCTTGTTTCTTGTTTCTTGTTTTTGTTATCTCCATTTGTATTTGTTAGCTATATTTGAGTTGATACTCCTTTTTATTAATCATTGTTATTTCTCTTGTAACGATCCTCGTGGGAACGATATTCGGACTTACATAGTCTATATTACTTGAGACAACCGTATACTTGCGGAAAAGTCCCAAACACCACCTGCCAAGATGGAGTTGACTAGGACTTAGCCGACTGTTAAACGTAGTTGTCAATTCTGTTCCGGTTTGACCCTATAGCGGAACAGCATTCCGGTCAATTCCAGTATTCTGTTCTAGAAAAGACGTGGTTGAAAAAAAAAATTGAAATTGAAAAAATAGTTGAATGCTAAAATAATACAAAAAAATGCATACTTACATCACTTAAATAAACTAAACTCTACAATTGATCATTTTCTAGTTTTCACTAGATATGAATGGAAGTATGAAACCTTGGCCGGAAGCGGATAGAATTGGTCTGGAATTGGGACCGGAGCAACCAGAACGGACAAGTATTGGGATTGGAAACTTTTAGGGGGTCATTTTGTTCCGGCCAAGGCCAATTCCGGAACAAAACAGAATTGACAACTATGCTCTTAAAACCTTGGTCAGAATATGTAACATGTTTGTATGGATTTGTTAGATTACTGAAAAGGGCTTCAAATGGTACTGGGGTGATTTTAATAGTGAGAGGTGTAAACTATGAAGGAAACAAGGAAGAAGCCCCAAAGAATACAAAAAAACAGGAGCATAATGGGTAAAAGATGAGGACGACTTGCTGACACTGTCCCAAACCAAAAGTGAAGGAAAAAGGAAGAAAATATGATCCAATAATATCTCATCCAAGAGTTATCGCAGTCTTTAATGAACATTGGAAGCCGTTTAGATGGGGCTGGGAAGGAAAGACAAAAATTACAAATAAAAAAAATAAAAAAAAGAAAAGAAAAGAAAAGAAATGAAATGAAAAGGGCTGCAGTTAAGACAGATGGTCAAGCAAAGGTAGATGTGCTGTTTTGGAGGAGACTGAAATTGAGATGGACAGGACAATATAATTGTAGAAATATGGGATGCCTTGACTGCTGGTTGGGAGCTTTTTCCTTCAGTAGGTGCTGCTGGAGGCCTCTTTTTTTCGAATGGTGACTAATTGTATTAACAGAAGGAGAGACAATATAAAAGAAATATACTGAGAAGCCTGAGCTAACAAATAAAGGGGCCCAAGAGCTATTAAAAAAAAATGTACAAAAGAAAGGAAACCATAGGCCTGAGTGAGCCTCTAAAGGGGAATAGAGGGATCCGTGCCAAAGACCAAAGGCGTGTAAATTGTAATTCCTTCCCGTAGCCAGCCAATCAGCCTCCTTATTTGCACGACACTTGACGAGAGGAGAGACCTGGAAAAGTTTCCCATGTCCTCTCCACCTCTTCCATCACATCCATGATCCACCAGTCTCAGGAGAAGGGCATCGGCCGCCAGCCCAGTTGACAGCAAAGGAGAAGTCTCCCTCCTTGCATGGGATATATTGAGGCAATATCCCTTGTGAGGACCTATCCTTAAAGCTAGGCATTAGCAATTGATTGGAAGATATGATCAAGTCCCAATGAATGTTTGAATGGGTAGCTTGGAATGTTAATGGGCCAAAGGAAGACATTTGGGGCCGCACTTTTGGAAGGTATCATTGTATCAGTCACAGAGTCAAACTCAAAGTTTACCTAGGTGTATTGTGTGAGAATTGAATGTTATTTGTTTCCCACAAGAAAGGATGAGGGATTGCTATACGCTCAGGATATTGAGGAATCTTAGGAGTATAATTATAATGAGTTAGGATCAACCTTTCATAGGAAGGAAGTTTAAATGGACCCATAACCAGGAGTCCATGTTCACACTCGTTTGCTTCTATCCCAAGAATGGGAAGAGCTTTTTTTTTCCATGGTTGAAAAACTCCTTGAGTTGACCCTTGACTCTCCAAAGTCATCTCGTTTTGACAAAGGACCGAGTCAAATATAGGGGAGACTCGGCCGAGCCAACTCAGTTCATAGTTATCAGAATCTTACGATTTGTATCCCGATTCATATCCTGAATCTTAAGGAAAACGATTCGTATCTATGTAATGAATCCCATTTACAAATGAATCTTAGGATTCATGTGTGAATCCTACAATTTGATACTCGTTTTATCGAATCTTACGATTCAAGTGATTCGGCTAAGTGAGATGGCTATAGCCAATAAGTTTTAATAATCTTTTACCTTTTTTTGTTTTTTGAATGGTATTTACCTTTTTCCTTTCTTTATTCTCTCTTTCTTTTATCGCTTGTATTTTTAAAAGGTTATTTAGTAGTTAATGAAACCTCGTAAGAATTTTTTGCGACTTTGATACGGTTAAAAGATGAATAAAAAACATGCATTAAAGCATTTGACTGTACGTATGGTGCTTGTCTATATCTTCTTCTTTTTTTAATCTATTTTGGTTTCTTTTCTTCATGAACACTTTCCTGACTTTAAAAGATTTCTTACTGTGTAAGATTGATGGTTAGGATTTTATTTTATTTTTCTATTTTGATTTAAAGATAATAAAAAATATGTATTGATACTTTAAACTTATTTATCTATTTACACATTATTTATTTCATATATATATATATATTAATGCATGTCATGATGTTCTTGATATGATTTATGATAGACTTACTTGTTATTATATTTATACTACAATAAATGAGAAAATGGATGGTTATGAATAATTAATTTTTTCCTTTCTTTTAATTTTTAATTATTTTTCATTTTTATTAGAAAAATAAAAAATCCTACGATTCACGATTCGATTTATGGGTGTGAACGATTTGCAATATGATTCCAATTTTGAAAACTATGCCTCAGTTTAGTAAGCTATTATCTTTGAACCATTTGATATGTAGATCTAATTTTAAACAGTTAGTATTTATTTTTTAAGTAAGTATCCACAACTCAACAATTTAAAAATAATGATTGAAATGTAATTTGAGACTTATATTTGATATATATATCTTTTTGGTGGGGCTTATATTTGATATTTGAACTAAAAAATTATGTAATACACAATCTTTTTCATTTATTTTCTTATTATAATATTTTCCTTGTATATATGAACTTATTAATTTGAATTTATTATCATGAATGCAAGTATATAAATGTATATTTCTATTTTATAAGTATTTGATCCATTTTTAAAATTATTTTAAAAAAGACATGACTCTTGAGTCACCGTGTTGACTAGTCAGAATTTTTGCATTGGACGAGTCGAGTCCGAGTCTTGAGTTTTCCAACCTCGTTTTTTTTGTTTGAGGGGGGGGGGGGTGGGGGTGGGGGTGTGGGTGTTAATGCAAAAATATATAGATAATCAGGCAGAATGACTCACCTTAATGAAATATTGGTACATTCCAGATGATGCTTGCTGCGTCCATTGCACACTGTAAATTTTACCAAAGGTAAATGGGTAAGAATGTGTATGACCTTAGTTCACCAACTTAAAGATATCAGAAAATCTTTAAAATGTTTCTAGGTTGCACTAAATACATGAGTAATCTGATAATCTTACCCATCAAGTGGATTGACAACTCCTGGGAACTCCTGTCCAAAGGTTAGCTTGTTTATTTTATGGCTTATCTGGCATCACAGAAAGGTAAAAGAACATTAGATGCAGTACAGGTACATAACTGAAAGAGTATGAGGCCACATTTAAGTTGAATGCTTAACATTGCAACATCATGCCTTTGGATGACACAGCACCATATCAAGCAATGTGCTTGCCTTTAAATCTTGTTGGTCATAAAATAATACAACATTAAAATAAATTTGTTGCACTGTAAAACTTGTCCAAAAGCACCCCAAGTGTGGACAATGTTCTTCTACAAGAAATATGCAGTCCAGCTTATGGGGCCCACTTAGATAATGCACTTTGGAGGAGGGTAGAGGGAAAGGTCTCCTTATGGCCAAGTGAGAGCCAAAATATCAGCCCCATCAGATTATCCTAGCCCCTCATTTAACAGCCTTAAAGTTTAATGGCATCTTAGCCACAGATTTTTTTAAGATTTAATTCAACGGTGAGTGAATGTTCAATGAGTGTAAAATTGGTCCTGATGCCAGATCATGGGTTGATAAGAGTATCAACAGGACTGCAATGATCAAAGGTGGGACCAAGTGGACCCCATAGAGCTGGAATGCACACACAGTCTGCTTGTAGCAGAACATCCTGCCCCTAAAGTGTAGTGGCCCATATCAAGTATTTTTCCAAATTTACAAATTTTTATCCATTTAGAACTGCCTAAGTCATTGTCTTCTTTTAGGATTCATACTCACATTAAAACTCTCTGTTTGAACTCCCAGTAGATCATGCACAAGAAGGTTTGATTGTAAAAAGCTTTTTCCAGGAGCAAAATGAATATTGCCAGCCACTTTATTGACTTCCACCATTCCATGGATGTTGCATCCTTCACCTTCTTCCGCTCTAATTTTTTGAACAAAGCCTTCTCTCTTGCACTGTAATAAGAAGTACAGTAAATACCAATGAAATTCACACAGACGGAAAAGTTCCTATTCATGCATTCGCACATTGAGTTAAAAGAAGACATTTATCAAGTAAAATGCAGACTAGTCAAACTATTAGAAAACCCAAAGCCAACCAAGATCCAAGAAGAGAAAAGAAAGAAGAAATTTATGTACATAAGCAAGATTGCCACATGGATATGGATAGAGATTGGCTCGCCAAAATCAATCGAAGGATATGGATAGAGATTGGCTCGCCAAAATCAATCGAAGCCACCTTATATGGCAAAGCATACTAGAAAACTGACATTGGCACTGCAATGGAGGATTGGAGGTGGTCATACAATCTTCTTGACCTTATGGGCTTTCGAGTTTGGAGTCATCACAATCAGTAGCCCATGGTCGTCATAAAAAATGGAGGGAGCATTCTCATTGAGAAACACCATATTTGAGAGAGAAAAGGCACAAAGTTACATTGAATGCATGAATGAAGTGTATAGACGATTCATAGAGGAGACAACAATCCTCCTTATTAGGGATCGTAGACAGGATTCTGACTACGGAGTTGGCCGATTAAGAACCAAACGAAGATTAGAATGTTGCGAAGAAGTTGAGACAAGGGATGATGATGATGATAAAATTTCTTTTCCCCTTTGTGAAATGATTACATGTCAAATTTTTTTCTAATTAGCATTTTCTTTCTTTCCTCTCTTAACAGATTACATGCCAATCAACCATTATGGCCTGAACATACATTATGGTAGAAATATTGACCTTATTTCTTGACATGCACATCACCATGTTACTTTTTCTTGAATCAGTTTTGTGAAGTCTTAAGTTTTTGAAGATTGGGCAGATCCATCATGCACTTGCCTTTATTTTCAGAACGGTACAAACTGACCAGAAATATATACAAAAGCAAATGATAAAAACAGACATGGACATAATGTTGCATCATGCAAAGGGTAAATGCAAATCGGCATCGACAGCTGTCTTAAAATACAAATACATACTTTAACGCCACAGATGTGGCAAAAATCTCACATGAAACTATCTGGGCTGTTGAAGGGAATGGTGTGGGTGTCTATAAAGACTATAAACACTAGGCATGAGAAAAAAGTGCAGAAATAACAGTTTTAAGTGATAGAATGAGACCAACAAGAGGTTTTCAAAGACCTGGTCAATCAAATCAATATTGGTCATCCCCCATCCTTTTTTTCGATAAGCTTCACGAACTTCTTCGCAAGAGTTACAGCAATCATCATCTGACTGCAACAAATTAGCAACATAATAGAATTGTTATTCAGTTGGAATTCAAAACAGGAGATGCACTATTTGCTCGAATCTTCTAATTGGACAGTATTCTCTCTCTGTGTGTGTGAGGGGAGAGATGGATATCCACAAGCAAGGCTTAGCATGAGAGGAAACATACCGCTTCTGCTCCATAACAAGAACCACAGTATGTTTCATTATGATCAAGTCTTCCTCCATGCCTCTGTAAAGGCCTTTCGATCTGCAGTCAACTTAGGGGAGCTAAATTAACAAAGCTGAAGAGAAACCCAGTTCTCTTGATAGAGGCAGAAGGAGCAGGAGTCCATTAAAAAGTGTCAATTATAACATTAAAAAGGAGAAACATTTCATAAAACAGGCATGATGGAAAAGGCAAAAAACAATTCAAGAAGTTGGGAAAGAAGCATGAGACCAATAATACAGTCTACGTTGTACATATCCTACTTTCTGTAAGCAAATATAGGATAACAATCTGGATAAAATTTTCAATTAGCACTTGAGAATCAAAATTGAAAGGAATAAAATAAGAATCAATTCATAAAGAATTTTGCATTCCCACAAGAGCTTGATAGTGAATATTCCAAGGCATAAATACTATAGTGAGCTTCCACATCTGGCCAGCAACAAATTCACTAAATAAGTTATTTGCAAATAGGGCTCAGGAGTGGATGGACCTGAGTTGGTCAAGCCCAAGATTTTGAATCAATTGTGCTGGGCTTAATGAAGTTTTTATTTTCCTTCACTAGGGTTCAACACCGTTGAGAATAATTTTTTTGAAGCAAAGGAACATAATGTGCCTTTTTTTTAATAGTAGGAACATATTGTGTCTCACCTTCCTATACATTCACTAACAACTATATACAACTTTCAAAAATTCAAATGATGCATCAGCATCGTTACCCACTTTGCTCTCTGGAACTGCTTATCTTCAACACAAGAATACTGCTGAAGCGCTACTGAAAAATGGTTATTACTAGTGCTTCTAAGTAGACTTAAATACAAAGCTTGAGGAACTCAATGAAATAGACCGTACAAAAACAGGAAATTGCTTTGTCACAGAATAACTCAGTAAACCACATGCCTGCCCAATCAGAAAACAAATGAAAACCACAAACCTTGGGCGCACCAATTCCATCTGCTCTTGACTCAATAATATTGCCATGGTGATCTATTCTCTTCTTTATAATGTCGTGTCTCTGCAAGAAACAGACACTTTAGATACAAGATGCATTCACAGCACTTACCAGCTGGAGTTAAAAAAACCAATATAAGTGTAATAAATTGAGTGCAGCAAATAGTGGTTTTGATGAAGTTTAAGAGGAAAAAAGAAAAAAAAACCAGGTATTATTGATCAACTCAACTAAAAGGTCAAAAGTGTAGAAAACATACTATGTCATAATGCTGTTCCCCACTGATATCCATTGCATCGACACTAAGCAGTGAACATGCAAGGGCCGGAAAAGTCACATCAAACTGCAAAGCCAGAAATTCATAAAGTTTCAGTTCAGATATAAAATTAATAGAATGAGCCAAAGAATCACTTAATAGAATGGGAACACATTTTTCAAAAGAAAGATGGTTCACAAATCCATGTGAAAACTATGATCAAAATCCTATATAATAATAGTTGATAACATTACCATAGTTCTATCGAGTCTTTGCATGATGAAATCTACGACAAAGCAGCTATGCAAATTTTACTTTGTTTTTATCAGTCCATTGATCAACACTTATCGGGTTCAGCCAAGGTTGATCTGACAAATGGATGTTATTAGCTAATAGCTTCATATAGGAATTGATACAGTTGGTAATTTAGTGTTTCACTCCGTTTTTTTTTTTTTTTTTTATTGTAGGAGGCGGGGCGGGGCGGGGGGGGGGCGCCTGTTTCTTCATAAACGTTTGTTTTTTTTTCCCCTGTCTCGCCTTGTTGGACATATGAAACCTAAAATTTATGTGATTTTGACTTGTAAATCTGTAATAACTACATTTGTGTATTTTTCAACTAGCAATCATGCTATCTAATTCTTTTCAAGCGCAAATTCTTCCATAGGATAACGATAAGAGTACTGATGTTGAATAATACTGCCAGATATTTGCAGGTTATAATTAGCAAATAGCCATTTCTCAGCTACAAAATTAAGGATATCCAGTATTTCCCCTATACTATTGAACATTCTAAGGGGAGATGCACCATTTAACATCAAATGAACAAAGAGTAACTCCTGTTTTCTATTTCCCGAAAAAAGTGAGTAATTTTGCCTAATAAACAGATTCTACTAAAAATACGAAGAAAGGAGTGAGGTGGAAGAATGGATACTGACATTGACACGAAGAGTTTCTCCTCTTGAAGTATCTACTATCAGTTTAGTCTCAGTAGCTGCATTAAGATATAGTCCTGCAGCAATGAAACGGGAATCAAAGTCATCAAGTGAAAATATGAATTCATGGGCTTATATTTTTCAAGCACCTGAAATACAAGCTTCAACAAACAACTTATTGGACCATGAAGTCTGTAAGAAGATGAACAACTCAGACAGTAAACTGCACAAAAGGAACCAAATAGCCCAATTTTCCATGGCCATTGAACTGGAAACAGTCGCCCATTAACAAGAAATAAAATATTAATCACGCCTGTTCTTTTTCTTCACAAAAAAAAAAAAAAAAACCAGGAATAACTTGACTCCTGGGGAACATTAGTTACATTCATATTACCGAAAACCTAATCTACTATGGCATGTTGGGGTGAGCAATCAACTCAGCTTTTATGTACTCAATACAAGAAATAAGTACAATAAATACAGAACAATAAAAAGAGGAAAATAGGAACTGCATTACCCCTGAACTCTACAAGGAATACTTTACCATAGTGAGAAACCGGTTATTTGTATCCACCATAATTGAGAACTTTGTTTTGGACTATGTTTTGGTTTGGTTGCCAAACTGAAATATTTCAGTCGATTCGGTATTTCGGCAAAAAGCTTCATCTTTATATTATAAAGACAAATCTTCATCATCATAAAAGCCTTGTCCCAACTTGAGACAAATTCTCAGATAAGTTACACTTCTTCATATCTATTTTTACCACCTCCATCCAAGTCCTCTTTGACCTACCACATCCCCTTGGTGGGTCATCAACCTTCATGGCCAATCTTTTCCTTACCAGCTTACGTTGGACATGTCCAAACCATCTTATACGGGTTTCTCTAATTTTACCCATATTGTTGCTACCCTTAAATGCTCTCGAAAGTGCTCATTTCTAATTTTATCCTTCCTAGTTTTACCACACATCCACCTCAACACTCTCATCTCTGCTACATTCATTTTGTTTATATGCTGCTTATTGATTGGCCAACATTCTACTCCATATGTCATAACTAGTCTAATTGTTGTCCTGTAAAATTTCCTCTTCAATCTTAGTGGCTTATAGAGCCAAGGAAGCCGAAAGAATCACTTTGTGGTATCTACTAGTCTTCAATTTTCACAGTAGTTTCAGCTCTTTCTATATGTCTACTGAAGTTACAATCCATATATTCCGTCTTTGTACGGCTTTTATATATATATAAAACATTGTATGGCTTATTTTAAAGCCTTTGGATTCTAAAGCCTCCTGTCATATCCAAATAACACACACCAAGGTACCTCTTCTTGAATATGACCACTCATCCATACTCAGTACAAAGAGATAAGGGCTTAAGGCTGACCCCAGATGCAAAACTATGGTCATTGGGAACTCTCATGTCTCTCCACAAGCAGTTCTCATACAGATTACTGTTCCTTCATACATGTCTTTAATAATTTCAATACAACCTCTCGGAACATTATAAAGACAAATATTAAAATGAAATCTGGCTATGGCCCTATTTTCTAATAAAGTGAAACTTGACTAGGCCCCTATTTTTATTTATATTAGAATAAATTTGGCTAGGGCCCCATCTAATTACTAGTGGGACATTTAATTATCTTAGTTTCGGGCTCAAATACGGCTAGAACCCATGTAATTATTAATGGGACATTTAATTTATTTCAATTTAGGGTTCAAATATGTCTAGGGCCCATGTAATTATTAGTGGGACATTAATTTATTTCAAGTATTGCTCAAATATGGCTAGGGCTAATGTAATTTTTAGCGGGTTATTTAATATATCTTAATTTGGGTCTCAAACATGGTTGCAGTCCATTGGTCCATCGCGATAAAAAAAATTTGAAAAAATATCCAAAAAATCTGGAATATTGTAAACTGTTAGAAAACAATATTTGCCACTTGAAGCAAAATCCTAACATCTACAGGGTATATAGGTTGAAACCAAGTCAGTCCATAGTTCAAACCTTGGGGAAGTGTTCCTGTATCCTTATCCTAATCTAAGTGTCCAAGTTCCAATTCAGATACAATTTTTTTTTTCAAGGATCTGAGCATCATGACCAACTTGGATCTCAGAGTGTTGAAGTCATTGCTGACTCAGCACACGTACCGGAGGGGTTGGGCCCATCTTTTCTCTCTTCCTTCTCCCGCAACACGGTGAAATTAGATTGTGAGATAGGGTGATCAGACCTAATGGATGAATTCCTAAACGAAAATCACCGCAATTAGACGCAACGAATCTCCTCATTCAAATCCTGCAATTTCCATCCATTGAAAGTGTGCATTGTCCTTTTTACACTTCTCAACTCATTCAAACGTCTATTTTCAGGTCACTGATGCCAAACTAAGGCAACCCAACTCCCCACGATCATTAAATCACGCAAAGCAACATGGTACCGCCCTAGGTCAAAGGTCTTGAATAACAAACAACCACAGCATCATTAAAACAAATCCCCCAGAACCCTGGCTACACTTCAATCACCTAAAAATCCAATCTTTAAGCCATAAATCAATTCAATCCAGCGAAATGAAAGGAATTACGTCCAAATAAAAATGAAAAAAAAAAAAAAAAAGAGGTACTTACTGAGTTCGGAGAAGAAGAGGAAGAACATGGCGATGGAGGAGACGAGGGTGATTATGCCCCCCGAGAGCGTTCTGCTGTAGAAATCCTCGTTGATCTTCGGATACGCGTCGAGATTTCGAAGCTTGTTGAAAATCTCCATCTCTTACTTTTCTATTTCTCTCTCTCTCTCTCTCTCGCTCCTTCAACGAGGGGAAAAAAAACCCAAATTTACCCGAGAGATGGAGAGAGAAAACAGAGATTATTCGGTTTTTTAGGGTTTTGATCTTGTGTCCGTGAGTTTCAGAGATTCCTGAGGAGATTTGGGAGGTGGGAAATGGGTTTCATAGAGTCGTCATTGGATTCTTCTCCTCCGCTCCGAGTCCGAGGCATGTGTTTCTCTTCTCCTTTATCTTATCCTATGGGGAAATTTTCAAATAATTCCTTAAGTTTTTACCTTATTTAAAAACAAAAGACACAAGTTTTAAGACTTTTCAATTCGTCATAATTTTTTTATGAAATTTTCAATTAAGGATATTCATTAATTTAAAGTTGTTTTTCGACAACTTTTTCTTCAGTTTTCTTAAACTACCTAAATTATCCTTCAATGAAATAAAATCCCCCTTCACTTCCTCTATATTTTCTTCCTTTTTGTCACTAAGAGCTTTATAGTGATTGAGGAAAACTAGATACTTTTGCTAAATATAGTGGCTGCCAGAACCATGCCATGACTTTAAATGGAGGTGCTCTGTGTTTTTTAAAAAATTGAGAGAAAATGCCATAGAAAATACCTTTAAATCACTATATATCCTTAATTGAAAACTTCGTGAAAAACTTAAAGACTAATTTGAAAAGTTTTAAAATTTGTGTGTTTTTTTTTTAAATAAGGCAAAAAGCTAAGGCTTTATTTGAAAATTTCCCTATCTTACATATATTTATCATGAGTGGAGTGTCTGGGCTGGGTTATAGGGCTCACATTTGATGAGGAGGGAACCCTAGTTGACCCTTTCTTTTGATGATCATGGACCCCTAAATTCACATTGATCGAGGTGATTCAATCCAACGGTGAATAACACTCTAACTGGTGCCATCATCGCGCTCCTCGTTTTCGATGTCGGAGGTGTGGTGGGACCGCGAAGGAGATTTTGTGGGCCTGAATGGGTGTTAACAGGCCTGGCCCATTTCATGCCAGAAAGATACATATAAAGTAAAGTATAAACAACTCTTTTTGTGTTGGGATCTCAGTCAAGCTCATGATTCATTCAGGGGAGCAATCGTCCCTCATCAAGCTCTCAATCAAGCTCATGATTCATTCGTAGGCTAAAGTGGATAATATCATGCATGCATGTAGGGTGAGGCGTTATAAATGGTATTAGAGCCGACTCTCGACTAGTTGGAGTGTCGGTCCCCTGCTGTGGCCTGGTGCAAGTGGGCGGGACTCTATGCGGGCAGGCCAAGAGGGCTGGTAGGCTACAATTTGAGATGGTTCGTGCATGTTTAACGTAGGCTGGCAACAACGCCACTAAGAAAAAGTTGAGCTATGAATGTTGATGGCCCACTAAGGGGAATGGGTAGGCCAAAGAGGTCATGGATGGAAGTAAGATATTAAACATAGATATGAAGAAGTGCCACTTATTTGAAAATTTGACAAAAGATACATCAGTATGGAGAAACAAAATTCGTATAGCCGACTCCACTCCAATATAGTTGGGACAAGACTTTGATGATGATGGTGGTCATGCTTGGGTTGTGATTTGAACTTTTAAAATTTTTACTTAAACCCTTGATTTTTAGATGGCCCATCACAGAGGGCTAGGATGATCAGAAGGGGAGCACCTCCCAAGAATTGGAAGTAACCCCCCTTTTTTTTTCTCACCAAATGATTTTACTATATGAATGCATGTATTACATGCATGTAAATGCATGATTCACCCGAAGAAAAGTAAAACAAAAGGAAAAAAAAAAAGCATATTCCCACAAATAGCATATAGGGGAGAGAGATATCAATACGCAAATTTTCTAAATGGTTTTTTCAAAGGACAACTGCATATCTGTATTACTATCAGACCATACAAGGGGTACATGTACAAGTCCTATATTTCCAGAGGAATACATCATTACATGTTCTTCCATAAACTCATCATCACAATCCCACAACAAACTAGCTTACAGAATCCATTTTCCTTTCATACATTTATTTGGTAGAATTACAATCTTCCACATGTTGTATTTATTTTAATCTCTGCAACGCAATGTGAGGACCCCCCATACCGCATTTATTCTTCTCCTAATTTATAACACAAATGGTGGGGTTGAAATCCCCAATGCTTCATGGATTCTTAATCTCCAAGACACCCATCGAATTTGACATAGAACACATTTGGATTTACCCCAGAAGTTCAAATGGTTGGACATTCAAGCAGAATGATGGTCATCCCTTTCTCTTGCTTGATATTGGACAGTCTGGAAGTTGGGAACCACACTTGCTGGCCTATAGGTCTTTTTAAATCCCTCATCGGTGCTATAAAAGGAAAAAAAAGCAGTATCATGGAACGATGTTTCCAATTTCTTTCCCTCCCTGAAATTTATCGTAGCAAGAATAACTGTCCTCCTTGCCAAAATATTCATAAGCTCACAATTTGAGTGTATATACAGAGACAGCCTTCATTGATCCAAGAAAGAGCACAAGAATGCTTCATCGGCATGGTTAGACGATCGCTGAATGCATCCTTGCATCATTATATTTTTTTATGGGCCTCCTTAATCTTCAGTCGAAGATCTATATACTTTTTCACCGATGAATCAGCAAAGTCTTTCAATTCATTGAGGAATCCTTCCAAACTCGACTGTAGACCCGGGAAACCTGAATTCCAATCCACCATTGCTTCATTTCTATCAATATGTACTGTGCCGTTACTGTCATCCGCTTTCCATAGCACTGATGAGAAGGTTGAACTACGATTCTTTCTGAGAGTCTCATCTTGCTGTGGTAAGTAACGAGCAGTCACCGCTACAAGCTCTTTAATAGAATCTGCCACTCTCTTCACCTCTAAACCCTCGACAACATTCAGCCACTCACTGCAAATGATGAATATGGGGGGTTCAAGTTCAACAAATCGCCTCTGTGAGAATTGCGAATGTGATCGTCTTCCCCTCGAAGATTTTTGTTGTTGGTGAGAGCTGCACTTCTTAAGCCAACTGTCAATGGCCGCTAAGTAGAACTTATGTTTACCAATCCAATTTATGAAGTTCGCAGAAAGAGCTTTCAGCTCATTCTCAAGATGGATGGTTGCCTGGCGATGGGATTCTGATTGAATGGAGATTTTGGAACTTCCGTTGTTGTAAGCTATCAAGATAATTCTGTACTGAAGCTTATGGCTTTCGAGCATCATTTTCCACATTCCGCTTAAACTGCATTTAGCAAGAGTTAGAATCGGGTTTGCTGAGTGAAGGAAGCAGAAACAGAAGCAGAAGCAAAATATGTGATACCTTGGCTGCATTAAAATTTTCAGTAATACAGAGATATATTTACTATGTTTATGACACATGCATACTGTAACTTGCTTTATCTTTCAGCTAGTATAAAAGCACTCATACACCAAAGATATGAATGATGGAAGAAACCAATATCTTTAGTTGGTGGCAAGAAAATGCAAGGTTAAGAACATTCTGGAGAAGGCCAAAGACTGATGAATGGCTGGGATCTTCTAAACTATGAAATGTTCTCTGCATGGTCAATATATGTAAGTGTAAAAAGAAAACCCAGAACACTGATAGTAGGGGAAAACCCTATTTTGTTGATCCTATTTCTTTCTTTCTTCTTTTAACACTGTTTGTGAACTAATTATATTATTATATTTCAGTGCAATCATAATCATGTGGATAAGTTTTCAAGTCTTGCTATCACAGTTTGGGGAAAAAATCCTCAATCCGGCGTCCATTCTTCTTTTTTTAATACAATCTGCAACGACATATATTTGCTATTTTTATTTATTCGGATAAATTTTCTAAGGGCCTGTTTGTTTGAAGAAAATACACGTTTCCCAACCACCATTTCTTTGTTCTTGTCTATCCAAACAACCCCTGCATTAAAAGTAAAGAACAACATACCCTTCAATCAATTCCTCAAGTTGTGGTTGGAGCTCTTTGTCCCTTAGCTCCTCGATTCTCTTTGATATGGAGGTGATTTGGTGAATCGCAACCCTAATCCTTGAGTGCAGGTCCTTGACAGTGGCGCGAGTTTTATCAATTTTGTAGTGACTCTCTCCTCTTGAGTCTTGTTGTCTTAAAAGTTTACATTTCAAGTCATACTCCCTTCTGATGATCCCACTTGCCTGAAAGTAGAACACGATAGTTGCAAACTGGTGTTAGAATTTCCCGAACAAATGGCTATATGATTGATCAAATAAGGTAAGCGGAGGAATTATATGATCCTTAACCTGAGAGCACAGACAATAAACTTAGCACAAGAGTATGTACAAGAGATCTATTAATTGTGATACAGACTGCTGGTATGAAGGGCCAACCAAAGAAGGACAGTAAAAGTCTCTCCAGGGAACAGGGATCATTAGGGTGCTGTTTTAATCCCCTAATTATTTTTAAAAAAATTCACAGTGGATTTGGATTCATCGTGGCCATCCAATTGATGCTTTAACCCCCATTCTTTTTCTCCTTTTCCCAAAGAAATGAAAATTGGCCCTTTCTTTCAATCGAGCCAATTAATCAATGGCTGGATCAGTTGCATATCCAAATAATACTTAATCATCAGCTCCTGTGTCGGCCACTGAAATGATTAGAATCTTCCAGCCTAGGGGATCCTTTGGGGGCATCCCTTATTCACTGTGGAGTCTATTAGACCTATGGTCTCCCATTAAGTGAAAAGCGCAGCCATACTCCCCCACCTACAAAGCCAATTTCTGAAAAAAAGAAGCTGCTTGTGTCACCAAGGTGAAGAAAATTTCTCATAATACCAAATTGACAACCAGTAGTTGGATTTATTTTTTTTTGGTTTCCTAATTTTACATTTGCAACCCTAGGATCAACAAACTATGTAGTTCTGTTTCTTTTCTTTTTTGATCAGTAAATGGCTCAAATCTAAAATATGCCCACTCAATGAAGGGCCCTGCTGATGGAATATGTAGTGAATATTTCGTAAGACAACCAAATTTAAGAAACGAGTAAAAGGGGCATTATCCAGCGCGCGCACACACACAAAAACAAAAAACAAAAAAAAAAGCATAAAACGGAAAAAAAAATGCAAATTAGGTCAACGGAAACAGCAACAGCATTTTGTTGAACATTGCAAGTAATAAAAAATAATAACAATTACCTTGACTTCGTCATATAGTTTCCTTTCCCAAGCATACAGCCTATTTAAAGTTGAGGCATGACTGCCAGAATTCATGCAGAAACTGTTGAAAAGGTTACCGCTGCTATCCTCAGTATTGTCCTTTGCAGTTGAGAGAGGAGTCCTGGATGATGAAGAACGTGATGATGCCGATCTATGCCAAGTTAAGTACTTTATAGCATTTGTGGTGTGCTCTGCACAAACATCCAATCAGTGGATTAGATGTATAATGCAATGTTCAAAACTCTAATACATTGATTAGCTTTAAAAAAAGACAAACACACACACGCAAACACCTTGGTGAAACACTGAATCCCTGATAAAGAAGTCTAAACCAGATACACTGCATGCCTTCAATTAATTGATGAATCTTGAACAATGTATGTCTCAGAAATATTAGTTAACATAAGTACAAAACATAAGATCCTTGACATAAGATAAGCATGGCACCCTTTCCGTTTAAAGTTTGCAAGTGTGGGACCATGTGTTGGTGATCTGGATCATTGATTTGATGAGCTAAGATAGACCATTGCCCAAAAAGTAGCCAGGATTAAGAGATCCCATCCATCAAAACATTGTACTTTACCCATGAAATGTGGAATGAGACTTTCTTTCTTAACCATCTATGTACAGGGCATTGGTCAATTGTCGGATATTGCCAATTTGTAGGCCCAACTAGAGAAACTCAAGCTCTGAAGACAAGAATCATATTCCACGTTTGAGGGGTAAATGGTCCCTCCACGATAGACAGATGGACTGATGGACAGAAATATAATCATAAAACGAAAAGTGAAGAATATTAAAATAAAGAAGAGAAAATTGGCATTGTCCTGGTAAGCCTGTACATAAGTCAACCAGATATTTCTAATATTCATGCATGAATGGGGGTTGCTACAGTAAATATGACTGCCCGTGCTTACTGCTTAGTACAACCAGTTTCATCCTATATTAAAAATTAATTCAATCATGAGATCCATAATAGTATCAAATATACCAATTTTTTTTGGAGATTTAGGGTTATTTGATACGAGGATTTGATTTGGGAATTTAATGTCCAAGATTTTGGAGGTTTTGGGTTTTGTGACTCAGTGATGTTCTAATCTTTAGGCTTCTGCGATTTACTGATCTTTGGGAGATGAAGGGTTCTAACACTTTGGAAATTCTACAACTTGGGGATCAATTATGGGTTATGCAACTTTTTTTTTTCTAATTGTTTAAATTTAAACCAATTCAGCTGAAGTGGCAAGTCAGATTAAAGCTACAGGGCTTACAGTCGGTTTAGTCTCAGGTAGATGGAGTGGGCTGAACATTGAGATAGGGTTCAAGGTGCAGGTTGAGGATATATGGAGTCAGGTGAGGTTAGTCTCAGGGTGGCTCATAACCCAGCCTAACTAGCCTGAGTTCCACCCATAGGTACAGGAGCTAGGAAGTCATTGCTAATTCCAAAGGATACTCCTAAGCAGCTGAGATAATGACGAAGCATCTCGGAGACAAACAGTTTCTCCACTGATCTTAATGAAGCCTGCAAATTCATCATTTTTCATCTGAAGCCTGCAAATTCATAGTTTTTCAATTGGGTTTATCACATGTAGATTGTTCTAAAGGATTTGGGTCCTGGAAAGAATATAATATCCTCTTATCAAATCTACTGGAAGTGGGTGTAAAGCTAGAGAGATTAGTACTTAAATCCATCCTAAAGAAGAACCCCATGAGCTCTGTTTTTAATAAGTTCCAAATGTGTAATTGCAAAAACATTGGCCCGTTTGTTTGCACTTGAGTAAATTGAAAGTGGGGTGGAATTGGCCCCAACAGTAGGAAATTCTACTTAATGTTTTTGGATGGCCCTGAGGAGACAAGAGGAGTAAACATATTTGCTAATGAGGATTCCACTTTTATTTCACTTCACTCTACTCAGAGTTACTCCACAATATATAATAGCGCCTTTTACTCTATCCTCTTCATTTAAAACCTTTTATTTTTTTACTTCACACCAACCATCCAAACACATGCAAAGTAACTCACTACTCATTTTACTTCTAACCCACTCCTTTTTAACTTTACGCATAATGTGACACTTACACCACTCTTATTCTATCCCTCTTGCAAACAAACAGGCCTGAATGGCCAAGCTAGTAGCTCATATGTTTTCTGTGTCCAATTTGTCTAAGTGCAGGACAAATTGAAAACAAGAACCTTATGCACCCAACACCAAATTTGAGTGTCAATTTGAATTTCAGCAAAGAAAAATACTGAAGTCCATAGCATATGTCAGGTGAGAACAGTAATCATTCCAATAACATAAAATCTCTCCTAATCATGGTAATTAAATGCCAGATGAGTGGCATGCAACCCCCAAAGTTGTATGTGGAGCACGTCCTCAAATGTGGATCCAGATTCTAGCCCAGTGTCCAGGTCCGATCAGTGACCAACTTAGTCAGCGCCAAGTCCAATTTGATTCGGTCCAGCCACACCACTGGCAGAACCAGGGAGTTTTAATAAAAAAAAAAAAACCATATATTTTGAAAATTCCTTGGTCTGGCTCTGAGCTCAGCCAAGTCCCTGTGAACTGGTAATGACTATCTAGAGTCAACATAGACTTCACTGTTTTCTAAAATCTTGTGTCCAAACCTGTAGACAAGATTCATGCCAGATTTGGAGCTCATGTTCAGATCTAGGTACAGCCAAGATGCAACCAGAAGACAACCTATTTGCACCCATGCAATAATGCTTCCATGAACTTGAACTATAGCATCTCTTTTAGACATGTATGAATCACTATTTTAAAGTAACCATGTCTAAAATTTCACATATGTGATCGTATCCAAGTTATGTAAAAAAGTAATTTCCAAAAGTCATAACAAGAACTGGGCCAGTGAAACCTACCTTGAGGAATATGTTCTGGGCCCTCAAAACAAGCAAGACAGGTTGTGAAGATAGTAGAAATGCTTGATCTTTGAGCTGCAAAAGAAAAGGAAAAAAATAAAAAAAAGAAGAAAACTTCTCATTCAAAATTTTCAACCCAACTGAATATTAAATTCCCTGTGAGCATTCTTTGGTGAAACATGAAAAGAGTTCCAAGAAAGAAAACTCCATCCTTTGATTATGTAGATAACTTTTAACGTCATTGGATGAGATCCTTAGGAAAAATATAAGGATGATAAATGAGGTATTACATATAGTAAGATACCATGTACCAACACAAAAGCTTATGCTGATAGGTGGTAGGCCTAAACAAGTCTATGAAGTCAGTCATCAAACCCATTATTTGGGGGCGATGTGGGATGTGGGACTTTCCCAACACTCCCTCTCATGTGCAGGCCCAACAAATTTCATGGACGGGCTTGCCAGATGGGCTACACAAGAACGATGAGATCGAAATCCTCTCTGATACCAAGTAAAGATACTATGTACCAATCCAAAAGCTTAAGCTGATAGGTGGAAGGCCCAAACAGGTATATGAAGCCATATCAACCCTATTACTTGGGTGATGTGTGATGTGGGATTTTCCCAACACATATCGCTTTACCAAGAGAAAACAGAACTTCTTGTACAACCCAAAATTGTACAGGTAGGGCCCACCTTTCACCAAACTAAGCCATTCAGCCAGCAGGCCTCATTGTTTCACTGCTTTACTATCTTCCTTTGGATGATCCCAGCCTTCGAATTGGCTTCTTGAGAATGGACCATTGTGGCCAGTGCCTCCCACTTAATAACGCCAAAACTCCAATGGTTTGGATCATCTCAAAGAAGGGATATTTATAGTGTCATCAATGAGAAGCCCTGTCACATGAATGGATCGATACTTGGATCAACAAAAATTGAGCTGCACATGTACAGCTTGTAGGGCTTAATAAATGGCTCAATTGCATACCTAAAATGGAAGTTCCTCTATGAGACCCAATAAATACAATCAACATGACATGATGGCAGACCTTTTGTTTCTGGGACTATTGGACGGTATTGCATCTTATTTGCCTCAAGCATCCTTGAAACTTTATTGCCAGATTCAGAAGCTTTGAAGAAAAGATATTCAATTTCTTTCATGCTTGATAAGAAATCCTTTGGTGCAGGCGTATTCTGAGAAGCGCACTCTTCCTCCATTCCTCTGTTTCCATCAGTAGGAAGGGCAACTAGAGGTGTACTTTTTGATGGTGTCACATCAGGAGTTTCACTTTCACTGGCATCATCCATGTTGTCCTTGGGCATCTTGTTCTCTCCATTTAAATGATCAGGTTTTTTATTTATGCTTCTGATTGATTGCAATTTAGGAGATGCACTTGGAGAATAAATATCCAATCTGTCATTCTGTCTTTTGGAGCTTCGAAATGAAAGCTCATCATCATCATCATATCCTTCATCAGAGCCATCATATTCTGTCCTCATGATAAAAGCAACCTTTTCCCCTTCCTCCAAATCCGGAATACCCTCCTCTTCTCTAAATCGTTGAATATCATCAGCACTTTCTAGTTCATGGTTCAATGCATTCCCATCTTGAAAAGAGAACTGATTGTCACTTGGATGGAAAAGGCCAAAATAGTCCCATGGTCCTGGGGGTGGAGGTGGGGGTGGAGCTTCAAATGAACGTCGAGCTTCTGCAGATCGAGGTGTACGATTTTGAGGAGTACCTGAAGATGGCATTAATGTTGCTGTTGCTAAAATGGGTGCTCTCTCTTCAACTGTTGCCGAAGAACTCCCACCAGTTTTCATGTAATTCACCCGAAACCGGCCAGAGTGGGGTGAAGACGCGGCTGGCGATAGGGGTTCAACTGTTTCCACATGCTGAGAAACAGATGGAGATGAGTATGTGAACTGTGAGAGAGACTTGTCTGTTAAAGCAAGTGGTTCTGGAGTAGCAGAAGTGGAAGTGCCCAAAGAAGATTCCACTGGAGCATCAGGTTCTGCGAACTTTCTTAATGCAATTCCTGTGTTTCTGAGGGACTGAATATAAGCAACGTGAGCAGTCGCTAGTGAGCACATGCCATCAAGTGCTAGTCTAACAAGGCGCCTTCTTTCTCTACATAGTTGTAGGGCCTTGTCATCATCTAATTTAGAGGCCGCAACACCCATTTTCTGGAAGAAAAGGAAGTTTTAATTCAGCTTCCTAGACCAAAAGTTAGTTAACTTCGTACAACTGAGATATATTTCTGAAGACTGAATAGGCTACTGACATTGAAAGAGAAACTGCAAGCTACAGTAGGGAGGAGAGAAACCGTCAAAAAAGATTGAAAGAGATCATAAAAGCCCCAACTCTTAACATGTCATGAACATTGCAGAATTATACTAAAACCTGATTCGACACAAAGCATGAAGGTTGAATAAAAATGCATGCTCTAGACAAATGTAAGGTTATAATTAGACCAACTCACAGCACTCCCAGTCTTTTCACATACAATGCTGTGAAAATTCACCAAACAGTCACATGTCATCAGATTAATCAATAAACCAGAAGATTTAATAATTTTACAGTAAATGTCTGTTAAGTAGTTAGTTTTCCGCAACTTTAACGTATAGGCATTTTGAGTGTATTGGTTAGCAACTTAAGATAATATCGGAGCCAACATGTCAAAGGTTTGAATCTGCACATGGCAAAAAAAGGTCTCATGCCATGTCTTATCTGCGGACGCATGCGCGCAGTACAAAAAGGGCCCATGCCGCTTCTTGTGTGGGTGTGTGCTTCGAATCCGAGTTGTGTCCCACCCAGTGCAAAAAGGGCCATGAAGTTTCCCTCTGGACAATGATCCATGAAGACTATGATGGAGCATTAAAACTTTGAGGATTTAGTGCTTGGGATTGCGGTGATTTTCTAAGCATGGGTTGAGACTTTGAAGCTTTGAGTTTGGGAGACATCGGTTTCATGGGCCTTTAAGGGCCACAAGATTATTGGGTATGATGGTGTCTGTCACAGCCTAACCCAAGCCTTGCTGTACTGCCATGACATACATGTAGCTTTCCTTGGTGCTGAGGGGTGCTAGTTTATAAATTTCTAACTTAAACCAACACATCAGCTAAAGACCAAACTAATAAAAACCATCTGAGAAACATGATAAAGAAAACCAAAAAGAAAAAAGGAGGAAAACATGCTATCAAAAAAAAAAAAAAAAAAAACTCATTCTCTGTATACAATAGAAATCATTCAAAAGGAGATGTTATTGACTTCAAAAAGAAAACCCAATTATCTATCAATTTAACTCCCAAAGAATACAGTACACAACCCAATCAAAATAAAAATTTCCCCAGTGACGAAAAGAATAAATAAAAATTGATGAACCATCTATGAATTCTTAGATATCCATTCAAAATCAACCCAAAATAAAAATTAAAAAAAAAGAAACAACCACCACCACCATAAGCACAGACCCATACCAGGGACATACTTAAAAAACCCGCCCTTCATATTTCTAGTTCCACAAGTCGAACAAATAAGCAAAAGCACTCCTAATTAATTAATCAACAAAAAAATTGACTATGGATCTAATTACAAAATTAATTTAAAAAAGTATAAATTTATAATAAACTCAATAAAAGTCAAAAGATTCCCACTAAAATTCAAACTACCGAAATGGATCAAAAAGAAAAACCCAACTTGATAATGAATTTAACTTAAAGATTAATCTACAAAATCTTCATGCAAAACATTCAAATCAAATTTAGCAACCCATCTCAGAAAGATGCTATAAAATCTGAATCTCCATAGTGGTTTTTTTTTTTTTTTTTTGTAAGGTAAGCTGACAGCTTACAAGTCCCCGCAAACTCGTGGTGAAAAGAAAACGAGAAAACCAAGTTTCTGCTAATCCATTTCATAAATTTCAATTTCAATAGTGAAGCCCAAAAAAGAACCAAATTTCATGAGTCTAAGTAAAAGCTGTTAAAATTCAAATCAGCCCATCTTTCTGATATACACATCTCTAAAATCCTCAATCTCTACTCGTCTACTTCCACAAATCAACCAAACCACCAAAAGACAATTACTCTGGCACTTGAATTCATAATTCACTCAACACCCACCATTTCTACAAACCAAATTCACATAGTAAACTCAAAAAACTCCTGAGAAATCAAAATCTCAAGCCACCCCAGACAAAAGATAAGGAAAAAAAAAAAAAAAAACCAATTTTGATTCAACCAACAGAAATTCCAACCAGAAACAACATGAAATTTGAGAGCAGTAGCACATCAAATTCAGAAAAGATCCAATCTTTACCCACCTGGAGCAGACTCCGCTACTGTACGGTCTCGTACAGAGAAATCCTCACCTCAGAAGAGTTCATGGATTTCAGAGAAGACCCAGATGAGAGAATCATGAGACGGGGACGATTTTGCAGCTCACATGGCCAAATGGACAGCTTTTACTTATGCTAAAAAACAACTGAGAGAGAAGTGCTGTGTATCTGTATGTGTATGTACTGTGTGGACTGTGGAGCCCAGCAGAAGGCAAGATGACTTGTCTGGGCTTGTTGTAGAATAAAATTAAAGAGAGGGTGGACGTTAGTGGAAGGATCTTTCATACTACTGTATTTTTTAATATATATGCAGACCAGTGAGAATTAATGCTGCTGAAATATTCCATATTGTCTATACACATTGATTGAATTGCCCTTTACCTTTTCATTTGAATTAAAGTTTTATAGATGAAAATAAAAAAAATTCTTATTTATTTCTAATAAGAGGAACCATCAATTTATAATGATGTGGGGACTAAGATGGGACATGTCAATTACCAATTCCATAGGGAAAGTTAATTGAGTGTAGATTAAGCTAGATTTGGATGTGAGGCTTCAATTTTTCTAATTGGTTGCATAAATGGAACTATCCGGAAAAAGGAGCAAAATGATTGATTGATGAAAAATATGCAAGGTAAGGCTACGAATGCGGTTGAATGGTATTGGTATTTTAGTCTCGCACATATGTCTAAGGATTGATCCCAAAACCTTTAAGTGAAATTATCACTCATAGCCCAACATAAAAAATAAAATGCTAACAATACATGATTTATGAGAATAGGCTTTGATGCTGATGGTGAAGAATTATTATTGTCTAAATTATATCAATCCTATGGTAAATATAATTCGGCGCGTCTTTTATTCATTGGTAGAAGAATTGACCAAAATGTTTATATTGAGAAAAGTTGGCCTCAAGATTGGTGATTTATTTATTTATTGTGTATTGGTTCTGGCTTAATAAGTTGTAGCAGAGTACATCTTTAGTTTCAAATTTGGCATTTGGATATCAAGAGCTTCTATGCTGAGAGCAATTTGGTGATTGAAAAATAGTAATTCTAGTAATTCTAGGTTATCAGGGATACAAACAAGCAAGTAAAATCCAACTCTAGATAAATGGAACAGGGCTTTGACAAAATGACAAATGGTCAAAAGACAAAACGCAAGTATCTGTCAATCGAGGTGTACAGATATTCAATGGGAACCTAACCTTTAGCTGGCCTCTATGGGTTTCCAGGGGTATGACTTTGATGGCTGAAAAATGGGGTGCCTACCCGGAAATGTAGCTCTAGTCCTTCAAGCAATGGGATGATTAGGGTTTAGATTATTGTGGCCAAATTTCACTATAATCAATGGTCTAATAGAAGATTTATCACTTATAAAATATGAAAAAGAATATTATCCGAAATAGCAAACCTACTAAAAATAGTAAAAAATTAAAAATTACATTGAAGCCCCTTGATCATCCCTAAATAACTTTCTAAGACCTTCCACAAAGAGTCAAACTCCAACGGATCAAAAACCCACCAAGGCATACAAAATGATAATTGCCCAAAAACTGCATTTTGACCTTCTAAGCGACTAAATAAAAAAAAGAGCAGGCGAAACACTTACACGCTCACACACACACATACGAGACCAAAATAGTTGAGCTTCACATAAGACATTGTAACTAGACTATTTTACTCAAATTATATATCTAATTTGGGCTGGGCTGGGCTGGGCTGGGGCTTACTATTTTCAGGCAGTCCGGGTGGCCAGCTACTTATGGCCCAATTTGGGCCTAAGCCCGGGTTGGGACTATAGTTTCGAAATCGGGTCGAGCCTGGATATTCCTTAGTTTGGCAGAGTCTGACTCGTGAATACCCCTACTCCTAGATAGGGATGGCAAACGGATCAGGTCAAGCCAAATGTAGGTTCCGCAACTAATCTGTTTTCGGCATCCCATCTTTGACTATTAGATTCATTCTCTTGATCTTAGCCAAAAGGCCGAGAAAAGTATTATTAGATTCATTCTCTGTATGTATAAGTTTCTCCAGAGAAAAGAAAAAACATGAAAACTATTTATAGGAATACGTGTCTGCAACATTTTAAGACTCATGATCTGTTGGGTGGAAATGGAAATTCGTGGCATTGATGGATGAACAAGCAGGACAATTTCTATGCAACTCCCGTTCACGTACACGAAACCTCCGTGAAGATTTTAGCAACTTTCTTGTGCATTTGAGAGCAGTTGCCTACTTGCAATGCAAGTATATGACATCCAAACAGCCAAAACATGATATTCTTTTTTCATGCATGTAGAGATGGACATTTGCTGAAATTAATATTATTCATTAGAAGTGGTGATAAGGAAAAAAAAAAAAGAAGACTAACTTGAGTCAATGCATAACTCATTATTTGTTAGCTAGGTTTGAGAATACTAATAGAAAAACAAGCATCTTCACTGATCAATGCTATTATGATACAAAATTCATGTTACTAAATCTTCATAAGCCAATTAACTTGAGAGGCAGTATAAAATATAAGAGCTCCACCATATCGCACAGAGTGTCTACCTTGAAAAACATCCACTTCTAGTGTGGCCCACTTGATTGGATTGGTCAACGATGTAGGGTATGAAAAGATTTGGATGGAGACTAGGGGTATGCAAAATATAAGGTTGATCGATTAATCTCATGCCTTGGTTAAAGTTACTAAAGTTTAATAGATATACATCATGCAAAATTACTGTGGTAGGATTCAACTTGACTAATGTTTGGATCAATGTCATCAAGTGGCAAGTGCCAAATTAATCGAGGGGCTATTTGTGTATGAAAGAATTGGATTGTCCCCTGTATGGAAACAGAAAAATAGATATCAAAGAAGGGGGTGTTCAAGAGAATTTGCCAGAATATAATACCAAAGATATGTAAACTACAAAATCCTAATGATGGAAAATTAGGGCCCGTTTATTTTATGTAATTGAATACCTAGGTTTGCAGCGATTAAAGTGAAGAATCAAAGGTAAATACTAAAAAATGACCATCAAATACCTTATCATTTAATTGAAATTGAATAAGAAAAGATGGAAAATGAATACTCAGGCATTAATCTAGTAATTCAACACTTAAGAATGTCAAGGGCATTTACATCTCCTTCAATCCTTACCTCTCTAATAATTCTTCGGTGGAGCTCATTTTACGATAAATTCCTAAGCAATGTATTTTTTTTTTTTGGTTGCAAATAAACAGGTCCAAAGTGTGCTTTACATGGAATTAGTCCACCATTGAACTTTACATTGCTAGCCATGAAATGAACAGAGCAAACATAAAATTGAAGTTTCAGTAAGATTAATGCAACTGAAATGCAGCAACTATGAGTTTTCAAGTGTAACCCACTTTATCCTCTTTTATTTTTGTTTGATTTAAACCGACTTGAGCTCATGCATCCTTGCGTACTATATAAAGTCCCTCGATCAGCTGTGCTACAATCAAGGGATGTTATGCGCCTCTTGATCTCATATATCAAGCCCACCTTCCAAAAATCCAAACTCTTAAAAAAAAAAAAAACTCATAAAAAAATACTCTTAAAAAAATAAATATATATATATATATATTTATATCAAGCCCACCTTTTAAGAATCCAAACTCTTTAAAGCATGTTTATCTAATATTACCAAAAACTAGTTACACCAAAAACTAAAAAAATGCTTCCAACATAAAATCGATCAAGTCCAACCCTATCAAAATAGTTTTGCACAAATTCATGAAGAAACTAGTTCATTTTTCTCCTTTAAGAAAAGCAATCGCTCTAAACAAAAAACTATTAACAAGGATAAAAAGCAGCGGCACTCTTTTATTGAATCAAAATCGATGGCAATTGTCTCATTACCGAGTTTTTTTCTTTCTTCCTTTCAAATGAACTCTCAAAGTTCTAACCTTGTCTTCTTGGGGTGGGTGCGCAGTCAATCGGCCAAAGTGTTTCCTGAGAGATTGTAGGTCCCTGCATGCCTGATGATTCGGAACTATTATGTTAAACCATGAAACTATAGTACAAACCCTCCTGGTGTCAAAAGGCCAGGGCCAAAAGAGAAATTTAGCTGTAAAGAAGTAAAGACGGTGCCGACTTTGACAACAGTAGTCGCCCTTTGTATCATAATAAAATAGGTACTGTCAAATGCATGTATTTATGTTCCTTCAAAGCCCCTTGAATCTCCTTAAATATCCAAACTGCATCTACTGTTGGCACTATGCCCGTTTTCTCTGCAGCTTATCATCATCATCCAAACGACAAAATATGGCTGGCTGTGTATGGGAAAATTTTCTAGCACAGCTCATGGGCCTACTTACATGCATTTCTTTGCATGGGAGAGGTTAGATGAAAGGTCTTCTCATGAATACGGGAGAGGTTAGATGAAAGGTCTTCTCATGAATAAGGGTCAACAAAAAAATGAGCTCCGACAAATTATTTAGCACCCTTGATTTAACAGTCTTAATGATGGCGTATTACACCCACTGGTTCTTATGAGATTCAATCCAGTAGTTAGTAAAAATTTAAAGAGTATAAAATCGGGCTTCATTCCATATCATGGAATGAAAAAAGTGTAAAAGGAGCTGTATTAATAAAAAATGGGCCCAAGTGAGTCCATAGAGCAAGGTGGACTGCACTTGCAGCTCCCTCCTAGGAGAAGATTCTCCACTGTCTACAGTAGCAGTTAGAATTATTAAGCAATGCTGGTGTCTTTCATAGTTCTCTCAACACTTCATTATGTTAAGAAAAGAAATTCCAACCCATCTAAACTGTTATATGGATTGGTGTTTTAATATTAAATACTGGAACCACCTAATCTGGGAGTACTAATTAACCAACAGTTAGAATTTTTTACTTATTAAATATCAACATCCACCTGTCACATTAAATAATTGATCCCATGGTGGGGTCACTATCATTATTGACGATAACTAATCAAGTGTACTAACCTGTGCAGGGCTATGTTTGCTTGATCAAACTTGCTATTAAGACACGGACTACTCTATACATAAAGTATTGCTCAAAATTTTCTCCTCTCAATATTTTATACACTATTTAATCGATCATGCATAGAAAACAAAATTATGTATTTCACGTAGAATCAAGTTAATAATACAAATCACTCAGATTAGAGTGAAATTTGGGTCAGTACTAGATATCACACAAGTTAAATAAGGATCTAGTTGTGTACGTACAAATTAACAGCAGAATAAGATGGTTTCTCAATGGAACCATAGCCATTAACTACCAACACTAGAATTGCTAAAATACTCATAGGTCAAGGTCAAGGCCAAAGGGAAACATGAAAGTATCCTGGGTATGGTTTATTATATTTGGAACAACAATTAAAAAAAGGCCTCCATTGATTGTCTTAGTCATGCATTTAAAAACTGGAATGATTTAGAAGTTCACTGAAAACAAGTGTAATTAATTGGGTCTTTTAATATGTCTGTGGACCATGTTTTTCTTTTACAAAGCTTGTTTGTCAGCTTCTAGTTTTGCATAAAAAAGGGTAGTGGAGTTACCTTTTCCTTTTTGCCAAAGCTTTTTGCATTGCGTTAGTTCTAATAACATCTCTTCCATTCTCTATTAAAAAGGCTCTTTTATGTCAATAGAATAAACTGATCTGATAGTGATATATCCCCATGCACATACACAGAGATAGAAGGCACTAGAGTGACCTGACTTTATGAGAGAATTAAATGCCCATTTGATCATATTCCTTAGTTCTCCATAGTTCCATAGGAAAGTAGAGGTGCTTATGGACAATGCAGTGAGAGTCTGTAGATGCCCGGCCCATATTTGACTGGACTCTAGCTTGTTGGGCTCATAGTTACATGGGTCAGTCCTAGGCCTATATATTGTTTTGCTCAGCCCAACATGATTAACACAGAGGTTTATATATTTAATATTACAAATGGGTTGGCCTTTAGACCCATGACCATGTAAATGAAGATACTGTGAGAACTAAAATGGCCATTTTCTTCATTTTCCTTAGCCCCAAAGAAAGAACCTCTCATCATGTCACATGGCCTCACCAAGGCACTTCATCAAAAACACCTCTACCTTAGAAATGCCCCCATTTCTTACTTTACAAGAGAACAAGGCTGCATCTTACTTTTGCACCCCTTAAAAAGAAGATTAGTGGAACTAGTAGAATATACCAAATATTTCTCCTTTATCAAAACAGGAAAAGAAGATGATGTGTGTTCCACTTTCCCAATTAAATGTACGTGTAAAATGTTGCCAACTTTATTTCGTCTGTATGTGGTTTCCAAAGGAGAAAACATGAAATATTGTTTTGGCCTTATCTTTCTCCTTTGATGATGTTAAGAGTGACTAGGATTATTTACAGGGAATCTTGGTGAGTCACCTCTTGTGGAAGGTGCTAATGTGCACATGGGTGGGGCAGGAAAGGGTCTTGCCCTCATCTTGAAAGTAGGGATGGGTTGGTAGGTTATGAGAATCATGGACACATGGACCACTTGTAACTTACACATGGTTGTTGAAAGGGATGGTGGTTGTACGTAGGGGTGAAAGTGGGCCGGGCCGTTCGCGTTATAGGTTCAGCCCGAGTTCGACTCAAAAGACAAAAGAGTCGAGCTAGGGCCTAGTAGGAGGCCCGTTTGCTTAAACGGGCGGAGCTCGGGCTTGATGAAGCCCGGCTCGTAAGCCCTAGGGCCTACATATATTAATACACATATTATATATATGTACACTATACAATATATAATGCATATATGATATAACATAATCTATAAATCCTAAACCTTAATTTTAATCAATATAAATAATCTCTAAACCCTAAACACTAAATAATCCATAAATTTTAAACTTAAGCAGTAAGCCATAGGGCCTACATGTATTAATCCATATATTATATATGTGTGTACACTATACAGTATATAATACATATATGAATCTATGATATTAAATAATCCATAAATCATAAACCTTAGTTTTAATCCAATATAAATAATCACTAAACCCTGAACACTAAACCCTAAGCACTAAATAATCCATAAACCCTAAACCTAAGCACTAAACCTTAAACCCTATTTTTAATCCAATATAAATAATCCCTAAACAACCTTGAGGATGCATGTATATTAATGGTCTTGAAGACATTTTTTTTAAGTCTTGCTACTCTGGAACAACCTTTCCTTTGTTGTTCTTATTATTTATTAACAAGGCTCTATTGTTGTTGTTATAGGTGATGCTGGAGACTTTATTTTATGATGCTAGCCGAAGACTTTATTTTATTCTATGATGCTATTGGAGTTTAATTTGATTTGTATTATTATTGGAGTTTGATAATGCTCATCTACATTAACATTGAACTATTATGGAGTGTTGGAACTGGGCTCCCTTTGCTTTTATGGAGTCTTTCTTACTTTAGTTAATTTTATTGCTGCAATCCAAATTATGGGAATGGGAACATGGGATGAATGCATGCATTTGACCATTTTTTGTTTCTGGTTTGCATATGTAGATTTCTTTGAATTCCTACAGGATTTTTTTTTCTTGAAAATATTTTCTTTCAGCTAGTGCTATATCATTTGGCCCGGCCCTAGGGCCTCATAACTTAATAAGAGCCGAGCCCGAGCCAGGGTTTTTGAGGCCCGAGCTCGGCTTACTGAAAAATACTAGGGCCGAGCCTAGGGCCTGTCAAAGCCCGGCTCGGCCCGGCCCACTTTCATCCCTAGTTGTACGCTTGATTTTGATCTCACGTTGAAAGTGTTGGGTTTATGTTGGCTCGTTTTATAGGCCCAATTTATTTGTATTAGGGTTGAGGGGTAATTTAGTCTTTGTTAAAACTATATATTATCTCTTTTGGTTGTAACCCTGATGTGTGAGAAAACTCTGATTAGTGAAAGAAGAAGAAGACGAGCTTTGTCCGTGGACGTAGGTGTGAAATCACCGAACCATGTAAATCTGTGTTTTGTGTGGCTTGATTGTTTTGTTTGCTTGTTGATCGCACGCTTCCGCACACACGATCACAACAAATTGGTATCAAAGCAATTTTACAGTTAGTGGGACACCGCAACAGAATGGGGTGGCAGAACGCATAAACTGCACTATATTGGAGAAAGTTTGGTGTATGTTGTCTAATTCTGGATTAGGCAAAGCGTTTTGGGGTGAGGCAGTTGCTTATGCATGTCATCT
This sequence comes from Cinnamomum chago, assembly GCA_038049695.1. Classification (NCBI taxonomy): domain Eukaryota; kingdom Viridiplantae; phylum Streptophyta; class Magnoliopsida; order Laurales; family Lauraceae; genus Cinnamomum; species Cinnamomum chago. The sequence goes on from CP142451.1 coordinate 122,020,111, forward strand.
CATCAATAGGTTGCCTTCTGCTGCGATTGATGGAAAAACACCCATTAAGGTATGGTCTGGAAAACCCGCTACTGATTATGATAAATTGCATATATTTGGTTGTCCTGCTTATTTCCAAGTCACAGACAGTAAGTTGGATCCAAGGGCCAAGAAAGCTATATTCTTGGGTTTCAGTAGTGGTGTGAAAGGATACCGGCTATGGTGTCCAGCTTCAAAGAAACTTGTTCTTAGTAGGGATGTGACTTTTGATGAATCTGCCATGTGGAAACAGAACAAGAAAAATGGCTCTCAGGAGGATAGTAAGGCCAATAGTAAATCGAAGCAGGTGGAGTTTGATGCCATCCAAGTTAAGTAAAAGGATGATGATACAGATGAGGAGGAGACTCCAGCCCAAGAGCCTCCACAAGAGCAAGCAGATTCTATTGCAACTAGTAGACAAAAAAGGAATATTCGAAAACCTAAACGGTTCACTGACATGGTGGCATATGCACTTCCAATGGTTGAAGAATCTATTCCTACCACCTACAAAGAAGAAAAGAGGCATTCGGAAAACGTAGATATGCAAACTAAGGTGGTGACTAGGGTCAAGTTTAAGGACTTGATCAAAATTCTGCGACTTTGAGCACCTTCGGGTGTATGGCGCCTACGGGCGCATTTGGAGGCGTGTGATTGCATGCTAAGGTGGAAAATATTTGTGACCTACAAATCTCGCCAAGGTGGAGATTTGTTGGGTTTTTGGGTTTTTTGCTCGTTTTATAGGCCCAATTCATTTGTATTAGGGTTGAGGGGTAATTTAGTCTTTGTTAAAACTATATATTATCTCTTTTGGTTGTAATCCTAGTGTGTAAGAAACTCTGATTAGTGACAGAAGAAGAAGACGAGCTTTGTCCGTAGACGTAAGTGTGAAATCACCGAACCACGTAAATCTGTATTTTGTGTGGCTTAATTGTTTTATTTGCTTGTTGATCGCACGCTTCCGCACACACGATCACAACCGAAAGTTGGGATGATTTTGTTGGGTAGAGGGACCATGAATATACTAGTGCAGTTACAAATGTATGTGGTGCCATGCACTTTATACTTTCGATTGATTCGAATGAAATTGAGACATCCTGGCCGTCCTCACGTGCAACACAGTATCATGGAATAAAGGGCAGCTAGGAATGCTTCCGTGTAAAGATTGGTAGAAGAAGCGATTGATTGATTGAGAGAGAGAGAGAGAGAGAGAGAGAGAGAGAGGAATGCTTCCGTGTAAAGATTGCTAGAAGAAGCAATTGATTGAGAGGGAGAGAGAGAGTATTTCATGGCAAGCCCCTAGAGAGAGAGTATTTCATGGCAAACCCTTTGAATCAATGGCTTCAATCACATCTAGTTGGGGGATTGTGGATCATCAAAGCCTTTGCCATCTATGGGTCGCAATAGTTTAGATGATGTGGGAACTTAACATATTATATTGGCCCTTTTGGACTTGAGAAATCAATTGTTTGGGTCAATTAAAAGAATGTGGGCAATGGGACAAACTTTAACATGAATCCATCACAACCCAGCCTCCCAAGTTCCAACATATCACATGAGATGATGAGAAGATGGAACCCACCAAGGGTGAAAACCAGAATTTTATCTTGAATTGGGCTACCTTGGTGAAACCTAGAAGAGAAACTTATTAGACTACATCACAATCCACCCCCCCCCCCCCCCCCCCGCCCGGCCTCCACCTGCTCCACCCACGCCCCAAGGAATGTTTTAAGTACTAAATTCATATGCAGCGAGTTTTGATTTAGGATTTGAAGGCCCTTTGCATGAAAATTGTATAGATAGAAATTCTTAGTCAAATGGGCTTCAACAAAAGATTAGTAAAGAGGCGAAGGGAGGTGAGGAGTGGATGAAGTAAGAATAGGCTGTTGACTTTCCAAGAATTTGAATTAGTGGGGAGATAGTTGGGTATTTACTTCCCAACTTCCCTTCGTTCATTTTATATGTAAGGAAAAGTTATTTGATAGTCGTTTTTGGACATTCACCTATGACTCTTCATTCTTAAATGTTTTTACAAATATAAGCCTTAGAATTCATATGTATTCAACTACATAAAATGAGAGGCTTTCAAGTAGTTGAAGATATAGAAATTGTAAGATTTCTACTTTTTTAGAATTTAAAATTGGAGAAACAAAGTGAATTTCTAAGAATGACTATCAAATTATCCCTTTCTTATAAATAAATTAACCAAGGGGAGGTGAGGAAATGAACACTCAACCATCAACCTTGTAATTCAAATCCTATGAAAGTAATGACTGCATCTACATCTCTTCCACCTTTTCCTCATATCCTTCACTCCTTCACCCTTTACTTATTTAATAAACCATCATGGAGCTCATTTGACTAAATTCTGCAAACAAACAAACCCCTGGTGTTCATATGTGGTTAGCATGCAGCACGCTCCTTTTCCAGTTCATCCCATGGGTCATTTTGTGTAACGCCCAACCCCATACCCATGTATGATATTATCCGCTTTGACTCACGGGCCTCACGGTTTTGTTTCTAATGAGCCTCAACCCATTAAAAGGCCTCATGCAAGGTAAGGGTGTAAGCTCTACATATAATCTCATTCACTTTCCTCTCTATAGTTGATGTGGGATTCCGGGACGTCACAATCCACCCCCATTAAGTCTGCACGTCCCTGTGCAGTAGCCTGCCGGTCCTTGTAGCCTGCTAGCCTTCTTAGCCCGCCCACATGGAGAACTGCCCGCTTGCACTAGGCCACGACAGGGGTCCACACTCGAACTAGCTTGCAAAAACTCTTATTGGGGCCGTTTGATTGTTTTGGAAGGTCCTACGCTGCTGCTGCTGCTAACAGTCTCTAGCCAAGTGACCTGATTGACCACAATTATAACAAAGACCATTCTTTTTTCGACAAATGTCGACGTGGTAAGCTCCACCACAATGGCTGCATGTGACCGCTGGGGTCCCGAAATTATCAGTCCTCTAATGCTTCTGAGGTTCTCCATGGTCCCTTTGACCCCCGTTCGATGGCCCCTCTTGTGGTTTCTCCCGTTACTTCCGTTGTTCTTCTTGTCTTTGAATTGTTCAGTGAGAGTCAAAGTGGCTTCCATCTTGAATGCTTTGGCTACCAATTGGTTATAGTCTTCCAATTCAAATCCTGCTACTTGTTTCATGAGAATAAGTCTCAATCCCTTTTCAAATTTGTCTACCTTAGATGCCTCGTCCGGAATCAAGTGAGGCGCATACCTAGCTAGTTCTGAAAATTTTGCCTCGTATTCAGCTACGGTCATATACCCTTGAATAAGAGTAGCAAATTCTTGTGCTTTTGGGGCCCTAATATGCTTACGGATATACTTATTGTTATACTTCTCCTTGAAAAGTGTCCATGTTATTTCAGTGCTAGTCTTTTTTAGGGTTTCCTCCTCAAATCCCCACCAATGTTCAGCTGCCCCTTTTATTTTATATGTTGCCAAGGATACCTTATTTGTTTATGCACATTTCATTACTTTAAAAACCTTCTCAATTTCCCTTAGCCCAGGTCTCCGCTTTTGCCGGGTCTGTGGTCCCACTGAAAGATGGCGGGTCATAGCCCTTGAATCTCTTATTAAAGTCTGGCTCTTGTCAGGCCCCAGTTTGTGGTGTGATAACGGTGGCAACTTCTTGGAGTGTCCGCCACACATCTTCAATTTCGAAACTACCACCATTAACATGGGAATCTTTGCTTGATGCCATCCTTAAAGAGGAAAACACACGCATGTCAAGAAGTAAAAACATGGACTTATTTCCCAACCTATTTTCTACCCGACGATCTCACACATCCTATGGATTTCTATCAAATTTATTTTTATTGAGCCTAGAGCTCTGATACCAATCTTTCAGCCCTGAGATCGGAGACCCTTGGGGCCCTCAAATTTCGTAATACGACGATCCCATAACAAGACATGTGGGGTCATAAATGTAACGCCCCGGAGTCCCACATCAACTATATAGAGGAAAGTGAATGAGATTTGTGACGCCTCAAAGTCCCACATCGACTATAGAGAGGAAAGTGAATGAGATTATATGTAGAGCTTACACCCTTACCTTACATGAGGCTTTTTTATGGTTTGAGGCCCATCAGAAGTAAAACCGTGAGGCCCGTGGGCCAAAGCGGACAATATCATGTATGGGTATGGGATGGGGCGTTACAAAAATTATGACGTCCCAGGCCTTTTGATGAGTTGAGGCCCATCAGAAGTAAAACCGTGTGGCCATGGACCAAAGCGAACAATATCATGCATGCGTGTACTGTGGTCTAGTGCAAGTGGGCGGGTCAAGAGGGTTGAAAGGCTACAGGGACTGGCAGGTCACTGCCTATGGACATACAACCATAAGGTGGATACATGGGTATGAGGTGGAGCGTTACATTTTGCCAGCTCTGTGATGCTTCTCACTCAAATTTGGAAAAGTAGACATCTGAAGGCATGCTAATTAGTTGTCTTAGCTTGTTTCGGCAATGGGCTCTCACCCTCATTTTTGGTTAAATTTGGCATTGGTTAATTAAAATGATTCGACTGGAGTCGGCCAGAGCTCACTTTTGGCTTGTCAAAATAATAAATGATCTGTCCCCTTGGTGTGCTTTCATTAGATGACCTGCGAGCATAAGGTAAGTTGTTTTTCTTTGATAGAATCTGGGCACTGGATCTTTGCTTGGCATGCCTTCGGCTTTGGACAAGAGCAGATTGGGTGCATCAATGAGCCTAGTTGTGTTAGAAATTCAAGTTCATGAGCCTCATGGTCGGGATGCTCTTCCTGAGGTCTGATGGTTGTTACACACGCACTAAAAAAATGATTTTTAGCTGCGGAAAAAACCGCTTTTAGTGGGGTTTTTTTTTTTCCAGCAGCTAAAAGTAATTTTTTATTGCAACGATTAATTTTTTTCATCACTAAAGCAACACAAATCCTCTAGACGGTTGGTTTCTAGGCTTTTATGACACTTTTTGCGATGAAAAAAAAATGTTGTTGAAGGTTGTTTTGTTCGCCGCTGGAGGTCTCATTTTTTTTTATAATGCTAATGGTTCGCGTAGTGGTAGCTGCAATGGTTTTAGTATACAAGCTCATGCTTGCCCATTACCCATTTAGGAATTAATGAATAGCCCATTCTCATAATTTACAAATGATACTATACATCATTAACATTTTAGAGTCATTAGTGGCTCATGTGCCCATCTGAATGACCATTGAGAAGTATATTATGGATATCAAGACTGTGGGAAATGATTACATTATATTGCCTGTATGATGTAATTAAGTAAGGTGAAACCAAATATACTTTCAAAAATCTTAAAAATAATAATATATTAATAAAAACAAATCTGTGCACTATGGGGCTCATTTTTGGAGATCTAGACTATTCATTAGAAGTACAATTTTCTCTCATGTAACTATGAATTTCTAACTCAATTAGAGTTGCATTCACCATCAGATTTTACAAACAGAATTTAGCCACAATCTTCATATGTATCCTATCCAATGGTCATTCTTATACTTCAAATTAAGGAAACATACTAAGGTAGAAAGATTAGATGTTAAATGGTCCCCGTTGTATACAAAATTTGATTTTATTAAAAAATATGATTGTAACTGGATTTTATGTAAAAATAAAAATAGTGGAAAATTACAGAGGTGATTGAACGGTCGAGATCTCTACAAAATTGACCGCACATGTACAGAATCGCTCTTGACCACATATAGCGAGCCTATTTATAGGGTGCAATATTCTTATGTTCATGACATATGTCCATAACTCGTAATTGTTGGAATGAGAAATTGATAATGAGTTTGGATCACCTATCGCACTTGTAACCTTTATTGTAAGTGTACCAATAACAGTCCAAAAATTTAGATGATTTTGAAGTTTAAAAAAAGGGTAAATTAGGGAGAGATCCCTCAATACCGTGTTATAAAGTCTTCAGTACATAGCATTAATGTTTAAAGCCTACAGACCCTTGCGCATGGGATTAAATCAAGCAGTAGTCCCTAAGCATGTGACATCAGATTTTTTATGACTCATTTGCCCTACTAACCATTTAAATGGGCGGTGGTCCCTAAGCATGTGACATCAAATTTTTTATGACTCTTTTGCCCTTCTAACCATTTAAATAGGTGTCATGCAATTTGAGTCTGGGTTTTTAGCTCCAACTCACCATCTTTTCTGGATTATATTTTCAATTTAAATGTAGTAAGATGAGTTTTTGATCAAATTTTAAGTTTTAAATTAGAGGGAATGACAATTGATGGAATTTTGTCTAGAGTGGCTTGCTTGGTACTGCTTTTTTTTTTTTTAATCATCTTCCCTCCTTTGGGTGCTTTTCGCTATCAACATACATATATAACTCAGATAAATTTGATATCAAACTCATCACAGTCCAAAGCAAAGTAAAATAAAATCATAACAAATTTACTTAAATTCACCTCAAACACAAATAATTTCATATTAGATTCTGATAAATTTTTATCAAAATTAGATAAATTCAAGCTAAATCTAGTCATACCAAACCAAATATAGTTAGATAATCTCATATCGAAGTGACATAATTTGTTTTCAAACTGGCTATGATTTCAAATACAGATAAATTCATATAAACTCATATAAGTCCACGCCAAAATTAGATAAGTTCTCATCAAAGTTAGATAAATTCACAGCAAACTCAGATTAATCTACTTAATTCGTATCAAACTCAGATTAATTCAAAGCAAACACAAATAAATTCATATCAAACTTAGAAAAATTCATACAAAATACATATAACATCACGCCAAAGTTAGATAACATTATGCCAAAGTCAGATAACACATATAAAACACTTGTTTTCAAACTAACTATGATTTCAAATACAGATAAATTCATATAAACTCACGCCAAAGTTAGATAAGTTCCCATCAAAGTTAGATAAATTCACAGCAAACTCAGATAAATCCACTTAATTCGTATCAAACTCAGATTAATTGAAAGAAAACACAAATAAATTCATATCAAACTTAGAAATTTTCATACCAAACACAGATAACATCATGCCAAAGTCAAATAACATTATGCTAGAGTCAGATAACACATACAAAACTTAGATAAATTCACAACAAATTCAGAAAATCTCATTTAAAACCAATTTGAATACATTTTAAAGTTAAATAAAATCATGTGAAATCTAGTTAATTTCATACCAAACTCATTATTTCATAAGAAACTCAGATAAACTCAGTAAAAACTCAGAGAAAGTCGTTTCAAAGTCACATAACTTCATTTGAAATCTTGTTTAATTGATAACAATCAAACTCAGAAAAATCATGTAATATACATATAAATTCATTTAAAGTCCTGTTTAATTGATCATAGATTAAGATAACTTCACACAAACCTTAGATAAATACATGTCAACGTCAAATAATTTCATGTCAAGCTCAGATAAATTCAAACCAAAACTTAGATAAACTTATGTCCAACTCAATTAAGTTTAAGTCAAGAGGATTTGGTTGCTCGAGGTCACCGATGAGTTGATTTTGCTTCTTTTTGCAGTTTCCTTCATCTTCGCTTTCAGAATCTTTATTTTGCTTGGATTTCGGAGTGTATGGCGGAATATTTTAAAACAGTGCGTGTTTGGTAACGTATAGAATATATAAAGAGAGGGCGTTTTTGTCTTTTTGACTCATTTAATGTTAAAAGGGGACCGCTGCCTCTATGAGAAAATGACTTGGACCACAGGCTATGAAACGATCTGCTGAGGGACCTGCCACCAAATGCCCCTTACAAAAAATTTAAATAAGATGAAAGAAAATTACCTAGATTTTTGGATAACATGACGTATTGGTCTACGATATAACATCTGCGATAGGTTATTCGAACTCATTGATAATAGGTTGGTTTAGGTGCAGGACCGGGGGTCAAGGTAAACTCATAATCCGCACCTAGCAGCACCTGCATTATCTGACCCCAAGCCTCCCCTAGATAAGTTCAGAAAAACTTCTACTAAACCTACCTCTGATAGGGACAGGGTCGAGTTGGGCATCTCACCTTTTAAATCATAGTTACCACTGCCATCCTTGTGAGATTCTACTTTCCTCTTGATAACTCCCGTGGAGTTTGAAAAGTAATCTAATGCATGAATCTGGGACCCTCAAATGCATTATTTTGTAATGGATGATTCCTGAAAACGTTTGAAAACTCATCCAAGGTGGGACCCTCAATTGCATTAGTTTCAACATCATCACTCTCGTATGGGTTAATGAGATTGGAGAAGATTAATTCACAAGGACCAATATTTGCAGCCATCTTTCCTTATTCAATGTTACATCATGACGTATATATCCAAACAAACCCACTAAAATTCTGACATGTCGACACACCTTTGAATAGAAAAATCTTGGGCACACCTTTGAATAGAAAAATCTTTGGCATGTTGAGTCATGATAGAGTAGTCAATACAATACAACTATACAAGCTATAAGTACATCAAAATGCATATGGGAGAACTGCAGAAACATCATTCAACTTGAAGAAGAAGAAGAAGAAGAAGAAGAAGAGGAGGAAAAAAAAAAAAAATGGCAGGAGATGGGGTGAAGCTGTTGGGCATGTGGGCGAGCCCTTTGGCTCTCAAAATTGAATGGGCTCTGAAACTGAAAGGAATTGAATACGAATATGTCGATGAAGATCTTCATAATAAGAGTGAAAGGCTTCTGAAGTATAATCCCATTCACAAGAAGATTCCAGTCCTCTTGCATGGAGACAAACCACTTCCTGAGTCGCTCATCATTCTTGAATACATCGATGAAACCTGGAAGGAGAATTATCCATTATTGCCTGAAGATCCTTATGAGAGAGCCATGGCGCGTTTCTGGGCCAAATATAATGATGAGAAGGTAAGTCTCTTTACACTTTTATCTCTGTAATGTATTTTAAATCCTTACTTTATCTTTTTTCTTTTGCTTTAAATCCTTACTTTATCAAATGATTATGATTGAACTTGTTGTATTGTTATTTTCTTCCTATCATTAATGAGGTAGTTTCATGAAAAATCCAATCCATGGAAGTGCACCACTTCTTTGCAATCCATTTCTTTTTAATTCCCTGAGCCAAACAGAGGATAGGATAGATGCTCATATTGTAAATGACTGATAATCTGATAGGACCAACTAGAGGAAATATTCAAGATTAGAGAATCCTAGCCATCCAATTTCTGTCCCTTAACTTTGTACTGTTGCCAGTCTTTTATATTTTGTCATAAATGGTGGGCATTTCTACAATAAAATTGAAATCTAAATATTCCCAACTCTTCTAGATACAGAACAGTACCATTTGGATTATCACATTCGCATTTAATTCATGGCTTGGATCCCCCACCCCCTGCGCACACTCAACTTTTTTCTATTTAAGAGGTAGGCTATTGATCTTCTCGTGGTGAAAAATCTATTGGAATGGATGCTAGTTTCAAAAATCAATGCAGCGGAATAAAAAACAAAGAAAACTAATAAATAGATCTACCAATCACACACCACAAGAAAGCAGGTACAATTTTAATGTGGAAATCTATTCAAGAAAAAAAACCACGATCATAAAAACCAATTTATAAGATATACTCAAAACTCTTGGTACGTCAATCTGAGAACTGCTTGTTCTTGCACAACTTCTCACTGCCACGGCTACTCGCCACTCTCTGTGCTTGATCCTCCAATAACACCTTGAGAACCAAGATGCAAAAATCTTCTACAAAGAATTAGAAGTTTCAAACCTTCTAGAGAAGATCTCTAGCCCAATCCCTTAATGATAGTTCTTAAATAACAAGGAATCTCTCTTAGGGTTTTCTCACGTTAGAACAAGAGAGAGCGACTTCTTGTCTTACTTAGGATTGAGAGAATCATCCTTTATATAGCCCAAAACTCATGCAAGAGTTTTTGATGAGTCCAAAATATCACATATTTAAATAATTAATTCATATAAATTTGTGGACTTAATTAAAATAAAATGCATTGAATTCATAGATTTTCACAAAATCATGCAATTAGACTCTTTTGGTTGAATTTAAGTAAAAATCTCATAAAAATGCATGTCTTGGTGAAATTATCAAATTATGCATTTTTGAGCCCCATGCATAGTGTAAGGACCCGATCCAAATTTGTCAAATGATTTGAGTTTTGACCATGTGATTGATCACAAGTGGACCCCACCCTATTTGAGCACTTTCATTCACTATCATTAACTTAACTAGGTAATGCCGGTGGGATTTAATTTTATTGCATTTAGATAATCACCATGCATCATCATGTGACCTGACTTATAATATTGGACCCATTGCTTGCATTTAAGTCCGAGTAAACTGTATCCAAAAGTTGGGTTTTAAACATTGGATGATTATTAATTTAATAAATTTATACACTCTAGAGAACCATGCACGTTATGACCCACTCAGTAGGCCCATATTAACACCACTATCATCATGTTTATAAACTGTCTTATGTGTGGGCCAAAATGGGACCGCAAGGGAGATGCACGTCCATGAATCATTCCAAGTCATTACAAGGCGTAGTGGGACCCATTCCTATTGCTAGTTTGAAAAAAAAAAAACAATCTCAAGATGCAATTTTGAGAAATTTCAATAGAAATTGAAAGAAGGAGAACATCCAAGCCACCTCAAATTCACGAGATTTCAAGTCCAAGTGGGGCCATTTTCAACAAAGAATCAAGCCAAATCAAGGAGATTAATTTTCCAATAATGACCAAATTAGAATAGCAATCAGTCTCAAACTCTTACTACGAATTCGGATCAAACAGGGCATACCGTCCAAGCTAGTTATAGCGAGCACCTTCTCTATCGCAGAGGCTGGCCATGTTCGGTATAGCCAACTAAATCTTCGCTATAGCCAGTGATTGTTCTGATAATTGGCTTCTTTGCTCCAAAGCACTCCAATCTTCTATGCAGATCTTCCAATGACTCAACCACAGTCCATTCTAAAAGAAATACAAAATTATAACTCAAATGAACCCAGAGTTATATCCAACCCATGAATTAGCCAACGCAACGCACAGTATGAATTAGCGAAAACCAATATTTACTATTGCATGGTTCTAAAACAATCATAATTGGCTTAGGTGTAGCAAATGGGCCTAAAGGACTTGTTTCTGCAGCGACCACAGACTGTGGCAGTGCGCTTCCTAGTGAGAAATCACTCTGTTCCCTGGTGAAAAAAAAAAACCAAACCATTGTTTTTAGGGTTTCATAGCTGAAAAGCTGTTACACCAAACATGAGGCAAATCCACTTTTACTGAAATGTCCTTGCACAAACACATCCAAAATGTCAGCCAATGTCCAGCCTAAAATGAGTTGGGTTAGGACCAGACCGGCAGAACCCCAGGTTGGCCCATCCCAACTTGGACCTATTGCATATCCTGTCTTGTCGTATTCATAAGCTAATTAAGAGACTATTTATTATGGTTTTTTTTTTTTTTACAAAAATCCTTCCTGTTTAGAATTCCAAAAGGAGTACTGCTCTGTTTCTAAATTCCTTATTTTATGGGGAGGATTCCAAATCCCTGCTGATTTTGTTGATGTGAAATGACTTCTCATATTCTAAATGCTTCTTGGTATAGAAGCATTTTGAAATTTTGAGGAGACAGTTCCAGTAAACCATAGGAATCCTAACATTATGCACAAAGGATCTAGGGTGTAGTAGAGTTTTCATGCCAACCCATTAGGCCCTCCCAGTCAAACTGACTCAGTTAAAATCGATAAAACTTAGGTTTTTTGGTTTTTAGATCATGGTGATAAGCATGCAATTAACCTAGTAATAGATTGTAATACCAATATTAGTAGAAAAACACCATCATCTTTTGAAACCAAACAAATGCAATCTTATTTGTGCTATTACTTCTGATCTTTAAAATGTTCAATCCCTTTTCTTCTTGCAGCCTTGGCTTACAGTTTTTGGAGCCTTTTCTAAGACAGGAGAGGAAAAGGTGAAAGCAGTGAAAGAAGCCCAAGAGACCCTTAAACCCCTTGAAGAGCTTCTCAAAGGAAAGAGGTTCTTTGGAGGACAGACCATAGGATATTTGGATATTGCTTTTGGTTGGCTGGCTATTTGGGTCCCTCTCATTGAAGAAATACTAGGTGTCACTTTTGTTGATGAAAGTACACTGCCTCTCCTCCATGCATGGTTTCAGGAATTCTCAAATATTCCCTTGGTGAAAGAGAGGCTGCCTCCTAGGGAGAAACTGCTTCCTTTCCTTAAAACTTTTAGGGAGCGCTTGATTTCTTCTTCTTGAGTATATCTCCCTATAGGATTGAAGTATAGGACTTTTTGCAGTAGTAACTCATGCTTTACATACCTATGGCTATGATAGCAAAGAGGAACCTTTTATGTTATGTATTCACTCTTGTCACTCTAGTCTGTACTTCTGTTTGGTATTTTGTATGAATAAAATTATATATTGAAGCCTCAGTGTAAATGTGTGCAATCACGAATTTAATAAAAGCCGAACTCATACTTTGGAACTATAATTGATATGAAAATTCCCTATCAAGGACTGGTTACATTGTTATGCTTGTCACTTGCCATGTTTCTTAGAAAACCAAGAAACAAGCCACCGTCTCCCGATCCTCTGCTGAAGCAGAATATCGGGCAATGGCTTCTGCTACTTGTGAGGTTATTTGGCTGCTATCTCCTTCAAGACTTAGGGGTAAGTCAAACTCAGCCTACACTCCTCTTTTGTGACGATCAAGCAACATTATATATTGCTCGAATCTAGTTTTCCACAAGCGCACAAAGCATATAGAAATTGAGTGTCATTTTGTGCATGAGAAGATTCAAGATGGACAGTTGCGCACCTCCTACAATCCTACAGGTCACCAAATTGCAGATTTTTTTACAAAACCTTTGGGCAAAGATCACTTTCATTCACTTACCAATAAGTTGGGTGTCCTTGACATACACCACCTTAAGGGGGAGTGTTAGGAATTTCTTGACTTAGTCCAATGTTACTGTTGTAAACTAATCCCACTATTTTTGCTCAGTTAACAGAAGATAGGTTTAGATCCCTATACTCTGGGATATTTAGTTGCAAATATTGTATATATACCATACTTAATGAAGCAATCAATATTAAGCTGTGGAGAAGCTTTTCTAAATTTTACACAAGAGACCCTTAAACCCCATGAAGAGCTTCTCAAGGGAAAGAGGTTCTTTGGAGGAGAGACCATAGGCTATTTGGATATTGCATTTGGTTGGCTGGCTATTTGGGTCCCTCCCACTGAAGAAATACTAGGAGTCACTTTTGTTGATGAGAGTACAATGCCACTCCTCCATGCATGGTTTCAAGAATTCCCAAATGTTCCCTTGGTGAAAGAGAGGCTGCCTCCTAAAGAGAAATTGTTCTTCTAATAAAGCTTTTTGTGGGAGAGTGATTTCTTCTTCTTGAGTGTATCTCCCAATAGGATTGAAGTAGGATTTTTTTCTAGTAGCAAGTCATGCTACATACCTATGAAAGCAAAGAGAAACCTTTTATGTTATGTATTCACACCACCAGTCTGTACCACCACCTTATATTTAGCATGATTATGGGTTTTTTATGAAAGTAATATGTTCAGTATTACTTTTATTGTGTTTGGTATTTTGTATAAACAAAATTATATATTGAAGTCTCAGTGTAAATGCGTGCAATCACGAATTTAATAAAAGTCGAACTCATACATTTGGAACTAAAATCCCCTATCAAGCCATTAATAGGCCCATCACTAGCCATGGGCACAACTCAGCCCAAATCATGTTGGGCCCAGGTTGTTCTACCCTAATCCAACATGTAGGGAAGGCAATTTCTATACCAACTTCTAACCTAGCCTGAATGCAACCAAATAATTCAGGTTCTTTTTTTTTGGTACGTAGAATAATTCAGGTTCTTTTAAATCATAATTGCCACGGCCATCCTCGTGAAATTCTAATTACCTCTAATTCTTACACTTTACATCGCTTCCAACCAACTCCTTCAATATTCTAATCTGAAACCCATTTTACATTGAATTCCAATGAATTCAGTTCTGTGTTGATAAATAGGCCTCAAAAGCAATATTTGACAAATTTAAGTATTTTGTGGATGACTAATTCTTAAATCCCTCTTTCGCTCAAGGTGGAGTTTGAATGCTATTTACGCGTTACCTGTATTTTGTGCTCTCCCCTTCTAATTCTTAGATAACTCATGGATTAATTTGGAAATGTAGTCTAATGCATGAATCTGGGACCCTCAATGGCCTTGGTTTTAACAACATGACTCTAGTATGTGGTAATGAGACAGGAGAAGATTAATTCACAAGGAGCATTTGCAGCCATCTTTCCTTATTCAATGTTTTATCCTAGAGGCCGATTCAAACAAACCCATAAGAATCTTTGAGATATCGACAAACGTTTGGATAGAAAAACCGAGATGTCGACAAACCTTTGAATGGAAAAACCTTTGGCCATGTGAGTTGATTCATGATAGAGTAGTCAATAAAATACACGCTATTAGTACATCAAAATGCATGGGAGAACGGCATAACCATCATTCAACTTGAAGAAGAGAAAAAAAAATGGCAGGAGATGAGGTGAAGCTGTTGGGCATGTGGGCGAGCCCTTTGGCTGGCTCTCAGAATTGAATGGGCTCTGAAACTGAAAGGTATTGAATACGAATATGTCGATGAAGATCTTCATAATAGGAGTGAAAGGCTACTGAAGTATAATCCCATTCACAAGAAGATTCCTGTGCTCTTGCATGGAGACAAACCACTTCCTGAGTCGCTCATCATTCGTGAATACATTGATGAAACCTGGAAGGAGAATTACCCATTATTGCCTGAAGATCCTTATGAGAGAGCCATGGCGCGTTTCTGGGCCAAATATAATGATGAGAAGGTAAGACTCTTAGACCTCAATTATCTCTGTAATGTATTCTAAATCCTTACTTTATCAAATGATTGTGATAGAGGTTGTTGTATTGTTAATTTTTTTTTATTTTTTATCATTAACTAGCAACACCCCGTGCTATGCACGATCCACCTTGATTTTTTTGCGTTGATATCGGGATTCAGGTGGGCCACCCAATGACCCATCTGATCCGTGGATCCGAAGGAGGACCCATGGGTGACCCAGTAGGTGGTGGACCCATGCGAGGTGGACCCTATTTGGCCCACCATCCAGCGTCTGATCAGAGAGAGGGAGAGTACGTGTTTTAGGAAGCAGTTAAGAAGCGTAAATTTTATTATTTTTTAAAGTCTCAGTCATTGTTTGATCCATTCAGTTTCTTGCGTTGATACCGGGACCCAGGTGGGCCACCAGATGACCCATCTGATTCGTGGATTCGAATGAGGACCCACCGAAGACCCATTATGCGGTGGACCCGTGCGAGTTAGGCCTTGTTTGGCCCACCATCCAGTGTTTTATCAAAGAGAGGGAGATGACTTATTTTAGGAAGCAATTGAAAAATTGGATTTTTTTGTTTTAGTCTAAGTCATTGTTTGGGTCATACAGCTGTTCCGCTTGATTTTTTTGCATTGATACCGGGACCCAGGTGGGCCACTGGATGACCCATCCGATCCTTGGATATGAAGGAGGGCCCATCGGCGACCCATTAGGTGGTTGACCTGTGCGAGGTGGGCCCTGTTTGGCCCACCATCCAGCGTCTCCGAAGGAGGACCCACCGGGGACCCATTAGGTGGTGGACCCGTGCGAGGTGGGCCCAGCGTCTGATTAGAGAGACGGAGAGGACATGTTTTAGGAAACAGTTAAGAATTGAGAATTTATTTTGGTTTTTTTATTTTTTATTTTTTAAAGTTTTAGTCATTGTTTAGACTATTCATCTTCTTGCGTTGATACCAGGACCCAGGTGGGCCACCTTTGACCCATCTGATCCGAAGGAGGAGCCACCGAAGACCCATTATGTGGTGGACCATTGTGATGTGGGCCCTGTTTGGCCCACCATCCTGCGTATGATCAGAGAGAGGTAGAGTACATGTTTTAGGAAACAATTAAGAATTGAGAATTTGTTTTGTTTGTTTGTTTTTTTTTTTTAAGTTTCAGTCATTGTTTGGGCCATTCAGTTTGTTGTGTTGATACCGGGACCAGGTGGGCCACTCGATGACCCATCTGATCCGTGGATCCGAAGGAGGACCCATGGATGACCCAGTAGGTGGTGGCCCGTGCAAGGTGGACCTTGTTTGGCCCACCATCCAAGATTTGATCAGAGTAATGGAGAGTACATGTTTTAGGAAGTAGTTAAGAATGGGGGGATTTTTTTTTTTTAAGTTTCAGTCATTGTTTGGGCCATTCAGTTTCTTGCGTTGATACGGGACCAGGTGGGCCACCTTGATGACCCATCCGATCCATAGATCCGAATGAGGACCCACCGGAGACCAATTATGTGGTGGACCCATGCGATGTGGGCCCTGTTTGGCCCACCATCATGCTTTACGTAGTGATTTTTTTTTCGGAGGAAGTTATGTGGGTCGGCTAGTTTTTGGGCCATTTAGTTTCTTGTGTTGATACCGGGACCCAGGTGGGTCACCCGATGACCCATCCGATTCGTGGATCCGAAGGAAGACCCACCGGAGACCCATTATGTGGTGGACCCATGCGATGTGGGCCCTGTTTGGCCCACCATCTTGCGTTACGTAGTGGCTTTTTTTTAGGAAGTTATGTGGGTCTGTTAGTGAGAGTGGAGAGAGAGGAGAGTGGAGGAAACAATTAAGAATTGGGAATTTGTTTTTGTTTGTTTGTTTTCTTTAAGTTTCATTCATTGTTTGGGCCATTCAGTTTGTTGCGTTGATACCGGGACCCAAGTGGGCCACTCAATGACCCATCTGATCCGTGGATCCGAAGGAGGACCCATGGGCGACCCAGTAGGTGGTGGCCCACCATCCAACGTCTAATCAGAGAAATGGAGAGTACGTGTTTTGGGAAGCAGTTAAGGAGGGGGGATTTTTTTTTAAAGTTTCAGTCATTGTTTAGGCCATTCAGTTTCTTACGTTGATACCGGGACCAGGTGGGCCACCTGATGACCCATCCGATCCATGGATCCAAATGAGGACCCACCGGAGACCCATTATGTGGTGGACCGGCCCATGCGATTTGGGCCCTGTTTGGCCCACCATCATGCGTTACGTAGTGATTTTTTTCGGAGGAAGTTATGTGGGTCGGCTAGTGTTTGGGCCATTCAGTTTCTTGTGTTGATACCGGGACCCAGGTGGGCCACCCGATGACCCATCCGATCCGTAGATCCGAAGGAGGACCCACCGGAGCACCATTATGTGGCGGACCCATGCGATGTGGGCCCTGTTTGGCCCACCATCCTGCGTTACGTAGTGGCTTTTTTTTAGGAATTATGTGGGTCTGTTAGTGAGAGTGGAGAGAGAGGAGAGTGGAGAGGAAGAGGAGATATTGACACCTGGAGCCCTGTGGTTAAGCGAAGGGAGACTACATTCCCTTAGTAATATAGATGAGGTAGTTTAATGAAAAATCCATGGAAGTTCACCACTTCTTTGCAATCCATTTCTTTTTAATTCACTGATCCAAACAGAGGATAGGATAGATGCTCATATTGTAAAATGACTGATAATCTGATAGGACCAACTGTAGAAAAAATATTCAATATTAGAGAATCCTAGCCATCCAATTTCTATCCCTCAACTTTGTACTTTGGCCAATTTTTTTATTTTATCATAAATGGTGGACATTTCTAGAATAAAATTGAAAGCTAAATATTCCCTACTCTTTTAAATACAACACAATACCATTTGAAATATCACATTCACATTTAATACATGGCTTGGATCCTGTAAGGTTTTAGAGAGTTGGCTAATTCATTGGTTATCGACAAAATTGGGATTCTTAAAGTTGTAATTTCATTTCAAATGGACTATTCAAAATTGTCAGCAAAGAAGAACAAATCGTCTCAACCCATCTTGTCTCTCCGCTCGAGCCAACTTTCTTTTGCACTGATCGTCTGAGACAGAGACGAGTTCGCTCTAGCGAACTCCCTGTCCGCTCGAGCAAACCTGGGCGAATTGCAGTTTCATCCAGAAATTCCTTTCTAATTTCTCTCAAGAGGCCAAGTTCTTTCTCAAACACATATTAACTCTTGAGGCACGTTTCTAGGCTTATTTATAGCTATTCTCTCTGTATTCAAAAGCACTTCTCATCAAGATAAAACCCCAGAGAAGATTTTGAGAGATCCATCAGTCCCCCCAAAGCTTCTAGTTCGTGTGCTGAAGATCAAGCGTTGGGTTTGATTCTGTTCTACTCTCTTGAAGTAGAGACATCGGATTCAAGGTGGTTTGTTCAAGCACGGAGCACGGTGAAGCTGAACGAAGAGCAGTCGACAAGATCAAAGCAGTCCTTAATTAGGTTGAGTTAACAAATGGGAAAGAGTTGTAAGTTCTCTTGTAACTCTCATTTCAAATAATGCTTGGTTGTCATTTGGCCTAGACGGCCAGGCCCGTAGTTTTTCCCCGAGTAGGATTTTCCACGTATAAATTGCGTGTCCTTCTCATTGTGTGGTTTGATTGCTTTTAATCTGATTTAGGACTAATTATTAGTTTAATCATGTGTGGATTGATTTTGTTTGAACTTCCAGATCTTGAATTGCCTTAGCTTGTAAAGCTCCCCCTAACTTCATTCTTTTCCCCCTGTTTTTGTCCATAATTAACAAACAAATATCATCATACAGCTTTTATCAATCTGGATGCAACAGCTTTCCCTCAATATGATCGTCGTATCAACACTGAGGTGAGGGGTTGATCTTGTAGATCAGGGGTGATGAATCTTAGGCACACGTACACACTTATAAATTTAAATATTTCATCATAGTGTGTACTAATACAGAAGAGATGTCTTCTTTCTTGACCCAAATGGCTTTGGTATTCTTCTTTTTCAGCTCAATCTTCTGCATTTTCCATCGCTTTTGATTCGGTAAACTTCGCAGCTTCTTGCAATGGGGTCGAATATGTCCTTTAATACCACAAGAATGACAAGTAGGAATTCGTTCACGATGTGACACATTAATCTTCTTTGGAGCTTTCTTTGCAACATGAACAGTAGGATTAGTAACAACTAAATTTTGAACAAAACAATTAGTACCTTTGGCTTTTGATGTAGATGCTCTGTCAGTGTAGCCAAGCCATGCATATCTGTCTTTGCCTTTTGACTGCACAGTATGCCATCTAATTTTTTAGACCCCGTATTCATCATGTTCAACGAAGCTTTAGGAGTATATAACTCAAATAAAACTATCTTGAGTCTTCCATTCAGATAAGAATTCTCAGCTTTCAAAGTCTTCATATTAGAATCAAGAAAATCATACTTTTATGATTCAACAGTCAATTTGTCAGCCAACTTTTTATTTTCATCCTCTAATTTTTGTACTTTAGAAAGAGAATCTGCAAGTTCAACTTTCAAGGAGGCAATATTCTGCTTTTCAGACACTTGCTAATTAATAGCAAATTTTTCATTCACCTTAACCATCTTCATGGTCTTTTTGAAAAGTGTTTCATATTGAACTTTCCAATCTGGTTCTTCCTCTGACTCAGTATCTTGATCAGTCTCAACTTCGGAAGAAACATGGGAAGCAACAGTACTAGAAGTTGCCATAAAAGCAATAAACTTTCTATTGCCAGTGTCAGATTTGTCAGACTCAGGATTTTCATCATTCTCATCAGAAATTACATCTTTCCAAGTAGTATTCAAAGCCTTCTTTTTAGATTTTTTATTTCCGCGGTCATTTGCAATGTGTCCATAACCTTGACAATCATAACATTGAATCCTTTTAAAAGATTTCTTCTTCCTAGAATTTTTAAGGATCCTCACATTGGTGTTCTGCCCCTTCATAAAAAGCTTGAATTGCTTCATGAACTATACAGTAACTTGGGGATCAATTTTCTCGGAATCTGAATCTAAATCACTTTCAGCTTTCTTGTATGATTCATTGGACGTTTTCTTGTATGATTCATTAGATGCTTTCAAAGCAGTACTTTGGTTTTTGATTGACCATTAGTCCTTAGGTTTGCTTCAAAAGTCAGAAGGTTGCCAACTAAATCATCAACTTTGAGCGTATTCAGATTTTTATTCTCCTCTATAGCCACAACCTTTACATCAAACCTTTCTGGAAGAGATCGCAAAATCTTTTTCACAATTCTCTAATACCAATTGAGGATTTTGCAGGACCCACTAGAATGGATGCTAGTCTAATTAGTCAAATCAATGCAGCGGATGTAACGAATCAAACAAAATAGAACTAGCAAATAAATCTACTAAGCAATCACCACAAGAAGGCAAACACAAATATAACGTGGAAACCTTACACAGGGAGAAAAACCACGAACCAGAAATCAAGAGTTCATGAACCGTTTACAAGATATACTCACAAGCTCATTTACCTCAGTCTGTACCTCGACCTAAGGACTGTAGTTGTTCTTGCACAGAATCCAATAACACAACTTTCATAGTGCATTGTTCTCCTTACTTGATCTCCTCGCATCTTGCCAATCAAGATGAACTATTTTCTATAAGAAAATAGAAGCAATAAAACCTTTTAGAACAGCCATTCAGAACAATCTCTCAATGGCTCTAGAGAATAATCTCTCTTTAAGATATCTCTGACTCAGATTAATGAGAGTGATGGTGGTTCTAATCTTCAATATGCACACCTCTACTTTAGGGTTGAGAGTAACACCCACTATATAGCCCTAAGTTCGTGCAAGAGTATTCTAATCAAACTGCAATTAGAACATAATTCATCCTCAAACTCCATAGAGTTCGGATGGAACTGGACTTCAGCGCCTAGCTCGCTATAGCGAGCTGCACCCTTGCTATAGCGAGGTGCCTCACTGTTTCGGCCTGACAGAGTTTCTGTCATGTTTGTCTTTTGGCCTAACAAATCACATCTAGTTGGGGGATTGTAATAGTCGTTCATAATCATCATCAAAGCCTTTGCCATCTGTGGGTTGCAATCATTTAGATGATGTGAGGAAGCTTACATATTATTTTGGCCCTTTTGGACTTGAGAAATCAATGGTTTGGATCAATTAAAAGAATATGGGCCATGGGACAAACTTTAACATGAATCCATCATAACCCAGCCTCCCAAGTTCCAACACATCACATGAGATGATGAGAAGATGGAACCCACCAAGGGTGAAAAGGAGATTTTTTTTTCTTGAATTGGGCCACCTTGGTGAAGCATAGAAGGAACTTATCAGACTGACATCACAATCCACCATGCCGGCCACCACCCCACCTCTCCGGCCTCCACCTGCTCCACCCACGCCTTGAGGAATGTTTTAAGTACTTAATTCATATGCAGCTAGGTTTGATTTGGCATTTTAGGGCCCTATTTCTCTGCATGAAAATTGAATAGATAGAAATTCATAGTAAAATGGGCTTAAGCAAAAGTTTAGTAAAGAGGTGAAGGGAGGTGATGAGTGAATGATGTAAGAATGAGCCAATGACTTTCTTAGAATTTGAATTAGTGGGGTGATAGCTAGGTATTTACTTCCAATCTCCTCTTCATTCATTTTCTATGAAAGGAGATGTTATTTAATAGTCATTTTTGGATATTCACGTATGAATCTTTATTCTTAAATATTTTAAACATTTTTACAAAGAAAAGCCTTAG
Organism: Cinnamomum chago; assembly: GCA_038049695.1. Classification (NCBI taxonomy): domain Eukaryota; kingdom Viridiplantae; phylum Streptophyta; class Magnoliopsida; order Laurales; family Lauraceae; genus Cinnamomum; species Cinnamomum chago. The sequence continues at coordinate 122,041,769 of CP142451.1, forward strand.
AATTCATATGTATTCAACTACATAAAATGAGAGGCTTTCATGTAGTTGAAGATATAGGAATTGTAAGATTTCTACTTTTAAAAGTGTTTAAAATTGAAGAAACAAAAGTAAATTTCTAAAAATGACAATCAAATTATCTTTCTTATAAATATATTAACCAAGGGGAGGCGAGAAAATGAATACTCAACCAATACCCTTTGTAGTTTGTAATTCAAATCCTATGAAAGTAATGGTTGCATCTAGCTACATCTCTTTTGGAAATCCTTCACCTTTCCCTCATATCCTTCATTCCTTCACCCTTCACTTTTCACTTCTTTAATCAACCTTAATGGAGCTTATTTGACTATAAATTCCTATGTATTCTGTGCAAACAAACAAACCCTATTGTAGGAATGCCAAATTGTTAATAGGTTGGTTTAGGAGTGGGGTCAAGGTAAACTCATAATCCACTCCAAGCAGCACCTGCGTTATCTGACCCCAAACCTCCCCTAGATAAGTTCAGAAAATCTTCTACTAAAACTACCTCTGATAGGACAGGGTCGAGTTGGGCATCTCACCTTTAAACTCATAGTTACCACTGCCATCCTTAAGAGATTTTACTAACCTCTTATTCTTGCACCTTACATGGCTTGCTACTCACCTTTTTACTATTGTTATTTTGGACCCATTTTATCATGAATTCCTATATATTGAGTTTCATGTTGATAAACAGGCCCTAAAAGCAACATTCAATAAATTTAAACTTTTACTGATGGCAAACCCTTAAATCCCTTTTTCCTTCAAAGCAGTGTTTGAATGTGATTTACACGTTATCTTTATTTCGTGCTCTTTCCCATGTAATTCTTAGAGTAACTCTCGTGGAGTTTGAAAAGTAATCTAATGCATGAATCTGGGACCCTCAAATGCATTATTTTGTAATGGATGATTCTGGAAAACGTTTGAAAACTCATCCAAGGTGGGACCCTCAATTGCATTAGTTTCAACATCATGACTCTCGGGGTTAATTAGATTGGAGAAGATTAATTCACAAGGACCTTTGCAACCATCTTTCCATATTCAATGTTACATCATGACGTATATATCCAAACAAACCCACTAAAATCTTTGACATGCCGACACACCTTTGAATAGAAAAACCTTTGGCATGTTGAGTCATGATAGAGTATAGTCAATACCATACAAGCTATAAGTACATCAAAGTGCATTGGAGAACTGCAGAACCATCATTCAACTTAAAGAAGAAGCAGAAAAAAAAAATGGCAGGAGATGGGGTGAAGCTGTTGGGCATGTGGGCGAGCCCTTTGGCTCTCAAAATTGAATGGGCTCTGAAACTGAAAGGTATTAAATACGAATATGTCGATGAAGATCTTTATAACAAGAGTGAAAGGCTACTGAAGTATAATCCCATTCACAAGAAGATTCCAGTCCTCTTGCATGGAGACAAACCACTTCCTGAGTCGCTCATCATTCTTGAATACATCGATGAAACCTGGAAGGAGAATTATCCATTATTGCCTGAAGATCCTTATGAGAGAGCCATGGCGCGTTTCTGGGCCAAATATCATGATGAGAAGGTAAGACTGTTAGACTTATCAAATGATTATAATAGAGCTGGTTGTCAAGTGATTATAGTAGAGCTGGTTGTATTGTGATTTTCCTTTTTATCATTAATGAGGTAGTTTCATCATTCATGAAAAATCCATGGAAGTCACACTTTATTTGCAACCATTTCTTTTTAATTCCCTGAGCCAAACAGAGGATAGGATAGATGCCTCCCTTAACTTTGTACTGTCGGCCAAATTTTTTTTTTATCATGAATGGTGGACATTTCTACAATAAAATTGAATCTAAATATTCCCAACTCTTCTGGATACAGAACAGTATCATTTGAATTATCACATTCACATTTAATTCATGGCTTGGATACACACAACTGTTTTCTAATGAAGAGGTAGGCTATTGATGCGTCTCCTAGCTAGGCTAATGCACAGTTCGAATTAGCAAAAACTATGGCCCATATTTACTATTGCATGGTTCTAAAACGGTCCTAATTCACGAGCTGATCAAGATATGGTTTTTTTTTTTTAACAAAAATCCTTCCTGTTTGGAATTCCAGAAATTCCTTATTTTATGGGGAGGATTCCAAATCTCTGCTGTTTTAGTGTGAAATGACTACTCAATTCATATTCTAAATGCTTCTTGGTATAGAAGAACTTTGAAATTTGGAGGAGACTGATAACAACCGCTGTGGGCCCATCTAATGCTAATAGATATTCTGGGACCATCTCACTTCAAACCCATGTATCCTACATTGATTGAGTCTTCTGTTGTAACTATCTCTACCCATTTGGCCTAGCCCCGAGGGTTGTTCCCATGATTTCTCACTTACCTCAATTGTATGATATTATCTATATTTGAGAAAGATATAAATCTTTTATTATTTTCTATTCTCTCTCAATGTGTATATATGGAGATTACAAGGCAAAAATCCCTGACGGAGAATATACAATGAGTATTTACTGTATCAAATCACTCAATTAAAGGAATAGAAAAAAATCCCTGCTGACTTGGGATTCCGTGACCTGTAATGTGGATAATGTGACATGTAATATTAAGAATATTGAACATACTTATCCAATCAAAGCAAGCTGGATTTGGATTTCAAACAAAAACATGTGTTTAAGAGTTTATGGTATCAGAGCATCTTGATTTGGTCTATGGAACAGTTGGAACAGTTCTCTTTCGTAGTCTTTTGATTTGGTTTATGGTATCAAGAGTTTGTTGGTGGGGAGAATCCAAAGTCTTTATCTAAACATTTTATTGGCGAGGTCCACATCACCTATCCTACACATCACCTATAGTAGTTGTTATGTTTTTACCGTGAGTAGACCAATAATAGTCTGCTACGTTATCTAAAAATTTAGGTGATTTAAGGTGGGTGAAGGTATAACAACTTCGATAGGTACAAGTTTGAATTTCCATTCAGTTTGACCTTCCTGTCAATTGCGTCATCTTTATCTGCAAACTACCAATTCCATAATTTCTACTGTGGAAATCCTTGTTTAGACCCATTCTGCGCAGCCACCATTTGGAGCATTTCTTTGATGGCTCCCAACCAGCTCCCTCTCGAGAAATCACTGTTGCAGATGGAAAAGCTTCTCCCAATCCAGAAATTTTTAGTTGGCCTAGCCCTCAGGGTTGTTCCCATAATTTCTCACTTACCTTAACCGTATGATATTATATATGGGAGATGCTCCTGTGAGAGCATCTCTCACCTTTCTCTCAAAGTAAGGTGAGAGATGCTCTCAGGGGAGATCCAATCAAGCTGGATTTGCATTTTCCGAAAAATTTGTAATTATCTTAATTCCAGTAAACCATTGGGCCCTAACATAATGCACAAAGGATCTAGCATGGTGATAATGCACAAAGGGTCTAGGGAGTAGTGGAGTTTTCACGCCATCCCATTGGGCCCTCCCACTCGAACACTGACTTTTTTTTTTTTGGTTTTGTTTTTAGACCATGGTGATAAGCATGCAACCTAGTAATAGATTTTAATCCCATTATTAGTAGAAAAAACACCATCATCTTTCGAAACCCAACAGATACGATCTTGTTGGTGCTATATTTACTCCTGATCTTTAAAATGTTCAATCCCATTTCTTGTTACAGCTCTGCCATGCACTTTTTGGAGCCTTTTCCAAGACAGGAGAGGAAATGGTGAAAGCAGTGAAAGAAGCCCAAGTGGCCCTCAAACCCCTTGAAGAGCTTCTCAAAGAAAAGAGGTTCTTTGGAGGACAGACCATAGGCTATTTGGATATTGCTTTTGGTTGGCTGGCTATTTGGCTCCCTCTCAATGAAGAAATACTAGGTGTCACTTTTGTTGATGAAAGTACACTGCCTCTCCTCCATGCATGGTTTCAGGAATTCCCAAATATTCCCTTGGTGAAAGAGAGCCTGCCTCCTAGAGAGAAATTGGTTCCTCTCCTTAAAGCTAGAAGGGAGAGCATAATTTCTTCTTCTTGAGTATATCTCCCTATATAGGATTGAAGTAGGACTTTTTGCACCAGTAACTCATGCTCTACATACCTATGGCTATGATAACAAAGAGGAACCTTTTATGTTATATGTATGCACACTTGTCTGTACTTGTGTTTGGTATATTGTATGAATAAAATTATATAATGAAGCCTCAGTGTAAGTGTGTGTAATCACGAATTTAATTAAAATTGAACTCATACTTTGGAACTATAATTGATATGAAAATTAAACTCATGGTGCGCATATGCACCATGAGTCAGGACCGTCCAAGATGGACTTCAGAGGTGTGCCGCACGTATTGGATGTTCCAAATGTACGGTGCTCATATGCACTATGGACAAATGAATAAATATTGGCGGGGGCCCTTTGTTTATATTAAATTTTAATATCTATTATTAGGGCTAAAACCTCAAGCTATGGATCTATTACAGCCACATCATGAAACAAATCTGAATGAGCCAAACAGGATACACAAAATAATGAGAAAGGCTTTCAAAGCAAGTTTATGACTGAATGTATGGTTGAGATTTGATACGCATGGACTGTTAGAAATATATATAATGGTGTGTTAAAATCAATTAAGCTCCTTACAATAGAAATATAAGGGGAAAATTTGAAAATATAATAGATTATAAATGACATTTTAAAGCCCCATGAAAATCTTGATGGTATCTTCTTAAGAGAGAGTTGTTATGGGCCTGATATTTTGGGAAGGAAAAAAAGGGATGGTACTTGGCAAGTTTGCCTTTTTGGAATTTCAAAAGAAGTCAACAGTTATTATTGGGTCTTTTTTTTTAGGCCTAAAGCAATGGCTTTATTGGCTTTATAGTAAAGTCGGCCCTGATCATTAGCCATGGGCACAACTCAGCCCGAATCATGTTGGGCCCAGGTTGTTCGACCCTAATCCAACATGTAGGGATGGCAATTTCTATACCAACTTCTAACCCAGCCTAAATGCAACCAAAGAATTCAGGTTTCTATTAAATCATAATTGGCACAACCATCCTTGTGAAATTCTAGTTACCTCTAATTCTTGCACTTTACATCGCTTCCAACCAACCCCTTCAATATTCTAATCTAAAACCCATTTTACCATGAATTCCAATTGTAAGTGAAAAAAATCTTGCGGACTTACTTAGATGAATGTAGGACTTTTAGGAAGGATTAGCTGCCTGAAAACCTGAAAGAGGAGGAGCAACAAAGGATCAGAGACCCTGGTTACTGTCAGCGCAAGGCCCTCCGATACCTAAGTTAGTTCAGTCACTAAACAAAGGATCAGTGGGGGAGAGAGAGAATGAGAGTATTTCTTTTATATCAACTTACCTTCTTGACTCACCTGATGTACATATATATAGACGTTGAGGTCCCATCAAGAGTTTCCTTAGTGGAGGTAGGTAAAAAGGGAACATCCCATCAGGCCATACCTTGTACCCTTAGTGGGGGTAGGTGAAAGCTCTGTCCCATCAATCCATACCTTGTATGGTTGCGGACGTGACCATATTATAAGGTCAACTCCTTATCAGGCGCATGCCCTATTTGACAGCTCGTTCTGCAACACCACCGCACCCTAACAGGGCATTAATTATGATTGACGTTTGACGCTTATCTCGGTCGACTGAAGATATTGAGACCGAGATGGGTATGCCAATAACAGAGCCGAGATGATGCTAGCAATCACCAGGGGTCGACATTTCGCCTTCACCCGGAGGTAATAGGTATCCTCGCCCCCTGCCAACTTGCAAATGTCATAGACATCCTCAATGTCGTGCACACCGAGATTAACATCGAGGATCCTATTGAGCTCGGCGACACCCATGATTATCTTAAAACCATTGGGCATTAACTGGAAGGGGCAGAGCCGCCAGGTGCTCAAGCACGACCAGAGAAGGTGATGGACAGGGAATCTGACCCCACCTTCGATAATCGATCCCAAAGGAAAGGGCATCCACTTGTTGAAATGGAAATGGCCATCAAAGCCGCCCTGGAAGTCACCCAGTCTCATCAGGACATCATCTGGAATCTTATACGCATTTCTGAGCTCCTCCAGGACTTGAGGGTTCTCCACCCAGTGGCTGTAGATCCCCATTTCTAAAAAAACCAGAAGGGTTGGAGATGGCGGACAAACGGAACTTAAAACCCTAAAAGGGATGGAAGGAGCAGGAAAAGGTAAAAGAAAAGAAGATTCACAAAGAGAGGGCAAAGGATTCAAGAAACGAAGATCTCCGGATTCGTTAAGTTCTGGTCTCGGCAAGGTATCTTCTCCGGTAGAATTTCGTTCCAAGCAAGAGCAAAAGTGAGAAAAGGAAGAGGGGAAACCCCCATTTTTAAAAGGAAGAAGCGCCTCTTAAAAGCACGCATGCAAAACGTCGCTTCGAACTTTCCACGCGTCGCTTCGATATAAGCAGCGACCAAATAGAGGAAGACACGTGGCACCACCAGTTCATCCCCTGCAATTACTCTAGCGCATCATTAATCGCCTCGGGCATACGAAGCGACATACGCATATTTAACCAGACGAAATAATAAAAACACTCCATTTATTATCTCGGGTAGATGAAGCGGCATCGCGATAAGGATCATACGCTAGCTGACATTAGCGATTAGCACCGATTTGGGCGCCAAAATATTCTTATCTCTTAGCTCCCGACCTCAAAGAATACGAAAATTCCAGAAGGTCAGGAGCTAGGGGGCAATTGTGTGGGGGTATTTTCGTGATACCGAGGATAAGTCTGAGTTCAGTAAAAATATCAATTGGGTTCATCTTGGTCTCGGTCTTATAACTCGAGGATAAACTGCTAGGTCCACCTCGGAACCCCTCGGGTTCGGCATCTGGTTCTAGCTAGCCTCGGTAAGAGTACCAGCTAGCATCATCTCGGCTCTGTTATTGGCATACTCATCTCGGTCTCAATATCTTTAGTCGACCGAGATAAGCGCCAAACGTCAATCATAATTAATGCCCTATTAGGGTGCGGTGGCGTTGCAAAACGAGCCGTCAGATAGGGCATGCGCCTGATAAGGAGTTGACCTTATAATATGGTCACGTCCGCAGCCATACAAGGTATGGATTGATGGGACAGAGCTTTCACCTACCCCCACTAAGGGTACAAGGTATGACCTGATGGGATGTTCCATTTTTACCTACCTCCACTAAGGAAACTCCTGATGGGAACTCAGCGTCTATATATATATGTATATGAGGTGAGTCAAGAAGGTAAGTTGATATAGAAGAGATACTCTCATTCTCTCTCTCCCCCACTGATCCTTTGTTTAGTGACTGAACTAACTTAGGCATCGGAGGGCCTTGCGCTGACAGCCGCCAGGGTCTCTGATCCTTTGTTGCTCCTCCTCTTTCAGGTTTTCAGGCAGCTAATTTTTCCCAAAAATTCTACATTCATCTAAGTAAGTCTGCAAGATTTTTTGCACTTAAACCAATGTATTCAGTTCTGTGTTGATAAATAGGCCTTAAAAGCAATATTTGACAAATTTAAGTATTTTGTAGATGGCTAATTCTTAAATCTCTCTTTCGCTCAAGGTGGAGTTTGAATGTCATTTACGCGTTACCTGTATTTTGTGCTCTTCCCTTCTAAATCTTAGATAACTCATGTATTAATTTGGAAATGTAGTCTAATGCATGAATCTGGGACCCTCAATGGCCTTGGTTTTAACAACATGACTCTAGTATGTGGCAATGAGACAGGAGAAGATTAATTCACAAGGACCATTTGCAACCATCTTTCCTTATTCAATGTTTTATCTTATAGGCATCGAACAAACCCATAAGAATCTTTGAGATGTCGACAAACGTTTGGATAGAAAAACCGAGATGTCGACACACCTTTGAATAGAAAAACCTTTGGCCATGTGAGTTGATTCATGATAGATTAGTCAATAAAATACACGCTATTAGTATATCAAAATGCATGGGAGAACGGCAGGACCATCATTCAACTTGAAGAAGAAGAGGGGAAAAAAAATGGCAGGAGATGAGGTGAAGCTGTTGGGCATGTGGGCGAGCCCTTTGGCTCTCAAAATTGAATGGGCTTTGAAACTGAAGGTATTGAATACGAATATGTCGATGAAGATCTTTATAACAAGACTACAAGAGTGAATGGCTACTGAAGTATAATCCCATTCACAAGAAGATTCCCGTGCTCTTGCATGGAGACAAACCACTTCCTGAGTCGCTAGCTCATCATTCTTGAATACATTGATGAAACCTGGAAGGAGAATTATCCATTATTGCCTGAAGATCCTTATGAGAGAGCCATGGCGCGTTTCAGGGCCAAATAAATGATGAGAAGGTAAGACTCTTAGACCTCAATTATCTCTGTAATGTATTTTAAATTCTTACTTCATCAAATGATTGTGATAGATCTTGTTGTATTGTTTTTTTTTTTTTTTTTTTTTTTTTTTTTATCATTAATGAGGTAGTTTCATGAAAAATCCATGGAAGTTCACGACTTCTTTGCAATCCATTTCTTTTTAATTCACTGATCCAAACAGAGGATAGGATAGATGCCCATATTACAAAATGACTGATAATCTGATGGACCAACTGTAGAAAAAATATTCAAGATTAGAGAATGCTAGCCATCCCATTTCTATCCCTTGACTTTGTACTGTCGGCCATTTTTTTTATTTTATCATAAATGGTGGACTTTTCTAGAATAAAATTGAAGTCTAAATATTCCCTACTCTTCTAAATACAGAACAGTACCATTTGAAATATCACATTCACATTTAATTCATGGCTTGGATTCCCCACCCCACCCCACCCCACCCCCACAACTTTTTTCTAATGAAAAGGTAGGCTATTGATGCGTCTCGTAGGCAAATGCACAGTTTGAATTAGCAAAAACTATGGCCCATATTTACTATTGCATTGTTCTAAAAAAGTCATAATTGGCTTAGGTGTAGCAAATGGGCCTAAAGGACTTGTTTCTGAAGCGACCACAGACTGTGGCAGTGCGCTTCCTAGTGAGAAATCACTCTCTTCACTGGTGGCAAAAAAAAAAAAACATTGAATTTAAGGTTTCATAGCTGTAAAGCTGTTACACCAAACATGAGAGGAGGCAAATTTCTGCTCCAACTTAAAAAAAAGGCCCTTGCACAAACACATCCAAAATGTCAGCCAATGTCCAGTCTAAAATGAGTTGGGCTAGGACCAGACCAGCAGAACCCCAGGTTGGCCCATCCTAACTTGGACCTATTGCATGTCCTGTCTTGTCGTATTCTCCTTCCTGTTTAGAATTCTAAAAGGAGTGTTGCTCTGTTTCTAAATTCCTTTTTTTATGGGGAGGATTCCAAATCTCTGCTCATTTTGTTGGTGTGAAATGACTTCTCATATTCTTAATGCTTCTTGGTATCGAAGCATTTTGAAATTTTGAGGAGACAGTTCCAGTAAACCATTGGGCCCTAACGAATCCTAACATTATGCACAAAGGATCTAGGGAGCAGTAGAGTTTTCATGCCAACCCATTGGGCCTTCCCAGTCAAACTGACTCAGTTAAAATCGATAGAACTTAGGTTTTTTGGTTTTTAGATCATGGTGATAAGCATGCAACCTAGTAATAGATTGTAATCCCAATATTAGTAGAAAAACACCATCATCTTTTGAAACCAAACAGACGCAATCTTGTTTCTGCTATTACTTCTGATCTTTAAAATGTTCAATCCCTTTTCTTCTTGCAGCCTTGGCATGCAGTTTTTGAACCCTTTTCTAAGACAGGAGAGGAAAAGGTGAAAGCAGTGAAAGAAGCCCAAGAGACCCTTAAACCCCTTGAAGAGCTTCTCAAAGGAAAGAGGTTCTTTGGGGGACAGACCATAGGCTATTTGGATATTGCTTTTGGTTGGCTGGCTATTTGGGTCCCTCTCATTGAAGAACTACTAGGTGCCACTTTTGTTGATGAAAGTACACTGCCTCTCCTCCATGCATGGTTTCAGGAATTCCCAAATATTCCCTTGGTGAAAGAGAGGCTGCCTCCTAGAGAGAAATTGCTTCCTTTCGTTAAAATGCTTTTCGGGAGAGCTTGATTTCTTCTTGAGTATTTCTCCCTATAGGGTCGAAGTAGGGAGAGCTTGACTCTTCCTCTTGAGTATATCTCCCTATATAGGATTGAAGTAGGACTTTTTGCAGTAGTAACTCATGCTCTACATACCTATGGCTATGATAGCAAAGAGGAACCTTTTTATGTTATATGCATGCACACTAGTCTGTACTTGTGTTTGGTATTTTGTATGAATAAAATTATATAATGAAGCTTCAGTGTAAATGTGTGTAATCATAAATTTAATAAAAGTTGAACTCATATTTTGGAACTATAATTGATATGAAAATTGAAAAATGGGGAAAATTCCCTTTCAAGCCACTAATAGGCCCATCATTAGCCATGGGCACAACTGATCAGCCCAAATCTTGTTGGGCCCAGGTTGTTCGACCCCATTCCATTTTGAAGGATGCAATCCTTAGATCAAGATGTGCATGATGTATTTGTTGGACGGTTTGGAATTTGGATCCTCAATTGGGGGTGGCTAGCTAGTGAACTAATTCATTGACCCAAACACTTCTGGTATAACATGCTTAAGAACATTTCCAAATTGGAAGATCCTAGGGAAGGTTCAAAGGGAGGCCCATCAGTGGACTCAAAAATCTTCCTTTAAAGGACCATGTATATATATTATCATTCCCCGAATTGTCAAGCAGCCTTTCACCTGTGGGTCCCACTTCTCAATTCCCTTTTGTGGCTAAGAATCTAAGAATTACCATTAAGAACTCTCCTTGATCAATGATTTTGGTCAACTTTGGGAAAAAGTGGACCATGAGGCAACTTGGACCATGTTGATGATCATAGGAATAACATGGAGTATATGAATCCACCACCCCACTGATCTGACCTATTTCTTTCAATTAGTATGGGCCTGCCAGTGCCAAGCTTGAAGACATAGCACGAATGAATGATCCTGACCGTACGTGTTTAGTAAAGCCAATCACATGAATGGATGAATGGTGAAAAGGGGTCAGAAGTATTCACCTTTGAGCATATGTCCATATGTGATCTAGCTTATGGAGCCCACTTGGGCCTGTCTTTGATTAGTTCAACCCCTTCATTTTCACTAAGCCCATGAATTGGAGGCAAGCCCTATTAGACAATCATTTGGCCTTCATTTGCCACCAGCAAAACATATCCATGATAGTCAATTTAATTCATAAAAAAAAATATAAGTTTTTTTTTTTAAATTATAAGAAATTCAAAATATGATATTTTTCTACATGAATTGCATTGAGATGGGAAAAACTATAAGGCTTAAATCAAGCAGTACCATTACCATTGTCACGGGTTCAATTCCCATCCATCACATAAGTGCTATTAATTGTAAAGTGAATAGAAAACCATCCATGTCAATCATGGGGCAGGTCAGGTATGAAGCAAAGAAACTACGTACTAGTTGGGGCAGGTCAGGTATGTCAAAAATCATCTTTCAAACCCTTGAATCAATCACATCTAGTTGGGGCAGGTCAGGTATGTCAGATTCAAACCCTTGAATCAATGGCTTCAATCACATCTAGTTGAGGGATTGTAGCAGTCTTTCATAATCATCATCAGCAAAGCCTTTGCCATGTATGGGTTCCAATAGTTTAGATGATGTGAGGAAGATTACATATTATTTTGGTCCTTTTGGACTTGAGAAATCAATGGTTTGGGTCAATTAAAAGAATGTGGGCCATGGGACAAACTTTAACATGAATCCATCAAAACCCAGCCTTCCAAGTTCCAACACATCACATGAGATGATGAGAAGATGGAACCCACCAAGGGTGAAAAGGAGACTTTTTTCTTGAATTGGGCCACCTTGGTAAAGCATGGAAGAAACTTATAAGACGACATCACAATCCACCATGCCACTACCTCCCCTCTCTGGCCTCCACCTCCACCCACGACCTATATCCAGATGTTAAATGGTCCCTGTTGTATACAAAATTTGGTTTTATTAAAAAATATGATTACTATATGAGTTAACTGAACTTCATGTAAAAAAAGAAAAAAAAGAGGGGAATTACAAAGGTGATTGAACGGTCGAGATCTCCACAAAATTGACTGCACATGTACAGAATCGCTCTTACTTGACCACATATATCGAGCCTAAATAGGGTGCAATATTCTTATATCCATGACATATGTCCATAACTCGTAATTGTAGGAATGAGAAATTGATAATAGTTTGGTTTAGGAGTGGGACCTATGGGTCAAGGTAAACTCATAATCCGCTCCTAGCAGCACCTGCATTATCTGACCCCAAACCTACCCAAGATAAGTTCAGAAAAACTTCTACTAAAACTACCTCTGATAGGGATAGGGACGAGTTGGGCAGCTCACCTTTAAAATCATAGTTACCACTGCCATCCTAGTGAGATTATACTTACCTCTTATTCTTGCACCTTACATGGCTTGCCACTTACCTTTTTTTATCATTCTTATTTTGAACCTATTTTACCATGAATTCATATGTATTCAGTTTCGTGTTGATAAATAGGCCCTAAAAGTAACATTCAATAAATTTAATCATTTATTGATGGCAAGTCCTTGAATCCCATTTTCCTTCAAAGCAGTGTTTGAATGTGATTTACACGTTATCTTTATTAGGTGCTCTTTCCCATGTAATTCTTAGATAACTCTCGTGGAGTTTGAAAAGTAATCTAATGCATGAATCTGGGACCGTCAAATGTATTATTTTGTAATGGAAATGGATTCCCCGTTTGGTCCAAACAGGGCAATCAGGGGGTGCCACATGGGTTTGAAATGTCACATCCCATCTCTTTAAAAAATCATATCTCCCTTAAAAATTTCTCTTCCCATGTGGCACCCCCTGATTGGTCCAAACAGGGGATCCGGATTCGTTTGTAATGGATGAATCTGGAAAAAGTTTGAAAATTAACTCATCCAAGGTGGGACCCTCTATTGCATTAGTTTCAACATCATCACTCTCGTATGGGTTAATGAGATTGGAGAAGATTAATTCACAAGGACCTTTGCAACCATCTTTCCTTATTCAATGTTTATATCATGACGTATATATCCAAACAAACCCACTAAAAATCTTTGACATGTCGACACACCTTTGAATAGAAAAACCTTTGGCATGTTGAGTCATGATAGAGAATAGTCAATACAATACAAGCTATAAGTACATCAAAGTGCATGGGAGAACTGCAGAACCATCATTCAACTTGAAGAAGAAGCAGGAAAAAAAAAAAAAAATGGCAGGAGATGGGGTGAAGCTGTTGGGCATGTGGGCGTGCCCTTTGGCTCTCAGAATTGAATGGGCTCTGAAACTGAAAGGTATTGAATACGAATATGTCGATGAAGATCTTTATAACAAGAGTGAAAGGTTACTGAAGTATAATCCCATTCACAAGAAGATTCCAGTCCTCTTGCATGGAGACAAACCACTTCCTGAGTCGCTCATCATTCTTGAATACATTGATGAAACCTGGAAGGAGAATTATCCATTATTGCCTGAAGATCCTTATGAGAGAGCCATGGCACGTTTCTGGGCCAAATATAATGATGATAAGGTAAGACTGTTAGACTTATCAAATGATTATAATAGAGCTGGTTGTATTGTGATTTTCCTTTTTTGCATTAATGAGGTAGTTTCATGAAAAATCCATGGAAGTTTACACTTTCTTTGCAATCCATTTCTTTTTAATTCCCTCAGCCAAACAGAGGATAGGATAGATGCCTCCCTTAACTTTGTACTGTTGGCCATTTTTATTTTTTTGTTTTTTATCATGAATGGTGGACATTTCTACAATAAAATTGAATCTAAATATTCCCAACTCTTCTGGATACAGAACAGTATCATTTGAATTATCACATTCACATTTAATTCATGGCTTGGATACACACAACTGTTTTCTAATGAAGAGGTAGGCTATTGATGCGTCTCCTAGCTAGGCTAATGCACAGTTCGAATTAGCAAAAACTATGGCCCATATTTACTATTGCATGGTTCTAAAACGGTCCTAATTCACGAGCTGATCAAGATATGGTTTTTTTTTTTTTACAAAAATCCTTCCTGTTTGGAATTCCAGAAATTCCTTATTTTATGGGGAGGATTCCAAATCTCTGCTGTTTTGGTGTGAAATGACTACTCAATTCATATTCTAAATGCTTCTTGGTATATAGAAGAACTTTGAAATTTGGAGGAGACTGATAACAACCGCTGTGGGCCCATCTAATGCTAACAGATATTCTGGGACCATCTCACTTCAAACCCATGTATCCTACATTGATTGAGTCTTCTGTTGTAACTATCTCTACTCATTTGGCCTAGCCCAGAGGGTTGTTCCCATGATTTCTCACTTACCTCAATTGTATGATATTATATATATTTGAGAAAGATATAAATCTTTTATTATTTTCTATTATCTCTGTAAGTGCCTAAAAATTACGGACTTAGGTAATCGAGGATCAAGCTCCTGATTTGTGGTTTTAAAGGGAATAAAGGGAAAGGATCGAGTCTCCAGTCACCTGAAAGGAAGGAAACAACGGTCAGAGACCCTGGCTATGGGTAGCCGAAGGCCCTCCGACGATCAAGTCAGTGTATGAACTGGAAGAGAATGGAGAAAAGCCAGCTTATGGAGGGGAGGATCATGCGTACCTTGTAAGGCTTTCCTTCATGTAATATATAGACGTGAGGGTCATCATGGTACTGTCCACATGAAGGGATGAGAGTCCCATCAGCGTGTATTCGTACCTCTTGAGTGGGGGTAGGTGAAAAAGGGGGTGTCCCATCGGATCATCATCCCATACCTATGGACCTGAGATAAGGCGTGCTTCTTATCTGGGTTTGGCACCCACTCTGTCTGTCAGCTCGCCGTCCGTCGTGGCAGTGCATTTATGGCCGCATTTATGACTGAGTGACAAGAGCCGAGGTCGGGCAGAGGCTGAGACCGAGATCGGAGCCTGTGACGTGGCCGCCGAGACTCGATTCATGGTTCCCCCGAGATGGCGCTACGGCCGACCTCACGTGGTTTCCGAGACAAAGGTTAAACTGAGACTGGGGATGGGCCCCCGTTCGAATTAGTGAGCATAAAACGACCCCACACAATTGCCCCCTATCGCTTGACCTCTTGGGGCTCGCCCGAGGTCGGGAGATAAGACTCGGAAGTGATGGGGCTGTCTTTTCGTATCCTGCTTTTATGGGATCCTCATCATGATGCCCTTTCGCCTGCCCTAGGCAACGAATAGGGTGTCATAATTGCCTTGCTATGGTAGGCACGTGGGACGTCGTTTCGTATGACCGAGGTGATAAATATCGTACCAGAGGCGTGATGAGAGATGGACCGTCGCTGCCACGTGGAGCTGTTCGAATGGCTGCTCACCGGGATCGAAGTAATGCGCTGGCAAGGTAATTACGAAGGTGCGTCGCTTTATAAAACGAAAACGCCCCTTGCTCCTTCCTCTTTTACCCTAATTGTTTGTCTGAGAAGGAGACCCCGCTGAAGCGCTGGAGAACATATTGCTGAATACCTCGCTGCAACTTCGCCCAAGCCAGAGGACCACCGAACCTGGAGATCTCCTCCTCTGCTTCCTACATCCCGTCTTCTTGTCTTCCGCAGTCCCTCTTGCCCTTTCTGTGAGTTCCTCTCTGTCTCTGCTACTCCTTCGCACCCCTCCTTTCCTTTGTTTTCAGAGGGTTTTGGCCTTTTAGGGTTTTTCCAGTTTTTCGCCTCTTTTTTCTTGCTTTTTAACCTTCTAGGAAAGATGGGGGTTTATAGCCATTGGCTAGAGGGTCCTGCGGCTCTGGAGGCTTTCCGGACGTCGTTTAAGATTCCGGCCGACGTCTTGGTTAAACCTGACGATGTCGGGGACCTCCCATATGGCCTTTCCCGGTACAAGAACTGGATGCCTTTCCCCTTGGTGTCAGTGTGCGAAGGCGGGGTCAGATTTCCCATTCATCCGCTCCTCCGCTCTTGCCTCCATGCATGGCACATCTGTCCCTCCCAGTTAATGCCAAACGGCTTCAAGATTATAATGGGTGTGGCGGAGCTGAACTGGATTCTCGACATCGGTCTCGGGGTGCATGACATAGAGGATGTCAACGACATCTGCAGGGCTGCAGGGGGCGAAGACTTTTACTACCTCCGGGTGAAAGCCAGACGCCATCCCTTGGTGAACGCCCTAGAGGATTCCAGCAAATACGCTGGGGATGAACGCATTTTGGTCTCGGGGAACTGGGAGTTCAAGGGGACCGAGACCGAGGAGGATCGGAGAATCCAGGTTCCGCGGAAGCCTGGGACCCCCCCCAGTAAATGCCCATCCCTCCAGGTTTTGTTTGTACCGCCCTTGCTTGTCCTTATGCCGAGCTGACGTCCTTGCCTTTTTCTTGTGCGGGTATTCAGAAAAGAAGGAGAGAGGCCAGTTTTGATAAGTGGAAACGGAACGACGCGTGGTTAGAGAGGATCGATCGTTACCACGGCCACAACGACCGAGCTGCCTTCTCCTTGTTAGGGTACAAGCCTCGGTACCAGTCTTACACCAGGAAGACTGCAGAGATCCCCCTTGCGCCAATAGGGGAAGTTGGGCCTGAGCCCGCCGAGACCAGCAGTCGGGCCACGGATCCTCAGGACCCGATAGTCATCGGCGACAGTCCTCCCCGAGACCAGGGAGAAAAAAATGGACAGGCCGCGCCCCGTTTTGAAGAACCTGGGGTCAATGATTTTTGCCGGCCAAGCTCCGGCAGCCTTCAAGCACGTCCCTAGTGGGTCGGGTGCCGCTCAGGGGTCCGCCCCTGCCGCCTCTTCCAATTCGTTGGGAGCAGCTGGCGCTCCCTCGGCCAAATCTTCGAAGGAGAAGTCGGGGGAGCCCTCCGGGGTCATTCGGCCGCCGAAGGAGCCTCGCCCGCTCCGGGACAGCAGGCCGCGGGTTGTGGAACCCGGGAAGGAGACTCCGCCTCCCCCGCCGCAGAAGGAAGCCCGGCCTCGGTCCGCGGCGGCCGGAAAGGAGGGCGAGAGGCCCACTCCCGAGAAGAGACCTCGCCTGGAGGGCGCGGAGGGGAGGCCCCAAGGTGCGGAGGCGTAGGCCGAACCTTCCGTGCCGGCACCCTGGAGGCCCAACTTTGACCTCAACCCGAACGAGCCCATGACCATGGGAGAGCGGCTGGGGGCCAGCTGGGAGTCGGTCGTGGCCCTCGCCCGGGGATGCGCCCTCCCCCAGGACATGGAAAGGCACAGGAAAGCCAGGACTCCGGCTTTAATCCATCAAACGTTGAAGGCGTCGCTCGAGGTAGCTTTTTTCTCCTATTTCTAAAATTCTCGCTTCTTGGTTATCCGATCCGACCCTCTCACCGTTTCTATTCTTTTAGCAGAACGCGCAGAGGCTCCAAGTACTGATGGAGAGGCATGCAGAAAGGGCTGCCCACATCGCCGGGCTAGAGAAGGAGAAGAAGAAGCTAGGGAGTGCGCTGGAGGCCAGCGCGGCCGAACTCAAGAAGGCGGAGGAGAAAATCGCCCAACACTCCACGGATCAGCAAGCGGCGAAGGCCGAAATCATCAAGTTGCGGGGCGAAAATAAGAATCTGAGGGGCGCCGCAGAAGACAAGGCGAGGAAGGCGTCCCGACTGGAGGTTGAGCTCGCCGAGATGGAGGCCGAGCTCGTCAAGAAAGAGGCCGAGGTGGCCGAGAAGCAAGGTGAACTGGTTAAGAAAGAGGCTGAGCTCGAGGCCTCTAGGAAAGAGAGGGCCGATGCCGAGTCCATCCTGCGAGATCAGGCTGCAAATGCTTACCAGGACGGGGTGGATTGGGCGTCGGAGGAGTATGTGGCTCAGATCACAGATCTGAGCCCATTGCTGTATGAGATGGGGTGCAAGGCGGCCCTTCTCAAGTATGGGGTCTCTGAGGACCATCCCATCTTTTCGGATCTTCCTCAGTTCCGACCTGCAGCAGTGGGCTCAGAGCCAGACCCTGGCTCCAACCCTTCTGGGGCTCCGGCCAATGTCTCTGCCGCCCCTCCTCCGCCTCCGACCCCTGTCGAAGTTCATGGCGCTCCTCCTCCTCCTTCGACTCCTGCCGAAGTCCAAGGCGCTCCTCCTCCTCCTTCGACTCCTGCCGAAGTTGAGGCGGCCCAGGCTCCTCCCGGAGCTCCTCCATCTGCTCGTGATGCCCCCATTTCTTCCACACTTCCAGAGCCGGAGACTATTAAGGCGGTGCCTAAGGAGTAACTTTTTTCTTTTTCGATGTAATTCTTCTTTCTTTTTTCAAGTGCATAGGAACCTTGTAATCATACTTTTTGATCAATGAGAAGATCTTTTTCCACCTTGTTGCCTTCCTTCTTTGCTCTTTCTTGGCAATGGTATGTGGATGCTTCGATGCGAAAATTCACAAGTCCTGGAGGTCGGTAAAGCGTCCGAATCCCTATCTCATCATTGGGTTGCCCCCAGACCAATGGCTAGGTCTTAAAGATGTTCTTCTCGGGAGGAATCCCCTTTTTAGGAAGGGTTTTGTGATTAGCTTGGGTTCATACCCCGAGATGTGGTCTTCTTGCTGAAGGGCTGGGGCTGTATCTTTATTTTTGGCGAGCATTCTTTGGTGATTCGAGAGGTGTGGGCCAAGCTGGGGCGTAGGTCGAACTCCGTGCCTTGCGGAGCTGGTCCTGCGACCGGGCTCGAAGAGGATGGCGCGAGGGCCGGATCCTTGCGGGGCTGGTCCTGCGACCGAACCCAAAGAGGATGGCGCGAGGGCCGGATCCTTGCGGAGCTGGTCCTGCGACCGAACCCAAAGAGGATGGCGCGAGGGCCGGATCCTTGCGGAGCTAGTCCTGCGACCGAACTCAAAGAGGATGGCGCGAGGGCCGGATCCTTGCGGAGCTGGTCCTGCGACCGAACTCAAAGAGGATGGCGCGAGGGCCGGATCCTTGCGGAGCTGGTCCTCCGACCGAACTCAAAGAGGATGGCGCGAGGGCCGGATCCTTGCGGAGTTGGTCCAACGGCCGAACTCAAAGAGGATGGCGCGAGGGCCGGATCCTTGCGGAGTTGGTCCTACGACCGAACTCAAAGAGGATGGCGCGAGGGCCGGATCCTTGCGGAGTTTCCTACGGCCGAACTCAAAGAGGATGGCGCGAGGGCCGGATCCTTGCGGAGTTGGTCCTACGACCGAACTCAAAGAGGATGGCGCGAGGGCCGGATCCTTGCGGAGTTGGTCCTACGACCGAACTCAAAGAGGATGGCGCGAGGGCCGGATCCTTGCGGAGTTGGTCCTACGACCCAACTCAAAGAGGATGGCGCGAGGGCCGGATCCTGAGAGACGTAAGGCAGTTCTTTGTCAAAAGGCTCTTCTTTATTGATCAATCATTTTGAATACAACTAGAAGTAATATTTTTTTAGATGGGCAGCATTCCACGGTCGTGGCAACTCCTTGCCATCCATTCCTTCAAGCCTGTAGGCCGACCTTCCTGAGACGGAGACCACCTTATAAGGGCCGAGCCAGTTCGGCGCAAGTTTGCCTTCATTAGGATTTTTATCTGCTGGTAGTGCTTTTTTCAAGACCAACTCTCCAACCGAGAACCTTCTTTCTTTTACCCTCTGATTGTATCATCGGGACAGCTGCCGCTGGTAGGCGGCCAGACGCACGGATGCTGCTTCCCTTCGTTCCTCGGCCAGGTCGAGCTCTCTGGCGAGGTTTGTTTCGTTCTGCCCTTGATCGAAGAGATTTGTTCTTAAGGTCGGGAGGCCGACCTTAAGAGGGATTACAGCTTCCATCCCGTAAGCCAATGAAAAAGGGGTTGCCGAGGTGGATCGTCTCGGGGTGGTCCTGTATGCCCAGAGGACACTCGGCAATTCTTCCGTCCATCTGCCTTTAGCTTTATCAAGCCTTTTCTTCAGCCCCTCCAGAACCACTTTGTTCGAGATCTCTGCTTGCCCATTGCTCTGCGGATAGGCCGGGGTTGCATAGAGGTTTCTGATGCCCAGTTCCTGACAGAAGCTTTTGAAGAATTTTGAATCGAATTGGGTTCCGTTGTCTGAGACCAGAACTCTGGGGATCCCGAACCGCGTGACGATGTTTTTCCACACAAAATTCTTTGTGTCAAGCTCGGTGATGGAGGATAAGGATTCTGCCTCAATCCACTTTGTAAAGTAATCGGTGCCCACCATTAGCCATCTTTTGTTTCCCGGAGTTCGGTGGAGAGGTCCGACGATGTCCAGCCCCCACTGAGCAAAGGGCCATGGACTGGAGAGAGGGCTCAGGTCCCGAGCTGGCTGGTGAAGGGAGTGGGAGAACTTCTGGCATTTTTCGCATTTCCTTGCGTAGATCTGTACATCTTTCTGCATGTAGGGCCACCAATAGCCCTGGCTAATAGCTCTGTATGCCAGGGACCTTCCTCCGATGTGACTTCCGCAGATTCCTTCGTGGATTTCAAATAGAAAATCTTCTACCTTGCTCGGATGAACGCATTGGAGATATGGTCCGGAGTAGGATTTTCTGTATAGTTTTTCATCCGGAGATAGCCAGAAGTGAGCTGCCTTCATCCTGACCTTGTAGGCTTCGTTCTTATCTTCGGGGAGCTTGTCCTCTCTGAGGAACGTCGCGATTGGGTCCATCCAGCTTGAACCGAGGTCAGTGCACAGAACTGGCCGAACTGGGAGGAGATCTATGCTGGGTTTCTCCAATGTCCCTACATCAACTGTCCTTCTCTTCCCAGCTTCTACGGCCGAGGCCAAGCTTGCCAGGGCGTCTGCATGGCGATTGGACTCCCTACCGACTTGCCTTACTTCAACTTTTTCAAACTGGGAGAGGAGCTGCCTGGTGTGGGATAGATATGCCACCATTCTTTCGTCTCTGGCTTGGTAGTCTCCGCTCAGCTGGCTCGTCACCAACTGGGAGTCACTGAAGACCGCCACTCGCCGTGCCCCCAGTACTCTCGCGCTGCCGAGACCGGCGATCAGTGCTTCATATTCTGCTTCATTGTTTGATGCTTTGAAGTCGAGGGTTAGTGCATGTTCTATGACTAGTCCTTCTGGAGATTGAAGGACGATGCCGACGCCTGCTCTCTTGGATGTCGATGATCCGTCAACGAAGACCTTCCAGGCAGACTCAAGGAATTTTTTCCAGGACTGGTCTTCTTCAGTCTCGGTGTTACCTTCATTTCGGCCCTTGGAGTCCCCTAGTTCGGTATCGAGCGAGGTCGGTACCGAACTAGGTGAGGTGAATTCGACGACGAAGTCCGCCAAGACCTACGCCTTAATTGCTGTTCTGGGTTGATAATGGATGTCGAACTGTCCCAGCTCCACAGCCCATTTGGAAATCCGACCAGAGAAGTCTGCCCTTCTGAAAAGCGACTTAAGTGGGTACTCGGTGACAACCACTACTGTGTGTGTCTGGAAGTAGTGGGAGAGCTTGCGGGAGGCACTGACCAGTGCCAGTGCTAGCTTTTCAAGCGGCAGATACCTGGTTTCAGCGTCGAGTAGGGTTTTGCTGGTGTAATAGATGGGGTACTGTTGCTTGTCGCTTTCTCGAACCAGCACCGAACTCACCGCATGGTCCGAGACTGCAAGGTAAAGATAGAGAAAATTGTCTTGCGACGGAGTGGACAATAGGGGTGGTGAGGAGAGGTACCTTTTAAGCGTCTCTAGTGCCAAGTCGCATTCTGGAGTCCATTGGAACTTAGAACTCTTCTTCAGGAGCTGAAAGAACGGACGGCACTTGTCCGAGGCTGATGAAGCGATTGAGTGCAGCAGCCATCCCTGTAAGTCTCTGGACCTGCTTGGCCGAGGTCGGGCTCTGGATAGATTGTATGGCTGCGATCTGCTCCGGTTCGGCCTCGATCCCTCTCCGAGTCACCAAGGTCCCCAGGAATTTGCCGGAGCCGACACCAAATGCACACTTCGAGGCATTCAGTTTGAGCTGGAACTCTCGGAGGATGGCAAATGTTTGGTGTAGGTCCGTTAGGTGGTTCTGCGACTCCTTGGACTTGACTACCATGTCGTCAATATAGACCTCAATCGTCTTTCCGAGTTGGTCCCGAAACATCCTCGTGACCAGCCTCTGATATGTCGCTCCGGCGTTTTTCAACCCGAAGGGCATCACTTTGTAACAATAGATGCCTCGAGGTGTGATAAACGCAGTTTTTTCCTCATCAGGTCTGTGCAGAGGGATCTGATGGTAGCCTCGGTAGGCGTCTAAGAAGCTCATCCTGTCATGCCCCGAGGTGGCGTCGATCATCTGGTCGATCTTTGGGAGGGGGAAGCTGTCCTTGGGGCAGGCTTTGTTGAGGTCAGTGAAGTCCACACAGACCCTCCACTTGCCGCTCTTCTTCTTCACTACCACCGTGTTTGTTAGCCACCTGGGGTAATGTACTTCGCGGATTGCCCCGGCCTCGAGGAGCTTATCCACCTCTTCCACTATTGCTTCTGTCTGAGGGACCCCTGTTCTATGAGCCTTTTGCACGAAGGGCTTGTGTCCGGGATCCACATTCAGCTTGTGACATATGACCTCGGGGTCAATTCCCGGCATCTCATACGGAGTCCATGCAAAGACATCTTTATTCAGAAGTAGGAAGTCTAGCAATTCGGCCCTCTCAGTGTCGGGGAGCTGGCTACCCAGCAGGAAGTATCGCTCCGGATCTTCAGGATTAATCCTGACCTCGGTAATCTTCAGGTGCTTTTCTGTCCGGCTGTTCGCCCAACATTCTCAATTTCGGCCTCGAGCTCGGCCATGTGCACTTGCTGCGGTTCAACCTCCCCGGGGGTTATGGCCACGAGGCATTCTCTGGCCATCTGCTGGTTCCCCGACACTGTCACAATCTCGACCACCCCACCAGGCTTCTCTAATGGAAACTTGAGTTTTTGATGGAGGGTGGAGGGTATTGCTTCCATGGCGTGCAGCCAACTCCGTCCCATTATCACATTGTAGGGGGATGGCGCGTCTATAACCATGAAGTCGGCCATCTTTGTCGCGCCTCCTACCCGGACTTCAAGTGAGATCTTCCCCTTGGGGTACACTGGTTCAGCGCTGAACCCTATCAAAGGGATGTGGGCTGCCTGTAGATCAGATTCGGGTAAGCCGAGCTGCTTGAAGCAGCTGTAGTAGATGACTTCGGAGGAGCTCCCTGGATCTATGAGGACGCGCTTGGTGGTGTAATTGTTGAGCCGCAAAGTGAGGATGAGGGCATCATTATGGGGGAGCTGGACTCCCTTTAGGTCTTCATCTGAGAACCAAATCCTGGGCCTTTCCTTCTTAGCCCTCTTCGGGGCGCTTTCTAGCTCTGCCGACATCACTTGCTTGCCATGGGCAGCCCTTCTGGCCTCTGACCGAGCTCGGGTACTCTGCTTACCCGGGGCGGGGGCCAGGTGGATGACGTGGATGATACCTGCCGGTTCGTCACTGTCCTGGTCATCGCTGGGTTGGTTGTGCTGCTGAGCTCGGTTGACTCTTTCTTCCCCCTTGATGTACTCCTGGAGGTGCCCATCCTTCACGAGCTTTTCGAGATGGGATTTTAGCGCAAAGCAGTCTTCAGTCATGTGCCCGTGCTGCTTGTGATAGGAGCTGTGTTTTTGCCTGTCTCGGGTGGATGGGTCGCCTGGCATCGGCCTCGGCCATTGGAAGTATGGTTCTGCCTTGATTTTGCTCAGGATTCTGTAAATGGGCTCCTTGAATACGACACTGATGGCTCTGTAAGGATCGCTGGCAGGCTTGGTGGGCTGAGACCTCGACCTCTTGCTGTTGTCCGAGGAGATTGAGAAAGAGCGGGCAGGCTTTCTCCTATCCGACCTCGGCCTGGAGGACATCCCCTCCCTGGTGGAGGCTTGGTCCCTGGTGGAGGCTTGGTGCTTCTTTGGGAGTCCAAACCGTTCTGTGCCGTGGGCCTCGTCCTCCTCTTGCTCGACATATTGTTTCACCCTTGCCATCAATGCTTTCATCGTAGCCACGGGGTTCCGGACCAGGTCCCTGCGGAGTTCGTTTCCTGGGAGTAAGCCTTCCCTAAAGCACATGATGGCGACTTCGTCGTTAGCGTCGGTAATCTGGCTGTATATCGTCCAGAACCTTCTGGCGAAGGCAGTGATGCTCTCACCGTCCTTCATTCGGATCGCCATGAGATTGCTACCCGTCTTTGGGATGACACGGTGTGCTTGAAACTTTTCAAGGAAAGAACTTCGGAGCTGCCGCCAGCTCGAGACCGACCCGGGGGGGAGCGCGCAGAACCACCGGAGGGGGAGGTCTCCCAGACTGGATGAGAAGACTCTGCAGTTTAGGAGACCGACGTCCCCCCAGACCGACATCCGCTGAGTGAAATGCCGCAGATGCGCCTCTGGGTCCGAGGCTCCGTCATAAAGGATGAACCTTGGGACGCTAAATCTCTCAGGGAGAGAGAGATTTTTAATCTCCAGTGAAAAGGGGGACATGCCCTGATCGTCCTCTTCATATTCACCAGTCTGGTCTCGGGAGAGACCGTTCTCGACCAAACGGGCCTGGACCTCCTGCTTGATATAGTGGTCCAACTGCGCCTTGAGGTCCGTCTGGTCATCGAGTCTCGGGGATTCCGGCTCACGCCGTGCTCCCCCGAGACCACTAGGCAGATGACTGCTGCTCGAGCCTTCCTCCTCGCAGTGAGACCTCCTTCTGTGGTTGAGGACATGCCTCAGATCTTGGTTACCCGGGTGGGTCCGCTTCCGCCGGGGAGGCGGACCACGAGACTTCCTCTCATTCATCTCGAGCCGCTCCTCTAGACGACGAATCACCTCGTCTTTATCTTGGAGAGCCTGGTCCTGGGCATCGAGCTCTTTAAGCAGGGGGTCGTCATTTCTCGTTTCACGGATATGATGAAGAGATTGGCCGTCGTCGCGAGAGTGACGGTGGGACTGATGGGACGTCGCCCTGATAGGGGTTTTGCCCCTTCGCCGAAGATCCGACGTGGGGGCGTTCTGTTCCGGACCCCTTTGTGACCGACCATCAGGATGGAGAGGGACCCCTCGACGGTCATCATGGAAGGGGCGCGCGGTCGTGGGCCGAGACGAAGAGGCCGATTGGACTATGCCTTCTACGTACGCGGCTCCCGACTTTCCCCCAGACCTCCTCTGGCGCGGGACCTCCGGTTCCTCCTGCCTGTCTGGAGGAGCCGCCATCGGCCCTGGAGGGGGAAGAAGAGCGGAACGAAGGTCGGGGGTAAGCTCTGGAAGTGCGGAATGCGGCTGCAAGAATGGTAGAAATGAAGGTTGTTCTGGCAGTGGGAAAGACGACGCCTTCCGAGACTTCGACGGTCCTCCGCCACCGTTTCTGGTCTTTGGAGGCATGGCTTCTTCAGAGGTTTTGGCACAGATCCTGTTCCCACAGACGGCGCCAACTGTAAGTGCCTAAAAATTACGGACTTAGGTAATCGAGGATCAAGCTCCTGATTTGTGGTTTTAAAGGGAATAAAGGGAAAGGATCGAGTCTCCAGTCACCTGAAAGGAAGGAAACAACGGTCAGAGACCCTGGCTATGGGTAGCCGAAGGCCCTCCGACGATTAAGTCAGTGTATGAACTGGAAGAGAATGGAGAAAAGCCAGCTTATGGAGGGGAGGATCATGCGTACCTTGTAAGGCTTTCCTTCATGTAATATATAGACGTGAGGGTCATCATGGTACTGTCCACATGAAGGGATGGGAGTCCCATCAGCGTGTATTCGTACCTCTTGAGTCGGGGTAGGTGAAAAAGGGGG